>CM068384.1:96055194-97390332 GCA_034770075.1 Aralia elata | reverse complement strand
CGACATCTGAGGACGTCAATCTGTGTGAAAAAAATAGTAAATCAAAAAAGACTGTACAGGGGTCATTTTCTATCCATGAATGATAAAGCATGCATCGTTACGGACAATAGTAAAGCAAATGAAATTTTTGCATAGAGATAAAAGATAAATACTGTGCATAAATAAATAAATGAGTTCAGTACATGAGGGCATAAATGGAAAATAAAGCTAAAAAGGGTGTGTAGGTACAAAAAGCCATATCCTATCCTGATCTAAAGTAAGGGAATCAATCTCGTCCTATGAAAGCGGGATCCTCAAACTGATCCCCCGGAGTCCGCCGAAGGTCGAAAGGCCCAAAGTTCCATGTCGGGAATGATGTAGGGGCATGCGGAGTGGCCACCCAGATGAGCCTCGGGGCCACACATCCCATAACCCGCACCATTCCAGGATCATTAGGCAAAAGCATCCTCTGGAGTCCGGCCAGTCAACCCGGAAGATAATAGAGACAACTGGTCTACCCCTGCCGGGTCGAAGGGTTAGCAAATCTGCTCTAGCATGAGTAGGAGTCCAAAACAAAACCGAACACTAGGCTAGCCCAGTCAGTCATCATCACCGAGCCGGGGGACCATATCCCCAAGGAAGAATGTGGGGGGGGCCCCGGGGTCTGGGGACCCGATGGTTCGGGGCATCCACCAAGTACGTAAATAAGCATCACTCGTACTGGGGACCCGTCGAAATAGCCATTGCGGCCATCCTCCCCTGACCAAAGCATGGATCTCTGAGGGCTGAGAAATCCAGCGGCCATGAGGTATGTGAAAGGAGGGGAGTGCGGGATGCGGATCTCTCCCAGTAACGCATACTGGAATTGCGCGCTCCCCCAGGTACATCACCCAATACCTCCAACACTCTGCAAAGTGAGGCGTCGGGTGGAAAGTGCAAACTCCGGGCCGGTAGGATGCCCATCATATATAACCCTCCCACATCCAGATGCTCAGGAAGATAATGGGAGGGCCTCTCCCAGACGACCCCTGCAGCAGTGATCAGCCTCCAGCTGAATGCATGTCAATGGGGCAAAGCTGCCAGACAACTGGGACCCTCCTCCAGGGTGCTGTAGGTGCCATCCTCGTGACCCCGAGGATAGGTGTTCCAAGTCCGAGGGTGGTGACGGGGACCAACAGGCCTCAGACATGGGAGACGGCTCGTAGGCCCAGAACTGGCGAACAGAAACAAGTGAAAAGCATGAGTACCCTATAAAAAATTGCTAGAAAAGGGAAATATAATTGTAGGAAAGTCCCAATAAGAGGAGGGCGAAAAAAGAAGTCTCACCAAGCAGAAAATGATTAGAACCCCTGCCAAGCATCTGTCTGGCACCTTCCGAGCGGTAAGGCGCCGGACTACCGTTGGAGGAACATAAGCGAAGGTGAATGACCCCCAATCATAGTCACTAATGCCGGTCCACGTCTCTGACGGCTCCTACGACGCTGAAATGAATGGTGGAGGAGTTGTTCCCTAGGAAACCAACCCCTCATGATGGATCAGGAACAGGCGCGTCGGAGCAGAATGTCCCGAGTACCCTGCTCCGCTGGAGATGGGCCAGCGCGTAGAGACCCCCGACAGCATCAACAGCTAGGGCACCGGACCGAATTACTACGGGCCTTAAAGATCCCGGGGTCCTCAGCAGCGAAAAGCCCAATAAAGCCCGAACCTCCGCAAGGAAGAGTGATGTCGAGATCTAGAGGAACGCTTGGGGACCCCGGTGAAACTCCTTATGCCCGTAATGTACCTCCAGTCCACATGGGGTCAAGGACGACCTTCGCAGTCAAAGAAGGTGAAGGGATCCTGAGGCTGGTGAACCATCGCTTCAGATTAGGCCCTCATGTAACTCCCAGGGGCGCTGACAGGGGGTATGATAGTGAAAAAGTGACGGAAAGCCCCAAGAGTCCACCACCGCACCGGTAGTCGCTGTTGCAAAGTCGTGTTAAAGGGAGTAGATGTTGAACCAGTTTGCCCTCGGCTCGAGTAAAACTTCGAGGTAACCTGGGACAATCACCAATGGGTCAGCCCGGATACAAAAAGGAGAATTGAAGAAATTTGAGAATAAAAATCAGAACAGAACTGAAATATACCTCGTTGAGCCCCACGGAGAGATGCTGAGTGGGTGACGACTGAGATCCCGACCCAAAAGATCGGGTATCTGCACAGGGGCGCCAGAAAGAAGCCTGATGAGTAGAGATGGTAGCCGGGGTGCAAGGGACGCTCGTGGTGCTGTTGCTGGAAGGATGGGCCCCTCTGCCGCGACCGTTACAAGGCAGAGGGACAGCCTCCTCAACGTCCGGAAATGATCTGGGACGGATGACAGGCCTCCGCACAAGCGACGAGCCTGACGAGGTCCCGAGAGGGAAGAATCAGGGCCAGGTGCAGGCCCCTACGACGGCGAACACCCCGAGGTCCGTGACGCAGAGGAGCTACTAGGAGCATCGGGAATCACATGGCTTGGACTAGAACAAGCGAAAGGAAGGTAAGTTCCCTTTTGAATTATGTCACGAATAATTCTAAATTTTCTACCCTCATCATATAAATGACAGCGATGATGCATGTAAAAAAAAAAAAAATATCGGCAGAGTTCCGTTTGTAAAATGGACATCCCAGGCGTAAGCCAAACATGTTTCAATCAATCCAAGCCTCAAACAGATCAAAATTACATTCATATGTGTAATTACAGCATGTAAAGTACCATAATGCATGACTTTCTGGCAGAAAAGGAATAACAGTATGTGGGACCGCATCATGAGCATAAAATAGGACTCACACAGTTGATACATAGCATGTATATATGATAATACATAGCATAGCATTGTAAAGCATACATTTTTATCTCTAAACATGCAAATAGCCAAATGTATAGCAAAACATTGACGAATTTGAAAAGTAAGCGGTCAAAGTGTTACCTGCAGCGCGTAGATCAATCCTACCGGAGCAATTTTTGCAGAAAGGTTGGAATACTCGGCAAACGGGTGTGCAAAAGGTCTGAAAAAACGCGTGGGGTGCTACGAATGAAAGTGACAGATATGGGAAGCGGCAAGCCGGCCCTTATGCCCGATCTTGGCCGCAGATCCATCTGCGGCTGGCCCCAGTGGGTCCCCCTTGGTCCAATGCGAGTTTAATCGACCCTAAGGCCCATTTGACTCATAAAGTGACGATAAAATGCGAGATTTTGATGAATTAAAATGTCGAACACGACTTCTCAATCCGACTGGGTGTCCCGGCGACGAAAACCGCGGCCCCGACGAGACAATCGACCGGCGACGATAACCGGCGATTACGATGTGAAATGTCCGGCGACGAAAACCGGCTCCGACAAGATAACCAACCGGCAACGATAACCGGGGTTACGAGATGGGGTGACCGGCGACGATACCCGGCCCCGACAAGATAATCGTCCGGCGACGAAAACCGGCGATTATGAGATGGATGTCCAGCGACGAAAACCGGCTCCCGACAAGATAACCAACCGGCGACGATAACCGGAGGTTACGAGATGGGTGACCGGCGACGATACCCAGCCCCCGACAAAGACAATCGTCCGAACGACGAAAACCGGCGATTACGAGATGGATGTCCCGCGCGACGAAAACTGGCTTCCGACAGGATAACCAACCGGCGACGATAACCGGGGGTTACGAGATGGGTGACCGGCGACGATACCCGGCCCCGACAAGACAATCGTCCGGCGACGAAAACCGGCGATTACGAGATGGATGTCCGGCGACGAAAAACCGGACTCCGACAGGATAACCAACCGGCGACGATAACCGGGGGTTACGAGATGGGTGACCGGCGACGATACCCGGCCCCGACAAGACAATCGTCCGGCGACGAAAAACTGGCTCCGACGAGATAACCAACCGGCGATGATAACCAGGGGTTACGAGATGGGTGTCCGGCGACGAAAACCGGCCCCGACAAGACAATCGATACCGGCCTTGACGATAACCGGCGATTACGAGATGGATGTCCGGCGACGAAAACCGGCTTCCGACGAGATAACCAACCGGGCGACGATAACCGGTGGGTTACGAGGTGGGTGACCGGCGATGAATAACCGGCCCGACAAGTCGATCATACGCATCGACACCCCTTTTCTGAAGGTTTGGCATCCATTGCATCTTACGTTGCATCAATAAGTCATATGTGTTGCATCACGTATGTATTGTCACCCTTGTGCATTTGTCATTTATGCATCGAGTGTCTATTTCTTTATCCTGTTCATTTCATTTAAACATTGCATAAACATGATAAAGAGGGGCAGCTGTAGACACCCAAATTTTGCGTTCCCTGTATAACCATGACAGGAAGGGCAAAATCGTCAATTGAACCGGCTTGCGGGAGCGAAGGAATGAGCACAAGGGTGAACGCCCAATACCACCGCAATGATTGGCGACCAAAGCCGACGTGACAATAAGGCCATCCGAAACGGGCATCCCCGAATGAGGTGGCACATCTCCCGAAAATTCCCGGACTGCAGATTACAAGCCTGACGGTGAAAACCGACGTCACGGCACGAAAATCGAGGCACGAAAATTGAGAAAAGTCAAACCGTCCAGCCGCGGATTGATCTGCGGCCAAATAGTGCGCATTTTGAAAACACGGAACTCGAAATCGGGGTGAGTGGAAGGCAGGCGGCTGGCTTTGGCCAGCCTATTTTAGCCCAGTTGCGTTGCAGCATACAGAAGGTTGGAAAAGTTTGAGAATTTTGGAGAAGAAGAAATCAGCAGCAGCACAAAGCACGGAAATTGAGAGAAAAATAGTTAGATTTTTGCAACAAAATAGGAAGAAAAGTGAGGAAAAAAGAGAGGATTTATATTCTTTTGATTTTGATTGTTATCAAATACACTCTTTATCCTATTCAAATACACAAGTTCACATCCATTTGATATCATTTGCAAGGTAAAATTTCCCTTTGTTATAGCAATTTATATTGTCGACGCCGGTTTTAATCCGCTTATGCGGTGATTTGTTACCCCTTTCCAATTTTAGCCTTTTTATTAAGATGATTTTGGGGAAAAGTTCGGCCATTGATGTCGACGGGGTTTTGGAAAGATCGTTTTTTATGATGAGCCAATTAAACCAGAGTCGCCAGTTGGTATATTTGAAATGGATGTACCAACTCATCCGAGTTTTCGTTTTCATAAATCGCTGGCTCATATGTGACTCCAAATTAATTGGTCTGCAAACCGAGATTCATAGAGTTCGGGGGCTCTTGCTTAAGCGAGGGGAAGGTGTTAGGCACCCCCCGACTTCCGTGAAACACGGTTACCGCAATCTTGATACTTTCCTATCCTTTGATTCATAAAATGTGTATACGTGTGTGTGTGTGTGTGCTTATGTGAATGTTTGTGGTGAGTGTTTTTTGCATGAGAAAAGATAAATCGTGTTTTATTTTGGGAATGTTTTTTAGAACGTCGTTTCTGTTTGTGCGAGAGAGCTCCCTTATTTCATGAGAAAGGTTTTGATTTTATTTGTCAAAAGCTAGGAGATCTTTATTAAGTGTCATTTTGGCAAAAACAAGAGTTTTCTAAACCTTTGTCAAAATAGGAATCGAGATCTATACGTTGCTTTTGTAAATACAATGATGGGCAACTTCTAGGATCTCTTTAACCCTATGCACAAAGGATTAATAAAACATTTCGTTCATTCATAAAAGCCATTTTTTGGTGATGTTTGAAAATGATTTTCTTTGGCCTTCTCCGTTTAATAGGAATCGACATTCCATTAGCATTTCCAATTCTTATCCTCGTGACGCTAATATCCTAATTTGATTGATTTTAGAAAAATCTTTTATTGTTTTGGCTTTGAAATCTTTTGTTTTGGTGTTACAAATCAAATTAAACATCAAAAACGCATAGGGGGATATTCACGGGGCATGTAAGCCATCAAAATACCCCGAACGCCAACAATCACATATTTCACTATTACGGGGCCTTAAAACCCCGATTCTCGCCTTGGCGTCGTTTTAAGGCCCGAACAATTACATCTTACAATAAAGGATAATCGATCCCTACTACATCCACCCAAAATTGTCCATTCATCGGATTTGGACCACGGGGTCGCATTCCTAGGCTCACATCCACAATGTCTACACACTCACAAAATGGATATTAACAAGAATTAAACAAGCTAAAATCATCAAATGGATATCATCGGGTCATTAGGAAGAATTTTGTTCCATTGGGAACCCTCACTAATAATCCTCAATCCTTGTATCCTCAATAATATACAAAGAAAATTACATATAATATAACCCCAAATGACCAAAAGCTTAACAAAATGATATAACGAAAATGTTATAAAAGAGGGCTTTTCACCTTGCAAATGTTACCACAATTCGTACAAACTCGTATATTGAATGAAGTAGAAAATATATAGGCTACAATCTAATCAAAAGAGTATAATTTCTCTCTTTTTTTCTCTCTTTTCTCTCCTTTCCCGAGCTATCTTTGTTGCTGTTTTTCTCTTCTTTTTCTTCCCAAAACTGTTGTTGTCCACCAACCTGGATGAAATGAAGAAACTGAGCTGAAATAGACTGGCTTAGGGACAGCCGCAGATTGATCTGCGGCTTGGCCGCAGATTGATCTGCGGCTGGCTGGCCCACCAGCCACTCAGCCTGGTTTTCGAGTTCCGTGTTTCGAGTTCCTTCGTGTGTTTTCAAAAGGCGCACTCATTGGGCCGCAGGATCAATCCGCGGATGGCTGGCTTGACTTTCTCAATTTTCGTGGTTAACGCCCTCAATTCTCGTGTCGTGACGTCGGTTTTTGCCGACATGTTCGTATTTTGCAGTCCGGGGAATTACTGGGAGACGTGCCACAATCATTCGGGAATGCTTCAAATCGGACAGCCTTGTTGTCACGTCGATTTCGGTTGTAAATCGTCGCGGTGGGCGTCGAGTGTTCGTAACTTGTCCATCTTTTTTGCTCTCGCAGGCCGGTTCATTTGACGGATTTGCCCTCCGTCAAGGTTAGTATACGAAGTGCAAAATTTGGGTGTCTACAGCTGCCCCTCTTTATCATGTTTATGAAATGTTAAATGAAATGAATATGATAAAGAAATAGACACCCGACGCATGAATGACAGTTCACAAGAATGACAATACATACACGATGCAACACATATAACTTATGATGCAACGTAAGATGCAATGGATGCAAAACATTCACAACAGGGTGTTGATGCGGATGATCGTCTTATCGGGGCCGGGTATCGTCGCCGGTCACCCATCTCGTAACCCCCGGTTATCGTCGCCGGTTGGTTATCTTGTCGGAGCCGGTTTTCGTCGTCGGACATCCATCTCGTAATCGACAGTTATCGTCGCCGGTCGATTGTCTCGTCGGGGCCGGGTATCGTCGCCGGTCACCTATCTCGTAACCCCCGGTTATCGTCGCCGGTTGGTTGTCTTGGATCTCAGCCCTTCCCAGGGTGGTTAGTGTTTGGATCTCAGCCCTTCCCAGGGTGTTAGTTGCTTGGATATCAGCCCTTCCCAAGGTTGCTCACCATCTTTTTTGGATCTCAGTCCTTCCCAGGGGTCGTTGATTGTTTGGATCTCAGCCCTTCCCAGGGTTTGTTAATTGTTTGGATCTCAGCCCCTCCCAGGGGTCGTTGATTATTTGGATACCAGCCCTTCCCAGGGTCTTTGATTGTTTGTATACCAGCCCTTCTCAGGGGTCGTTGATTGTGTGGATACCAGCCCTTCCCAGGGGTCGTTGATTGTTTGGATACCAGCCCTTCCCAGGGATCGTCGATTGTTTGGATACCAGCCCTTCCCAGGGATGTTAGTTGTTTGGATCTCAGCCCTTCCCAGGGTGTTAGTTGTTTGGATCTCAGCCCTTCCCAGGGTGTTAGTTGATTGGTTGGATACCAGCCCTTCCCAGGGTGTTAGTTGTTTGGATCTCAGCCCTTCCAAGGGTGTTAGTTGATTATTTGGATACCAGCCCTTCCCAGGGGTTGTTGATTTTTGGATACCAGCCCTTCCCAGGGATCGTTGATTATTGGATACCAGCCCTTCCTAGGGAATGTTGATTTTGGATACCAGCCCTTCCTAGGGATCGTTGATTTTTTGGATACCAGCCCTTCCTAGGGATTGTTGATTTTGGATACCAGCCCTTCCCAGGGATTGTTAATTTTTGGATACCAGCCCTTCCCAGGGATCGTTGATTTTTTTTTTTGGATACCAGCCCTTCCCAGGGATCGTTGATTTTTGGATACCAGCCCTTCCCAGGGATCGTTGACTTGATTTAAGTGATTTCTTGAAGTGGGATGTGTGATCGGCTTCTGTCCTGGATCTCCCACCAACATCGTCCACGTACCATGCCGTAAAAGCCATCACGATCTGATCATTTGTGAGGTTGAAAGCGACGTGCTTGTACTTTCCCCTGAAGATTTTCATTTTGATCATACATGTATGCATGCAACGGATGTTTATGCATGATCTGGCAGATATGTTATGGACAGATGCATGTGCACACATATGTTTAGATAGAAATGACCCCTGTTCAGTCAAATGATACGATTCGACCGTCGTCGTTGTTTGCCAACATTTGATTGGATCATGCCTCGTCGTGAAGTGTAACTTCTAGACTTCAACATTGGTTTGGTACTCTGCCTGTTCTTGGTCGTCTTCATTTCATCGAGTTGAGGCAGTCTGTTTCGCTCTCGGTAATGATCGACAGCTATGTTGGGCTCCTTAGCCTTTTGATCATTTCTACTGGCTGATATGCTGTTGTCCCGCATTATATCATCCTTGTATATGCTCATGCACGTGGATCATTTGGATGTCGAGGCAGTGATAGTCAGGATTGGGGAGAAGCCCAATGACGAGAAGTTCTGTGCAGCCTCAGCTTCCTTCCATTTCACGATTCTTAACTGCCCCAGCCTTGACACGTGTTGTTACCAAGGATTTCTATCGGAAACTCGCGATGTTGACCGTGCTGAGTTATCCACAGCTCTGCAAGATCCTGCATATCAGATGACTAACAAATGCCAAAACTTGAAGGCTCGGGTCGTTAGTGCTAGTTCAACACAAAAATACTATAATCTCGACAAAAATGCAGTTAAAGCACATGAAATTGAATATCTATTGATCGCACAATCTAGCAAGTTGTGAACCGTGAATGCACTAGATTGGAAGTTTTTTTTTTTTTTTCAATCCCTCGTGCGTTGATGATTTTCTATTTGACGAGTTATGAAATCGTAAGAACACCTTCAAGCATTCATGGTCATTGTACGTGAGTGAGGTCGAATTCGAAAGAACTACCTTCCCTCGTCAAAGGCACTCTGTCTCCATTCTCGACAACGTCCTTAGCAGGATTGACGTCATATGACAAATGCACTGTGCGATGCAGCATTCAGTAGGGGTTTCTCTTTCCTGACTTTTTGTTTAAGGCCGAGAGTTTTTTTTCGTATTATCCTTTCTTTTTATTAGCCCACTTCACTTGTCTCGTTTTCTTAGGCTACTCAAAGTTACCCATTTAACGAGTTTTGGACCAATGACTCCCGAACCAGACGGTTTTGGGGTATTAGGTGTGCAGACACCCCTTCGGGTTTATTTACTCGAGTAACAGAGGCCACGGTTCGAGACAAGCTGGTGGTTTGCACCATTCATTCTTTGCTTGACCTTGCGCAAGATTCGTTTTCTTAGGCTTGAGTTACCCATGTAGCGAGTGTTAGGCCGGTGACTCCCAAACCAGACGGCTTTAGGGCACCAGATGCAGAGACACCTTTTAGGCTTAATTACTCGAGTAGCCCATGCCACGATTCGAATCTGCTCGGGCCTCCTCGACTGTAATGCTCGTTTTCTTAGGCTCTGAGTTACCCATGTAACGAGTGTTAGGCCAGCGACTCCCAAACCAGATGGCTTTAGGGCACCAGGTGTAGAGACACCCCTCGGGCTTAATTACTCGAATAAACCCAGGCCACGATTCGAGACATTAGCTTGATAATCATTTATCGTCTGACTTGTTAATTTTAGCTTGATAATTATTGACTGTCTGACTACGTGTTAATCGCCATCAACGTCGTCATAGTTTTATACCCCACAACTGAAAGTTTGTGCAAATGCAAAGTGAAGGCTGTCACATGAGGTCGATTCTGTCGCAAACGTTGCTTTGAATTAAGGCCTTGCACCCGATCAAAAGGTTGAATAGCTTTCTTCGTCTAATCATACTCACGATCGTGCTCCACGGTTGCTTGTCAGAGTTAATCCGATTTCTATCAAGCCAAATAAAATCCCCTTTCACGCGGATCACCGTATCCCGGGAAAACTGTGCTTGACAAATGCCAAATGATCGTAGCATTTGATGATGATGGTGCATGTTGACGAGATTGGTGCATGGCTGCCAATTTGCACGCCATCATTTCCTGGGTAGTTGACAAATGCCCCAGCGTTAAGTTGTTTTTCTTGTGATCTCCCTCGTACTGGTTGCATCGACATCTCACTGGGCTGACAAAAGATCCGGTCCTTTGACCTGTTGAAGGGTTGGGGGATTTTTGATCCAGTGTTCAGTTGCTTTTTTTTTTTTTTTTTTTTTTTTGCCCCTACTCCGGGTTCTTCGTGATCGTTTTGGGGGTTTCTGATGTTTGATGGCGATGGTTTGGTCTAAGTCGGGTTTGGGTTTATCTTCGACCCATCCCTCGATCTCGTCAGGCGTATTGTCGATATATGTCTCGTTTTGCTCAATCGCCATCAGATCGAAATCTAGCTTTATACCAAAATCGTGATCCTCCTTCAAATTTGGCCATATTTCTTGTCAGGCTAGAATGCCTCAAATCGGGGTACTGCCATAAAACGGAAAATGCTTGTCATATATATAACACATTTCAGCACATGATCTTCCTTTTGGATAACATGACAAAATGACATGAGCGTGCATGGATTTGAAATAAAACTCAGAATTTTAAAACCCACTGATCTTCTACTGGTCGGGATTCACTGCCATGCTTCTGGATTTACCCCCCTTCCCCATCATGCTTAGGTAGAGGTTTCAAAATTTGGTGACCCTGGCTGTTCCACCACGATTTCCCCACTATCAATCAAGTCCTGAATTTTGTGCTTCAGCGTCCAACATTCCTGCGTATCATGACCAGGGGAACCTGAGTGATAGGCGCATCGCTTGTTTGGGTCAAATCTTCTTCCATTCGGGTCACTTGGGGGTGCCAAATCGACTATTTTCCTCTAGGCTATCAATACGGCCAACACCTGCTCAAGAGGATCCCCGAGTGGGGTGAATACTCGATTTTTTGAGGTCTCGAATCTTCTTCGCCCATCCGCCCTCTGATTAGTGAAATTAGGTTGTCGGGACGGCCCCACTCTCTGCACCTTTACTGGAGGATTGTTTTTTGCCTTTCTAGATGATCCCTGTAGGATAAGGGAAACATCTTCTTCCTTTTTGTTTTGGACCCTACGGAAGGTGCTGCCATAGTTTCCGCTTCGGATTTGTTCCGTAGCCGTTTCCAAGGCCGTGAAATCCCGAATCTTGCCAGACTTCAACCCCATGTCCACCATTTCCCCGTGTTTTATCATCTCAGCAAAGGGTCTTCCAATCCCCGATATGACCCGTTCATAATACGGTGCCTCCTGAATATCTACGAAGGTCATCACCATCTCTGACTCGCTCATCGGGGGATTCACCTGTGCGGCCATACCCCTCCATCGTTGTGCATAATCCCTGAAGGATTCCCTGTGTTGCTTTTTAACTTTTGTCATTTGGTATCTATCCGGGGCCATTTGTGCCTGGAAGCTATACTGTGTTAAGAAGGTATGGGCCAACTCTTCCCAATTATGAATCCGGGCATTGTCAAGACGGGCATACCAGATTCTCGCTTCTCCCGTCAAACTCCTTTGGAAAAGTTGCATCCTTAGACCCTCATCCTCTGCATAAGATCCCAGCTCCCCAATGTAGATTTTCAAATGGGTATAAGGATCCCCCTTTCCACTGTATTTTTCAAATTCAGGGATTTTAAATTTCTCCGGGTATCTGGTTCCGGGGAAGACACATAAATCTGAATAGTTAACCCTGCCTAAGGACCCTATGCCCTTCATGGATTGGATGGTTTCCTCCATTTGTATCATTTTCTTTCGCAGGTCATCCGTGTCTCCTTCTTCCGGGATAGTAATCACTATCTTGTTTGGTACGGGAATGGCCCTTGGGATGACTGGCTCGCCCTTAGGTTGAGGTGGATCCTCCTTAGGTGGACCCTGTCTGGGCAACAATTGCTCCTTTAGCATTATGGCCATTTCTAACATCTGCTTCTTAAAGTCATCAAATTCCTCCCTAGATATGGAACCGGAATTAGTAGATGGAATATCAGCCATTTCAGATGTAGAGTTCTGGGCTCTTTTAGATTGCGAACGTGTTTGAGGAGCAATCCTACAGAGACAATGGTTCGAAGTTTAGTCCGGGGAAATGAAAGGATATGGATGCATGTTAAAACTGTAACTTTGAGTTTTGGGTTTTTTAATCTTTTTCTGCAAAACAGAAAGTTAGTAGTCTTTAAATGCAAAACAAATGCTAAACATGACTTTATTATGCCTCCCCAGCCATTCCCTGCAAAACATAGAGGTTAGTAATTTCTTTTGACAGAAAGGGAAGCATATATGGGTGGGATCAAGACATTTATACGTGTGAACGTAAAAGGGCATGAAGAGACTTCTCCTGCGTTGGGTTAATCTGAGGCTGACCTATCCTAGGGTTACTCTCACGGGCTTTTCGGCATGAAGGTCCCCAAATCTTCGCAATCTACTCGTCTGAATCCTTTCGATTGGAGCGGATTTTGGGTGGTGCGTTTCTTGAGCCATCTCCGGGGAGCAGCCCCTTCGAGTCCAGTAATAAGCAACCGACAGGTTCGCCTCAGGAGGAGGTACTCTCTCAACATACATTCACATTCATCGTCCTTACCGTATGCAAATGATTACTTAAAAGTAAAGCAACTAAATCATTCATTTATTTGGGCAAAAATACACCATTCACAACAACAAAAGTAAACAATCAAAATATCGCACACCACACACATTTTATGAATTTTTAAAAGGATAGGATAGCATCAAGACTTGAACGCGGCTTAAGCCCTCTAATGTCCCCAGCAGAGTCGCCAGCTATCGATGCCGGGTTTTCCGCTTATGCGGTGATTTGTTACCCTTTCCAATTTTAACCTTTTTTATTAGATGATTTTGGGGAAAAGGTCGGCATGAGTGTCGACGGGGTTTTGAAAGATCGTTTTCTATGATGAGCCAATTAACCAGAGTCGCCAGTTGGTATATTTGAAATGGATGTACCAACTCATCCGAGTTTCGTTTTCGTAAATCGCTGGCTCATATGTGACTCCAAATTAATTGGTCTGCAAACCGAGATTCATAGAGTTCGGGGGCTTGCTTAAGCGAGGGGAAGGTGTTAGGCACCCCCGACTTCCGTGAAACACGGTTACCGCAATCTTGATACTTTCCTATCCTTTGATTCATTAAAATGTGTATACGTGTGTGTGTGTGTTGTGGTGTGCGCTTATGTGAATGTTGTGGTGAGTGTTTTTTGCATGAGAAAAGATAAATCGTGTTTTATTTTGGGAATGTTTTTAGAACGTCGTTTCTGTTTGTGCGAGAGAGCTCCCTTATTCATGAGAAAGGTTTGATTTTATTTGTCAAAAGCTATGAGATCTTTATTAGGTGTCATTTTGGCAAAAACAAGAGTTTTCTAAACCTTTGTCAAAATAGGAATCGAGATCTATACGTTGCTTTTGTAAATACAATGATGGGCAACTTCTAGGATCTCTTTAACCCTATGCACAAAGGATTAATAAAACATTTCGTTCATTCATAAAAGCCATTTTTGGTGATGTTTGAAAATGATTTTCTTTGGCCTTCTCGTTTAATAGGAATCGACATTCATTAGCATTTCCAATTCTTATCCTCGTGACGCTAATATCCTAATTTGATTGATTTTAGAAAAATCTTTATTGTTTTGGCTTTGAAATCTTTTGTTTGGTGTTACAAATCAAATTAAACATCAAAAACGCATAGGGGGATATTCACGGGCATGTAAGCCATCAAAATACCCCGAACGCCAACAACCACATATTTCACTATTACGGGGCCTTAAACCCGATTCTCGCCTTGGCATCGTTTTAAGGCCCGACAATTACATCTTACAATAAAGGATAATCGATCCTACTACATCCACCAAAAATGTCCATCATCGGATTTGGACCACGGGGTCGCGTTCCTAGGCTCACATCCACAATGTCTACACACTCACAAAATGGATATTACAAGAATTAAACAAGCTAAAATCATCAAATGGATATCATCGGGTCATTAGGAAGAATTTTGTTCCATTGGGAACCCTCACTAATAATCCTCAATCCTTGTATCCTCAATAATATACAAAGAAAATTACATATAATATAACCCAAATGACCAAAAGCTTAACAAAATGATATAACGAAAATGCTATAAAAGAGGGCTTTTCACCTTGCAAATGTTACCACAATTCGTACAAACTCGTATATTGAATGAAGTAGAAAATATATATGCTACAATCTAATCAAAAGAGTATAATTTCTCTCTTTTTTTTCTCTTTTCTCTCCTTTCCCGAGCTATCTTTGTTTTATTGCTGTTTTTCTCTTCTTTTTCTTCCCAAAACTGTTGTTGTCCACCACCTGGATGAAATGAAGAAACTGAGCTGAAATAGACTGGCCTAGGGCAGCCGCAGATTGATCTGCGGCTTGACCGCAGATTGATCTGCGGCTGGCTGGCCCACCAGCCATTCAGCCTGGTTTCGAGTTCCGTGTTTCGAGTTCCGTGTTTTCAAAAGGCGCACTCATTGGCCGCAGATTAATCCGCGGCTGGCTGGCTTGACTTTCTCGATTTTCGTGTTACGCCTCAATTCTCGTGTCGTGACGTCGGTTTTTGCCGACATGTTCATATTTTGCAGTCCGGGAATTACTGGGAGACGTGCCACATCATTCGGGAATGCTCAAATCGGACAGCCTTGTTGTCACGTCGATTTCGGTTGTAAATCGTCGCGGTGGCGTCGAGTGTTCGTACTTGTCCATCTTTTGCTCTCGCAGGCCGGTTCATTTGACGGATTTGTCCTCCTGTCAGGGTTAGTATACAAAGTGCAAAATTTGGGTGTCTACATATATCATATTATTGGGTTGAATCAAATGTAAGTTTCATGTATCTTATTGAACAACCATGGATTAGGGATTATTAGTGAGGGTTCCATTGGAACGAAATTTCTTCCTAATAACCCGAGGATATCCAATTGGTGAAATTTTTAGTTTGTCTATGATGATTTATTGGATGTAATTTATTTAGATTATCATTTTCGGATATCATGGTGTATTAGGCAAATCCGTGTTGTTTAGTTTCGTAGTATTCATTTTGCGGGGCATGTAGTAATCTCGGGTGTGAGCCTAGGAATGCGACCCCGTGGTCCAAATCCGATGATGGACGTTTTGACATATGTAATAGTTGCAAGGGGCTCGTTTTTTGTAAATATGTAATCGTTGGGCCTTAAAAAACGACGCTAAGGCGAGAATCGGGTTTAAGGCCCCATAGTAGTGAAATATGTGATTGTTGGCGTTCGGGGATATTTTGATGGCTTACATGCCCGTGAATAGCCCCCTACGCGTTGGATGTTTAATTTGATTTGTAAACACCAAGCAAGAGATTTCAAAGCCAAAACAATAAAGATTTTTCTAAAAATTAATCAAAGTAGGGTATTAGCGTCACGAGGCTAAGAGTTGGAAGTGCTAGCGAAAGTCGATTCCTATTTTACGAGAAAGCTTAAGAGAAGTTGTTTCCAAATATCACAAAAAATGGTTCATAAAAAGGGAAATAAACGTTTTATTAAACCTTGATACATAGGGCGAAAGAGATCCTAGAAATTGCCTATCATTTATGAAAGCAACGTATAAATCTCGATTCCTATTTTGGCTAAGGTTTAATAAACCCATGTTTTACCAAAACCACACTTAGTAAAAAATCGCATAACTTTTGCCAATTAAAATCAAATCTTTCTCAATAAAAATAAGGCTTTCTCGTAAATACCGAAAAGACATTTTGAAGCACTCTCAAGGCTAAAAGCACGATTTTCCCTAAAAACCCAACTGTTTTCTTTCATACAAACTCACCACATCATTCATTTAGGCACACACACACACACGCACACATACACATTTCATGAATCAAAGGATAGGAAAAGCATCAAGATTGCGGTAACCGTGTTTCACGGAAGTCGGGGGGTGCCTAACACCTTCCCCTCGCTGGGGACCTAGAGGGCTTAAACCGCATTCAAATCTTGATGCTATCCTATCCTTTAAAATTCATAAAATGTGTGTGCATGCGATATTTTGATTTTTGTTTCTTTTTGTTGTGTGAATGTGTGTTTTGTCCAAATAGATGAATGATTGAATGGAATTGCTTTACTTTTAAGTAATCATTTGCATACGGTGAGGACGATGAATGTGAATGTATGTTGAGAGAGTACCTCCTCCTGAGGCGAACCTGTCGGTTGCTTATTACTGGACTCGAAGGGGCTGCTCCCCGGAGATGGCTCAGGAAACGTACCACCCAAATCCGCTCCAATCGAAAGGGCTCAAACGAGTAGATTACGAAGATTTGGGGACCTTCATGCCGAAAAGCCCGTGAGAGTAACCCTAGGATAGGTCAGCCCCAGATTAACCCAACGCAGGAAAAGTCTCTTCATGCCTTTTTACGTTTATACGTCTAAATGTCATGATCCCATTCAATATTCATATATGCCTCTCTTGTGTCAAAAGAGATTACTAACCTCTGTGAATTGCAGGGAACAGTTGGGGAAGCATAATAAAGCATGTTTAGCGTTGGTTATTGCATTAAAGGACTACTAACTTTCTGTTTTACAGGGAAAAGATTAAAAAACCCAAAAATACAAAATTTTTTACAGCTTTAGCATGCATCCACGTTTTCATTTCCCAGAACTAAAATTCGAACCATTGTTTCTGTAGGATTGCTCCTCAAACCCGTTCGCAGTCTAAGAAAGCCCAGGTCTCCACTTTTGAAATGGCTGATCTTCCCAATCATAGTTCCATATCTCGGGAAGAGTTTGATGACTTTAAAAAGCAGATGATGGAAATGGCCACAATGCTAAAAGAGCAGTTCCTAGTCAGACAGGATTCATCAAACCAGGGACCACATAGTATATCCGCCACCGGGGGGTGACCAGAATCCTCCTAAGGATGATGCAGTCCTGTTTAAAAATAACCAACATCAGCTTAGGGATGAGCCGGTCCTCCCAAAGGTCATTCCTGCCCTCAACAAGACAGTAATCATGATTCCAGAGGAGGGAGATACTGATGACCTTCGCAGGAAGATGAAACAGATGGAAGAGACCATCCAATCTCTAAAATGTATAGGCTCCCTGGGTAGGGTTAATTACTCGGATCTGTGTGTCTTCCCCGGAACCCGATATCCAGAAAAGTTCAAGGTCCCCGAGTTTGAAAAATACAATGGAAAGGGAGACCCCTACACGCACTTGAAAATATACATTGGAGAACTCGGGTCTTATGTCGAGGACGAGGGGTTGAGGATGCAGCTATTCCAGAAAAGCTTAACTGGAGAGGCGAGGATCTGGTATGCCCGCCTTGACAACGCCCGAATCCACAACTGGGAGGAATTGGCCCATACCTTCTTAACCCAATACAGCTTTCAGGCCCAGATGGCCCCTGACAGATACCAAATGACAAAAGTTAAGAAGCAACCCAGGGAATCCTTCAGGGATTATGCACAACGATGGAGGGGTATGGCTGCCCAAGTGAATCCTCCAATGGGCGAGTCAGAGATGGTAATGACTTTCGTTGATATTTAGGAGGCCCCGTATTATGAGCGGGTTATTTCAGGGATTGGTAGGCCTTTCGCTGAAATGATTAAGCACGGAGAAATGGTGGATATGGGTTTGAAATCCGGTAAAATTCGGGATCTCACGGCTTTGGAAACAGTTGCAGAACAGATCCAAAGCGGTAACTACGACAGCACTTCCCGTAGGGTCCAAAAGAAAAAGGAGGAGGATGTTTCCCTCATCATACAGGGATCTTCTAGAAAGGCAGAGAGCAACCCTCCAGTACATGGGCAGAGAGTGGGGCCATCCCGGCAGCCTAACTTCAATGATCAAAGGGCAGAGGGGCGAAGGAGATTTGAGGCCTCGCAAAATCGGGTATTCACCCCGCTCGGGGAGCCTCTTGAACGGGTATTGGCCGTATTGACGGCCCAAAAGAAGATAATCAATTTGGCACCCCCGAGTGACCCAAAGGGAAGAAGATTTGACCCAAGCAAACGATGTGCCTACCACTCGGGTTCCCCGGGTCATAATACGCAGGATTGTTGGACCTTGAAGCATATAATTCAGAATTTGATTGATAATGGGGAAATTGTGGTGGAGCAGCCAGACTCCCCAAACGTTAAGATCAACCCCCTGCCTAGACATGATGGAGGTGGGGTCAATATGACGGAGGACAGTGGAGTCGAAGGGCCGTCGAGGTTGAATTATGTGGTGAAAATGGATGAAATGATCAACATGATAGGCAATCATGGGAATGCACGGGGAGCGCCCGTTCGATTGATAGGTGTAAGTGGAAATACCCCGGGGGAACCTGTCAAATTGGCGGCACCGAAACCCATCATTCTGGCAGCAAGACCGCAAATCCCTATCAGCAGTCTAAGGACGGTGCCCTGGAACTATGGGGGGCGTCAGAGGAAGCGGCCAGTTGTGCTTCTGTGACGACAAAGGGGAATCCCTTGTATCTTCCCGAGCGAGTCCTGGAAGGCCAAAAGAAGAAAAATGAGGAGAGAGCCGTGGAATTCTTGAAGAGGATGGATCATCCAGAGGCGAGAGGGATCCAGATTTTAAATGAGGAGTCGACCCTGTCATCAATCATGGACTTGGTGTTATTATCTAATGAGCACTGCAGAACCCTGGCAAAAGTCCTGGAGGAGGCATACGTGCCCAAAGATATTAGTGAGGAAGGTTTCGGCCAGCTGGTGGGCCATCTGATGGAGAGCGATGTAATATCCTTTGCAGATGAGGACATCCCCAAGGAGGGAAGGGGGCATCGAAAACCGCTACATATTGCGGTGATCTCCTCAGGATATGTCATGAATGGGGTGTTGATTGATGGGGGATCGGCATTGAATATTTGTCCCCTCAGTACATTGCAGAAGATGAACATCAATCCCAAGCGCCTACGGGCCAGTCATGTGGTGGTGCGAGCCTTCGATGGTTCCCGAAGGGATACAATTGGAGAAATAGAATTACCAGTGGAAATAGGACCCTGTACTTTTGATATCTCTTTCCAGGTCCTAGACATCACCGCCAGTTATAACCTGTTACTGGGGAGGCCGTGGATACACATGGTCGGGGCAGTGCCTTCTACGCTCCACCAACAAATCAAGTTAATCATCGATGGGAATCTGGTAACAATCTCGGCCGAATGTGATAACCCTTCTCCTCCTAGGAATGGCCTACCAGTGATCAATGTGGATGAGTCGGCGGCACCTGCCAGCTTTCAAGCACTGGATATCAGTACTCCCCACTACAGATGCTTGGGAGCTCCAGCTGTGAAACCTAGGGTCTCTCCAGAACTTACCTTCGTGGCCAAAGAAATGATGAAAATGAATTTCCATTTCCAGCCTGGACAGGGGTTAGGAAAAAGTAGCCAAGGAATCACCAAGCCCATTCAATTACCCCATCAGGTAAGCAAGGCAGGTTTGGGATATCACGGAGGTGTAGCGCGGGGACACCGTCAAAGCGCAGCTCCGATTCGACTGCCTGGCAGTCCGGTGACCCCGGTCAACAATAAGCAGGGGACTAGCAAGCCTGTGACTGGGGCAGGAGGTGAGGGTTTGTCCCCCACAAATGATGAATTAGCCAAAAGGGAAAGTTTCCTACAGGAGATCGCAAAAGAGTTTGAAACCCAGTGCTATATCCCCGGAAAATTAATAAGCAATGAAGAGGGGACGAATGTTGCCACACCAGGAGCCCAACAAAATGTGCCTATCATCGATTGGGCAGGGTTGATTATTCCTAAGGAAGGTATGAAGGGAGACTTAGGCGATGTGGCCGTGGTCATCGGGGAAGTGTCCGGTATAAAGCCACCTCACATCGAGCACATATCGTCTGACCTGACCGTCGACAATTGGACCGTGAGGCCAGTGATATCCAAACAAGGGTAAAACCCGACATCAGGGTGGTAGACCCCAAAGGATGGGATGATGAAGAAGTTTATTTTTGTTGTTGTTTTATTTCTTGCATAATTATGTCATTTCTTCAAGTTATCTGAAAATGTGATCATCGTGGAAAATAACTTATATATGACAAGTATTTTGTTTCATGTCAGGTGTACCAATTTGAGTAACCCTTGCCTAACAAACGATCTTTCAAATTTGAATGATGATTATGATTTTGACATTGAGCTGGATTTCGATTTGATGGGCATTGAGCAAGACGAGACAGATTACGACGACGCGCCTGAAGAGATCAAAGGATGGGTCGAGGATAAACCCAAATCCAATTTGGACCAAACCATCACTATAGATATCGGAACCCCGGACGAGCCAAAAGAACTCAAGATAGGGACAGACCTTACCCCCAGCCAAAAAGCAGAAATGACTGAGTTGCTGAGCCAATATGAGGATGTCTTTGCCTGGTCGCACGAGGATATGATCGGATTGTCCACCGACATCGTGGTACACCGGTTGCCCATCAAGGAGGGTTTCAGGCCTGTCAAGCAGAAACTAAGGAAGTTGAAACCTGAGTGGAGCTTAAAAGTGAAGGAAGAGATCATCAAGCAATTCAGGGCCGGAATCATTATGGTCTCCACGTACCCGGAATGACTATCCAATGTAGTCCCAGTGGCTAAACCTGGAGGAAAGGTGAGGGTATGCGTAGACTACAGAGATCTAAACAAGGCCAGTCTCAAGGATAACTTCCCGGTGCCTTTCATACACATCCTGGTGGATAACACAGCCCAGTACGAGATGTATTCTTTTGTGGATTGCTTTGCGGGATATCATCAGATAATGGTGGCGGAGGAAGATCGGGAAAAGACCGCGTTCATCACCCCATGGGGCACTTTCTGCTATAGACGGTTGGCTTTCGGTCTCACAAATGCGGGGGCCACCTATCAAAGGGCCATGATGGCATTGTTCCACGATATGATGCATAAGGAGATAGAGGTCTACGTGGATGACATTATCGTAAAGTCAAGGGTAGAGTCTGACCATATAACTCATCTTAAAAAGCTATTTGATCGACTCAGAAAGTATAACTTGAAGCTCAACCCTGCGAAGTGTGCTTTCGGAGTACAATCAGGTAAGCTTTTGGGATTCCTGGTTAGTGATCGAGGCATTGAGTTGGATCCGGCAAAGATTAAAGCTATTGTGGATATGCCAGCGCCTCACACAGAAAAGGAGATAAGAGGATTCCTGGGAAGAATAAACTTCATCAGCCGTTTCATATCCCACTTGACAACTACGTGCGAGCCAATTTTCAAATTGTTGAGGAAGGGTGCTTCCCAAGAATGGAATGAGCAATGTCAGAGGGCTTTTCAGATCATTAAAAAGCAGCTGACAGAGCCACCGGTGCTGGTACCCCCAAAGGATGAGATCCCTCTGTTTATGTACATATCGGTCAATGCCATCGCGATGGGGTCCATGCTGGGACAAAAGAATGAGGCCGGTAAGGAGCAGGCCATCTATTACCTCAGCAAGAGATTTAGCCAATGTGAACAGAATTACACTCCCATCGAGAAGACCTGTTGTGCTCTGGCCTGGGCTGCAGGGAGATTACAGCATTACCTCCATGGGCATACTACGTACCTGATATCGAGAATGGATCCCTTGAAATATATCTTTGAAAGGCCCATGCTGAACTGTCGACTTTCAAGATGGCAGTTAATCTTACAACAGTTCGACATGGTATACATAACTCAAAAAGCAATGAAAGGGCAGGGAATTGCAGATCAATTGGCAGAAACCCCGTCAGGAGGGATGGAGCCGTTAGAAACTCCTCTACCGGGCGAAGATATATTTTGGGTGTCAGACACGAAATGCAATGACGAGGGGCAATTCTGGAAGCTATATTTTGATGGTGCCATGAATGCTGAAGGGGCAGGAGCCGGAGCAGTATTGGTCTCTATCACCGGGGAGCAATACCCTGTGGCTACTAAATTGTAGTTCAGTAATTTGAACAATACAGCTGAGTACGAGGGGTGTATTTTGGGACTCCGTTTTGCACGCGATATGGGAGTGAAAAGACTGGCGGTGTTTGGGGATTCAGAACTGGTAAATCAGACAGGCGATCGGGGTGTACAACACGAAAGAGCTCCGGTTGCTCCCATACCACCGATGTGTTGTCCAATTAATGCAAGAGTTCGAAGACATCGCTTTCCGACATATTCCCCGTGGACAGAATGATTTTGCCGATGCATTGGCAACTCTGGCTTCCTTAATCCATATCATCAAAAGAAGAGACGCTCCACAGATTGGGATAGCAGTACAGAATGCCCCAGCATACGAAGAACATGTTGCAGTATTATCAGGCGAGGTGGTTCTGCCAAAAGCAGCCTTGGTATCACGACATAAGGGAATATCTAAGGGATAGATCCGTTCCGGACCAGGCAAACCGAGCTGAAAGGATGAGAATTCAAAAAATGGCGATGAAGTTCTACCTGAGTGGGGATTCACTCTACAAGAGGGATGCTGGTTTGGGACTGTTGCAATGCGTGGATGAGACGCAGGCCCAAAGGATTATGAACGAAATACATGGTGGAGTGTGTGGGCCACACATGAGTGGACCGATGCTGGCCAAAAAGATCTTGAGAACGGGGCATTACTAGTTAACATTGAAGGCCGACTGCGATGATCATGTCAAACGGTGTTATCAATGCCAAGCGCACGGTAATGTGATCCATACGCCTCCCAATGAACTGCACTGTATGACATCCCCTTGGCCATTCTCAATGTGGGGAATGGATGTAATCGGGCCAATAGAGCCCAAAGCAAGCAACGGGCACCGATTCATTTTCGTCATGATCGATTATTTCACCAAGTGGGTAGAGGAAGCATCTTTCCCCAAAGTCACTCAGGAGGTTATCGTTGGGTTCATCAGGAATAATGTCATTTGTCGATACGGGCAACCTGAGGTTTTGGTCTCCGACAATGCTAAGAATTTGAACAAACGCCCTCATGAAGGGATTGTGCGACCAGTGTAAGATCAAACACCTCAACTATGTCATTTACCGTCCCAAAATGAATGGGGCAGTGGAGGCTGCCAATAAGAACATCAAGAAGATCATGGCAAAAATGTCTGCTAATCATCGGGGATGGCCAGATCTGCTACCCCTCACCCTACTGGCATACCGAACATCAACGCGTACTTCTACAGGGGCAACCCCTTACGCTTTGGTGTATGGCATGGAGGCCGTTCTGCCAATTGAGGTTGAGATGACGTCCCTCAGAATACTGATCGATGCTCAGATAGGCGAGGAGGATTGGATGCAAAGTCGATACGACCAATTGGCCTTGATTGATGAAAGGCGGGTGACTGCTGTCTTGCACGGTCGGCTATATCAGCAAAGAATTTCTCGATCATATGACAGGAGGATAAGACCTCGGAAATTCAAGGAGAATGATCTAGTGTTGAAGAGAGTCATGCCTTGTCAAGACGAAGCCAAGGGGAAGTTTGCCCCAAACTGGGAGGGACCTTTTGTGATTAAAAAAGTGCTATCCGGAGGAGCCCTCATATTGCAAGAAATGGATGGTGAGACATTTCCACAACCCCTAAATTCTGACTCAGTGAAGCGATTCTACGCTTAAATCATCAATTCCCTTTTTCCTTTGAGGAGCGAACTACGTAGGACCTGATCTCCCAACTTGTGGGGGTACGTAGGCAGCCATCTCGGCACGGTCCGATCCCTTTAAAAATAATCCTTCCCCTAAAACAAAACCAATCCCCAACAGCCAGATAAACCTTCCTAAACCCTCAAAACTTTCCCGAAACCAGCCGACCAATCAGTTCCATACCAAATTGATATAACCCGGATCAAACCAAACAGTTAGCCAAAGTCTGAAACTCAATCCAATGAAATCGACAGGGGTACGACAATATCTGTCAAATCTCCAGCAAGACTTGAGAAGAGAAAGAAAGCGAAATGTCAAAATCATGATCAACCGGATAAAATGATGATCCAATGAAGGGCAACGATACAACAAAAAGGGAAAATTACTAAATTTAAATACCTGTTTACATATATAAGTCTTTTTGTTACAAGATTTCCTTTTCAATAACCGATGAAATTAACATAGTCTATGCAGGAAATAAAACAATCTACAAATCTGCAACTAACTGAAGCAGGATGGATAAGGTGGTGGATAGATCTGAGGCATCAGCATCCCCTGCAATCTGCTGTCCTATCATGTCGATACGGTCCAACAAGACAGTGGCTCGGCTGACAGTCCCAGAATGTGCATCCATGACTGTCCTAGCCTGAAAAACAATGGCAGCTCTATCAGCTATGGCAGCATCTCTCTCAGCAATGGCGGCATCCCTCTCAGACTCAATAGCAATCAGGGACAGTCGGATCCGGCTATGTTCAATGCCCTGACTAGGGAGAGAGTCGGCTGAGATCGAGTGATATATGGTATCGTCTGGGAAAGTCACTCCAGAGTCATCAAAAGTCCCAGTCTGACTCACACCAACCGCATCCGAATCTCCGCGCAACCATTGCACATAAGCGAATGTCTGCATGGGGCAACTATCATTATACTCGGCCAGGATCCTACGAGGCCAAAGATCATATACCCGCAGTAGTTCTCTCTCTGTCTGGGATGATATAGGGAATCGGTAGTCGGCCGCGCCCGTGAAGAGGTGAAAATCCCGTGTCTGATCAAACTGCCCCATCACCGCCAGGGGATGATAAGTCGTCACACCCCTCAAACCAGCAATGGGAATGAAGTCCAGGTCGGGCACATGAGTAAGGAAGCTCATAAAGGAACAATAACCCGAATAAGCCAGGAGATGAAAGGGATCCTCGATGACCGACAGAAATGCTGTCTAGGAGGCCGCATCAGTACAGAAATGAAAACTGCGTGGTTATGTCATGACTGAAGCAAAACCCTTGGCGACGGAAGTGGCCGATGGGACTAAGAACCACACATACAACAAAGTCGAGCTCCCTCGGAATACTCTGCCTCGGAAGGACTGACAGTATGAGGCTGACATGTAAGTATCCGCCAATATCATGGGAAGAATGGTGTGATCCTCCTGAAGGGCCCTAACGGCCGCGACCACCCGCATGTCCAAATGATTGGGTCCCGCGGGCAAGTACAGAACTGAGATGATACAGGCCATCAAAACGTCTAGCCTCAAAACGCCCCAGCGCTCCTCCGATACAGAAAAATCCCCAGAGAAGTGGCGAAAACTGTTAGGTGAGCCGAATCGGTCAATCAAAAAGTGAAGAGGAACCAGGTGATCTGATGTAATCACCGATAGCAGAACCGCCCTCCGCAACCCAGTAAAAGTCAAGAACTGACGGCGCATGGGACCAGACGTGATCCTGGCATAAGGTCTATCCAAAAGCAAACCGGTGAAGCGACCATACTCCTCGAGGGTGGGGGTCAGCTCTACTGTCCCTAGCCTGAACACTTGACGAGCCGGGGCCCAATATCTCAAAATACCATCCACAAAGCCCGCTGGCACCTGAAAGGTTAATAAGGACCGAGAGTGTCCCAAAAGACCATCTGCGATGACCCTATCGGTCGGCGATAAACTGTCCAACCAACGGAGGAGGCTGCCAACCAACCCTGTAGGAGGAATGGAATCCAAGCATACCACGACATCTGAGGACGTCATCTGTGAAAAAAATAGTATCAAAAAGACTGTACAGGGGTCATTTTCTATCCATGAATGAAAAGCATGCATCGTACGGACAATAGTAAAGCAAATGAATTTCATAGAGATAAAAGATAAATACTGTGCATAAATAAATAAATGAGTTCAGTACATAGGGCATAAATGGAAAATAAAGCTAAAAAGGTGTAGGTACAAAAGCCATATCCTATCCTGATCTAAATAAAATCAATCTCGTCTATGAAAGCGGGATCCTCAAACTGATCCCCCGGAGTCGCCGAGGTCGAAGGCCCAAAGTTCATGTCGGGAATGTAGGGCTGCGCAGTGGCACCAGATGAGCTCGGGCCCACATCATAACCCGCACCATCAGGATCATAGGCATAAGCATCCTCTGGAGTCCGGCCCAGCACCCGAAGATATAGAGACAACTGGTCTACCTGCCGGGTCAAGGTAGCAATCTGCTCAGCATGAGTAGGAGTCCGAACACAGGCTGCCCAGTCAGTCATCATCACCGAGCCGGGGACCATATCCCCAAGGAAGAATGTGGCCCGGGTCTGGGGACCGATGGTTCGGGGCACCCACCAAGTACGAAAAGCATCACTCGTACTGAGACCCGTCGAAAGCATGCGGCCATCCTCCCCTGCCAGCATGATCTCTGAGGGCTGAGAATCCAGCGGCCATGAGGTAGTGAAAGGAGGGGAGTGCGGGATGCGGATCTCTCCAGTAACGCATCTGAATGCGCGCTCTTCCCCCCCAGGTACATCACCCATCCTCCAACACTCTGCAAAGTGAGGCGACGGGTGGAAAGTGCAAACTCCGGGCCGGTAGGATGCCCATCTATAAACCCCACATCCAGATGCTCAGGAAGATAGGGCCTCCAGACGACCCCTGCAGCAGTGATCAGCTCCAGCTGAATGCGGCAATGGGCAAAGCTGCCAGACACTGGGACCTCCTCCAGGGTGCTGTGGTGCCATCTCTGACCCCGAGGATAGGTGTCCAAGCCGAGGGTGGTGACGGGCCTCAGACATGGGAGACGCTCGTAGGCCCAGAACTGCGAACAGAAACAGTGAAAAGCATGAGTAACCTATAAATGCAGAAAAGGGAAATAAATGAAGGAAAGTCCAATAAGAGGAGGGAAAAAGAAGTCTCACCAGCAGAAAATGATAGAACCCCAGCCAAGCATCTGTCTGGCCCTCCGAGCGTAGGCGCATACCGTGGAGGAAATAAGCGAAGGTGAATGACCCCCAATCATAGTCACTAATGCGGTCCACGTCTCTGACGGCTCCTACGACGCTGAAATGAATGGTGGAGGAGTTGTTCCCTAGGAAACAACCCCTCATGATGGTCAGGAACAGGCGTCGGAGCAGAATGTCCCGAGTACCCTGCTCCGCTGGAATGGGCAGCGCGTAGAGACCCCCGACAGCATCAACAGCTAGGGCACCGGACCGAATACTACGGGCCTTAAAGACCCGGTCCTCAGCAGCGAAGCCCAATAAAGCCCGAACCTCCGCAGGAGTGATGTCGAGATCTAGAGGAACGCGGGACCCGGTAAACTCTATGCCCGTAATGTACCTCCAGTCCCATGGGGTCAGGACGACCTCGCAGTCAAGAAGGTGAAGGGACTGAGTCTGGTGGAACCATCGCTCAGATAAGGCCCTCATGTAACCCCAGGGGCGCTGACGGGGGATGATAGTGAAAAAGTGACGGAAGCCCCAAGAGTCCACCACCGCCCGGTAGTCGCTGTGCAAAGTCGTGTAAAGGGAGTAGATGTTGAACCAGTTGCCCCTCGGCTGAGTAAACTCGGGTACCTGGGACAATCACCAATGGGTCAGCCCGGATAAAAGGAGAATTGAGAAATTGAGAATAAAATCAGAACAGAACTGAATATACCTCGTTAGCCACGAGAGATGCTGAGGGGTGACGACTGAGATCCCGACCCAAAAGATCGGGTATCTGCACAGGGGCGCCAGAAGAAGCCTGATGAGTAGATGGAGCCGGTGTGCTGGAGGATGGCCCCTCTGCCGCGACCTCAGGAGGGACAGCCTCCTCAACGTCCGGATGATCGGGACGGATGACAGCCTCCGCCAAGCGACGAGCCTGACGGGTCCGAGGAAGAACAGGGGCAGGTGCAGCCCTACGACGGCGAACACCTGAGGTCCGTGACGCAGAGGAGCTACTAGGAGCATCGGGATCCATGGCTGGAATAGAACAAGCGAAAGGAAGGTAAGTTCCCTTTTGAATTATGTCACGAATATTCTAAATTTCTACCCTCATCATATAAATGCAGCATGATGCATGTAAAAAAAAAAAAAATATCGGCAGAGTTCCGTTTGTAAAATGGACATCCCAGGCGTAAGCCAAACATGTTTCAATCAATCCAAGCCTCAAACAGATCAAAATTACATTCATATTTGTAATTACAGCATGTAAAGTACCATAATGCATGACTTTCTGGCAGAAAAGGAATAACAGTATGTGGGACCGCATCATGAGCATAAAATAGGACTCACACAGTTGATACATAGCATGTATATATATGATAATACATAGCATAGCATTGTAAAGCATACATTTTTATCTCTAAACATGCAAATAGCCAAATGTATAGCAAAACATTGACGAATTTGAAAAGTAAGCGGTCAAAGTGTTACCTGCAGCGCGTAGATCAATCCTACCGGAGCAATTTTTGCAGAAAGGTTGGAATACTCGGCAAACGGGTGTGCAAAGGTCTGAAAAAACGCGTGGGGTACGAATGAAAGTGACAGATATGGGAAGCGGCAAGCCGCCCTTATGCCCGATCTTGGCCGCAGATCCATCTGCGGCTGGCCCCAGTGGGTCCCCCTTGGTCCAATGCGAGTTTAATCGACCCTAAGGCCCATTTGACTCATAAAGTGACGATAAAATGCGAGATTTTGATGAATTAAATGTCGAACACGACTTCTCAATCCGACTGGGTGTCCGGCGACGAAAACCGGCCCCGACGAGACAATCGACCGGCGACGATAACCGGCGATTACGATGTGAATGTCCGGCGACGAAAACCGGCTCCGACAAGATAACCAACCGGCAACGATAACCGGGGTTACGAGATGGGTGACCGGCGACGATACCCGGCCCCGACAAGATAATCGTCCGGCGACGAAAACCGGCGATTATGAGATGGATGTCCAGCGACGAAAACCGGCTCCGACAAGATAACCAACCGGCGACGATAACCGGAGGTTACGAGATGGGTGACCGGCGACGATACCCAGCCCCGACAAGACAATCGTCCGACGACGAAAACCGGCGATTACGAGATGGATGTCCGGCGACGAAAACTGGCTCCGACAGGATAACCAACCGGCGACGATAACCGGGGGTTACGAGATGGGTGACCGGCGACGATACCCGGCCCCGACAAGACAATCGTCCGGCGACGAAAACCGGCGATTACGAGATGGATGTCCGGCGACGAAAACCGGCTCCGACAGGATAACCAACCGGCGACGATAACCGGGGGTTACGAGATGGGTGACCGGCGACGATACCCGGCCCCGACAAGACAATCGTCCGGCGACGAAAACTGGCTCCGACGAGATAACCAACCGGCGACGATAACCGGGGGTTACGAGATGGGTGACCGGCGACGAAAACCGGCCCCGACAAAAACAACAATCGACCGGCGACGATAACCGGCGATTACGAGATGGATGTCCGGCGACGAAAACCGGCTCCGACGAGATAACCAACCGGCGACGATAACCGGGGTTTACGAGGTGGGTGACCGGCGATGATAACCGGCCCCGACAAGTCGATCATACGCATCGACACCCTTTTCTGAAGGTTTGGCATCCATTGCATCTTACGTTGCATCATAAGTCATATGTGTTGCATCACGTATGTATTGTCACCCTTGTGCATTGTCATTTATGCATCGAGTGTCTATTTCTTTATCCTGTTCATTTCATTTAAACATTGCATAAACATGATAAAGAGGGGCAGCTGTAGACACCCAAATTTTGCGTTCCCTGTATAACCATGACAGGAGGGCAAAATCGTCAATTGAACCGGCTTGCGGGAGCGAAGGAATGAGCACAAGGGTGAACGCCCAATACCACCGCAATGATTGGCGACCAAAGCCGACGTGACAATAAGGCCATCCGAAACGGGCATCCCCGAATGAGGTGGCACATCTCCCGAAAATTCCCGGACTGCAGATTACAAGCCTGACGGTGAAAACCGACGTCACGGCACGAAAATCGAGGCACGAAAATTGAGAAAGTCAAACCGTCCAGCCGCGGATTGATCTGCGGCCAAATAGTGCGCATTTTGAAAACACGGAACTCGAAATCGGGGTGAGTGGAAGGCAGGCGGCTGGCTTTGGCCAGCCTATTTTAGCCCAGTTGCGTTGCAGCATACAGAAGGTTGGAAAGTTTGAGAATTTTGGAGAAGAAGAAATCAGCAGCAGCACAAAGCACGGAAATTGAGAGAAAAATAGTTAGATTTTGCAACAAAATAGGAAGAAAAGTGAGGAAAAAAGAGAGGATTTATATTCTTTTGATTTTGATTGTATCAAATACACTCTTTATCCTATTCAAATACACAAGTTCACATCCATTTGATATCATTTGCAAGGTAAAATTTCCCTTTGTTATAGCAATTTATATTGTCGACGCCGGTTTAATCCGCTTATGCGGTGATTTGTTACCCTTTCCAATTTTAGCCTTTTTATTAGATGATTTTGGGGAAAAGTTCGGCATTGATGTCGACGGGGTTTTGGAAAGATCGTTTTTTATGATGAGCCAATTAACCAGAGTCGCCAGTTGGTATATTTGAAATGGATGTACCAACTCATCCGAGTTTCGTTTTCATAAATCGCTGGCTCATATGTGACTCCAAATTAATTGGTCTGCAAACCGAGATTCATAGAGTTCGGGGGCTTGCTTAAGCGAGGGGAAGGTGTTAGGCACCCCCCGACTTCCGTGAAACACGGTTACCGCAATCTTGATACTTTCCTATCCTTTGATTCATAAAATGTGTATACGTGTGTGTGTGTGTGTGCTTATGTGAATGTTGTGGTGAGTGTTTTTTGCATGAGAAAAGATAAATCGTGTTTTATTTTGGGAATGTTTTTAGAACGTCGTTTCTGTTTGTGCGAGAGAGCTCCCTTATTCATGAGAAAGGTTTGATTTTATTTGTCAAAAGCTATGAGATCTTTATTAAGTGTCATTTTGGCAAAAACAAGAGTTTTCTAAACCTTTGTCAAAATAGGAATCGAGATCTATACGTTGCTTTTGTAAATACAATGATGGGCAACTTCTAGGATCTCTTTAACCCTATGCACAAAGGATTAATAAAACATTTCGTTCATTCATAAAAGCCATTTTTGGTGATGTTTGAAAATGATTTTCTTTGGCCTTCTCGTTTAATAGGAATCGACATTCATTAGCATTTCCAATTCTTATCCTCGTGACGCTAATATCCTAATTTGATTGATTTTAGAAAAATCTTTATTGTTTTGGCTTTGAAATCTTTTGTTTGGTGTTACAAATCAAATTAAACATCAAAAACGCATAGGGGGATATTCACGGGCATGTAAGCCATCAAAATACCCCGAACGCCAACAATCACATATTTCACTATTACGGGGCCTTAAACCCGATTCTCGCCTTGGCGTCGTTTTAAGGCCCGACAATTACATCTTACAATAAAGGATAATCGATCCTACTACATCCACCAAAATTGTCCATCATCGGATTTGGACCACGGGGTCGCGTTCCTAGGCTCACATCCACAATGTCTACACACTCACAAAATGGATATTACAAGAATTAAACAAGCTAAAATCATCAAATGGATATCATCGGGTCATTAGGAAGAATTTTGTTCCATTGGGAACCCTCACTAATAATCCTCAATCCTTGTATCCTCAATAATATACAAAGAAAATTACATATAATATAACCCAAATGACCAAAAGCTTAACAAAATGATATAACGAAAATGTTATAAAAGAGGGCTTTTCACCTTGCAAATGTTACCACAATTCGTACAAACTCGTATATTGAATGAAGTAGAAAATATATATGCTACAATCTAATCAAAAGAGTATAATTTCTCTCTTTTTTCTCTCTTTTCTCTCCTTTCCCGAGCTATCTTTGTTGCTGTTTTTCTCTTCTTTTTCTTCCCAAAACTGTTGTTGTCCACCACCTGGATGAAATGAAGAAACTGAGCTGAAATAGACTGGCTTAGGGCAGCCGCAGATTGATCTGCGGCTTGGCCGCAGATTGATCTGCGGCTGGCTGGCCCACCAGCCACTCAGCCTGGTTTCGAGTTCCGTGTTTCGAGTTCCGTGTTTTCAAAAGGCGCACTCATTGGCCGCAGATCAATCCGCGGATGGCTGGCTTGACTTTCTCGATTTTCGTGTTACGCCTCAATTCTCGTGTCGTGACGTCGGTTTTTGCCGACATGTTCGTATTTTGCAGTCCGGGAATTACTGGGAGACGTGCCACATCATTCGGGAATGCTCAAATCGGACAGCCTTGTTGTCACGTCGATTTCGGTTGTAAATCGTCGCGGTGGCGTCGAGTGTTCGTACTTGTCCATCTTTTGCTCTCGCAGGCCGGTTCATTTGACGGATTTGCCCTCCTGTCAGGGTTAGTATACGAAGTGCAAAATTTGGGTGTCTACAGCTGCCCCTCTTTATCATGTTTATGAAATGTTAAATGAAATGAATATGATAAAGAAATAGACACCCGACGCATGAATGACAGTTCACAAGAATGACAATACATACACGATGCAACACATATAACTTATGATGCAACGTAAGATGCAATGGATGCAAAACATTCACAACGAGTTTTGGACCAATGACTCCCGAACCAGACGGTTTTGGGGTATTAGGTGTGCAGACACCCCTTCGGGTTTATTTACTCGAGTAACAGAGGCCACGGTTCGAGACAAGCTGGTGGTTTGCACCATTCATTCTTTGCTTGACCTTGCGCAAGATTCGTTTTCTTAGGCTTGAGTTACCCATGTAGCGAGTGTTAGGCCGGTGACTCCCAAACCAGACGGCTTTAGGGCACCAGATGCAGAGACACCTTTTAGGCTTAATTACTCGAGTAGCCCATGCCACGATTCGAATCTGCTCGGGCCTCCTCGACTGTAATGCTCGTTTTCTTAGGCTCTGAGTTACCCATGTAACGAGTGTTAGGCCAGCGACTCCCAAACCAGATGGCTTTAGGGCACCAGGTGTAGAGACACCCCTCGGGCTTAATTACTCGAATAACCCAGGCCACGATTCGAGACATTAGCTTGATAATCATTTATCGTCTGACTTGTTAATTTTAGCTTGATAATTATTGACTGTCTGACTACGTGTTAATCGCCATCAACGTCGTCATAGTTTTATACCCCACAACTGAAAGTTTGTGCAAATGCAAAGTGAAGGCTGTCACATGAGGGTCGATTCTGTCGCAAACGTTGCTTTGAATTAAGGCCTTGCACCCGATCAAAAGGTTGAATAGCTTTCTTCGTCTAATCATACTCACGATCGTGCTCCACGGTTGCTTGTCAGAGTTAATCCGATTTCTATCAAGCCAAATAAAATCCCCTTTCACGCGGATCACCGTATCCCGGGAAAACTGTGCTTGACAAATGCCAAATGATCGTAGCATTTGATGATGATGGTGCATGTTGACGAGATTGGTGCATGGCTGCCAATTTGCACGCCATCATTTCCTGGGTAGTTGACAAATGCCCCAGCGTTAAGTTGTTTTTCTTGTGATCTCCCTCGTACTGGTTGCATCGGCATCTCACTGGGCTGACAAAAGATCCGGTCCTTTGACCTGTTGAAGGGTTGGGGGATTTTTGATCCAGTGTTCAGTTGCTTTTTTTTTTTTTTTTTTTTTTTTGCCCCTACTCCGGGTTCTTCGTGATCGTTTTGGGGGTTCTGATGTTTGATGGCGATGGTTTGGTCTAAGTCGGGTTTGGGTTTATCTTCGACCCATCCCTCGATCTCGTCAGGCGTATTGTCGATATATGTCTCGTTTTTCTCAATCGCCATCAGATCGAAATCTAGCTTTATACCAAAATCGTGATCCTCCTTCAAATTTGGCCATATTTCTTGTCAGGCTAGAATGCCTCAAATCGGGGTACTGCCATAAAACGGAAAATGCTTGTCATATATATAACACATTTCAGCACATGATCTTCCTTTTGGATAACATGACAAAATGACATGAGCGTGCATGGATTTGAAATAAAACTCAGAATTTTAAAACCCACTGATCTTCTACTGGTCGGGATTCACTGCCATGCTTCTGGATTTACCCCCCTTCCCCATCATGCTTAGGTAGAGGTTTCAAAATTTGGTGACCCTGGCTGTTCCACCACGATTTCCCCACTATCAATCAAGTCCTGAATTTTGTGCTTCAGCGTCCAACATTCCTGCGTATCATGACCAGGGGAACCTGAGTGATAGGCGCATCGCTTGTTTGGGTCAAATCTTCTTCCATTCGGGTCACTTGGGGGTGCCAAATCGACTATTTTCCTCTAGGCTATCAATACGGCCAACACCTGCTCAAGAGGATCCCCGAGTGGGGTGAATACTCGATTTTTCGAGGTCTCGAATCTTCTTCGCCCATCCGCCCTCTGATTAGTGAAATTAGGTTGTCGGGACGGCCCCACTCTCTGCACCTTTACTGGAGGATTGTTTTTTGCCTTTCTAGATGATCCCTGTAGGATAAGGGAAACATCTTCTTCCTTTTTGTTTTGGACCCTACGGAAGGTGCTGCCATAGTTTCCGCTTCGGATTTGTTCCGTAGCCGTTTCCAAGGCCGTGAAATCCCGAATCTTGCCAGACTTCAACCCCATGTCCACCATTTCCCCGTGTTTTATCATCTCAGCAAAGGGTCTTCCAATCCCCGATATGACCCGTTCATAATACGGTGCCTCCTGAATATCTACGAAGGTCATCACCATCTCTGACTCGCTCATCGGGGGATTCACCTGTGCGGCCATACCCCTCCATTGTTGTGCATAATCCCTGAAGGATTCCCTGTGTTGCTTTTTAACTTTTGTCATTTGGTATCTATCCGGGGCCATTTGTGCCTGGAAGCTATACTGTGTTAAGAAGGTATGGGCCAACTCTTCCCAATTATGAATCCGGGCATTGTCAAGACGGGCATACCAGATTCTCGCTTCTCCCGTCAAACTCCTTTGGAAAAGTTGCATCCTTAGACCCTCATCCTCTGCATAAGATCCCAGCTCCCCAATGTAGATTTTCAAATGGGTATAAGGATCCCCCTTTCCACTGTATTTTTCAAATTCAGGGATTTTAAATTTCTCCGGGTATCTGGTTCCGGGGAAGACACATAAATCTGAATAGTTAACCCTGCCTAAGGACCCTATGCCCTTCATGGATTGGATGGTTTCCTCCATTTGTATCATTTTCTTTCGCAGGTCATCCGTGTCTCCTTCTTCCGGGATAGTAATCACTATCTTGTTTGGTACGGGAATGGCCCTTGGGATGACTGGCTCGCCCTTAGGTTGAGGTGGATCCTCCTTAGGTGGACCCTGTCTGGGCAACAATTGCTCCTTTAGCATTATGGCCATTTCTAACATCTGCTTCTTAAAGTCATCAAATTCCTCCCTAGATATGGAACCGGAATTAGTAGATGGAATATCAGCCATTTCAGATGTAGAGTTCTGGGCTCTTTTAGATTGCGAACGTGTTTGAGGAGCAATCCTACAGAGACAATGGTTCGAAGTTTAGTCCGAGGAAATGAAAGGATATGGATGCATGTTAAAACTGTAACTTTGAGTTTTGGGTTTTTTAATCTTTTTCTGCAAAACAGAAAGTTAGTAGTCTTTAAATGCAAAACAAATGCTAAACATGACTTTATTATGCCTCCCCAGCCATTCCCTGCAAAACATAGAGGTTAGTAATTTCTTTTGACAGAAAGGGAAGCATATATGGGTGGGATCAAGACATTTATACGTGTGAACGTAAAAGGGCATGAAGAGACTTCTCCTGCGTTGGGTTAATCTGAGGCTGACCTATCCTAGGGTTACTCTCACGGGCTTTTCGGCATGAAGGTCCCCAAATCTTCGCAATCTACTCGTCTGAATCCTTTCGATTGGAGCGGATTTGGGTGGTGCGTTTCCTGAGCCATCTCCGGGGAGCAGCCCCTTCGAGTCCAGTAATAAGCAACCGACAGGTTCGCCTCAGGAGGAGGTACTCTCTCAACATACATTCACATTCATCGTCCTTACCGTATGCAAATGATTACTTAAAAGTAAAGCAACTCAATCATTCATTTATTTGGGCAAAAATACACATTCACACAACAAAAGTAAACAATCAAAATATCGCACACACACACATTTTATGAATTTTTAAAAGGATAGGATATCATCAAGATTTGAACGCGGCTTAAGCCCTCTAATGTCCCCAGCAGAGTCGCCAGCTGTCGACGCCGGTTTAATCCGCTTATGCGGTGATTTGTTACCCTTTCCAATTTTAGCCTTTTTATTAGATGATTTTGGGGAAAAGGTCGGCATTGATGTCGACGGGGTTTTGGAAAGATCGTTTTTTATGATGAGCCAATTAACCAGAGTCGCCAGTTGGTATATTTGAAATAGATGTACCAACTCATCCGAGTTTCGTTTTCGTAAATCGCTGGCTCATATGTGACTCCAAATTAATTGGTCTGCAAACCGAGATTCATAGAGTTCGGGGGCTTGCTTAAGCGAGGGGAAGGTGTTAGGCACCCCCGACTTCCGTGAAACACGGTTATCGCAATCTTGATACTTTCCTATCCTTTGATTCATAAAATGTGTATACGTGTGTGTGTGTGTGCGCTTATGTGAATGTTGTGGTGAGTGTTTTTTGCATGAGAAAAGATAAATCGTGTTTTATTTTGGGAATGTTTTTAGAACGTCGTTTCTGTTTGTGCGAGAGAGCTCCCTTATTCATGAGAAAGGTTTGATTTTATTTGTCAAAAGCTATGAGATCTTTATTAGGTGTCATTTTGGCAAAAACAAGAGTTTTCTAAACCTTTGTCAAAATAGGAATCGAGATCTATACGGTGCTTTTGTAAATACAATGATGGGCAACTTCTAGGATCTCTTTAACCCTATGCACAAAGGATTAATAAAACATTTCGTTCATTCATAAAAGCCATTTTTGGTGATGTTTGAAAATGATTTTCTTTGGCCTTCTCGTTTAATAGGAATCGACATTCATTAGCATTTCCAATTCTTATCCTCGTGACGCTAATATCCTAATTTGATTGATTTTAGAAAAATCTTTATTGTTTTGGCTTTGAAATCTTTTGTTTGGTGTTACAAATCAAATTAAACATCAAAAACGCATAGGGGGATATTCACGGGCATGTAAGCCATCAAAATACCCCGAACGCCAACAACCACATATTTCACTATTACGGGGCCTTAAACCCGATTCTCGCCTTGGCGTCGTTTTAAGGCCCGACAATTACATCTTACAATAAAGGATAATCGATCCTACTACATCCACCAAAAATGTCCATCATCGGATTTGGACCACGGGGTCGCGTTCCTAGGCTCACATCCACAATGTCTACACACTCACAAAATGGATATTACAAGAATTAAACAAGCTAAAAATCATCAAATGGATATCATCGGGTCATTAGGAAGAATTTTGTTCCATTGGGAACCCTCACTAATAATCCTCAATCCTTGTATCCTCAATAATATACAAAGAAAATTACATATAATATAACCCAAATGACCAAAAGCTTAACAAAATGATATAACGAAAATGCTATAAAAGAGGGCTTTTCACCTTGCAAATGTTACCACAATTCGTACAAACTCGTATATTGAATGAAGTAGAAAATATATATGCTACAATCTAATCAAAAGAGTATAATTTCTCTCTTTTTTTTCTCTTTTCTCTCCTTTCCCGAGCTATCTTTGTTGCTGTTTTTCTCTTCTTTTTCTTCCCAAAACTGTTGTTGTCCACCACCTGGATGAAATGAAGAAACTGAGCTGAAATAGACTGGCCTAGGGCAGCCGCAGATTGATCTGCGGCTTGACCGCAGATTGATCTGCGGCTGGCTGGCCCACCAGCCATTCAGCCTGGTTTCGAGTTCCGTGTTTCGAGTTCCGTGTTTTCAAAAGGCGCACTCATTGGCCGCAGATTAATCCGCGGCTGGCTGGCTTGACTTTCTCGATTTTCGTGTTACGCCTCAATTCTCGTGTCGTGACGTCGGTTTTTGCCGACATGTTCATATTTTGCAGTCCGAGAATTACTGGGAGACGTGCCACATCATTCGGGAATGCTCAAATCGGACAGCCTTGTTGTCACGTCGATTTCGGTTGTAAATCGTCGCGGTGGCGTCGAGTGTTCGTACTTGTCCATCTTTTGCTCTCGCAGGCCGGTTCATTTGACGGATTTGTCCTCCTGTCAGGGTTAGTATACAAAGTGCAAAATTTGGGTGTCTACATATATCATATTATTGGGTTGAATCAAATGTAAGTTTCATGTATCTTATTGAACAACCATGGATTAGGGATTATTAGTGAGGGTTCCATTGGAACGAAATTTCTTCCTAATAACCCGAGGATATCCAATTGGTGAAATTTTTAGTTTGTCTATGATGATTTATTGGATGTAATTTATTTAGATTATCATTTTCGGATATCATGGTGTATTAGGCAAATCCGTGTTGTTTAGTTTCGTAGTATTCATTTTGCGGGCATGTAGTAATCTCGGGTGTGAGCCTAGGAATGCGACCCCGTGGTCCAAATCCGATGATGGACGTTTTGACATATGTAATAGTTGCAAGGGGCTCGTTTTTTGTAATATGTAATCGTTGGGCCTTAAAACGACGCTAAGGCGAGAATCGGGTTTAAGGCCCCATAGTAGTGAAATATGTGATTGTTGGCGTTCGGGGATATTTTGATGGCTTACATGCCCGTGAATAGCCCCCTACGCGTTGGATGTTTAATTTGATTTGTAACACCAAGCAAGAGATTTCAAAGCCAAAACAATAAAGATTTTTCTAAAATTAATCAAAGTAGGGTATTAGCGTCACGAGGCTAAGAGTTGGAAGTGCTAGCGAAAGTCGATTCCTATTTTACGAGAAAGCTTAAGAGAAGTTGTTTCCAAATATCACAAAAAATGGTTCATAAAAAGGGAAATAAACGTTTTATTAAACCTTGATACATAGGGCGAAAGAGATCCTAGAAATTGCCTATCATTTATGAAAGCAACGTATAAATCTCGATTCCTATTTTGGCTAAGGTTTAATAAACCCATGTTTTACCAAAACCACACTTAGTAAAAAATCGCATAACTTTTGCCAATTAAAATCAAATCTTTCTCAATAAAAATAAGGCTTTCTCGTAAATACCGAAAAGACATTTTGAAGCACTCTCAAGGCTAAAAGCACGATTTTCCCTAAAAACCCAACTGTTTTCTTTCATACAAACTCACCACAACATTCATTTAGGCACACACACACACACACACGCACACATACACATTTCATGAATCAAACGATAGGAAAAGCATCAAGATTGCGGTAACCGTGTTTCACGGAAGTCGGGGGGTGCCTAACACCTTCCCCTCGCTTAAGCAAGCCCCCGAACTCTATGAATCTCGATTCGCAGACCAATTAATTCGGAGTCACACATGAGCCATCGATTTAAAAAATGAAACTCGGATGAGTTGGTACATCCATTTCAAATATACCAACTGGCGACTCTGGTTAATTGGCTCATCATAAAAACGATCTTTCAAAACCCCGTCGACATTAAGTGCCGACCTTTTCCCCAAAATCACCTAAACCAAAAGGTTAAAATAGGAAAAGGACAAGAGAGACGAGAAAACCCGGCGTCGACAATACGATTTTGACTTATAAAATTTGTATAAATACTTATTTTGACGTATTAAATCTATATAAATCCTTATAAATAAGTATTATATCTTAAATTATTAAAATTAAATATTAATACGAAGATTACCAAATACAATTTTTTTTATTTTAAAATTTTAAAAAAGGACTTAATTACCAAAAAAACCAATAAACTTTTAAACATACAAATTATATTTTTAACATGAATAACATTAAACTTTTAAACAATTGATAAAAATACCCAAAATTTAATTAATTAAATAATACCCTTTTTATATTAGAAGAGCATACAAAAGGAGGAGGAAAAAATTTAAAAAAAAAGAAAAAGAAAAAGAAAAAAAAGACCACCCATTCAGAAGATTTTTGAAGGTACTTTAAATTTATATAGATTTTAGATTTAATATTGCTTTTATATTTGGTTCTAGTAATATGAAAATAAGAAGTTTGTATTGTGAGGAATATTTTATTTATTTAAAGACTTAATGGGAGCATTTTTTTAACTTAAAATAGTGGAATTGTGGACTAATGTAGGAAACAGAAAATAAATGAAAATTTGTTTCTCTCCCTTTCATCATATTATGTCCATTAAATTGTCAAATAGACTTTCTAAATGTGTAATATTATTCTTATATAAAATTATCAAATTGTATTTATAATTTTATTTATAAATTTTTATGGTTTTAAATTATATTTATAGTTTTATACCATCTATGGTATTAGGTACTTTTTTCAAAAAATTAAGTTAATCTGTATATTTACATAGTCAACTGGTATAAAATACTAAAGACTCGATCGGATTCATGGACGGGTCGGGTATTCTGGTCAATTTTAGCAAGAATCTGAAATTAGGGACTACATTGTACGCAATTAGGTACTTGATGTAGTAAATTATAAGCCCAAATTCTTTGGGGGTCAAATTATGAATTTGATGGTACTTCATGTAACATAACTGTAATTAGCCCTTTAAAAAATAAACTTGACAACAAATATGAAGTTCTCGAAAGATTCTTACAATTTTAGGTGGTTGAGCAATTCAAAATCAAATTCTTTTTTATTGCCCAAAAGCTGCAAAACCTCCTCTCTTGCACGAGCTTTCCGGTCTGTATGTTTGCTCAATAATATCATTGTCCATACAAGTAAACGTCCGGTTGAATCTGCTCCAGCAGAGTAAAACACCTTGCACTCATCTATTACTTCTTCCATTGTCATTCATGTTCCTTCTTCTTGTGTCTCTTTGCGAGTGGCTTCCATTAATACACTCAACAAGTCATTCTTGTTAATTTTTTTGTCCCATTTTTAGTGCCTTCTCCCTTTTCTTGATGATCCCACTTAGTTGATCTATCATTTCTCCATTTAATCTTTTCATTTTCCTGTTTGCTTTAATTTTAAAATGCCTGCAGTTGGATCAATCATTGTTAGCAAGATATATAATAATATAATAATAACAAAATTATAAAATACTCTCCTTGTGGAAAAAAAAGTGCACGAGAGCTAAATACTAGCCTAATAACGGAACCGTAAAATAGACTCTTATTGTGAGATAAAAAGTGTATGAGACTTAAATGGTAGTCTAAGGAAAAAGTATACAACCCTAAAATAATGTACATAATGCTCTTAATGGCACAAAAAATAATACTCTGTTCCACATATATTGTAACACATTCATTTTTAGTAAATCTCAAAAATAAAAAGTAAAACACTTGTTTTTTGGTAACTTTTTTGTGAAGTTAAATGGGTATCTTTTACCATTTCTATATATAGTGGGTCCCGTTACTAACTAAAATGTTTATGGTTCATATTTTTGGAGCACTATCAACCACAAAGTTTATAGGGGTCAATTCTGAAATCAAAAAATTAAAAATTTCTTAAACATTGCGCAAAATTAAAGTATATTGCAGTATTTGTAAGAACGAGACAATATGATTTATTATTACCTCGCCCATGGAATATAACTAGTACCCATAAATTGGAACGCAATATCAGCTTGTTTTTCATGGAGTTGAAATATCCTTCTTCCTTCTTCAAAATTATGCCAAATGCTGTTTGAGAAATCATATCACGGGCTAAATTTTCAATATAAGGCCATGCATCAACTTCAGTTGTACCCCTAGTTGAGACTAATGTTTTCCAAGTGCTGATCATATTGGTAGTACTCAAATAAATTTCTGGTAATGTTCCCTTGACACACATAAAGAATGATGGTAAAAATAGCCATCAAGTTTAATTAGTATGTCAGTGCAATACACAACAAAAAATGTAATATATAAAATTTGTTTTAAGTTGCAACTCCAATTTCTCATTATTACATTGTTGAATCTTGAATAATACACCCCGTCTCGGTAAAAGAAACTTAGTTACACTTCTCACGTAGATGACAGAGTATCAAATAAATTTTATTTTAGTGGAACTAAAAATATTACTCGCTATAAAATGTTTTTCTTCTTCAAATTTTGTAGACCCTACCTAAATATTTTTAAGGACAAGGTAGTCTTTGTGTAACATTATTTGAGTGTACTTAAGCAATCTTTTATAGGATAATGTTTTTTATTATCTTCCTATGTCTTGGCCACTTTTCACCGTGAGCGGTAGATAGCCCTCCAACAACCAGGTCAGCAACTGGATCTGGGTATACTTTATGAAATTCATCAGGCTTAGACAAAATCTCATTGACGAGCACTGGATCCATGATATTTAACCTTGGAAATACCAATTTTAATTAAATAACCATTCATTATAGGAAAATCTATCAACTTTATAACTAAATTTAAATGACATCTACTAAAAGTGAACTAGCCAAACCTGGAGCATTAGATGACGATCAGGTTAAGCCTTAAGGGTGCGTGAAGTTGCCTCACCGCATATTATTATTAAGTTCTATAATTTTTTGTTACATGTATTATAGCAAATGTTGTATTTTAATATTACTGCACTAATTGTGAGTCAACACAAATACAACATTTGTTAAAAACAATGTAATAAAAGTTAAAGAATTTTATGATGACATGTGATGTGATAACTTTACTCTAATTGAATTCATAATATGATTATTTTTGCCTAAGTTATAGAAATTAAACTCTCATTTTATTGAGTCTAGAAAAGTATAGAAGTATAGAGGATCTTTGATTTCGATTGGGTAAAGTTAAGACTTTGGTATTTCATTTCATTGGTTAATTTGATAGGAACAAGTTGCATGCATGATATGACTATTTTTGCTTAAGTGATAGAAGTTAAACTCTCATTTTATTGAGTCTAGAAAAGTATAGAAGTATAGAGGATCTTTGATTTCGATTGGGTAAAGTTAAGACTTTGGTATTTTATTTCAGTGGTTAATTGATAGGAACAAATTGCATATGTATAGCATAGAATAAGATTTCATTGGCTATTGATGGCCTTTGTTAAATTAATGAGATTAAATTTGTTTATTGGTGGTGTGGTGTTACATATTTAGTGGTGTATATTTAGATGTTTATATTTAGTGGTTTATTTGTTAAATTGGTAGTATTAGTTTATTAAAAAAAACAAGGGAATTTTAATAATTTTAAAAAATATATTTTTTTGAGAAAAATACTCATTCTCGACGGACTATATGTCATTGGCAACGGACTGTCTGTCGCCAATGACTTTTTATTTTTATTATTTAACAAGTCATTGGCGACGGGTAGCCCGTCGCCAATGACTCATTGCTGACAGACGGGCCGTGTAACGCCCCCAGAATCGGGACTATTTCTATTCCCGACCTTGTGCGTTAATACCATCTTGTTCTAGCTTTAAAACATTATTCAATGTTAAAATAGCTAAAAATGCGGAATAATTAAAAACTTTTATATCTTTCTTTCTTTCTTTTCCCTGAATCGCAACCTTTACGATTACATATTTAAGAATTATTTTTATTCTATGATTCATTTTATCAGAGTAGATATGAGTATGTACAACTCAATCCTCAATACGAATTCATTCTTATATAGTATTATCACTATACAACTTTATATTACAAAGTAATCATCACAACATAATCAGAACAAATATTTTTTATTGAATATTTTAAAATATACATAACATGCCAGTTACATATATCAAAGCTATCAATCATAGTTTCTATACAAATTCTAAATGAATAAAATGTATTTCTTCGTATATCTTCCAATCCTTATCGTCCAGATAGCAAGTAATATCACATTGTGTCTTTAACCTGCAAAAAGTTTATTTTTGCAAGATTGAGCTCGACGGCTCAGCAAATTTAACAGCTTTCATGCTTCACATAGCACATAATTTCATGCTCAGTTCATATTTCATGATTATCATAATTCTAAACAATATAATTCATATGTTTAGCATATCTCATATCACATTAAGACTGAGTTCCAAAACTTAATCAATTCCAGTCATAAGTTGACTTTCACAATTTAACAAGCATAAAGTATAATTTAGCATATTTGTGAAACACAAAAGAACTAGAAAAACTTGCTTTCACTACGAAATGCTACCGGTTCTAATCTTTCTCGCGAACTAGAAACGTTATGACCTCGCATAGCACATCAGTTTGCGTTCATCGCTATATGTTCAACAAACGTCCACAATTCCACTTCTATTTGTCGGTTGTTAATACTCGTATATTTCCATCTGCCTCACGATCTCATCATCACTGTTTTACACAATCCCTTTGATTCTAAAAAAAACCCTCCCCAAGAATCTATGTCTCCTTTTCAATCTCTTTAGTTAATGTCTCAGCATCCCTATAGCTGTAATTGCTAAGCATTTGGTTCACATTCATCTCATCACCATGATCGTCTCTAACACAATCCAATTTGCTCTCCTTGCTCCTAGCAGTTTCAGAATCATATCTACCATCACTGTTAAAATTATTCATCATCATCATCTCTCTCCTCACCTGGAACTAACAACTCAACACAATCACAACCTACACATTTAGTCAATTTAGAAGAGAACAAAATCTGAGCCATTCGATCTCGCCTTAACCTGAACTCTTGGGAAAAATCAGAAGCCGCAACCATAATCCCATGTTCGATAATATCAAATACGTCAGAATTGGAAGTATGGGAGTAATCCCGCCACTTATCGAGAATGTTTCCAGACTTGATACCCGTTATCACTTGGGTGGAATCAAATTCAAATAAAAAAAACCCAGATTGTAAAATCAAATTCCAGTCAATACCCAGAAATCAAAATTCGATGTTTCATGGGTTTATGATCATACCCAGAAATCGAGAAACCTGGGTTCCATCAGTTTTGACCAAAAATTGTTGATGATTGATCTTGATATTAGATTAACAAAATAAATTACGTCAAAATTATTTGCTTTTAAGTTTACGATCGAAACAGATGATGATCAGAATCGACAGCAAACAAAAGCAATTAAAAATAATTATCCGGGAGAAAAGCAAATATATCTGACCCAATCTATATCTACAACGAGTGGGTTTATGAAGTATTGATGCAAAGAATCTAATTATATTCCCCCAGAAAATCAACGTAGAAATCTATAGAAAGTAATTTGCTAATTAGAGGTAATAAATTCAGGAAAGAATATGTTATTTTAGTATTATGGGATATATTCTCTCCCTACAAGTAACTCTCTGTTTCTCCCCTTTTTCTCTTACTCCCTTTCTATGATTTATATCTACATACAAATATACAACATATGCCACCGCATGTTGCCACAAGAGCTTAGCTTCCACCTCGTGCTTCCCTTTTTTTATATTATCTGAATGTTATGTGTCTGCCCTTTATTTATAAGGTGCATGGCGGTTTGTTTGGTCCATTACTTAAGACCAAAGAAAATTAGACTTGTCCAAGTAGTATGCCGCCTTATTAGCCGACTAACACAAGCTACTGCATCATACATTACATAGCTACGTGGCAAACTCATACACTATACATGTAAACTTCATGCCCAAGTATAGCCATCAAATTTAGCCAATAACATTTAGTCTTAATGGTTAAACAAAAATCAACTTTTATATGCTAGACTAATTTGTAATTGGCCCATTTTTGTTTCTTAAGGATTAAGAATAATTTAAAATTTATTCTAACAATGTCCTACAAATTTTAAATTATTAGAGAGAATATAGTCTTATTTTATAAGAGAACTTCTTAGCACTTGTGCATCATAAAGATGTTCGCAGACTTGAATTTTTACTTGCTTCCATACAATGATTTTGTATATTTAAATTTAATCATCTTCTTCTTTCCATAAATTGCCTTCAATAATTTATTCCTATTAGTTAAATATATTAATTTAATATATTTAACCATAATTTAAATATTATTTTAATTCACCGATTTAATTAAGTGAATTAACTTGCTCATGAAATTTAATTCATATCGAATTCATTACAAGACATCATAATCAAATTATATCATTTCATAATATAATTTAATTCAATATCCATTTATTAATTACTTCTAACCATTTATTTATAAATTATTTTAATTTGCTCATCAATAGATACAAAAATTTTGTATCTTTAAAGCTATCAATCTCTTTAAATAAATTGATTCCCACAATTTATTTCAAACCAAATCAAATATATAATAATATATTCAATTATTTGCTTTTCTCTCTATAAATTGTTTTCTCACAATTTATTTAACTATAGCGAATATAATAATATACTCACTAAAAAAAACATGCATACATTTTACTCAATAAAATGGAGATTATTAAATATATTTAATACCACCAATTTACTATATTAAAATAATTTAATTTAATAATTTCCTTCATCATAAATTTTACCCATCTCATTTCTTCTTAATAAATTGATTATACAATTTATTTACATGAAATAATAAATATATAATAATAATATATTTATTATTTATAAAAATCACATATTGAATAGATTGTATTCACTTATGCAATATAACATAACATCACATACCACCAAATAAGAATTTTATTTATTAAATTCTTATTTTAATATTTTCTGAAAATCCGAGTCATCGCATTCTTCCCCTCTTATTGTGATTCCGTCCCCGGAATCACAATATCGAACCTCACCTATTCGGTTTAAGTCTATCTTCTTCTGAAGTCTTTGTTGTAACATATTGTATCAACATAGATGGTATAATACCTTTCTCATTCTTTTTCTCCCCACCTTTCTCATTTTACTTCGTAACCTTCATTAGACTCATTATACTTCGAGAATCGTCATCTTTTGCTCCATGACTATCATTTTCTAAGGATCACTGTATCCACACTCGAGATTTATTAATCTTATAAACAATTGGGATATCACATTTTCATCCATTCTTATAAGAATTTCGTTCGCAAAATTACAGTATATGCATCTCTACTTATTAATATAGATCTTCAAGTTAATCTTCTAAGGAATGTTATCTTTCCTACTCCCCACCTTCAGAATAATAGGAATCATTCACAATTGATCAATAATTGTGAAGCAATATGAATAACTCAGGAATTTCAAAGATTCGCTTTGGAATAGCTTTCTGTATCATGCTATGGATCATAAAGACCACAACATTCTTTTTCATGTTTTCGAAAAGGTTCTTAACAGAAATTTATCTGTGAACCGTCTGTCTTACGGGCACATAGGTGATCAGCCTGTTTATGCCCTGTGTTGATCTCTGTTATCTTTGCCGCTATATCGCGCAATCAGAATTTCCCAATTTAGGGGTGTTCCGTGTTGATCAACACTATCTGTGTGGCCGCCATTCAGCGCCAATTGAACGATATACGTTCATCTGTGCCACCATCTGGTGCTAAAAACTTTCCCAAATCAGGGATTTTCATACGAATTCTGGAATCCAAACCCAAAACGAGTTAGTTGGACAACTCTATCTGTTCAACAATAATATCTCAGAGGCTTATTATAAGCGATATCTGAATCTGTGTCTAGCCGATTCAAATGGCATTTGACACTTCTTTCTTTACCAAAACACTGAAAATCCTTTTTATGATGCATAGTATCGCACTGTTTTAACAGGACGTTGAGGATGCCGTCATTTTATGACTTTATCATACTACATCATACCATAATGGGCTGAGGATCCTTAGATCACATCCAAAACTAGGTTAAGTTGCATTGATGGCTCCATCATCTGTCATTCTACACCAGGTTCCATGATGCGTTGATGACATAAAATACATTTTGATATTTTCAAATCATCTTTGTCTAGCCGAAACTATTAGCATAGACAAATGAATAATGGTACTTTTTAAAAATCCTTAGTCCAGAAATCTGGCCCTATACATTTTTTTAAAGACACAAAAGTACAAATATCAGCACGAAGTCAATAAATTTCGTAATCTAGCATAGCTAGAAGATTTGAGAATTTTCATTTCTCCCTTCATCAGCTTCAAATTTCTCCTGTGCTTCACTATATAATTCTATCATTAGTTCTAAATCTATATTATTCCTATACCTTCATATGGTTCATCAAACTTACCACACTTTATGTGTTTAGAAACTTGCCATAAAAATATGAGTTTAAGAGCTTGTCCTAGCAATACGTAGTCCAAGAACCAATCAGGGACTGCCCATACGCTTAGGGGTTCAAAACATATCATATGATTATGAGTCACAAACTTGACATAAGCATGAGTTTTAAGAACTCGCTCCTAATCTTATATTCTCTATCTATCGAATATACATATGAGAAAAGAATCACCTTCTCACCATATATATACCGATAGCGCGACACCAATATTTCAATGATTATCAATATAATAGACTAAGTGGTCGTTAAACCAAGCACAAAACCTCTGCCCATACAAAGGTTTGTACAACCCAACTATCACATGAGTCCTCAATTGAAATCCCACATTTTTCCTATCAAATCTTATCTTGCTCTTTGCTCAATACGAATTTTTTTTAATTCGTATTCCATCACTTATAACTCTTTCTGAGTTATTCTTTGTACTATTTTATAGTACCTTTCCTGAGCAACATTCGGCTATAAATTTTCAATCATTCGATTAATAATCTGTCATTTCATGACTTATTCAGATCACATTGTGATCCTTTCCTGCAATCGTCTTACATTACGATTCTTTCTTTATGATCGTTTTGTTTTTACGATCTTCTTTCTTTTCTCTTTAATCACATTATTTTATGATTATTCAAATCAGGTATCCTCTGATCCTTTAGCTCTTTAGGTTCTTCTTTGAACCTAATCATTTTATCATAACTTGTTTCATATGAATTCTCTGAATTTATCATCAATTAAACTCTATACTAGGTATACATCGAGTCTCTAACAGTGTTCAATATAGTAAGCTGAGTGGTTTCCCACAAACAACCAACAAACTAGTTTTTGTCTCGTCTACACTGTTTTCACAGTGAGTTAGATCGGTTGCTAATTCGTATATACCTCCGCTCTCTAAAAGAATCGTTTAGTCCAGATACCATACATCAACCATTAAAGAGTACGATTATACCATAATTATACTTAACTTCTTATTCTTATAACTCTGCGAGTTTCTTCTTTGAATCTTCCCATACATGTTTTAAGTCCTTCTTTATAAATTTCTTAAATTCTTTTTTTTAATAACACTTAACCCTCATTCGGGTTTATGCTTATCATCTTCTTCATTCTTTATCCCTTGACCCTTCTCTTGAGGTCTCTCTTCTTACTCCCAGAGCTTTCTGGATTTCTTATTACATCTTAAACGACCATTTGCGTTTGTATTGACACCATTGGTGTCTACTTTCTTATGACACAACACTAGTGTCTAGTTCACTTGTTTAACAATACCCCAAACTTCTAGGGTTGTTCATCTTTATTGTTGAAGTTAGTTAACTCTTGATTACGCATCGAGATTCTTCCTCGAATTTTTTCGTTTATTCTTAAAACTCTTTTCGAGTTTATTTGTCTTATCTCTATCTTTCTCTTTCAAGATTATAACCTAAGGTACTTCTACCTAAGGATTATAACCTATAGCTCTGATACCAAGTGTAACGAACATGGTGCTTCAACCATAGCACCTCACACTGGTACCTATCAGTTTGCTACCGACTCGCTCGGCGTCCCCTACGGAGAGTCTGACTTCGGTGCCTTCCCATTTTCGGGTCGTCACCTGCGAGAGGCTCGGGGCTCTTCACAACATTCGTGCTTATAGCTCTGATACCAAGTGTAACGCCCCCAGAATCGTGACTATTTCTATTCCCGACCTTGTGCGTTAATACCATCTTGTTCTAGCTTTAAAACATTATTCAATGTTAAAATAGCTAAAAATGCGGAATAATTAAAAACTTTTATATCTTTCTTTCTTTCTTTTCCCTGAATCGCAACCTTTACGATTACATATTTAAGAATTATTTTTATTCTATGATTCATTTTATCAGAGTAGATATGAGTATGTACAACTCAATCCTCAATACGAATTCATTCTTATATAGTATTATCACTATACAACTTTATATTACAAAGTAATCATCACAACATAATCAGAACAAATATTTTTTATTGAATATTTTAAAATATACATAACATGCCAGTTACATATATCAAAGCTTTCAATCATAGTTTCTATACAAATTCTAAATGAATAAAATGTATTTCTTCGTATATCTTCCAATCCTTATCGTCCAGATAGCAAGTAATATCACATTATGTCTTTAACCTGCAAAAAGTTTATTTTTGCAAGATTGAGCTCGACGGCTCAGCAAATTTAACAGCTTTCATGCTTCACATAGCACATAATTTCATGCTCAGTTCATATTTCATGATTATCATAATTCTAAACAATATAATTTTAGCATATCCCATATCACATTAAGACTGAGTTCCAAAACTTAATCAATTCCAGTCATAAGTTGACTTTCACAATTTAACAAGCATAAAGTATAATTTAGCATATTTGTGAAAATCTCATATAATATCAAGATCACAAAACACAAAATAACTGAAAAACTTGCCTTCACTACGAAATGCTACCGGTTCTAATCCTTCTCGCGAACTAGAAACGTTATGACCTCGCATAACACATCAGTTTGCGTTCATCGCTATATGTTCAACAAACGTCCACAATTCCACTTCTATTTGTCGGTTGTTAATACTCGTATATTTCCATCCGCCTCATGATCTCATCTTCACTGTTTTACACAATCCCTTTGATTCTAAAAAAAAACCCTCCCCAAGAATCTAAGTCTCCTTTTCAATCTCTTTAGTTAATGTCTCAGCATCCCTATAGCTGTAATTGCTAAGCATTTGGTTCACATTCATCTCATCACCATGATCGTCTCTAACACAATCCAATTTGCTCTCCTTGCTCCTAGCAGTTTCAGAATCATATCTACCATCACTGTTAAAATTATTCATCATCATCATCTCTCTCCTCACCTGGAACTAACAACTCAACACAATCACAACCTACACATTTAGTCAATTTAGAAGAGAACAAAATCTGAGCCATTCGATCTCGCCTTAACCTGAACTCTTGGGAAAAATCAGAAGCCGCAACCATAATCCCATGTTCGATAATATCAAATACGTCAGAATTGGAAGTATGGGAGTAATCCCGCCACTTATCGAGAATGTTTCCAGACTTGATACCCGTTATCACTTGGGTGGAATCAAATTCAAATAAAAAAAACCCAGATTGTAAAATCAAATTCCTGTCAATACCCAGAAATCAAAATTCGATGTTTCATGGGTTTATGATCATACCTAGAAATCGAGAAACCTGGGTTCCATCAGTTTTGACCAAAAATTGTTGATGATTGATCTTGATATTAGATTAACAAAATCAATTACGTCAAAATTATTTGCTTTTAAGTTTACGATCGAAACAGATGATGATCAGAATCGACATCAAACAAAAGCAATTAAAAATAATTATCTGGGAGAAAAGCAAATATATCTGACCCAATCTATATCTACAGCGAGTGGGTTTATGAAGTATTGATGCAAAGAATCTAATTATATTCCCCCAGAAAATCAACGTAGAAATCTATAGAAAGTAATTTGCTAATTAGAGGTAATAAATTCAGGAAAGAATATGTTATTTTAGTATTATGGGATATATTCTCTCCCTACAAGTAACTCTCTGTTTCTCCCCTTTTTCTCTTACTCCCTTTCTATGATTTATATCTACATACAAATATACAACATATGCCACCGCATGTTGCCACAAGAGCTTAGCTTCCACCTCGTGCTTCCCTTTTTTTTATATTATCTGAATGTCATGTGTCTGCCCTTTATTTATAAGGTGCATGGCGGTTTGTTTGGTCCATTACTTAAGACCAAAGAAAATTAGACTTGTCCAAGTAGTATGCCGCCTTATTAGCCGACTAACACAAGCTACTGCATCATACATTACATAGCTACGTGGCAAACTCATACACTATACATGTAAACTTCATGCCCAAGTATAGCCATCAAATTTAGCCAATAACATTTAGTCTTAATGGTTAAACAAAAATCAACTTTTATATGCCAGACTAATTTGTAATTGGCCCATTTTTGTTTCTTAAGGATTAAGAATAATTTAAAATTTATTCTAACAATGTCCTACAAATTTTAAACTATTAGAGATAATATAGTCTTATTTTATAAGAGAACTTCTTAGCACTTGTGCATCATAAAGATGTTCGCAGACTTGAATTTTTACTTGCTTCCATACAATGATTTTTTTTTATGCTTGCTCTCCAATTCACTTCTCTTGCTCCATACGTTTTTTTTCCTTTTCTTTCTTGGAGGCTACTTCTCCTCTCTACCCAGCTTAGTTGGTTTAGTTTTGCTTGGAGGTTACTCTATTTCATTCGATTACCCCGCATGCTTGCTCAATTTATTTTGCCCAGCTGCTTGGTTGGTTTTGGTTAACTAACATATACATATTACATATATTATACTTAATACATATATTACATATAATATATATTATATCACTTACAATATATATTACATATAATAAACATGGGATTTATAATAATGTAATAATTTCCACTTTATTAAAATAATTTAATATCATAAATTATCTTAATTCTCTTTATTTAATGTAACAGACCAGTTAAAATAAATAATATTCACTTAACTATTTTAATTTACTTATTTAATATATACAACAATTTTGTATATTTAAATTTAATCATCTTCTTCTTTCCATAAATTGCCTTCAACAATTTATTCCTATTAGTTAAATATATTAATTTAATATATTTAACCATAATTTAAATATTATTTTAATTTCACCGATTTAATTAAGTGAATTAACTTGCTCATGAAATTTAATTCATATCGAATTCATTTCAAGACATCATAATCAAATTATATCATTTCATAATATAATTTAATTCAATCTCCATTTATTAATTACTTCTAACCATTTATTTATAAATTATTTTAATTTGCTCATCAATAGATACAAAAATTTTGTATCTTTAAAGCTATCAATCTCTTTAAATAAATTGATTCCCACAATTTATTTCAAACCAAATCAAATATATAATAATATATTCAATTATTTTCTTTTCTCTCTATAAATTGTTTTCTCACAATTTATTTAACTATAGCGAATATAATAATATACTCACTAAAAAAAACATGCATACATTTTACTCAATAAAATGGAGGTTATTAAATATATTTAATACCACCAATTTACTATATTAAAATAATTTAATTTAATAATTTCCTTCATCATAAATTTTACCCATCTCATTTCTTCTTAATAAATTGATTATACAATTTATTTACATGAAATAATAAATATATAATAATAATATATTTATTATTTACAAAAATCACATATTGAATAGATTGTATTCACTTATGCAATATAACATAACATCACATACCACCAAATAAGAATTTTATTTATTAAATTCTTATTTTAATATTTTCTGAAAATCCGAGTCATCACAGGCCGTCGCCAATGAGTCTGTCGCCAATGACCACATTGTCGACGGCGATCGACAGGAGCACGGGGCGACAACACCTGGGGTGACGACATTGCCGACAGGCATGCCCGTCGCTAATGACCTCATTGCCGACGACACATAGTTCATTGGCGACGGGCATGTCCGTCGGCAATGACCTGTTTTCTTGTAGTGTAGCCATGAAATAGGAGATGGACTCTTTGAAGAAGAATAATACTTGGGACTTGGTAAAGCTACCAGATGGGAAAAAGGTATTGTTCAACAAATGGGTATACAGGGTAAAAGATAAAGTGGGGGGAAGAAGAGGTATAATACAAGACTTGTGGTAAAAGGTTATATGCAGAAGAAAGCTATTGATTTCAATGAAATATTATATTAAGTATAGTTGTAGTAAAAGATTTACATCTTGAGCAGTTAGATGTGAAAACAACATTTCTTCATGGTATTTTGGATGAGGAGATCTACATGCATCAGCTTGAGGGGTTTAAAGTCAAGGGTAAGGAGAAAATGGTCTGCAAATTGAAGAAGAGCTTGTATGGCCTCAAGTAAGCTCCTAGGTAGTGGTATTTGAAGTTTGACAGTTTTATGCAAGGAGTGAATTTTATGAGATGTCATTCTGATCACTGTGTTTATGATCAGAACTTTGCTGATGTAGATTATATATATATTTCTTCCATTGTATATGGATGACATCCTAGTTCCAGGTACAAGTATACAAAAAAATTATGATCTTAAGAAGTACTTATCCAAAGTCTTTGAGATGAAAGATTTGGGTAAGGCGAGGCAAATTCTTGGCATGCAGATAAAGAGAGATAGAAAGTTGTGGTTATCTCAAGAATACTATCGAGAAGGTATTGAAATGATTCAACATGGATAAAGTGAAGGCAGTTACTACTCCATTGGTGAATCACTTCAAGCTCTTGAAGAAGGTGTGTCCTTCATCCGATGAGGAAAAAGAGTACATGGAAAGAGTTCCTTTCTTTTCGACGGTTGGCAGCTTGATTTATGTGATGGTAAGTACGAGGCCAGATATTGTACATACAATGGGAGTTGTAATTAAGTAGGTACATGTAGAACCCAGGCACGAAATATTAATAAGTAATACAGTGGATATTTAGGTATCTTAGGGGTATATCCATTAACTATTTATGTTTTGGGGAAAGTAATGTTATTATATAGGGATTTGTTGATTCTGATCATTTAAGGGATAGAGACGATGGTAGGAGTACTACTAGTTATGTCTTTACAGTTGGCGAAACTGCAGTCAGCTGGTTTTCTAAGTTATAGAAGACAGTTGCTCTTTCGACTATAGAAGCAGAGTATATTACAACTACTAAAGCAAGTAACGAGATGATTTGGCTTCAGCGGTTCATGGGAGAGTTGGGTTGGAAAGAAGAAAACAGTACTTTATGGAGTAACAGTCAAAATGTTATTCATGTTGCAAAGAATTCAGCTTTTCATGCGAGAACGAAGCATATTCAGCTGAGGTATCACTTCATCCGATATGTTTTGGAAGATGGTCAGTTGAAGCTTGATAAAGTTGATGGGAGAAAAAATGCAACAGATATGTTGACGAAGGTCGTTGATAGAGGGAAGTTGAGCCTTTGCTCAACTTTAATTAATCTTAGGTGATGATTGGAATTGTTGGCGGTTGATCATGAAGCTATGTTGAAGGAGAAATGCAAATATCAGTCTTCAAATGGGAGATTGTTATTGGTGAAGCTTGATCAAAACTTTAATTCAAAAATGATTATAAAGCTATTCTATGATGTACTAATTTTCGAAAAAATAGTGAAACCATCAGTCGCCGGCCATGGATTAGCCCAAACATTTTGGGCGAATCTCGTAAATTTTGTGTCTTGTGTGATTGTTTTCTTTCGATTTTTCTTTATTGTTTTTGCCACATTGTTATTCTCTAACAAGATCCTCCCATCATTATAACTACATTGTAAATGAGGAACCGTACTCATTATGTGTGCACCGACATGCCATTACTGGACTCAAATTGTAGAGGATAAAAACTCCTTTATTTCCATCAGAGTAACTCTACTAACTTCAAACACTCTTAAGTTATTTTTGAATTGATAGATAAACTGTGAATTTTATTTGGTGAATTCAAAAGAACCTATAAAAGGGAATATTGAGAGGTAAAAGGCAAGAGTAGCGAGCTTATTAGAGGATAAAAGCCTAATTGTGTGATACACGAGCGTTTTCATAATTGTGTGATATATTGTTTGAGCGAAACACGTAAAGGAGTGTGTGAGAAATTTTTTTTTTTTATCTACTAACCCTTGTTTTGCAGCAATCATGTATGGATATAATTGTGAAAATAATTATGAGTGGCAAAAGAGATCTTTTCAAAGTAGAGCGGATCAAGAAGCTTATTTGAGTTGGGAGAAAAGGAAGGAACGAGAGTTTGGTTGTCATGAATATTTCGAGCAAAAGAAGTTCAAACTTGTAGTTCTAGATTTTTTCGGTGATGCACGTACATGGTGGGCTCAATTTGAACGTGATAGGAGAAAATATGGAAAGCATTCGATCGATACATGAAAAGAGTTGAAAACCATGATGAGAAGGCGGTATGCCCTAGTAAAGCCTAGCAGGAGGAATAAATATGCATCTCTAAGACATAAAGAACAACCTTCAAGGCGATCAACTTGGGAGGATGAAAAGAGGGTTCAAAGGCATGAGGAGTCGCATTGGAGAAAGTCAAGAGAAACTCCTAAGGTGTATAAGGAACAATTGTTTTCAAAGGAGGCAAAAGAGGACATCATGGATTCATTTCGTAAGGGGATGGAGGATTGTTGGATGCAACTACAAAATATCTCTAAGGCGCAAAAGGAGCAAGATCAGCCGGGGGAGATGGAAGATGAAAAAGAATATGTAGTCCAAGGAGAATTGTTAGGTTCCAGTGTGCAAGATGAAGTCCATGAAGAATCAATGTTTGTACAAAACGAAAGTGAACAACAACAAGAAATTGATCAAGAGATTGATAGTGAAAAAGAGAAGATTGAAAAGAGTGAGGAAGAGAATAAAAGAGAGATTGAGAAAAAAATGAAAAAAATAGAGAGATTGAAAATAAACGAGGGAAAAACAAACGAGAAAGTGAGCATAAAGAAGAGAGAAAAATGAGTAACTATGAAAAAGAGGGTGAAAGCGAAAGAGAGTTGTATTTTGAAAAGCCAATGACTGTACATTCGTACAAGACGACGCTTTTGAATAGTAAACTGAGTAACTCTGTTTTATTTAGTTTTGTTGTTTCTCTTATACAGGAGAGGGATTACATACCCAGTGTTATCATTCCATACCCGTCAGCTTATGGTGTTCTTGAGGAGACGAAGGAGTCACCGAGGCAGGTTAGAAAGTTGATAGAGAGAGGTATCGTGGATGAAATCATGAGTGCATGTGTTGTTCATGAAATCATAGTACTTAAGGAGGACAAGACATCGAGCATGTTTGCCAATTTTAAATTGGTAAACAAGTATCGTTGTTATTTTCTTTACTTAGATAATATGTTTGAGAAGTTTCATAGTACTTGTGTTTTATCTACACTTAATAATGAACATGTGATGATATTACCTAATCAAATTAGTATAGCATGGAAGATAGTGATGATTAGAAAGTTGTGTTAACATGTGATTTGTATAGGTGGTTAGTTATTTCGGTTAGATTGACTAATGCATCTAGTGTTTTTATGAGCTTATTAAAACATGTTTTGTTTGCTTCCATTGGTAAATTTGTGTCTAGCTATTTTGATGGTAGAATTGTCTTTATCATAAACTATGGAGGATATTTGATATTTGTTGAGTTAGTTTATGATCATGTTGTCTATTCTCGTTTTTATTGTTCTAATTTGCATGAAATTCATTATAGGTTTTCTTATCCATATGTTGTGTTTGATTGTATTCATCGTAAATGTGCAATTGAGTTTTTATCTCCTGAAGTTGGAAGTGGCCTTTTTATTCTATTGATGCCATTACTTGATTTTGAATTTGCTATTGTCAATGGAAAGGGAAAGGTTGTTTGTGTTATGCAGATTTGGGATGGGATTATTCTCATCGAGGAGAAAAGTAAGATTCGTTGGGCAAGACAATTTGAGCAATGTATTGAGAGTCTATAGGGAATTCAAGAGTGTTTGCTTGAACAACGTGATGAGTTTCAAAGATTAATATTTGACCCAGGATCGTTGAAGTGGATGTATTTGCGAATGCACGAGATCATCAAATTGGTTTTTGATCCGGGGATTCGTGAATGGAAGTTGATGCAATGTGAAGGGTTCTACATACTGATATTTGATCCAGGAGGATATAGAGCTTTTCATAATTTTATTTGCATTTATTTTATTACTTATAGGTTTATTTTACTAGGTAGGAATTTCGTTTGCATATTTGTTTGGTTTCTAACTTGGTTTGTTTTGCGGTAGGGATAGATTTGTGGATGAATCCTTTTCGAGAGGAAGAGATGCCAGATTTGAGGACAAATCCTTTTCAAGAGGAGGGGAATGACACGAGTATGAGGGAGTCAGAATTTTTCATCAATCTATCGACTCGAGCGTCAAGGGTTCAACAAATGATCTTAATTAATTGGGCTGAAATTTATTCAAGAATGTTCGAAATGGAGCTAAATTCAAGCGGACCACAAGGAAAGGATCATTCATTACAAGCCAAGTCAAGCCGTCAAATTCGTGTTCATTTGTGTCATCTAATCCGCGACAAAGTCGTATTTCATTTTATGAAGGCATGGATTCAAGGAACACATCGTGTGTTCGTTTGTGGATTTGATTCTAAGCTTAGCTATTTGGTCCATACAAGGGTTTATGTTTGGTGGCAGAAACAAGAAAGAAGTAAAGAATCAAATTTGGGAATTAAAGGCTCAAATCAGCAAAGTCGCGTAGACAGGGTTTATGGGCCGCGGCGCACCCTTTTTAGGGCCGCGACGCACGCATGAGCCGTAGCGCTCATATCTATGGGCCGCAGCGCACAAGTTCTGTTCCGCGTCCCAAGTTTCTTGAAAACGCAGATTTACACGGAATTACTAGATTTTTAGTTATGTTTTTATTTCCAATTCTAATTAGAAGATATATTAGATAGGATTTTGTTTCCAAGTCAATTTGTTTATTTCCTTATGAGTTTAGGGTTTCTTTTGTTTAGTATAAATAAGAGATTAGTTGATGTAAGATAGAACAATTATCATATTATTAATAAACTTTGTGAGGTTATTCTCCTTTTGGTTCTTTGAGAACTCTCGAATTATTCATAGTTTTTCTATGAATGTTCAATTGACTTATCATACAACAGATCATAGTTGTGTGTGGCGTCTTCTACCTTACATCAATCGTCGATTGTACTTTTGGTTCTTGTCTCTTTATAGACATTGGGTCAAGGTGTCGTTGGTGTTCCATTCAACGCAAGCTTCCTAGCGCAAAGCAATTGTACTAAGTTTCTTGTCTCGATATAGACGTTGGGTTGAGGTGGTGTGAGCGTTCCACCTTATAACTGTTGGGAATCAGCATGCGAGTATTACACTCATTAACATAGGGGGAGAAATCTGCATGTGATTACCACTAACTGTTATATATGATTCGATTGATGACAAAATGATAAGAACATTCATGCTATAAAGCCATGTAAAGTCCTTAATGAAATATATGTACAAGGACTTAGAAGATCAAATATGTTAGGTTAATCTTAGCTAAATGTATATCTGTCTGATCAGAGCATGGTTGTAAAAATAGGCTTTGTAAAAGTCCTTAAATTGAATGTGATGTAAAAGGACTTAGAATAGAATAGAAGAAGATCAAACTTGTTAGGTTGATCTTATGCACTGTAATGACAGACAAGGGCCAAACTGAACGTAGAGCACTGCACTTACTAAATGAAGGATCGTAGAGCAGTCGGTCAACATCGCAGAGCCAAGTATGCCATCACAGGCCCTGTCAGGAAAACGTAGAGCTCTCTCGGCAGAATGTAAAAGTTGCCCCGGCCAAACGTAGAGCACTCTCGGGAGTAGAGCTCTCTCGACAGAATGAAGAACACTCTCGGCAGGACGTAGAGTCGCCTCGGCAGGACGTAGAGTTGCCTCGGCATTTGAAGGGCCAAATTCTAAGATCGTAGAGTCTGCCAGGCATGCACAGCAACAGGTTCAGCAGATCGTAGAGATCACTCAACAGCATTTACCGGGCATCGTAGAGCTGTGCATATCAACGGAGAGAGTGCAAGGCAATCGTAGAGTATGACTCGGCTGAACAAGGGCTTACTCAGAATCGTAGAATATACGAAGAGAAAGTCGTTGTGCTAAAATGGGTTCGTAGAGTCAGTTCAAGCAAGCCACCCTACGACTCTCATGAACAATGTGCAATCAAAGCAACAACGTAGAGCAGTCGCTGCTGAAGCACTCGAAGATAAAGTGGCAATCTTCAAGACTACCAAGCAAGCTGAGCATGAGCCATCAGACATAGCAAGATCTCTGAATATAACCAAAGAATCAAGCCATTGAAGAGATCAAAGGACAAGGTTAAGTAATCACTCTACGATCCATTAAGGCTCTAGACCTGCATCAAAGACAAAGGTCGTAGAGCATGAAAAGTTCAACAAGATCAAGTGATCGTAGAGATGAGTCTAAAAGACAAATAGAAGCACTCATGCAGTCTCAGCGAAACAAAGCAAAAAGATCATAGAGCAGCACTCTGTGACTAAAGGAAGAATGTCTGAAGATTAAGTAGAGCAGTCCTCTACATCAAAGGTGTCACAGCAAACGAGAAGATTATAGAGCAGTCCTCTATAACACAGCAGCAGAGCCAACACCTAAAGAACATAGAGCAGTCCTCTATGATAAGCACACGATAGCAATGGCTCAAACATAGATCATAAACGCTATGCTCTGAAACAAAAAACTAAATGGATATCAAAGAGCATAAGGAAAGAACGAACTACAGTGTAGTAAGAAGCACGCCAAAGAGCACAATGCAAAATGCAGACAACCACTCTACGAACTACAAGAGAGCACAAGGCCACAACTGAAGTTAGTAGTAAACTCTACGATCAAAGACAATCTTCAGTTAGAAGCAAGCAGGTCACTCTACGATCAAAGACTCAGTCTACACCTAAGATGATCGTAGAGGAAGTAAGAAAGTGCCAGCTGGATTACAAATATGAAGGCACTAAGGGTTGCTATTCCAAGATGAGCAGCTGAATATATAAAGGAGTATAATATTTGAGTGGAGCTCAAACAGTCACATCTGCAGCAGTCAAGCAAACAACACATGTGACTCCACTATCTTGGTACTAGCTAATGGATGCTGACTCAACCATCACTAGCAGACTTAGGGAAGTAAAATGCTCAGTGATAAAATAAACAAGTCTGCAGAAAGATAGTCTCCAACAGAAAGAAGTGCAACGGGAAGATTTCAACGGCAAGCTCCCAATGGGAAGAAAATGGAGAACTACAAAAGGAAAGAAACAACACTCAAATAAGTGTGTGTTGGTATGCAGTAAGCAAGAGAGCAAGAACACAAACTGTACTATCAGCTAGAAGCTTCACTGCGACATAAGAGGTATGCCAAAGGGCTGACATATGAGCTAAGAGTCGAATGACCAAGAAGCCAAGATCTTGAGTAACCAAATCCAGAATGGACAACTCTATGATCAAGCAAGGAACACTGTGTGCTGAATAGATAAAGAAGTGACTTGGACAAGTCAACCAGTGTTCAATGAAAGTGATCATCTGCATCTGCTATGTACTAGAAGAAGGAAGGGCTTAAACGACCATCATCAGCAGCATCTAGAAGAAGATCACCATCAGCTGTCAAGTACTAGAAGATGAAGGAGAACAAAGTTCATCTTGGCAGCACAACCCAACAAACCATCAACACACCAAAGAGGGCAGGGTGTCCTTGTCTTAAGTGACTAAAACAAAGTCAAGTCTGCTGGCCTTGCTGAGTACTATAGGGTACAAGAGATTCTAAGTCTGCTGGACTTAGTCTACAGGTTCCAAGGCTGATGGCCTTGAAGGGTTCTTTGTGAACTGGGTCTCCAAGTCTGCTGGACTTGAAGAGGGTCATTGGATCCTTGTTCGAGGGACTAAAAACAACTCAAGTCTGCGAGACACAAGATGGGTCAGAGGATCCGTGTCTGCATGGGTTGAGGAGGGTCATAGGATCCTTGCCTTTGTGGCTAAAAATAACTCTTGTCTGCTGTACTTGAGGAGGGCGTACAGTCCTTGTCTTTGTGACTAAAACATTTAGTGGATTCCTACTTGTTATAGTAAAAGAGTGGAGTAGGAGTTATTACGTCTCTGAACCACTTAAAATCTCCTGTGTCATTTATCTTCTGTCATTTACTTTATGATCAATGAATTGCTATATCTGATATCAATCATATTATAGACTTGTAAACTGCTCAGTGAATAAGCTTGAATCTATGAAGGGGTTATTAATGATTATTCCGCTGTGCATGAATTGATTCTTTTCTTCATAACTGTCAGTTTAGTTGATAAAAGGAAAAAGTTTTAAAGGATATATTGAACCCCCCCTTCTAGATCCACATTGTGTCCCAGGGAACCAACAATAACTTTGCTAGAAACGATACGGGCGACGACCACCTCACGCAAGCGTGCCGTGGAGTCTATCATCATTACACCATAAACATCCAAGATTAGACCCTATGTCAATGGTAATCGTCTTATAAAATTTTTTAGTGGTGATTTTCCTAGTCTAATCATTATGATCATAGTCAATAGCAAGACATTATATGAAGCCTAGGGAATAACAAGATCAATTAGTTATGTCCCTCCTCTCATCCCTTCATTCTGATCTATAAATAGAACTAATAATACTATGGTGATAGCATATGATCGAAGGCAAGACTCAGACAAGAAGTTTGAAGAACTAAAAGAAGAAGTCACCCTCTAGAGCTCCACTGGAGTCTATGGTGGAAACCATTCGAACCCTTACAGAAGAGGTGGTTGCCCTTAAGAAGGATGCTGACAAAAATGAGGAGAAGATGGAAAGAGCAGCTCCTGCTGGTAAAGGTAAAGGTAAAGCCCATCAATCCTCAATTGTTCCTCCTCCTTCCAAACCTCCTATGCCTCAAGCTATTCCTCCTAGCCAAAGTCAGTCTTCAAGAACTCCACAATCATCGAGTGGGGTTACTTCTACTGGATCAAGACTGCCAGCCATAAAAGATCCAAGCTTCTTAAATAGAAATCTATATGGGATCAACATTGAAGGAGAAAAACAGCCAAATATTCCATATCCTGGCCCAAGAGACACTTTAGAGGAACTAAGAAGAAGACAAGAAGAGGCAAACCAAGCATCTTAAAGGAGAAAGATGAGGAAAGAAGAAATCCCCCGAGGAGAAAACCCTATAAAAGAGATTAGTTATTTTTCGTTTTACTTATTGTCTGATAAAACTTGTAATTCTTTTCAAACTCTTGTAATTTTTGTTATACTATCAATAAAAATTCATCATTCTGTTTCTAGACAATATAGTTGCTCACTGTATACATAGGCATATTTAAATTTCATGCATTTAGAATTGATGATTGATTTTAAACTAATTATTTTGTCATCATCAAATAGGGGAAAATTTTTAGTACCTTTAATTTGTGTTTAGTTCTATTTGATTTTATGATGATTCTACCTTAATTTATATTTGTATGCAAATAGATTTTGTAAAGTCATTATGGAAAGAATCTAATGTAAAACGACTTAGCTTAGGGATCAAACTTGTTAAGTTGATCCAAATCGTAGAGTTAAACCTCTATAATAGCTATATTATTCCTGGCCAGAAGACGATCGTAGAGCTAGAGGCAATATTACTCTATGATCGTAGAGTTGATTGAAAACAGTCAAAGATTATAGAGTACAAGCCAGATTGTAGAGCCAAAATCGCAAAGTCACCAATATTCGTAAAGTAGAACAGTCATTCTACGATTTCACTCTGAGGAAGTCAAATCGTAGAGTGCAGACATCTGAGAAGTCAGTTGTAACGACCCCAAAACCAGGACTATTTCTAATCCCGATCTTGTGCATTAAATACTATCTCGTTCTAGCTTTACATCAGTCATCAATATTATAATTAATAAAATGCAGATAAATTTAAAACTTTTATAACTTTCTTTCATTTCCTGAATCACAACCTTTACGATTTGTCTTATTTCAAAATCATATATATATTATGATTCATTTCAGCAGATTACATATGAGTATATCAAACTCAAGTTCCCATACTTAACTTATTCTTTTATTCAATATTTCCTAATTTAACACAACTTCATTCATATTCAATACAATATTTATGAATCATCACAAGTTATATCTAACCTTAACATCTCTTGTATACATTTATAGCATCTGATCCAGTCAGAACTTATAATGTACAAGTTATCTAATACAGCAAAAAACTTTACTTGTTTAACCATATTAATTTTCTAGAATCAATACAAAAGACAACCATCTAATGTCTTGTAATTTTCTTACTATCTTCTTCATTATAATTCCGTATTTTCTGAAATTCTTCTCAACTGCAAAATTTTTTTTTTGCAAGAATGAGCGCGACGGCTCAACAAGTAAAACAGATCACACATAACACATAATTTACATTTCAATATTGGTTTACAATTCTCACATTTCGTATTTTCATACATATTTTCTAATTTCCATGTATCATAATCAGATCACATGTCATGATTCATTATAATTAAAACCACACATGTCTCGTATCATCCAATTCAGTCATAAATTGCATTCAGTCATAAATCACATTTCATCATGCTTAACATTTCTCATAGCTAATTCATGTATTACTTTTTCTTATGTAACACATATCATAAATTGATTGAGTTTTCATAACTCAATTAACTCATGGTCATACTTTGACCTTAACAAGAACAAACCACAGTGAAGCACGAAAGCACATATCAATATACTTATAAAAACTTCATATCATATGAATTAGTTTGCACATAACAAATAAATCTGAAAAACTTACCTTAAGCGATACAATGCTATCGATTCTCTCCGCTTTCGCGAACTCGAACCATTATCACTTTGCATAGCACCTATGTAATATACATAAGGTTAAATGCTGTTTAGGTCACTGAACTTTAGGTCAACTTACAAATGGATAACTGAACTATTTTTTCTTACAGTTAACTCACTGAACTCTATTTTCTTACAAATCGTCAAAAAAATGTCTAGACCGTTAGTTGACTAACAAAAAAATGACGTGGCAGTGGTGACATAGTACTCTTTCTGATATGGCAGTAATAATAATAATAATAATAACGGTAATAATAATAATACTAATAATAATAATAATAACGATAATAATAATAATAGTCATAATAATAATAATAACTATAATAATAATAATAATAATAACGGTAATAATAATAATAATAATAACGATAATAATAATAATAATAATAATAATAATACTAACGATAATAATAATAATAATAATAATAATAACGATAATAACGATAATAAAAATAATGATGATAATAACGATAATAATAATAATAATAACGATGATGATAATAATAATAATAATAACAACAACAACAACAACAACGATAATTTTAATAATAATAATAATAATAATAATAACGATAATAATAATAATAATAATAATAATAAGGACGATAATGATAATAATAATAATAACGATAATATTAATAATAATAATAATAATAATTACAATAATAATAATAATAATGACGATAATGATAATAATAATAATAATAATAATAATAATAATAATAATAATAATTGCCAACTCTTAGATTTCATGATTTATTTTAATTTTCTTCTTTTCCTAAATTTCATGAATTATTTTAATTTTTATACTCCCAACTCCTAGATTTCTTTCATTTTCATTTAGTAATGGCCACATCAGAAATGATTCACCATTGCCACGTCATTTTTCTGTTAGTCAGCTAACGGTCTAGACATTTTTTTAACGATTTGTAAGAAAAATAGAGTTCAGTGAGTTGACTGTAAGAAAAAATAGTTTAGTTATCCATTCGTAAGTTGACCTAAAGTTTAGTGACCTAAAAAACATTTAACCCAATATACATAAGGTTATTACATAACTTAATGTATCCATAATCCATGAACTTCATTTTAAACTTGTTTATCCCAAGCTTAATATTTCAATATTAATTTTATCCATTTCATTGGATTTATTAATAATATTATAGACTAAATATACATATAATATAAATTTTTATTAATTTTTATGAATTTATTGAAGAGAATTAACCCGAAATTCTCAAAACCTGTGAGAAACAAAAAAATAGAAAAAGAACACACACCAAAGAAAAATTAATCACACGCACAAGAAAATATTTACGTGATTCGGCTAATTTGCCTACGTCCTGTTAGGTTTGTATAACACGAACATGCAATCAAATTACATAAATAAAGCGGAAGCGCGATAAAATCATATTTTAAAATTTTATACAAACCATCACCATGATCTTTCTTTATGCACAATTATTAATTAAACGAAAGAGATAGAGATATAGAAATTATACCCTCGTAGAATCGTGCTTCCTCGGGTACAAGTTCACCTCCAATTCCTTCGTGTTCTCCTTGAATTCCACCGATTAAATTCCTTCCTTTGATCAACGTTAGCCACCCATGTGTTAGACCTCTAGAGGTGATCCACCAAGGAATAATATCTGTTCAAGAAGATGGGCGTTGACAAAACCCTAGTTTCTATCTCTATAGAAATTGCAAGTACTGTGACGCCCCCAAATTCGGGTCTCCAAATACCCGGATCCGGTCATCACGATCCACTACAAACATTCACCTCTAACAACATATGGTAACTAAAATGCGGAATATAATAAACATACATTGTTCATTACAAAGGTGTTACTAGTCCCAGAATACGAAAAAAAAACCTTAAACACTTACACAAATCTGTACCCTAAATAAAAGTTAGGGTTTAAATTACATTAACAGAAATTAACTATACGTAAATCTAAAATCTGCTACATGAAGTCTATTACTTTATCTTTTCTTTTCCTTTGTTCTTCCCTGACGTCTCGGGTTTAGCTGCAATAAAATCATGATATAGCAAGAATGAGCAACGAGTTTGCTCAGCAAGTTTAAAATACAACAATAAGGATATATCATGATGAAGGGAATATAGGAAGAGATTTCAACAATAGAATTTTCAGAAGCAATAGCGGTAAATGCTTTTAAAACAATTGGTAGTCAAATAGACTTTGAACAATAACTTCCAAAGGAGTCAATAGCTAGTTGACCCTCTGGTTACTGGCTACAGAATGAGTACTTGAGGGGATCAGCCTCGCGTACGCTATGTGTATGCATAACATTTAACTCTGCTATTTGTACCTTATTTACGGTACATGGGGTACTCCCCTATAATAAAGGGGTGTTCATACAGTCTAAGAATCCTTACCCTCGATTGGTTCGGATAGCTTTTATAAATTTTCACATACTTGTCTGACCGAACAAAGGTTCAGACTTAATTATGAATAATTCCTAAATATCGGAACTTTAATAAATGTACGAATTCAAATGCACGAGTGCGAATGTCAATAAATACATAGAGGTGGAATAATTTTTAAAAGTAATTAGACCACTTAAAGCATGCTTGGAGATAAGATTCAAGCTTAAAGAATAACTTGCAACAATATATATATACCTTTTTGCACGAATTAAGATAGTGCATAAGGTTTAGAAATTTGCTCAATGTAAAAGTTGAGTAAGGAAGAACTTTCCTGATTGCTCAGCTACAGATAAGATCTAGCTTTAATTAATTGATCTTGGATAACCTATCAGTTGGTAGAGTTGGTTTATCCATTAGCATTGCGTAACAATACTCATTTAGGCTATTTATTTAGCAAATAAACAATTCACTGAATACATTTAATTACTATTTAATCATTAACTAAAAGAAATTAAGTTAATGACCTTTAGTTATTATTTCGACAACTAATCATGCTTATTCAACTTAGCAATGTTTAGTAACCCAAGTTATTATTTACTGCACTAAATAATTAAGGCATCACTAGCTAACAGTGGCAACAACTAAATAGGTTGCTTAGCTATTATTCACTTTCGAAATTATTTCCCTTACTTAACATTAACTAGAAAATTAATGTACCCCTCTACCCATACTTAATTGTTAATAATAATTAAGTTCTTATTATCTTTATTTATTATTAAATGAGAAATAATAAATGATTTACTTTACTCACATTAAATCTTTAATAACAATCCAATATTTAACATCTTTATTTATTACTCAATAATAAATAATTATTTTATTACCTACTCATACTTAATTATTAATTTAATATTTGTTATCTTTATTTATCACTTACTGACAAATAATTAAACTATTAACTTAATTCATACTTGATTATTACTTAATAGGAATTAAGCAAAAATCAACTATTTATTAACTTTATTTATTATTTAAGGATCAATAATAAGTAATTAATCTATTGATTTTATCCATACTTGGTTATAGTAGTTGAACAATAATCAAATATTTATTAGCTTTATTTATTATTTAGGGATAAATAATAACGAATTAACTTATTAACTTTATTCATACTTAGTTATTATTTAATATTAATTTAAACAATAACTAAATATTTATTATCTCTATTTATTATTTATTGATAAATAATAAATAATTACTTTATTCATACTTAATTATTATTTAATATTAATTAAATAACAATTAAATATTTATTATCTTTATTTATAAATCTATTCATACTTTAATATTAGTTAAATAATAATTAAATATTTATTATCCTACTAATTTATTCATTTTTAATTATTATTTAATTATCAATCAAATAATATTTAAATATTTATTATCTTTATTTATTATTTATTGGAAAATAATAAATAATTATTTATTAACTATATTCATAGTTAATTATTATTAGTTAATATTAATAAAATATTAATTAAAAATAAATAATAAATAACTATTTTATTGATTTATTGTTGGTAGTTCGTCCAACAATGCACTACTCAGTAGCTAGGTTCGACTCCCAGCCACATCAAACCAAAACAAAAAAAAAATGTTTTGCAGCCTACTGCCTTATAGTGTATATTCCCCCCTGTTTTCCAGATTTGCAAAATACCCATACCAGTACGTTAGTTTCCCACAGTTGGGACTCATACATAAGCTGCAAACCAACAACACTATGCATCCCATACTGATTTCAGAGTCTGTAACCAGCCCAAACGTTTTCACATTGAAGAAAAGAGAAAGAGAAAAGCCAACATTCGGTTTTATCATTCATGTAGCTGACAGAACAAATCGATACCCAAAAAGGAGAACAAAGATTTGATTAGGCATTACAACAACATATACTAGGTAATCTTAAAATTCGACTGTTAGAACCTTTAGGGTTCAACAACGCCAGATTCCCAACAACGCAATACAAGAATAATTAACCCAATACAAGGGAACAAAGTATTTCCAATACAGAGAAGCACTTAATCCAATACAGAGGAAAATTTTAGTTCAACACTCTACACACAGTTGATAACACAATACAATGTTACCATATGTCTAAATCCCACAATAGTACAGTCCCAAAACAGGGGAACAACACAACCCCAATCGCAGAAGAAGGGAAAATGAATGAACTAACTAATTTATACCTTCCTGCCGATCGATTTGCTTGTCGCCTTCTTCTCCCAAAATACTCGACGAATCCAGCGGGCATTCGAAATCAATTCCCTGTTCCCTCTTCTCTCAGTGACCGCTTTCTTGCTCTAATTTGGAACCCTAATTTTTCCCTAAATTTGAGACTCACAACAAAGGAAAATCGGCAGCTTTGGGGTTTGGGGGTCCAATTTATAGAGAAGATTTTGCCCTAATTATTTGGGCAATACCCTTAGTGGTTGGTCAATGACTGACGGTAAGGAGAGGGGCAACGACCGGTCGTCCCCATCAATCAACCCGCTAGCGTCGGCCGGCACCCTCGAGCCGTGCGTCTCCACCGGTCGTGTCGCCGGATTTCTGGGACCTTTGGTCCAACCCGTGTTCGCTCGGTCGTCGACACCCTTCTCTGCTCCAACCGTTGGTCGCTCACGTTGTCGCCGGCTTCACCCCTCGACCGTCCGACTTGATTGATTGGCTTCGATCGTTCCTTGCTCGGTTATCCCCAACCTAAACCCACTAATTTCCCATTTGCTCGGCTGTTTGGTTTTTGAGGGTTTGCAATTGATTTCATTTGGTTTGACACTGAATTAGCCCCAAATGTACCACTGGTATGGACCCGTTTGCAATGGTTCGACCCGGCTGGAATAACCAGAAATGGATCGACCTGATTTATTCAAACCAACTGGTTTTAGGGATTGGGCTCAAAATTAAATAAAATGGGTTCTGCCCAAACCGGAAAAATAAAAGAAAAATGAACCTAGCCCAATAGGAATATAAAGGAATTTGGGCTCAATCTTAGAAAAAAAGAAATGGGCCAATCTAAATAAAAGATTAGTGACCCAATTTAAAATTAACCACATGACATTTCTAATATCCTAAATTAAATAACTAAACCAATTAATTAATTATTTAAAATATTTATTTTAACCAAAATTCTTTATTCGAATTGTTTAATCCGATAATGATAAAATTATTTATTAACTTCCCAAATTTTCTTGCAAATAAATTCTTAGGGTTAACCCACTAATTTATTTAAACTATCAGTGACTCCTTTTAATGCACAGAAAATTATTGGACCACGTATTTATATAATTAAATAATAATACCCACATGGATCCAATTAAATTCGTAAAATTAAATAAAACGAATTTCATATGTTAAAATAAATTGTACAAGATTTTAAAAATTCCTGGGCATTACATCCTCTCCCCCTTATAAAAATTCCGTCTTCGGAATTTCAATCTAAGGTTACTCAAATAATCGCGGATAGTTTGCTCTCATCTTCTCTTCAAGTTCCCACGTAGCTTCCTCCACCGCGTGGTTCCTCCAGAGAACTTTAACAGAATGAATAATCTTATTCCTCAGCTTCTGCTCCTTCCTATCTAATATTTGAACAGGAATTTCCTCGTATGATAAGTCCTTCTCGATTTGAATTGGCTCATAGGAAATAACATGCTTGTAGTCTGGCTTATATGGACGTAGCACCGATACATGAAACACATTGTGAATGTGCTCAAGTTCAGGAGGTAATGCTACCTCGTACGCCACCTCGCCTATTCTCCCTAATACTTCGAAAGGTCCTATGAACCTAGGGCTCAGCTTGCCCTTCTTCCCAAAATGAATCTTCCCTTTCCAGGGTGATACCTTCAGAAACACAAAGCTACCAACTTCAAGGTCTCATTTCTGACGATGTAGGTCAGCATACTTCTTCTGGCGATCCTGGGCTGCTACTAACCGCTGTCTTATTACCTTAATAATTTCCACGGTTTGTTGTACCAATTCTGGCCCCAACAATCTCCGCTCACCAACCTCATCCCAACACAATGGCGTTCGACACTTCCTCCCATACAATGCTCCGTACGGTGGCATACCAATGCTAGCATGGTAACTGTTGTTGTAGGCGAACTCCACTAGTGGCAAGTGATCGTCCCAGCTGCCACTTAAATCCATCACAACTGCCCGAAGCATATCCTCTAGAGTCTGGATTATTCGCTCACTCTGACCGTCAGTCTGAGGATGATATGTTGTACTCATTCTTAACTGTGTTCCCAGTCTCTCCTGTAGACTTCTCCAAAAATTTGACGTGAAGCGCGGATCCCTGTCAGACACAATAGATACCGGCACTCCATGTCGTGATACTATTTCTTTCACGTAAAGTTTCGCCAATTGCTCCAATTTGTACCTGATCTTAATCGGTAGAAAATGGGCAGACTTGGTCAAACGATCTACGATCACCCGGATGGCGTCTAGACCCTTTTGTGTTGTCGGGAATCCTACCACAAAATCCATAGTAATTTGCTCCCACTTCCACTCGGGAATCTCTAAGGGTTGCAACAATCCGCTCGGCCGTTGGTGCTCTGCCTTGATCCTTTGACACGTTAGACATCGGCTGACGAATTCTGCAACTTCCCCTTTCAAATGCGGCCACCAATAATGTTGACGAAGATCTTGATACATCTTGGTGCTACCCGGATGTACCGAAAATCTCGTATTATGGGCCTCTTGTAAAATCTCTTCCCTTAGGTCCGGTACGTAGGGTATCCATATTCTTCCCTCGAACCTCAGCAATCCTATGCTGTCAACCTTGTACTTCGATGCTTTTCCCTCCGATAATTGTTTCTTAATGTCCATGCATTCTTCATCAAAATCTTGAGCCTCCTGTATCTTATCCAGTAGAGTCGGACCTGCCGTTACAGTAAACAATTTTTCGTCCGCCTCCATTGGATACCTAACCTCCAATTTCAGACGTTCAAAGTCCTTTACCAATTCCTCTTGAACCGTCAGCTGCATCAATTTCACCTTGCCTTTCCTGCTTAAGGCATCAGCCACTACATTTGCTTTGCCCGGATGGTACAGAATTTCACAGTCGTAGTCCTTGATCAATTCTAACCATCGGCGTTGCCTCATGTTCAGCTCCTTTTGAGTGAAGATATACTTCAGACTTTTGTGATCTGTATATATCTCGCACTTCTCCCCGTATAGGTAGTGCCTCCAAATCTTCAAGGCGAAAACTACCGCTGCTAACTCCAAGTCATGAGTCGGGTAACCCTTCTCATAGTCTTTCAGTTGACGTGATGCGTACGCCACGACCTTGCCGTGTTGCATCAGTACACAGCCCAGACCCTTGTGTGATGCATCGCTATATACTACGAAACCCCCAGTGTTGTCGGGTAAGGTTAACACTGGTGCTTGGCTAAGTCTCTTCTTCAGCTCCATGAAACTCTCCTCACATTTCTCCGACCAAACGAACTTAACTGTTTTCTTGGTGAGATTGGTCAATGGCGATGCTATCTTTGAAAAATCCTGTATGAACCTTCGATAGTATCCTGCCAATCCCAAGAAACTCCGGATCTCTGTCGGTGTCTTCGGCTGTTCCCAGTTGATAACTGCCTCCACTTTTGCTGGGTCCACTGAAACACCATTTTTGTCGATGACGTGACCCAGAAATTGTACCCTCTGCAACCAAAACTCACACTTCAAAAATTTTGCGTACAACTTCTCCTTCCTGAGAGCTTCTAATACAATCTTCAAATGTTCAGCATGCTCCTCCTCCGTCCCTGAATACACCAGAATGTCATCAATGAATACGACTACGAACTTGTCCAAGTACTGCTTGAATACTCTGTTCATCATATCCATAAATGCTGCTGGTGCATTCGTCAATCCAAAAGACATTACCAGGAACTCGAAGTGCCCATAACGAGTCCTGAATGCAGTCTTCAGAATATCTTCCTGCCTCACCTTCAGCTGATGATAGCCTGTTCTTAAGTCAATTTTTGAAAAGTATTTCGCTCCCTTAAGTTGATCAAATAGATCATCAATCCTAGGAAGCGGATACCTATTCTTAATCGTAACTTTGTTCAACTCCCGATAGTCGATACACAGTCTCATCGAACCATCTTTCTTCTTTACAAACAGAACTGGCGCCCCCCACGGGGACACGCTCGGTCTGATATAACCTTTATCTAATAGTTCCTGCAGTTGCACCATCAACTCTTTCATCTCTACAGGTGCCATTCGATACGACGGCTTCGATATTGGTGCGGTTCCTGGTGCCAAATCGATAACGAACTCGGTTTCCCTGTCCGGCGGCAGTCCCGGAAGTTCATCGGGGAAGACATCAGCGAAATCCCTCACGATTGGTATTTGACCCATTTCATCCCCGACCTGACAAGTATCGACCACATGGGCCAAATAACACTCGCAACCTGTCTTAAGTAATCTCCTTGTCTGCATCATAGTAAGACAACAAGATGGTTTTGGTGACTTGCTGCCATAGAATACCACCTTCGACTTATTAGAAGTCTTTAGGTGTACACATTTCTTCTTACAATCAATGACTGCTCCGTGAATTGATAGCCAATCCATTCCCAGGATTACGTCAAACTCTCCCAGTCGAATTGGTATCAAATCCACATTGAGCTTAAATCCTCGCAATTTAGCACAACAATTCCTATGAATGCATTCTACGGGGATAATTTCCTTGTTTGCTACTTCTACGTTCATAGGGTGTTCTAACTTCTCACAAGGTACATTTAACTGACTAGCAAATTCTTCGGAAACAAAAGAGCAAGTAGCACCCAAATCAAATAGCACATATGCATTTATATCATTGATTGGGACGATACCTAACACCACGTCTTTGGATTCCATGGCATCCTGAACAGTCATGTTGAACGTGCGGGCTGTTGGCCTGTTGGCTTGACTGACTGGTGGCCCGTAGTTCAACCGGTTGCTGTTTCCACTGTTGTTGCTTCGGTTTCCACTCCCAGCGTCGCCCTTCCTCTTCGGGCAATCCTTGATCTGATGATCAGGTGATCCACAGGAGAAATAACCTCCTTTCGGCTTATTAGGGCATTGTAGGGCCATGTGCCCCGGTTGTCCACAACGGTAACACACGCTTTTCCCTTTCATGCATTCCCCCGTGTGGTTCTTGCCACAATTGCTGCACCTGCCTGGCCTCTTCACCTCCCCTCCAGATTTATTTCCCCCAGAGGACTGACTCTCGACCCATTTCCGTTTGTTGGGGTTACTGCCCCCGCTGCTTCCTGCCTTCTGGCCCTCATGACCCTTCTTCCTTTCCTGATTGTACTTAGCCAGGGCCTCACTGCCACCCTCTGCAATGATCGCCCTCTCCAACAATTCTGCAAATGTCTTGATTTTCAATACCGCAACAGAACGGTATAACCATGGTTTCAACCCTTGTTCAAACCTACGAGCTTTCCTTTCCTCTGTGTCGACTTGGTGAGTTGCAAACCGTGCCAACTCATTAAACTTAGCCGCGTACTCAGCCACAGACATGTTTCCTTGTTTTAGTTCCAGGAAATTGATCTCCATCTCTTGCTTCATGCTCTCTGGAAAGTAATTCTCCAAGAACATCTCCTTAAAGCGTTCCCATGCGACAATGCCTCCTTCCACTCGGTCCCTGTTGGCCTTCCACCAGTAGTTTGCCTCGCCCTTTAACATGAAGGTAGCAAAACTTGTTTTCTGTTCCTCTACCACCCGTGCTACTTCGAAGACCTTTTCTATCTCCTCGATCCAGGTCTGCGCTTCGATTGGGTTAAGAGTTCCCTTAAACTCGGGTGGTCCAACCAATTTAAAATCTTTAAAATTCGCCAGATGATGCGCTGGCTCGACTGCTGTTTGGGTTCTTCCAGGTGGCGGTCTTGATTGCATGGCTTCTGTCAGCATTTCGGCGAACATTCTCATTGGATTGGTTTGATTCCCAACCTCACTTTCTGACTCTTCAACCTATCGGTTTCGTGGTCGTCCTCTTGGTGGCATGATTGGATAAGGGAAATCCGCTGTCTTTTACCTATAGTTTATATTTTACACAATATGTCATTAAAATGATTAAGGTAAAAATATCTATCAACACATTTGATTTAAATGAAACATCTGCATTTATATTGATATACCATTGTTTGTTACAAGACTAAACCTGTGGCATACTGCTATAAATGCGCCACTGTGTGCCCTATCCATCAATAACCTTTCCCCCAAGACAAAAGTGGGGAATCCTAACCTTTCATCCCTAAAGTCCACAAAAGTTGGGGTTTAACTGCTACCCCAAGCATAAATACAAATATAAAGCTTCACAAGACAACATAAATACGTCCCTAATATAACAAAAAGTGGGACTGACTGTACTAAAGACAAATCAACTGCTCCATCAAGTCACTGACGGATCCGTGCCTGCTGACCACAAGAGAATGCTCCATCCCCTACCCTGCGACGAACAGAGCGGCTAGAGTCACCTGCCTCAGTCCGGGGCCTCCTGTAGGCTGCGTCTAAGGCATGTCCTAGGGTCTCTATCCTCACTGCGCTGGCCTCCAACCGATCCTCTAACTGATCAACCCTCTTGGCCTCCTTGACCCAGGCCTCTCTGGCATTCATCCTCGCAGACACCTCCAGCCCAGCCTCGAACCTCATAGCCTCCTGCTTCGCCTTCAGGTGGGCGATCTGTAGATCCCTCTGCTCCAGCCTCTCTCTCAGCTCAGCGTTCCGGGCCATCAACTGATGTAGCAGTGGTCCGATCTGCTGCGCTGAGGACTCGTAGCCCTGCAGCTGCACCTTCGCCACTCCCAAGTCATGATCGAGCTGATAGGCCAGGTCTCTATACTGGTCCTCTCTGATCTGGTGGGTCTGATTCTGCTCCTCCAGATGAGCTATCCGATCCTCCAGCTCCTCGGTCCTGCTGGTCAGTCCCTCAATGATATCGTTGGCAGTAGACCCCATGCCATCAACATAAACAGGTGGCTCATCTTCCTCGGTCTCGGGGTCCTCCTCCTCAGCATCCGGGTCCTGACTACCGGTCCTCATGACTCTACCTATAACTGGCTCTGGTAGCTCCCTCTGATAGTCCTCCTCCGGCTCGGACTCATCCTGGGGTACTCCCGGGGCAACAGGTGCATAGCCCACTAACTGCTCGGTAACCACAGGTATATCTACGAATATTTCCTCCTCCCGGGTCCCACTAGTCCCTGCCCTGTCAGCCATCCTACAACCAAAGACAGAGATAACAAATATCAGTATCATAATAAAATACATTCATTGATGGAATGAAAAGATATTTTATCATGTACAACTCGACTTGGTAGATTCCCAAAATCCACCCCTAGACATGGCCATTATTCGAATCTCCCTGATTCTTTTCCTAGCGTACTCAATACGACTTTAAAACTAAGGTTATAACCTAGGTTTCGCGATCCTAAAGTTTATAAACTAGCTCTGATACCAACCTGTGACGCCCCCAAATTCGGGTCTCCAAATACCCGGATCCGGTCATCACGATCCACTACAAACATTCACCTCTAACAACATATGGTAACTAAAATGCGGAATATAATAAACATACATTGTTCATTACAAAGGTGTTACTAGTCCCAGAATACGAAAAAAAAACCTTAAACACTTACACAAATCCGTACCCTAAATAAAAGTTAGGGTTTAAATTACATTAACAGAAATTAACTATACGTAAATCTAAAATCTGCTACATGAAGTCTATTACTTCATCTTTTCTTTTTCTTTGTTCTTCCATGACGTCTCGGGTTTAGCTGCAATAAAATCATGATATAGCAAGAATGAGCAACGAGTTTGCTCAGCAAGTTTAAAATACAACAATAAGGATATATCATGATGAAGGGAATATAGGAAGAGATTTCAACAATAGAATTTTCAGAAGCAATAGCGGTAAATGCTTTTAAAACAATTGGTAGTCAAATAGACTTTGAACAATAACTTCCAAAGGAGTCAATAGCTAGTTGACCCTCTGGTTACTGGCTACAGAATGAGTACTTGAGGGGATCAGCCTCGCATACGCTATGTGTATGCATAACATTTAACTCTGCTATTTGTACCTTATTTACGGTACATGGGGTACTCCCCTATAATAAAGGGGTGTTCATACAGTCTAAGAATCCTTACCCTCGATTGGTTCGGATAGCTTTTATAAATTTTCACATACTTGTCTGACCGAACAAAGGTTCAGACTTAATTATGAATAATTCCTAAATCTCGGAACTTTAATAAATGTACGAATTCAAATGCACGAGTGAGAATGTCAATAAATACACAGAGGTGGAATAATATTTAAAAGTAATTAGACCACTTAAAGCATGTTTGGAGATAAGATTCAAGCTCAAAGAATAACTTGCAACAATATATATATACCTTTTTGCACGAATTAAGATAGTGCATAAGGTTTAGAAATTTGCTCAATGTAAAAGTTGAGTAAGGAAGAACTTGCCTGATTGCTCAGCTACAGATAAGATCTAGCTTTAATTAATTGATCTTGGATAACCTATCAGTTGGTAGAGTTGGTTTATCCATTAGCATTGCGTAACTATACTCATTTCGGCTATTTATTTAGCAAATAAACAATTCACCGAATACATTTAATTACTATTTAATCATTAACTAAAAGAAATTAAGTTAATGACCTTTAGTTATTATTTCGACAACTAATCATGCTTATTCAACTTAACAATGTTTAGTAACCCAAGTTATTATTTACTGCACTAAATAATTAAGGCATCACTAGCTAACAGTGGCAACAACTAAATAGGTTGCTTAGCTATTATTCACTTTCGAAATTATTTCCCTTACTTAACATTAACTAGAAAATTAATGTACCCCTCTACCCATACTTAATTGTTAATAATAATTAAGTTCTTATTATCTTTATTTATTATTAAATGAGAAATAATAAATGATTTACTTTACTCACACTAAATCTTTAATAACAATCCAATATTTAACATCTTTATTTATTACTCAATAATAAATAATTATTTTATTACCTACTCATACTTAATTATTAATTTAATATTTGTTATCTTTATTTATCACTTACTGACAAATAATTAAACTATTAACTTAATTCATACTTGATTATTACTTAATAGGAATTAAGCAAAAATCAACTATTTATTAACTTTATTTATTATTTAAGGATCAATAATAAGTAATTAATCTATTGATTTTATCCATACTTGGTTATAGTAGTTGAACAATAATCAAATATTTATTAGCTTTATTTATTATTTAGGGATAAATAATAACTAATTAACTTATTAACTTTATTCATACTTAGTTATTATTTAATATTAATTTAAACAATAACTAAATATTTATTATCTCTATTTATTATTTATTGATAAATAATAAATAATTACTTTATTCATACTTAATTATTATTTAATATTAATTAAATAACAATTAAATATTTATTATCTTTATTTATAAATCTATTCATACTTTAATATTAGTTAAATAATAATTAAATATTTATTATCCTACTAATTTATTCATTTTTAATTATTATTTAATTATCAATCAAATAATATTTAAATATTTATTATCTTTATTTATTATTTATTGAAAAATAATAAATAATTATTTATTAACTATATTCATAGTTAATTATTATTAGTTAATATTAATAAAATAATAATTAAAAATAAATAATAAATAACTATTTTATTGATTTATTGTTGGTAGTTCGTCCAACAATGCACTACTCAGTAGCTAGGTTCGACTCCCAGCCACATCAAACCAAAACAAAAAAAAAAAAATGTTTTGCAGCCTACTGCCTTATAGTGTATATTCCCCCCTGTTTTCCAGATTTGCAAAATACCCATACCAGTACGTTAGTTTCCCACAGTTGGGACTCATACATAAGCTGCAAACCAACAACACTATGCATCCCATACTGATTTCAGAGTCTGTAACCAGCCCAAACGTTTTCACATTGAAGAAAAGAGAAAGAGAAAAGCCAACATTCGGTTTTATCATTCGTGTAGCTGACAGAACAAATCGATACCCAAAAAGGAGAACAAAGATTTGATTAGGCATTACAGCAACATATACTGGGTAATCTTAAAATTCGACTGTTAGAACCTTTAGGGTTCAACAACGCCAGATTCCCAACAACGCAATACAAGAATAATTAACCCAATACAAGGGAACAAAGTATTTCCAATATAGAGAAGCACTTAATCCAATACAGAGGAAAATTTTAGTTCAACACTCAACACACAGTTGATAACACAATATAGTGTTACCATATGTCTAAATCCCACAATAGTGCAGTCCCAAAACAGGGGAACGACACAACCCCAATCGCAGAAGAAGGGAAAATGAATGAACTAACTAATTTATACCTTCCTGCCGATCGATTTGCTTGTCGCCTTCTTCTCCCAAAATACTCGACGAATCCAGCGGGCATTCGAAATCAATTCCCTCTTCTCTCAGTGACCGCTTTCTTGCTCTAATTTGGAACCCTAATTTTTCCCTAAATTTGAGACTCACAGCAAAGGAAAATCGGCAGCTTTGGGGTTTGGGGGTCCAATTTATAGAGAAGATTTTGCCCTAATTATTTGGGCAATACCCTTAGTGGCTGGTCAATGACTGACGGTAAGGAGAGGGGCAACGACCGGTCGTCCCCATCAATCAACCCGCTAGCGTCGGCCGGCACCCTCGAGCCGTGCGTCTCCACCGGTCGTGTCGCCGGATTTCTGGGACCTTTGGTCCAACCCGTGTTCGCTCGGTCGTCGACACCCTTCTCTGCTCCAACCGTTGGTCGCTCACGATGTCGTCGGCTTCACCCCTCGACAGTCCGACTTGATTGATTGGCTTCGATCGTTCCTTGCTCGGTTATCCCCAACCTAAACCCACTAATTTCCCATTTGCTCGGCTGTTTGGTTTTTGAGGGTTTGCAATTGATTTCATTTGGTTTGACACTGAATTAGCCCCAAATGTACCACTGGTATGGACCCGTTTGCAATGGTTCGACCCGGCTGGAATAACCAGAAATGGATCGACCCGATTTATTCAAACCAACTGGTTTTAGGGATTGGGCTCAAAATTAAATAAAATGGGTTCTGCCCAAACCGGAAAAATAAAAGAAAAATGAACCTAGCCCAATAGGAATATAAAGGAATTTGGGCTCAATCTTAGAAAAAAAGAAATGGGCCAATCTAAATAAAAGATTAGTGACCCAATTTAAAATTAACCACATGGCATTTCTAATATCCTAAATTAAATAACTAAACCAATTAATTAATTATTTAAAATATTTATTTTAACCAAAATTCTTTATTCGAATTGTTTAATCCGATAATGATAAAATTATTTATTAACTTCCCAAATTTTCTTGCAAATAAATTCTTAGGGTTAACCCACTAATTTATTTAAACTATCAGTGACTCCCTTTAATGCACAGAAAATTATTGGACCACGTATTTATATAATTAAATAATAATACCCACATGGATCCAATTAAATTCGTAAAATTAAATAAAACGAATTTCATATGTTAAAATAAATTGTACAAGATTTTAAAAATTCCTGGGCATTACAAATACTCTCCACAATCTAATGCAAGAGTGTGTAACCCTAATCTATGATAAAACTCCTCTTATTTATAGATGTAGGAATAACCCTTCCCTAAACTATTTAGGATTAGGGTTTCTATTATAATTAAACTCCTATAATTAATTATGCTCCTAATCCAATTAGGAATCCATGAGAGAGTACTTCTATTAATTAATTCCCAATCCCTATTAGGAATTAAATAATAATAATAATAATAATAATAATAATAATAATAATAATAAGACTCCTCTTATTAATTTATATTTAATATTTCCAAAATATTAAATAATAAATATTAAGCTATTTAATTTATTCTATCTCCATAGACTAAATTAAATACACTTAACTTATTATTACAATTATGCCATTTACTTCTTAAATAAATATTTTTATTTTGCGGTGTGACCCTTTAGGTTCTCCATATTAAACCGGTTGTGAATAAATCAATTAGAACAATTCTAATCTTATTTAAATAAATAAATTAAACTATTTAATTCATTTAAATAAATAATATTTATTCTACAATAAGGGTAAACCCCCTTAGCGATCAACGACTTTCCAGATAATATAGATTTCAACATTAATCATAAAAGAACCTTTCAGTAAATAGTCACCGTACAATTCAATCCTTCTACCATACAATGTCCCAATTAAATATAAGATATAGAATTACTGTCAAGTCTTATATTATTTAATTATATGTATTTCGATTCCCAAATGTAGAACTCTAAATATTACAAATTAGAAACTCCTTTCTAATTTCATTTTGCCTTGGCCAAGGACTACTGAGTTGTCATTTATCGAATCACATAGGACATTCACATCTTTTACTAGACGAGGTAGATTCTTTGTTGATCATTCACATATCTCCATGCACAACTAATTATACCCAATCATACCCTTTGATATACCCTAAAGGTCTTAAGGGACATAACAAAGTATAACTCATCATACACAAGATACTATGATGATCTCAAGTCCAAGGATCACTTGTACTACTATCACTAGAGGAATTCCTATTGACAGTCGAGTAAAACTCCATTAGGTATTCCTTAGCGAGCCACGTTCAGTGAACTTATTCTCTAATAAGCACCTACATACTTGCTTTAGTGTCTCTATACAAATGATTATGAGATCAATCATCCTCTTCCTAAGAGCAAACAACGTATGTACTAATCTATCCGGATTCACTAATCCCCTTTTAGTAATCCAACGATTAGGAACAATTTTAGTTTGCGAGCTATCTTGAATTTAAATCTCATTAGCATGATCACCATCATGATTCTAAAAGCATTGCTCAAAACTATAGGTTTATCACATTTAATATAACAGCACTATGTAGATAATGTAAAATGCCTTTTAAGAAAATCAATTCTTTTATTAATAAATGAATAAGATTACAAAGTATATGCTACATCATATCAAATATGATTGGCTTGTGTGCATACTACTTTCAATCTCCCACTTGCACTAAAGCCAATCGCCATGGTATATAATACCCATCTTCTCTAAGTGACGATCAAACTGCTGTTATGTTAAATCTTTAGTAAATAGATCTGCAATGTTGTCTTCAGAGTTCACATGCTCCAGGGTGACATCTCATCTTTCAATGATCTCTCTAATCAAATGAAACCGCCGCAACACGTGTTTGGATTTCTGATGAGATCTGGGTTCCTTAGCCTGCGCAACAGCTCTGTTGTTGTCACAGAATAAAGGTACGGCTCCTCTAATGCTAGGAACCACTCCAAGTTCAGTTATGAACTTCTTCATCCAAACAGCTTCCTTTGCAGCTTCACTTGCAGCTATGTACTCTGCCTCTGTCACTGAATCAACAACTGTTTGCTGCTTGGAACTTTTCCAACTCACTGCGCCACCGTTTAAGGTAAACACATACCCTGAAACGGATTTACTGTCATCTTAGTCCGTTTGAAAACTTGAGTCTGTATAGCCCTCTAGTTTCAATTCAGACCCACCGTAGACAAGAAATACATCCTTAGTTCTTCTCAAGTACTTTAGGATATTTTTCACTGCCTTCCAGTGCTCTTCTCCTGGATTTGACTGATATCTGCTTGTTACACTAAGTGCATGAGCGACATCCGGTCTAGTACATATCATAACGTACATGATAGATCCTATTGCTGAAGCATAAGGAATCTTACTCATACGGTCTCTCTCCTCAGGTGTCTTTGGGGCCTGTTTCTTGGAGAGATGTATTCCATGGCTCATCGGCATGAGACCTCTCTTGGAATCTTCCATGCTAAACCTCTTTAGCATTGAGTCAATGTACTTTCCTTGGGTCAAGCCAAGCATCCTTTTAGATCTATCTCTATAGATCTTTATCCCCAAAATATAGGATGCCTCACCCAAGTCCTTCATGGAGAAGTGTTTAGATAACCAAATTTTGATCGACTGTAGCATAGGAACATCATTCCCTATCAGTAATATATCATCAACATATAATACAAGGAATGAAACAGCGCTCCCACTAACCTTCTTGTACACACATGGTTCATCCTCATTTTTGACAAAATCAAACCTTTTGATTATCTCATCAAAACGGATGTTCCACCTGCGAGAAGCTTGCTTCAATCCATAAATGGATCGTTGTAGCTTACAGACTTAGTTTGTTCCAACCGTTGAAACAAAACCCTATGGTTGTATCTGAAAGTAGTATGCACACAAGCCAATCATATTTGATATGATGTAGCATATACTTTGTAATCTTATTCATTTATTAATAAAAGAATTAATTTTCTTAAAAGGCATTTTATATTATCTACATGGTGCTGTTATATTAAATGTGATAAACCCATAGTTTTGAGCAATGCTTTTAGAATCATGATGGTGATCATGCTAATGAGATCTAAATTCAAGATAGCTCACAAACTAAAATTGTTCCTAATCGTTGGATTACTAAATTGGGGATTAGTGAATCCGGATAGATTAGTACATACGTTGCTTGCTCTTATGAAGAGGATGATTGATCTCATAATCATTTGTGTGGAGACACTAAAGTAAGTATGTAGGTACTTATTGGAGAATAAGTTCACTAAACGTGACTCGCTAAGGAATACCTAATGGAGTTTTACTCGGCTGTCAATAGGAATTCCTCAAGTGATAGTAGTACAAGTGATCCTTAGACTTGAGATCATCATAGTATCTTGTGTATGATAAGTTATACTTTGACATGTCCCTTAAGACCTTTAGGGTATATCAAAGGGTATGATTGGGTATAATAAGGTGTACATGGAGATAGGTGAATGATCAACAAAGAATCTACCACGTCTAGTAAAAGATGTGAATGTCCTATGTGATTCGATAAATGATAACTCAGTAGTCCTTGGCCAAGGCAGAATGAAATTAGAAAGGAGTTTCTAATTTGCATTATTTAGAGTTGTGCATTTGGGAATCGAAATACATATAATTAAATAAAATAAGACTTGACAGAAATTCCATGTCTTATATTTAATTGGGACATTGTATGGTAGAAGGATTGAATTGTACGGTAACTATTTACTCAAAGGTTCTTTTGTGATTAATGTTGAAATCTATATTATCTGGAAAGTCGTTGATCGCTAAGGGGGCTTACCCTTATTGTAGAATAAATATTATTTATTTAAATGAATTAAATAGTTTAATTTATTTATTTAAATAAGATTAGAATTGTTCTAATTGATTTATTCACAACCGGTTTAATATGGAGAACCTAAAGGGTCACACCGCAAAAGAAAAATATTTATTTAAGAAGTAAATGGCATAATTGTAATAATAAGTTAAGTGTATTTAATTTAATCTATGGAGATAGAATAAATTAAATAGCTTAATATTTTGGAAATATTAAATATAAATTAATAAGAGGAGTCTTATTATTATTATTACTATTACTATTATTTAATTCCTAATAGGGATTGAGAATTAATTAATATTACTATTATTTAATTCCTAATAGGGATTGAGAATTAATTAATATAACTATTATTTAATTCCTAATAGGGATTGAGAATTAATTAATAGAAGTACTCTCTCTCTCATTAATTCCTAATTGGATTAGGAATATAATTAAAGGAGTTTAATTAAAATAGAAACCCTAATCCTAAATAGTTTAGGGAATGGGTTTTCCTACATCTATAAATAAGAGAAGTTTTATCATAGATTAGGGTTACACACTCTTGCATTAGATTGTGGAGAGTACATACAATTTCTATAGAGATAGAAACTAGGGTTTTGCCAACACCCACCTTCTTGCATAGGCATTATTCCTTGGTGGATCACCTCTAGAGGCCAAACACTTGGGTGGCTAACATTGATCAAAGGAAAGAATCACACCGTTGAATTCAAGGAGAACGCGAACGAATTCGAGTTGAACTTGTACCTCAGGAAGCTAGAATTCTACAAGGGTATAATTCTTATTCTCCATCTCTTTCGTTTAATTAATAATTGTGCATAAAGAACGATCATGGTGATGGTTTGTATAAAGAAAATTTTAAAATCCATTTTGTCGCGCTTCCGCTCTATTTATGTTATTTGATTGCATGTTTGCGTTACATACAAACCTAACAGTGGTATCAGAGCCAATCTTTATACGAATTATTAATTGTTTTGATTCTATTTATATATGGGTATGTATTTAGAATAATTTATTGGGCATAATTAGTTCTGTAAAATTATTATTTTATGAAAAACGAAATCACTTGATTTAATTAAATGGGTGATTAGTAATGGATTACACATGTATATATATATATATAAAATTAGTACCGGATTACATATATTATATATATATAATATATAGTAACGGATTTATATATATATATATAATATCACGTGATTATAATTAGTAACGGATTGCTGTACAATCAAGTTACTTACATAATACATATCACGTGATTATATATATATAATATATACCGTGGTTTTATATATATATATATATATATATATATATATATAATATCCTTAATAATTTTATAATTAAAATAAAGAGTTTATTTTAATCTTGAAATTGGATTTCATGCAACTTAAAATTGCCCATTAAATGATACTCATATATATATAGAATGATTTTATTATTCATGAGATGAATGTTATTTATTGATACATATAGAGATATGTATGATAATAAATAGGGATTGTTTATGGACTATTGACCAATGTGTGATTGGAATTATTTTAGAGGATGCTTGAATGTATGGGTTTTTATAAATGGGGTCTGCGTACCTCGTCTTCTCTAATTTTTCTTAATGTAAATTCTATCTCCCTCCTATGTACTTCCCCTTGACTGCTGATCAAGGTTTCTATTTAATGTAAATAGTTTTTTGTAATAGGACTAGTTAGAATTAAATTTTGAAGAATTGGAGACCAAGGAGCAAGGAACGCTTGAAGACCCGTTTGTAATGGAGCCCGGGTTTAAATGTAATAGTTATATTTAAATTCAATTCTTGCACCCTAGGTTTGACCTTTTGGTTCACTTGGTGGCTCTGGTGAACCAAACTAGAATAAAAGTCCATAATCAATCCGGGTAGAATATAGTATTCTATATGTGCATGCTTACTATATATATTATATATTATCCAACATGCTTCGCATGTTAAATAATATGACGCGTATTTTATATATATATGTGCATGCGCGCTAAACAAGATGAGACAATAATAACAAACCCCTCAAGAAATCATATTAAGTCCTAAGCGTTCAAAGATATTTGGAATATCGAACGTCGCCTTCTAGCATGGTAAAGCAATAGAGTATTAAATATTTAATATGAGTTTGTTGTGCACACACAAGGCGAGTATTAAATATTTAAGATGTTGCATTATCACATTTGATGCTTATACATAGACTGAACGATGCTGTTTTGTTGTGCACACACAAGGACAGTATTTTTTTTCCGAATATATGGAAGTGCTAGGTTGGACTTAACTTAGATTATTTTAGTTCTGATGTGCACACACTTGACCATTATAATCTAAGAGGCAAAATACAAGGAGTTACATAGTGATGTAATTGACAATAGTTGTCTACCTATTTATTTATATATAGTTTGTTGTGCACACACAAGGCTATATACATTTGAAATGGGATCCTTAATCTCACTAGCAAATCTTTAATTAGAATTGCCGAACTATGTTTTGAGGGTAATATAGTTTGATGAAAATAGTGGGAGATACCAATTTAAATAAAGACCTATTTATTTTGGTAATTAATTAAATGAATGTATGCTAAAATGTTGTCTATTTCACATGCAGAATTTAAAAATGTCAAACTCACTATCACTGCGTAGCATACTTGATACTAACAAATTAACCGGACCGAATTACACGGACTGGTTAAGGAATCTGAGAATTATTCTCACTGCTGAAAAGATTTCTTATGTCCTAAATTCGCCAGTCCCTGCAAGTGTTGCAGAAACAGCCTCTGAGGAAGAGATTGCTACTTTCAGAAAGTGGCAAGATGATGCAATCCTGGCTCAATGCATTATGCTCGAATCCATGAGTAACGAGCTTCAGCGTCAGCATGAAACTATGAATGCTCCTACTATATTGCTGCATCTCAAAGAGTTGTATGGTGAGAAAGTAGGACTGCTAGATATCAGATATCTAAGGAGCTCTTCCGATCTCGTATGACCGAGGGCACTGCTGTTGAGACTCATGTCCTTAAGATGATCAATCTGATTGAACAACTTGGACAGCTTGGGTTCGTGATGGATGGAGAGTTAAGCCAAGATTTGATCTTGCAGTCACTCCCGGACACCTTCTCACAATTTGTTGTGAATTTTCACATGAATAAGTTGGACGTCAACTTGCCTGAGTTACTTAACATGCTGAAAACTGCTGAAGGTCACTTCTCATCCAACAAGAACCAAGTCTTACTAGTAGATGATTCTTCCAAGAAAAGGAAGAGGCCCAAGGTATCTTCGGAAAAGAAGAAAAACAAGAAGGCTAAGGGCAAGGCGAAGAGAAAGGATAATAAGAAACCTGATCTAGATAGCAAAGGAATTTGCTACCATTGCAATAAGTCGGGACACTGGAAGAGGAACTGCAAGGAGTATCTTGCGGGTCAAAAGAAGCTTGGAGAAGCTTCGACTTCCGATCTAGGTTTGTTCATGATTGAAATTAATTTTTCTGAAAGTCAAAATTCTACTTGGGTATTGGATACCGGTTGTAGTTCTCACATATGTAATAATATGCAGGGACTAAGCAGAAGTAGGAAGCTGAACAAGGATGAAGTCGTCCTACGAGTGGGAAATGGAGCAAAGGTTGCTGCATTGGCTGTAGGGACTTATTGTTTAGCACTGCCTTCGGGCAAGTTCATTAGTTTAAATAATTGTTATTATGTTCCAACACTCATTAGAAACATTATTTCAATTTCTGTATTGGATATGGATGGTTTTGATATTATAATAAAGAACAACAGTTGTTCTATTTATAATAAAAAATGTTTTATATGGTGTTGGCAATTTACTGAAATGGACTTTACATACTTGACTTGCATGAAAATATACTTCAAATTGAACAAACTAAGAAAAGAAAAAGAGATGATGTTAATTATACCTTTATGTGGCACTGTAGACTCGGTCATATCAATGAAACAAGATTATCCAAGTTGCATAAAGATGGGCTTTTAGAGCTATCTGATTACGAATCATATCCAACTTGTGAATCTTGTCTCATGGGTAAGATGACTAAATCGCCTTTTAGTGGAAAAGGAGAAAGAGTTACAGAGTTGTTAGCGTTGGTACACACAGACGTATGTGGACCTATGACAACGAATGCACGAGGAGGGTATTCTTATTTTATTACTTTTCACTGATGATCATTCTAGATTTGGATATGTGTATTTAATGAAATACAAATCTGAATCGTTTGAAAAGTTCAAAAGAATTCAGAAGTGAAGTAGAGAAACAAACTGGTAAGAGTATTAAGATTCTTCGATCGGATCGAGGAGGGGAATACTTAACCAATGAGTTTCTCAATTGTCTCAAAGAAAATGGTATAATCTCACAATGGACTCCACCAGGGACGCCACAGTTGAATGGTGTATCTGAAAGGAGAAATCGAACATTGTTGGACATGGTTCGTTCCATGATGAGTTTTACCGACCTTCCAGTATCCTTCTGGGGTTATGCCCTAGAATCGGCTGCATACCCTACTTAACAAGGTACCTACCAAATCCGTCCCAAAGACCCCATATGAGATATGGACAGGGAGGAAACCTAGTCTTAAGCATGTTAAGACTTGGGGTTGTCCAGCTTATGTCAAAAGGTTTGAGCACGATAAGATGAAGACTAGATCCGACAAGTGTAGATTTGTGGGATATCCTAAAGAAAGTTTGGATATTATTTCTATCATCCAACTGATCAAAAGGTGTTTGTAGCGAAACACGCTGACTTCTTGGAAAAGGAGTTTATCCTCGAAGGGGTCAGTGGGAGTAAGATATTTCTTGAAGAAGTTCAAGAACCACAAAATACTACGGATCAAAGTCAGGTACCTGACTAAGTAGAAGAACCTAATGTACCACTACCTATTCGTAAATCTGGAAGAGTACCGAAGATACCTGAGAGGTATGGATTCATCATAGAGGATGATGATGAGGTACGCATCATAGATGATGATGATCCATTGACTTACGAAGAGGCTATGAGTAGTGAAGACTCAGAGAAATGGCTAGAAGCCATGAAATCCGAGATGGACTCCATGTATGAAAACCAAGTATGGACTTTGGTTTCACCACCTGAGGGCATTAAGCCTATTGGGTGTAAATGGGTCTTTAAGAGAAAGACTGGAGCAGATGGCAAGGTAGAGACCTATAAGACCCGACTGGTTGCAAAAGGTTTCAAACAAAGACAAGGAGTTGACTATGATGAAACCTTCTCACCAGTAGCTATGCTCAAGTCCATTCGGATTTTGCTTGCGATTGCAGCTTATTATGACTACGAGATCTGGCAAATGGACGTGAAAACGGCCTTCCTCAATGGAGAGCTTGAGGAGAATGTATATATGATACAGCCAGAGGGTTTTATTTCAACGGTTGGAACAAACCAAGTCTGTAAGCTACAACGATCCATTTATGGATTGAAGCAAGCTTCTCGAAGATGGAACATCCGTTTTGATGAGATAATCAAAAGGTTTGATTTTATCAAAAATGAGGATGAACCTTGTGTGTACAAGAAGGTTAGTGGGAGCGCTGTTTCATTCCTTGTATTATATGTTGATGACATATTACTGATAGGGAATGATGTTCCTATGCTACAGTCGATCAAAATTTGGTTATCTAAACACTTCTCCATGAAGGACTTGGGTAAAACATCCTATATTTTGGGGATAAAGATCTATAGAGATAGATCTAAAAGGATGCTGGGCTTGACCCAAGGAAAGTACATTGACTCGATGCTACAGAAGTTTAGCATGGAAGATTCCAAAAGAGGTCTCATGCCGATGAGCCATGGAATACATCTCTCCAAGAAACAGGCCCCAAAGACACCTGAGGAGAGAGACCGGATGAGTAAGATTCCTTATGTTTCCGCAATAGGATCTATCATGTACGGTATGATATGTACTAGACCAGATGTCGCTCATGCACTTAGTGTAACAAGCAGATATCAGTCGAATCCAGGAGAAGAGCACTGGAAGGCAGTGAAAAACATCCTAAAGTACTTGAGAAGAACTAAGGATGTATTTCTTGTCTACGGTGGGTCTGAATTGAAACTAGAGGGCTATACACACTCAAGTTTTCAAACGGACCAAGATGACAGTAAATCCGTTTCAGGGTACGTGTTTACCTTAAACGGTGGCGCAGTGAGTTGGAAAAGTTCCAAGCAGCAAACAGTTGCTGATTCGGTGACAGAGGCAGAGTACATAGCTGCAAGTGAAGCTGCAAAGGAAGCTGTTTGGATGAAGAAGTTCATAACTAAACTTGGAGTGGTTCCTAGCATTAGAGGAGCAGTACCTTTATTCTGTGACAACAATGGAGCCGTTGCGCAGGCTAAGGAACCCAGGTCTCATCACAAATCCAAACACGTGTTGCGGCGGTTTCATTTGATTAGAGAGATCATTGAAAGAGGAGATGTCACCCTGGAGCGTGTGGACTCTCAAGACAACATTGCAGATCTATTTACTAAAGCTTTAACACAACAGCAGTTTGATCGTCACTTAGAGAAGATGGGTATTAGATACCATGGCGATTGGCTTTAGTGCAAGTGGGAGATTGAAAGTAGTATGCACACAAGCCAATCATATTTGATATGATGTAGCATATACTTTGTAATTTTATTCATTTATTAATAAAAGAATTGATTTTCTTAAAAGGCATTTTATATTATCTACATGGTGCTGTTATATTAAATGTGATAAACCCATAGTTTTGAGCAATGCTTTTAGAATCATGATGGTGATCATGCGAATGAGATCTAAATTCAAGATAGCTCACAAACTAAAATTGTTCCTAATCATTGGATTACTAAATTGGGGATTAGTGAATCCGGATAGATTAGTACATACGTTGCTTGCTCTTATGAAGAGGATGATTGATCTCATAATCATTTGTGTGGAGACACTAAAGCAAGTATGTAGGTGCTTATTAGAGAATAAGTTCACTGAACGTGACTCGCTAAGGAATATCTAATGGAGTTTTACTCGGCTGTCAATAGGAATTCCTCAAGTGATAGTAGTACAAGTGATCCTTAGACTTGAGATCATCATAGTATCTTGTGTATGATAAGTTATACTTTGACATGTCCCTTAAGACCTTTAGGGTATATCAAAGGGTATGATTGGGTATAATAAGTTGTACATGGAGATAGGTGAATGATCAACAAAGAATCTACCACGTCTAGTAAAAGATGTGAATGTCTTATGTGATTCGATAAATGATAACTCAGTAGTCCTTGGCCAAGGCAGAATGAAATTAGAAAGGAGTTTCTAATTTGCATTATTTAGAGTTGTGCATTTGGGAATCGAAATACATATAATTAAATAAAATAAGACTTGACAGAAATTCCATGTCTTATATTTAATTGGGACATTGTATGGTAGAAGGATTGAATTGTACGGTAACTATTTACTCAAAGGTTCTTTTGTGATTAATGTTGAAATCTATATTATCTAGAAAGTCGTTGATCGCTAAGGGAGCTTACCCTTATTGTAGAATAAATATTATTTATTTAAATGAATTAAATAGTTTAATTTATTTATTTAAATAAGATTAGAATTGTTCTAATTGATTTATTCACAACCGGTTTAATATGGAGAACCTAAAGGGTCACACCGCAAAAGAAAAATATTTATTTAAGAAGTAAATGACATAATTGTAATAATAAGTTAAGTGTATTTAATTTAATATATGGAGATAGAATAAATTAAATAGCTTAATATTTATTATTTAATATTTTAGAAATATTAAATATAAATTAATAAGAGGAGTCTTATTATTATTATTATTACTATTACTATTATTTAATTCCTAATAGGGATTGGGAATTAATTAATATTACTATTATTTAATTCCTAATAGGGATTGAGAATTAATTAATATAGCTATTATTTAATTCCTAATAGGGATTGAGAATTAATTAATAGAAGTACTCTCTCTCATTAATTCCTAATTGGATTAGGAATATAATTAAAGGAGTTTAATTAAAATAGAAACCCTAATCCTAAATAGTTTAGGGAAGGGTTTTCCTACATCTATAAATAAGAGAAGTCTTATCATAGATTAGGGTTACACACTCTTGCATTAGATTGTGGAGAGTACATACAATTTCTATAGAGATAGAAACTAGGGTTTTGCCAACACCCACTTTCTTGAATAGGTATTATTCCTTGGTGGATCACCTCTAGAGGCCAAACACTTGGGTGGCTAACATTGATCAAAGGAAAGAATCACACCGTTGAATTCAAGGAGAACGCGAAGGAATTGGAGTTGAACTTGTACCTGAGGAAGCTAGAATTCTACAAGGGTATAATTCTTATTCTCCATCTCTTTCGTTTAATTAATAATTGTGCATAAAGAACGATCATGGTGATGGTTTGTATAAAGAAAATTTTAAAATCCGTTTTGTCGCGCTTCCGCTCTATTTATGTTATTTGATTGCATGTTTGCGTTACATACAAACCTAACAGTATCATATATACATTCTCCTCAAGCTCTCCATTGAGGAAGGCCGTTTTCACGTCCATTTGCTAGATCTCGTAGTCATAATGAGCTGCAATTGTAAGCAAAATCCGAATGGACTTGAGCATAGCTACTGGTGAGAAGGTTTCATCATAGTCAACTCCTTATCTTTGTTTGAAACCTTTTGCAACCAGCCGGGCCTTATAGGTCTCCACCTTGCCATCCGCTCCAGTCTTTCTCTTAAAGACCCATTTACACCCAATAGGCTTAATGCCCTCAGGTGGTGAAACCAAAGTCCATACTTGGTTTTCATACATGGAGTCCATCTCGGATTTCATGACTTCTAGCCATTTCTCTGAGTCATTACTACTCATAGCCTCTTCGTAAGTCAATGGATCATCATCATCTATGATGTGTACCTCATCATCATCCTCTATGATGAATTCATACCTATCAGGTATCGTCGGTACTCTTCCAGATTTACGAATAGGTTGTGGTACAGTAGGTTCTTCTACTTGGTCAGGTACCTGACTTTGATCCGTAGTATTTTGTGGTTCTTGAACTTCTTTAAGATATATCTTACCCCCACTGACCCCTTCAAGGATAAACTCCTTTTCCAAGAAGGCAGCGTGTTTTGCAACAAACACCTTTTGATCAGTAGGATGATAGAAATAATACCCTGATGTTTCTTTAGGGTATCCCACGAATCTACATTTGTCAGATCTAGTCTTCAGCTTATCATGCTCAAACCTTTTGACATAAGCTGGACAACCCCAAGTCTTAACATGCTTAAGATTTGGTTTCCTCCCTGTCCATAACTCATATGGAGTCTTTGGGACGGATTTGGTAGGTACCTTATTAAGTAGGTATGCAGCCGATTCTAGGGCATAACCCCAAAAGGATACTGAAAGGTCGGTAAAACTCATCATGGAACGAACCATGTCCAACAATGTTCGATTTCTCCTTTCAGATACACCATTCAACTGTAGCATCCCTGGTGGAGTCCATTATGAGATTATACCATTTTCTTTGAGACAATTGAGAAACTCATTGGTTAAGTATTCCCCTCCTCGATCCGATCGAAGAATCTTAATACTCTTACCAGTTTACTTCTCTACTTCACTTCTGAATTCTTTAAACTTTTCAAACGATTTAGATTTGTATTTCATTAAATACACATATCCAATTCTAGAATGATCATCAATAAAAGTAATAAAATAAAAATACCCTCCTCGTGCATTCGTTGCCATAGATCCACATACGTCTGTGTGTACCAACGCTAACAACTTTGTAACTCTTTCTCCTTTTCCACTAAAAGGAGATTTAGTCATCTTACCCATGAGACAAGATTCACAAGTTGGATATGATTCGTAATCAAATAGCTCTAAAAGCCCATCTTTATGCAACTTGGTTAATCTTGTTTCATTGATGTGACCGAGTCTACAATGCCATGTAAAGGTATAATTAACATCATCTCTTTTTCTTTTCTTAGTTTGTTCAATTTGAAGTATATTTTCATGCAAGTCAAGTATGTAAAGTCCATTCAGTAAATTACCAACACCATATAAAACATTTTTATTATAAATAGAACAAATGTTGTTCTTTATTATAATATCAAAACCATCCATATCTAATACAGAAATTGAAATAATGTTTCTAATGTGTGTTGGAACAAAATAACAATTATTTAAACTAATGGACTTGCCCGTAGGCAGTGCTAAACGATAAGTTCCTACAGCTAATGCAGCAACCTTTGCTCCATTTCCCACTCGTAAGACAACTTCATCCTTATTCAGCTTTCTACTTCTGCTTAGTCCCTGCTTATTATTACATATGTGAGAACTACAACCGGTATCCAATACCCAAGTAGAATTTTGACTTTCAGAAAAATTAATTTCAATCATGAACAAACCTAGATCGGAAGTCGAAGCTTCTCCAAGCTTCTTTTGGTCCGCAAGATACTCCTTGCAGTTCCTCTTCCAGTGTCCTGGCTTATTGCAATGGTAGCAAATTCCTTTGCTATGTGGATCAGGTTTTTTTTTATCCTTTCTCTTTGTCTTTCCCTTAGCCTTCTTGTTTTTCTTCTTATCAGAAGATACCTTGGGCCTTTTCCTTTTCTTGGAAGAATCATCCACTAGTAAGACTTGGCTCTTGTTGGATGAGAAGTGACCTTCAGCAGTTTTCAGCATGTTAAGTAACTCAGGAAAGCTGACGTCCAACTTATTCATGTGAAAATTCACAACAAATTGTGAGAAGGTGTATGGGAGTGACTGCAAGATCAAATCTTGACTTAACTCCCCATCCATCACAAACCCAAGTTGTCCAAGTTGTTCAATCAAATTGATCATCTTGAGGACATGAGTCTCAACGGTAGTGCCCTCGGTCATACGAGATCGGAAGAGCTCCTTAGATATCTGATATCTAGCAGTCCTACTTTGCTCACCATACAACTTTTTGAGGTGTAACAATATAGTAGGAGCATCCATAGTTTCATGCTGACGCTGAAGCTCGTTACTCATGGATGTGAGCATGATGCATTGAGCAATGATTGCATCATCTTGCCACTTTCTGAAAGTAGCAATCTCTTCCTCAGAGGCTGTTTCTGCTACATTTGTAGGGACTGGCGAATTTAGGACATAAGAAATCTTTTCAGCAGTGAGAACAATTCTCAGATTCCTTAACCAGTCCGTGTAATTCGGTCCGGTCAGTTTATTAACATCAAGTATGCTATGCAGTGATAGTGAGTTTGACATTTTTAAATTCTGCAAGTGAAATAGACAACATTTTAGCATACATTCATGTAATTAATTACCAAAATAAATTAGGTCTTTATTTTAAATTGGTATTTCTCACTTTTTCATCAAACTATATTACCCTCATTATATAGTTCAACATTTCTAATTAAATATTTGCTAGTAAGACTAAGGATCCCATTTCAAATGTATATAGCCTTGTGGTGATACAACAAACGATATATAAATAAATAGGTAGACAACTCTTGTCAATTACATCACTATGTAACTCCTTGTATTTTGCCTCTTAGATTATTTTGATCAAGTGGTGACACATCCGAATCAAAATTATCCAAGTTAAGTCCATCCTAGCACTTCCATATATGTGAAGAGAAAAATATCGTCCTTGTGGTGACATAACAAAACAGTAATGTTCAATTCCTTAATAAGCATCAAATGTGATAAGGCAACATCTCAAATATTTAATACTTGCCTTGTGGTGACACAACAAACTCATATTAAATATTTAATACTCTATTGCATTACCATGCTAGAAGGCGACGTTCGATATTCCGAATATTTTTGAACGCTTAGGACTTAATATAATTTCTTTGAGGGGTTTGTTATTATTAGTCTCATCTTGTTTAGCGCGCATGCACATATATATATAAAATACACGTCATATTATTTAACATGCGAAACATGTTGGATAATATAATATATATATATATATATATATATAATAAGCATGCACATATAGAATACTATATTCTACCCGGATTGATTATGGACTTTTATTCTAGTTTAGTTCACTAGAGCCACCAAGTGAACTAAAAGGTCAAACCTAAGGTGCAAGAATAAAATTTAAATATAACTATTACATTTAAACCCGGGCTCCAATACAAACGGGTCTTCAAGCGCTCCTTGCTCCTTTGTCTCCAATTCTTCAAAATTAATTCTAACTAGTCCTATTACAAAAACTATTTACATTTAATAGAAACCTTGATCAGTAGTCAAGGGGAAGTACATAGGAGGGAGATAGAATTTACATTAAGAAAAATTAGAGAAGACGATGTACTGAAACCCCATTTATAAAAACTCATACATTCAAGCATCCTCTAAAATAATTCCAATCACACATTGGTCAATAGTCCATAATAAATCCCTATTTATTATCATACATATCTCTATGTGTATCAATAAATAACATTCATCTCATGAATAATAAAACCATTCCATATATGTATTGATATCATTTAATGAGCAATATTAGTTAGTATAAAATCTAATTTCAACTCCAATTAGTTATCACGGAATCCAATTCCAACTCTAATTAGTTATCATGAAATCCAATTCCAATTAAAATAAAATTCTTTATTTTAATCATATTCCAAATCAAAATAAACTCTTTTATTTTAATTTATCCAATTTTGAATAAAAAATAAACTCCTTTTATTTTTTTTTAATCAAATTCCAAATCAAAATAAACTTCTTTATTTTAATTTATCCAAAAAAAATTTTTTTAATAAAAAATAAAATAATTTTACACAAACAGTTATGCCCAATTAAATTATTCTAAACACCTATCAATGTATATACAGAATCAAAACAATTAATAATTCGCATAAAGTTTGGCTCTTGATACCACTGTAAGGTTTGTATAACGCGAACATGCAATCAAATTACAAAAATAAAGCGGAAGTGCGAAAAAATCAGATTTTAAACTTTTATACAAACCATCACCATGATCTTTCTTTATGCACAATTATTAATTAAACGAAAGAGATAGAGATATAGAAATTATCCCCTCGTAGGATCGTGCTTACTCGGGTACAAGTTCACCTCCAATTCCTTCGCGTTCTCCTTGATTTCCACCGATTAAATTCCTTCCTTTGATCAACGTTAGCCACCCAAGTGTTTGGCCTCTAGAGGTGATCCACCAAGGAATAATATCTGTTCAAGAAGATGGGTGTTGGTAAAACCCTAGTTTCTATCTCTATAGAAATTGCAAGTACTCTCCACAATCTAATGCAAGAGTGTGTAACCCTAATCTATGATAAGACTCCTCTTATTTATAAATGTAGGAATAACCCTTCCCTAAACTATTTATTATTAGGGTTTCTATTATAATTAAACTACTTTAATTAATTATGCTATCCAATTAGGAATCCATGAGAGAGTACTTCTATTAATTAATTCTCAGTCCCTATTAGGAATTAAATAATAGTAATAATAATAATAATAATAATAATAATAATAATAATAATAATAATAAGACTACTCTTATTAATTTATATTTAATATTTTTAAAATATTAAATAATAAATATTAAGCTATTTAATTTATTCTATCTCCATAGACTAAATTAAATACACTTAACTTATTATTACAGTTATGTCATTTACTTCTTAAATAAATATTTTCCTTTTGCGGTGTGACCCTTTTGGTTCTCCATATTAAACCGGTTGTGAATAAATCAATTAGAACAATTCTAATCTTATTTAAATAAATAAATTAAACTATTTAATTCATTTAAATAAATAATATTTATTCTACAATAAGGGTAAGCCCCCTTAGCGATCAACGACTTTCCAGATAATATAGATTTCAACATTAATCATAAAAGAACCTTTCAGTGAATAGTTACCGTACAATTCAATCCTTCTACCATACAATGTCCCAATTAAATATAAGACATGGAATTACTGTCAAGTCTTATTTTATTTAATTATATGTATTTCGATTCTCAAATGCACAACTCTAAATAATGCAAATTAGAAACTCCTTTCTAATTTCATTCTGCCTTGGCCAAGGACTACTGAGTTGTCATTTATCGAATCACATAGGACATTCACATCTTTTACTAGACGAGGTAGATTCTTTGTTGATCATTCACCTATCTCCATGCACAACTAATTATACTCAATCATACCCTTTGATATACCCTAAAGGTCTTAAGGGACATAACAAAGTATAACTCATCATACACAAGATACTATGATGATCTCAAGTCCAAGGATCACTTGTACTACTATCACTAGAGGAATTCCTATTGACAGGCGAGTAAAACTCCATTAGGTATTCCTTGGCGAGCCACGTTCAGTGAACTTATTCTCTAATAAGCACCTACATACTTGCTTTAGTGTCTCTACACAAATGATTATGAGATCAATCATCCTCTTCCTAAGAGCAAGCAACGTATGTACTAATCTATCCGGATTCACTAATCCCCTTTTAGTAATCCAACGATTAGGAACAATTTTAGTTTGTGAGCTATCTTGAATTTAGATCTCATTAGCATGATCACTGTGATGACCCGGATTTTCAGAAAAATATTAAAAGAAGAATTTAATATTAAAATTCCTATTTGGTGGTATGTGATGTGATATTATATTGCATAAGTCAATACGTGTTTTGCAATATGTGATTTTTATGAATAACAAAAAATTGATTATTATTATCATTATATATTTATTATTTCATGTAAATAAATTGTAAAATCAATTTATTAAGAAGAAATGAGATGAGTATAGTTTATGATGAAGGAAATTATTAAAATAATTTATTAAATTAAATTATTTTAATATAGTAAATTGGTGGTATTAAATATATCTAATAACCTCCATTTTATTTGGGTAAAATGTATGAATGTTTTTTTTTGTGTAGTGAGTATATTATTATATTTGCTATAGGTAAATAAATTGTGAGAAAACAATTTATAGAGAGAAAAGAAAATAATTGAATATTTGTTTTGATTTGAAATAAATTGTGGGAATCAATTTATTTAAAGAGATGGATAGCTTTAAAGATACAAAACTTTGTATCTATTAATGAGCAAATTAAAATAATTTATAATATTAAATTATTTTAATAGCAATATGATGTAAATAAATTGTTAGAAGTAATTTATAGATGGAGATTAAATTTAAATTATATTATGAAATAATATAATTTGATTATAAAGTCTTGTAATGAATTCGTTATGAATTAAATTTCATGAGCAAGTTAATTAATTTACTTAATTAAATTGGTGACTTAAGGTAATATTTAAATTATGGTTAAATATATTAAAGTAATATATTTAATGAATAACAATAAATTGTTGAAGACAATTTATGGGAAGAAGAAGATGATTAAATTTAAATATACAAAATTAGTTGTATATATTAAATAAGTGAGTTAAAATAGTTAATTGAATATTAATTATTTTAATTGGTCCGTTACATTAAATAAGTGAATTAAAATAACCAAATTAATGTTAATTATTTTAATATATAGTTGGTCCGTTACAATTAAATATGTTAATTATTTGAATGGATTAATTCCATTTTTATTGGACGAAATATGTAATTTTAATACATAAATTATATGTGGATTGGGATATTAAGTATGTATGGATATATGTACTGTAAGTGTGCAAAATCACAATCTAATTGAGATGCGCAACGGAAAATGGAAATTAAAATTTTTGCAACTTAACCATGAATCACCTTATGCATAGCTATTAATTGAAGAAGAATAACAAGAGAAAATACCTTAATAGATCCAACCTTTGAACCGCTACAAGATCTACTCCTTGTTAATTTCTTCAAGCTCCTCCTTTCTTTGCTCCTTGGATTAAACACTAGCTTCAAAGTGTATAAAGCACTCTAAAGGTGATCCACCAAGAAATGATTAATGAAGAAACAAATTATGATTTCCTAGAAATCAAGGATGGCTAATCCAAATAGTTCTTTCTTTCCTAACTCTTAAGAAATTCAAGAATAATTATTGATTTTTCCTAATCTCTATTAGGGTTCATCTCATGATCCCTTGCAAATAATAATGCAAGTATTCATGTAATCATTCTAGTTGTATACTTACAAGTATACATATTCTCCTAACCCACATGTAGGCTTCATTTCACACATAACATATGTTACTTGTTTAATCAACATTAAGCAAGTAACACATATTAATCTAGAAATTGAATTTCATTTGCATTTGCATTTCTTTTGCATTTGCATTTGTAGGAGCATTTATTACAACTAAAAACTCTTTAGCAATAAATGTATTAATTCAATTCCCAATCTAATTAGGAATTAAATAATAATAATAATCATAATAATAAGATTTCTCTTATTAATTTATAATTTAATATTTCTACTAATATATCATTATAAATATTAAGCTATTCAATTTATTCTACTAATAAATTAAATACTTTAATTTATTATCATTAAGCCAATTGTTTCTAAATAATATATTTTCTTTTTTGCGGTGTGACCCTTTAGGTTCAATATTATGCCGGTAGTAAAATAAATAAATTAGAACAATTCTAATATTATTTATAATGAATTAAACTCCTTTAATTCATATATAAATAAATAATATTTATTCTACATCATGAGTGACACCTTACGATAATGTATCATGGACTATCCGTATAATATGAAATCAACGTTTAATCACATAGAACCTATTCAGCACAGTAGTTACCGTACAATTCAATCCTTCTACCATACAATGTCCCGATTAAATATAAGACATGGAATTACTGACAAGTCTTATTTTATTTAATCATATGCATTTCGATTTAAGAATGCACAACTCCGATTAATGTAAATTAGAAACTCCTTTCTAATTTTCATTCAACTCTGGCCAGGAATTTTTGAGCTGTCATTTATCAAATCGCATAGGACATTCTCTCCCTTTATCAGAAGTGGTAGATCCTTTGTCGATCATTCACCTACCTCCATGTATACTTTATTATACCCGTACATACCCTATGACATACCCTAAGGTATTAAGGAATATGACAAAGTATAACTTAACATACACAAGGTACTATGATGATCTCAAGTCCAAGGATCACTTGTACAACTATCACTTAAGAACTTCCCTATTGACAGGTGAATAAAACTCCATTAGGGTTCTTTAAGCGAGTCACGTTCAGTGAACTTATTCTCTAATAAGCACCTACATACTTGCTTTAGTGTCTTCACACAAATGATTATGAGATCAATCATCATCTTCTAAAGATCAAGCATAGTATGTACTAATCTATCCGGATCAGTAATCCCAATATTAGTGATCCAACGATTAGGAACATTTTAGTTTTGAGCTTTCTTGAATTTAGATCTCACTTAGCATGATCTCATCATGATTCTAAAAGCATTGCTCGAAAACTATGGGTTCATCACATTTATTAATTCATCTAATTAACATGGATAAAATATGCCTTTTTATTATTATTAATATTTGAATAAGATTACAAAGTAAATGCTTATTACATCAAATATAATTGGCTTGAGGGCATATTACTTTCATGTACCATGTATGTAAAACGTGTATGCTAAGATTTAAGAATCAAATACATGTTGCTGAGTCATGGTTTTAATAAGGAGGAGCTATAGGCTAGCTAGATGAGTAAGGGACGCTAAGCTATTATATTAGTTGGGTAAGAAAAGCTTAAGCCATCCATTGTTCTCTGCTCTCTCATTCCGCTCCACACCAATTTCCTTCCAACCTCTTCTATTCTCAACCCATTTACACTAAAGCACTCCCAAATTTTACTGAAAACTCTAAGATTGGAGGCCATCCACTGAATCTGAAGGAACAGTAAAGCCATGGGTTGTCAAAAGAAGAATGGAATTTTACTAATTATAAGTTCCAAGCAAAAATTCAACCAAGAGCATACCAGTTAAGCCTTGTTACAAGGTAATTCTATTTCTTTCTTAGTAAATTTATAGAAATTGAAATAGATAATATATAAAATTTATATGTTGTGTTGTGGAAGGTTGTGTATTGATAGAATCAGATGGATGTAACGATAAGGATAGATTATTATGGATTAATTCCATAATTAGTAAGATAATTTTTATACATAATTAAAAAATGTATAATTATGGAATTGGTTATTATTGGAATTCCATGTAATTAAATACACAAGTTAATTTACAGGAGGATACGGGCAATATATATATACATATATATATATATAATGTAAAATATACTTTATGTATATAAGTAATGCGAGTATATATTATATGCATGTATGCTGCGAATTAGAAAAGGGAAGCAAGAGGTGTATTATTATAAAGCTTAAGTGAACTATTTAATAGTTGATGGGATAATATTAATTATTTAAATAATTTATTCGTCCCATTATAAGAGCTTATTTTAAAATTATGAATTCAACTTCATAATTAGTGTAATGAGTTATATTACACATTTCAAATAAATAATTTATGCTAATGTGATATATGTAATAGTATATATGTGTACCGGAGAATAAAAGCATAATCATGCTAAATTAAACCTCCTCTTATGCCGCTGAGTCATTTAAAGAATAGCAGGAGGTGGCAAAAGATGTACACGCTAAGTCTCCACTAAGCTAAACATAGGAGGAGCTGTCATTTAATAAAAGAGCCAGGTATAAGCTAAGGCATTTTCACTTTCACTAATATTTGATAAAGAATTAAGTGTTACTCAGTCTTTTTCTCTCTTCCCTTGTCCGTTCCAAACAAAGAAAGAAAAAAAAATAGAGCTCGGCTTCCCTATTCTAAAACCAATCCTTAACCTCTTAAATTTCTATTGAAAATCAATCCTTCTAATTTCGGCTAAATCTCCAACGAATTGGGCAAGAAACTGAAATGAGGTATTGATTAGAAGAAACCGAGCAACACTAGCAGCGGAGGGGCTGCACCAACTGATTTTTAGAGCTGAAACGAAGTCAAATTCAAGTAAGTTTTATATTCATATCTAATGTAATAGAAGGAATTGATAATAAAGGTTGTCTGTGATAAGTGGGCTGTGAATTAGAAGGGAGTTTAGTTGTTGTTGTGCGGAGAAATAAGAAAGGAAATTGGGGTTTATATATGTATAACCATCTATGACCTCTGTTCCAGAAATGGATGCTTGTGTTGTGTTTGACTATAAATTAGTGTGAGGGAGGTTCATGTAGGTCATATGGTGTAATAAGGAAGGCAAGGTTTGGCTAGAAACATGTATAAATGTGAATGAAATAATGTAACTAATTAGAAAGTTTATTAAAAACTTAAATGAAAGTTTGGGAATGAAACGATATTGTGAAACGAAACCAAATATGATTCTAAGTGTGAAACATATAGGTTGATTAATCAACTTAAAACGTTCTAATGTGTTGTGAGTAAACTACTTATTGCACGACGAGACCAAGTTGGAAGTTGAATTAAGATTTATCAAAATAGACGTAAAGAGGTGTTGAGCGTACGCATGAACGTATCGTTTGAGCACTCATATGAACGAAGATAGGCACGCGACATTTAAGCGTCAAAACGCTGTGACAGAAAGTAGATGACTTAAGTGGTGTTTTAGTCTCAGTTAATCAAACGCTATAAGAAACGAATAAGAGTTTAGGTAAAGCAAGAATGTGCGTTGATCATGTAACTAATTGATACATGTATGTGTACTTATATGTTTAGGAAACTACGACGAAGCATAATGTAGAGAGGATTTTAACTGACGAATGGCAATTTAATCGTGGACATTCAAGGAACGTATAAATGCAGGCCAAGGCAAGTCTTTCAGTTCCTATTTGCTATCTGAACTTGGCATGATTATATGAATTACCTATTATACTTGTTGAAATTATGGAAGTCAACTTATGACTAAAACAGATTGAGTTTTGGAACTCAGTCTTGATCTGATATGTGATATGCTAAATCTATACTTTTACTATTTAAAGTTATAATGCATGTCTAATATGAGTATGAACTAAGCATGAAAATTCTATATATTATGTGCAGCATGAAAGCTGTTAGATTTGATGAGCTGTTGAGCTCAATCTTGTAAAAATAAACTTTTTGCAGGTTAATGATACAAGACGATATTATTTGCTATCCAAACAATGAAGATTGGACAACATGCGAAAGAATACACTTTCTTAAATTAGACGTTGTTAGTTTTGAAATGTATAAATTAACATATGTATACAATTTGAAATATTTAATAAAGAAGGAATGTTTGCTTGGAAATGAGATTGTATTGTGGTGATTGCTTTGTAATATAAAGTTGTATCAGGATATTATTATAGAAGAAAGATGTAGTATTGAGAATGAGTTGTATATACTCATTTCTACTCTGATAAGATGTATCGTAAAATAAATGCGATTACAAAATATAGAATTTCGTAAAGGTTACGATTCAGGGAATAGAAGGAAGGAAGAAAAGTTTTAAATTATCCTCATTTTCAGCTGCTATTTAATCTAAATATGATGTAAAGCTGAATTAAGATAGCATTTAACACACAAGGTCGGGATTAAAATTAGTCCTAATTTTAGATTAAGTTGGTCCCGATTTTGGGGTCATTACAATCACCATCATGATTCTAAAAGCATTGCTCAAAACTATGGGTTTATCACATTTAATATAACAGCACTATGTAGATAATGTAAAATGCCTTTTAAGAAAATTAATTCTTTTATTAATAAATGAATAAGATTACAAAGTATATGCTACATCATATCAAATATGATTGGCTTGTGTGCATACTACTTTCACGTCCACGGGGTTGCAGGGACTTCACTATTATCACCAAGAATACCAAGTGCGGCAGTACGTCCAAGCCTCCGCTTCATTGACTAAGCCTCAGAAAAAATCCCACTAAAAAACCACGTAACATTATTCGGGTCGGGTCGTCAACCGGATCAAGCACAACAAGGCTCCCCAAAGCCCAACATTTATTTGCTCAGCGTCAAAATTGGATCGAAAATGGACAACGAAACATTGCCTAGCAGCTAGCGCCAGGCGCCTGCACCAGCGCTGCACGTTGCTGGGCTAGGCAGTTTGGTGCTGCTGCCTTGCATTGGTAGCTCAAACTTATTTTCTTACCCACTTCGCGATTTTATAACTTGAAATCCATACGCCCGATCGAATCCAATTTTTAATATGTTCTAAATGGTACTTCATAGTATTTTATAAAAATACTACTTGATTAAAATAGGTATTCTAAGGCATAGATTCAACGGGTCAAGATGTCCAGAAAGCTGCAGATTTTCTTAGCTCTGTGCCTATTTTGGAATTTTGTAACTTGAAATCTACATATCCGATTGCTCTCAAATTTTAATATGTTATAAATGGTACTACATAGTATTTTATAAAAATATAACCCAACTAAAAAGAGCAATTTAAATTAGATTTATAGGGGCTTGAAACTGCCCTGTCACAACAGTTTTTCACCGAATCCAATTTGATTCAATCTTCATAAAATCATCTTTAAACCCAATTTGATTTACCTAACCAACTTGGGTTATATCATATTACATATATAAATGACACATTGCCCACAACATTGACCAATTGTTAATTTTTAAGCATAACAGACTCTTAGAGGCATTGTATCAAGCACCACAAAGGCATGGCTTAAATTTCCAGATTTCATAGAGTTCTAAGCATGGTCTGGCCCAAATTTTTCTACCTTTATTACTCCGTACAACATATACTCCAATTACAACACAAATCCATAACCAAACAAAGCAATTAGGATAACCACAAGTACTATTTATTCAATTTCTACGTAGATAATTAAAAACATATAACGTACCTATTGGTTGATGTATTCTTGAATTCTTGCTTTAATTCCTACTCCAAGCTTGTTTTGGTTGAATAGGTTGCTCCAATTCTTCTTCTAATTTAGTTGATAACTTTAACTCGTCATTATTCTTGATGATTTCTAACAAAATTTTGAAAGAAGTTTGGTGTCGGTAGCTTTAGAAGTATGAAAATCTAGGTAGAGAAATAAGGGATGGGACGGAAGTGAGGGAGAGAGAGCAGGGAATTGTTTTATGATACTTAAGTTTTCTTAGCTCCCTCTCTCAATCATCAGACATATAACATGACTTAGTGTCCTTATTAGTGTGACGAACGACAATTTTGTAATTTATTTTAAATATTTATTGAATTAAATAAATATTTTTCGATGATTTGATTGTTGAATTAATTGATTAATTGATGAATTTGTGGTAGATTAATTTAATTATATGTGTTACATTAGTAAAATTAATGTGGAGAATTTTTATATTTAAAGTATGTATTTAATTGAATTTATTTGATTAAATACATTATTTAAATAAGTATAATGTTATTTTTAATTAATTTAAAATTAATTCGAGATTTAATAATTTATCATATTTAATAAATGATAATTTTATTTATGTGACTAGCCAAACATGGTCTTAGTGGGAGTTGGTGCCAGTTATTAAACTGACACTATGTTCTGCCATTTAGTTTCACGTATTATTTTTTCATGCATTACTATTCATCAGTTTCCAAAAGTTCATACAGAGAGAAAAGAGAGAGATTTGTGAGGGATTAGAGAATTGAGAAGAAGTACATTCAATTGTTGCATAGTTAAAGCATTTAATCAGAGGTAATTCTTAATTTTAACCTTTAAATTACGTTTTCTTAATTTTCTCCATGAATGCATGTTTTGAGTTCTGTAAACTAAGTTATATGGCTAAATTTTTATAGAATGATGATTAGATGTTAGAAAGCATGTATAAGCGTCTTTTATATGATGTATATGTGATTTAGAGTAATTAATTTCATGAAATCATGTTTTAATTGAAGTTCTGAAAAGTTACAGAGTAGTTAGTTACGAACATGGTTTGAATGTATGAAATTGATACTTGTTTTGCTAGTTAATCGGTTAAATTGATGGCTAATTATGTTTATACTTGTAAAAACGAAGACAACAAGAGTTTAACGGATTAATTTGGTTAATAAACGAATTCTGTAACGAATGCAATTTTTATGATTGAATAAAAATATTTATTGAGTTATATAAATATTTTTATTAATTTATTGAGTTAAATGTGGGTATTTGTTGAATTTAATAATGTTAAATATTATTTAAATATGATTTGTTATGTTTATTCTAATTTAATTTAATGATTAAATTAGATGATGAAAAGGTTTATTTGAATAAATAATTTATTTGAATAAGAGAATTTATTTGGTATTATTGTTATTTGTTAAATGAAATTATTATTTGAGTTAATTATATTTAATTGAATTTATTTAATAATAAGTTCAATTGAATTAAATGTGTGACATTTTAAACTATATGTTATATTGGTTTATTAAAATAAATGAAAGGAGTTTTAATTTAGTTTTACCAAACAAGGTCTTATGATCTTTGTTTGGAAATAATGGGTTATTTTATTTGTGTTTTGCCAAACAAGCCTTATGGCTTTTGAAATTTTATAACTGATGGTACGTTATTATTGTATTAAGTATCAGTTTTTATTTTAGTTTTTAATTTTGCATCAGTTTTATTTTTTTAAAAGAAAGTACGTCAGTTGAAAGAAAAGAAAAGAGAAGAACAGAGAGAAAAGAAGAAGAACATCAGAGTTTGAGAGAAAACAGAGAGCAGAGCTTGAGAATTTGAGAGTTGAGAGAAAAGAGAGAATTTGAGAGAGAAGCTTGGAGATTGGAGAAAGAATTTCCAAAACCAAGGAAGCTTAATCAAATTTCTAAGAATTTGAAGGTATAAACTATTTACTATGTTTTTATTTTCTCTATATATGAATTTATATGCTAAATTCATGAATTACTTGGTTAAAAATGTTAGAACGCATGTGTTAGATGGTTATGTGATGATTATAGGTTAATTTGAATGGTTAATTCATGAAAATATGTCTTTGAAATCAGTTTCTAGTTTTTTACAGAGTTTACTTCATGAATTGGATATATGTATGAAAATTGATGCTTAAATTAGTTGTTATTCGATAGATTAATAATTGTTTGTGATTGTATGATGAAAAACATGAGTAATGCAAAAAGAATTGTTTTAATTGGTTGAAAAATGAGTTTACAGAGTTTGATTTTATTAAAATGGTTAAAACTTGAATATTTGGTTTTAACAGTGAATTTTTGGTTTAAATTGGTTAATCATGTGTTTTATAATGCTTAGATTGATTAGAAACATGTTGGGTAAATGTTTTGTATCTTATATGATGTCTAGATATACTTAATTTGTTTTCTGGATGGTAGAATTCGGAAAATTTTGGCCAAATTTGGCCTAAGTTTTCACTGGTTCGCGAGCTGGGGAAGACGACAGTCAAGTCTATCGCCCCGGCGATAGAAATGAACTGATTTATATTCGCCCCAGCGACATCGTCGCCCCGGCGACAAAATAGTTAAGCAAAATGCCGCCCCGGCGATAGACTCGCCCCGGCGACAATTTTGTTAAGTTTTTCTCGCCCCGGCGAGAAACACTACTGTTTTAAAAAAAAAAATTATTATTTTATTCTTGGAAGTTATGATGCATAATTAAACTTATTAATGTGACTAATGTATTACCAAGATGGTTGCTAAACTAGTATTTGTTGACTATGGTATGCTAAATGAGATAAAGAGCAAGCCTTAAATGCTTTTAATTTTGTGACTAATTATGTTACAATTTTATAATTAAATGTTTAGGTTGTTTAAGGATCGTGAATTACTTAAATTTGTAATCTACGCTTGAGGCAAGTTTTCCTCCCTTAAACTTGAAAGTTATTTATAGCAAGTTTCCTTATCTCAACTTATTACTTTTACGTTGAGCAAGTTTCCTTATCTCAACTTATTACTTTTACGTTGAGCAAGTTTTCTTTCTTTAAACTTGTTAAATTATTATAGCAAGTTTTTTATTTCTTAAGCTTGTTATTATTTCAACAAGTTTACTTCCTTTGAGTGAATTAATTAACCTTAGCTTATTGTTATTCAAGCAAGGCTGATATCATGTTGAGTAATTATATTTTGTTTCAGATATTATTTATTCAGTCTTTGATTATCATTCAAACTTCGAATACAAACTTTACTAAAGAACTAGACTAGCAAACCATTATTGATTCAGCTAGTCCTTAGTTGATGAGCGTTTCAAAAACTTAGATTATCTAAACTTGTTCCAAGCCAAGTTCTTTTTGGTACGGACTCTTATTATAAACTGAGATGAACAACCCTAACATAGGGGATTATTACGCTTAGCGTTAAAATGTTTGTGCACAATACATTGTACAAAGGGCTGATCCCCCTGAGTACGAGATGTTGGTCCATAGTCTTTATGACTGTTAAAGGTTACAGTAGAAATACTTGTCAACCTAGGACATAGTTCGAGGTCTTGAGACCCTCAGATATATTCAAACTTTGATTACTTATTGATTAACTTCAAAAAAAAATCATTGCTTCTCATTTGAACTCTATTTCGATTAAAAGTTATTGTTATCATTCTTGTGGGCAATTGTTTGCTCACTCTTGCATTAAATATTTCAGCTAAGCCCGAGAAGCAGGACGAGCCGTCCACCAGTAAGCGCAAGGGCAAGATGCAGAAATAGTTCTAGATTTATTAATTAATTGATGAACATTTGTACCAGACTTGTTTTAGACTTTTTTTTTATATTCCGCATTTGATGTATTAAGGTTGTGGTGACCTGGGATTTTAATTATTGATGTAACCCGGTTTGGGAGATGATTAATTAAGTTTATTTTAATTGCTTAATTATGGATAGTTAGATGTGAATGAATGGGATAGTGAACACCAAATCAGGGGGAAATTAAGTACCCAGATTTGGGGGTGTCACAGGTTGGTATCAGAGCTGTAGGTTATGAACCTTTAGGTGGGGAAAACCTTAGGGTAGTAGCCTTTTAGAAGATAGAGAATATAGTGGTGATAAACTCTTATCGAGTTCTAAGGAATGAATTACGGAAATTCATAAAAGACAACAAAATGATTATGTGCTATGTGCCTATTTGATAATAAACTTATGTGCTCGCGAGTACTATCGAGTATTGTCAATTAGTAATTAAAACTTAAAACTTTGTTGTCAGGATGACTGATAGAGGAGAGCCCAGCCAGACTAGGGAGAAGGAGCCCCGAGATATTCACGTGGTTCATGAGCAGCTAGTGCAGAGGGAGCTATCTCCATTGGTTACAGTTACAGGTCACGAGTATGAGCCTGAGACTGATCCTGAGGAGGACCCTGAGGAGGATCCTGAGGAGGATCCTGAGGAGGACCCTGAAGAGGTTGAGGAGGAGGAGGAAGACCCTGAGGGGATATCATTATCTACTTTGGGTGTTCAGATGTACGAGCAGGTGTATGATCGCAACATAGAGTTGCAGGACAGAGTGGAGGAGTTAGAGAGGCAGCTGGCGGAGCGACAGTCTGATTTGGAGCAGAAGAGCAGTGAGATTGTGGAGCTAGACATACGTCTTGGAGACGTGGAGTGGAAGTTGGTTCATGTAGAGAGTGATAAGGAGGAGTTAGAGGAACAGGCTGCAGAACGTCAAACCACTCTAGAGCAGAAGGATGCTGAGATCCAAGACCTTTCTTCACGTCTTGCAGAGGCTGAGCAGAGGCTAGCACAGTCTGAGTATCGACGCGGACAGTTGATAGCCAGGAATGAGATTGTACGAGATGAGTTGAAAGAGGAGTCAGCTAAGCGGGCGAGAGCGGAGACAGCTTGGCTGAGGGAGGCTGATCGTGCAGATCGTGTTGAGTGTGAAATGCGGTCAAAGAAGGCCAAGATTGATGAGATGGAGTATATTTTTCATACTACCATAGACAGAGCTCAAGATCGAGCTAATCGTCATCCAGATGTGATGGATCGTAGGATGATGACACGCATTATGGAGCAGGAACGCCAGGAAGCTGTACGTCGTGGGATGTCATCATAGATTATGATTAGTTATGTCATTATGAAATTTATGAGTTAATAAGTTGATTAATCCCAGTTTATTTAATGGGATAGAATAATGATGTAATCCTGGAACTTTGTGATTTCAGGATAGATGATTTGATGTAAATAACTACGATGTTATCTCTATTATGTTTTTAAGCAGTTAATGAATAAAATGTGAAAGTTTATCAGATGTGGTTTTATGTATTTAAGTGTTGTTCATAAATGTTTAAGTTAAGACTTAAATGTTTGAGTAATTGAGCAATAGTTTAATAACGAGAATTCTTAACAGTAAAATGCCTCCAAGAAGACAACCAACACGTCAACAGACCCCCGAGGGATCTACTAACAACGAAGAAGCCAACGTTAATCCCATGCAGCAGTTGGTAAATTTGTTAACGGGAGCCTTTGCGAACCAACCCCAAGCGCAGGCCACGACCTTCAAAGACTTCAAGGCTGTCGGACCTCCAGAATTTCAGGGCTCCATGAATCCGATTGAAGCTCAAACATGGATCATGGAGATGGAGAAAGTGTTCGATGTCGCCAGAGTCGGTGAAGACCAGAAAACGGCATTTGCGACATTCATGCTGAAATCAGAAGCCAGCTACTGGTGGCAGGCAAACAAAACTCGTGGTGGTCAGGGTATAATACCGTGGGAGCGGTTTAAAGAAATATTTTTCGAGACATACTTCCCAGTAAGCGCGCAGAACCAGATGGAAGTGCAGTTCCTAGAGCTGAAGCAAGGTACTATGACGGTACCTGAATATGCTGCAAAGTTCAATGAGCTGGCAAGGTTTGCGCCATATCAGGTTAACACGGATGAGCGGAAGGCTAGGAGATTTGAGCAGGGACTGAAACCCTGGTTATATAGTAGAGTTTCGTTGTTTCAACTAAGTTCATTTGCGGCAGTGCTAGAAAAGGCAATTATCGCTGAAGGAGGCAGTGATGCTCTGTCAAAGTACAACCAGGAGCAGAAGAAAAAGAAGAATGAGAATGAAAACAAAGCAAGTGGTAGCCATGGGGGCAGTAATCAGAAAAGGAAGTGGAATGATAGTAACTCTGTGGGAAGTCAGCAGGGTAATCAGAAGAAGAAGATAGAGGTGTGCAGCAACTGTGGGAAGAGCCATATGGGTGCTTGTTTGAAGGGTAAGCGGGTGTGCTTCAACTGTGGACAAGAGGGCCATATTTCACCAAATTGCCCTAATCCGAAGAAAGGAGCATGTTTCATTTGCGGGTCGAAGGATCACTTTGCCAGAGAGTGCCCTAAGAAAACAGCTACAGGAGGAGCTGGTGCAGGAAAAGGGAGCAGCGGTGGAGGTAATCTGACTATCACCGGACCGACACAGCCCAACCGACCTACCGCTCGAACGTTCAACATGACGGTGCAGGACGCTGTGCAGTCAAAGGATGTGGTGTCAGGTATCATTCCAGTCAATAATATTAATGCTTATGTATTGTTTGACTCGGGTGCTACTTGCTCATTTATATCCGATGATTTTGCTAAGAACTTAGAATTACCCCAGGAAGAACTAGATTACCCTATGAACATAGAGATTGCGAATAGGGAAATAATTCCTGTTAAACTTATCCACAAGGATTGTCAAATAGATATTAAGGGTCAGATAACGACGGTAAACTTGATCCCAATTCGACTTGGGGAGTTTGACGTTATATTGGGTATGGATTGGTTGACTAATCATGGGGCAGTCATTGACTGTCAAAAGAAGTGTATAAACCTTATGACTCCGTCAAAGGTTGTATTTTATGGTAGCAAATCGCCTAGACAAGCGAGTTGTCTGACGATGATGCAGGCCAGAAAGATGTTGAGGCAAGGCTGTGTAGGGGTATCTAGCCTACATAGTTGATATGCGAAAGGAAGGTGCAAAGTTGGAAGAGATACCAGTGGTTAGAGATTTCGTGGACGTGTTTCCTGAAGATTTACCAGGATTACCGCCAGATAGGGAAATCGAGTTTGTGATTGATTTAGCACCGGGAACGGCCCCTATATCGAAGGCCCCGTATCGAATGGCTCCAGTGGAATTAAAGGAGTTGATGGCGCAACTACAGGAGTTGCTAGATAAAAAGTATATTCAACCAAGCGTTTCGCCGTGGGGAGCGCCGGTATTATTTGTTAAGAAGAAGGATGGATCAATGCGTCTTTGCATTGATTATAGAGAATTGAACAAGGTCACGATCAAAAACAAGTATCCGTTGCCAAGGATCGATGACCTGTTTGATCAACTAAAGGGGGCAAGGTACTTTTCAAAGATAGATTTACGAAGTGGGTACCATCAGTTGAAGGTGAGACAGGAGGATATACCAAAGACGGCATTTCGAACTAGATATGGTCACTATGAGTTTTTGGTTATGTCATTTGGTTTAACGAATGCGCCTGCAGCATTCATGGACTTAATGAATAGGGTGTTCAAACCATTTCTGGATAAATTCGTAGTGGTGTTTATAGACGACATCCTCGTATATTCCAAAACTCAGGAAGAACACGTTGAGCATTTGAGAGTGACATTAGAGGCGTTAAGGAAAGAGAAATTGTATGCAAAATTTTCGAAGTGCGAATTTTGGTTGGAACGTGTGCAATTTCTTGGGCATGTGATTGATAAGGACGGAATATCGGTAGACCCATCAAAAGTCGAAGCTGTGATAAACTGGGATCAGCCGAAAACACCGTCAGAAGTGAGGAGTTTCCTAGGTTTGGCAGGATATTATAGGCGTTTTATTCAAGATTTCTCGAGAATCGCCACTCCGTTAACGAATTTAACAAGAAAATCAGTGAAGTTTGTTTTGGACGGAGAAGTGCGAAGAGAGTTTCCAAGAACTAAAGAAGAGACTAAGTTCGGCACCTGTATTGTCTTTGCCAGATGATACAGGAAATTTTGTGGTGTATAGCGACGCATCGCATAAGGGACTTGGTTGTGTGTTGATGCAGAATGGAAAGGTTATTGCATATGCATCGCGCCAACTAAAAGACTATGAAAAAGGGTATCCGACCCATGACTTAGAGTTAGCAGCTGTGGTGTTTGCTCTGAAAATCTGGCGACACTATCTCTATGGGGAGAAGTGTGAAATATACACAGACCATAAAAGTCTGAAGTATATTTTTACACAGAAAGATTTGAATATGCGGCAAAGGAGATGGATAGAGTTAATCAAGGACTATGATTGTGAAATCCTATACCATCCGGGAAAAGCCAATGTGGTTGCAGACGCTTTGAGCAGAAAGGGTCGGGAGAAATTGTTTTTTGTTAACCGCTCAGGAGAAGCTCGTGGAGGAAATGGCTAAGTTGGAACTAGAAGTAAAGAATCAGATGACGTCGACCGAAAAATTATTTCAGATAGAAACCCAACCAACTCTGGTGGAAAAAGTGAAGGAAGCGCAACTCAAAGATGAGGAATGTGCTGAGATACGGAAAAGATTGCTTGAGGGCGAAAAGCTTAAATACAAAGTTGACACTGAAGGACTGCTTAGATTTGAAGGCCGAATTTGGGTTCCGGCAGAACTAAAGATCAGAGAAGAGATTTTGACCGAAGCCCATAGTTCAAGATTTTCGGTTCACCCCAGGAAGTACGAAGATGTACCAAGATCTTCGCCAACATTTCTGGTGGCCAAACATGAAAAGAGAGGTTGCTGAGTGTGTTGCGAAGTGCCTAACCTGTCAGAGAGTAAAAGCAGAACATCAACGACCAAGTGGTTTGCTACAGCCTTTGGAGATACCAGAATGGAAATGGGAGCATATCACGATGGATTTCGTGGTAGGTCTTCCAGCTACTCAGAAGGGATATGACGCGATATGGGTCATCGTGGATCGACTGACGAAATCAGCGCACTTTTTTACCAATCAAAGTCAGATTCACTTTAGATCAGCTGGCGAAGTTATATATCAAAGAAATTATCTCGAGGCACGGTGTTCCAGTATCAATAGTGTCAGACAGGGATCCGCGGTTCACATCAAAGTTTTGGAGGAGTCTGCAAACTTGTTTGGGGACACAGTTGCGAATGAGTAGTACAAGCCTATCATCCTCAAACCGATGGCCAGAGTGAAAGAACAATTCAAACGTTGGAGGACATGCTGAGAGCGTGTGTCATGGATTTCAAGGGCAACTGGGATGATCATTTACCTTTGGTCGAATTTTCTTACAACAACAGTCATCACGCCAGTATCGGCATGCCACCCTACGAAGCGTTGTACGGAAGGAAATGCAGAACTCCGTTATGCTGGGATGAGGTTGGTGAACGTCGACTATTAGGACCCGAGCTGGTGCAACAAACTGCTGAGATTGTTCAAATAATAAGAGCCAGACTGATAGCCGCTCAAGACAGGCAGAAAAAGTATGCTGACCAACACCGACAAAATCGCGAATTTGAGGTCGGCAGCTTCGTGTTTCTCAAAGTATCTCCCTGGAAAGGGAAAATCAGATTTGGAAAGAAGGGTAAACTAAGTCCGCGATTCATTGGACCCTTTGAAGTGCTGAAACGGGTGGGTGAGGTAGTTTATGCGGTAGCTTTACCTCCTGAGTTAGGCCACATTCATAATGTTTTCCACATATCGGTGCTACGACCGTATAAGCCTGATTATAAACATGTCATAGAGTATGAACCGATACAGTTTGAGCAAGATTTGTCTTATAAAGAGGTTCCTGTACAAATAGTGGACAGGAAAGAGCAAGTCCTTAGAAGTAAAGTGATACCTTCTGTAAAGGTAATATGGAGGAACCACAATGCTGAAGAAGCAACGTGGGAACTCGAAGAGCAAATGATGCAGAATTACCCTCAATTGTTTGTTTAATTATATATATTGCGATTCTGGGGACAGAATCTTTGTAAGGGGGGGAGAATGTAACGGACGATTTAATTGCGTTGTGATTCTGGGGACAGAATCCTTTTAAGGAGGGAAAGATGTAACGAATGCAATTTTTATGATTGAATAAAAATATTTATTGAGTTATATAAATATTTTTATTAATTTATTGAGTTAAATGTGGGTATTTGTTGAATTTAATAATGTTAAATATTATTTAAATGTGATTTGTTATGTTTTATCTAATTTAATTTAATGATTAAATTAGATGATGAAAAGGTTTATTTGAATAAATAATTTATTTGAATAAGAGAATTTATTTGGTATTATTGTTATTTGTTAAATGAAATTATTATTTGAGTTAATTATATTTAATTGAATTTATTTAATAATAAGTTCAATTGAATTAAATGTGTGACATTTTAAACTATATGTTATATTGGTTTATTAAAATAAATGAAAGGAGTTTTAATTTAGTTTTACCAAACAAGGTCTTATGATCTTTGTTTGGAAATAATGGGTTATTTTATTTGTGTTTTGCCAAACAAGCCTTATGGCTTTTGAAATTTTATAACTGATGGTACGTTATTATTGTATTAAGTATCAGTTTTTATTTTAGTTTTTAATTTGCATCAGTTTTATTTTTTTAAAAGAAAGTACGTCAGTTGAAAGAAAAGAAAAGAGAAGAACAGAGAGAAAAGAAGAAGAACATCAGAGTTTGAGAGAAAACAGAGAGCAGAGCTTGAGAATTTGAGAGTTGAGAGAAAAGAGAGAATTTGAGAGAGAAGCTTGGAGATTGGAGAAAGAATTTCCAAAACCAAGGAAGCTTAATCAAATTTCTAAGAATTTGAAGGTATAAACTATTTACTATGTTTTATTTTCTCTATATATGAATTTATATGCTAAATTCATGAATTACTTGGTTAAAAATGTTAGAACGCATGTGTTAGATGGTTATGTGATGATTATAGGTTAATTTGAATGGTTAATTCATGAAAATATGTCTTTGAAATCAGTTTCTAGTTTTTTACAGAGTTTACTTCATGAATTGGATATATGTATGAAAATTGATGCTTAAATTAGTTGTTATTCGATAGATTAATAATTGTTTGTGATTGTATGATGAAAAACATGAGTAATGCAAAAAGAATTGTTTTAATTGGTTGAAAAATGAGTTTACAGAGTTTGATTTTATTAAAATGGTTAAAACTTGAATATTTGGTTTTAACAGTGAATTTTGGTTTAAATTGGTTAATCATGTGTTTTTATAATGCTTAGATTGATTAGAAACATGTTGGGTAAATGTTTTGTATCTTATATGATGTCTAGATATACTTAATTTGTTTTCTGGATGGTAGAATTCGGAAAATTTTGGCCAAATTTGGCCTAAGTTTTCACTGGTTCGCGAGCTGGGGAAGACGACAGTCAAGTCTATCGCCCCGGCGATAGAAATGAACTGATTTATTCGCCCCAGCGACATCGTCGCCCCAGCGACAAAATAGTTAAGCAAAATGCCGCCCCGGCGATAGACTCGCCCCGGCGACAATTTTGTTAAGTTTTTCTCGCCCCGGCGAGAAACACTACTGTTTTAAAAAAAAAATTATTATTTTATTCTTGGAAGTTATGATGCATAATTAAACTTATTAATGTGACTAATGTATTACCAAGATGGTTGCTAAACTAGTATTTGTTGACTATGGTATGCTAAATGAGATAAAGAGCAAGCCTTAAATGCTTTTAATTTTGTGACTAATTATGTTACAATTTTATAATTAAATGTTTAGGTTGTTTAAGGATCGTGAATTACTTAAATTTGTAATCTACGCTTGAGGCAAGTTTTCCTCCCTTAAACTTGAAAGTTATTTATAGCAAGTTTCCTTATCTCAACTTATTACTTTTACGTTGAGCAAGTTTCCTTATCTCAACTTATTACTTTTACGTTGAGCAAGTTTTCTTTCTTTAAACTTGTTAAATTATTATAGCAAGTTTTCTATTTCTTAAGCTTGTTATTATTTCAACAAGTTTACTTCCTTTGAGTGAATTAATTAACCTTAGCTTATTGTTATTCAAGCAAGGCTGATATCATGTTGAGTAATTATATTTTGTTTTAGATATTATTTATTCAGTCTTTGATTATCATTCAAACTTCGAATACAAACTTTACTAAAGAACTAGACTAGCAAACCATTATTGATTCAGCTAGTCCTTAGTTGATGAGCGTTTCAAAAACTTAGATTATCTAAACTTGTTCCAAGCCAAGTTCTTTTTGGTACGGACTCTTATTATAAACTGAGATGAACAACCCTAACATAGGGGATTATTACGCTTAGCGTTAAAATGTTTGTGCACAATACATTGTACAAAGGGCTGATCCCCCTGAGTACGAGATGTTGGTCCATAGTCTTTATGACTGTTAAAGGTTACAGTAGAAATACTTGTCAACCTAGGACATAGTTCGAGGTCTTGAGACCCTCAGATATATTCAAACTTTGATTACTTATTGATTAACTTCAAAAAAAAATCATTGCTTCTCATTTGAACTCTATTTCGATTAAAAGTTATTGTTATCATTCTTGTGGGCAATTGTTTGCTCACTCTTGCATTAAATATTTCAGCTAAGCCCGAGAAGCAGGACGAGCCGTCCACCAGTAAGGGCAAGGGCAAGATGCAGAAATAGTTCTAGATTTATTAATTAATTGATGAACATTTGTACCAGACTTGTTTTAGACTTTTTTTTTATATTCCGCATTTGATGTATTAAGGTTGTGGTGACCTGGGATTTTAATTATTGATGTAACCCGGTTTGGGAGATGATTAATTAAGTTTATTTTAATTGCTTAATTATGGATAGTTAGATGTGAATGAATGGGATAGTGAACACCAAATCAGGGGGAAATTAAGTACCCAGATTTGGGGGTGTCACAAATTCACAGTGAGTAATTGTGTTAACTGTATCAATATGTAAATACAGAACATGAACAGTGGATTTTTAGCCTTTAATTGGTTTGTTTAGGTTGTCTGTAATGTTAAAATCACTATGTTTGTTATGGATTTTGATTTCATAACATATATGATGAATGGGTAGTAATTTAATTAGTTAATTGTGAAAAACTTTGGTCAAATTTGGTATTTTTCTGTGTTCTTCGCGAACTGCAGGAAGTAAGTTTCAAGTCCACCGCCCCGGTGGTAGAAATGAACTTCATTTCTCGCCCCGGCGACAGGCTTGCCCCGGCGGTAGAAATGAACTACATTTCCCGCCCCGGCGGTAGAAATGTATTACATTTCCCGCCCCGGCGGTAAACTCGCCCCGGCGAGAATTTTGTGAAGAAACCCACTGCCCCGGCGGTGGAACTAAAAAAAAAGTGTAAAAAGACGAGAGTACAAATTTTATTCTTTCTTTGTGATCATGGTATGAAATCGTAGACATACCTAAAGCTTAGGCTAATGTATAAAATGAATACTAAAATACTGTAATGGGTGGTAAGCATATACACACTGATTGTCCGGTGTCAACTAAGATATTAAAATGGAAATTTTGGATGAGAATGAATCCTGACGTGTTTATAATACTGTAACTAATTATTGTTACTGCTTTATAAACCGAATGTATAGGTTGATTAAAGAACGTGAGTCTTAAATTTATAGTCTACGCACGAGGCAAGTATCGTATCCTTACTTTTTACGTTTACGCAAGTTCCTGAACTTAATTCTCTTATCATATATGTTTCATAATGCTATTATTTACTCGAGCAAATTATTATTTCTATTCCATTCAATTTCATGGATTCAATGAGACGTTTTAAATTCCTCTTTGTAATGCTTCAGTTATACAGAACTTATTCAATTGTACCTTTTGTGAGATTTAGTTTTTGATTCTCGAATTACACCTTTTGAACCTTGATTGACTAGCGAACCCTTATTGATTCGACTAGTCCATAGTTGATGAGCGTTCTAAATTCTAGAAATGTTATTGAAGTAAATCCAAGCCAAACTTCCTTTGGTGCGGACTCTGATGTCAAACTGAGATGAACAACCCTTATACAGGGGATTTTATTACACGTTAGCGTTAAGATATTGTGCACATACATGGTACAAAGGGCTGATCCCCCTGAGTACGAGAAGTAAGGTCCATATAGTCTTACGACTGTTAAAGGTTTAAAGTAGAAATACTTGATGACCTGGGATATAGTTCGTGGTCTTAAGACCCTCAGACGTTCTTTCGAATCTTGTCTTCTATTCTTGACTCAAAAGCTGAATCTTCGATTATTCAATATCCGTTGATTGTTTCGCATGTTATTATTATTGTTGTTGTTGTATTTGTTGGGCAATCATTGCTCACCCTTGCATAATAATATTGCAGCTAAAGTTGAAAGAGTTGATGAGCCATCCACTAGTAAGGGCAAAGGAAAAGCAAACAAGTGATGAAGACTTGTTATATTTGTTTAAATGATGTTTATGTAATAGACTTAAGTATGTTTTCCGCATTGATGTTATGTTAAGGTTAGATGACCTGGGATTTATTTATTTATGATGTTATAACCCTTTAATGGGTGATTTCAATTTTATTTAAGAGATTTCATTTATATTTGAATGGGTAGTTAGATGTGATGTGATGTTTTTGGATAGTGAATACCAAATCCCGAGAAAACAAAGTACCCAGATTTGGGGGTGTCACAGGTTGGTATCAGAGTTGTAGGTTATGAACCTTAGGTGGGGAAACCTTAGGGTAGTAGCCTTTTAAGAGTCAGGAAATATAGTGGTGATAAACTCTTATCGAGTTCTAAGGAATGAATTATGGAATTCATTAAAGATAATAAAAGACTTTATGTGCTATGTGCTTATGTGTTAACAACCTATGTGCTGCGATTAGTACCGAGTATTAATTAAAATTTAAACTTTGTTGCCAGGATATCGGATGTTGGAGTATTCAGTCAGCCTAGGGATGTTGAGCCCCGAGTGGCTGGAGAGGAGGAGCCCCGTGATATCCATGTTATCCGGGAGCAGTTGATACAGAGAGAGCCATCTCCATTGGTCACTGTTATGGGTCAGGAGTATGAGCCTGAGTCTAATCCAGAGGAGGATCCTGAGGAGGTAGAGGCTGAGGAGGATGATGAGGATTCCGAGGAGGTGCCCCTTACCTCTATCGATGTTGAGATGTACGATACATTGTACGATCGTACGGTTGAGTTGCAGGATAGAGTCAGAGAATTGGAGGGACTGGCAAATAGACGCCAGACTCTTATAGACCAGAAGAATGAGAAAATTGAGGATCTTGATATACGTCTTGGAGACGTGGAGTGGAAGTTAGTTCAGGCAGAAAGCCAAAAGGAAGACCTTTTAGCTGAGAAGGAGAAGATAAAACTTGAGATTCAAAAACTGAAGGATGATCTGAGTGAGGAGTCAGCAGAACGTGCGAGAGCAGAGGATGCCTGGATGAGCAACGTTCAACGTGCAGAAATTTCCGAAGAAGGCGAACGGGCAAAGAGGGCTAAGATTGAGGAGATAGACTACACTTTTCAGACGGCGATTGATAGGGCCCAAGATCGAGTTTTCCACTATCCAGTTCAGTTCGAGGACTTGCCATGGTACATGTTGGATCGTAGGATGATGCTCCGTATCATGGAGGAAGAACGTAAGAAGGCGGTTCGACGCCTTAGTAGGCCGTGATAGAAGACGTTTTAAATTATGTGTAAATATTTATGGTAGCTTATGATGTAAATTCCAGCATGATTATACACAACGGAATATGACCATTTAATCCTAAAGATTGTTTGATCTTGGGATAGTTGATGTAAATAGCAGTGATGCTATCTTCTATGTTTAAGACTTTTTAATTAATGAAATATCAGTTTTATTTGAAGATGTTATGTGTTAAATGTTTAACCTGAATTGTTTGAGTTAAATGTTCAACACTTAAGAAATTGAGTGTTAATCTAATAAGCGCATATTCTTCAACAGAAAATGCCGCCAAGACGCCAACCACGTCAACAAGCTCAGGAGATCTCTACTAACAATAACTACGTCAATGCTAATCCAGTTCAGCAGTTGGTAAACCTTTTGGCTGGAGCACTTGCGAATCAGCCGCAAGCTCCACCTGTGACGTCATTTAAGGATTTCAAAGCGGTAGGACCGCCAGAATTTAGGGGTTCCCTGAACCCGATCGAAACCCAAACTTAGGTGATGGAAATGGAGAAAGTATTTGACGTTGCTAGGGTTAGTGATGACCAAAAGACTGCCTTTGCAACGTTCATGCTTAAATCGGAGGCCAGCTATTGGTGGCAGGCGAATAAGGTTCGGGGAGGTCAGGGTGTGATCGCATGGGATAGATTTAAGGATATGTTCTTTGAGATGTACTTTCCGACGAGCTCGCGTAACCAAATGGAGATTCAATTTCTAGAGCTGAAATAGGGTACCATGACTATACCCGAGTACGCGGCGAAGTTTAATGAGTTGGCTAGGTTCGCAACTTACCAAGTGAACACCGATGAAAGGAAGGCAAGGAGATTCGAATAGGGATTGAAGTCGTGATTGTACAGGAAGGTGTCAATGTTCCAATTGAACACTTTTGTCGGAGTTTTGGAGAAGGCGATTATCGCCGAAGGTGGGAGTGATGCTCTGACTAAGTATAACCAGGAGCAAAAGAAGAAGAAAGGCGAAAATGAAAATAACAAAGCGAGTGGTAGTAACAGTGGAGGTCACAACCAGAAGAGGAAGTGGAATGATAATGGATCTACTGGAAATCAATAGGGAGGTTAGAAGAAGAAGCTAGAAGCGTGTGTTACGTGTGGGAAGAATCACATAGGGATTTGCCTGAAGGGGAAGAGGGTGTTCTACAATTGCAACCAGGAGGGCCACATAGCACCGAATTGTCCGAATCCGAAGAAGGACGCTTGTTTCACATGTGGATCGAAGGATCATCTGGCTAGGGATTGCCCCAAGAAAGCAGCAGCAGGAACAAGATCAGGAGGAAATAAGGGAAACAGTGGTGGAAGTACGTTGACTATAACCGGATCAGCACCAACAAACTGACCTACCGCCAGAACTTTCAACATGATCGTCCAAGATGTCGTGCAGTCTCGCGATGTGGTGTCAGGTATCATTCCGATTAATAATATAGATGTTTATATATTGTTTGATTCGGGTGCTACTTGTTCATTTATATTCGATGACTTTGCTAAGAACTTAGATTTGCCTAAGGAGGAATTAGATTACCCTTTGAACATAGAAATTACGAATAGGGAAGTAATTCCTGTTAGGTACGTACACAAGAATTGTAGAGTGAACATTAAGGGAAACGTGATGACAGTAGATCTGATCCCAATCAAACTTGGGGAATTTGACGTTATTTTGGGAATGGATTGGCTATTCAATTATGGAGCGATAATTGATTGCCAAAAGAAACGTATTAACCTTATGACTCCGTCAAAGGTAGTATTTTACGGCAGCAAATCGCCTAGACAAGCGAGTTGTCTGACGATGATGCAGGCCAGGAAGTTGTTAAGACAAGGTTGTGTGGGATACTTAGCCTACATAGTTGATACTCGAAAAGAGAGTCTGAAATTAGAAGAGATACCTGTCGTAAGGGATTTTATAGACGTCTTTCCAGATGATTTGCCAGGACTTCTGCCAGATAGGGAAGTTGAATTTGTAATCGATTTGGCGCCAGGAACTGCCCCAATATCGAAGGCTCCGTACCGTATGGCCCCAGTAGAGCTGAAAGAATTGATGGTACAACTACAAGAACTTTTAGATAAGAAGTATATCCAGCCGAGCGTATCGCTATGGGGAGCGCCGGTGTTGTTTGTTAAAAAGAAGGACGGATCGATGCGACTTTGCATTGATTATAGAGAGTTGAACAAGGTCATGATTAAGAATAAATACCCGTTGCCAAGAATCGACGACTTGTTTGATCAGTTGAAAGGAGCTAGATATTTCTCGAAGATAGATTTGAGGAGTGGGTATCATCAGTTGAAGGTGAGGAAGGAAGATGTATTGAAGACAGCGTTCAGAACTCGTTATGGTCATTACGAGTTTCTGGTGATGTCATTTGGTCTAACGAATGCTCCCGCAGCATTCATGGACTTAATGAACAGGGTGTTTAAGCCGTTTTTGGACAAGTTTGTAGTAGTATTCATTGATGATATTCTAATTTATTCCAAAACCAAGGAAGAGCATGCAGAGCATTTGACATTGACATTGGAAGCGTTAAGAAAAGAGAAGCTGTACGCTAAATTTTCAAAATGTGAATTCTAGATAGAGCGAGTGCAATTTCTTGGACATGTGATTGATAAGGATGGGATATCGGTGGATCCGTCAAAGGTCGAAGCAGTGCTTAACTGGGATCAGCCGAAAACGCCATCAGAAGTAAGGAGTTTCCTTGGATTGGCAGGTTACTACAGAAGATTTATTCAAGATTTTTCCAAAATCGCGACTCCGTTAACAAATTTGACTAGAAAGACGGTGAAGTTCGTTTGGACGGAGAAGTGTGAGGAAAGTTTTCAAGAATTAAAGAAGAGGTTTAGTACGGCACCTGTGCCTGTGTTATCTCTACCGGATAGCACAGGTAATTTTGTGGTGTATAGTGATGCGTCGCATAAGGGACTAGGATGTGTGCTTATGCAGAACGGTAAGGTCATTGCATATGCGTCACGACAATTAAAGGACTATGAGAAGGGGTATCCTATCCATGATTTGGAATTGGCCGCCGTAGTATTTGCTCTGAAGATATGGGGGCACTATCTTTACGGGGAGAAGTGTGAAATATATACAGACCACAAAAGTCTGAAATATATTTTTACACAAAAGGATCTGAACATGCGTCAAAGGAGATGGTTGGAATTGATAAAGGATTATGACTGTGAAATTTTATACCATCCGGGTAAAGCGAACGTTGTGGCCGACGCCTTAAGCAGGAAGGGACGGGAGAAATTGTTTATGATTACCGCTCAGGAGGAGCTAATTGCAGCAATGGCGAAACTAGAGTTGGAGGTAAAACTTCCGGAGGAATGTGACGAAAAATTATTTCAATTGAGAATCGGTTCAACTATGGTGGATAAGGTTAAAGAAACACAAAATCAAGACGAAGAATGTGAGAAAATCAGGAAAAGAATATCTGGAGGTGATGAAGTGAAATTCAAAGTGGATAACGAGGGAATATTAAGATTCGAGGGAAGAATTTGGGTTCCGCCAGTACAAGAGGTTAAGGAGGAAATTTTGATCGAGGCTCATAATTCAAGATATTCGATTCATCCGGGTAGTACGAAAATGTACCAAGATCTCCGACAGCATTTTTGGTGGCCGAATATGAAGAGAGACGTTGCCGATTGTGTAGCCAAGTGTTTGACATGTCAGAAAGTTAAAGCAGAACATCAGAGGCCAAGCGGGCTATTACAACTGTTGGAAATCCCAAAATGGAAATGGGAACACATCACCATGGATTTCGTAATGGGTCTTCCGACGACTCAGAAAGGTTTCGACGCAGTATGGGTTATCGTGGACCGACTGACGAAATCAGCACACTTCTTACCGATCAAGTTCAGATTCAACTTAGATCAGCTGGCAAAGTTGTACGTGAAAGAGATTGTTTCGAGGTACGGTGTTCCAATATCTATTGTCTCAGATAGGGATCCGCGCTTCACATCGAACTTTTGGAAACGACTACAGGAATGCATGGGAACGCAATTACGTATGAGTACGGCATATCATCCACAGACCGATGGGCAGAGCGAAAGGACGATTCAAACATTGAAAGACATGTTACGAGCTTGCATTATGGACTTCAAAGGAAATTGGGATGATCATCTACCGTTGGTGGAATTTTCTTACAATAACAGTTACCACGCAAGTATTGGCATGCCGCCTTACGAAGCGTTGTACGGCAGAAAGTGTAGAACTCCATTATGTTGGGATGAAGTTAGCGAACGGCAATTGCTAGGACCAGAACTGGTACAACAGACCGCAGAAATCGCCAAAGTGATCAGAGCAAGATTGATAGCAGCTCAAGATAGACAGAAGAAATATGTCGATCAACATCGTAAGGATCGAGAATTTGAGTCTGGTAGCTACGTTTTCTTGAAAGTATCTCCTTGTAAAGGGAAGATTCATTTTGGTAAGAAGGGAAAACTGAGCCCGAGGTTCATTGGACCCTTTGAAGTGTTAAGAAGAGTTGGAGAGGTTGCGTATGAGGTAGCTTTACCTCCAGCATTGGAACACATCCACAATGTCTTTCATGTCTCGGTATTACGACCATACAAACCCGACTACAAGCATGTAATAGAGTATGAACCCCTGCAAGTTGAAAAAGATTTGTCTTACGAAGAAGAGCCTGTTCAGATAGTTGACAGGAAAGAGCAAGTGCTACGAAATAAAATTATACCTTCTGTTAAAGTGATCTGGAGGAACCACAACGCTGAAGAAGCAACGTGGGAACTCGAAGATCAGATGATGAGAAATTATCCTCAGTTATTTGCTTAATCTATGTGTAGCGATTCTGGGGACAGAATCTTTGTAAGGGGGGAGAATGTAACGGGACGAGTTAATTGAGTCGTGATTCTGGGGAGAATGTAAGGGGGGAAAGATGTGACGAACGACAATTTTGTAATTTATTTTAAATATTTATTGAATTAAATAAATATTTTTCGATGATTTGATTGTTGAATTAATTGATGAATTTGTGGTAGATTAATTTAATTATATGTGTTACATTAGTAAAACTAATGTGGAGAATTTTTATATTTAAAGTATGTGTTTAATTGAATTTATTTGATTAAATACATTATTTAAATAAGTATAATGTTATTTCTAATTAATTTAAAATTAATTAGAGATTTAATAATTTATCATATTTAATAAATGAGAATTTTATTTATGTGATTTAATGTGGTATTAGTTTATTTTATTTAATTGATTTAAATGAGATTATTTTATTAATTTAAATATGTGACATGAACTATATTATAAGCTATTTATTAAAATAAACTAGAGGAAAGAATAGAGGACTAGCCAGACATGGCCTTAGTGGGAGTTGGTGCCAGTTATTAAACTGACACTATGTTCTGCCATTTAGTTTCACGTATTATTATTTCATGCATTACTATTCATCAGTTTCCAAAAGTTCATACAGAGAGAAAAGAGAGAGATTTGTGAGGGATTAGAGAATTGAGAAGAAGTACATTCAATTGTTACATAGTTAAAGCATTTAATCAGAGGTAATTCTTAATTTTAACCTTTAAATTACGTTTTCTTAATTTTCTCCATGAATGCATGTTTTGAGTTCTCTGTAAACTAAGTTATATGGCTAAATTTTTATAGAATGGTGATTAGATGTTAGAAAGCATGTATAAGCGTCTTTTATATGATGTATATGTGATTTAGAGTAATTAATTTTATGAAATCATGTTTTAATTGAAGTTCTGAAAAGTTACAGAGTAGTTAGTTACGAACATGGTTTGAATGTATGAAATTGATACTTGTTTTGCTAGTTAATCGGTTAAATTGATGGCTAATTATGTTTATGCTTGTAAAAACGAAGACAACAAGAGTTTCACGGATTAATTTGGTTAATAAACGAATTCACAGTGAGTAATTGTGTTAACTGTATCAATATGTAAATACAGAACATGAACAGTGGATTTTTAGCCTTTAATTGGTTTGTTTAGATTGTCTGTAATGTTAAAATCACTATGTTTGTTATGGATTTTGATTTCATAACATATATGATGAATGGGTAGTAATTTAATCAGTTAATTGTGAAAAACTTTGGCCAAATTTGACATTTTTCTGTGTTCTTCGCGAACTGCAGGAAGTAAGTTTCAGGTCCACCGCCCCGGCGGTAGAAATGAACTTCATTTCTCGCCCCGGCGGCAGGCTCGCCCCGGCGGTAGAAATGAACTACATTTCCCGCCCCGGCGGTAGTCTCGCCCCGACGGTAGAAATGTATTACATTTTCCGCCCCGACGGTAAGCTCGCCCCGGCGAGAATTTTGTGAAGAAACCCACCGCCCCGTCGGTGGAACCAAAAAAAAAAGAGTAAAAAGACAAGAGTAAAAATTTTATTCTTTCTTTGTGATCATGGTATGAAATCGTAGACATACCTAAAGCTTAGGCTAATGTATAAAATGAATACTAAAATACTGTAATGGGTGGTAAGCATATACACACTGATTGTCCGGTGTCAACTGAGATATTAAAATGGAAATTTTGGATGAGAATGAATCCTGACGTGTTTATAATACTGTAACTAATTATTGTTACTGCTTTATAAACCGAATGTATAGGTTGATTAAAGAACGTGAGTCTTAAATTTATAGTCTACGCACGAGGCAAGTATCTTATCCTTACTTTTTACGTTTACGCAAGTTCCTAAACTTAATTCTCTTATCATATATGTTTCATAATGCTATTAATTACTCGAGCAAATTATTACTTCTATTCCATTCAATTTCATGGATTCAATGAGACGTTTTAAATTCCTCTTTGTAATGCTTCAGTTATACAGAACTTATTCAATTGTACCTTTTGTGAGATTTAGTTTTTGATTCTCGAATTACACCTTTTGAACCTTGATTGACTAGCGAACCCTTATTGATTCGACTAGTCCATAGTTGATGAGCGTTCTAAATTCTAGAAACGTTATTGAAGTAAATCCAAACCAAACTTCCTTTGGTGCGGACTCCGATGTCAAACTGAGATGAACAACCCTTATACAGGGGATTTTATTACACGTTAGCGTTAAGATGTTGTGCACATACATGGTACAAAGAGCTGATCCTCCTGAGTACGAGAAGTAAGGTCCATATAGTCTTACGACTGTTAAAGGTTTAAAGTAGAAATACTTGATGACCTGGGACATAGTTCGTAGTCTTAAGACCCTCAGACGTTCTTTCGAATCTTGTCTTATATTCTTGACTCAGAAGCTGAATCTTCGATTATTCAATATCCGTTGATTATTTCGCATGTTATTATTATTGTTGTTGTTGTACTTGCTGGGCAATCATTGCTCACCCTTGCATAATAATATTGCAGCTAAAGTTGAAAGAGTTGATGAGCCATCCACTAGTAAGGGCAAAGGAAAAGCAAACAAGTGATGAAGACTTGTTATATTTGTTTAAATGATGTTTATGTAATAGACTTAAGTATGTTTTTCGCATTGATGTTATGTTAAGGTAAGATGACCTGGGATTTATTTATTTATGATGTTGTAACCCTTTAATGGGAGATTTCAATTTTATTTAAGAGATTTCATTTATATTTGAATGGATAGTTAGATGTGATGTGATGTTTTTGGATAGTGAATACCAAATTCCGAGAAAACGAAGTACCTAGATTTGGGGGTGTCACAATTAGTCTAGATATATGACACCTCATGCTTTCTAAAACAATGAATCATCATATGTGCACTAACTTTTATTTTATTTTTTTAACTTCTCAGTACATGCACTTAGCTTCTTAGATTTCAGCATATAATACATTATAGATATACATTAAACCTCTATCCATATATTTCATAATTTCACATTATGCATATTACATTATTATATTTCCAATACATTCATTTATGTATTCCACTTAATCAAACTTAAATTTATACATTCGCTATTATGTATAAAAATCGTCCCACTAATTATGGAGTTAATCCATAATTAATTTAACACTTTTTTTGTAACAAATCAATTAATTAGAATAATTAATATTTAATCTATTAATTATTCTAATTTACTCACTTAACTTATAGAACTAATTGTATAAAGTTAAATTTAATTATCTCCATAAATTGTTTCAAGACAATTTATTTAACCCATACATTTAATCATGAATTAAATATTAATTTAATTATTAATCTTGGCACCGATATTCATTTATGTATGTGTGTGTGTGTGTATATATATATATATATCTAACAAAATACAAATGATTTTGAATTTCTCGCTCATCTAATAAATCATCTGAGCCATCCAAAGTTTGGCATAAATCTGACCGTTCATTATTTTTCCCTTCTTTATTTCCTCCTCTTCTTCTACTTTTTTCTTCCTCTCCAAACCTTATCCCCAATACTTTTATCTTCCTATCCAAAAAAAAATTTCGTGCTGGAGGCACGGGTTACCGCTAATATATATATATATATATATATATATAGAGAGAGAGAGAGAGAGAGAGCAAAGCTCTCCAACGGACCATATTTTGCGGACTTCGAACGGACTAAAGTAAAGCTTATATATAAAATTAAAAAGGAGGGTGGGCCAGCCATAAAACAAACAAAAAAAACTCAGCCATCCGTGTATACCTCTTTCTCCCTTCCAACTCTTCTCTCTCTCTCACTAAAGTAAGTTTACATATAAAATTAAAAGACACCGAAGAGTGGGTCGGGCATAAAAAAAACTAGTTTCAGATCTATATGGATCAACTTGCTGCAACCTACTTTCAGATATGTGTATTCCTTTTTCTCTCTTGAGACTCGTCTCTCTCTCTCACTACGAAAAAGAACGACAGGTACTACTCCAGGCAAATCGACACGGATCCGACGATTTCGACACTTGTGACGAGCCAAATCTCTGTCTCTACGAAGGTAAAGCTCCATTACCGTATTAATTTTGTAATTTTTGTTTCTAGCGTAAGAAATCTAGGGTTTATTAGATGGTAGAATTTCTGCAACGAATTTAGTTGAATTCATGGTATTGAATTGGTTTGTTAAAAAATATTGGATTTTGGAGGATTGTAATTGTTTAATTTCGAATTGGGTGTTTTGATTTTGTCAGTCGATACAATTTTGAAGAGGTTTGTAGATACTTGTTATTATTTCTTCAGATTTTGTAGAGAAAATGTGTCAAACAATTTGCTAAAACTGAAAGCAATAGTGTCCACACTTTTTAATCTGCTCTGCATATCTTGTTCAAAAAAAAATTATAATGCTTGTCCAAATATTAGTTTGGTGGTATCTCGTGGAATTAACTTCTTATTTTGGTTGACAAGTAATTTGATAAATGTTGTTCCATAAATGTTGACAAGTAATTTCATTAGTGATGTTTGTTCCATAAATGTTATAAATTGGTTTATGTTACTTGCCCAAATGTTTTGTGATTTAAATACTCTGTTTTCTACTTTTTTGTTTTATAAATTTTAAAAGATCGACTATAACTTTAAAATTATTGTTGATTGGTTTTATGGTTATAAGAATCAATATTATTTTTTTAACTGTAGGGATGGATGATACTTTAGAGGATGAAGTACGGGGTAGTGATGAATGTGGTGTTAATATAGACAATAGTAAAATAGATGTAGAGAATATGAGAATTGAAGGGGAGAGTTTTGAACTAATAGAAGAAGTTGGAAGTGATGAAGGTAGGAAAAAATTTATTTATAATCCGCAAGTAGCCGACCATCTCAAACATAGTGTTGGAAAAGAATTCCAAACAATAGATGAAGTTAAGGATTTCTACAATGCATATGCTAAAGAGGAAGGATTTAGTATTCAAAGTTGGGCTACTAAGAAAATCAAAGGAAGTGATGAAGTGAAAAGGAAAGAGTATGTTTGTTTTAAACAAGGTAAAAGAATAACAATTGCGGATGTTGAAACTAAAAGGCATCGGGGGTCGATAAAAGAGAGTTGTAAAGCAATGGTAGTTGTGTTGAAAATAAATTCTAGGGAATATGTTGTCTCCCAATTTATTGAGGGTCATAGTCACCCTTTGGCAACTCCATCAAAAAAATATTTATTAAGATCTCACCGAAGTGTTTCGAGTGCACAAATGTGTTTGACTCAACAACTTGCCATGATAAATATACCCTCACATCAACAATTCAATTTTCTTGGAGTACAGGCTGGAGGGTTTGAAAACGTTGGGTGTACACAAAAAGACTTATATATTTATGAAAGGGATAGACGTAATGAGTTGAAGGGGCATGACAAAGAAATGCTGAGTGAGTTTTGTAAATTAGAAAAAGGTAAGAATTCGTTATTCACTTATGAAATTAAAGTCGATAATGAATAGAGGATAACACATTGTTTTTGGGTTGATACTACCTCTAGAAGGGCATATAGGTTTTATGGTGATATAGTCGTCTTCGATACGACATATAACACCAAACGTTATAGGCTGATTTTTGCACCACTGTTGGGAGTTAACAAACATGGCCAAACCATAATTTTTGCTTATGCATTCTTAAGTGACGAGACCTCAAAATCATTTGTTTGGCTATTCAACCAATTTTTAGAAGCTATGCCAGGTGAAACCCCTAAAATGATCATTACTAATCAAGATCCCGCGATGTCTAAAGCAATTTTAGAAACTCTTTCGGATACTTTTCATAGATATTGTAGTTGGCACATATTGACAAAATTTTCTAAAAAACTAGACTTGGTGAAGTATAATGCTCACTATAATGAATTTTTCGATTGTATTTGGAATTCAGAGTCTAAAAAAGAGTTTAATTTGACATGAACGGAGCTTGTTGGGAAGAGCGAGTTACATGATAACAAATGGTTACAAACAATGTATGAAATTCGTTCAAATTGGGTGTCTGCTTATTGTAATCATGTTTTCTCGGCCTGTCAAGTAGCCAATGAGCAGAAAGCTCTCACTCATTTTTCAAAAGATATATATCTAAGAATAATTCATTAATTGATTTCATGATTCAATTTAGTAGGGGGCTACTATACCAATGTCAAGAAGAGTTGTTGGCCGATCACAAAGATTTGATTGAGAAGCCTAAAGTGAAGATGAATCATGACTTTTTGTTCCAAATGGTTCATATTTATACTCGGAAAATGTTTTATAAATTTGAAGATGAGATGTGCAAATTCTTGAATTACCGTTTTGAGCTTATCAAGGAGAGTGACAATCAATGTGTGTTTCAAGTTCACAGGAAAATAATGTTCACACGTAGAGTGCGAGAACTTATTTATGATAAAAAATTGGGTTTTGCTTCATGTAGTTGCCACAAGTTTGAGAGTATGGGGATGCCATGTAGACATGTGCTTGGTTACTTGAACAAAATGTATGATTCGACGAATTACCACAACAATATGTCTTGAAAAGGTGGACTAAGAAAACAAACTCCAGGATAGTGGTCGATAATGAAAGTGGCATAATGATAAATAGTGACAAAGAATATCTAATCAAATGGAGTGAATTAATTCAATATTCTTCGGATGTTATTGATAAAGCTCTCGCAAGACAAGAAGGAATTAATATTTATAAAGATGTTTTGGCCCATACACTCGAATCAATCAATCTTATTGTAGATAGTGGTAAAAATTCACAATGTGGAATTGGTGTAAATGTAGTCTCCGGGAAGATGAGTTGCAATAAAGACCATATTTACAATGAACCAAATCTAGTGAGGGCAAAAAGATGTGAAAAAAGACTTAAAGGAGGAAAAGAAAGGGCATTAAGGAAGACAAAGAACTCAAAAGCTAGACGTTGTCATAGTTGTAGCAAAGTTGGACAATCACATGACAAAAGAAACTTTCCAATGGTTGCATATCGGTAAGTAATAGTAAACATTTTTTTCTATCTCAATCTTTAAATGATTAGTGTTATTTTGATTTTTATGTAGAGATTCTCCCGACAATGAAGGTGCAACAACATTTTTAAGTTCAGAGGATGGTAGTCATACTACCAAAGGTTTGATCATTTCTTTTATTCAATATTATGAGTTACATATCCATAGATCTAATATATATATATATATATATATATATATATATTATTCTATTTTCAGGTTCAAAGATGTAACGATCGGGAATTTTAATTTCCTTGTAACCCGAGTTTATGTATGAATGAAAGAATTTTTATTTTTATGAATATTATTATGTGTTATGTTCTTAAAGGTTGTGTTATAACCTAGAATATGTGTATATGTTGAATTTTACGTGTTGTAGTGTCGTTAGGGTGAATATACTGACTTCGCGAAAAATCGCAAAATCACTATTCACGGGGCACGCTTATCGAGGCACTATTAACGCCATAATTTTTCTGTGTCTTTTTCAACTTTAATAAATTTCATAAATATGTATATGCGTACGAATAATTTTTTCAAGTGTCGGATTTTCGTTTTGAGCCCGTTCGTGTTTTATTCGGTATCCGAAACATATGATAAGGCTGTTCCGAATAAATGGGCAAACCCCGTAATAATTATTTTTATATGTCCCAATAATTTATGGGAGTACCCAGTTTAATTTTGGGTAGAGTTATTTACCAGTTTTGGTACAAAAGTGGGAGTTTTCGGATATATTTTTGTGTATTTGGGTATTTATTTTGGCTTGTTACTCCAAGAGGGAACCAACCCCCAAATTTGGACCAATCAAAATTGAGCAAGGAGGGAGGTTGCCGGCAAGCTCCTTGAGCAACCAACCCCATTTTCATTTTTTCTCCCACTTCTCCTAAATTCACTCCTCTACTCTCCCAAATCATTCAAACTCATTCCTTCCCTAAACCATCAGCTGATAGAGAGAGAGAGAGAGAGAGCTGCAAAGAGTCGCCGGAAAGCCGCCGGAGTTCGCCGGAAAAAGGAAAAGAAAGTCGCCGGAAAAGAGAGGTAGAAGAAGAAGAAGGAGAAAAGAAGAGAAGGAGAGGTTCGGGTGAACCAAGAAAGAAGAAAGAGACTCAAGCCAAGCTCTAGAAAAGCCTCATAACATCTAGGAACGATTCACAGAGGTAAATATTCAACATCAAACGATTATCTTTCAATTTCGTTGAGTTTTCAAGTTTTTCTTGGTTTTCAAGCTCTTAGGCTTGGTGGATGATTTGTAGTTGATTGTGGTTGTTATTGTTGGTTGTATTTCGTTTATATTGTTGTTAAGAGACTATAGAAACCATTAATAACATCAAAGTGGAACAAAAATAGAGGAAATTCGTACCTATGCTTAAGGAGGATGAAGAACATGAAGAACAATGGACTTTTTGGACATTCAGACTTTTTAGAGGACTGTAAAGCTATGATTTCGTGTTTGTTAATTTTATTTGTTGATATGGTATTGTAGTTCCATGGGTTACGAAGCTAACCCAGTTGGAATGAACCAAAAAGGAGTTAAAACGAGTTCGTAGTAATGATTTTTGTAAAACTTGTCAAGAACTCGAAGAACAAAGTATGAACTTTACACTTTGGCTTTAGATTTGACCATGTTAATGTTAATGGGTAGCTCTGCATTTTTGATATGTTGTAGCCCCATAAGTTAGGAGTCCATAGAGTCCGAAATGGACCAATTTGCTTGTGTATTGAAGGAGTTATGGAGGTTGGAGTGGCCGGAGATCAGAGTCGCGAACTGGGAACAAACCCAGAATCCGGCTACTGCAGAATGGCGCCGCAGCGCCACCCATATGCCTTGTATCTCACGCTGCAGCGAGGGGCAATATGGGAAAATGACCGGGACTCACGCTGCAGCGTGAGGCCCAAGTGTTAAGCGTCACGCCGCAGCGCGAAGCCCGTCTTGTGCAGGACACGGGACTCACACCGCAGCGTGAGCTCTAGTAATGAGCCTCACGCTGCAGCGCCAGCTCCGTGTTTGGGCCAGGTTGGGTCGGTCAGGCGGGTCAAGTCGGGTCGGACCTAATGAATCCTTTTCAATGGGTCCAACACTTATATTTATCCTTGGATTAAATGATTAGACATGTTAACTAAGCATATTCTGTTAAACCCTAAATGCTTAATTATTTCCCAAATATCAACCAGATTGGTATTGTTTTAAGGCAGAAATTGAATAATCTAATTGCAATTTAGGCTTGGTTTCCAGGGGGCGCTGCCCCCCGACCCCCGCCAGCTCACCGGCGAACTGGGCAGCCGCTCGCTCACTGGGGAGCGAGACCCCCGACTGGGTAGTCGTAGGGTGATCAATGTGTTTTAATGATGCAGCGTCCGTTTTGGACCATTATTTGAAATGTGACTAATTGTTATGAAAATATGTACTTAATTGTGTAGGATATTAAGGAGCGTGTGTTGTATTATTGTAGCAGCGCTTCAGGCAAGTTCCCTAACTTCATTCTTTCTACATATTGAATGCAAGTTTCCTTAACCCTTGTGTTGGGCAAGTTCTATTATACGAGTTAATTATTGATTGAGCCATCATTCTATGTTATTACAAGTTCTCTAAATTTATTCAGTTATGTATTGTTGCAAGTATTACTCCATTAAGCGAGTTTCTTATCTTATTCAAGATATTCTGAACAAGTTCCTTTACTTCAATCATTGTCAAATTGCAAGTACTCTTAGAATGAATTGATAATCATTCACGTTATTTAACTATGCTTCAACGTATGTTATTAAAGCTTTCAAGTTCTATATTCCATGAACTACATGAGATAGATGTCAAAGCCAATTGTTTCGGCTAGACGTATGTTTAATCATCATTGTTGTTAAGTAAAGCTATCCGATCAAATTGTTTGGTTTGGATTCCTATGTAAAGCTGAGATGAACAACCCTCATAGCAGGGGAAACAGTATGTATGTCGGGGAACCGACACGCGCGCGAACAGTATGTAAAAGGGGTTATGCATAACACCGGGTACATTAGGCTGATCACCTATTGTATTAGTATGTCGGATTATCGGATGAATTTCTGGTGATTCTAGTAAAAGTTCAGTGTCATGATGACCACTCAGTATAGAATATTTCCTCCATTTGGAAACCTTGAAATCATTCGGTCCTTAGAGGCCCTACATTTGTGTTAATGAGATCATTTATTGAGATTATGCATATTCTTGAGCTATCTTTTATTCTCTTGATTCTTGTAAGCTACAAAGTATTCATTTGATGATTCACGATTATTGTTATTATACTTGCTGAGCAAATTTGTTGCTCACCCTTGCTTTCCTTAAAATATTTCAGTTAGTGGAGCTCGTGGTGAAAGTTCAGGGATGGATAAAGGCAAAGGCAAAGCCATGGATTAGTTTTGTACCGTTAAGATTATCGTTTTGATTATGTATTAAGACTCGTTGACTTTTGTGATGTATTAAGACTTAATTACCCTTATGTATTAAGTTACGTTTTGTAGAAGTTTTGGTTTCGAGACTTGGGACAGGATTATTTATGTTATATCAATGTAAATATTCCTTTATTTCCGCTGTAAGTTATCAATAGTATGATGCAGGTATGAGATAGTGACGAACCAGGTCCGCGGTTCGGGTGACCCGGATTTGGGGGCGTCACAAAAGATGATTGCTACTATTGGCTGCTGCTAATTTGGATGTGGTATGTTTAGTATCTAAGATTTGGCGATAACTCATGGAAAGTGCAACACATTTGTTGAAAGGCTTGGTGATTAGCTCATTGATAGTGAACTTATAAGTACTTTGAGAAATGATAATACAGTATTTGAGGGAATGTAACTAGTGGTAGTAACAATGTTTTTTTATGCTTTAAAAGTGATAATTAAGTTTTATTTTCCTGAATTAAATGGTCTATTATTTGTATAATTGTATAACCTTCATGAAAGGCATTATTTTGATTTCAAGTAAGGTACTTGTATAGCTTTTTCAGTACCCAGACACACAAAATAGCTACTACGTCATTCCCATTTTTGTTAATTGCTAAAAACATGGTCTCGTATGAGCCGGATGAAAAAATTACATGGAAAACCAAACCATATGGATTAAAAATCTAACCGAAGGTAAAAATGTACAAAAGAAAAAATAAAATTGCAGCAAGTTGATCCATATAGGTTGTTCATTAGAGGAGTCTGAAACTAGTTTTTTTTTTTTGAAACTAGGTTGCAGCAAGTTGATCCATATACATCTGAAACTAGTTTTTTTTATGTCTGGCCCATTCTTCGGTGTCTTTTAATTTTATATGTAAGCTTACTTTAGTGAGAGATAGAGAGAGAAGAGTTGAAAGGGAGAAAGAGGCATACACGGATGGCTGAGTTTTTTTTATTTGTTTTATGGTTGGCCCACCCTCCTTGTCTTTTTAATTTTTTATATAAGCTTTACTTTAGTCCGTTCGGAGTCCGCAAAATATGGTCCGTTGGAGAGCTTTGCACATATATATATATATATATATAAATATATATATATATATATATATAGGTCTCTCATCTCATATTTTTAATTCACATTCATTTGGTATTATATTAAATATTATACCATTATATGTTCCTTTATAGCAACATAATTCTCATTATCAACTAATTAAAAGAAAATAACTTTCTTTATTCGATTAATCAAAACAAATATTTTAATCCACCAATTTTCAAATAGTGAATTAATTACTTCATTTCATATTTAATTTATATTCGTTTGGCATACTATAATATATTAAGCCATTACATAAATATATTACATTTATTTGTAATATATTAAAATAATGAGTTTAATTAACTCCTTCATTTTTATTAAAGTAAATATACTTACATTAATTCACTATTTTAATTAAGTGAATTAATCACATCATTTATGAAATTAAATTTGTAATAACTCCATTGTCGTTTCAGGCTTATCGTTCAAATTATATCATTCACAATAAAATTTAACTTAATCTCAATTAATTAATATTAATTAATTGATTTTCTTCGCCTCTACATTTCATTTCGTAACTAACTCAAACTACTAATTCAATAGTTTAATTAACTATTAACTCTTTCATTCCAAATATATGTATATATATCATACTTATATATACACATTAAATCCACCACATAAATTACATAAATATATATATACCACATATATATATATACATTCAAACCCGGCACGTCTCATAATAAGAATTTTATTTATTAAATTCTTATTTTAATAGTTTTCAAAATTCGGGTTATCACATCAGTGGCAGGTTACGACAAAATTCATAAACATTAACACTTAACCCTTTGAGGTTATCCTTAGATGATTTTGCGATAGGGACAAGTCGACAAAGCCTCTATCTAACAACTATTTCAGCAGAGTCAAAGGACACGTGGCTACTACTGCATTGTTCATAGTACTGAAGAAAATGACCTGAGGTGGTCCAAGCAGACAGCAATTTGAAGTCAAACAATTGAAGAATGACAAGTGTCCTAGCCAGAATGGAGCAATGGTAACTTTCCAGCGGGAAGATCCCCAAAGAACTCTATATAAGAACAGCAATTTCAAGCATCAAAAACACAATGAATCGATCAAGTCCAAGTGTTAAAACTCTGAGTTCATACAAGTTTCACTCTATGATTCCAAGAAACACATTATACTGCTAAGTCTATTGAAGAGAAACCTTAAAGCAACTTAACAGCACCTCTAAACAAACATCTTTTCTTAGTGTGTAATTAGATCTTAGTGATCTCTTGTAACCCAAGTCTGTTTGACTAGAAGGATTCTTTGTGAGTCAGTTGTGTAAAAGTTCTTAGTGAACTGTAATCTTGGTGATTACCCTCCTTCGTGGAACATCCCTACTCGCGGAGTAGAAGAGAAAATTGGGAGACTTCTGTGCTTTAAATTTCTTAAAAATCTCTTGTGTTCTTAAATTTCTACATTTTATATTATGTCACTCTACATTTTTATATTTGTGACTTATTTCTATATTTGCTCACTAAATTTAAAATTGTGTGCTTTCTGATAATCTTTGAAGGGTTTTTAATAATACAATTCCACTGAGCTTAATCAATTAATTAACTTGCTTAACTGATTTGGTAACATCTCTTTAAAAAAAATTAAAGAATTTGTTCAACCCCCCTTCTATATCTCTTTGTGCCTTTCTAGGAATAACACTTTGTTAACTAATCTACTTCTCCTAAGCCAGGCTTCCAGCTTAGCCTCCTTAATCCTTGTCGACCTAATTAACTCCTTAAGAGATATGGCCTTAAGCTCTTGCACACCCAGCTAAATTTCTTCCCTTAATCCTCATAAAAAACAATCCATGAACAACTTCTCATTTAGAGCAGGATTTCAAACTATAGGCCACCCCTGAAGCTCCTCAAACTTCTTGTAATCATCAACTAAACTAGTGATAAGTGCATAATATTCTATGATTTTGATTCTTTTATGTTTAGTTTTATAACATGTTTTATATATATGTGAGTTTATTAAGGTGTTTGTTAATTTCAAGAGGAATTAGAGCTAAAAAGAAAAAAAAAGATTAAAATGGGCGCGCAAGGAGCAAAAAGAGAAAAACGTACATGAGGGTAAAAGCCGCAGCGCTCAAAAGGCAAGGCCGCGGCGCTGGATCTTGAGTCGCGACGCTCTTAAGCCGAGCTGCGGAGCTAAGGTGTTTTCCCGAGCGCATGAGCGCGTGGTCGCAGCGAGACATTTCCTGCTTTGTTATTTCTTTGGGGAATTCTATTGGAACTCGAATTGTTATTTCTTAGGGCTTTGTTCGAGGAGTATAAATAGATGTTCTTAGTCAAGTTTTAAAGGTTTTTTGGATGTTCACAATTGTAAACCCTGGATTTAGGGGCAAAATTGAAGACATGTCAAGCTAAGTTCTTTATTTTCAGTTCTAAGGGATGTTGAACCTCATTTACAATTAATGATTTAATTAAGTTTATATTATTTATCTCTTATTATATGGAATTCATTCTTGATAATAATCTGTTTTAATTGATTGAATGTTATTTAGTTTAACTGATTTGGTTTTTGCAGGATTAAATTAGTTAATTGATAATATCTGCTAGATTAAGGTATAGTATTAAGCAAACGATACTGTATCTAATCATAAGTAGTAATTAGTAATACATGATTGTGGTTAAGCTTTTGAGTATTGCTATGATTACCAGAAGATAGGTTAAATAATCCCTAATTATGTAATTGTTGCTTGAAATAATCTAATTCCCTAATTCTTAATGTTACTGTTATATTAAATCTAAACTAATAGTTCTAGGTTATATGATAGTTAGGGTCTAGTGGGAGCGATTGTCACACTAGATTTAAAACTAAAGAAAAATTCAGATAATTAACGATTGTGGTTATCAAGGGTTATTAGTTTCATTGAATGATAAATATTGGTATACTTGATTATTTCATTACTGTAAAAAGGCGATACTGAACTGAAGAACTAAAGTCTTTAATTCATTGGTTATTCTTATTAATTATTTTCTGTTACGTTAGTTAGTTATACTCAATTCAAAACCTCCAATTTATATTTATTATTATTTTGATTTAGGAAATATTAGAATAAATTTAAGGCAACATCACTTTCTATAGGATCGACCCTTACTTGTCACTATACTGAATTTTGTATTCATAGAATAGAAGTAAGGTTTAATTTTGGAGTGCTAACGACAGCTCCCAAATTTGGCGCTGTTGTCGGGGAGTGATTACTTGTTTTTATTTATTCTTTGTTTTCTTTTTTTTTGTTTACTACTCAATCCTCTCACTCTATTGAATTGAAGCTTGATCCAGAAATAGAGAAAATTGCACACGGGTTAAGGTAAGGGACTCGTCCAACCCAAGTTCATCCAGAGATTTAGAAAAAAGAGATGGTTTCCCCCAACAATAACAGGACTTTGAAAGAATTAGCTACTCCTAATCTTAATCAACCATCATTGTGTATTGCATATCCTACTTTAGATGTTGCTTTTGCATTGCAATCAGGACTAATCCACCTTTTGCCTACTTTTCGTGGTCTTACAAGTGAAGATCCATACAAGCATTTGAAGGAGTTTCATATGGTATGTTCCACCATGAAACCACAAGGAGTAGCAAAGGAAAAAATCAAGCTTAGAGCTTTTCCATTCTCATTAGTAGATTTGGCTAATTACTGGTTATACTATCTTCCTTCAGGATCAATACAATCATGGAATAAGATGCAGAGGTTATTTTTGAAGAAGTGCTTTCCTGCTTCAAGAGTGGTGAACATAAGGAAGGAGATATGTGGAATTAGGTAGTTCAATGGAGAGACTCTCTATGAGAACTGAAAAAGATTTAAGAAGTTGTGTTCCAGCTGCACACCATACCAAATTGATGATTAGCACTTGATTCAATACTTTTATGAGGGACTGTTGCCAATGGATAGGAGTATGATTGATGCTGCAAGTGGAGGAGCACTAGTTGATAACACACCTGAGGTTGCAAGGAATTTAATTGCGACTATAGCAGCTAACTCATAACAGTATGGAACTAGGATGGATTACACACCTAGAAGGGCAAATGAGGTAAACACTTGTAATATTGAACGTCAAATTTCTGATTTAACTGCTATAGTTTGTCAGATGGTTACAGGGAATATGCAAGTAGCAAAGGTCTATGGATTTTGTTCAATGTCAGGGCATAATATAGATGTTTATCTAATATTACAAGAGGATGAAAATGTTCAACAAGTCAATGATGCAGGGACATTCTTAGGACAACATCAACAGTAATATGATCCTTATTCCAACACTTATAATCCAAGATGGAAAGATTATCCCAACTTAAGTTATGGAGGTACTAGGCTACCAGTGCAGAATGTCTTTCCAAATGGGCAAATAGATTTTCAACTAGCTCAGCAGTAGTACCAACCTAGACAAAGAGCACCTGCCAGTTCTGGAACATCACTTGAGGATATGTTCAAGGCTTTCATGACCCAGACACAACAGTTCCAGCAGGAAACAAGGGCTTTCATACATGATCTAGAGAATCAAGTGGGTCAACTTGCTACAAACGTTAGTCGATTGAAGTCTCAAGGCTCAGGACAGTTACCTTCCCAGCCAGTTGTTAATCCAAGAGAGAATGTAAGTGCAATTAGCTTGAGAAGTGGTGAAGATGTATGGCAGCAAGAAAAATCAGTGCTTTCAGTATAAAGCAAGGTAGAAAATGGTGAAACAAGTAGTGGTGCTATGTGAGACAATGTAGTATCCAAGCGTAATTTCCCACCTCTTCCTGATTACAAACTTGTACTTCCTTTTCCTCATGCTATAACAGGGAATAGGAAAGTTGGAAAACATTCAGAGTTGTATTCAGAGTCGTATGAAAGATATCTGGAGGAACTAGCGAAGAGGGAACAAGAAATTAATAATGATGAGTAGAATGCCAAGGAGAAGACAGAACCATCCAAGGTATTTCTTAATTATGTTGTTCAGATTCTGACTAACCCCTTACCTTGTCCATCCAGGTATTCAAAGTCTAAGAAGAAGGATGAGGAAGAGATACTGAAAACAGTGCACAAGGTTGAGGAAAGTTTTGAGCAAACAAACAAGGGGAATTTGCATGTTACAATTAGCAACAGCATGGGATTGAAAAAAGAAGAAGAAATTGAGCAAATGCAGGAATTGAAGGAGCCTGTGGCTGCACTACACTCTTTACCAAAAATCTCATATAAGTGTGTCGTATTTTTCATTCAATTACCTGTTACTCATAAGTTGTTGTTACCTTCTGTTGTGCAGGCTCCTACTCAGGATTTGAGACCATTACTAATTCACTTGAAGTATGAATATCCAATCATGTAGATTGAGCGGATTGATGTCGAACAAATGGCATAAAATAAATGCGTTGCTTGGGAGGCAACCCAAGATTTTAGATTTACTTTTTTATCCCTTTTTATTTTGTAGTTTCATTTTATTTAGTTACTTCATTTTTTGCATGATTGTCTTACATTGGGGACAATGTAAGGTTTGAGTATGGGGGAGAGGTTTATGGAAGTTTAGGTAGGCTAACTTATGCTTTGATATGTTTGTGGAAAATTAAAAAATGCCTCTCGGAGTTACCTTCCCAAAAAAAATTGGCTCTATGATTTTATTTGGTTAAGCTTTTAAAGGTTTTTGGTTTTAGAGTGAAAATTGAAGTTGATTGATAGAATTTGTTTGATGATTAATTAGTTGATGAATGATGATGATTGAGTCAGGATCCATAGATGATTGATTTTGACTGAATTTATGCTACATAAGTGCTTTAACATGAGATACATTTTTACTTAGCTAAGTTATATATGGGTCTGACAATGTGCACTGATGTGATGATTTAGAACTGCTTAACTGCTTATTTTGTATATAGAACCATGTTGAAAAAAAGTTAAAGAAAGAAACAAATTGAGAAAAGAAAGATCAAAAGTGTAAAATCATGTGGTGGGTTAAGATGGAGCGTAAAACACACTTTCCCATAAACATATGCAATAAGTGAGAAGGAGCGTAAAACGCACTCACTTGAAAAGAAGAAGAAAAGAATGTGTGTAGTGTGAGATGGAGCATAAGATGCATTCACCTATAAAAATTTTGAATTTGAAGGTTCTATTGGGTGAAAGGGATAGCAGGAATATAGGTTCTGAGTTGTGACTTAGTTGTGCACAATTGTTGTTCCATATGAGCTGAGTTAAGTATTTATGTTGATCATAGAAAAGAAACTTATGCGGATACATTTTGATCTAAGAATGTTTAGTGGCGAATGATGAGGTTGTTGTTGTGAATTGATTGATGAAGTGTTGATCAAATTTATGTTGATTAGTATTGATATTCATGGTTGGTAATTAAATTGAAACCTTTGAGAGTTTGGTTGAATAAAATTCAGATGATTTCAATATTACCTTTGTTTTAGTTTACACGAGGACGTGTAAAAGCTAAGTATGGGGGAATTTGATATGTGCATAATATTTTATGATTTTGATTCTTTTATGTTTAGTTTTATTACATGTTTTATGTGTTTATGAGCTTATTAAGGTGTTTATTGATTTCAGAAGGAATTGGAACTGAAAAGAAGAAAAAAAGATTAAAATGGGCGCGCAAAGAGCAAAAAGAGAAAAACATACAGGAGGGTTAGAGCTGCAGCGCTCAAAAGGCAGGGATGTGGCTCTAGATCTTGAGTCGCGACACTCTTAAGCTAAGCCGCGACGCTAGGGTGTTTTCCCGAGTGCGTGAGCGCGTGGTCACAACGAGATTTTTCCTTCTTTGTTATTTCTTTGGGGAATTCTATTGGAACTGGAATTGTTATTTCTTAGGGCTTTAGGACTTTGTTCTAGGAGTATAAATTTATGTTCTTAGTTAAGTTTTAAAGGTTTTTTTGTGGTAAACCCTGGATTTAGGGGCAAGATTGAAGACATGTCAAGCTAAATTCTTTATTTTTAGTTCTAAGGGATGTTGAACCTTATTTACAATTAATGATTTAATTAAGTTTATATTATTTATCTCTTCTTATATGGAATTCATTCTTGATAATCTCTTTTAATTGATTGAATGTTATTTGGTTTAACTGATTTGGTTTCTACAAGATTAAATTAGTTAACTGATAATATCTGCTAGATTAAGGTATAGTATTAAGCAAACGATATTGTATATGATCATAAGTAGTAATTAAAAATACATGATTGTGGTCAAGCTTTTGAGTATTGCTATGATTATTAGAAGACAGGTTAAATAATTTCTTATTTTGTGATTGTTGCTTGGACTAATCTAATTTGATAATTCTTAATGCTACTGTTATATTAAATCTAGACTGATAGTTCTAGGTTGTATGTTAGTTAGGGTTTAGTGGGGGCGATTGTCACACTAGATTTAAAACTTAAGGGGAATTTCGGATAATTAACGATTGCGGTTATCTAGGGTTATTAGTTTCATTGAAGGATAAATATTGTTATACTTGATTATTTCATTACTGTAAAAAGGTGATACTGAACTGAAGTCTTTAATTCATTGGTTATTCTTATTAATTATTTTATGTTACATTAGTTAGTTATACTCAATTCAAAACCCCCAATTTATATTTATTGTTATTTTGATTTAAGAAATATTAGAATAAATTTAATACAACATCACTCTATGTGGGATCAACCCTTACTTGTCACTATACTGAATTTTGTGCTCACAGAGTAGAAGTAAGGTTTAATTTTGGAGTGTTAATGATAGCTCCCAACTAGTTTGCTGCAATTTCTTCAACTCTCCTATTGTATTGACTTAAGTTTTAGGACTAAATTGTGCAATAATTTCTCTACAAACCCTTCCAAATAAACTCCTGAGCATCTTGTATAAATCCTAAATACCAAGACTCAGTTTCACCCACAAAACTGGTCAAATACAACTTCTGAGTTTCAGGCACATCATGGTTCGAAAAGAGTTTATTACATTTTCTGATCCATGACCTAGGGTTTTCACCTCTAAATTAAGGAAAATCTGTTAGGTATGACAAGAATCTTTATTGGAATTGAATTTAGGTATTACCTAGAATCCGTTTTGGTTTTAAAGAGTTATTTTTCCTAGTTATACTCAATTAGTATTTCTTATCCTATTTGGTTATGGAATTTCCCTATGGCCTATAAATATAGGTGTTAGGATTTTGGAGAAGAGACATTTAGAAGTATTATAATAATTCTCATAGTTCTCTCTCTATCTTGTATTCTTCAGATTTTATTTAGTGGATTTCTTCTGCCTTTCTCCGTGGTTTTTTCCCGATTTGGGTTTCCACGTAAAACCTTATGTTATTGTCTTTGTCCTTCTGCATTGATTTATTCTGTTTGTCATAGTTTTTCATAACACACTGGTATCAAGAGCCTAGTTATTATCGATCCATACTATGGCGTTGAGTTCGATTTCATCAACGAAATTTGATATTGACAAATTCGATGGGAATATTAGTTTCAGTTTTTGGCAGGTTCGAATGAAGGTTGTTCTTACTCAACAAGGCTTGATGAAAACCATTGTACGGAAGCTAGTGAAGCCTGTAGATATGTCTGACATGGATTGGGAGACGAAGAAACTTAGCGAAATGTCTGAGTCAGAATGGAAAACAATGGATGATAAAGTACTTTCGGCAATTCAGTTGTGCCTTTCGAATGATGTGTTGCAAGAGGTGTTAGCGAAAACTACAACTGCTGATTTGTGGAAGAAATTAGAGTATCTCTATTTGACGAAATCCCTCACTAATAGATTGAGACTTAAACAGCGTCTTTACACCTTGCATATGTCAGAAAGTACTCAAATCAAATCTCATACCATTGAGTTTAATTCAATTGTAACTGAGTTACAGAATATTGATGTTAAGATTGATGATAAAGATCAAGCCCTATTGTTGTTAGTCTCATTACCTCTTTCATATAAGCATTTTAGGGACACTATGATCTATGGTAGAGACACTATCTCAATTGAGGATGTTAAAACGAATCTTATGATTAAACAAAACTTAGATTCTAAGATGACTTTTGGGAAAAGTGATGATCAAGGTTGTAAGATTACGATGGACTTTGTGACTGGTTTGCCGGAGACTTTTAGGAAAAATGATGCTATTTGGGTTGCTGTGGATCGGTTGACCAAATCGGCACACTTCTTGGCTATCCATGAGGGTTACTCGGTGGATAGGTTAGCACAGATATTTCAGCAGGAGATTGTTAGACTTCATGGTACTCCGGTGTCTATTATTTCAGATCGGGACCCACGATTCACTTCTCGGTTCTGGAAAGGGTTTCAACGAGCTTGGGGCACTCGTCTCAATTTTAGTACTTCTTTCCATCCACAAACTGACGGGCAATCTGAGCGGACTATTCAGACGTTGGAGGATATGTTGAGGTCTTGTGCACTTGAGTGGTCGGGTAATTGGGATGATTACTTAAGTCTTGTTGAGTTTGCTTATAACAACAGCTGGCATGCAAGTATTGGGATGGCTCCGTCTGAGGCATTATATGGTAGGAAGTGTCGGGCACCAACTTGTTGGGATGAGGTTGGGGAGAAGGCCATAGAAAGGCCTGAGTTAGTTCAAATCACTACGGAGAAGGTAGCGGTGGCTAGGGAAAAATTGAGATCGGCTCGATCACGACAGAAGAGTTATGCTGATAAGCATAGGAGGACTTTAAAATTTGAACCTGGTGAGCACGTGTTTTTAAAAGTTTCTCCTTGGAAGGGCATTCGACAATTTGGGTTGAAAGAAAAACTTAGTCCGCGTTATATTGGCCCATTCGAGATTTTGGAGAGAGTTGGTGAGGTTGCATATCGGTTAGCTTTGCCTCCACAACTAGCTCATGTGCATAATGTGTTCCATATGTCGATGTTAAGGAGTTATCATTATCATCCGTTGCATGTGGTGCAATATCTGTTTGATAAGATTCAGGGTGATCTTACTTGTGAGGAGCAAGCCGAGGCAATTTTGGATCGTCAAGAGCGGATTATGAGAAGGAAGACAATTCCTTTTGTTAAGGTTTTGTGGAGGAACCATTCGGAGCGGGAAGCTACTTGGGAGATGGAGGAGTCTATTCGAGCGGAGTATCCGCATCTCTTTGAAAATTAGGTATGTTCTATTCTTTTGATTCCGGGGACGGAATCCTTTTTAAGGGGGAGGTGATGTAATACCCGGTAAAAATAATTAAATAAATAAAATTATATTTTTTTTAAAAAACATATTAATTAATTGGGCTTGTCATTTATTTGGGTCAACTAGTCATTTAAATTATGTGGGTTAATGACTATTAATTAGTTATGGAGTATTAATTTAGTAAAATTGCGCTTTAAAATTTAAGAGATCTTTTAATAAATAAATAGATACCTAAAACCTAATTTACTTAAACATTACGCCTGATTCGAGTCCAGTAAAAAGAACAGAGAAGCATCAACATAAGAACACAAAGAAAAGACGAAGAAAGAGCAGGAGACTTATATTTCAGTGCTAAATTACCCTTCGGTGGGTAATTAATATGATTATAAAGCATTTTATTGATTGTGGGCTTACATCATAGGTATATGATAATGATGGATATTAATTTATTAATAAAATGAATCTGCAGAATGCTTGGTATTGAGTTTGTAGTATATCGATGTGTATATATATATTATATGCATGAATTGCTTAAAACAATGTTTGGAACAGAGGGTATTGTACATAGAATAAACCAGTAATTCAGATTTTGAATAAGGTTATATCCGTGAATTAAATGTTATAATATTTGTTATGGCATTATTTGGGATTATTCGGAAGTTTAAAATTGGGAAATTACATAATAATAATAATAATAATAATAATAATAATAAAATGAGTTTATTAACGAGTTAAAGATGAAAGAATATTTTTACAAGTGTACTTATATTTATTATTATTTTGTTTAATTAGTTCGGACGGAAGCAGTTTAATGAATTTAATCGAGATTATAAATTTTGGGTATTACATTGCTTACTTCAGGTACGGATTCCGTACACTTTCAGCGAAACTCTTGTGATTTTAATTTGATCGTTTGATACTTGTTTCGAAATTTAATATTGTCTCTCATGATTATTTCTTGCCAAATTTATTACAATAGTTCATTTTGGCGTCGATATTTAGAACTCCTATTTGTACTCTTTAGACTAGTGTATTATGTTTAGAAATTAATTTGATACTCGTAGAAAGTGTACATGTAATATATTTTGGAGACTTGTGTTGATGATTTATTTCGATTTAACATGTACATATTAGAACCCCATTGTGTTGATATTATGTCGCATGTGTTGTGACATTGTAATTTTGTTAGAATATACTGTAGGGTATACCTGAGCTATAACCACCTGTGGGAGTACCACAGGCATGTCCTCTTGGCACCGAGGCATGACACCTTCCGTGGCAGTGTGATTAGTCCACGGCGTCTCCGTTTTGTGCTCCGGTGGGAGTTGGCCATTTGGTGATTTATTGTGGGAGATGTATGGGTCAACCCTAGTTTTCTGTTTTGTTTTGTTCTGCGGATTGGTGATGTTTGTACCGAACACACCTTCCAATTTTACATGCATTTGGATTCGTGGTCCATTGTATGTAACTTGCATGTGTGGCATTATTTTGATTGTCTGTGTGGCATTATTTGACTTGCCTGTGTGGCAAGGTATATTTCTGTTTTGCTTTGAGCTCGGTATGAAATAACACTCAGCCATTTGATTCAGCCTATTATTTCATTGTGTTACTTTTGTTCATTTCAGTTCAGTTTATTTGATTGAGTTAGTTAGTCGATTCATTATTCTTGTATTCTATATCCGTATTGGGCATTTGGCTCATGCTGTGTTTTTCTTCCGGCAGGTAATTAGGGGGACCAAGGGCAAGTGTGATGAGAGCTCCCTTCTTTCCAAATGATTTAGAAAATTTGTTTAGATTATGATACATTGGTTTTATTGGAGTTGTAATAATTATTTCAAATTGTGCTTTGAGCCAGTTTGACAGTTTATTATGGCTTGACTTATGGTATTTATCAGTTATTAGAGATATTCTTTTGTGGCATATAGCTCTCTATTCATTTTGTAGTTTTGTTATGTTTTATGCGTAACCTCTCTTTCTATTTTGGAAAGGGGGTGTTACAGAGTTGGTATCAGAGCCAGGTTCTTTCTTGTTGAAAACCTGTTTAGGTTTGACCTGTGAGTTATGGGTAGACTTCTGGGTTAGGTTTTTGTCTCGTTTGATTTTCTGTTCAGCTCTTACATCAATTATATTAGAATTTGTATTTAATCTATTTTGCTTCTATCCGTTGATTTTTTTCTTAGATGGCTCATAGATCCGCTAGAGTTGCTGGGAGGCGAGGTAACAATGGCGATAGAGGTGAGGGTCAGCCCAATGAGCAACTTAATAATCAGACTAATGCTAAATTGGCTGACTTGGTGAATCAAGCGGTTAATCAGGCCTTACCGCAATTGGTGGCACAGGTTGTGCAGGCAATGCAGCAGCCGCCAGAAACTCCTGAGCATGGGAACCTAAGAAATGATGGCCCACACATAAATGAAGGGGAAGGGAATGTAGATGTCCTTGATCAGCAGGTGGTTCCGATGTATGTATGGTTGGAGAGGTTTCAGAAGCAGAAACCACAGTCATTTAGTTCGACTCCAACTCCAATTGATGCAGAGAATTGGATTTCCCATTTGGAGAAAAAATTTGATGTGTTGGGGTGTTCAGATAATCAGAAAGTGTTGCTTGCAGCTTATAAGTTGGAGGGGGATGCACAGAGGTGGTGGATGGCGATGAAAACAACGAAGGGTGATGGATATGCTGAGACAATTACTTGGACCGAGTTTTGTGAGGTCTTTTATCAGCAGTACTTTCCAGCTGCTGATAAAGAGGCCTATGCTAGAGAGTATCTATCTATTCGGCAGAAAGATGATGAGTCTATCACAGATTTCATGACGAGGTTCACCAGGTTGGCAGGTTTTGCAGGAACCTCAGCAGGGACTGCAGCGGAACAGGCAGAGAAGTTTAAATGGAGGATTCATTATAGGTATCGTCAGCATCTCATTAACAGCAAGTTTGCAGATGTGTCAGTAGTGGCTAACGCGACTAAGAATATTGAGATGGAGCGGCAGGACTTTCGAGCTTCTAAACCGGAGGGGAGTCGAAAGAGGGACAGAGATGACCAGCAGAGTCAGGCTTCGGGTCAGCATGGGAGAAATCATGGTGGTCAGTGGAACAGGAACCGTGGTGGCCAGCAGGGGCAATGGCGTGGCCAGAATCAGAATAGAGGTTATCAGCAGTTGCCTCAGTAGGGGCAGAATCGTCAGCTTCAGCTACCTTGGCAAGGTCAAAGTCGCCAGCAATGGCAGAATCGTCAGCAAGGGCAGAATCAGGGTCGTTATCTGGGACCAGCTGGTGGGGGTAATCCAAATCTTATTCCGATAGCTCTTTGTGCCACTTGTGGGGCTAATCATCCGGGGAGGCAATGTCATAGAGTTACTGGTGCATGCTTCTTGTGTGGGCAGATGGGTCATATTGCTAGAGATTGTACTGGGCCACATGGTAATGGTGGAGGCGGTGATAATGGTGGTAATAGAGCTCAGCATCAGGGTGGTCGGGTGTTTGCCTTAACTTATAACCAAGCGGCAGGAGCGGCAGGTACTGTTTCTGGTAATCTTTTAGTTGGCAGTCATGAGGCTTCTATTTTATTTGATACGGGTTCTACTCATTCAGTGGTTGCTCAGTCTTTTGTTCGGCACCTTGGTGTGCCATCTCAGTCTTTAGATTCTGTTATGTCTATTGCTACCCCGATGGGGACTTCTGTCGTTATTTCTGATTTGTATCGAGAGTGTCCGATCAGTTTTGGGGAAGATTCGTGGGGCTAATCTTCTTCCAATGTGTATGTACGATTTTGATGTTATTCTTGGGATGGACTGGTTGGATAAGCACCAGGCCACTATCGATTACCAGGATAAAAAGGTTATATTTGGAGATGTGAAATCTCCAGAGTTCGTGTTTGAGGGTTCACGGCCGAGTAGGGTGGTGAAGTTGATTTCAGCTTTGAAGGCTGGGAAGTTGATGGCAAAGGGTTGTGAGGGGTATTTGGCATTTGTGACGGATACCTCTATGGGTGAGTCTTGTATTGAGGATGTTCCAGTTGTTCGTGACTTTCCCGATGTGTTTCCTGAGGAGTTGTCAGGGTTGCCACCACAGCGAGAAGTTGAGTTTACTATTGAGCTTGTTCCTGGTACGGAGCCTATCTCTAAGGTGCCGTATCGGATGGCACCATTGGAGTTACAGGAGTTGAAGGAGCAGTTGTAGGAATTGTTAGATCGTGGTATAATTCGGCCTAGTGTTTCGTCATGGGGTGCTCCGATTTTGTTTATGAAGAAGAAAGATGGGTCTATGAGGTTGTGCATAAACTACAGGGAGTTGAACAAGATTACTATCAGGAATCGGTATCCATTGTCGAGGATTGATGACTTGTTTGACCAACTTCAGGGGGCGAAGTATTTTTCGAAGATAGACTTGAGGTCGGGTTATCATCAGTTGAGAGTGAGAGATGAGCATATCCCAAAGACAGCTTTTCGCACTCGCTATGGGCATTATGAGTTTCTGGTGATGCCATTTGGGTTGACTAACGCTCCGGCGGTATTTATGGATGTGATGAATCGGGTGTTCAGGGAGTACTTGGACCAATTTGTTATTGTCTTTATTGATGACATTTTAGTTTACTCCAAGTCTAGGGAAGAGCATGAGGAGCATCTTCGCACAGTGTTGGGGATTTTACAGAAGGAAAAATTGTATGCTAAATTCTCTAAATACAAGTTTTGGTTGGAGCAGGTTGCATTCTTGGGCCACATTGTGTCTGCTGAAGGCATTAAGGTGGATCCTGCGAAGGTTGAGGCTATCACTAAATGGCCAAGACTGATGAGTGTGTTTTATATACACAAATTAGGTGCTTTTGAGCTTGATAATTTGTAAATCCTAAGTCATTTTGGTTGGTTTTATGTGTTTTTATCTTATTGTTATGTAATATAGTTTTGTATTGGTTTTATATGTTTTTGTATGCTTTTATGTGTTTTTATGTTGTTTTGTAGGAATTGAAATAAAAGCTCCTTGGAATCAATACCCATAACTTGCTTTTCGGTACTGTAGCTGCTTGTTTCTAAATTTCACCCATGATCCAATTCGAATCTCTCAAAACTCAAAAACCGAAAGTTGTAGATATTTGTCTTAGCTTTCCAGAACATCTTGAATCATCCAATTTGAAGTTCGTATGAGAGAGTTATGGCCATTTTACCTTCGGATTTGGCATGAATTTTACACAGCAGTTGCTTCGGGCTCAATTTGAGCCTTTCTCTGGACATTTTCTCGTCAAGCTCCAGTTATGAAAGTTTTAGCGCTCTTTCTTAGCTTTCCATAGCCTATTTACACGCCTAAATACAAGTTTGGACAAAGAAGTTATGGTCATTTTACCAACAAAGGTCAAAGCTGAGTCGGGTGACAGCAGCTTTGGCGCGGGCGCGCGGAATTGGATGCGGGCGCGCGGCACCTGGCACCAGGCAGCCAGCGCACGCGCGCGCGGCGTGGGTGTGCCATGGGCGTGCGGCATGGCCAGGGGTGGCGTGCGGGCGCACCAGGCGGCGTGCGGGCGCGCCCGGGCGTGCTGAGTGCGATCTTTTGAGCTCCTAGTGCGATTCCAGCTCACTTTTTGACCCAAAATCTGATGTTTGGCTAGGGTTTTTCATGGAGGCACTATATAATATCTCATTAGGGCTTCATATTTGATAACTAGGGATTGGGAGGCTACACAAAAACATCAAAATAGAGGCCAAAAGTGCTGCAATACAAGGAAAACTCAGCAAAAGCCAAGGAACTAAGAAGGAAAGGAGTGCCAAATGGACATCTTGACATAGGGAGGCTGCACATACATCACCAAGAAGAGCTTGAGGGCTGCAATTCAAAGAGATTTTCAGCAACAAGCCAAGGAGCAAAAGGAGAAAAGAATGCCAAAGGAGGAGGAAAAGCTAGAAATTGACATCAACCAAGCAAGCAACATATGAATATCTTCTAAATGGGTTTTATCATCTCTTGCTTTCCTTTGAATTTGTATTTCTATTTCATGATGTACACCATGTGTTTGATGTTTTGCCTAGCTACCATGAACTAGAGCTTATTCTAAGATTTCAATGGAACCCAACACATAGTTTGAATTGATTTCTCTCTCTTTGCTATTAATTACTCATTTGTGAATTGTATGTCATAATTTATGCTTCATATATTAATTGCCTAGCTAGTAATTACCGTGGGAACCTATATGAACTTGACGAACGGATTATAGTGTTTAGACCTTGTTATGATATCATGCGAGAGTTAAAGATTGTTGTGGGTAATTAATTGAGATTTAGTGACGTGTGTCTTGTTGATTATCCTCAATAATAGGTAACTTGATAGTATTTAGGATAGACCTATACCTAGATACCGTGTGCAACCAATGGAGAATCTATTCTTAATGACTTCCTATGTGAAAGTTGGTAATTGAAAGGACGTTTAATGAGATTTAGTGACACGTGTCTTGTTATTGTTCTTGAAATTGGTCTCTTGATAGTGTGTAGGATAGACATATACCTACATGCCGCATTAGGAAGATTCGAATTTGACCATCGACAGAGGCTTATAAGTAGCTTTGATTTCTCGGTTGGCAATTCTATGTTGTTAATTATTTCAAATGAGAGAGTTAGGATATTCAAATGAAGTGTTGGGGGAAATTGCAATCTTAGACTTGTTAATATTAGATTTCATTATCTTTTACTTGATTATTATTATCTTAGTCTCTACCAACAACAAAAAAATATTAAATCATCATTTGTCTAATTCAAATCGAGACGATATATAGTTGGTACTTGGGATACACTAGAACAATTCCCTGTGGGTTCGACAACTCTCTTATCACTTTATTACTTGTTGACCGCGTATACTTGCGCGTATTTTTCGGTTGCGAAATTGACCAACAAATTTTTGGCGCCGTTGCCGGGGAATTGTTCTTCTAGTGTTTTTCCATTATTAATGACAATCGATTTGGTCTTAATTTAGACTTGTAAATAATTTTCTTATTATTATTTTGTTTTGATTTTGTTTTCAGTAATGGATGAGCATAACTATCAATGGGATTATGAGGAGACGATGCAACCAAGTTCGTCAAAACTTCTTGAGCAGTTACAAGAACATGTTGCAACGCTTTCAAAGGTTGTTGACACTCTTAAAGGCCAGTCCACTCAAAATGCCTACAGTCAGAATCAAGCTGACTACTACCCAAAGTACTATCAGTCAGGTTGGCATGATTGTCCAAGCTTTTTATGGGACAACAATCAAGATCAATGCTATGATCCAAGTCTCTCATACCATTCAGAATTTTCATTCCAACCTCCACCACACCATGAGGATACATCTAATGTAGAGGAGATTCTTCCCATGTTCATTGAGCAACTAAATTCATTACGGAACCTCGAGAATCTAACGGCACAAATCGTGGATGCTATCGTTATTCACCCGCAAAGCACCTTACCTTGCATTACACAGATTAACCCCATAGAGGAAGGTGAAGAGCAATATATGGTGAATTCGCATAGATATGACGGAGAGGAAAGAACGAGGGAGGAGCTCATGGCATTGTACATATCTCATATCTCTCAAAATGAGGATAGGATGGCAAATATACAAGCTTCAGTGCAGAGCATCATGAACTATGTTACCAATTCTTACAATGTTCACCCGCAAAGCACCTTACCTAGCGATACAGAGATCAACCCCATAGAGGAAGGTGAAGAGGAGTGCTTGATGGATGATCAAGGAAATGGCGTGGAGTCGCATGAAGCTATTAGTGAAAATTTTGAGAGTGTACATCCTATTGTGGATGATGATTCTGAGGTTGATGAGACGAGGAGCATGAATGGGGATCATGAAAAGGAAATTGAAGATCAAGAAGTCACAATCGAGGTTTTTAAACCCATTGAGCACCCATTGGTTCATGAAGAAGATCTTCATGTCGATCTTGACACAAGTGCAATAATTGATGATACGGATGAGGAAAGCTTCTTCTTGCTATCGGTTGAAACGAAGTTTGAGGGTCACCAACCATGCATGCATGCCATGCAAATCAAAGAAAGAACAGCGAAGCGGCATGCAATGGTTAATTTTGCGATTGAGCCGGATTGAAAGGAAATAAAGGAGTCGGGCTAACGACTTTAAACCAAGCGCTTCTTGGGAGGCAACCCAAGTTTACTGTTTTGTTGTTATTTTTGTTTGATTGCATTTTAGTGGTTTAATTGCATTTTAAATTCTTTAGTAATTTGCTTTCAGGTACGCTCCCAACTTAAAAGTATTGAAAGATGATATCAATGGCGCTTGACACGGTTTCAGGGAAGTCTTCTATTTTAATTTTTCCTATATCAGACATTGAGGACAATGTCAAGTTTAAGTTTGGGGGTAGTATTTCATATTTGTGTGTTTTTAATTTAGTTTTTGTGTGATTTAAGTATGTTTTTCTTTTTATTCAAAAAAAAATTATTTTTAGGATGTGTCCCTTGAGCATTGTTTTAATTTGATTTGAACCATAATTCATGGTCTATGATAATGGCTTGTTTGAAGAGAATCTAACTCATGAGACGTAGACAATTGTTGCTTAATCTTTGTGCTTATCGTTCATTAGTTATTATTTTGCTTATGCGTCCTTTCACTTTTATGCACTTACCCATGAGTATTAAACTAGTTGTATGCTTAGTGAAGGCTTTTATAACCGAATGCTTGTGGGAAATATCTATAAACTCTAGAACTCATTTAAACATCACTCGAAGCAAGGTGTCTAAACTTTTTTATGCTTGAAATGATGGTCATGTGGTGAGTTGAGATGGAGCGTAAAACGCACTCACTCATGGACACATGCGTAGGAGAGATAGAGCGTAAAATGCAATCTCTTATAACTGTGAATAAAGAAAGAAAATTGTATATTGCAAATCTTGCGGTGGGTTGAGATGGAGCGTAAAACGCACTCGCCCATATGAGCGGGCTTAGGGTAAGATGGAGCATAAAATGCACTCACCCAAAGTCCTTTGATCTCAAAATTTTTGGAAATTTATGATTTGTATACATTTGTGATGAGTGATGTGTCAAGCATGTTGTTTTGGGGTTTATTTTGATTATTTCATAAGGTAATATGGTTGCATAAGTTCATCCGAGCTACACGTGATTTAGTGCTATTGGGTACTCACACACACACGGAAGGGGCCTTAAGCATAGTATGACTAGCTAATTGAAATTTTAGACTTGCAACGTTTTGTTTGTTCTCTTGAGTTCCATGTGTTGATGCATTTGAGACCATTGTCGGCTTATTAATTCATTGCTCAAGTTAGGTTGTATTACAAGTGTTTGAAGTATGTAGTTTAGGTTTATTTTGCTTGAGGACAAACAAAGATTTAAGTTTGGGGGTATTTGATGAGTGTGTTTTATATACACAAATTAGGTGCTTTTGAGCTTGATAATTTGTAAATCCTAAGTCATTTCGGTTGGTTTTATGTGTTTTTATCTTATTGTTATGTAATGTAGTTTTGTATTGGTTTTATATGTTTTTGTATGCTTTTATGTGTTTTTATGTTGTTTTGTAGGAATTGAAATAAAAACTCCTTGGAATCAATACCCATAACTTGCTTTTCGGTACTGTAGCTGCTTGTTTCTAAATTTCACCCATGATCCAATTCGAATCTCTCAAAACTCAAAGAACGAAAGTTGTATATATTTGTCTTAGCTTTCTAGAACATCTTGAATCATCCAATTTGAAGTTCGTATGAGAGAGTTATGGCCATTTTACCATCGGATTTGGCATGAATTTTACACAGCAGTTGCTTCGGGCTCAATTTGAGCCTTTCTCTGGACATTTTCTCGTCAAGATCCAGTTATGAAAGTTGTATTTCTCTTTCTTAGCTTTCCATAGCCTATTTACACGCCTAAATCCAAGTTTGGAGGAAGAAGTTATGGTCATTTTACCAACAGAGGTCAAAACTGAGTCGGGTGACAGCAGCTTTGGCGCGGGCGCGTGGAATTGGATGCGGGCGCGCGGCGCCTGGCATCAGGCAGCCAGCGCACGCGTGCGCGGCGTGGGTGTGCCATGGGCGTGCGGCATGGCCAGGGGCGGCGTGCTGGCGCACCAGGCGGCGTGCGGGCGCGCCCGGGCGTGCTGAGTGCGATCTTTTGAGCTCCTAGTGCGATTCCAACTCACTTTTTGACTCAAAATCTGATGTTTGGCTAGGGTTTTTCATGGAGGCACTATATAATATCTCATTGGGGCTTCATATTTGATAACTAGGGATTGGGAGGCTACACAAAAACATCAAAATAGAGGCCAAAAGTGCTGCAATACAAGGAAAACTCAGCAAAAGCCAAGGAACCAAGAAGGAAAGGAGTGCCAAATGGACATCTTGACATAGGGAGGCTGCACATACATCACCAAGAAGAGCTTGAGGGTTGAAATTCAAAGAGATTTTCAGCAACAAGTCAAGGAGCAAATGGAGAAAAGAATGTCAAAGGAGGAGGAAAAGCTAGAAATTAACATCAACCAAGCAAGCAACATATGAATATCTTCTAAATGGGTTTTATCATCTCTTGCTTTCCTTTGAATTTGTATTTCTATTTTATGATGTACACCATGTGTTTGATGTTTTTCCTAGCTACCATGAACTAGAGCTTATTCTAAGATTTCAATAGAACCCAACACATAGTTTGAATTGATTTCTCTCTCTTTGCTATTAATTACTCATTTGTGAATTGTATGTCATAATTTATGCTTCATATATTAATTGCCTAGCTAGTAATTACCGTGGGAACCTATATGAACTTAACGAACGGATTATAGTGTTTAGACCTTGTTATGATATCATGCGAGAGTTAAAGATTGCTGTGGGTAATTAATTGAGATTTAGTGACGTGTGTCTTGTTGATTATCCTCAATAATAGGTAACTTGATAGTATTTAGGATAGACCTATACCTAGATACCGTGTGCAACCAATGGAGAATCTATTCTTAATAACTTCCTATGTGAAAGTTGGTAATTGAAAGGACGTTTAATGAGATTTAGTGACACGTGTCTTGTTATTGTTCTTGAAATTGGTCTCTTGATAGTGTGTAGGATAGACATATACCTACATGCCGCATTAGGAAGATTCGAATTTGACCATCGACAGAGGCTTATAAGTAGCTTTGATTTCTCGGTTGGCAATTCTATGTTGTTAATTATTTCAAATGAGAGAGTTAGGATATTCAAATGAAGTGTTGGGGGAAATTGCAATCTTAGACTTGTTAATATTAGATTTCATTATCTTTTACTTGATTATTATTATCTTAGTCTCTACCAACAACAAAAAAAACATTCAATCATCATTTGTCTAATTTAAATCGAGACGATATATAGTTGGTACTTGGGATACACTAGAACAATTCCCTGTGGGTTCGACAACTCTCTTATCACTTTATTACTTGTTGACCGCGTATACTTGCGCGTATTTTTCGGTTGTGAAATTGACCAACAAAGACCTACTACAGTGACAGAGGTTAGGAGTTTCTTGGGTCTGGCGGGGTACTATAGGCGATTTGTGGAAGGATTCTCTTTGCTTGCCTTGCCATTGACTCAGTTGATGAGAAAGGGCACAAAGTTTGTGTGGAATGAGGAGCGTGAGAAAAGTTTCGAGGAGTTGAAGAAACGACTTATGACAGCTCCTATACTTACATTGCCGTCGGGGACAGGAGGTTACCAAATTTATAGTGATGCTTCTAAGAAAGGCTTGGGGTGTGTTTTGATGCAATACAGTAAGGTGATTGCTTATGCTTCTAGGCAGCTTAAACCTTATGAGGTGAACTACCCCACTCATGATTTGGAGATGGCAGCAGTAATTTTTGCCTTAAAAATTTGGAGGCACTATTTGTATGGAGAGACTTATGATATCTTTATCGATCACAAGAGTCTTAAATACATTTTCACTCAAAAGGAGCTCAACATGAGGCAAAGACGTTGGTTAAAACTTCTAAAAGATTATGATGCGAGAATTCAGTATCACCTAGGGAAGGCGAATGTAGTTGTAGATGCTCTTAGTCGAAAGAGTTCAGGGAGTGTAGCATCCCTTATTACACAACCTCAGCTTATTTCGGATATGGAGCGACTAGAGTTAGAATTATGTGTGCAAGGTTCAGATGGGCATTTGGCTGGTATGAGAGTGGAGCCATCTCTTATCTCGCGGGTTTAAGAACCTCAAAGGGAAGATGGAGAGTTGTGGGGTATGGCGCAAAATCTGGAAAAGGGCAAGCAGCCCGAGTTTCATATTGATGATCACGGTGTGATTTGGTTGGGTGAGCGTTTGTGTGTACCGTCGGATCCAATCATTCGGGAGGTTGTGTTGGCTGAGGCTCATAGTTCGCCATTTTCTATTCATCCATGTTCTACAAAGATGTACAGGGATTTGAAGAAGAATTTTTGGTGGAATGGGATGAAACGAGACGTGGCTGAATATGTGGGAAAGTGCCTCACTTGTCAACAAGTGAAGATAGAACATCAACGAGCTAGTGGTTTATTACAACAGTTAGACATTCCAGTTTGGAAGTGGGAGGATATTACGATGGACTTTGTGACTGGTTTGCCGAAGACTTTTAGGAAAAATGATGCTATTTGGGTTGCGGTGGATCGGTTGACCAAATCGGCACACTTCTTGGCTATCCATGAGGGTTACTCGGTGGATAGGTTAGCACAGATAATTCAGCAGGAGATTATTAGACTTCATGGTACTCCGGTATCTATTATTTCAGATCGGGACCCACGATTCACTTCTCGGTTCTGGAAAGGGTTTCAACGAGCTTGGGGCACTCGTCTTAATTTTAGTACTTCTTTCCATCCACAAACTGACGGGCAATCCGAGCAAACTATTCAGACGTTGGAGGATATGTTGAGGTCTTGTGCACTTGAGTGGTCGGGTAATTGGGATGATTACTTGAGTCTTGTTGAGTTTGCTTATAACAACAGCTGGCATGCAAGTATTGGGATGGCTCCGTTTGAGGCATTATATGGTAGGAAGTGTCGGGCACCAACTTGTTGGGATGAGGTTGGGGAGAAGGCCATAGAAGGGCCTGAGTTAGTTCAAATCACTACGGAGAAGGTAGCGGTGGCTAAGGAAAAATTGAGATCGGCTCAATCACGACAAAAGAGTTATGCTGATAAGCATAGGAGGACTTTAAAATTTGAACCTGGTGAGCACGTGTTTTTAAAAGTTTCTCCTTGGAAGGGCATTCGGCGATTTGGGTTGAAAGGAAAACTTAGTCCGCGTTATATTGGCCCATTCGAGATTTTGGAGAGAGTTGGTGAGGTTGCATATCGGTTAGCTTTGCCTCCACAACTAGCTCATGTGCATAATGTGTTCCATGTGTCGATGTTAAGGAGTTATCATTATCATCCGTTGCATGTGGTGCAATATCCGTTTGATAAGATTCAGGGTGATCTTACTTGTGAGGAGCAAGCCGAGGTGATTTTGGATCGTCAAGAGCGGATTATGAGAAGGAAGACAATTCCTTTTGTTAAGGTTTTGTGGAGGAACCATTCGGAGCGGGAAGCTACTTGGGAGATGGAGGAGTCTATTCGAGCGGAGTATCCGCATCTCTTTGAAAATTAGGTATGTTCTATTCTTTTGATTCCGAGGACGGAATCCTTTTTAAGGGGGAGGTGATGTAATACCCGGTAAAAATAATTAAATAAATAAAATTATATTTGTTTAAAAAAAACATATTAATTAATTGGGCTTGTCATTTATTTGGGTGAACTAGTCATTTAAATTATATGGGCTAATGACTATTAATTAGTGATGGAGTATTAATTTAGTAAAATTGCGCTTTAAAATTTAAGAGATCTTTTAATAAATAAATAGATACCTAAAACCTAATTTACTTAAACATTACGCCTGATTCAAGTCCAGTAAAAAGAAGAGAGAAGCGGCAACATAAGAACACAAAGAAAAGACGAAGAAAGAGCAGGAGACTTATATTTCAGTGCTAAATTACCTTTCGGTGAGTAATTAATATGATTATAAAGCATTTTATTGATTGTGGGCTTACATCATAGGTATATGAGAATGATGGATATTAATTTATTAATAAAATGAATCTGCAGAATGCTTGGTATTGAGGTTGTAGTATATCAATATGTATATATATATATATATATATATATATATATATATATTATATGCATGAATTGCTTAAACAATGTTTGGAACAGAGGGTATTGTACATAGAATAAACCAGTAATTCAGATTTTGAATAAGGTTATATCCGTGAATTAATTGTTATAATATTTGTTATGGTATTATTTAGGATTATTCGGAAGTTTAAAATTGGGAAATTACATAATAATAATAATAATAATAATAATAATAATAATAATAATAGTAAAATGAGTTTATTAACGAGTTAAAGATGAAAGAATATTTTTACAAGTGTACTTATATTTATTATTATTTTGTTTAATTAGTTCGGACGGAAGGAGTTTAACGAATTTAATCGGAATTATAAATTTTGGGTATTACATTGCTTACTTCAGGTATGGATTCCGTACTCTTTCAGTGAAACTCTTGTGATTTTAATTTGATCGTTTGCTACTCGTTTCAAAATTTAATATTGTCTCTCATGATTATTTCTTGCCAAATTTATTACAATAGTTCGTTTTGACGTCGATATTTGGAACTCCTATTTGTACTCTTTAGACTAGTGTATTATGTTTAGAAATTAATTTGATACTCGTAGAAAGTGTACATGTAATATATTTTGGAGACTTGTGTTGATGATTTATTTCGATTTAACATGTACATATTAGAACCCCATTGAGTTGATATTGTGTCGCATGTGTTGTGACATTGTATTTTTGTTAGAATATACTGTAGGGTATACCTGAGCTATAACCACCTGTGGGGGTACCACAGACATGTCCTCTTGGCACCGAGGCATGACACCTTCCGTAGCGGTGTGATTAGTCCACGGCGTCTCCGTTTTGTGCTCCGGTGAGAGTTGGCTATTTGTTGATTTGTTGTGGGAGGCGTATGGGTCGACCTTAGTTTTCTGTTCTGTTTTGTTCTGCGGATTGGTGATGTTTGTGCCAAACACACCTTCTGATTTTACATGCATTTGGATTCGCGGTCCATTGTATGTAACTTGCCTGTGTGGCATTATTTTGATTGTCTGTGTGGCATTATTTGACTTTCCTGTGTGGCAAGGTATATTTCTGTTTTGCTTTGAGCTCGATATGAAATAACACCCAGCCATTTGATTCAGCCTATTATTTCATTGTGTTACTTTTGTTCGTTTCAGTTCAGTTCATTTGATTGAGTTAGTTAGTCGATTCATTATTCTTGTATTCTATATCCGTACTGGGCATTTGGCTCATGCTGTGTTTTTCTTCCGGCAGGTAATCACGGAGACCAAGGGCAAGTGTGATGAGAGCTCCCTTCTTTCCAAATGATTTAGAAAATTTGTTTAGATTATGATACATTGGTTTTATTGGAGTTGTAATAATTATTTCGAATTGTGGTTTGAGCCAGTTTGACCGTTTATTATGGCTTGACTTATGGTATTTATCAGTTGTTAGAGATATTCTTTTGTGGCATAGAGCTCTCTATTCATTTTGTAGTTTTGTTATGTTTTATGCGTAACTTCTCTTTCTATTTCGGAAAGGGGGTGTTACAAAGGTGTTAGATTGTTTATCGGTGGAGGTTAGTTGAGAGAAGTTCAAAAAGTGACAGTACACACAGATCGAAATCTTAAAATAAGAATTTCAGTTGTAACTACTGTCACGCAAAAGGGCATATAAAAGCATAATTGTCCGAAGTTAAAAAATAAAAAACAGAGATAAGACAATCATAGTCAGATTAATAGTGGACAGAATGTGCAAACCCATTAGAATCAGGTGGCAAGAAAGCCTACTCAGGCTAGTGTTGCTGAGGATTATGATGATCTTCTGTTAGTAGTCAATGACAAAAAAAAGACTTAACAATGACTGGATTTTAGATTCTGGGTGTTCTTATTATATGTGTCCTACTCGCGATTGGTTCTCGACATATGAACCATTTGATGGTGGAATTATTTTGATGGAAAATAATTCTAATGGAAAGTAATTGGCATTGGTACAATTAAAATTAAGATGCATGATGACATAATCAGGACATTGTCAGATATTAGACATGTTCGAGGTTTGAAAAAGAATCTCATATCATTGGGTGCACTAGATGAAAACAAGTGTAAGTACATAACTGAAGGTGAACTTATGAAGATTAGCATAGGCTCTCTTGTGTTGCTGAAAAGAATCAAGGTCGGCACTTTATATAAGTTAGAAGGTTCTACAACTATAGATTTGGATGCAATTTAGTGTTTAGTTACTGTAGACGACACCACCAGGTTGTGGCATATGAGGTTAGATCATATAAGTGAAAGAGGCATGGATGCTTTGAGTAAGAGAGGTCTTTTGTCTAGACAGAAAATAGAAAAGTTAGACTTCTGTGAGCATTGTGTCTTGGGGAAACAGAAACGATTTAGTTTCATGACTGTGGTTCATATAACAGAGGGGACTTTGGATTATATTCATTCAGACCTTTGGGGTCCTTCACAGGTTTCGTCCAAAGGTAGCGGTGCACATTATCTGCTAACCTTTATTGATAATTACTCCATGAAAGTTTAGGTTTACTGCTTGAAACATAAGAATAAAGTTTTTGTGACTTTCAAACAGTGGAAGACTTTAGTTGAGAAGCAAACAGGAAAACAGATTAAGAGGTTTAGATCAGATAATGGCCTTGAGTTTTGTGAGACTGGGTTCAATGAGTTCTGCAAGAATGAATGAATTGTTAGACATCGTACAGTTATGAAGACACCGCAACAGAATAGAATTACAGAACGGATGAACAGAACCGTGATAGAGAAGGCTAGGTATATATTGTTAAATGCAGGTTTGGGCAACGAATTTTGGGCAGAAGCAGTGAACACAACTTCTTTCTTGGTGAATCGTTCTCCTTGCACAACTATAGAATGTAAGACCCTTAAAAAGGTTTGGTCAGGTAATTCTGCAGATTATTCATTTCTTAAGGTGTTTGGTTGTCCTTTATATGCACATGTGAATGAGGGAAACTCAAACCTAGAGCCAATAAATGCATTTTTCTTAGTTATGGTTCTAGTGTGAATGGTTATAGACTTTGGTGTGCTGATCAGAAGTCAACAAAGGTCATCATTAGTAGAGATGTTACTTTTGATGAGTCTGATATGCTTCATAAAAACAAGGAATCCTTTGTTCCTTGTATTGATAGTTTTGATAGTGTTGGTTAGAAGGTGGAGCTTGAAGTAACTTCTCCTCAAGTTCATAAATCACAGAAGAGTTCAGATCATGTGCCTATTACTACTACTATTATTGCAGATGAAAATATAGTTCCAGAGGAAGAACGTGTGGACAATCAGTATTGTCTCACTAGAGACCGGGCAAAGAGGACAGTGCGACCACCACAGAGATATGGGTATTCAGATTATGTTGCTTATACCTTGTCAGTTGCCAAGGCAGTTGAGTATAGTGACCCTGTGACTTATAAAGATCTTGTTTTCTCGAATGATTCAGAAAAATGGTTGTTTTCTATGAATGAGGAAGATGGTGACATTAAGATCTTAAAGATTGATACTGCAGACAATCCATCTAACATGTTAACGAAGCCATTACCACATACCAAGTTCGAACATTGCTTGGACCTGGTTAGTGTTCAATGCACTTGAGTTATGCATTTGAGAAGAGGAGAAAGTTCACTGTTTGTGCTATATTTGGAGGATTCAAGTCAAGGTGGAGATTTGTTAGGTATGACAAGAATCTTTATTGGATTTGGTTTAGGTATTACCTAGAATCCGTTTTAGTTTTAAAAAGTTATCTTTCCTAGTTATACTCAATTTAGTATTTCTTATCCTATTTGGTTATGGAATTTTCCTATGGCCTATAAATATAGGTGTTAGGATTTTGGAGAAGAGACATTTAGAAGTATTCTAATAATTCTCATAGTTCTCTTTCTATCTTGTTGATAATTAAGATCCTGACTAGACTCGCATCGAATGACAATTACTTAACTCACGTTCTAGGGGTTCATCAAATGATTTCAAGCAATTGGGTTAAAATTGGTTCAAGGATGTTTACATTGGAACTCAATTCAAGCGGACCACGAGGATAGAGTAAAATATATGATTTGGGATTGCTAGATACAATCTATTTAGTAAGACCAAATCAATGCAAGCCAAGTCATCGAATGTGTGTTTGTTCGTGTCATTTAATTCTCAGCAAACTTATGTTATAATTTATGGAATGATTAGCCTTCACGCAACATTCTAAATGTGCAATCGTGGCAAGGAGCTTACAATTTGTAACACAGCAATATAAGTGTGAATTGTACAGGGCAAATGATCAAGTTTGGTGGAAGAATCCAATAAGAGGAGCAAAGAATCAAATCCAGGCTTTAAAATCGAAGAAAGGGCAAAACGGTCAATTTTCACTGACTGGCTCCGCAACGCCTGTTTTAGTACTACAGACGGCACCGTAGCGCCCAAGCAGTAGAAAGTCATCTTTTTAGGCGGCGCCACAGCGTCGGATTCCACGCTATTCTAAGCGTCGTGCACGGATTTTGAGACGCATTTTTTTATGCGTTTTTATCATATTTTTTTCTATAATTTTAGGGATTTTTTATATCTTTTCCAATTCTAATGTAACTATGATGTTTGTTAGATAGGATTTGATTTTCTTATGATTTGTTAGCTGGGATTTCTATTTCCATTTAAATTGTTGATTCCTTTTAGGATTTAGGGTTCTCTTATGTTAGTATAAATAAGTATGGATGATGTAATTCTAAGAACAATTTAAATTTAATCAATACAATTATTTTGTGAGGTTTTCTCATCTTTGGTTTTTTAAGAATTCCTAAGTTAATCTTAGTTTTCTTGAGATTCAATTTGACTTATCATACAACAATTCATAGTTATGTGTGGCGTCTTCTACTGCATCAATTGTTGATTGTACCAATGTTACCGCTTACATATAAGCGAGGGGTCAAGGTGTCATTGATTTCATTCAATGCAAACTTCCTTGCGCAAACAATTGTACCAAGATTCTTGTCTCAATATAGGCAAAGGGTTGAAGTGTTGTGAGCGTTCCACCTTATAACTTGCTGGAAATGATCCGGACGACGACCACCTCACGCAAGCGTGTTGTGGAGTCTATCATTTGGTATCAAAGCTAAGTTCCTAGCGAGTTACTTATCTTTAATTTTTTGTTGATTAAAAAAAGAGAAAGTCGTGAGTTAAAAAAAAATCGTGCGTGTAAAAAAATAGAGAGAAGAATTTTTTTTCAGTTTATTATTTCGATTGCTTGCCATCATTTAGAATTTATACCTTTTATATTTTGTTCTTGATAAGTTATTTTTGAATTGATTAGTAAACTGTGATTGTGTTTGGTGAATTCGAAAAGAACCTATTAGAGAGAATATTGAGAGGTAAAGGCACGAGTTATGAGATTAATTGAGGGTAAAAGCCAACTTAGAGTGTATACACGAGCGTAATTGAGCGATACATTATTTGAGCGAAACACGTAAGGGAGTGTGTGAGAAAAAAAATTCTCTACTAATATTTGTTTTGCAACGAACATGTATGGTTATGATTTTGATAGTACTTATGAAAGTCGAAGGAATTCTTTCCAAGGGAGGAATGATCCAGATGCTTATTTGAGATGGGAGAAAAAGATGGAGCGGGAGTTTGACTATCATGACTATTTTGAGCGTAAAAAGTTCAAACTGGCAATTCAAGATTTCTCCAGTCATACAGTTACATGGTGGGATCAATTTGTGCTTAGCAGGAGAAGATGTGGAGAGCATCTAATCGAGCATAGGAGGAGTTAAAAACTATGATGCGGAAGTGATTTGTTCCTATACAGTGGAATAGGAGGAATGAGTATGCATCTTCAAGACGAGTAGAGCATGCCCCAAGGTGATCAACATTGGACGACGTTAGGAAGCATCCTAGGCATAAAGAGTCGTATTGGAGGCAACCACAAGAAACTCCTAAGGTGTATAGGGAACATGTATTTTCAAAGGAGATAAAAGAAGACATCATGGAACCATTTCATAAGATGCTGGAGGCATGTTGCTTGCAGGCCCAAGATATTCTTCAAGCGTATAACGAACGAATACAGTCGAAGGAGGTAGAACTTAAAGAAGATCATGCAGTTTTCGAAGAGCCATTAGTGTCGAAAAAAGCTACAAGTCTGCAAGTTCAAGAGGAAGACCTAGAGCACTTACAAAGAGATTATGATCAGAATCAAGAGAGCGCACAACCGAAAGAAAATGATCAAAAGCTTGAGAGTGAAAAAGAGAAAAGTGAGTTTGAAAAGAATAGAGAGATTGAAAAGAGTTAGAATGAAAATACAAGAGAGATTGAAAAGAATGAGAGTGAAAATAAACGAAAGATTGAGGAAAGCGAGATTGAAAATAACAGAGAAAATGAGCAAAAAGAAGAGAGAAAAATGAGTGACTATGAAAAAGAGAGTGAGTTGGATAGAGTAATATGTTTTAAACAGCCGATGACTGTACATTTGGGAATTGACTACCTTATAAGCTATTACAAAAATTTCTGTTGTTGGGAAGAAGGAGGTTTGCTTCAAGCTTCGGTTTCGTCATCCGAAGAATCTAAAATTGTTGGGTTAAGGTTATATGCCTGGATCCTTTCTTTATCCTTGTCCCGAGCACTTTGGTAGCCATCACTAAACTATTGTAATCCCTTCGAGAGCTCGACAGATTTTTAATACTCTTGGCAAATTTGTTGCTTGACTGCTTCGGTCAATGGGGGGCCTAGCGCCTTCTAGTTGGTGAACTCCTTCTCCAAAGTGGTGTGAGCATCCATGGTTATTTTGAGCTTTTTGTCCATGGTCTCTAGTTTTCTCTACAGAGCCGCATTGTCACCCTTCAGAGTGTCGCACTCCTTCTTCATGCTTTCACTGTTCTTCAGAATTGCTCTTCGGCGTTTCTCGCCTTCGGGGACTTCCTTTTTGACTGTTTCCAGTTCGGTTTGAAGTTCTTTGCAGTGGAAGGCAATGTTGGCGTGCAGGCTCTTTTCTTTCTCAATGTCGGCCATTGCAGTCTGAACCACAAGTCCAAGACGCTCGACTTCGGTTTCCAATGCTTTTTCTCTCTCATCGGCCTGGGAAAGTCGGCACAGTATTCGGCCAGTAACAACAGTGGCCTGATATTGGATGAAAGGAAAGTTAAATAATGGAATTATTATATAAGTTTGGAGGTAGGGTTGAACTAGAAATATTTACCCGGCTTTGATGTAAGGCGTTGTGATTTATGAGTTCTTGGAGATTTGCTCCCTCGAACCTTTCGACATCACTGGGAAGAACGAAGTGCTCAAAGAGGTTGATCGGTAAGTCTTCAACGTTTTGGGGCCATAACGTTACCGAGGTAAGAGCCTCTCGGATGTGGTCGAGAGTTGGTGAAGAATGTTGGGGCGATTGATGATTTGAAGAGGTTTCAGTGTGTTACTTTTTGGCTTGGGGTTCGGTTGAGGGGCCTTCGAGTTCTTTTCTTTAATCTGTTTGTGTTTGGTTTGGTTTGGAAGTTGGGATCGGGTCGGTGGATGGAATCAGGTCGGTTGTTGGGTTCGGTTCGGTTTTTGTGTTGGAGGGGCTACGGTGGTTGGTGGGTCGGTTTGGGTATTTTGTTGTGTTTTGGTTGGAGGGATCTGATCAATAGTCTTCACGATACGCCTTCTCTTTGCTCGAAGAAGTTTGCCTCTTTCAAAAACGGGCATATCTAAGAAGCTCTTCTCGGTGAAGCTGGGTGTAGGGATAATGGAGGATGAGGGAAGTTGTGACATCGATATTGCGGTAATAGGTTGAGTTAAGGGTGGAGTTTCGGTGGATTCGGTTGGGTGAATTGTTTCTACGCGGGGTTCGGAGGATAATCCGCTGATGTCGGCGACTGGGGTCAGTTTGATAAGAGATAAGGGGTTGTGTCAGAAGGGAAACTTGAAATAATACAAGTTAATTTGAAGGGTTCGATACTTACATTTGTGGTCATAAAGTAGGTTTGGTCGCTCAGGAGCTCGAGGTCCCACTCCTTCATCGGCAGCTTTTCAATAAATTTCACTAGCTCTTCAAGACGGGTTCGAGGCAACTCTCTGATGGCTACGTTAAATCTGGAGGCTTTGGCCCAGTCAGGAATTTCGTGGGTGCTAGGACCTCGGATGTAGAACCACTGTAAATGTCATCCCTTGTTGCTTGAAGGGGTCTTCATCAGTGGACGTTTTTCGATATGTTTGCTTTGTTGCTTATTTATTTCCTGGAATCCAGATTCTCTGGATCGGCTCATGGAGAATAAGGAGAAGAAGAAGTCGATGGTGGGGGGGTGTCGAGTTCGTGGCAGAGTGCGATGAAGGAAATGATGTGGATGTAGGAGTTCGGCACCAATTGGGCAAAGCCGACTCCGATAAACCCTAGGAGAGAGATGATAAAAGCGTGAAGGGGAAGGCGTACCCCATATTTGAGGGCATTGAGAGAGATGACGGTTCACCCATCAGGACGGTGGTACATTCGTTCGATGTAAAGGGGGGTTCGAATTTCGTGGGTGGCTGAAATACGATATTGTTCTCGTATTCTGGCGAGGTCTTGGGGGCGATGATAGAAGTAGTGTTGATATGGGTGAAAGAGACTTCGTAGGAATATTCTTTCAACATTTTGAAGTTGTCAATTTCGGCCTTGGATGGGCCTGATAGTCGGGGAGTGGAAGTGTTAGTAGTGGTGACAGTGGTGGCTTCAGTAGAGATGGTGATGTTGGTGGCGGGGTTTATCATAGTTGAGGTTGGGGGAGCAGAGGCGGTGATTCTGGAGGTGGTTGGAATGATGGTGGTGGGGGTGTTTGTGGTAGCCATTGGTAAGTAATGGAACAGGATGATTGGAGGAGGTTTTCGCCTGAAAAAGAAGGGATTACAGTTAGGAGGAAAGTTGCAGAGAAAGCTTGAATAGTTTTGAGATTAGATCTGAAATGTGGCGGTTGTTTTTGAAGGAAGGGGGTTTTGAATTGTTTGACCTTTGGGTTTCGCACAATTTTTCAAAAATGGCGTAATAAGTGGGTTGAGCAGTAATGGTGGGGTCTGGTGAAGCGTGCTATGTACGTTACCCAAGTATCTGATTTTGGGCCTTGTGTCTTCACGTCTAATTGTTAGGCTTTAATGATGTACTCTTCCATTAAATGTTCCATTGTAATGAAAGATTGGGGGCAATGTTGGAGTGTGTTTATTTGGGCCCAATGGATACGGTGGGCCATAGTCCACGTGGAGGAATGTTTCCGCGTAGGAGTCTGTTTGGGCAGTAGGAGAATATTAAGGAATCCTAACTATATTTAATTTCCAATAAGGAAAGTGTCAGGATATGATTCGACTTTCTTCCTTTGAGGAGATTCAGTTTGATCTTATTAAGGTATCTAACTTAATGAGTTCTATTTCCATATGGGGATGGGCATGAAGTAGATGGTATGATCACTATAAATACAAGGCTAAACCCTAATTCACAAGTAATAACCTTCTTTCAGCACTAAAGTATTAAGCCTCCATTGTTAAACCTTATTCAGCTTATACTTATTCTCACTCCGGAGTTATCCCTCGACGGCCCAAGCCGTCAGCTCTCTGAGTATGATTTCGTTTCTGTGCAGGATTGGACGCGCAATTTGGTGATTGGGCGCGTGGATGAATCTTAGTGTTAACAAATGTGAAAGAGGAGGAGATTTTGGAGGGATTTGAGATTTTGTGAAAGGGATGTGAGTATAAGTTGTTGAGTCTCTCACTTTTGATTTATGTATTGTTTCATTTGGGGTGTGTGTCCTTGGTGTGTTAGTGTGTGTATTGGATTCAAATCTAAATAGTGATTAATTTATTCTTGGCATGTGTGTGTTCTTAGTGTGATAGTGTGTGTGTTTGAATTTCCAGGTGGAAGAGAAAAACAAATAGTAGTTTGTGCTTTTTCTTCTTCTTTTTTTTTTCTTTTGTTTTTTATTTTTTTGTAAAACTTAGAATTACTAAAACATATGTTTTATAGTTGCACATATATCATTTAAAATTTTTTTACTAATTTTTCAAAAAAGTTAATTATTTTCTAAATTTTTTTTTCTCTTCTTAAGATATTTTAATTTTCAAACATTAGTTATTTTTTTTTATAATTTGAATTTTTTTTCTGTTTGTTAATATTTTAATTTATGTGTTTAGTTTTTTTGTATTTTAATTTTTATGTTTAAACTTTTCTTTTTGTATTTTGATTTTTATTAATAATATTGATAATAATGATAAAGACATAATTGCCCTTACAAAAATCAAAACTTGGGTCGAAGTTAACGTTTGGAGCGGATTGAATCAAATTGGCCACTTGGAAGACTAAATTGAGACTCTTGTCACTTTAAGGGTTATATCGAAATTGGATGACAACTTGAAGAGACAGTTTTGCATTTCAGTCGTACTTCTTTCATCATCCACTAGCTACATGACATGTCAACTGGGCAATTAAGAAAAAAAATCAATTTTCATAGGACGAATACATTAGTGTCTCTCCTAGTTGTCATCAAATTTTAATTTGCATGGCCCCTTTAAGTAGCAAAAATCTCAATTGAGTCATTCTAGTGGTCAACTTGATTCAATTGTCTCGTGACGTTGACTTCAACTCAATTGAGAATTTTTCCATGAAAGACTCAATTGAATATAATTAGAATTGAATGACTCAAGATTTTTACCACCTAAAGGGCTAATTAAATTAAAATTGAGTGGCAACATGAAGAGATGTTTTTGTAATTTGGCCTTAAGATAGAGGACGCCAATTATCAAACCGATACACATCACTTGGGAATTATCAATTAATACACATAAATCAATACAAGATTCATTTCATTTCATATTTCTTTATTTATTGGCTTTCCAAACTTGCCACAATGAATTGCAAGCTAAAGCTTATGCAGAATTATCTTAGCGCCATATTGTGGTCGTAGAAGAAAATAGAGCTCAGGAGCATGTAGGTAAGATGGAGAGAGCTCGAACGAGAAGTTTTGTAGGATCATTGCTATAGCCATTTTCACTTCTATCATTGCAAAGTGTTGGCCAATGCATGTTCTAGGACCCCAACTGAATGGAATGAAAATGGGTGAACCCTTTGTTGCATTGGAAATTCCTTCAGAAAACCTTTGTGGATTAAACTCTTTTGCATCTTCCCCCCAAATTTCATCGTCATGATTGTGAAAAATGACTGGCAATGTCAAGTGAACAAATGCCGGTATTGTCACATTTCCTAGTTTTATCTTCTTGGAAGTAGCTCGAAGAAGCATACCTGCTGGGGGATATAGCCTAAGCACCTCATACAATATCATAGTTACCTACAAGAAAGAAAAGTAATTACCTTTATACCTTATATATTATTAGAGTTACCTACTCTTACTTTGAGAATTCAAATAAAAACAAATCCACTTGTTAAGCATAGAGTTAAATATAATACATGTATAATAAAATCATTTTAATGCAACTGTGTTATAAACTAATGCAGTTTGTTTTTATATACTATCAAAATAGACTGTTCATTTTAAACTATAGAAATCAAAATCATTTTCAGTACAGAATTATACCATACAACTCAAGAGAAATGCTGCAATATGCCCTAATTCCCCACCAACAAAATCTTTCTCAGAGTTGTACCGTACAACTCATTAAAACTTTTACAGAGTTATACCGTACAACTCATTTGGGAGAAAAAAATCAGCCAGCTTAGAATTTTCCTTGTATAGATATACCCTCGTGAAATTCAAAAAAATTTGCACTTTGGCTTCTAGCGTTTTGTCATCTAGTGAAAATAAAGATTAAATATAAGGCAAAATAATTGGCATATTTATGAAGTTCTCGAAATATTCTTACAATTTTGAGGTGGTTGAGCATTTCAAAATCAAACTCTTTTTTATTGCTCAAAACCTGCAAAACCTCCTCTCTTGCACGAGCTTGCCAGTCTGTATGTTTGCTCAATAATACCATTGTCCATACAAGTAAACGTGCGCTTGAATCTGCTCCAGCAGAATAAAACACCTTGCACTCATCTATTACTTCTTCCATTGTCATTCCTGTTCCTTCTTCTTGTGTCTCTTTGCGAGTGGCTTCCATTAACACACTCAACAAGTCATCCTTGTTAACTTCTTGTCCCATTTTTAGTGCCTTTTCCCTTTTCTTGATGATCCCACTTAGTTGCTCTATCATTTCTCCATTAAGTTTTTTCATTTCCCTATTTGCTTTGATTTGAAAAGGCCTACACTTAAATCAACCATTGTCAGTGCAAGAATAATATAATAAGATTTATAGTTAATATTGGAAGTGATCCATGTAATACTCTCATTTCAGGGCGAAAAGTGTGTATATATATATATAGAGCGCCCTTCACATGCGGGTGAATCCGCATACGGGTTGAAAAAAAATCATTAGCAAACTATGTTTTCATGAAAAAATACAACCCACTTCACTTAAACAAAGGCAAGAAAATGAGGATAAGAAAAAGAAAAGTTAAGGCCGCCATCCTGATATTAAGGAGAGAGAGACTTGAAAGAAGAAGGACAACCTTATATATATATATGTGTTTTATTTGTTCTGATAGTGCATGGAACAAGTTAAGAAGAGTCATTCCACCCAACAATATAATTTATTTATTTATAATAATATATTTTATTTTTATATTAATAATATTAATTAAATTTTTATTAAAAATAATATTTTACTAATTTTAAAATAATTTTAAATTCGCTAAAAAGAGAAGAAGTCTTTCTTTTAAGGTTTATTATCCTATCAAATAAGAAGACTTCTTCTCTTTTTAGCGAATTTAAAATTATTTTAAAATTAGTAAAATATTATTTTTAATAAAAATTTAATTAATATTATTAATATAAAAATAAAATATATTATAATAAATAAATAAATTATATGGTTGGGTGGAATGACTTTTCCTAGCTTATTCCATGCACTGTTAGAACAAATAAAACACACATATATAAGGGTTAATTGCAAATTAAACCCCGAAATATACACCCTTTTACCATTCGTACCCCGATGTTTAAACGCTCACATCCCGCTAACAGTACTTTGGGTAGCGGGATGTGACCACTTTTTTGGCCGGGATGTTTAAACGCTCACATCCCGCTAACTGACCCTTTTGGAATAAGCTAGGAAAAGTCATTCAACCCGATGTTTAAACGCTCACATCCCGCTCACATCCCGCTAACTGACCCTTTTGTAATTTCCGGCCAAAAAAGTGGTCGGAACTGCCACGTGTCCGGTGGTGTATGTATAAGTGCGATTTGACTAGATTTTTATATACTTGACCGTATAAAACCTTTGAAAACATGATTAATTAGATTAAGTAATACATTTTTATTTACTAATATAATAAATTACAAATTTACAAACCTAATTTATTTTCTTTTTCCTCTTCTTCCCCATCTTCATCATCTTCCATTACCATAGAACTCACCAAAAAATTCAAAATCCAAAATTCCCAAATCATTCATCCTCTTCCCTTGTAACCATTCATCAAGCTTGAAAATCTCAAACTAAAAGTCCTAATTCGTTCAACATCTTCAAAAATTTGCCAAATCTCAAACCCACTTCATTTTCTCTCTCTAAGAGGAAGAACCAAAAACCTAAATCCAAACCCAAAAATTTTAGAAATCTCATGAGCAGAGGAAGAACCAAAAACTCAAACCCAGAATTTTAGAAATCTCAACACCCATAAATTCCAAACCACAATCGAATAAACCAAGCGTAAGATCAAACCCATCTATTATCTCATACACCAAACCCAGAAAAATCAAAGAAACAAACCCATAACAGATCTAGCACCAAGGGTAAGATCAAACCCAAATAGAGCCCTTTATTTAAGCATCCATAGTGATCGGGACCAAAACTAGTCGCATCCATCGTAGATCTGAGTTTGAATATTTCAGATCTTTCACAAAAATTCGTCATAATTCGAGGACCCTTGGGTTTATAATGAAGATGAAGATCAAATGAAAATGAAAGAGATGAAGATAGAGATTTTCACTTTGTTTTGGTTTGATGAACGAAATGAGATCGAATTAGCAGGCCCTTTGGTTTGTTGCTCTAATTTGTTGTATGTTTTGGCTTGTTGAATGAGATGGAATTAGATTGATGAAATTCCTAAATTGTTTGAATTTTTTACCCTTTATTTTGTTAATCTAGTATTTCACATGTATTTCTACAAATTAATTAAGTCAACTACGGTATTTATACGGTCAACAATATTTAAATATTAAATTATGACACGTGGCCATTTTCCGGCAAAAAAATTGACCGAAAATCTGAATAGGGTCCATCGTGCTTACTTTATGGTACTTTGGGTAGCGGGATGAGAGCGTTTAAACATCGGGATACGAATGGTAAAAGGGTGTATACTTCGCGATCTAATTTGCAATTAACCCTATATATAAGGTTGTCCTTCTTCTTTCAAGTCTCCCTCTCCTTAATATCAAGGTGGTGGCCTTAACTTTTCTTTTTCTTATCCTTATTTTCTTGCCTCTGTTTAAGTGAGTGGGTTGTATCTTTTCATGAAAACATAGTTTGCTAATGATTTTTTTTTAAACCCGTATGCGGATTCACCCCGCATGTGAAGGGCTCTCTCTCTCTCTCTCTCTCTCTCTCTCTCTCTCTCTCTCTATATATATATATATATATATATATATATATATGTGCGCGCGCGCGCGAGCAAATGGTAGTCTAACGGTAAGTGTCCACCCAAAAATAACTATGCTCTTAGTGGCACAAAAAATAATACCTCCATTTCAAAATATAAAATATTATTATTGGCATTTTGAAAATCAATTTAAAATGAATTAAATTTTAATTGATATGACACAATTTAAAAATGTAAAACGACAAATTGTAGTACCTTTTAGATACTTCATTCGTCCTAAAAAAGATGTTCAAAGAATATTTTGCACAAAAATTAGAAAAGCAAAGTAGAGAAAAAAGTAGAGAAAATTTCAAATTTATCTTTAATGACTCACAAAATTATATTTACTGATGAGTCTTTTTATTTTTATATAATAGGATCCAAATAAATGACATATTTGTCATTTACTTTATATACTCCCTCCGTCTCAAATTAATTGCACAATTTTGACCTTTTTAAGTCAAATTGACTATTTTTAAAACTAATTTTTTTACTATTTTTACAAAAATATAGGTGAAGAGATTATAACCAAAAGAAAGTATATACAATTTATTACTAATTCCAATTTTTATAATTTTAGAAATATATTTATATATGCTTAATTATTAATTCTAAAAATAGTCAATTTGACTTAAAATGGTCAAAATTGTGCAATTAATTTGGGACGGAGTGATACTTATTATCATCTTTTTGAGGATAAAAAAGAAATATTATACTTTAAGTCATCCTTTAGAGGACGGAGACAATAGTAATTAAAATATTCATTACTACAGTGACTAAAATTAAATAAAACTATTTCAATTTTGAATTTAAAAATATTTTTAAATAACTTTCAAAAATTAATAATAATCTTATATTTTAAAATCAAAAGAGTCGATTTGGTATTACCTCGCCCATGGTATATAGCTGGAGCCCATAGACTGGAACGCAAGATCAGCTTGTTTTTCATGGAGTTCAAATATCCTTCTTCCTTCTTCAAAATTACTGCCAAACGCTGCTCGAGAAATCATATCACGGGCCAAAATTTCAATATAAGGCCATGCATCAACTTCTGATGATCCCTTAGTTGGGACTAATGTTTTCCAATTGTTGATCATATTTTTACAGCTCAAATAAATTTCTGGTAATGTTCCCTTCAGACACATAACGAATAAATGGTAAAAATAGCAATTAAGTTTAGTATGTCATTAATTGTAATAGACAACAAAAAATGGAATACATAACTTGTTTAATTAAAGGTGTACTCTTGTAAATCAAATTTCTCGTTGATACATTGTTGAATCTTCTATCCTATACTACTACTATAATTTGAATAAATCACAAATTACACCTTATAGTTTCGACCTAAATTTGATTTCCTTCCAAAATTTTAATTTCAATTAAAGCACCTTCAATATTGAGCGCTTAAATAATTTGCACCCTCCACAGTTCACACCCTCTACATTAAAATAATTTGCACCCAAAACTTTAATGCAAATGGTGCAAATTATTTTCACACTCAAAAGTTTAGTGTCCTTTTAATTGAAAATAAAGTTTGGGGTGGAAATAAATTTTACTCCTAAACTATAGGATCTAATTTGTGATTTAGTCCTATAATTTTCAGCATTTTTAAAGAGTAATTAATATTTACCTTCAACTTCTCAAGATTAAAAGCTTGGTTGGTTATCTTCCTATGTCTTGACCATTTTTCACCGTGAGCGGTCGATAGCCCTCCAACAACTAGATCAGCAACCGGATCTGGGTATACTTTATGAAATTCATCAGGCTTAGATAAAATCTCCTTAACTAGCATAGGGTCCATGATATTTAACCTTGGTTTTGCTCCGAACCACATATATGAGTTGTTACCTGCAAAGTATGAAATTCCCATTTTAATTACGTACATAACCATTCATTATAGGAAAAGTTATCAACTTTAAAACTAAATTTAAATGACAATATTGCTATTAAAAGTGAACTTGCCAAACTTGGAGCATCATATGAGGATCCGCTCAGGATGAAGTTGTTTTACCACGTATCATTATTAAATTCTATTATTTTTTGTTATATTTGTTATGGTAAATGTTGCATTCTATGGACCAGCACAAATGCAAAATTATTTATAACCAATGTAACAAAAAATTGTCATATTGGTATATGATGCGATAACTTCACCTGCACCTTGACCTGATCTATCTATCATATGAGTGTTCAGCCAACGTTATAGAAGTGAAACTCTATTTTCCTTCCTGAAGTATAAAGGATCTCTGAGATTCCGTACAGCTAGACTTTGGTCATTTCATTTCAGTGCATGGTTAATTCATATATATAGGAACGAGTTGCAACTTTGTGTTATATAAATACAACTCTTTCCTATGAATTAGCCAGTCAATTAACCAAACCCTAACATCATCGAATCCAGATTCGATTGTCGGAAATGCACCAAAAAGTTCTTCAAAAAAACATTTGGAAATTCGTTGAAAATGGAACTGTTATTCTACTCTGAAGGGGGAGGGGGAGGGGGGGGGGGGAAGGGAAACATAACTATATGATGACCATCAACATACCATATTTCTTGACTAAATGATGTTGATATGGTAGTACTCGGGCTCCAATATCATGGGAGAAGTCGATGGGTTTCGACATTGCTGCTTGTGATATCCTTGAGAACTCTTTCATATCGCCGTGCAAAAACTTGTACGGATTGCCAGTAAACCCAAGCTCTCTCAGGTACTTCTCTATCTTTTTCGGCCTTACCCATAGCCTATTCACTAATTTGTGTGCCAAGTTCACAATTGTAACCAAAACAACTGAGATTACTATTGAAGCTACTAGTAGTACTCCCATATTCACTTGTATAGGCTACAAATACTTCTATGCGTATTTATAGAGAGGAAGAGGAGATAAGAGTGTGTAATAGTTACCAGTTAGTGTTAATTGCTTCTTTGTTTTACATAATATTAACCCGTGTGAGGCCATATTTCTTGCCTGATCCGTTGTCCTAATTTTATATATTATTTTTATTTAGAATTAATTTATAACTAAACAAAAATTACGTAAATAATAATACATAAGGTGAAATATATGACAACAAATGAGATAGAGAATAGAACAATATATTTGAATCCCAAGTAGTTGCAGTACTTATACAAGGTTTATAATTCAAGTTTTTGACTAGTGCTTTTAGTGAATACTTGTCATATGTTCAAATTTTAACAAAAGTATTTTTGAGTCAAGGAGTTGGTGGCTCATTCATTTTTGTAATTATAGACTCTAGTTCATAGCCAGTATGGTTCAGCTAACTCATATGTAGCCGTATAGCAACATATTAGACTCGAATCGGTCACACCCATTTTTGGTTATGAATCAGTCCCAAATTGGAGCATAAATAAAATTATTAAAATTTTAGTAACTTATATATAAATAAATTAATTATCTCTCTGTGCTCATGTTTGTATTACTATATAAAATATAAAGCAACTGACCTGGTTAGATTAAATATTGACACTTTTTCCAACACTCTCTGAGTCTCACTCCTTATTACTTTTTCTGTGTTTTTTCACCTAAAATAATGAGAATATAACATTAATAACAATAAACCCTACACTGTCTATCACATGCTCTTTATTTATTATGTTGCTGTTAAGAAACAAACGACTTTGTTAGATTAAATATCCATACCATGCATAAAATATAATATTCGAAATTGAGTAGAAAAAAGCAACTCAATTATTGTAGATTTACTCTAAATAATATATTATTAATTACCCATTTAAATAAAATACAATCATTAATTTCAATCATATCACTCCCAATTCTTTATCACTAAATTTTGCTCGGTGCAATCATACATCATTTATGTATTTATGTATTTGGTGTGACTCAAATAAATGAGTGATTACCCATCCCAAGAATGTAATTGTTAGATTATAAAATAGGTCTACATTTTGCATATAAACATACCAAGTTTTTTAACTTAAATAAATGATCAGTAAGAAGAGTTTGTCTTAGTCATTATATATTACTAGTGACTATCGCACACGCATTACGTGTATAAATTATGTGTGATAAAATAAAAAATTTATAAAATTTAGAGGAGTAAATAGAAAGATATATAAAAATTAATATCAAAAAGAACAAAATAGTAATTTATCTAAAGTTGTAGGGGTAAAAAAGTAAAAAAGGAAAAAAGTGTAACACAAAATTATCAAACTTGTGGAGGAAGCCTCATGAACGTTTTATAATATACTAGTATCCGATGACAAACGCGCTGCGTGTGTAAATTTATGTGAGGTAGAATAAGAATTTTATAAAATTTGCAAGACTAAATAAAAATAATTAATATAAAAAGAATAAAATAAGAATTACAACAAAATGTGAGGGGCGTTTTGGGAAGCCAAATGGCTTCACCAAAATTGTTTACACCAAAGGAATACAGATAATATGGATATAGATACAAACTTTCTCAAGTTGCTATCTGAGATAAGTTATATGCCCCTCAATCGGTTAATAATTAAATGATAATTTTTGGCCCAATTGAAAAGTGGTTAATAATTAAAATGAAAACTTTTTTGACGATTAAGAAATAGACTGCAAGTGTAGTAGAAATGAAAAGACAATAAGAATATTGTTCAAGTATCTCAAAAATAGACTCACCTTGATACCACATTAATTTTATAAAATGAACTCAAATCTAACATACAAAAATTATTTTCAATATGATATCAGAGACATACGTAAGATTTTGATAGACAAAAGTAAATCTAGTTCATTATCAATATAGACAATTGTCGACGCTGACTTTTTAAAAAATAATTATTTTTTATGAATAATAAACTTATATTATTATTATTATTATTATTATTATTAATAAGAACTTATGTGATCAAAATTAAATCGTACCGATGTAAATAATAATAATAATAATAATAATAATAATCCGCTCCTTAAATTTAGACACAACATATATATTCAAAAAAACTAATTCACTGAAAAAATTAAACTAAGACAAAAAGACAACTCATGAGTGGGCCAAGAACATAGCCAAACACGTGATCCACGCATAACATTTTGTGGAAATTAAAAAGCAAACAAACAAGACTACTTTCTGCTCGAGTATATATAAAAATAGGGGCCTGAAAAAAAGATCAGATAAATCACATGACCAGCCTAACCACCAAAATTTTATAAATATAAATAAAGATATCCACAACAAGAAGAACCTTTATATATTTAAAAACTTAACCACACAGATTTGACAAAATTAATATATATATATATATATATATATATGTATATATATATATATATAACTAGTTAAACTTTTCAGTTTGTCCAACCAATGTTAGTAGTGGATAGTAGTAGTTATGTATTAGGTGTCACATACATACATCCACAGCTAGAGTTTCTCCAAAAGTGTTTATTGTCACCAACATATAACCAAGAAAAATATGATTGTGTGGGTCATAGAATATCTTGCAATAATTTTGTGAAAAGCTCCATCCATTGTGTATAAATTTTTAAATTTAAAACTGGTATACGTTAACGCAATTGATATTAACATGACAAAAATTATGAGCACGTGACAATAATTTTTATATATACATTTATGGCTTTTGTTGAAACCAAAACCCGAAAAATATCTTTATTATTCTCTGTGATACAAAAAGAGTCTCTTTTAATTTATTTTTAATCAATTAATGAAAGTTTGCAATTTAAAATTGATGTGATTTTTATTTGTTTTAATTAATGCAATTAATAGACTTTTATAAGCTTAATTTGTCCCTGTTTCTACCAGAATGCCTTAAAAGCTTATTAGGTTTTTTATATTATTCTTTTCCCAAAGAAATCGGATTATATATGACTTGTTATATTATTTCTAAAAAAATAGAATTAAGTAATTGACTTTTATATATAAGCTTACAAAGCTTGTTTACAATTTTCAGTGAATGAATAAAATTACCTACAAATGAGGTCTAAATATTTTCAGCAAGAACAATATAAGAACAAGGCACTTTTAATTGCTAGAAAATTCTCTGATTATATCAATTTTGATAAAACAGTTGTATTTTCAGCAGTATGAGAACTGTTATTTATAAGCAATAAGTCCCAACGGTTAGTTTTAAAACTCAACTTATGAAATCAGTTTTGAAAAAACTAAATCCTGCAAAAGATATGAAAAGATTTTATCTAAACATAATCTGACACTGACATTATTTAAAAATTGCAAACAGGATAATTATACATTGTTTTAGAGAAAAATTGTTTGGCACACAGTTAGGAACAAGTTATCTTTAAAAGATAAAAGTTTTGTTATCTCCAAAACAAAATCTGTTTCGATAAAAACTAGCCAGATAAAAATAGTTTTGTCTCCATGCCTTGCACTTTGAGATTCCAGCAACTATTCTGTAGCTTTTAGAGCATCTCCTGCAAGATTCTAAAACTTCAATCTTAGACTAAATATAGTTTAGGACTAATGCTTCCTCTCCGGCAGCTAGACTAAATATAGTCTAGAAGATTTTTTGATGGATCCAAAAGACTATATCAAGGAATTTGATTTTGGTAGACTATAATTTTTAATATATTTTAATGAGAAGGGTGGGGATGATGATGAAGAAGAAGAAGAAAGAGAATCAGTTTTTTTGAATTCATTGATTATTTTAATCTTTTTATATTATAATCCACAAGATACTCCATCTGCCGGAAGGATTAAAGACTAAAAAACATTTGATGATATCATATGGACTAAATATAGTCCACGGGATAGTCCACCTGCTGGAGATTGTCTTAGTCATTGCTCCTTGAAAACTTTCAGCACCTCACTTCAATTAAATCTGTAACAACATGAAAGCACTACAAAAACCCAGTTGCCATCATTAAAACTATAAACCATACAAACCAACACTAACCTCTAACGGACGGTAGATTAGTGGGGAGGATAGCAAAACTTGAAGATAAAATGAGAAAGCTACTAAGTAAAGAGAAAATCTATCTCACTGAAAAAAGAAAAAATTGTTAGAAATAAAGTGATTGGAATGTGAAAGGATTGGAAGATGAAAAGGCTGAGAATTCGAAAGGTTGCAAATGGTGGAGCCCACAAGAAAATTAAAAGGCAAATCCTTTCATATTCGGTAGATTAACATGTGCTATATATATGTCTATATCCTCCATTCTAAAATGTGATTGAATAAGCTACATGTAATACGAAATGGCAAATGAGTAATGTAACACACTCATCCGAGAAATTAGAGAGATATCAAAAGTATTGTGGATGACCACTTAAATACAAGAGTTTATCAATATACATTTTATTGATATACATTTTGTTTTATCTATCATTTCACAACACGTTATCAGCACGAATTTCTAACCAACTGAGGAAAGGAAGTTGTTCTCCCATGATTCTTCAAACACCAAAGGTTATTTCTGTCAATGGATCCGCAAATGTTATCCCACATAGGCTCATACCAAAATCTGATAAGCAACCATCCTACATCACAGATAAGTCCTATTATCTATTTTTTTTTATTATTTGTGAAAATATTTGTTGAGATTACAATTGGTTAAAATACTAATTGAGGATATATTTATTTGTCTACATATATATATATATATATCTGAGTTTGCAAAATTTGAATTAAAAATTAATAATGCAAACATTGATAATTGTGTTACTGCTTAAGTATACTAGTTGTTAGAAAATTGCATGTTATTTGTTTGTCAACTTACAAAACTTGAATTTACTGTCCTTGATATATCGAGCATGAATTACTTGTGATGGACTCTTGATGTTGAGATTTATTTAGAGGCAAAGAATCTTGAAGATACAATTAAGGTTGACAATCATGCATCCCTGCAGGATCATGCAAAAAATCAATAAATTTTATTTGATATCATCTCCATGAAGAAAAAAAAAATCATTGATGAATTCATTTACTACATTTAATGCCTCAAATATGCTCCTGCAGTAGCAATATCGAGAGCATAAGTTCACAAAATATTTTCTGAAGCGATAGAGGAAACTATGTTCCCTGAAGTGATATCGTGTCTTATAGTGGCTGAACAAAATAATGAGTTTTTGCTATAAAATAAAAACTATCAATCTCGCTCGACCAGTTCTACTCCATTTTCTGAAGTGAATGGAACCTCATTTGATAAATATAGAGGAAATTATGGTCATGGTCATAGGTATAGAATGGAAGGTCATTGGTCACGTACCTGTCATACTCCTAAATATTTGATAGATTTGTACCAAACTTCCATAAAAAAAAGGGAAAAGGAATAAATATTTTTATTTTGATATGTTTCATTTATGCTTCAAGTAATAAAGTTTAATTTATGTTTTACATATATGAAGATGTATGAGTCCTACTGGTAATTAGAGGCTCTGGAAGAGCGATTATCATATAGAATGATATTTAAAATTATGCAAAGTCAATATCAATACCATATCGGGTTCATTGAACTTAATTGAAAGCTCTGGAAGAGCGATTATTCATCAAACTTAATCAAGGCTCTGGAAGAGCGATTATAATTGAAAACTCTGGAAGAGTGATTATAATGTTGCTAAAAGGCACAAAACTTTGTATTGATAATGTTTTGTATTCTACTGAGTCAAGCCAAAATTTACTCAACTTTAAGGATATACGTTATAATAGTTATCATGTTGAAACTAATAACGAAAGCAGTGAAGAATTTCTTTATATTACTTCAATAGTATCGGGCCAGAAGCTCATACTAGAAAAACTGCCTATTTTCTCTTCTGGGTTATATTATACTACAATGAGAATAGTTGAAACAAATGTTGCAATACACCAGAAGTGTTCAGACCCAAAGATTTTTATGCTTTGACATGATCGTCTTGGTCATCCAGGATCAATAATGATGCGTCGAATTATTGAAAACTCTCATGGACATCCCTTAAAGAACCAGAAGATTCTTTCACCTACTGATTATCCATGTAGTGCTTATTCTTAAGGTAAATTAATTACCAAACCATCACATTCAAATATTGTTGTTGAGTTTTCATCTTTCTTAGAAAGAATTCAGGGTGATATATGTGGACCAATACACCCACTTTGTGGTGCATTTAAGTATTTTATGATTTTAATTGACGCATCAACCAGATGGTCACATGTATGTTTACTTTCTACTAGAAATGTGGCATTTGCTAGGCTCCTTGCTCAAATAATTAGGCTGCGAGCACAATTTCCTGATTATCCAATTAGGAAAATTCGTTTAGATAATGCTGGTGAATTCACATCTCAAACTTTTGATGACTATTACATGTTTATTAGAATTGATGTTGAACATCCTATTGCACATACATATACTCAAAATGATTTAGCTGAATTACTTATCAAGAGACTTCAAATTATTGCTCGACCTTTGCTTATGAAATCAAAATTACTAGTTTTTGTTTGGGGTCATGCTATTTTACATGCTGCATCATTAGTTCGCATTAGACCAACTGCTTATCATAAATTTTTACCATTGCAACTTGTACTTGGCCAACAACCAAATATTTTTCACCTGCGCATATTTGGTTGTGCTGTATATGTACCTATTGCACCCCCACAACGCACTAAAATGGGTCCTCAACGTAGACTTGGAATTTATACGGGTTTTGATTCTCCATCTATCATTAAATATCTTGAACCTCTAACTGGTGATGTTTTTAAGCCACATTTTGAGGATTGTCATTTTAATGAAACAATCTTCCCACTATTAGGGGAGAAAAATCGTTGTCTGAAGCACGAAATTTGCCTAAAGCACGACAAGAGATTACATGAAATGTTTCGACGTTATCTCATCTTGATCCTCGTATAAATCAATGTGAACTGAAAGTTCAAAGGATTATTTATTTGCAAGAAATTGCAAATCAATTACCGGATGTATTCACTGATAGTAAGAAAATAGTGAAATCTCACATTCCAGCTGCTGATACTCCAGCACGGATTGAAGTCCCTATAGGATAATCAGTTAATACAGCAACAAATGAATTAAAACCGCACCTGAAACGTGGAAGACTGATCAGTGCTAAAGATAAAATTCCCTAGAAGAGGAAAGTACAAGAAAAATAAGTTGCAGCCTATAAAGAGGCTATACCCATGAAACAGGCCACAGAAATAACTGATTTATCCAAAACTTATGAGCAAAAATCTCCTGAAAATAAAACTCTTGAAGAGTTATCCCCTGAAGAGGATCAGGTACCTGAAAATAAGGAGATCTCGATACATTATGTACATACATGAGAAGTATTGGATAGAAATAAAATTATTGTCGACAACATATTTTCATATAAAGTTGCTCTTGATATTACCAGAAGTAATGATCATGAATATGAACCACAAACCGTTAAAGAATGTCAATGTAGAAATGATTAGCCAATGTGGAAAGAGGCGATTCAAGCAGAATTAAATTCACTAAATAAACGTGAAGTTTTTGGACCTGTAGTCCAAACACTTGAAGGTGTAATGCCTGTTGGATACAAATGGGTATCTGTACGTAAATGAAATGAGAAAAATAAAATTATAAGGTACGAAGCACGACTTGTAGCACAAGATTTCTCGCAGAGACCTAGTATTGACTATGAAGAAATATATGCTCCTGTAATGAACGCAATTACATTCAGATTTTTAATTAGCTTGGTAGCAAAAGAAAATTTGGATATGCAATTAATGAATGTTGTTACAGCATATCTGTATGGATCATTAGATAATGATATCTACATAAAAATTCCTGAAGGATATAAAATGCCTGAAGCATATAATTCTACATCTCAAAGTATGTATTCTATCAAGCTACAAAGATCCTTATATGGGTTAAAGCAATTCGGACGCATGTGGTATAATCGCCTCAGTGAATATCTTTTGAAAGAAGGATTTGAGAATAATCCAATTTGTCCATGTATTTTTATCAAAAAATCAGAATCCGAATTTGCTATTGTTGCAGTATATGTTGATGATTTAAATCTTATAGGGACTCCAGAAGAGTTAACAAAAATAACAAATTGTTTAAAGAATGAATTTGAGATGAAAGATCTTGGTAAGACAAATTTTTGTCTTGGCTTACAAATTGAATATCTTCCAAATGGAATTTTTGTTCATCAATCAGCATACACAGAAAAAGTCTTGAAGCACTTTTACATGGATAAAGCTCATCCTTTGAGCACTCCAATGATAGGACGGTCACTTGATATCAAGAAAGATCCGTTTCGACCATAAGAAAATGATGAAGAAACTCTTGGTCCTGAAGTACCATATCTTAGTGCAATTGGTGCTTTGATGTATCTTGCAAATTTCACACGACCTGATATAGCATTTGCAGTTAACTTACTAGCAAGGTATAGTTCTGCACCAACTCGAAGACATTGGAATGGAATTAAGCATATTTTGCGATATCTTCGTGGGACTACTGATTTGGGATTATTTTATCCAAATGGATCAAAACTACAGTTAGTTAGATATGCTGATACATGTTATCTTTCTGATCCACACAAAGGCATATCACAAACAGGATATTTATTTACTTATGGAAATACTTCTATTTCATGAAGATCTGTTAAGCAAACAATTTTTGCTACTTCCTAAAATCATGAGAGATTAACACAATTCATGAAGCGAGTCGTGAATGTGTTTGGTTGAGATCGATAATTCAACACATTCGTGAGAACTGTGGATTATCATCAATCATAAATAGTCCAACGATATTATACGAAGATAAGATGCTTGTATCACTTAAATTAGGGGAGGCTATATCAAGGGTGATAGAACCAAGCATATTGCACCAAAATTCTTTTATACACGTGAGCTCCAGAAGAATGACAATATTTATGTCAAGCAGATATAATCATGTGATAATTTGGCTGATATATTCACTAAGCCATTACCAACTGCGACTTTTAATAAGATGGTGCACAACATTGACATGCGTCAACTCAAGAATATTTTTACTATGAAAAATAAAAAATTATATATACTCATGAGGGGGAGTAAATTTTCTGAAGGATATGTGCTGATTGTACTCTTTTTCCTTCGCTAAGGTTTTTTCCCACTGGGCTTTCCTTTGCAAGGTTTTAATGAGGCAATCCTAAGGCACTAGATGATATACAAGAATATTGTACTCTTTTCCTTAGCCAAAATTTTTTCCCACAGGGTTTTTATTTGGTAAGATTTTTAACGAGACATATTCTTAGAAAGTAGTCATCCAAGGGGGAGTGTTAGAAATAAAGTGATTGGAATGTGAAAGGATTGGAGGATGAAAAGGCTAAGAATTCGAAAGCTAGGTTGCAAATGGTGGAGCCCACAAGAAAATTAAAAGGCAAATCCTTTCATATTCGGTAGATTAACATGTGTTATATATATGTGTATATCCTCCATTATAAAATGTGATTGAATAAGCTACATGTAATACGAAATGGCAAATGAGTAATGTAACACACTCATCCGAGAAATTTAGAGAGATATCAAAAGTATTGTGGATGACCACTTAAATACAAGAGTTTATCAATATACATTTTATTGATATACATTTTGTTTTATCTATCATTTCACAACAAAAATAAATTAATTAAAAATGGGCACGTGGTATACGTATTTTCGACAGAAGCTTCTTAATTCTGTGGGAGTTACTTATCTTCGGTAGGTATTAATTCCGTCGGAGTTACTTATTTTCGACAGAAATTCTGTCAAAATTAGTTGTGTTGAGAATAATTAATTCCGACAAAATTCTCAACGGAATTAATTCCGAAACTATTAATTCCGAAGAAATATTCTTTCGAAAATAAGTTATTTTCGACAGAATAAACTTATTTCCGACGGAATATTCCGTCAAAAATAGGTATTTTTCTTGGAGTGGATCTAACTATCATAGTTGAAGCATGGAACATCCGCCTATGTAACTCAGGTAGGTTTCTAATCTATCTTATAATGTAATATAACTTTGATGTGGTCGTAATCCATATCTTTTGGATTCGTCACATTGTATGACCTTGGATTTTAATAAATTTTATTTTTGTCGGGCAAAAAAAAAAGTAACTCAAATGAATGAAATTTTAAAATAAAAAATGTAATTAAAATTAAAATGAAGTATTTATTTAGCGTAGTGATATATGTGTACCCTAAATTAATTGTTACACACCCTTGTATATCAAAGAGACTATATTATCCTTAATTAATGAGAAGCAAATTAACATATTTATCCCCACAGCGTTTACAGCTCTATACCCCAACCCAACTTGCTTTGGCCCCGAGTCTTTCCTTTCTATTTCTCGGTAAGTGGATCGTGGGAGCATAGGGGCGGTATCTGCTTTTTTTGACTGATAGAAAGAATCTCTCTTTTGTCCTATATTTTTTTTATTTTAATAGGACTCCGTACAAGCGTTGTTTCTATCTACTATTATCTAAACATAATCAAGTTATTAATGACTGGACGAAATCAAGAAATAACCCCTCACGTGTGAAATTATAGAAGATCTCCTTTCAGATCAAACAATTCCATAGAATTGAGTAGAGTTTTGATCAAACCTGCCAAAAAATTCATAAAAGTGGATTTTACCTGGAGAGTCGGACTTTGTGGAGACTTGTGTTTTTGGTAAACAGTCGTCCGGGCCTAGTCATTGCGACCCCCTTCTCTCGAAGTTACGGGACTATTTGTTAATTTCCTTGAGAAAGTTATCTCACACCCCTAGGTATTCTCTACCTACCTACCTGTGTCGGTATAAAGAGAGGCATATGAAGCGTGGAAAGAATGTAAAAAGTGTGTAATACAATAGATAACTTTAAGGACTGGTGGCAAATTAACCTCTTGATTGATCAATGCGAGTGAACTATTCTGAGATGCTTCGTAAAACCTTTTTCATTGTTTTTCGAAATGAAACTCAATTCTCTAATTTGCCGACTCTAAATTCCACAAGAATAATAGGGCTTCCATAAAATTTTGTAATTATCATTTGTTTATTTTAAAGTTTGTTTTTAAAAAAAAATACAATATCTAAAGGTTTATTGACTAAATAATTTTCTATTTTCTTTGAATTTGAATTTGAAGTCAAAATAAAAATTTTATTTTTTACATGGAGCAATAAACTATATTGTTGGTAGTTACTTTAGTAAAATAGAAGCTAAATTAATTATATATCATGTCTTAAGAACAAGAAGGTTTACCTTTATAAATATTTTTTAGTTTTTCCTAATATTTTATATGTTCTAATCTTTAAAGAGTGTCGCTCCATCTCTATAACTTTGTTGTGGTCGTAATCCATATCTTTTGGATTTGTCACATTGTATGACCTTGGATTTTAATAAATTTTATTTTTGTCGGTCAAAAAAAAAGTAACTCAAATGAATGAAAATTTTAAAATAAAAATGTAATTAAAATTAAAATGAAGTATTTATTTAGTGTAGTGATATATGCGCACCCTAAATTAATTGTTACACACCCTTGTATAGTAAAGAGACTATATTATCGTTAATTAATGAGAAGCAAATTAACATATTTATCCCCACAGCGTTTACGGCTCTATATCGCAACCTAATTGCTTTGGCCCCGAATCCTTCCTTTCTATTTCTCAGTAAGTGGATCATGGGAGCATAGGGGCGGTATCTGCTTTTTTTGATTGATAGAAAGCATCTCTCTTTTGTCCTATATTTCTTGGTTTTAATATGACTCCTTACAAGTGTTGTTTCTGTCAACTATTATCTAAACATAATCAAGTTATTAATGATTGGACGAAACTAATAAATAACCCCTCACATACGAAATTATAAAAGATCTTCTTTCAGATCAAACAATTCCATCGAATTGAATAGAGTTTTGATCGAACTTGCCAAAAAATTCACAAAAGTGATTTTTACCTGGAGAGTCGGACTTTGTGGAGACTTGTATTTTTAGTAAGCAGTCGTCCGGGCCTAGTCACTGCGACCCCCTTCATGAGGAGGCACCCCTTCTTCCGAAGTTATGGGAATATTTTGCTAATTTTCTTAGAGAGAGTTATCTTGCGCCCCTGGGTATTCTCTACCTACCTACATGTGTCGGTATAAAGAAGGGCATACAAAGCGTGGAAAGAATGCAAGAAGTGTATAATACAACAGATAACCTTAAGGAGTGGTAGCAAACCTCTTGATTGATCAACGTGAGTGAACTGTTCTTAGACGCTTCATAAAACCTTTTTCATTGCTTTTCAAAATGAAACTCTATTCTTTAATTGGTCGACTATAAATTCCACAAGAATATTAGGGCTTCCGTAAGGTTTTGTAATTATCATTTGTTTATTTTAATTGAGAGTTTGTTTTTTTTTTCTTAAATACAATATCTAAAGGTTTATTGACTAAATAATTTTCTATTTTCTTTGAATTTGAAGTCAAAATAAAATCTTTTTTTTTACATGGACCAATAAACTATATTGTTGGTAGTTATTTTAGTAAAATAGAAGCTAAATTAATTATATATCATGTCTTAAGACCAAAAAGGTTTACCCTTATAAATATTTTTTATTTTTTTCCTAATATTTTATGTGTTCTAATCTTTAATTCAAAATTTTAAATAAATTGTATTATAAAATATCTCAAATAAAAAAGAATGTTATGAAGTATAAATATGATTTATAACAAAATTAAGGGAAAATGAATAAATAGTAAATGGTTAGTTGATTTTATGTATATCAATGATAATATAGTCTCTTTAATATATTTTAGTGTGCAATTATTACGTTAGGATGTGCATATATCAACACTATTTATTTAATGAAGTAAGTGTATGAACTTGTCGAATGAAATGTAAATTGGTTCTTCGTGTGAATTTTTTAGCAAAGACGATTGGGATAAATGATTGATCAAGAGAACTGCAAATTCAAAAATTGTGTTGACAAAAAAAGTGTGTTAAAAACAGAATAAAAACAACTTAATAGTTAAAACTATGTTAAAAACCTAATTTTTTTTCACTTCACCAACAAATCAAAAGAATTCATAATTATAATAAATACAAACCAAAACAACAGATACACGCGGGGACGAATGCACTCTTTGGCTTACCTGGGCAAGTGCCCCGGCAGTCAACAGAATACTTTCAAGGAACATCCCAAAATGCCCCGGCAGCAGAGGCGGAATTTATTGCCATTGATGGGTAGCTTGAGTTTCAGACAGAGAGAGAGAGAAGGAGAATCAACTTTGAGTTGGTGTGTGATCAATTAACTGGGAAGGGAAGATGAGTGATATATTATGGCGAGATTATCAAGGGGAGAAAAAAGATTAAATAGTATTTTGATCCGGAGTAGACTCATGGCTTTACTTGGTTAGTGTACCAACTAAATAATTGATTTATAATGCTAATAATTGATCATGTATACTAATTTTTATTTTTATTTTTTGATAATGTACCAACAACATATTATATTATTATGATAAATATATATTTAACGATAATTTTATTTTTATTTTGACAATACTTCAAATTTATAGTAATACTTAATACTTTTTACATGTATTTTTTTTTGTTTGATAATTTAAAGTTTATATTTATTTAAATTTGTTGTGGGTTGGGGTTAAAACTTAAATGAATATACTGATAATGATGTTAAGTGTTATGCAATTTAATTTTTTTGAATTTGTTGTGTTTGTGAATTGTGAGTTGATTTTGACTGTTGTGGCTTGATTTTGTTTGAATATAAAAAGCAAATTTGGTTTGAGGCTTTATGCGTACAGTTGAAATTGTAAGTGTTTGGGAAATCATTCAAGTTAAACTATGAAAATAATCGAAGTAAGTTTTTAAATTCTATCTAAATGTTTATTTATTTTGAAATATCTTTTTATTTTAGGTAATGATTTATGAATATTTATTGTATATTATATAATTCTATGTACGTTGCATAAAATAATTGGTCTCAAAGGAGTTGTTGACTTGTTATATATATATATATATATATATATATATATATATATAATGTTATTAGTTATTATATTAACAACATTGTAACCAAATACATGTTTTACATATACAACTGGTCGGAAAATACAAAATTATCTAATAAAATTGGCTCGGAGGCACAGCCCCCGAACCCCTGCCAAATCCGCTCTAAGATCAAAATCTGCCCCTGCTGGATTTAATTCCTGGATCCGCCCCTGTACACACCCATAACAAATAACAATTCCATTCCATTGCACAAAAAAACCAATATCAGTTGACATAATCTGTTAACCCCAAATAATCATCCCAGCTAAAGATACACATGCCCAAATTCTAATAGTCACAGAAAAACATATCCCCCAAAAATTTACATAATATGATATGTTTATATCAAGTCTTCATTTCTTCTTCTTGTTGTTGTTGTTGCATCCCACATCGCACTTGAGATTCTGCCATGGAGAATTGACTTCACATTGTTCAGTGTGACAAAAAAACATTCCACCCTTGATTAGATTTGGTGCCCCTTTAAAAGTGTCTGTGTTAGTGGTACTCCAGCCAACAACCAGTATTTGTTGGGTATGTTTAACACCTATTGGAGGCCATCTAATTGTTCATACCAATGCCTCTTGGTCCAGGTTGGGTTAGTGCCTGAATGGTGTCACTGCAGGTGATCTTGCTAATCAATGCTAACAAAATTTTCAACTGGTTAGTTTACTCAGCATTACTAAAAACAAAATAAATTAAATTAAAGTCTTATGTCAAACAAAAAGAAATATAATATATATATATATCTCGCAATATTTACTCACTTCATGTGGGACATGAAATGGTGCTGTTGGCGCGTTAGCTGTCACATCGTCTCTTAAACCTTGATAAATGCAAGCTTCATAGTTTCCAATTGTTTCAAAATCTTCTCTTAGTATGGTCCTTTCCTCCTGGTCCCTCTAGCCATTCTCAAGGGTGTAGATACTCTAATAATTCTTTTTATTTGTTCTTGTTATTATAGCAACTACATCATTGGGTCTGTTATATGCTATAATCTGCTCTGGAGTATGCTCCTGGCCACTGTAATTGTTCTTTCTTTTAATATACATCATCATTAGCAACAAAAAAAAACATGGACCTACATCATGTATACTCAAACAATGATTCATTTTCATGTATTTATTATTGAAAATATGGTTAAACAAGTGGCCTGTTTTTTCCCTTTTCTGTTGTTTTACAAACTCAGAAAAGTATTAATCCCCACGAGGGTTTAAATTCCCCGTGGGAGTTTATTTTATCCGTGGGGATGGGGATGGTTTTTAATTCCCATGGGAAATGGGGCAGTTAAAGGGAATTTTATGAGACCAGGGATAGTGGGATGTGTAATCCCGCATCATTGCCATTCCTACTCAAATCAAATAATCAAACGAGAGAGAGCTTTGAGGGCTGTGTGACTTACTGGCCTCAGAATTCAAATCAGGTAGCCAACTTCTGAACCAAAGAGAATGATATCTTCTACACTTGGATATACATATTCAACAAGCTTCAGTTGTCTCGTTAACTGAGTCAGACATTCAAAGATGTGATTTGCTTGAGGGTGTGATTTGTCTCTAACAATAAACTCGTAAACATTTCCATCCACCTCGATTGAGCTGCAACCCGGAGTCTTATCCAGTTGTCTCTCCCTCATCATATTCCTGACCTCTCCAGCCTTCTCCCACATCTTTGCTTCACCATACATATTAGCGAGCAAAACATATATTCCACTGTCAAGTGGATCCAACTCAAGAAGTTTCAAAGCAGCCCTTTCTCCCATCTCAACATTTCCATGAACTCGACAAGCAAAGAACAAAGCTCCCCACACCACAGCATCAGCCTCTATTGGCATGTTCTTTATAAGCTGTTCTGCCTCTTCCAGTAAACCAGCCCTACCCAGGAGGTCCACCATGCAAGAATAGTGCTTAAGTTTGGGGGGGAGATTAAATGTTGAGTTCATTTGGTTAAAAAATTTGCGACCCTCTTCAACCAATCCTCCATGACAACAAGCTGAAAGGACCCCTAGAAAGGTAACCTCATCTGGCACCAAACCATGATCAATCATCTGTGAGAAATGGGATATGGCATCTTGTGCATTACCATGAGTCGCTAAACCACCAATTATCGAGGTCCAAGTTAAAGAGTTTCTCCCAGGCATCTCATTGAAAACTTGAAGTGCCTTTGCCACATTACCACATTTGGCATACATGTCAACTAGAGCTGTTCCTAAGGTAACATTTACAGACAATTTGTGTTTCTCAATGTAACGATGAACCCAAATTCCAACATCAAGAGCTCCAAGTTGTGAGCATGCAGATAAACAGCTAACCATAGTCACCTCATTCGGCTTAACATTCATGGCTTGCATTTTATGAAACAAAGCCAATGCCTCTTTGCTACGATTGGCCTGAACATAACCGCCAATCATGGCATTCCACGGAACAACATCTTTCTGCGGCATTTCATCAAAGAGACTCTTAGCAGTATCTAGAAACCCAAATTTAGCATAGCCCACAACCATGGTAGTCCAAGAGACCACAGTTCTCTTTTCCATCTTATCAAATAAACCCTCTGCTGCCTCAAGATTACCACATTTTACATACATGTCCATAAGCGCATTAGCAAGTGGGATTGTCAAATTCAATCCCTTCTCTTCAATACATCGATGAAATTCTCTTCCAAGATTCAAATCCTCTAACTGAGCACACAATGAAATCACCCCAATCATTGTAACCTCATCAGGCTCAATCCTCCCCATCTCCATTTCTCGATAAATTCTTAATGCTTCATGTACTTTTCCACTCCGAACATAACCATTAATCAAAGAATTCCAAGAAACCAAATCTCTCACACAACTTTCAGCAAACACCTTATGTGCAACATCCAATTCTCCACAGGACACCAACATATGAATCTTTGCATTATGCACGAAAATATCCGAATCAAACCCCAATTGATAAACATGCCCAAGAAGCTCATGACCCATCCAAATCCACAACAAACGAGAACAAGACTTGAGCAACAACGGATAAGTATAATTATCGGGTCTTAACCCATTACTTCTCAACATTTGCTTATACAACAAAAACACTTCTTTAGGATTTTCACTATCTAAATAACCTCTAATTGCTACATTCCATGAAAACACTTTAGAATTTGGGGTACTTCTCAAAATTTCTTTACAATAATCAAGATTACCTGATTCTGAGATTGCACAAAACGCAACCAAGCGGCTTGCAGCTAACCCATCTGAGATTAAACCTGTTATAATCATTTGGGATTGGATTTGCTTCAATTGGGTCATGGAATTGCATTTTTCTAAGAGGGAAAGTAAGGGGTTTGAGAGAACAAAGGAGTGGGTTGTGTTCCAGTTGCTGGGTTTTTCTTTGTGAGGTAAAAGAGAGCGAGTGTGGAGCAAAGAGAGAGAATAATAAAGGTTTGGGGGAGGCTTACGAGTCCAATGAAGAGATCTAAGACTGATGATAAAGAGGCTGATCATCAAATGATTGCTGAGTTTGGCGGGGATGGAAGTTGAAGACTGAAAAAGAGATTGATGGAGTCTTCAGTCTTGTATATTCCAGCTGACCACCGGAGTTTTGTTAGGATTTTCCCTTGGCAAATGAGTATTTGAATAACCGATCAAGTTTATTTTTGTATAATTTTTTAAAATTTATATGTTTTGTGTTTACTCATCTGGATTATAGTGTTTTTATAATTTGATTTATTTATAAGTAAAAATTATTTTATTATTAGTATTATTTTATTATAGAATTATTATATTATTGACACTTTTATTATAAAAAATATAGAAATTAATTTATATGTTAAATTTTATATTTGAAAATTATGGTTAGTAGCTATATTATACTTTTACTTATATATATATTAATAATAGTATTAATAGATTAAAAGAGTATTGAGTAAGATATATTTCTAAAGTTACATTATCTGATAAATAATATATTTTTATATATAAAGAATTATTAACAAAAGAATTAAATAGATTCAAAAATTCTAAGATAATACCTCATTATATTATAAAATTGTTATAAAGTCTTTAATACTCCCTTTATTTCAAAATATTATTTCATATTTGACTTTTTAAGTTTATACATCCCCTCCGATCTCCATGTAAATCAAAAATCAAATGTGACCTATTAATTTACAAACCGAGTATATAAATTTATGACAAATCATAAGTAAATGATACATATGAGAATGTGTAGATTTTTTAATTAAGAGTTATATGCATAAATGTTAGTAATAATCTTTCTGTTGAGATAAATAAATCCTTATATTTCTATATAATATTATGTATTGATAATATATTTAGCAATTATAATTTGATACAAAATTGCAAAAGTTGATCTACAATCTCAATCTAGGCTTTCTAGAGCCAAATTTCTTGACTGATTTCAAGTATCAAACAGTAAAATTGAAATCACAAAGCAAGTTTGTTACTTCAATTGCCATAAAACAGAGAATTGGAAGTACCACTTTTCCAAAAAGCATATCAAACAAATATATGATGAAAGCATAATCATAATCCCCTATCATAATCCTTGAACAAAATGTTATGCGGTAAGCATTATTAAGACGCCAAAACCAAAAATGAAATACAAGAATGTAACAGTTCTAGTTCAAAAGCATAGCCTCGGCAATTATCAAAAAGCTTATAGGAACAAAAATAACCCCAGAAAGGGAATATCGTTTGGGACTAGACATCGTCTAAGTTTTAGTTATTCAAATGACTAAAAATTGCTCTGTTTGCTTCTCAAATTAAACTCCGAAAGGAAAAGATTTTCATCACCATCTAACGGCTAAAAGAAGGGCTTCACTTTCTCAATTAGGCCCCACCTGAACCATACTTCTTGCCGAAAACAATCATCTGGAGCTTGTCGTAACCGGCAAGCACACCAGCACCAGCAACTGCACGGAGGATGTTAGCACCAGCACCCTTGAACAGAGATTTGGCACCCTCTTTCTTCAGGATCTGAGAGAAGGCATCTAGGGAACTCTTGTACTTGACAGCTTCACCAGATGTCATCATCATTCTTCTACGGACAGTGTCAATGGGGTAGGAGGCAAGGCCAGCACCATTTGTGATAACCCAACCAAGAGCAAAGCTAGCAAAGAAACTATCCTGAAACCACATAAAAGCAAGTACATGTTAATACGACAAGAGAAAAACTGGCAGAGCACAGTTGATCAGCTGATAGTAAATGTATTAAAGTGAACTACCATCTTCACTAAGTAAGGTTTAGCTTGATAAACATTGTAGATATAAAATAATATCAACACTGCATAAAACTAAAAAAAAACACACAACTATATACAAGTACTAAACTACTAATATCAGATCAATCTCAGTCGGGCCATTGTTATACCATGAAAAAAGAACAATACTCCAAGGGCAAATGAGAAATATTGGCGCGCATAAGACAGACTTCAGACAAAACAAACCAAGAAATTTTAATAAAATTTACGAACCTGCAACTTTCCAGTTAGGAGAACAGGCTTCAGAGAGTCGTACATTCCAAAGTACAAACCACGGTACACAATGATACCAACACAAGAAATGTTGAATCCACGATAGAGCCCAGCAATACCATCTGATGCAAGAGTCTTCTTGTAAACATCAACCAATCCATTGAACTGCCTCTCTCCACCCTTCTTTGCCGCCTTTGCATCATTTGCAAGACGAGTACGAGCATAATCCAAGGAATAGACAAAGAGTAGGGAGGAAGCACCAGCTGCACCACCTGATCCAAGATTTCCAGCAAACCATTTCCAGTAGCCATCACGGTCTTTCTTGAAGTTGAACAGGCTCTTAAAGTAATCCTTGAATGCAAAGTTCAATGCCTGTGGAAAGAATACTCACTAAGTCACTATGAGCTCAATGTGTTTAAAAAACAAAAACATGTGCATCAACAAGTGCAAAGTGTAAGCATTTGCACGTTTAAATAAAAATGAAATGACAGACCTGAGTGGGGAAGTAACGGATGACATTTGCTGTGTTCCCTCTCCATAAAGAACCAAAACCTTCTTCCTTGATTGTTCTACGGAAACATTCTCCAATACCTTTGTAAGGTTCAGAAAGACGGCCAGTCTTAAGCATTTCGTCTTGGTTTTGGATCAATAGCTTTACACGCTCAATTGGAGCAGCAGCAGTTTTAGACACAGCAGCTGAGACTCCACCCATAAGAAAATCAATCGCAAAGCCTGCAAGACCTTTCTCCGAAGGAGCTTGAACAAAAATAGGTGAAGTATTTGCAGATAACAATGACAGATCCTGGGTTGCTCGGCATGTCTGTGTCATGGGATACTGCAATCCTGCATTAGTATAATTTCCATAGGTAAAACGGCTCCCCTGTGCAGGAAAGCCACCATAGCGACTCCGAACATCTTGGGAAAGGCTGGAACTAACATGGAACTGGTTAGCTAGTTTATGAGCAACAGTTGGGAGATGGTGCTGATCAGCCATTACTTAATAGCCAATGAAAATCCTACAGACAAAAAATTGCTGTAATGAGTATTACGTACAACTAAATACATTCTGAAAGCATGAACCAAACTTTGGAAGACGATGTCAGATAAATTAAACTCCTACCGCAAGATTAATATTAAAAATATCATATTGAATTAAGACTACATGAGATGATTTACCACACCACTTGATGAACAATTTAGGATATACAATTATACAACTGATTACGGGAATACATCACATGAGTTATTATCAACGTAAAGCACACATATGTACACAATAAACTGTAACAATACATCAGTCATGCTCACATAAAAACAGTATTGTAATATCCAGTCAAAAACTAGAACTATCAATTTGAGTTGCAGCTTAAGATCTAATATGACTTATTGCATATGCCTACTCTTTTATCCTGCTGTCTACTTTTACAATGAGTAAGTAATGAATTACATACAATGACCTACATAGAATATACTTTAACCAACTGTCTATGGACCCTAGGAAAGAACATGTATTATTACAAAGCAGTAATGTTAAAGTAGAAATTTAAAGCAATGAAAGCAGACGCATACAAAATAACCAATACACACGTAACACAACTAGTTACCATTACAACAAACACTAGTCATGGAATTATATCTGCACATAAAAGTTGCAAGCAGTTGCATTCTAGGCGAATAAAACACAATTCCACCATTTAGTTTTATATTCAATGACAAAACCAAATGTTTACAATCATAATGATTAAAAGCCAATTGAAAATTTTTGACAAAAATGAATTCTTTGGACTTATTCAGAAAATTATTTTTGATATCAAAAGTCAAAATATGATTTTTATTAAAAACATTCTTTTTCAGTTAAGAAACTAAAAATAAATATCATATCAATAACAAATTTATCATCTACAAATTTTTATAAGAAAAGGACAGATTATCAAAACTGAAAACAACAAACATGTAAGGAAATAGAAACTCATTTCTACACAGGTGGAAACAAATGACCTTGATCTAGGACCATATATAAATCAGATATAAAAAGCTAAAACTTCAGTGATATGCCAAACAGATCTACTAAAATTTCTACCACGCAGTCTACTTCTGAATATGCTGAATATTAAATGATACAACCAACTACAAAGTACATAAATAAAAAATGATAAATCAGATGTGTAAATAGCTACCAAAGCATATGGAGATAACATTACATAAATCGATAAAATCTTTCAAAACCACATATCAATCAACAAAAAACGACAGATCTATACTGAACAGACTGATGTAGAAATGTAAGTTATAATCTACACAGATCTACAAAAAGACATAAAAATAAGTAGAAAAATAAGATCTAGATGCTTAAAATGATTCGATTTATGCTACTGTAAAGATCAAAACTGAAACAAGACTTCAAACAAAAACACATTGACCGATCAATCAGACTCCAAAGACCAAAATTTAGAGAGAGAATTTGACTGTTTTAGAGAGATTAGATTACCTGCGTTCGACTCGCCTATGAAGACGCTCGGCGGAAGGAGCAGAGAAGAACGAGGAGATAGCCGAAAGGAAGAGAGAGAAAGTGACAGAGGGTTTTGAACGGCCAATTGTGGACTCCTATATAATGGCTGAGCCTATAGATATATTTTATAGTCAATGAATGATTGGCTGCTACGCGGACTATTTGTTAGATAGGGTTTACTTTTCTCTCCACCGTGGGATGTTTTCAGATGTGAATATTGGGAATTTTGGAAGTTTCTTTTTGGTACAAAATTGAAATTTCCTTGGTCCAAGAGTTCAAGTGTGACAAATTGTTCCCTAGGGTTTATTTGAGGTAGGCATTTGAAAAGTGAGGAATTTTGAAATAAAGAGATTACAAAATAGTTGATTTTTCAATTATATAGACCTACAAATTTTATTGTTTGAAAAAAGTTTTAAATTTAGGTACCATTTACTTGGTTATTAGGTTTCAATGAATCTAAAATGAGACGAAATAAATATTAAAAAGCATAAAAGATAATAATATTTTCTTTTATTATCCTATGTAGTATTAGTATAGTCCCAAAAAAAATAAAATTTGTTCCAAGTTCAATTCTAGTATAGTCCTCAAAAAAAAAATATGTTTGGAGTTCAATTCTCGTCATTCACGTGTTTGTATTTTTTTTTTTTGTTAAATGTTAACAAAAAATATTTTCTTAAGATTTTTGGAGTTCAATTCTCACCGTTCACGTGTTTGTATTTTATTTTTTTTTGTTAAATGTTAACAAAAAAGATTTTCTTAAGATTTTTGGAGTTCAATTCCCAATATAAGATTTTCTTAATATTGGTTTATTAATTCATTTTTACTTGTTTGGGAGGATTAAAAACATTTTTGGGGATATCACGACTTCAAAACAAAATTTTAAGTTCCATCAATTTTGTAGAGGATTTATTGAGAATTTTGAATATTCATCTTTATTTTTTTTTCAACAAATGAAAATATAGATCAAGAATTTTTTTTTTTTTATGATTTCATTTCAAAAGGGATTTTTAAGAAATTCTTAATACTAAAATAAATTGTTTAGGTTGGAAGATATTGCAATTCTAGGACGAGTTCCAATTTTTGAGGATTCTAGAATTTAAACTACTTAAATAAGATTCCTCTCCGATAGGTGTCATCATTTTATTTTATTTTCTTGTGTTTGTGAGTTTTGAAAGAAAATAATTGGATCATATATGCAAATGGTTCTTTTCTAAATAATTTAGCATTAGTTTAGGAATGTCAACTAATAAAAAGACTAATATAACAATATTTACGTAAACTCATCTTAATCAAGTTCGACTTTTCAAAGTCGATTTAAAATATTTTTATTTAAAATTAATGTGATTCATTTAACTTCTGAAAATAATAGTTCGTTTAATTAGTAGTACCAATTATATAATATACAATTTTTATATTTGTATTATCTAAAATTAAATTAAATAATATCAAGTTTGAATAGAAAAATATTTTAGATTTGACTTCATAAGAGAACAATATCATTTTATATTTTTAAAACGGATGAAGTACTTCACTTTCCCTCCTTTTGGGAAAAAAAAATATAATGTACAAGGAAGAGGAAAAGAAGTTTCAATTCTCTTTCAACAAATATTGGGAAAGGGATGCCTGTGTACTTCTCTCTTTTGTGTGAAGTGGAATTCAATTTTCTTGTACTCCAATTTTGACAATATAGTTAATTAAATCAAAGCGGTTCCAAACAAAGGAAAAAGGGGTAAGGGGGAGAGAGAAGGAAGAGGGAAAGAAATATACTACTCCTTTCGATTCTACATAAAAAAAATTTATTATTATTTTAGTTTATCTCAAGTTAAATATTTATTTATCTTAAATAATTTATTTTTTATAAAAAAAATCATATAATATTTTTAGCATTAATTGCTCTATATTTCTACTTTCTATGCATATTTATGGAGTATTATTTAGAGTGGTGATATATACACATCTTAAATTAATTATTGCACACCCTTTTATATCAAAGAAATTATATTATCCTTAATTAATAAGAAATAAATTAACATATTTATCACTGACTTATTTTAATTTTAAAAAAATTAAAACAAGTCTAAATAATTTTCTATTTCTTTGAATTTTGAATTTTTACAAATTTATTTCAAGTCAGAATAAAATCTTTTAAATTAAATGGATCACCAATAAACTATATTATGGGTACTTTAATAAATAAAAAATAAAAAAAGCAAACTAAATTATATATATATATATATATGTCTTAAGAATACGAAAGTTTACCTTTATAAATCTTTTTTATTTTTTTTAATATCTTATGTGTTCTAATCTTTATTTCAAAATTTTAATAAATTATATTATAAAATATCTCAAATAAAAAAAGAATGCTATTAAGTAAAATTGTAAAAAAAATGACAAATTTAAAATATTAATTAAATTCTACATATGGTGAAAAATCAAGTTTTTGCTAAGTGTATACACCTTCTATCTTATAAATATGACGTATTACAATATTTAGGCATAAAGTGTAAATGGTTAATTTATTTTAGGTATATTAAGGGTAATATAGTCTCTTTATTTGGGTTTGCAACTATTATTTTAGGGTGTATATATCAATACCCATTATTTATCATGTACAAAAAACTATGCAATTAGATGAGAAGTTATAATGACTTTTTGAAGGAATTCAAATACTAAGAGTTGAAAGTACTTCATCCGTTCTAAAATTAGATATACAATTTGACTTTTAAAGTTAAACAACGGAATATTAAACTTCACTAATAGTTTTTGTTATAGACTATACAATTATAATAGTTATATCAACTAAATTAAATAGATTTACATCAATTTGAAGTTTAATATGTCGTCGTTTGATCTCAAAAGTCAAACTATATCTCTAACTTTAAAACGGAAGGAGTAGTATTAAATGCTTTAATAGAATTGATTCTAATAAAAAGTTTTTAGATAATTTTATATGAACAATTTTATTATTTTATTCTCATTTTTAATATGCATAAAAAGTCAATTAAGATTTATCTAGGGACGAAGAGTACAAATGAATTCAAAGGTTTCTAGACTTCATTTTGAATATCTTTTTGATAGCCTAATGGTAAAATCTAATGTCACATGTTCTAATTTATCCATTAGTAGAAAATCAAAATAAGCCGATACAATTTATAGAGATTGAACCTAAGTTTCTCTTAAGTTTTCCCTAATCCTCCTCCTAACCCCCTTCCCTTAGGCCCCTAAGTTAAAATATGCCGTAAAATGAAATTGTAATAGAATAAGTTATAAAAAAAGGTACTTCTTTTGAAGCAAGTTCATTCAAGCTCCGTTTGTTTTGGTGAATATATTTTTTTGGAAAATCATTTTATGAGAAAAAAATAAATAAATTATTCACATTTTTGGGTCACAAAGTGAAAATTTGATGAAAATACTTCTTTGTGTTCTGAATATATGAAACTTCCATCTAGGTCAGTAATTGGAATTTCGTATGAATGCAAATCAGAAATCAGAAGTTTCCAAGCAAGGTACTTATAACCTGGACAACCTTTAAAGTTTAACCTAACATCAAAATAATGTTATTCATTTTGACCTGCAAACTTTCCACCGGCAGCCACTGATGCCTAAGGTTGAAGTCCAAGCCCAGCAAACTTTGACCATTTCCTTTCCACCACATGGATTGTGATTTTTTCATGCTCACCCCAACACCAACAACACCCCCCCCCCCCCCCCCCTCCAAAAAAAAATAATAAAGGAAAAAAATACCTTTTAATATCCAAATCCTATCAATCCCAAGGTTTTGGTCCACAACTAGAAAAAATGCAAGAAAAATCAACAATGAAATCCAACAACCACCAAAAGGAGAAAGATCCACAACTCCACATCAAGATACTTCCTGCGTCTCAAATAGAGTCCCATTCGTGAAATTTATTTCAAGGATATTTGTGTGTTCTATGTTTACCTCTAAATTATTGCTTAGGTTCGCACTAATAACATGATAATCAAATAATGAACTTATATACATAAATGCCATTTTATACTTGCATCAAAAGAAATACGACTTTTTGGGGAAAAAAAATTTCACAAATGAGATTTTTTTGTGAAATAGACTCGATTTATATTTAGGAAAGTGTAAGAATGCCATAAAAAGGTATAGTTATGAAAAGTTAAAAAGCATAAAGGTCCATAACTCCACAGCAAGATTTAACATAGATTATACACAGGATAAACAAGGATATACAAGGCATAAAATAGTATCACAGCATTATAGAGTACACATACACGGCCAAAAATGAAAAACCTAATCTAAACATGTACTCCTTATAGATATAAGAAACAAGATAAGAATAAAAGGCATAATTTATTCACACAAAACAAACATAAAAACTCAAATTTGATTAAACCAAAATGAAGACAATCAAGAAATCACCCACATAAATGAACAAAACTTTTTAGCAGAAGAAATGAAAAGAGACGTCTAGCAATGAAACTGAACATTTTAGCAGAAGAAATGATTGGGAGAATACTTGATTGCACGTAAGACGGAAAAAGAGATATATGCAGGAGAAATGAGCACTCATAGTCGTTCAAAATCATTATTGTCTAGGGGCATACCTTTTCAAGGGCCTGATTAACCACATATAGATGCCATCATTAGCTGTAATTGAGGAGTTACTGCGTTTTCCAGTTGAGCTGCTTTCTTCGACAAGAGGTCAAGTCCTAAAGTAAACTGTATAAATAGACTTCTGTTGAACACCATAAGAACAAGCTTGTTCAATCCTTATTTTAAACAACCTTTATGTGAACAAATAAAAAGAATACGACATCTTTCAGTTATTCAAACTCAGGCTAATTCTAAATCCAAGAAACATCAACAAGTGCAATCCTACAACCAGCAAAGCAACTGAAGCAACTATTTTAGTCTCCAAGCTCTTTCACTAATATTGCTATGCAGGCAAGGTATAACTTCACCCTTGCCTGCTCTTCCCCAGAAACCCTTTATTTCCAATTCCTTTTCCACAAGATAACCCCCTAACATGAAGAAAAAAAGTGGCTTCATTGAGATCATCATACTATGAAAAGCTCGATCATAGGTATTCTAAAAATACAGCTTTAAATCTAAGTCATTGAACCAATATATATACCCACAAACACATGAATGTAAAAAGAATATCCAAAATGATAATGAATGCAGTGCCATATTTATCAATGAAAATAATGATGCATTTAAACGATTTGTTAAAGAGAAGCTTACGCAAACTATCCTTTAAAGGTATCACTTGACAAGTATCCAGCTCAACGGACTTAAAACATTGAAGTATTTACAAGGTGAAGTAGGAGGAAACTATAATATTTAGGGAAGTGTAGGAAATGCCATAAAAGAGAGGACATTTAGAAAAAAGCATTAAGATCCACTACTCCGCTACAAGAATAACAAAGTTAATACACAAGACAAACAAAGTATCAACGTATCATGCATATTGGCAACATCTCCTTCATGTTTCAGTTAATATCAAATGTGAAAGATCACACTATTTCAAAATTCTTGAGATACCACTAGCACATGGGTTTTTAGGTGGCAGGTTGAAGGATTTTATCCCGTCATATTGGCTTCTGCCACTCACCCCTCCCTATTGAGAATAAGAAAGGAAGCAAATATATAATGAAGAACAAATAACTGAAGCTCTCGTCATGTCACAAAATGAAAAGAAAAGTGTTATTGTTCAATGGAAGGATAATGACATGTTTTACTTGTTTTCAATCAAATAGCAAGACAGAGAGCTAAGCTAGAAAAAATTCTAGACAATGCCTATCAGAATCATTCTATGAAAAGATGATGACATAACGTATTTGATTTAAATCAAATAGCAAGAGAGAGATAAGTTGGAAAAGAACCATTCTAGAATACGCCTATCAGTTGATTGAGGCTTTCCACATTATTATAATTCAGTCATTTTATAAATTTGTTGATATAATTCGGATTTTGCACCATCACTTTTCACCCCCAGTGCTTCTCCAAAAAAAAAGAAGGAAAAATAGATTAACAAAAAGAACAAGGAAAAATTCAAAAACAAAAAACGGTTTTACTGAATTAATACCAACTATTTTTACTGTTTTCACCAAAAAACAATAAAATTGATCTGATAGGTAGTAACAGCAACGTAGAAAGAAAAAACACTACTGAATTATAAGATCTTTAACATCAAGACAAGGACACAGCAGCCTCAAATGACCCTTTAAATATAGATAATGAAAGAGAATTATCCAATGATAAATTTACTACTTTTGGAGAAATAATTAAGATGTCTGGTTTCATAGACAGAAAAAAAATAATATAAAAACACTTATGTACAAATGGAAACTCCAATTCTCATTTAATTTAGTTCCAAATGTGAAAGTTTCCCAAAAAAAAAGAAGCTCAAATCTGAAACCTAAAGTTCCTCGAGAATGAGAAGGCCAGCATGAGCATAATATACAAAGATTGACTCCTATATGCATACAATTCAATGTACATGCAGCAAAAGATTATTGGTATCAAAAACTTTGGAAAGGAAAACAGAATGTATTAAAGATGCATCGTGCATCATTCATAGTCAATAATAACACCAAGTTTACTTTTTTCAACATGTCTTAAACTCAGACAGATAATAACAAACAGCCACAGCAAAGTCCACAGATTTCAGAATAAGGACCAGTTAGATATGGAAAAGTAATTAAAATTAAAAACAAAAATTGATGATACTTCCTCAACTTTACAGGAGAAAGCTCAGCAACAGAGGATGATAGCAGACATTCCAAATGAAATCTAGAACACCATATATAGATGACTCTGAATAAAGGTTTACATCTTATGCTGCAAGGCTCCATAATGTTTTTCACTAGAAATAGTAGGACGCACAGATGATACCAGAAGTGAATCCAATATCTTTCTTGTGCAGGAACTACTGATGTCTGCCAAAATCAATCTGATCTCTTCCTTCTGGTCTGTTGATGCCGAGAGTAGTGGGATTAAAAGATGCTCCTTGATTCTCAGAATCCATCTCCAGTTCTTTATGTCTCAGTTGTAATTCCATCCGCTCATTCTCCAATATTAACCTCTCATTCTCTAACCTTGACACCTCCAGCTCCCTGTCTTTTTTGCCACAGAACCTTTGCCACTTAAAGCGTCGTTTCTCCAGCTCAAAAGCTTCAGCTTGGATGCCCAATCGCTGGTCTTGTAGTTCCAGCATCCGTTTTTTAATCCACTCTCTTTGTTCCCATTTTGATTTTGTAGGATCTTGAAAAAACTGAGCCACCTCAGCTTGAAAACCTTCTTGCCCGCCCAACTGGGTATGGAAATTTTCACCCTCTTCATGTGCATTTGCTCTCTCAGTGTAGTCCCCAACCGCTTCAATATCTCGATCAGCATGACTATCGTCTTCACTGTCTGAGTCATCATCTTCACTTTCATCGTTTTCTTCAGCTTCTTCTGCCTCGGAAGCAGTATTCTCCTTTGAGCACTGTGCAAGAGGTAAAGAATGAGCTTGTAAATCAAGATCACTGCAGTTGGGTATCCGTTGTCCATTATGGTAAGCACACATTTCCTTATAAAACAAATGCTTTGAGCTTAATATTTTCTTCACATCCTCCTTCATCTTAGTAGAGAGTTGGGGCATAGAGTCCATTAGAGCAGGGTTTTCTACCACTCTACAAGAAGTTCCCCTTCCGAGAATATCATTCAATCTCTTATATCTCTTGTTCAAATCGTTGAACTTATCCTCGCACTGCTGAGGTGAAACATAACAACCTTTAGCTATCATTACCTTTGAGACTGTTTTCCATTTACCCTTCTTTTGTAATATACCAGATCTCCTCTTCGGCCCCTCAAATCCCTCCAGAGTACCATCATCCCCAACACAAGCAACCACTTGTATCAAAAGCCTCACAATATTATCCGTCCATTTCATTCGCTGCCACGGTGACCCTTGTTTCCCCTTTACCCCATTCAAATTCTCGCCATTGCCATCCTCCATAAAACTCGGCTCATCCTCCTCACTCGTATGACTCACAGCATTAACGCCTCCACAACCTTTCCCCTTCCCAAAATTCATTGAAAAACTCTTGGAACTCAAACCTTTCACTTCCATAATCCCAATGGATCGATCATCATCGCGTCCTTTCATCATATTCATTGAGGGCTGCATGTGATGGTGATGGGGATGAGATGAATGACCCAACTGGGCCTGTTGATGCCTTTGAACTGGCGACTCGAGGTCTATAAACCCACCACTGGGACCCGACAAAAACCCGCTTCCCACTGCAGAATTATCCATCACCCAACACTAAGATTCCAAACCTTAATCCAAAATTAATTACTTTTCCTTTTTTATCTCATTCAATCAATGCTTTGATTTCCAAAATCGAGGTCAACCCTCCAATCCAAATAATCAAATTTCCTACACTCTAATTTCGAAGTAATCACCACTCTTGTCTCGATCATTAAATTCCACTTCAATACTTGATCACAACTCCTCAAAATTACCCAAAACATAGAATCACACATAAAAGGCAATCAACCCTAAAACTAAAACTGAATCAATATTTAAAACCCAAAATCAATCAGATACAAACAACTAACAAGACCCAATCTTTCTTTCTTCAAAGTCAAAGATTCAGAGCCAGCTTAAAGAAGTTTACATTTAATTGATCCAAATGAACAACAAAATAGAAAATATTTCAAGCAAAAAGTTTCAAATTAACAATATGGACTCTAAAGATACAAAGTGAAGCCAGTATAGAGCTTACCATACCTAATTTGCGAATTTTTGGTCCAGAGAATTTGCGAGTTTGAGAGAGGAAAACGGGGGGAGAGTATTGGATTCTGGTGATTGGGTCGAAACCAGCTAATTGATGAAGTATAATAATATGTTTTTCTTTTATTTCTCCATCCGTCCCAACCGTCATGGTTCCAATGGACTTTCTATGATTAGGAAAGTTCGTTTTTTTTATATTATCATTAATATTTATTTACATAATTGATAATTACCAATAGATTTTAATCAATAGTTAAGATTATGGTACTATAATTTTAAGTAAGTTCAATTCTTACTTAAGTGAGTTTATTTCTTCAATTATGAAAAGTTTATTTTCTTTTTATATGAGGTTTGTGTGTGTTCAAAGTTAATAAACATTTACAATATATATCATTTTTTTTCTATAAATTTCTAATTTCATAACTAAAAATTTGACTTGATATTCTTAGGTCTTAACTTAGTGATTAAGATCATGGTACTTTAAGTATCCGGTTCGATTCTCACTTAGGTGGGTGTATTTCTTTCATTATGAAAAATTTGTTTCCTCTTTATGTGAGGCTTGAGACTTTATTGGTTTTTGATATTGTAGTAGCGATAATGTACTTGATTATAAAATTATATTGTATTCTCCAAAAAATAAAAATATACATGCGATAATATTAACATTCTTTATAAGAATATCAATTCTCAATTTTTGTTGGTGATTAAGTTATGTATTGTGATAAATTTGTATTGAATTATAATTGTGAAATCTATCACTATATGAGATTGGATATAATTATAAGAGGGTCTCACTTTTTACACATCTCTCTTAAAAATTTACTGAAAATCATAAAGTCAACGTAAACATTTGCGATATATATAATTTTCCTTGTTGATTTCTTATTCTTAAGAGAGTATCTTTGAATGTTGAGTATGATCATCTTTAATTATAATTATTAGGTCTACTCATTTATATAAAATTGTGGATTTATTATAATTAGATACATTATTTTATAAATTATTTTTTGTAAAAACTTTTTGTATATCATTACTCTAGATTTAAAAAAAATGAAAAATTATAAGAGTTTGAGGAATAAAGAATTCCTCCTTTTTAAAGTCGCGAACCCCGTTAGAGTAAGGGTGTAAACGAGTCGAATTGAACCGAACAAAGAGCTGCTCAGATTCGACTCGAAAAGTTAAATTCATACTCGAATTCGACTCGGATTCGAATTATATTTGAAAAAGCTTTGCTCAGATTCGACTCAGCTCGAATATTCATTACTCGAATTTGATCCGACTCGAATCAAATTATATTCAAATTACTCGCGCACTTCGAATTCAAGCTCAAATTTGAGTCTCCACACAGTGACTAACTTTATAATACATATAATTATAAAATTGAATTTATTATTTTACTTAGAAATGAGAAAATAAATTTACAACTACACTTTACAAATATAAAATCACAATAAAAATTAAAAACAAAATAAAAAAACAATAACTTTATCCTAATTTTATTCAACTTTATACATATTATAAGAGAATATATTGAGTATCTACTCGAATATGTATCAACCGAGTATGTATTGAATCACAATCGAGAATTCGAGTATTTTGAATTCTAAACGAGTCGAGTATAACATTGCTCAAATTCTACTCGTATTTTTATTCGAACTAGTTTTTGTGCTCAGATTTGAATCATATTATTAACGAATTCGAGTCTCGCTTGCATTTATTCAACTCGAGCCCAAAACGTTTGGTTCGATTTACAGCCTTACATTAGGGAAGGAAAAGAAAGTTGGGGAAAAAAAGAAGAGAAACAAAATATAACCAAACTTAACTTGAAAATTTTATGTAGCAACTTATAAATGAATCAAAATTAAATAAAGGCATTAATTTTAAAGGAAATGATATATATTTCTCATTTATTTATATACATCGGTATTTATAATTGACATAAATTTGTTGTCATATATAGGAAGACTTCTATTTTAAATAGTAAATTAATATTTTTTAGTTCATTTTAAATTAGAGATATATTTTTATTTAAAAACTATAAAATGACATGATAATCCTAATTTGTTACATGATTGACTTTTTTATGCATATTAAAAAAGAGAATAAAATAACAAAAATGTTCATATTTAAAACTAAGTTTATTATACACTCTCTCCGTTCTGAAATAATCATTCTAATTAGTTTTGACATACTGATTAATAAATTTAATATGGGATGGAGGGAGTAGTACTTTATTAATTATTGATAGATACATAATTCATACAATTTATTATCCCTATTTTGTCCTTTTAATTATATTAATTTATTTAATTAATATGTTTTATTTTGTTTTGTAAGATTTAATATTTTATTACAATAAAGTTATAATTTTAGTGATCAAACAATATTTAATGCTCCTATTCATGGAAGGAAAGAAACAAGAAGAAGCCTACAACGAGAAGGAAGGAGGTAGAACAATCTTGGTGTACAAGTCAAATCTAGTGAAAGAAAGGAAAGTTCATTCAAAAGATCTCTTTGGAGGAATTTGATTGTCACTAGAAAGTTAATTCCTAGATGGAATTAATTGAGCTTTGATGCCTATAAATAGAGGATTATCAAGAGAGATTTAGAAGATTAGATATGAGGTATTTTATGTATTAGTTTAGGTTAGGAATAAGAGGAGGATTAAATTATTTATTCATTGTACACTCATTGGATGATCGTTAATAAAGAGAGTTTTCTTGTTTATTGTTAATCTTCTTCTTCTTTATTTTAGTTAATTTATTTATTTTAATGTCTAGCTAATTTTTTTAATCTAAGATGAAGATGAAATTAAATAATTATTCATGATAATATTCTCCATCTCTTCTATTAATTGTGCATTAATGTTTAATTGATTTCGCCTTCATGTGTCGTTATTGAAATACATTTTTTTATAGATATTATGTGATTTTAAAGTAATTAAGAGGTTTTGATAGATTATTGTTAAGATATAAGTTTTTCATAATCCATGCTTGTTCGAAGAAGTTTTGATGTGTTATAGTTAATCCTTAAATTTTCATAGTTTATGATTGCCCACTTTAATTGTAAAATTACTAAATTAAAGAGAAAGAGAGATCAAAACCATAGTTAAGTTATAAAAATAGAAGAGATTGGATTACTTATTATGTTTATTGTTTAATGGATTCAGATTCCTAGATTGTTTCCTTATTATTAGTTTTCAAATTCTAATTAATTTAATTATAGTTAATCAATTCTCCATTATTATTTCTAATTCGCCTGAAATAAATATTAAGTATGTTTTAAAATTAATCTAATCTTTGTGAGTTCGGCCTTTACTTTCCAGTTCTTCAATTTGACATTGTACATTTGCAGTTACATATTTTTATCACATTAAGTTTTGGTGCCGTTACCAGGGATTAGATTTAATTTTTCCTTTTATTTCCTCAAATTAGTATTTTTTTTTGCTCTAATATATTTTTTATTTTTTAGGATTATCGAAGCGGATCAAAGGTGGGAAAAGACAAAAAAAATTTACTGCGCTATTCCTGGTATTTTGTATCTTAACTAAAAAAAATAGTTGTTTTATTTTTTTAGTTTTTATTGTTAGTTGGAAAACTAATTGTCACATTCATGCATTCACTCACGGAGAACACATCCTGTTTAGGTTATTTATTTATTTAATTTTATTATATTTTGTCAAATATAACTGTGGTGATTTCTCGAAGAAAGAGGTACATCCAATTTTTTCTTCTTTCGCAATTCACATAGTTTTAGGACACTTTATTTCTTTACAGTTTTTTTATTTTATTTATGCATTCTCATTTGTAACTTGCAGAACACTTTAAGTGCCTCACATAACCGATACCGGAATCCCCAGTCGGCTGGTAGGTCGCTTCATTCATAGTTTCATAGTGTTCGTGGTAGTAGTTGCCTTAGCCCCTTAGTTGGTATATCCCTTGATGGACTCAAACTCTAGGCGAAGGTGCATGAGGAACTTCAGTTTTCTTCGTTTAGTTACAGATTGGATCTGGATAAGATAAGGTAGGAATTTCATCACCCCTCCTTGACCCACAAACCACTCATTCATTTTGCATAACCTTATCTTAATAAAATCAAGTAAACGTTGGCCCATAGGAATTTCGAGCTCAATTAGGACAAGTGACTCCAAGAGAAGACTAAATTTTAAATTAATCAAACTACTGGTGGCTAGGCAAGTGGTTCAAAAGGCAAAACACCTCAAGAACGTGTGGTTATTCAATTAGTCACTGTACTCATGGAGAGACTTCCACCGTTCTTACACTTACCTGGCTAGTGGTGTAATTAATTTTGAATTTTGTGGACCTTAAGGTGTAACTTGGAACAACTAGGAGTTGTCTCAATTTTATTTAGGTTAACCGTAGAATTAGGATTTTTATTTTATTTATATATTTTTTTTGTGACTTTCGTAGTGAGTTGTTTATTTGTTTTGTGATTTGTGGAAAGATGGACTCTTATTATAGTTGAAATAATAATTTTGCTTGGAATCAATAATCCTATGAAAATTTTAATGCACACAAAGTAAATCAATATTTTTCAACTTATGAAAATCTTTATCTAAGTTCATATTCATATTCATATTCATATTCGGATCCAGAACCTCAATATCCACAAGAATTTTCAAGTGAAGAAGAGAAAAAATACAAAACACTAATCAAGCTATATCTCGTCTAAAAATTCAAATGAGTCAGTTAGCCACCATAATAAATGAACAAGAGGTGGGTGAATTTTTTAGTGACTCTAAGGTTAATTTTAAAAATCATGATGGTTGTGAAAATAATGAGAAAAATAAAAAATCTGTATTCAATTTTACACAGTTTGAGTCAAGCCAATTTAAGGAATTTAAAAACTATGAGCTTATGCCCAAAATTAATCATGTCACATTTAATGAGTTGGGCGAAAAAGTCTATAAGCCTAAAGCTCCATATCTTGAAAAACTTATCCCTAGAAAACTATATATTGATATTTTAGATCAACCCATTGAATTAAGCATGATCCAAGAATTGTCCATGACCTAGAACATAATTGAAAATAGACTAATGATTTAAGATGATCCAATTAACTTTTTTCTTAAATCACTTTGATCAAAATTGGGATGAATCTGAATACTTAGATAAGGTTAATGCGATGTTGAGATCCACTACAAATAAGTCAACAAAATGAGAACATGTATTTGAATCAATTCTTCCATATTTTGAATATGTTAGTGAGAGTTTTCTTGAGGTAAACTTTAGGCATAACTGTGATGAAAATTTTGGTTATTTTCAATTTCCTAGACCTCTTAAAAATCATGAAAAGTTCACACTCATTTGTCCATATGCATCACTCTTTTATCATTATATGTGTTTTAGGATTTATGAAATTCGTAGATATATATGTACATTTATTTTCTTTCTCACCACATTTTCTTGCAGAATAAATACGTGGGTACAAGGTACAATTCTTTTATTTATTTGTTCTTTATTTTTCATTTGTATACATTGAGGACAATGCATGATTTAGGTATGAGGGGAGTTTGTTTGTATTATTATATTAGATTTTTTTTCTTTTTTAGGAAGATTTTAAAAAAAACACATAAAAATCTATTCAAAAAAATTGAAAATGTTTGTTTAACTTTTTATGAGTTTGATTAATTCTAACAAGTGTTTGTGGAGCAGACAAGTAGAATTGAAAGATTAAGACTCTTGAACAACTGATTAGATACAAAATCTTAGTTTGAAACACCATATGGAATAAAATTGATTTCATAAGTATTTTTACATTACACATTTGCACTAATTCTTAGTTATGGGGTGTAAACCTATGATTCGAGCAATTTTAAGAAAAAACATTGGAAAAAAAAGAAAAAAAATAACTACTTCAATGTCCATTGAACAAATAACTGGGTATCCAAGCCTCACGAAGCATCGATATTCACGCTGAAAAGTGTGATGAATAAAAGCATTTTAACTAGTCTAGTTTTGTTGTAATAACCAGAATAATATATATATATATATATATATATAAATATTTTAATTGGACTTTGTCTTTTATTTGGGTCAAACTAGTTATTTAAATCATGTGGGCTAATAAATATTAATAAGTGAGGAATAGATTAAGTTAATAAAATTGGGCCTTAAAATTTATTTGGGTTTAGTTTATATATGGGTAATAATAAATACTATTATAATTAGGAGAAATAATAAGATAGTTAATAAATAAAACCTAAATATATTGCATTAGATCGCATACGAACTGAGAGAAAGGAATTGGGCGTGAGGCGACAGAAGATAAAGAAAAAAAAAGAGAAAAAGAAGAACCGTTGCACTGCAGTTTGGATTGGAGCTAGAAGGCGAATCTATATACCTTACGTTTTTTTTTCTTCGTTTATCTGGTAAGTTATAAATCACATACGTAAATACCTGTTGAATGCACTTAGTTTAATACTTAATTTGGGTGCAGAGTCATTATCTTATTATATTCATGGAAGGAGTCACCAATCTGAGTGAAAGAATAAAAGTATTGAAAGTGGCCTTTTTCAAGAATTGTTTAAACTACATATAAACAAAGGAGTATTCACGTGAGCAGTGCTCTAATTTGTATAACCTGTAAACATGCGCATCAAGTATATAGACTAGATAAACTACTGATTGTAGTTGCAAAAGGCCAGTGGACCATTTAAATTAGTATATGTATATCTATGTAATATTTTAGTAAGTATTTAATTATGATATCAAGTTCATAAACCGAATTAAAAACTGTGTATATTAATTCAAACTAATTAATTATGCTGATAATTATAAAATTTACTTAATAATAAATTTAACACTTTTATGTTATTAATGGTTAGATTTGTAATAAATTTTATTTTATTTTATTAGATCGAATTGAAGGAGATTAGCATAATCTTATTTAAATTTTTGGGTATTACGTTGCTTAATCCAGGTACGGATTTCGTACTCTTTCAGCGAGACTCTTTTATTTTTAATTTGTTCGTTTTGCTATTCGTTTGGAAATTTGTTATTGTCTCTCATTATTATTCCCTGTCAAATTTATTATGATAGTTCATTTTGGAGTCGATATTTGGAACTCCTATTTGTATTCTTTAGACTAGTGTATCATGTTTAAAATTATTTTGATGTTTGTAGTGATGTACATGTTAATATTTTTGGGAAATTTTGTGTTAATGATTCGTTCAGTTTAGCATGTACATATTAGAACCCTTGTGTTGATATTGTGTCACATGTGTTGTGGCATGATATCTTTATTAGAATATACCGTAGGGTATACCTGAGCTATAACCACTTGTGAGCGTACCACATACATGTCCTCTTACCACCGAGGCATGACACCTTCCATGGCGGTATGATTAGTCTACGGCGTCTCCGTTTTGTGCTCCAGTGGGAGTTGGTCATTTGGTGATTTTGTTGTGGGAGGCGTATGGATCGACCCTAATTTTATGTTCTGTTCGGTTCTGCGGATTGGTGATGTTTGTGCCAAACACGCCTTCCGATTTTACATGCATTTGGATTCGCGATCCAATGTGTGTGGCTTGCTTGTGTGGCATTAATTTGATTGCATGTGTGACATTATTTGACTTGCCTACATGGTAAAGTATATTTCTGTTTTGTTTTAAGCTTGATATGAACTAACAGCCAGCCATTTGATTCAACCTATTGTTTCGTTGTGTTAGTTTTGTTCGTTCCAATTCAGTTTATTTAATTGAGTTAGTTATTTCATTTCATTATTCTTGTACTTTATATCCGTACTGGGAATTTAGCTCATGCTGTGTTTTTCTTCCGGAAGATAATCAGGGGGATAAAGGGCAAGTGTGATGAGAGCTCCCTTATATCCAATGGTTTAAATATTATGTTTAAGCTATGATATATTAGCTTGTTTGGAGTTATAATAATTAGTTTGTATTGTGGTTTGAGTCGATTTGGCATTTATTATGGACTGTCTTGTGATATTTAATAGTTATGAGACTATTCTTTTGTGGCTTAGAGTTTTATTATGAATTCATTAGTTATGTTGTGGTTGTGCATAAACTCTCTTTCTATTTCGGAAAGCGGGTGTTACAGAGTTGGTATCAGAGCTCGGGTTCATCTCGTAGAAAACCTATTTAGGTTTGACCTGTGAGTTATGGGTAGACTTTTAGGTTAGGTTTTTGTCTCGTTTGATTTTCTTATCAGCTATATTCGAATTTGTCTCTAATCTGTTTTACTTATATTCGTTGATCTCTTTCTTAGATGACTCATAGATCCGCTAGAGTTGCTTAGAGGCGAGGTAACAATAGGGGAAGTGGTGAGGGTCAGCCCAATGAGCTACCTAATGATCAGATTAATGCTCAATTGGCTATCTTGGTGAATTAGGCGGTTAATCAGGCTTTACCGCAATTGGTGGTACAGGTTGTACAGGCAATGCAACAGTCGCCAGTAAATCCTAAACAAGGGAACCCGAGAAATAATAGTCCACAAGCAAACGAAGAGGAAAAGAATGCAAATGGTCATGATCAGCCGGTGGTTCCGATGTATGTATGGTTGGAGAGGTTTCAAAAGCAGAAACCACAGTCATTTAGTTCAACTCCGACTCCAATTGATGCAGAGAATTGGATTGCCCATTTGGAGAACATCATTGATGTGTTAGGGTGTTCGGATAATCAGAGAGTATTTCTTGCAGCTTATAAGCTAGAGAATTACATCACATACACAATGCATGTGACACCCCCAAATTCGGGTACCAATACCTCTAATCTGGTGCTCACGATAAAGTACATCCATACACCTCTAAACAACATAAATCAACTAATGCGGAATAAATAAATATATGTTGTTCATTACAAAAGGTTTACTCCGGTCCCAAGGTCTATAACCTTAAATAAATACATCACGGAATACATTAATAATACAAAAACGATTCCACGATTATATAATGGGATAGTACATATAACTATTCCTTAAGCTTTCTTTTGCCTTTGTCCGCTTTGGAACTCCCCGGCTTAACTGCAATAGGTTCATGATATAGCAAGGGTGAGCAACTACTTTGCTTAACAAGTTTAAAATGAATAAAGAAGATATATCATGAATGAATAAGAATAATAATCGCATAGTTCAACAATTTAAGAACACTAAATAAATAGCTAACAATATAATCAAAGTTCAAATGAAGAAATGAATATTGATTATTTACTGCTGAGTGATCCAATAGACCATGAACTTTTGGCCAAAGGATCAATCATTCGACTGACCCTTTTAAACATCTAGCCCGTCAGTAGTACTCGAGGAGATCAGCCTCTCGTACCCTATGTATATGCATAACATTTAACTCTGACTGCATCGAATAACCAACACATTAAAATCCCCTAAATAAGGGTTGCTCTCTCAGTTCAAGAATCCATACCAACAACCGGTTTGGATAGCTTTTAAAATAATAACATGTACAATGTCTAGTCGAAACAAATAGCGTAGACTATTTCCTTAAACAGTTCATGAATGAAGAACTTAAACGTTTCACAGTCCAACAACAGATAATGAATTCAAATGCACAAGGTGCGAATATCAATAATTATTTTTGATGTGGAGTAATTTGCAATAATTAATCCACTAATATAATTTGAAAGTAGTAGCTCATTTTGAGTCATGAAACTTGCAATAATATATAACATTTGTATAAAATAGGAAACCTGCTCAAGTATAATTCGAGTAAGGTTAGGGAAACTTGCCCAACACAAGGGTTAGACAAGCGTTAGAAAACGTGCCTGATGTGTCTGCTACAATATTACAACACACGCTCCTTAATATCCTACACATGTAAATACATATTCATATAACAATTAGTCACATAAGGATTAGGTTCAAAACAGACATCGCATCATTAAAACACATTGATTGCCACTACGACTTCCCAGTCGGGGGTCTCGCTCACCGGTGAGTGAGCGGCTGCCCAGCTCGCCGGTGAGCTGGCGGGGGTCTAAGGGGGCAACGCCCCCTGGAAGCCAAACGTAAGTTACAACCAGATTACTCAATTTACGCCTTAAGACAACACCAATTTGGTTGACACTTAATATAAAATTAAGCATTTAAGGCTTAACAAAAACATAATTAACTAACGTGTCTAATTATTTTGTACAAAAATTTAGGTTTTGGACTCGCTGAAAAGAATTCACTAGGTCCGACCCGACCCGATCCGGTCTGACCGACTCGGACCAGTCCTGACACGACACTGGCACTGCGGCGCCAAGCCTAAAACTAGTTCCCACGCTGCGGCGTGAGTCCCGTTCCTTTCCCATGACAGGCTTGACGCTGCGGCGTGAAGCTAAGTATTAGTTCCCACGCCGCGGCGTCGATCCCGTGTCCGTCTTTTGCCATGTGGCGTCACTGCGGTGCCAAGCTTAGTACTTGGAAGTGGCGCTGCAGTGCGAGTCCCGCTCATTTTCCAATTTTTCCCCTTGCGGCGGCGTCAGCTGTAACACCTATGATTGGCGCGGCAGCGCCAACCATCCAGTGGCAGGATTCTGGGCTTTTGCCCAGTTCGCGACCTCGACCTCCGGTCATTCCAACCTCCATAACTCATTCAATACACAAGCAAATTGGTCCATTTCGGACTCTAAAGACTCCTAAGACATAGGGCTACAACATATCAAAAATTTAGAATTACCCATGAATATTAACACGACCAATTTGTGAGCCAAAGCACAAAATGAAAACTCTGTTTTTGTGTTCTTGGTGTTCTTCACCAAAATCAACACCAAATCTTCAGTTTAACTTCTTTTAACTCCATTCCAACTGGGTTATGAAGATAACCCATGGAACTACAATTTAACAACAACAATTAAACCAAACAATTACACAATCAAGGCTTTACAGTCCTCTAAATCATCCGAAAGTCATTTTGTCCAAAAAGTCTAAAGTTTCATCCTTTATGCCAAGGTTCAGATCATTCATTGATTTTGTTCCACTTTGAGGTTATTAATAGCTTACAAGATGTCTTGGTAATAATAAAAATTGACCACAACCAACAATTACAATAACAATTACAAGAATTGCTCAAACCCAATGGTTTGAGCTCAAGAACACTTGAAACTCGAAAATCCCATAAAAATCAAATGGAATGGATTTTTGGTCAATTGATTAACTTGTAAATCCCTTCTAGGTGCTAAAAAAATTGTTAGGCTCTGCTTTGAGTCCTTAATTCTCGCCTGGCTCCTCTTCTTCCTCCACCGGTGCGCTTTCTTCTCCTTCTTCTTCTCTGTTTTCTACAATTTCCTCTCTTTCTCTCTCCCTGTATCACTCTATCTCCTCTCTATTTACTCTATACTCTCAATAATCTGCAGAACCAACTTGGAAATAGATGGAATGGGAAGAATGAAATGAGAGGAATGGGGTAAAGGCTGAGCGTGGCTTCGGGAAAAATGGAGGGTGTATACTCCCGAGCTCCTTGAAAATAAAATCAAGAGGGAATGTTGGCCATGAGGGAATTTTCATACATGGTGTCCAACAACAATGTTGCACCTGCCGACCATGCTCTCTTCTCCCTCCTTTGATTGGTCCAAGGGTTTAGGTGGGTTCCCTATTGGAGTAACAAGCCAAAAATAAATACCCAAATACACAAAAATATATCCGAGAACTCTCACTTTTGTACCCAATTTGCTCAATAACTCTACCCATAATTAAAATGGAAATTACCATAAATATTGGGATGGGTAAAAATAATTATTATGAGATTTGTCCATTTATTCGGAACACCGATATTATACATTTCGGATATAAATTAAATCACTAACGAGCTCAAATAAATATTCCAGCACTAGAAAAAATTATCACTTCGCTCGCACGTATTAATGAAATTTATTAAAATCGAAAAAGACACAAAAATATTATGGCGTGAATAGTGCCTCGGGAAACGTGCCCCGTGAATAGTGATTTACGACGCTGCGCGAAATCAATTATTCACTTAAACAAAACTATAACACGTAAAATTTCATGCACTCACGTAATCCAGGTTGTCACACAACCTTTAAACATGCAACACAAATAATATTAATAAAATATAATATATTCATTAATATTCAAAAATTCGAATTACAAGGCAAATCCAGAATTCTCGGTTGTTACATCCTCCCCCGTTATAAGAATTCTGTCCCCAGAATTACAATCTAGGTACGAAAAACTTAACACGGGTTCACTCAAAAAGATGCGGATAATTCTTCCTCATCTTCTCTTCTAGCTCCCACGTGGCTTCTTCAGCTGCGTGGTTCCTCCAAAGTACTTTGACCGAATGGATGACATTATTTCTTAACGTCTGCTCCTTTCTATCTAATATTTTGACATGAATCTCTTCATATGACAAGTCTTTCTCAACTTGAATTGGTTCATAGGATATCACATGCTTGTAGTCGGGTTTATATGGTCGTAACATAGAAACGTGAAACACATTGTGAATGCGCTCAAGTTCAGGAGGTAGAGCTACCTCGTACGCCACTTCACCTACCCTCTTTAAAACTTCAAAATGTCCTACGAACCGGGGACTCAATTTCCCCTTTTTACCAAATCTGATCTTCCCCTTCCAGGGAGATACCTTCAAAAATACAAAGCTGCCAACTTCAAAGTCTCGCTTCTGACGATGCAAATTGACATATTTCTTCTGGCGGTCCTGAGCCACTACCAATTGAGCTCTTATCACTTTGATGACATCCACGGTCTGCTTTACCATTTCAGGTCCCAACAGTCTCCGTTCACCGACTTCGTCCCAACACAGAGGTGTTCGACACTGCCTCCCGTATAATGCTTCATATGGCGGCATGCCAATACTTGCATGATAACTGTTATTGTAGGCAAACTCTACCAATGGTAGATGATCATCGTAGCTGCCTTTAAAATCCATCACACATGCTCTAAGCATGTCCTCAAGCGTCTAAATCGTTCGTTCGCTTTGCCCATCCGTTTGAGAATGATATGTTGTACTTAACCTCAACTGAGTTCCCAACCTTTCCTGTAAGCTTTTCCAAAAATTCGACGTGAAACGCGGATCTCTGTTAGACACAATAGATACCGGCACTCCATGTTGCGACACAATCTCTTTCACATATAACTTTGCTAGCTACTCCAGATTGTACCTTATCTTGATCGGTAGAAAATGTGCAGATTTAGTTAAACGATCCACGATCACCCAGGTCGCGTCGTAACCCTTTTGAGTTGGCGGAAGCCCCGTCACAAAATCCATCATGATATGCCACCACTTCCACTCTGAAATCTCCAGCGGTTGTAGCAGTCCACCCGATTTCTGATGTTCTGCTTTTACCCTCTGACATATCAAACACCGTCCAACACATTCCGCGACCTCCTCTTCATGTTCGGCCATCAGAAGTGTTGGCGCAAATCCTAATACATCTTGGTACTACCAGGGTGTATCGAATACTTTGTAAAATGAGCTTCATGCAGAATCTCTTCTCTTAACTCCGGAACCATCGGTACCCAGATCCTCCCTTCAAACCTTAGCGGTCCCGTGCTATCAATTTTGTACTTTAGGTCCTCTCCTTCAGAGATTCGCTTCCTTACGGCGACACATTCATCATCCTTTTCTTGAGCCTCCTTTATCCTGTCTAATAAAGTCGGACTCGCCTCCACTGCGAACAGTTTCTCGTCTGCATCTGTTGGATACTTGACTTCAAACTCTAGTCTTTCCATGTCCTTTATCAGTTCTTCTTGAGCTGTCAGCATCATCAACTTATCTCTGCCCTTCCTACTTAGAGCATCAGCTACTATATTGGCCTTACTGGGATGGTATAGAATCTCACAATCATAGTCCTTGATCAACTCCAACCATCGCCTCTGTCTCATGTTTAGTTCCTTTTGATTGAAGATATACTTCAGACTTTTGTGGTCTGTGTATTTAAAGAAAGTTGATTGTCACTAGGAAGTTAATTCGTAGAAGAAATTAATTGAGCCTTGATGCCTATAAATAGAGGATTACCAGGAGAGATTTAGAAGATTATATATAAGGTATTTTTATGTATTAGTTTAGGTTAAAAGTAGAAGGAGGATTAAATTATTTATTCATTGTACGCTTATTGGATGATTGTTAATAAATGGAGTTTTCTTATCTTCTTCTTTTTTATTTTAGTTAGTTTATTTATTTTAATGTCTAGCTAATGTCTTTCATCTAGGATGAAGAAATTAAATAATTATTCATGATAATATTTTTCATCTCTTCTATTAATTGTGCTTTAATGTTTAATTGATTTCGCCTTCATGTTTCGTTATTGAAATACATTAGTTTTTTAGTTCTTATGTAATTTTAAATTAATTAAGAGATTTTGATAGATTATTGTTAAGATATGAATTTTTCATAATCCATGCTTACTCGAAGAAGTTTTGATAGGTTATAGTTAATCCTTAAATTATCATAGTCTATGCTTGCCCACGTTAATTGTAAAATTACTAAATTAAAGGGATGGGAGATCAAAACCATAGTTAAGGGGTTAATTAACTTTTTGGTCACTGTATTAGGGGTCGATTTTCGTTGTGGTTACCGAATCTTTTTTTGTTACAAACGCATTATTATACTCGAAAAAACTTAGAAAATGGTTATTACTTATGATTCCGTCCAAAAAAGTGACGGGAAATGCTGAGTAGACTAACGGTTGACAGGTGTTAATGATGTAGCAGGTGACGTGAATCAGGTTAATTGATGTTTTGGTCATTGTACTAGGGGTCAATTTTGATTTTAGTTACTGATACTTTTTTTTGTTACATTCTCATTATCGAAATACCAAAAATATTACAGATTAGTGATCTTATTACCAAATATTACAACATGTACGAAGAGAAAGCACATCATAACTAATTTAAATCCATAAATTTTTTAAAATCATATTTAATTTGGAACCTTTTAAACACCAAACCAAACTGCGCAATAAAGGAGAAAATTGTCCCAATAAACCCCATCGGATCTGTCGACTACTGCAAAAATCGGTTTAATAGAAACTATTTCACTCTCAGTTCGAAGTGAAACAAGTAGCTTTAGACGCCGCCATCGTTAATTTTCTACTCTTCTTTTCTCCGTTTTTTTCTTTTTCGGCTAGTAAACTAGATTTTTCGACGAGAGATTGTAGTACCAACTTGGTCCACGGTGAGTGAAAGAGTTGATGTACATAAGGTGTAGAACACCATTTTTTTCAATAAGTTCGCCATTCGCTGTTAGAAGAGAAAGATGAACTTTGATTTTTAATTGTTTTTGTTTCTTTAAATTATGTTCCTTTTTTCTTAAAACTTTAATTATCTTCTTATAATAGTATGGAGTAATAAAATTATTAGTCTGACTTTATCTTTTTTCTTTTTTTTAGGTGAACATTTTAGTTTATATCTACAAACTGACCCACACATGCTACCTCATTAGAATATTCCACATCTATATGTCAAATGTTTGCCAAGTAAGCTTCTCCGTTAATATTTTTGACAAAAAATTATAAAATCACTAACTAATAATATTTTTGGTACTTCGATAACGAGAATGTAGCAAAAAAAAGTTTCAGTAACTAAAATGAAAATCAACCCTTAGTACAATGACCAAAACATCAATTAACCTGATCCACGTCACTTGTCACATCATTAACACCTGACAATCGTTAGTCTACTCAACACTTTCCGTCACTTTTTTGGACGAAATCATAAGTAATGACTGTTTTGTAAGCTTTTTCTAGTATAGTAATGCGTTTGTAACAAAAAACGATTCGGTAATCACAATGAAAATCGACCCCTAGTACAATGACCAAAAAGTCAATTAACCCCATAGTTAAGTTATAAAAATAGAAGAGATTGAATTATGTTATATTTATTGTTTAATGGATTCAGATTCCTAGATTGTTTCCTTATTATTAGTTTTCATATTCTAATTAGTTTAATTATAGTTAATCAATTTTTCATTTTTATTTCTAATTCGCCTGAAATAAATATTAAGGATGTTTTAAAATTAATCAAGTCTTTGTGGGCTCGATCTGTACTTGCCAGTTATTCAACTTGACACTGTGCACTTACAGTTACATATTTTTATCGCATCAATTATCTTGAAAAACATTATACTACTTCTCATTAAAATTAATTCCATTAATCATTTGAATGCCTAATACCATTTCAAACTCCAAATACATGAATTTTGTCAAAAGGTTTGGCGCCAATAATTTCCATCGACTAGAGATATTGTCATGAAGAAACTTTTCTTTTCCCTTTCTTTATTTCAGAGGTATACAAGTTATAGCAATAGAAAGAGTGACTTTCTAACTTTTCATTTAGTTGTACTCACACCATTCTTAATTATTTATAGAGCTATATTTTTTTTATTCCTTTTAATTTGACATTTGTAAATTTTAAGAGAAACTAATAACTACTTTTCCAAATTGTAGATGCTCAAAATTTACAAATCTTTTCTTTAACAATGACAGGAGGGTAAAAGTGTCATTTCAGCTCGAGACAAAGATAACTAAGCAAAGATTACAAGACTCAAAATGAGTATTCGGAGTCCCCACGATGACTTCTAAGCGACAAGCTACAAAAAGGAGGACAAACAACTAGTCGACGTTTATAGAAGGATGATTTTTGCCCTTTTTTCCATCTTTCTGAATCCAGAATTGATCAAACTTGATGCCATTATGTAGCTCTCGGAAAGAGCTTTCTGGATAGGTATGACACGTTTTCTAACTCTTCTCGGTTTGAAAGTTATGGACGTTTCAATGCACAACACAAAAAACCGACGTCGTGACATGAAAATCGAGACAGGTGGACCCCGCCCTAGGGCTATCGTAGGTGGACTTGCGGCTGCCGCATATAAGGTGGTTTTGACTCATTTTTTTTGAAAGAAAAGGCATTTTAAAGAGAGAAAATATGTTATCTATGGAGAGATATAAAGAAAGGAAGAGAAAAATCTCTTTAAATCTAATCTAGATCTAATTTTTCTCATCAAATTTTCCACCAATCTAAAGCTAAGCCATCCATACAAAGCTTGAGAAGGAAGAAACTTTCACTCCTAAGGTTAAAGTTCTCATCTTTATACTAGATTTAGCTTAGATCTAGCTTATTTTGTGAATTATTGTGTTTGAGCTTTGTTTGTTTATGGTTAATTTTTTATTTGAGGCTCTCCTAGCATCCTATATCATATTTAGAGGTGTTTGGATCCTATTTTTGGGATTATAGACAGTTAGAGAAGATTTCTCACGGATGAAATCTCCTCATAATTAACCGAGGATATCCTTTTAATAATTTATCGATTTTGACTTTAATTCGACTCCTTTTTATTGATTATGTTTGCTTGAGAGTTGTTTTCTATTGATTTATAGGTCATCCAAATATCTTAAATTAATATATAGTGGTGAAGGGATCCCACCTTTTGGGCAATCTGGGATATATTTTCGATTAGATCTCAATTATGTTATTTTCTAGATCTATGAAATCTTAGATCTACGGGTTTTATTCCCTAGATTCTAAATTCTTTTAGTAGATCTCATCGATATGTGATAGATCCTTGCGAATTCGATATAATTAATGATAGAATTGCGTTATTGATTTATTGGGCGATCTATGGATTTAGGGTTTACAGAATTTCTTTCCTAAACTCTAACCTCCGTTTATAGATATCGATGCATTGTTTTATATGATTACAAATCATGTGAGCCTAGGAATGAATTCAAAACCCTTAAATATCGTGTTTAACTGGAATTGTAGGATATTCCCATGATGGACATAGTTAACGATTGTAATTTTTGCGATTCGATCATTGTAAATGTAATTCGAGCTTTAAAATGATATCGAGGGTTCCATCCCACGAAAATTGGATTTAAGGCCTCTTAATAGTGGATTTTATTATTGTGAGGTACTTGGAGTTATTTAGATGACTTATATGCCCACGGGTAGCTCCAACCCTAATTTCGATACTTGATTTTACCTTTTGACATATAAAAACGATTTCGAACGAAGTTGCAAAGATCTTTCAAAATTGAATCAAAATAGGTTATTAGATTAATTCTAGGCTAAAATTGAAAGTAGTAGAGAGCATCGATTCCTATTTGACGAAGGATTTGTAAAATAATATTTTTCCTAAACGACACCAAAAAATTCTTGTCAAATGAATGCTAAAATGAAACTTTTCCTTCAAAACAAATCATTCATGCATAGGTTCAAAGAGGTTCAAAATTTCTTCCAAGATAATGCACCTACCAAAACTTTAACAACCTTAGGAAACGTCCCCTAGGTTATTTACATCTTACGACTCAATTCTAGGAGACGACACCCTAGATTCCCTGACTTGACCTTAGGAGACGACCCCTAAGTTACTTACAGTTCACAACTTGACTCTAGGAGACGATACCCTAGATTTCGGCTTTAACGACATAGGAGACGATGCTTTATGCTTCACGATTTGATAAAAATCAACTCTAGGAGACGATACCCTAGTTTTTTACTAAATGACACAATTCATATAGGCACAAAATATAAACACACACACTTCACGTTCCTCAAGGCAATATTTTTAATCTTTCAACGAAAACATTAGGAAAGCGGTAACCGTGTTTCACGGAAGTCGATGGTGCCTAACACATTCCCATCGCTTAAGCAAGTCCCAAAACTCTATGAATCTTAGTTGTGGACTAATTTTACAGAGTCACATAATGGGTCATCTCGATTATTAAAACCTAAAAATCCGAATGAGTTGTTACATCCATTTAAATCTTTACCAACTGACGACTCTGTCTAATTGGCCCCCATTAAAATCAAACTTTTAAACCTCATCGACATTTATGTCGATTTTTTCGAAAATCACCTTTAAAATCCACGATCTATAATCTCAAAACCATAAAAACAATCCCAGCGTCGATAGATGGCGACTCTGCTGGGGATTTTTTTATAAGGGCTTAAGCCACGTTCAATATTGATGTTTTCCTTTCATAATCTGTGTGTTATGTGAATGGTTTGATTTTATGTTGTGATAGATGTCTTATATTATTCTCAATTGCTATATTTTAGTACTTTGCACAATGTCATTCATATATATACGATGAGGAACTGTGAATGTATCTGAATGTATATTTGTGATTCCTCCATCGAGAGGTGAACCCATCAGATGTTTATTGCTAGACTCAAAGGGGCGTTTCCTGGCGAGGCTCAGGAAAGGCATCCACTCACATCCGCTCTAATCCAAAGATTGGATTTATTCCTATCGAGTAAGTTGCGAAGATCTAAGAACCTTCATGCCGAAGAGCCCGCAAGAGTAACCCTAAGATAGGTCAGTCTCAGATAAACCCAACGTCACAGGAAGTCTCTTCATGCCCTTTTTCTCATTATGCTCATATATCCAAATGTCATCACAACTAACCATCTCACGTGCTTAAAACCGCATTATCCTGTATCTTTCCATATATTTATAATCCTTCATATTCTTGTCATAATAAATAAACACTAACCCCATTTTGCAAGAAAAGATTAAAGAAACCTAAAAACAAGCATTCACATTGGCATGCATCCATTTTCTCCATTTTTTAAAATTAAACTCTGTCAATGTTGTGCAGATTGGTCTTAAAACCCGATTGCAAGCCCGAAAAGTCAGGACTCCGCCTATTAGAATGTCCGCATCAGAGACTCTGACTCTGGACCTTGTTCCCATTTTCCGAGAAGAGTTTGAAAGTTTCAAAAAATAAATAGTCAAAATGGCTAATCTAATGAAAGAATAATGCAAAATGACAGGCCCAACGCGCAACTTAAATCGTCCACATAAGGAGGGAATCAAATCCCCGCCAAGACCAACGTCATGCAAATTCTTACTCCTGTATTTCAGTTTGGCAGTAAGGAAGTAGAGGGTGTTCCGAACAAAGCTCAGATGAAGGAAGTTATCAATGTCTCCGAGGATAGGGAAACCAGGGAAATTAAGAAAAAGATGAAACAAATGGAAGAAACTCTGCGCTTCATGAAATGAGGGTGATCATATGACAGTGTTAATTACTCTGACCTTTGCATATTCTCTAGTGCCAGATATCCATACAAATTTCAAGTACCAGATTTTGAAAAATATAATGGGTCAGGAGATCCTTATACCCACTTGAAAGTATACATCAGAGAGTTAAGTTCCTATGCCGAGGACAAAAGTTTAAGAATACAGTTGTTTCAGAAGAGTCTAACGAGAGAAACAAGAACTTGGTATGCTCGACTAAATAATGTTAAGATCCACAATTGGGAGGATTTGACCCATGCTTCCTTTACTCTTTTCAGTCCCAAATGGCTCCAGATCGTTATCAAATGTCCCGAATCAAGAAGCAGCCTAACGAATATTTTCGAGAGTACGCCCAAAGATGGAGGTAGATGGTAGCCCAAGTAAATCCACCTATGTATGAAAAGTGAAATGGTCATGACGTTTATTGATATCCAAGAAGCGCCGTATTACGAAAGAGTATTGGTGGGTATTGGCAAGCCATTCTCAGAAATGATCAAGCACGGGGATATGATAAAAATTGGATTGCGGTCGGGGAAAATCAAGGATTTCACAGCTTTGGAAGCAATGCTCGAACACCTTCAGGTAGGGAACTATGGGAATAACTCAGAGATGAATAATGGGATAATATAACAAGAGGATGTATCCCTCGTATTACATGGTCAGAACGGAATATGGCTATACAATGTGCCCCACATCAAAGCACATAATAACAATCTATCACTTCCACAGAGACTTGAAAGGAATCAAAATAGGAAAATGACAACTTTGTGGGAGCCGCTAAAGAACATTCTAGCTTTGTTGATAGCCCAAAAGAAAATCATGGAATTTCCCCCACTTGTAGACGCAAAAGGAAGGAATTATGATCCATCAAAGAGGTGTGCATATCACTCAGAAGCTCTAGGCCACTCTACAGAGAAATGTTGAACTTTAAAACACAAAATACAAGACTTGATCGATGTCGGAGAGATCGTGGTCCATACTGAAGAGCAACCCAAAAGGATAACTAATTTAAGTGTAAATATGCTGGAAGAAAAAATTGAAGCAAGGTAAAATAGGAAATATATATGGAGGATTGGAAAAACTTCAAGCGTGGCAGAAACAAGAATTCAACACGTGGGCCTAGCTCAAGTAACTATATCTAAATCTCCACCCACCAGAAAAGCTGCAATGTCCCGAGATGAGTTCGACGAGTTGAAAGGGAAAATGATCAAATTGTTAGATCTAGTAAAGGAACAATAAATACAAAAAATGGCGATTTGGCAACAAACAATTTTCGTTACTACATGTGCGAAATTTCATTGCCAATGGCCATTTGCAATGATTTTTCGATCTTTGGACCATCCGTTGCGCAATCAGCATTGCTAATTGTCTAGCACCGAAATTATTTTGTCTGTTGCAGAAAGTGAGATATTTCGCAACGAAAGTTAGTTTTCGTGTAAAAGCAGATCATTTAGCAACAAAATGTATTGTAGCAAATTTATTAAAAAATTGTTACCGAAAAGCAAATTTTGTTATAAAATCCGCCTAATTGGCAACGAAAAGAACCTTTTTTTTGTCAACAAAAATGAAATTCGTTGTGTTTGATACACATTTACCAACGATGTTTACCGTTGCTGAACAGTATGAAAATTGTTGCCTTAACTAGTTTTCATTGTTGATTATATAGTTTTTGGTAACGATGTTCATTGCTAAATGTGCAAAATAAACCGGTTATATATTAATTTGCAATGAGATTATTCGTTGTCATTAATTTTGTTATGGATAATTATGGTCAACTAGCAACGATACTATTCGATGCTGATTGTTTTTCGAGAGCAACAAAAGTTATTATCATTTAACAGCGACATTATATGTTGCCGTTTGGTAACAAAATAGATTTTGATTGTATCATTGACAAATCCATTATTGACAATCATGTTATGTAACGAATATCATAATTATTTTATAAGCAAAATAAATTGTGGCTCAGTGACCCCATAACAAATTATGGCTGAAATATAAAAAAAAACTCAAATATTATTAACTAAATAAAATCATCTTGTAAATGATCATTTATCATCTTTACAATCAACTATCTAAACTTGCCACAATTCTTCAGTCACATAAAGCATGAAAGGATGTAGAATTTTCAATTTGTTCTCGAAAGCATATAAACGAACAGTCTGTGCTATTGAAAAAAAACTGGATGAAGACGTTTAGACTTGTTAAGCCGAGCTTTACTAGCTTCAATATACGTAAAAAGAGCTTAATTTAGACCAACCTTGACGTAGCTTCATGTATTTCTGAAACATAAAGTGGAGAACTATATTGTAAATTCTACTCACTTGAGAATCTCTGATAAGTCCATGCAAATAAACATTCAAAAATTGAACATGTTGAAAATATTACTAATAAACAAGTAAATAAATAAATATATATATATATAATAATAAAATAAAATTATATACTTTTCATAAATTGAAACCCTTCACAAATTCTTACCTATAATTGTCCAAAAGTAGCAATTTAACAGAAAAGTAGAGTAAAACCATCCGTTGAATGCATAAAACCATAACAAGCACATATTTTATAGTTTATACCATTGTTGGAAAGAGATAATATGAAGGTAAAAAAAAGGTGCAAACCTTTACTAACTGAATGAAGGCTTTTTTCCAGGCTACTGCTTTCTTAGCTTCATAGCCCCCTTTATCGATCACATTATTTACAGGATAGGTTACTATAAATGCAGAAGCCTGTGTTGAAAATACCCTGATAAGGTTAATTGTACATTAATGATATTTCAAAAGGGATCAAAGACCTACCTCAATATAATTGTTTCCAGAGAAACCTCCTAATGCAGTGCTTGGATCAAGTGGAGCTTTAAATGCACTCCTACATGAATTTGCAGATGAATAATGCTTTAAAGAAACATCCAGAGAATCTATGTCAATAGGCTCTTCAATAATACGCCAGAATTCTATAGATAGCCATAAATTTTACTTTTTCCCTTATCCCAAATCAAGAATATGGAAAAATACATAGAGATCCCCATGCCGAGTAAATGTTGTGTACTCATAGTGAACTTAACAATTGATAACTATGGAAGAACTAGCTTGGCTATGTGATGAATAATTAATAACTATCTTTTATAAGAATCATTAATTGTTGGGGAAAATAATAAATAAGTCCCAACATTAGTAAATGATGGAGTCTATACAAGCATACCAAGGGTATTAATCATATCTTACAACCAACTAAATATATACTTCAATAAAATAAAAGAGCTTTTCATGTTTTGTATAATGGTAGAAATTTTGGCAATAAGATATAAAACGGTATGCTTTCACAAAAATAATACTCCTAGAACTCTGTTTAAAAGAAATGTAGCAAGTTTTGAAGTTATGTTCTAGTGGTTAGTTATGATAGTAGACTCTTCAATAACTATTCATTGTGAACTAAGTTATTATGTCCATATTCATCCATATCATAGACTCATTTAAATAGTATGGGTGGTAGTGCACTGCCAGTCACTCTTCTTGTTGTATTTCTTAGTGGGAGTCTTACCTTATTCTGTTTCCCCTTCCATTGTTGTTGTATGACAGTATAGACAGTAGTCAGATATATAATCAAGATAGACACACAACACACACAAAGATTAATATAGATGAGCAGGAGAGTTTTATATAATACTCCCTATAAAATAGATGCACAAATATTAGATTTCTAGATGAATAAATTTAGTTTAGAAATAACCACCTTATCATCTCACTCCTCACTCCAAATATATTAAATGCCTAATTTTGAATGTAGTATATTATTCTGATAATAATTGTGCATTCAATGGGCTATTGTGTACACGTATCTAATCATCCTTTGATGAACTGGAACCAAATTAAAATATTAAAGACTGGGTGTGCAATTTATGTTTTTTATACCTATCATCTGTAAAAAAATTTATTTGTTTTTTTTCTTCTAAAGTGGTCCTAACAGAACTTTGAATGAATGCAAAGTTGTTTAAAAAAAAGTGCAATAGAAACCACCCCTAGCCATAAATATGAAGTTCACTAGAATGTACCTGAAAACAGTATTGTACATGTTTAACACCCCCATAGCCATCATAATTTACCGGATCTATCTTGAAATACTATCAACAAAAAATAAGTTATTTTAGCCTCAAATGAAGAAAAAGGAATTGCAAAATTGTGATGTCAAGAAGAATAAATATCTGAATGTGCATGTATCGCCCAAACCAAGCAGGTTTGTATCTGATACATGAATGCAAATGTACAAGAACAGCTTCAACGACAAATATTTTGGAAATGCATATTGGAGTTTCAAGAAGCATATGACTGCAAAATCTATAGTTTGTGCATTTCACCAATATTCATGAGAGGTCTTACTTGATTTACTGGTAACAAATTTACTTATTTGATTTAATATGTATAATGTTATTAACCTATTATTCAGGCTTTCATCTTATTTTTTCCTGATTATTACTCCATCTGTAATTACTCAATCAATTAAGCAAAAAAGTATAATAGTATATTAAAAATCTCATATCATTTTATAATCTATAAGCAGAAATGTATCTCTAATAATTTTGAAATTGCTAAAGTACTTCAACGAAAATCACATTTTCTGACATTATTTTAAGATGAAACAAATAGGTCTTAATTAAGCTATACATTAAATCTTATGATGTATACTTATATCCTTCATTGACAAAGAAGACTTGAGAGGCTTTACAAAAGGAAACCAGTTCTTATTGAGTACCAGTTCAGGGCATTTGACAAACACACACACACAAAAAATTCAATAGAAAAGAAAAAAAGTCGTGGGCTTTCATAAGATGCCTTTTCAATTACTCACCTTGATTGCAGTACTACTTTTAGCAGCAAGAGTAGAAGTAACAACTCATTCTGGTATACCATCTGATCTGGCCAAGCCCGGCTGTCAATCCACCTGTGGAGATCTTACCATCTCCTTCCCATTTGGCATAAGATTGGGCTGCTACCTTGCAGAGAAATTTGATTTGTTTTATGTAACATGCATCAATGACACACAACTATATCTTGGGGACAGTAAGGATAACTTTCGAGTAAGTAACATATCACTTCACAACGGCGAAATCAAAGTTTTATCCTTCATTGCTCATGCTTGTTTTAATGAATCAAGGTTACATATGGGTGATTAAGTGAACGTACTCCTCAATCATCCGAAATTCCCCATCTCATCTGCTATACGCATGACAAGTTCACTGCAGTTGGTTGTTCCACTTTGGCAATAACCCAAGGAGACATTGTAGGGCATGAGAACACTACAGGACGAATGTCAGCACGTAACAATATATTTTAATGCGTAATCACCAGCTATGACAACTTAGGTAGTCCCATTATATATTAAAGCAACTTAGGAAAAGAAAAATATATTAACTACAATGTTGCCAGGCATATATTAACTAGCCTGAATCCACAGACAGAGAGAAAGATTTAATGTGTAATCACCAGCTATCAATTATGAAACTATTTTTCTTGACAAGTATAGCATATACAGAAACTATTGGAATTATTTTCATATTTATATTAGAAATGAAACGCCGAAAATAATATCTCCAAACATAAGCATCACCAGAATTTATTTAACAAAAACTGATCCATTACCAAAATTTTGCCCTGTTTTTTGCAGGAACATAGAACATGGTCTCAGCTAACACACCACATTCCCCACCTAAATCTACAGTGTGAGGGACTAAAGAGAAAAAACTTTCTAGACAATTAAGCATAAGACAATTGAGTGTATTAACGCTAGACCATAATTTTTTTTCTTACCGAGTTTTTCTGAAGATTTGAACAGAGCATGAAGTCATAATCTCATTGGCATGTGCATTTATAAAAGTATATCTATACAATGAAAATATAAGTAATCTTGCATCAAATGTGCTAAAGAAAAAAAGATGGCATGTCTGGACTAGTCAATGTATGGCACCTGAATAATAGACTCCATTGAGGAAAGATAATACAAAAAATGGATTAGTCAAGCAGCAGTCTGGACTAGGATTGGTCAGAGGGAAACTAAGGAAATATGTTTGCCTATAAATGTTTATTTTATAGTATTACTTAGCTAACAGGTGAATGTATTCAACATTCAATGAATATATCAGCAACAAAGTTCATTGTCATTGTCATTAAGAAAATAATAAGATGCTCACTACAAACGCAGAGAATATAGTTGTGACAGATGCTCCAATGAAACCTTCCCATGTCTTCTTTGGAGATAACTTGATCAAAGGAGATTTTCCAAAGAAGAATCCAAAAAAATAAACAGCAATATCATTGATTACAATAAGTAATGTTGGAAGAAGGAACCTGCATCATAGCTAAACTGTTTGAAGTTCTTTCCTCATCTTGTACTTGAATGTCAAAGTAGCACGCTAACAATTCTAGTAAGTACTTACTGTATAATACTTTTAGATAACAACTCAGGACAAAAGATAAAATCAACGAGTTAAAATTCCAAATATAGAGTAATAAGATTCCACAAAGATCCTAGACAAAGTCAACTTATAATTGCAACTACTGGTGGATGATGGAAGGAATAAGATTTGACAAATAATTCTTCACTTGTGAGCCAAAAAATTCTGTTAAACATAATACCTAGTAATGTGTGCTGCATTAAATAGGACAAAAGAAAAATAAATCAGAGGAACATTATAGATGAGAGGATTTACTTATCATTGTACAAGTCATTCCTTGAGCAATATGCAACATATGCTATGTCTCATTAGGAAACATTGGCCTTTCCTACAACTGCAATCACATAAATTGAACTAGTTGGGTTCCCCTAAGCTTCACAATTCATTGTTACTTGTACTGTGTTCATGCAGATAAAAGAGTTCCACGGATATAAACCGAGAAAGTTCATGAACAAACCTCAAACATTTCATATAGATAAATATTTAATTATTTATATATATATATTAATGATAATATATATATATATAAATATATTGTCTTATAAGCAAAATAGTAAATCCATTAAACTGAAAAGACTACTATATCAAGTTCACATGATAGTGCATATTAAAAATTCTCAATTTAATAAGCACCATGTGTAAAGGAAAATATTACCGCAGACAGGAAGCTTGAAATGCCAACAAATTATATAATAATGAATGCCTGATAGTTCAGAAAAAGGTCAAACTAATAGGTTATGAAGTTTTTAAACCTGATAGTTTTGACTAACCTCCACATATATAAGGCCTAGCTCGAATAATTTTTTGTCTTTCAGTTAGTGGCATTTCATCAAACACCTTGAATGCATAATAGTTTATATCCATCCTAATGGGGTATGTATACATGAACCCCCAATCAAATAGAAATTGCTTAAAATGACTGGAATTGCATAAAACTACTAGCACAAACATCCATTAAAACCATTAATCTTGCGATACAATTCAAACGAATTTTAGTTAAGCACTTCTATACATACAAAAAATATTCATAACGAAAAAGTATGTTAAACATCCTAAGAATCCAAATTTGAGAATAGATTTAGACTACTTACAAATAGATAAGAATTGAGAATTTAATGGGAAGAAGCTATAACAGAGGGACACCGTGATTACAGAAGAGGGAGAAACTACGAGTAAGAAAAACTACCTTAGTCTGGGCTTGAGTGAAATTTGGGGTGCATAATTAGGCTACAACTTTAAGAGAAAAATTGGACGGGACAGAGTAAACAGGAATGAAATTGTGGGAGGCAATTCACCAAAAAATTATTTTAAATTCACCGAATTAAACCACCAACACCCAATTACAATGAAATTAATACATGTATTCGGTATATACACATAAAAATTTCAATATATAGAGAAGTGGAATACCTTGTGTACATCAACTGTTGGTTCTACACCGATTTAACGATTTAGGGGGGATTTTTGTCATTAATCGTCGTGCTTTGTTTTCGTTTCTACCTCAGAGATTGATTGATTTGGGGGAGATTTTGGGTCTACTGATAGGGGGAAGGGGGAGAGAAGATTTTGAAAATTTGATGTAGGAAATAAAGAATTTGAAAAGATTTTAGGCGTTACGTAACTTCTGTTTTCCATCCTAGCTGTTTGCCGCTTGTTTTTCTTTTATTTTATATTTTAATAGTTTCCCTCTCTTTTTGAATGACTAATTATTTTTCAAAGTATTTTAAGTTTATTTAATTTTAAATTAATAATGTAGTTGATATTTCTAAACACTTAGAAAGAAAATTAAAAATAAAATTATTATTCAGATAAATATATAACTTTGTATTTACGATTTAAAATTTAAAATGTCATAAATTAACAAAGAACAAACTCAATAAAACTCTTTTTGTAGAACAGATAAGTAATATTTTAATATTTCTAAAGAAAATATTTTTCACAATTAATTTTAAAAAAATTATTTTCTGCAAAATAGTGACAGATTTATCTATTGCAAAAAAACTCAATAATACTATATAGCGAGTAATAATTCTTTCGTAGATAATATTTTTCTTTGTAAAAATGGCAGCGACATCTATTTTTCTACCGACGAAGCGACGTGCAATCAATCATCACTCAGAACGCGTCCCACTCAACCGAATTATAGGGATTTCATCTAACCTTTACTATTCATTTTGCAATCTGAGGTCTAAAACTTCAAAACTCTCTCTAACTTTCGAGAGCCCTAGCTTCTCAAATATAGAAAACTCAGACACTTCTTGTTTTATTTTAGTTCAAATGCTCATCTTAGAAGATGTCCAACTATCAAGTTGTCTCCGATAACCAACTTTGTTGTGAGAAATTCGAAGGTGTTGATGCAAAATTCAATATCGGGCTCGATCTACTGCAGAAGGCTGGATTCTTTGAAGCTCTGAGCACGAGCACGAAGATTTTCACCTCCAGAGTTGTTGAGTTCTATCTAAATGGCTCCCATGCAGAGGGGGTCATCTCTTCAAAGGTGAAAGATGTGAAACTCACCTTCGAGGTGTTAGATATCAACCATCTACTTAGGTTTCAAAACCAAGGAATTTCTTAATTCGAAGAGGTGGACGTCAAGTCTGGGCTAAAGCTGATGCATTACAAAAAGAATCCACAACTCAAGGGGATGAAAAAGAAAGTGTTTCCCCAAGAATACGAGTTCATTGCAAACATCGTTGACAAATGTATCTTATGCAAGGACTCTACCCGCGACTCCGTTAGTGAGCTCCAACTGAAGATCATGTCTGCCATTGTAATGGGACAATAGGTAAATTTTGGGGCTGTACTGATGGACTGAATCAACAAATGGTTCAGTGACGCTGAGAGGAAGAAGAAAGAAGGAAAATCTCTTCCCAAGATGTATTTTATAAGGCTTATCAGCATCCTCCTAAAGAAGAGGTTGAAAAATCTCCTCGAGGACCAAGAAAGAGAGCCCCTCAACGTCCATAAGAAGATGACGAATAAACTCTTCGACAACTAGAAGAAGAACCTAGTTAAGATTCTTCAATCGAAGTAGCCAAAGGGTAGTGAGAGGACCCTCAGTGAGGTGTAGAAGCCAGTTAAGACCAAACTGAAAAGGAAGTCACGACGATCGAGGAGAAAATTTTTCAAGGCTCTGCAGCCCCACCATTACCTGAGCATCTGCAATTAACTACCGAAAAACTCCCTCAAAAGAAGGTGAAAAAGGCAAAGGTTGGAGAGTTGAGGGGGAGGGCAGGAGCTGACAAGAATCATTCTTCTGATTTAGATGACTTAGAGGAGGTTCCTAGGGACTCTCAGAACGGTCAATCAGATCCTGAGAATGAGAGAAAAGGAGACACCAGTTACCCTCTCCTAAGTAGTCAAGAACAAGGGATGGAAGGGCAATCACTTAAGGAATACATCATCTAAGCCTTCTCCCAAGCCTATTCCAGTTCAAGCTGAGGAGATGGTCGAAAGTATTGAAGTGAGGGCTGAGACGGTTAATGAGGTTGAGCCAACTATTGTAAATGAATAGGTTGTGATGGTGACTATGCCGGAGCCACAAGAAAATGTTGATGAGACGACTGTATTGGCTGATGCGCCGGAGCCACAAGAAGTTGATGCTGAGATGACTGTGAAGGTAGATATGTGTTGAGTTGAATCTACTAGCAATTTACGTGCAAGTATACACGGTCAATCAAATAATAAAGTGATAAGAGAATTGTCGATCCCACGAGGAGCGAATAATAACCTAATTAATTCTAAACACTAATTATGCATCAATTAATTTAATCAAGATAATTTTAATAACAAATGAATGAATTAACTAAATAATCAACTACTGAAATATTAAATCAATGAATAAAAAAGTTAATGAGTCAATTTCCCCCGATGAATTATTCAAATAATACTATCATTCTTTTATTAAATTGATTAATCAAAATTGTCAACGGAAAATCACTAATAATTAATATAACCACCTTTCGAATAATTATATAGCATACCTATTATTATCAATTTCCCTATATTCCTATGAGAAACAATAATAATAAATTCATTAAGATTCATTTTTCACCCGTTGTTTGCGGTATTCAGGTATATTCCTATCCCTTCTGCAAAATTAGCATACAGTATTACTGAAAAGAATTACTAATCACAAGTTATTACACCCAGATCTTAACTTAGAATCTATTGTCAGATTTCTTCTAAATTCATCTAATAATTATTGATCAGGTAATTATGACAAAACAAAACAAGATATAATAAATAATTCAATTCATAATTAATTTAAATATAAGAATTAATAAATATTAACTAAATAATATCATCGGGTTCCATTGAATCCTTAACTAAGAAATTTAGTTCATAATGAAAGTGAAAAACATTAATGATTTATCAAAAGCTATTCTAGATTACAAAATAAAGAAATAAAAGAGAAGAAATAAACTCTGTCGAATCAAGTCTTCGCTCCTAAGCTCTGATGAAACCCTTATTTTTTACGTACTGAATGATAATGAATACTGAATACCCTCTTAATGAATAAAATAAACCTAAATATATTAGTCTATCCCTGACTACTGATAAGCTCCAACCCATACAAGATAAGTGTAAATATTATAAGATCCTTAGCCAAAAGAATGCAAATCCACCGGGCGCGTGGCTGCACGCGCACGCCAGTTTCCGCGTTCAAGCGCCGTTACTTTTGAATCTGTGTGTCGCGGCTCTCGCCCTTTATATTTCATGCGCCGCGGCTTGCGTTCCTGAGCGTCGCGACCCTTAATCCCTGGCCATTCTTCAATTCCTCTTTGATGCTCCTGCTTTGGCTAATCTTCCACATGAATCCCAGCTACATATATCTGTTCAATGTTTAACTTTCGCCAAACAATTATTTTTACCTGTAACAACAAATTAAGGCTAAACTTGCAATAATTTCCTCTATTTTCACCAACATAGGTTGAAATCAATTATTCACAAAACTACTAAAATGCACTAAAATAATACTAAAAACACTTAAGAATAAATAAAATAGTTAGGCTAAAAATATCAAATTAATAGATATAAAATCTACTCATCAAATACCCCCAAACTCAACTCTTTGTTTGCCTTCAAGCAAAACTAAAAATAAACTAAAACCTAAATGCAATTTACAAAAGAAATAAGTATAAATCAGAATATAGCCACCAAGATCATACAACCATCACTCTACAACAGATAAATTATGTATAAGCTCATCAATCCCTTAGTCATCAATTCTAAATAATTACAATCCCATTATGTGTGTGTGTGTGTGTGCAATCTCCACCAAATCAATCAGACCTTAAAAGGACTATATCGCGAACACATGGTATGAAGAAGTCATGGTATAATTACAATCCTTCTCACATGCATGACGAGTGTATCTTACTCTCCATCTCGTCTTATTTTATTTTTAAGGAGTGGTCTTTTAAGCTCAATCCACTCCACCATATAACTCAGCTCTAGGAAGCATATCAATTTTTTTTTCTTTTCTCTTTCTTTTCAAATGAACCATAATCATCCCCCAAACTTAAACAATTCACTACTCCTACTTCAATTAAGGTCCACAATATAATCTTAACGTGACAATATCTTATACCACGGTTTCGAACTATAATCACCTTAAAATACAATTACCCTCGGTGGGATATAAGTGCTAAGAATATTAGGGATCATAACTACGCAAAATCGACTTCTAATATGATATACAAGCTTAACACAAGGCATATAAGTTTTCTAACTTGCTAACACATTTAATCATATCTTATCATCGGCTGTTATAAAGATTCATAACTTAGTTTTTTTATTTTTTTTATTTTTTAGATATACAAAAATTAACAACTAAAAATAAATGCAATAATTAAATCCTAATTAACAAAAATTAACCAAATATACTTATGCAAATACTTAAATAAGCAAATAATTAAATAATCAACAAAACCAGCAAATTAAAACTTAAAGTATCATCGAACCATCCCCCCAAACTTAAATATTACATTGCCATCAATGTAATACTAAAAACTTCCCTGGAAAAATTCATTCATCACCAGCAACAACACCATCACCAGCATCGTTATCCTCATCAGCAAGGCTATCGAACTCCTCCTTCGTCTCAAATGCAGTGTCGGGAAACACCGGTGACGGTGGAAAGCGGATAGGATCCGGATTGTTTATGTTGAAGTGAGTTATAAATGTTTGTATGATGTTGTTCGTGTAATTCACATAGTTGTCAACTCGGTCCACTATCTAATCCACACAGCGTGTTTGCTAGCGATTCAAACTCAACAGAGTGTCCTGGCCTCGTTCCAAGTTTGTTTGCGTCCTCCGTATAGCCCGAACATCGGCAAGTATCAGGTCCAAAGTAGCATCAGACCAAGCACCACATCCTGTCCGCCTCGTACCATGAGATGAACTGGCCCCATGAGATGGACCCACACCTTCCGTCCGACCACCACCAGCAACAACATTAACATCTACATTATATCTACCCCGCATGTCGGAACCGCTACTAATTGGTTCCTCGAACTTGTCAATGGTGCTACTGTCCAACACCGACTTTGGTTGCTCAAATATCTCATCAGCTTGCCAAACAACTCCAGTATTCTTACAAAACCCACATATGAGAGATGGGTGTGGAAGTCTGCCATATGTATCGCTCCGTAAAGCACAAAGAATTAAGCTATGGATGGCCTTGCCCACATTAATACTTTTTCCCGTGACAATTACATATAGAAGTGCTGCCCTGGTCTTAGTTACTTCTGAAACATGAGATAAAGGCATTAATTTAGCACAAAGGAAATAAAACCAAGCTTTACCATATCTGCTTAGTGCATTCCGGGGGAAGGAAACTACAGAAGTTACTCGAATCGTCCATTGTGTCCCGGGCTTACATAAGCCTTGAAGTACTTCATCCCAGTTTGGTCCATCCTGAACATACTGTGTATAAGCATCATTTTCCATAGATGGTAGGCCATAGTATACATTGATGGCTTTACTGTCAAACGGTACCGCTTTTCCCCATACCATAGCTACCATGTTCACCGCCTCAACCGCATTAGCATAACATTCGGTCACTATTGCAACTACTGCGGCCTCGGGTTGAGCCGTCAATGTTTCTCATCCACGCTCCCGAATCATTCGCCGGATTTCAAGCCCATTCGCCTCTTGTGGCACCAAGCCACACTCCGAAATTAAATTTTTGTTAACCAATGAGTCATGAAATCGCTCTGATGATTCTTCACTAACAAACTTTAAGTGATCATATGTGGAAGAAGAAGCCCGTGATGTGCGTTGACGTTTGGGTACCATTTGAATTATAAACAGAGCTTAAAAACCCAGAAGGTGATGAAAATTTTGGTTTGGGCAATATATCGAACACTTGGCGTGCACCCAAATTTTTGCCCAAATTCAAAGCTCAGTGTTTCTAATCCCTCCAAATGATGTAGCAACACAATAACAACCCTAACAATACAAATTATTCTCAAAGATGAAGAAGAAAGCTTGTTTGAGCCAAGTACCTTTGTTATTGAAGAAGAGGAAGAGTTATTGAATTTGTGCAATCCTTCTCCAATTAGAATCCTTGATTTCTCCTTGTAATCCTATAAATTGATGGGGTTGGGTTTAAATTGCTGAGTTTTAATGAGATTGAAGTTCTATTTGTGGTAGGGATTTAAATGGCTTGGTGAATGTGGGTTGTATGGGGTTTTGGGTAAAGTTTGTGTGTGAGTGGAGAAGGGAAGTGCTGAGGGAAATAAGTAAAGTGGAGCAAAAATTGCGCGCGTGCTGCTTTTGTCTTGCTGAACCACGCTTGAGCGTCGCGACCCCTGATTTGTGCGTCGTAGCCCATAAATAAGCGTCGCGGCCCTTAAGTTTGTGCGCCGCGACCCATGAACTCTAACGCTGCGGCTCATGAGGCATGTCGCGGCCTTTGCTTTGTGTGCCGCAACCCATATTCTCTATTTATGCGCGACTGAAAGCTTGATAGGCCAAGTTTTTCCCAATTTTCTTTCCTTAGCATTCCATTGAATGCTTGCCACAAAATCATCTATTCTCTTCATTTCCTTGCATCTCATTTTATTGAAATTCTCAATCTCTTCAAATTTGATGCTAGCAAAACATGTATCACCTGAAATTAATTTGCCATCAAAACTCAACTTAATTAATTATACAAAACTCATGACTAAAAATTAAACTAAAACGAATAAACGTAATTTAAATAAATATAAATCTAATTATAAATTAACCCATGGGTTGCCTCCTAGTAGCGCTTGTTTTTAAGTCTTCAACATGACTTCTTCTTTTTCAATGACTCGGGCTCGTTGACGTGATTGGAATGCCTTCAATTACGCATCCCATATCATGCATCACGTGCCCATTCTCTTCCATGTTACCTTGCCTTTCACTTTCTTTCTTTACTGTGATCGTCTTCCCATGCCCCATCTTCTAAGATCTCTTCTGCCAAATAACATTCCTCCACTTCATTTGGAATTTTTATGGTATCAAACACGCTGAAAGTAATTTCTTGATCATTGACCCTCATTGTAAGTTCTCCATTTCTTACATCAATCAAAGTTCGTCCAGTGGCTAGGAATGATCATCCCAAAATCAATGGAATCTCCTTATCTTCATCATAATCAAGAATGACAAACTCCACTGGGAAAACAAACGCATCAACTTTCACCAGCACATCTTCGATCACTCCTCTTGGACGTGTAATTGATCGATCCGCCAGTTGCAGAGTTATGTTCGTCGGTTTTATTCCTTTTAAACCAAGTTTCTCATAAATGGTTAAAGGCATGAGATTAATGCTCACACCAAGGTCACATAGAGTGTTTCCCATAAATTGCTTCCCAATAGTGCAAGGAACTGTGAAACTCCCTGGATCTTGCATTTTAGTTAGTAGCTTCTACTGGATAACTGCACTGCATTCCTCTGTTAAGGCTACCGTCTCACAATCTCCCATCTTTCTTTTCTTTGAAAGAATTTCTTTTAAGAACTTTACATAACTTGGCATTTGCTCTAATGCCTCTGCAAAAGAGATATTGATCTGTAATTTCTTAAAAACCTCCAAAAATTTCAAAAATTGACGATCCAACTTTTGATTCTTTAACCGTTATGGATATGGTGCCACATGATTCTTTGGTTCTTGCTTACTTTCGCCATGTTTCAATTATGACTCTTGATTCTTCTTTTCTTCGCTCTTGTTTAAATTACTTTCAATTCCTTCTTCCTTTTCAGTGTCAATCTTCTCTGCTGGTATGGTACCATTTTTCGGCAAACTTTTCCCGCTTCTTAACATAATAGCCTTGCATTACTCATGACTTTCTCTTCTCGGATTGACTTCGGTGTCACTCGGGAGAGCACTTTGTGGACGATTATTCACTGCACTTGCTAGTTATCCCAGTTGAGTCTCCAAATTACGAAGTGATACTTCTAGGCTATTCATTCTTGTGTCATTCACAGCTATGTACTTGGTAAGTATATCTTCTATACTAGGCTTCCTTTCTGTTATGGTTGAGCTTGACCTTGAAAACCTGGTGGATGAAATTGCCTTGGGGCTGACGATTGATTCTAATTGTTGCTCCATGAAAAATTTGGATGATTTCTCCACCTCGGATTGTACGTATTAGAATGCATACCCTGTTTGTTCCCTATAAAATAAACTGTTTCGGTATTGATTGCACACTGATTTGTGTGATGATTACATGCACATAATTCACAGACTGCAGCTACCTGTTGCACTGATTGTGTTCCTATTGCATTAATTTTCTTTAATAGATTTGCCAATTGTGCAGCCATAGCTGTTACCGCATCTACCTCAAATTTCCCTCCAGTCTTTGGTTGAATCAATCGAGCAGTTGGACACTGATAATTGTTTGCAGCCATTGTCTCTAACAATTCATATGCCTCTTCGAAACTCTTACCCATTAAAGCCCCTCCTGCAGCTGCATCAATACTAGTTCGTGTTGTGTTAAACAACCCATTATAAAACGTTTGTACTTGTAACCACTTCGGGAGTCCATGATGAGGACACCTTCTTAACATTTCCTTGAAACGTTCCCTAAGCTTCATACAGTGATTCAGAATCCTGCTATGCGAAAGATGTAATCTCATTTCTCATTTTCGTTGTCTTTGTTGGGGGAAAGAATTTAGCTAAAAATTTATGAGCTAAATCATCCCAAGTAGTGATCGAACCGGCTGGTAACGAATGTAGCCAACTCTTTGCCTTATCACGAAGTGTGAAAGAAAAGAGCCTTAATCTTACTGCGTCATCGGTCACATCCTTGTATTTGAATGTATCACATATTTCTAAGAAATTTACAAGGTGATCGTTCGGATCATCATTTGGCATGCCCCTAAATTGAATTGAATTTTGAACCATCTGAATTGTACCAAGTTTGATCTCAATAATGTTGGCCTGAATTGCGGGCCTCCTAATGCTCGAATGAATTTCAGTGAATTGCGGCATCGCATAGTCCTTAAGTGATTTTTGTGCCTCTTCGCCAGCCATAACTTGTTGCTTAACTATCTTTTTACAAAAGTATCGTATTTTACGAAGCTTTCTGCCAATCTCGTCCTCGAACGGCAGTAATTCTTGCTCCTTTGACCTAGTTTGCATACAAAGCTACCTACGAATAGAAACCACATTCATAAATCCATAATAAAATTTAAATTAAAATCAACTGATGGAAATTAATAATAGAATAATTTAAGCTATTAATTGCTCCCCGGCAACGGCGCCAAAAACTTGTTGAGCTAAATCTACTAGCAATATACGTGCAAGTATACACGGTCAATCAAGTAATAAAGTGATAAGAGAGTTGTCGATCTCACGAGGAGCGAATAATAACCTAATTAATTTTAAACACTAATTATACATCAATTAATTTAATCAAGATAATGTTGATAACAAATGAATGAATTAACTAAATAATCAACTACTGAAATATAAAATCAATGAATAAAAAGGTTAAGGAGTCAATTTCCCCCGATGAATTATTCAAATAATACTATCATTCTTTTATTAAATTGATTAATCAGAATTGTTAACGGAAAATCACTAATAATTAATATAACCACCTTTCGAATAATTATATAGCATACCTATTATTATCAATTTCTCTATATTCTTATGAGAAACAATAATAATAAATTCATTAAGATTCATTTTCTACCCATTGCTTGCAGTATTCAGGTATATTCCTATCCCTTCCACAAAATTAGCATTCAATTAGCAATCAGTATTACTGAAAAGAATTACTAATTACAAATTATTATACCTAAATCTTAACTTAGAATCTATCGTCAGATTTCGTCTAAATCCATCTAATAATTGTTGATCAGGCAATTATTACAAAACAAAACAAGATATAATAAACAATTCAATTCATAATCAATTTAAATATAAGAAGTAATAAATATTAACTAAATAATATCATCGGGTTCCATTGAATCCTTAACTAAGAAATTTAGTTCATAATGGAAGTGAAAAACATCAATAATTTATCAAAAGCTATTCTAGATTACAAAATGAAGAAATAAGAGAGAAGAAATAAACTCTGTCGAATCAAGTCTTCGCTCTTAAGCTCCAATTCTCCTCTGGAATAAAGCTCTGATGAAACCCTTATTTTTTACATACTGCATGATAATGAATACTGAATACCCTCTTAATGAATAAAATAAACCTAAATATATTAGTCTATCCCTGACTATTGATAAGCTCCAACCCATACAATATAAGTGTAAATATCATCAGCTCCTTAGCCAAAAAAATTCAAATCCACCGGGCGCGTGGCTGCACGCGCGCGCCAGTTTTCGCGTTGAAGCGTCATGGCTATTGAATCCGTACGCTGCGGCTCTCACCCTTTATATTTCCTGCGACGCGGCTTGCGTTCTTGAGTGCCGCGACCCTTGATCCGTAGCCATTCTTCAATTCCTCTTTTATGCTCTTGCTTTGGCCAATCTTCCACATGAATCTCAGCTACATATATTTGTTCAATGTTTAACTTTCGCCAAACAATTATTTTTACCTGTAGCAACAAATTAAGGCTAAACTTGTAATAATTTTTTTTATTTACACCAACATAGGTTGAAATCAATTATTCACAAAACTATTAAAATGCACTAAAATAATACTAAAAACACTTAAGAATAAACAAAATAGTTAGGCTAAGAATATCAAATTAGTAGATATAAAATCTACTCATCAATATGCATGAGCCAAAGAAGAGGATGAAGAAGTTAATAAAGATGGTGGAGAAGAAGGGAACGAGCAAAAAGAAAACCCCAGAGGTAGCCCAATCACCTAAAGTTATCTCTGAGGGGGAGGAGCAGACCCAACGATCAAGTTCTTCTAATGATTCTTTGGTGCTAACAAAGGTCATTGAAACTGTTGTCCAAGACATCAGAAGAGAATACAGCCCTGCTATAGTCAAGCTTGAAGATCCAACATCTGAGGGAGAGGTTCAATACTCCCATCAATCAATGGAACGTAGTGCGGTAGCTCTGCCATCTGAAGCGAATGAGGAAGTAGTGAATACAAGAATCTGGGCAAGTTTCTCAAAGCAGATGAGGAAGTGTGGGTAACAGGTACCACGAGCCCTCTGTTCCACACATCTATCTAGGATCTAATGTCTACTCAATGATCCCCTTCAGAACCATCAAAAACAGGGTATGAGCGATTGTGCATTGTGCTTGAAGCTGAGGAGAATTCAGACGCCATACTCCTTGACAAGTTCATAGGAACAGGGGCAGGGAGGATGCGTGTTGTGTGCATGAGTACTGATGAACTCTACGATTGCTACTCCAACATAAAAATAGACAGAAGGACAACTATCTTTGATCCTAATAGTGACCACTTGCTCTATTTCATGTCAATCATGCCTTAGTGAAAGCAGTAATAACTGGAGATCGGAGCTTCATCAGATGGAACTACTCCAGGTTCCCCAATTTAAAGCTGGTGGCTCAGAACTTCCCTCGGGTTCTCTCTTTTACAACAAAGACCATATGCAATGAGCCTTCTTCCTTTGCATGTACATACAATAAGGTAATCATCGTCCCCAATTCTTTATTCTTTAACACTCTTCCTCTTCCCTGCTATGAAGAGGTCGTCGAGTCCCCCTCTATAATCTCTGAGCAACCTTCTATTCTATTAATTCATTCCCCAATCGTGGAGTCCCAAAACCCCATGATCGTTGTACAAAAGACTGACCCCCCCGGGTCGTAGAGTTCCAACACTCTTCTGTCGCTATACCTACTGCTAACTCTCCGGCTGTAGAGGCCCAAAACCCTACGATCGATGTACATAATACTTTATCTCACATACACATTCATTCTACACAAACCTCACTTGTACAAATAAATTTTAAATCCCCATCTCCTATATCTTCTCCAATCATAAAGTCTCAAAACCCTACGATTGATGTAAATATTCAAACTCCTGTCAATACAAATATTCCTTCCACTTCCAATACTTGTACAGATATACCTTCCACATCATATACTAATCCTGATATATCTTCAACTTCAAACATTAATTCAACCTCCTTCCTCCTTAAGAACATCTCAAGCACTCCCCATAGGTCGTGGCCATTCTTCATCTTCAAGGCCTAAGTCGTTGAGTACAGTGACTTCCACTGGCTCACGACTATCGCCTGGTGATCCCTCGTTCATTAATCAAAATCTTCATGGGATTCATATTGAATGGGAAGAAAGAATTGATATGCCTTATGTTGGCCTAAGGGACTCTATGGAGGAGATTCAGAGAAAGGGCGTTAAAGCAAGAGAGAGATACATAAAGCGTATAGAAGCTGAGAAGAGAGATCTCCACAAGCATAAGAGGGGGAGAAGATAGGTAAATATATAGAGGTATTCAATGTATAAATCTTTTTTTGTAAAGTTGTTTTGTTATATATCCTTTGTACAATTCTTTAAATACATTAATAAATTTATTCTTTTACTCTAGCAATACAGTTGCTTACTGTATATTAAGTTATGTTTATTTTTAAAAGTATTTTGCATCGTAGAATTGATGAATGCTCTGAAACTACTGGTTTTGTCATCATCAAATAGAGGAAGATTGTTAGGAACTGCATATTTAAATTTGATGATGTAATATTATTAATGTATATTTGTTCAGTAGTTTTTTATAAAGTCCTTAATAAGAATATGATGTACAATGACTTCAAATAGAAAGATCAAACTTGTTAGGTTGATCTTATGAGTTGAATTTATGTATAGATGATAGGATCAAATCGATCGTATAGTCAAGTTAAACGATCGTAAAGCATCTTTGACATTTTGTAAAGTAATGAAGATCGCAGAAGTTAGCTATGCTATTGTAGAGCATCGAGTAGAAGTTTGCAGAGTCTGCAGAAAGATCGCAGAGCTCACTCAAGGATCGTAAAGTAAAACAAAGATCGTAGAGTCCGCTCTAAGATTATAAAGTAAAGCAAAGATCGTAGAGTCCGCTCTAAGATCGTAAAGTGAAGAGCAAAGTTTGCTCAAGGATCGTAGAGAGCCAATTGTAAAGCACATCGTAGAGTGTCTTTCTACTCGTAGAGCAAGCTATCGTAGAGTAGAACGTAGAGTACAGAATGTTGAGTGAATTAAGCCTAATACTCTAAGGTTTTCATGAAACTCTACGATCAGTCAAAGTCGTAGAGCTTGTTAGATCTGACATAAGACTGACATTGGGGCGTCTTGAAGAGTGAAGAACTCGAGATGTCTGCCACTCATTCTAAGTTCAAATAGAAGATCAGATTGTGTTATGTCTAACAGTTAACTTGGCGATGTGACAACACCTTCGTGGTAGGTGGAACAACAGTCTGATGTGACCTGTTAGAGCTAAAAGTAAACTGACACAACCTTCCTAAAAGTCGACATCAGAGCTCTTCTAGGATTAGTGCATTAAATGCTCAACGACAACTTTCCAACGGGAAGCTCTCAAGGAAGTCAATAAAAGGGCAAAGAGATTCAAGTCAACGGTACGAATCATCAGTCATCAAGCTGAATCTCTGCCAAAGTTATAAGAGCTCTACTCTATGAAAAGATAACTACTTATTCTGCTACTAAGTCTTCAGAAGCCAAGCTTAAACGCAACTTAGTAGCACCTCAGACAAACATATTACAATTGTGATTCGCTGGTCTAAGTGACCATTGTACCAAGTCTAAGTGACTTGAAGGAATCTTAGTGATTCATAACTGTAATAGATCTTAGTGATCTGATCTAAGTGACCTTCTAACATCCTTAGTGGATTTTCTACTCGTAGAGTAGAAGAGTGGACTACGAGTCATTTATACTCTGAACCACTTAAAACTTGTTGTGTCATTATCTTTCATGCATTTATATTTCTGCTATTAACTGTTATATCTATTTGTGACTTAAATTCACAAGAACTAAATCCAAAGCTGAAATTTCATTAAATCGTTGAAGGGGTTTTCAAATTAATATTTCGCTATGTTTAATTAATTAATTTAATTAATAATCTAGTAATACATTCTTAATAAGCTAAAAGTTTTTAAAGGATCTATTCAACCCCTTTCTAGATCTCTTTGTGCCTCTGGAAAATAACATAGACAACTCTTCTTTTCTAAACTCTTTAGAATTTAGGGGTTTAATTTAATTTGTAAACTGTTTAGGAACAAGAGTATTTATAAAATAATAATAAGAAGAATACTAATTTATTAACGAATTAATTAAAATTACATAAATTCGAATCAAATTTAATTTTAAAATTTTATAAATTGATTAACAAAAAGTTATAGTATACCGACAAAACAACTTTCAAGGAGTTAGAAATTGCGGCAGGAAAGTATCAAACATAGAATCAATTGCCATAGTTGGAATTTTGAAATATATAAACTCCAATATATATACCTATGTATTTCGTACTCCCTCCATTTTAAATTAGAGAAATAATTTGATTTTAAAGGTCAAAATGTAAGAAATAAATAAGGATATATACATAAATATAGAATTAGTGATAATATAATTGTAATAATAGTATTCTATAACACATATATAAGGGAGCTGTAATTTTATATGAGATGTAACTGATATTGTGGATTTTTCCTTTGTCTCTACGAGTCTAATAATCTCCTAATTTTCTCCTCTCTATCTTCTTCTCTCTCAAATTTCTTTCTTAATTTTTTTCAGATCCCTGTTCTACTTCTCTCTTTTTTACACAAACAATGACATATTAAATTTTAAATTAATATGATTCATAAAAGTTTAGAATAAAATAAATTTTGTATTTAATAACTTTTATTTTATACTATAAAATTATTATAATTTCATCAATTAAAGTTAAATAAATTCATATTAATTTAAAATTTAATATATCGTCGTTTGATTTTAAAAATTAAATTATATCTTTAATTTTAGAAGAAAAAGAGTATAACATATATTAAACGAAGCGAAACATCAATCATAACCAACCTCCTCCTCCAAAATTGAAGACTCCAAGTTCCAATCAAACCTTCCTCTTCGCTTCTTCTTAATACACCGACCTCGAACTCTTGACCCTAACAGTAGGCCCAAAACAAATTTTACCCAATTCAAAAAACCCAATAAAAGAAATCGATTTGATTATTATATAAATATTATTTTAACTTTAAAAGTAATTAAAAAATTCACTTGTTTAAAAAACATTATAACTATTTTCTTACCTAGCACGGTCCATTAAGGATAAATTGAAATTTATTATTCTTTCCGTCTCAAGATAAAAATTTTAGTTGATTTTTTGCACATATTAAGAAAGAAGATAAAATAATAAAATTGTCTATATTTAAATTCTCATTTAATAGCACAATTTTTTGTACATGACTAGTGATGCTCCATAAATATACATAGAGAATAGAAATATGAGAATTAATACTGTATCCGTCACTTTTTAAATGTCATTTTAGAAAAGTGTTTTTGTCTCTTAATATTTGTCGTTTGAGAATTTTAATTAAACATTAATTGCTTAGTTTCTAATATTATCCCAAGTATTAAATATAACTTTGGTTCTCTCAGTACTTTATATTCAATAAGTAACACTCTCTTATTCCAATGTAAGGACAATATTGATATTTAAAGTTATTTTTAGCTAAAAAACATAGTATTAATTATTTTTCTTAATATTTGTGTCCATTTTTAAAAAGACAAATAATAAGAAACGAATGAAGTGTTAAAAATTATAAAAAATAGATCATTTAAAGTAAGTAAATATTTCACTTAAAATTCCTTTAAATAATAATAAAAAATTTTATCATGGGACAAATAGAATAATACGCTATCCTGTACTTTAATTGTTTTCCAAATTTATGTGAAAGATATATAATAAGACATTTTTATGGGATTTATTAGGCCAGCTAAGTATGAGTGACCTTAGTAGCGGTGGGCACCTAATTGTTAATTGAGACCCCAGTTTAATTTGCGTATAAAATTTTACCAAAGCCGACAACGAATCAAATCTTGAGTCGGGTCGGATTTTAATTTATAATAGAGCTCAAATTTTAATTTATGGAATTCGAATTTATTTAAAAGTTAAATGAATCAAATTGAGTCAAGTCTTTATAAATTTATAAAATTGATGTATTTTTATTCTGTGTTTATCTGTAAAAATAATAATCAGTAGCGGTGATTACATTATAATAAAAATTATAATTATAAACTTTTGATTTTTATTATTAAACTGATCATTTTGAAAATTAAAAATTAAATATATTTATTTAATTTTTTAAACTTTGTCAACTAAAAATAGTCGGACGAGGTAGTATTAATTTAATATTTTATTCTCTTTCCTTAATGAGTAAAGCGATTTTAAACGAGTTTCAAATATTATTTTGAGATTTTTTTTAAATCAAAAATTTAAAATCCCTAGGGATCCTTCTTAAAATTCTTCACAATTTTCTAGTCAATTAAGAACTATAAAGAAAACTGTAACCAAATTAGAGTATGAACCAAAACTAAGCTAAGAAACAACTAACGAACTGGAAACACAGTAAATAAATAAATAGAATATAAACTCTTAATCAAAATCCGTACATTATACCAAACAGCAATAAATAAAACCCTAACCCGAAATTAGGGCCAAAAGAATAACAAATAGAGCGTACCCAATCTCATTCTCACTCTCATAAACTCTCATCATTCCCATAGATCAAAACCCCCAAATCTAGTTATATAACATATATAGTTATATATATATATATATATCTGAATGCCTCTTTTACTGCCAAAACAGGGAAACGAATGACAAGAACAGCGAAATGAAAGCAAATGCACCAGACATCGCCGGGTAACCGGCTGCGGATTGCATTATCGGCGCCGGGGCCGGAGCCAGATCGATTTCTTGTGCCACCGCCACGGAGGTGGTGTACGTTGCGGCCACCGCTAGGATGAAGAAGAATAGAGCACCGGAGATTCCCTTCAACGCCATTATAGATTTCTAGAGACTAGAGAGAGAAAGCGTATACAGAGGTAGTAATCAACAGGCTAGAGAGAGAGTGTAGATGAAAGAGAAAAATTGATGAGGTGAATTTTGATGCAAGTGAACTAGTAGAGAAGCAGGGAATTTATAGGCGTCTTTTTTTTTTTTCCTTCTCATTATTGAGAATTTATTTTATTTTATCTAATTATTGAGTTTGGTAACATTTCAAATCGAACGTTAATGTACGGTCCCAGTGGAACTCTCGGAATTCGTGTGGAAATTGTGGACGTTATACAGCTGACTCTCCTGAAAGACAGTGAAAGAGTATATGGTGTGACAGTGGGGGTTTGAGTTTAAAAGTGGAAACTAGCCGTTACTGCTAATTTACAGCGGTATATATATATATATATATTTGGGATATCTTAATCTTGGATTAGAATCCCTCTCGATATGTATTTAGAAATAAAAATATTATATTTAATGATATAATAAAATTTTAAAAAATAATATATCTTACAATTTTAAATATCAACCTCTTACTCTTATTGTCAGTTATGTGAATAATTATTGACCGTAATTTTTTTTAATAATGTGATATGATGGACTAATTTTATAATTTTATTCAATCTTATGTATTAATGTATGTTCTAATTATAAATTAATAAAAAAAAAATTCAATACACAACACGACTCAAAATTTATTACATCTAACCAGTAAAAATAATAATTTTTGTTATAAATAATTACATCGTTGTACCATTGCTAAATATAATTTTTTTTCCCCGTATAGGGTGTTTTGGGTTATGTTGAAAAAATAAAAGACGAGTCATGTATTATTCATTGAGAAAATGTGTTAATTTTTATATAGAATAATATAGCTCATATATAATCGTAATTTTTAAAACATTTAGGCTATGTTTGTTTGCAAGAATTACACTTAGGATAAGACTATTAATCTCAAGTGTCTTGTTTGTTTTTAAATTTGAACTTGGAATTATTAGTCTAGGGATTATAAAATGACTCAATATGGGAGATTATTTAATACTCCATCCGTTCCAAATTAGTTGCTCAGTTTTGACTTTTTTAAGTCAAATTGACTATTTTTAGAATTAATGATTAAGCATATATAAATATATTTCTAAACTTATAAAAATTGAGGTTAGTAATAAATTGTATATACTTTCTTTTGGTTATAATCTCTTCACCTATATTTTAGCAAAAATAGTAAAAAGATTAGTTTTAAAAATGGTCAATTTGACTTTAAAAAGTCAAAACTGAGCAATTAATTTGGGACGGAGGGAGTACCATGTTCAACCAGGTATTATAATCCCCACCATTTAGGACTAAATTTTTTTAGACAAAATTAACATCAACCTTTTATAGCATTGTTATTCTGTAAGTATACAGTACATACAGATTTGTCTTGTATTTAAATAATACATACATGCAATACGTACTATATGTACGTTTTTTTTAAAAAAAAATTCAGTACGTACATTTAATAAACCAAATAATTTTTTTTTTGCTAATCAGTACACACATTTAATAAACCAAATAAACTTATTAAAATAATACATACATGCACATGTACGTGCCTTTTTTTTCAATTAAGTACGTACATTTAATAAACCAAATAAACTTTTTTTTTTTTTGCTTATCAGTACATACATTTAATAAACCAACCAGCTTATTAGAATAATACATACATGCACACATACGTACCTTTTCTTTCTTTTTTTTTCTCTTTCAATTCAGTATGTATATTTAATAAACCAAATAAACTTTGTTTTTTTTTTGCTAATCATTAATTACATTTAATAAATCAAATAAACTTATTAAAACAATACATACATGCACATGTACATACTTTTTTTATAAAAAAATAATTCAGTACGTACATTTACATTGATCATATTTTTTTTAATAGAAGTAAATTTAATACATATATTATTATTATTACTGGTAAGGATAAAATAGTCTAAATGATATTTAATAATGATGCTATTGAATAAATATGTTATTATTGGTAAGGATATAATAGTCCAAACGATATTTTTTTATCCAATCCTCTAATTAATCTTTAAAAAAACAAACATAACATAAAATTATTGTAAGTTATCCCATGAATAATCCCATAAAAAATAAACATGTGGCTAGGACTATTTAATCATAGGATTAATAGTCTTGAGATTATAATCCCATGGCCGGATTATAATCCTTACAAACAAACATGGCCTTGGTGTTTAATCGATCAAAAATCAATCTTTGGTAAATAAATATATTTTTTTGTAAAATAAATCAATTTAATGAAGCAATTAAAACAAAACAAAACATTTGTGTTATTAACATAGTTGTTTATGTGTACTAAACAAATTTAGGTGAAATACATAATTGTGGGCTAAACACAACTTTTAATAATCTATTTTATTAAATGAGAGAAAAATAATCGCTCTTTGATACTTTTGTCATTAAAAATTTGATTTTATTATAATTTCATCCTTCTTATTTTTTTATACTTTAATTTATCCCAAAATTTAGCAAAACTCTTGTGATATTAGAGTACTCCCTCCATCACAAATTAAATGCACAGTTTTAATTTAATTTTTTTTTTTGTTAAATTGATCAATTTTAGAATTAATAATTAAGCATATATAAGTACGTTTTTAAAATTATAAAAATTAGAGTTAATACTAAATTGTATCTAGTTTCTTATGGTTATAATCTCTTCACCTAACTTTTATATAAAAAAATGGAACAAAAATTAGTTTTGAAAATGATCAATTTGAGCAAAAAGGTCAAAATTGAGCATTTAATTTGAGACGGAGAGAGTAGTTACACACGCAACCTGTGTGGTGTGTGTAATTATAAAAATTAGAGTTAATAATAAATTGTATCTAGTTTCTTACGGTTATAATCTCTTCACCTAACTTTTATATAAAAAAATGGAACAAAAATTAGTTTTGAAAATGATCGATTTGAGCAAAAAGGTCAAAATTGAGCATTTAATTTGAAACAGAGAGAGTAATTACTTACGCAACCTGTGGTGTGTGCCATTAGACCTAGTTTTAATAATTTGTAGGAAAATATAAAAGTGAAAATTAGCGAAGCTAAAGTACTGGATTTTGCTCTATTCCATTATACATTCCCTCAAATTCCAGTTAATACATCATATTTTTATAATTTTAGATAGTATAATTAAAATTAACAACAGTCAATTAATTTATAATATTGAGTAGTATTATTGTTTTAAAAATAAATTTAATCCGGTACTTTTTCACCATTGGATGAATGTGTGGATTTTTCATTAAAATTTTAGTTGTTGAAAATTCTTTAAAACTTTTAATGATAAAAACATTTTTAATAATTCTAATTTTTGGTAGTATACTAGTATTGATCCCAATATTATCAACTATTTATTAATATATTTTGATTATTATTAATAAAATTATGAAGATAAAAAATATAATGCATCGGATTAAATCGGAGAGAAGGTGAGATGGAAGGAAGCCAAAAAAAAAAAAATCTCCATGCTACTCATCCACATTCACATTAATTACCTTGAACTGAATTAATGAAGAAGATGGTACGTTCTTATCAATCTTCTCATTTCATTTCAATTCATTTAAAATTTGGGCCACGGGCCACCCATAACTTCAACAACCCGAACAATGGTCAGAAATAATCCACATGGAGGCCAACAAAAACAGGGTTATCAAAATGCTGACCAGTATGAATACCCAGTACGGAATTACTCAGAATTGAGCTTTATTTGGGGTAATAGATGCTATTGGAATTTGGAAAGTGTTAGAATTGAGCTTTATGCAGTTAAAGTATGTAACCACCAACTGTAAAATCATACATGTTCTTGGTGATGGGGAAACCAGTATGTGTAAAACTCGACCAGGTTTTGTCTACTCCAGAATTTGTGGGGAGTTCTTGTTGAGGTACCGCGTCTCACATCGAAACATAAAGAGAAATATTGAGGACATATATGTTTTAATGGACCATAAATCTAGTAAGTTAATCTTTTCTTTTTCCTTTTGGGTCAAACCCTAAACCGAATATTCCCAACAGTTCTTAATCTAAGTTCTTTTTCTGAAGTCCATAAATGCTTAACCATAACATGTTAAGTTACTGTTGGAATTTCTTGTGGTACCTTACATTAGCTTCTCTTGTATGCTCTTTGATTTCAGAATAGTTGTTTCCTTTGGATTATATGCCATACATGTGGAAATATATGTGTAATTCAGTTTCCTATTATTGGTTGTGATTTAATTACGGAAAAAGAAACTCAATTGTGGTGATCTATTAGTAGATGATTATGGTTCTAAGAATTTTGCTCATCAAGTCTGTATCCGATTATGTGTGAAGAACATTTTAAAGGAACTCGATATCTAAGTTTGTGACCTGAGAAGGGAAATTAGGTAGAATTACACAAGCAGTTCAATTTAGGCTAAACTTCCTAGTGAGATAGGTACACCAAATCATTTTTTCAAGAAACTGTTAGACAAGTTATAATACTATGTTCTCCCATCTTGTTTTGGAATTATCTTTAGGCTCTTTGACAACCAAATTGCTGTTTCTCTTGATGACACAGCTTCTTCCCCAAATGGTCCTAGCACACCTGCAAGTTCCTCCAGCCTTTTCTGTCTAAGTAATTGTGCACAAAGTTCAAGCAGGGATTCCAAAGCTTCTGCTCTTTTTTGTCTCATATTATTTCCCTCAATCCTCATATTGCCACTGGATGCCGGATTTACTTTACGACGATTTTCTTTTCCCAAATGGGGCCTTGTAGCATCATCTGCTTCTGGGGATGCCTCAATTCCATCTGCAAGTGTTACTGTACTTGTTGTTGATGTGTTTTCAGAAGCTATATCTGAATTTAAATTGGGGATTTCTGTTGTGTGTAAACAGCAGATATGTTCATGTTTGCCTAATTTCGTTGATTCTGATAGATTTTCATCTTTGAAGATTTTATTACTATACATATGGTATGCAGTTTGCACCGGTTTTTCCGTCTCCAAGTTGGCGTTTGCATTTTCATCAATGCATTTAGATGCGACTATTGAGCTTTCTTTGCTCTTGGACTCATGCCTGGAACAATTTATGGAATCAATTTGTTTAGTTTCGACTTTTACTTGATGGGAATCAAGCAAAATTTGCATTTCTTGTTTTGTTGAATTTCTTGTCAGCATATCATTTCTATCAACTGTGAGAACCTCTTCTGACTGCTTCAACACTTCTATTTTCCCAAGTCTGGAGTTTTTACTGAGCATAGGCTTGTTGGGCAGCTGGGCTCTTGTTAAGTTATCCTTTAAGTCCTTTTCAGGCTTTACCGGAAGAAAGATTGCTGATGAGTTGCTGAATTCAGCAACATGTGGTTGTAAATGAGGATGCCTCAACAGCTCCGCAGCCTAAGATGTGAAATTACATATGCAGGCATCATAGTAAGGTTTTTATGGTTTTTTTCTTTTTAAAAAAATAATAATAAAAAAACTTCGAGTAATTTTGAGATTTGGAGTTGAAGGACTAACCGTTGGTCTGTGTTCTGGGTTTTTCCTTAGCATACTTTTAATCAATCGTTTCCTGTGGTATGAAAAGCAATTCCGTCTATTGTTACTTTGTTTCTTGCTACTGTATAATCTAGGAAGTTAGTATAAATACCATGGAAAGGGTGCTGTTACTTACAATGTAGAGGAATACACTGTAGGGAGTGGAGAGATAGAGGACCGGTTGATTTTGCTTATGAGACCAGCCATATCCTGTTTAATAAAGTTTTAAAGATATGGATACAAATAATATCAATGCATGACAAAGTTTTTGCTCAGTCTCTGTCCGGCAAAGGATATGTTCATTTTTGGGTGTGTTAGGCTCGGCTTAAGACATGCCAAAAACATATTTATTTATACAGTATATTTACAAGTATATTGTAGATAAACTGAAATATATAATGTATAAATTTGTTTACGACAACCCTTAAAAGGGAACATAAGACATCCTTTGCAGGACGGAGGTAGAAGCTTAAGCTGAGGCTTACCGGAGCCCTATATGCAGGGTGATGTGCAGCTATTTCAAACAAAGAGCAACCTGGGAGAGTAGCAAAATGTCATTTATAGTGAAGTTATGACACCAAGTACAATATTTATGTATAGGAAACAAGAAGGCTGTGCCATGGAGCTGTATACCTAGGGACCAGATGTCTGATTTGTAGCCATAGGGTATATCTGCTAAAAGTTCTGGACACATGTAGTTTGGAGTGCCTACAACCTAGTTACATTTAGCAGCACCATTAACAAGTTAATATTAGCTAACCTCGGCAAATATTGCCACTCATTATCAGGAAAATCGAAAATGAACTAAAAGAATGAGCTTTATAATGTCTGCAATCTGCAACAGTAGAGCCTCAAATTTCAGTAAAAGCCATATCCTATTCTCAAAGTTCTTCAATTTGGTTCATCTAAGGAACATGAGTAAGCTCCGATCCATCTGGATTGGTGACAAAGAGCTTGTCATATTGGATCGCGGTTAACTTGTTCTTGAAATTTATCATACCTGTCATTTCTAGCTTCCTACCAATGTTTTCATAAATTTTGAGGTTCAATATTGTATTTTGTGTAGTTTAAACTCAGGATTCTTGTTTGTCTTCTCCATTAGCCTCCAGGATGTTCTTTGAGAATCCGAGGAGTTCATTGAATAGCTTCTTAGAACAAAATTAACTTGTAATTACCTTTATAAGATATGGTGCAACTATGATTAAAACAAAAGACTTAGACTTGGCTTATGTTATGCTTTTTAGTAATAGTTTCTCTATATTTTCGCGGGTTTTTTACTTGAGGGGTTGTTCTGCTTTGTATATTTTTTTCTTGATATTTTTAAAATAAATAAATCGATGGCAGTGCTTACAACCCGAGCCACTTCAAATTTGGCACCAAGCTTCAAAGATAATTTTGAAAAAATCTGCTTACAGAAGATTTTAAGAGTATATATAACAAATACCAGGGAGTCAGATATTGTTTTAACTTCGAATTGGACTACGAGTAACTTAAGATCAACTTCAAACAAGTTTGGTCATAAATTAGGACCATTATCATGGATAGTGGCCATTATATATGTAAGAAATATTACATAGCTAAGAGGAAAAGAGATGTGAATGAACTATTACCGAAGAAGCAAGGTCATCTTTGTTGAGCAGTTTTGCAAGTCCGAAATCACCTGTTTAGTTGTTGTGAGATAAAAATCACTGAAAAGAGCATAAAAATTTAAATCACATATATTCTATTTTCATACTTACCAAGTCTGATATCGTCGTCTTTTGTGAGGAATATGTTGGAACACTGAAGTCATGAAACAGAGAACAATTTAAAATCTTAATTATGTTTTTTCAGAGGAAGTCACTTGAGGTATATACATAGATATACCTTGAGATCCCTATGGAGGACTCGGTTGGAGTGAAGATAGTCTACAGCTAGCAACAGTTGAGTCATCCATTTGCAGAGCTTCTGCAAAAGAAAGTAGTTCAGAATGGGGTTTAGTTGCATCTTAGCATCAGTATTTTTCTTTGAAATAGGCCATAATGTTCTTGCTGATCTTTCCCGCAACTTACCTCCTCAGGGAAATATGTTCCTCTAGCTCTTTTTATTATATCAGTCCTGAAAGATCACAATAGTAAAGAAAGTTTATGGATTTTAGAATAGGATGGAACTTAACGGATCCAAGATGGGCAGTTCATATGGCAGTCTAAAGAAACAAGTTGTATTGGTTTAGCAAAGATTTGCATTTCATATGATCTTTGTTATACAAGTATTATACAATTGCAACTCACTGCTATATAAATGCAACTTGATTTGGCATCAAAAAAATAAAAATAAATTTGCAACTTGTTTCTATAGACTGTACAAATGGACTACCCATTTTGAACTGCCTGGAATTAGGATCTGAACTTGACCTTAAAGTTTCATTATAGATCAGTAGACAGGGAAGATTATGGACGATTTTATAGGATGAAACTTGTACAATGTAGTTTCATCATAATTTACTTTTACAAATCTAAGAGAATTGTAGACGTCTATTAACAGTTTTGTTTCGAAAGACCGTTTAATTAAGTACATTATCTGACTTACATGTCTCCTCCTTCGCAATAACTTGTCACAATGCATATACAGCAAGCCTGAAAATTTTTAAGTTACATAATAAGAAACTGGCATTGTATATAAATCGCCAATATTCTTCTAACCTCATTGTTACCCTTTTCAGTTATTTGAGGTTCAAGAGCAAGTATTTGAAAACCATGAGAAGAAAGTTTGCCAACATCTACCTTTTCCACCCATGCATCTTTGTACTCCACTATATATGGGTTATGTAGCTTCGCAATCAAATTCATCTGCAATTGAAGCAGCAAACTTAAGGTGCGCTAACTTTTATGCCTGCCTAGCATTTAAGAATATATGCAGATAATATATAGGAAAATGATATATATTGCGACTTTACATGTCAACTTTTTTATTACGAGTTATGTGAATAACTATAATTGGTAATATTTTTACGATGCATTTGATATATTGAGCTAATTTTATAATCCTATCCAATCCCATGTATTGATATACGTCGTAATCGTAATTCGACATAAATCTTTTGCAATATATTGCAGGACTCTAATATATATGAGATGTACTGTAATTGGATCAATTGTTCAATGAGGTCAATATGTCAAACTTTTGAATGTAAATTATCTTGGCTATTTTTTCTCAACCAAAAACAAACAGCTCTTAATATGTGGTACAAATTCTCTCCTTGAAAATCATTTATGCTTTAAATTTTCATATGATTGATCAGTTAAGTTTTACCTTCTTTTATCTGATAGTCTAAACAAGTCTAAACTATTGACATCATTAGGCCTTGTATGTGATTTTCCCCCCTCTTTATGGTACAGTTTGTTTATAAGCAAATCATAGGACAGATGGCTTCAAAATTGATTTGTGCATTTAGATCCTCAGAACAGAACATGTATACGTAATCATCTTTAAGCCAAATGTTGTGTTTGTTTGCATATTATGATAAAATGGTTGTTATGTTTAGAGCCAAAATTGTCAATTATGTGAAGAAAATTACATTAAGATGTAATATGAATAAGAAGATAAATTTGTTTGAATGTCAATAACCTCTTGATGCGCAGTACGCTTAAATTTCTCTGTTTGTTTAGCCAAACGAATCTTCTTCATTACATACCTGCAAAAAAGAGTGAAAATGCTGAGCAAAACAGTTTTGGTTGTTTTTAGTTTGCAGAACTTCTTTAGAATATCATCTACTTTAAGCGAAGTTTGGCAATTTATTTCCAAGCCTTGCATTTGGAATTGATGCCAAATTTTAATCAAATTCTGATTCTATGGAATTGCAAATATGCTTTCAATGTTAATTCAAAAGTTTGGAATTGAGTTGCCAAACATAGCATAACTGCAATTATATGCAAGTGTATCAAGATTTAAGCATGCTAGGTGATATGTTTTTCATGTACCTACTACATTTTGTTGGCCTTTTCTTCTGGGGCAGAAATCTTATTATCACAAGTGAAAAAAACATAATGCAATGAATTTCTTACTTCTTTTTCTCAACCTTGTGATGAACAAGAAATGCAGTTCCAAAACCACCTCTACCGATCTGTTCTATCATTTCATAATCTTCCATATTCGACTTATTGTCATCGTTCTTCATCTCCATCAGCACCTAGAGTTCAACAAAAGCACTTCTAAAGTTCAATAGAATAGCTTAAACTTAAGCTGTAATTCCTTACCTACTTCATCCTATATATATACACACACACAAGCACTCATAAACACACAAATTACTTGGGTCCCCTCATCATTGAATAATTTGAATTGAAGTTCACAGAGTTTCAGGAGCCTTTTCACTGCGGTGAAGAAATGAAGCACAGCAATTATTCGTTGGAGCCTAGCAGAGACATTTATCATGAAAACATGCAATAACCCTGAACAATTTATATATATATATATATATATATATATATATATATATATATATATATCACATAGTCACTATAAGACCTTTTATAACCACTAGATCTTACATTGTTTTCAAGATCTTGCAGCCACGATTTAAAAGTACAACTCTCCTACCGCAATTTAGTGGTGTTGTAGTAGACTTGTCTACTGTAATACAGTATTGCGGAAGTATTCGAGTGTTTTTAAATCGTGCCTATCAAATTTTACAATGAACGGTATAAGATGTGGTGATCATATAATATTTTATAGCCACTATTTACTATGAATAAGTTCCATATATATATATATATGTGTGTGTGTACTTGTCTGGTGTGTGAATTGAATTGAAGACACTTTTAGGATCACAAATCTTGGAAGGAAATGAAATCACAGTAATTGTTAGGCAGAGAGCAGAGACAATAAATATGGAATCGTACAAGGACAATGAGTATTGAATGTACATACATCATACATACCTAACCATTTGAAAATTTCCTCAAATTGTAATAGCCTCAAGAAAATTATGATGGCTATAAAGGATATAAATACAGGGAAAGCAACTGGACATGGGTATGAAATTTAATTAAGAAAGGAGGGAAGTTTGAGACAAAAGCAAAGTAGCACATTAAAAGTATGTAAAAAGGCAAAAAAATATTTAAATATTTAAATGAAAAAGGGGGAAGTTTGCTTGTTTTTTCAGATTTCAGGTACATGACTATTTGCGTGTGGTTGGTATGTCACTGTCTTCAATCTGAATATCTCAACCATTTTATTTGAATCTTCAACAGCTTGAGATTCATCATATAGAATTTAGAATGGAATAGGTCCTGATATTTGCCGGCTTCATATCATTAATTAATTGATAATTTAGAGATAAGTACATTTGGTGTTTAATTGATGCTTTAAGGTCTCAAGTTTGTCAATAGTTTGGCTACTTGTTGAAATGTAAGTGCCCAATGCTGAGGTTGGCCCAGTGGTCGAGGAGGTTTGCTCCTTTTTTTGAATTCTTGAATTCAAATCTTGAACCCAAATAATCTATTTACCGTCAAAAAAAAAAAGAAAGTGCCCATGTGATGACATTTTTAAAGGGGTCCTCTTAACATGTGCCTAAGGGCACACATGTTAAACACACAATTCAAGGTATATTCTCTTGAACTGTGTGCATATTCCCTTGGGCTTGGTGCAAATGCAGAAATCAAGTGAATATGCACACAGTTCAAGAGAATATACCTTTGAATTGTGTGCTTAAGAGCACATGTTAAGAAATTTCTTTTTAAAATTAGTTTTTGATGAAGTACTTTCACGAGAAAGTTAAAATAATACTTGGTTACATAATTGTAAAAGTGTTTTTAAAAATATTAATGACAATTTAAGTTAATTGTGTGCTCTGGGATTTTATGTTTTAATAATTTATTGATAAATTTGTATTTTGTGCTTTTGCAAAATTTATTTTAGCCAAAAAACAATTACTATTTTTTTGTTGCTTCGGTCAAAAGTATTTAAATTTTGAAACTCAAATCTCTATTTAAAAGTGCTTTTGTAGAGTTATCAAACACTTAAAACATTTAATTTAGAAGTCCATATATCCAAAAGCTTCTCTAAATGGTTTCGAAGTGTTATTAATGGCTAGTGCAGCTTTCAGTGAGAAATCTTTTTATTATGGAAAATATAAATACTCTCTCAGTTTTATGAAGAAAAAGTTTTATTTAAAAAATGTGTAATTATTAAAGATATATTTGTCCGACGGAGGGAGTACTTTTCGTAGCATAAACCTTAAATCAGGGCATAATTATATGAGAAATGGGAAGAAAATGTTTCACTTACTCAGTTACTCTTTTAATTTTGTGAGATTTTATCCTTTCTTTTAAACTGTGTGAACAAGGACGGACGCATGACTTTTGCCTAACAAGGACTTTATGTATAAAAAGGTAATATGAACTTTACATAATATAATAATAGTTATATAAATAAATATCGTATGTCAGATACAGTAATATAAACTGATTATAAATTACTAAACAAAATGGAGACTAAGTTTATATAAAGTGGATAAACTCATCTTCAAGTAAGTAAAAACATAAAAGTATTGTACAATATATAAATCTAGTGGAGACCAGTGGCGTATCTAGGAATTTTATCAAGGGTGATCACCCTTATAATGAAAGAAAATTAAAAAAATTGACAAGTTCCATGAAAATTGACATTTTTTACTATAAAGCCAATATGATAGTATGGATCATTCCTTGAAACAATTGAAATAATAATTAATATAATTCAAGAAATATAGAATTCATTATAAATATATTAAAATCATTACAAAATATTTTTTCACAGCCCAATTTATTGAATTTTTTTACAATAGTTTGTTTTCAATTGTATCAAATACATCTCTTTTAATGTAAGTCACCATTTATCGACTTTTGAGTAGACTCAAATCGAGGATGTTTACTAGTTTTGAGATTTGTAAAATAATTGCGAATATATTTTTGCATCCTATTAAAAAAGAAAGGCAAACGTAAATATACACACACACAAAAAATACAATCGCATACAATTAGAAAAAAAAGGTAAAAAAAGAGAGCCCTACTCCTAAAAAGAAATACTCCATATATAATACATATATATTATATAAGTTAAAATAATTTAGAACAAATATGCTCAATTTCATATCAATTATTCATAGCATATTTAATTTTATATGTAAATCAATAAATAAAATCAATTTAAGACAATATATTGGACAAATTAAAAGAGAAGAATATCCTAAAATTTAGTGAAAATTAAAATTTAAAAAAACATATCATAGAATTTGAAAAAATTTGAATATCATAGAAAAAAAGCATCAACATAGTTACAATTTATAAGTTTATCGAAAATTAAGATAATATATACCTAATTTTTTGAATTGAGATTACAATTGAATTTTGTATAAATTGTAAGTATTGTAACTTAAGACTCTTATTTTGTAAAAATTATAAATATTTATATATATATTTTTAAAATGATCACACTTTACTATACGACCCTTACTGGTTAAAGTTGACCACCCTTGCCCGTATTAGATATGCCCCTGGTAGAGACTAAAACACAAAAGTGTGCATAAACTGAAAAAAGAAAAAGAAAAAGTTAGTAGGAACGGTGGCCCCTACTTGACCCCTTTGGTCCGTCCATATGTGTGAGCAAAGTTGACTGCAAATACTTAGAATTCATTTAGTTCTAAATAAAATTAAATAAATATTCAGTAAAACGTTATACACAGCTCCTAGTAAACTTCGAGGAATCGTCCACTATCACATCTTAAACGACACAAGTTGTTTATTTAGAGAGGCACAAGAGCCGGGCTGGTTCATTTTTTGGGGATTGGTTTAGGCAGAGCTAATACTATTTTTAAGTTTGGGACGAAAAAGAAAAAAATAGAAAATTTAATTTAGAACAAAAAAGAAAATAATAAAAAACTTGTATGTATTCTATCATATTTTTACTAAGTTTATAAAGAAAAAAAAACTTAAGTTTTACATTTAAGTTACTAAGTTAATTTTATCTTAATTTTATTATGTTTATAATTTAAATGGTCTAATAGGGATTATAAAAGGTGGTCTTATGTTATTTAGTTTTTCGTTTAAATCCGTCCATTTTTGAACATAAAAATTTGGCAAAAAAAGTAAATTTTTCGTCCATTTATTTATTTTTATCCATTTTAAAACTCAATAACAGAGTGTTAAAGGAGGAGAAAGTTAGGACTTAAGGTGCTCTTTATAGTTGTTTAAACCATCTTTTTCCTTACAATATTCATGAAAACTACTCCCTCTATACCATTATATCATAAGATGCCTTAAGTACAAAAAACTTGTCCGATAAAAATATTTGAGTGCACAAGTTAAATACAAAAAATTACATAAAATAATACTTTATCTTAAAATTGCGTTTGTTTACAAAAATGATGGGTTAATTACCCTAATTCGAAACAAGTTGATAAGACCCCCTTTTTTACGTTCCCGTGCCCCTGTGTGGCGATATAGAGTCAAAACAAAAAAAAAAAAGAAATAGAGGGATGAGTTTTCCTCGCTTTTGGCATAGTGGGTTCCTAGTGCGGGCTCTCATGATGGCTATTAACTAAGTAGAGTGCGCCCCTGATAACTACATCGTTGTGTCTGGGTAATGAGAGCTCTCAATCATATGGATAGTTTAATTTGTTCATCAGTGCCTAACTCTGAGATGTGAATCATCCAAGGCACATTAGCATGGCGTGATATGATTATTTATACTAATTTATTATCAATACAGACTATTTATCCCACGGTTAATTTGTTATTTATTTCATAGGCTATTTGTAATCATTTTTAAGGGTTATTTGACACCTCAAAAGATGATTATATAATACCATATTTTTATTTGGAATTATAATTCATCATCAAATGGTCTTACAAATGACAAAATATAGTACGTGAACTTAAATAACGAACTATCAACAGATAAAATTATGCATAGTGATAATAAATTAGTATAATAGTCTTATCCCACTCACTATTTTTGCAAACAAGTGTAGCCTAAACATATATTCAAGTGAAAATACACTAGTTTTAAAAAAGCAAAAGAATCATGCATGGGTAAAATTAGAACTTATTTTATACTATCTCCTTTATTTTAATTTTATTGATTTTTTTAATTATTAGTTTGATACTAATGAGAAATTAGATAGAAAAGGCATACATCAATGGACACTTAGTCAACTAGTATCACTCACTTCTATCAATATAAAGGTTGAGAGTTCGAATCTTGTTGACAACATGCTATTATGAAAATAGGTTCAGAAGTCCAGAGAAGTTTAGAAAAGTCCAAAAAGTGTTTTCAGGGCGATAAAGACAGTAAATTATCCTCATTCAAACTTCTCCTAGCCTGGTTAGCCAAAAAGTGAGCTTGAAGGACTTAATTGCCTAGGCACTTTAGAAATCTGACAAAAATCAAATCAAGAAGAAATCAACATAATGTCCTTAAGGACCTTAACCAAATTATTTGCAGACGAAGTACAATTGGGATTGGACATTATAAAACATCAAAACTGCATAATTAGTTGGTATCTTTTTGTTGTGCAACAAACACAAGGCCCAACATAAAGTAATAGCTTCTGCCTGAAGTGCATAAACATAACTGGTAGTCTGGTAGGCAAACCCATATGTTGCTCTATAATTATCTTTTTAACTAGCTTCCATCAATTTAAACATTGCAAATGAGAGAAGAATTGTAACACCCCAGTCTCATATCATAACATGTGAGATACTTAGATATGTATATAGAATTTAAGTTACTATCATTAATACTTTCTATCATGACTTTTTGAATTAGTCAGTGGTGGGGTAAGATGACCAAAAAAGATATTTTTGATACAATTTGTTATGTTCTGATTTAGGTTATTACAAGAATTGTCCACCATGTCTAAAAAGCCTAAGGTGACAAACATTTGAGTCATCTTTTGGGAGACAAAAAGAGCAGATCTTTATAATCTATATCTATACCTATATATCTATGGGGATTGATTCATAGTCAACGTTATAAGGATAAGGTTATTCTTACAACAAATATCAGTCGTCCATCCGCGGATCGAATGGTAAGGAGGACCTCCCATCAGCAGTTTAATATGTAGGTGCCCGTAGTTCAATACTGCGGATAGAATGATTGTCCAAAATATCCCTCGTCAATCCGTAGTTTAATCCTGCAGATGCTATGTATGGCAGTTATTAATTCTTGAAGACGACGCCGTTTTAGGTCATACGGCCCGTCCACAGAACTAAACTGCAGACGCTGAGTCTATAAACAATATAATCCAAATGATGCCATTTTTAGTGAACCACCAGTCCGCATAACTAAACTGCGGACTCTAAGTATAATATAAAACGGTCAAGTACTACGCTTTATTTGCGTTCTTCATAGCATGACTTTTGGATCTCGTCTCATTTTGGCAGTAGCGCTCTGGAATTAGAAGAGTTCGATTTAAAGCTATCAAATTTTCTATTTCTTTTTGCATATTATTGTTATTACTGATTCATGTAATCTGGGCTGATGAGAAATATGCATGGCTAAACATATGTAAGTATATATACCGCAATATGTTGTCTCTTATGCTTCATACTATGAGAAAACACTTCACCCCATTGCTAGATTCAATTTGTTTAGTCATGCATATTTCTCATCATCCTAGATAATATGAATCTGCAACAAGAATATACAAAAATGACATAATGAAAGATTGATAGCTTTAAATAAAACTTTTTTGGTTTGAGGCTTAATCCGTAACTAAAGTGCATACTGTAAAAAATATTATTTTACCCTTCCACAAAACTAAAGTGCGAACGAATAGTAAAACAAATATGGTTACCCTAATTGATTCCCTTTTCTCGTCTATTTTCTCGTAAAAGGTTCAATCAACTTTAAAGAGCATAACAAGTACTAAGCATACCAGATCACTTTTATTTCTTCCTTTCTCACCTGCGCATACGATTGAGAGAGCATAACCTACTAGCAAGCATATCAGGAGGCATACATCAGCAAAAATCGATAATCTATAGTTTAATTTTTATAAGTGATTTATTTATTTTGTCATAGATTTGTTTGTTGAGGAATCAATTCATTCAATTTCAGGTATTGAGGAAGAATTGCACGATAATAATGATGTAACAAGTCTAGCTGATGATATAATTCCTTATATTGGTCAAATTTTTGATACGTTGGAAGATGCTAAATTTTTTTTTATAGAAAATATGCAAAACGTGTTGGATTTGAAATATATAAGAATAAAAACTAGTAGAAAACATGTGAATTCTGAAGATTTTTATTCTAGATTGTATCAGTGTCGTAAAACTGGATATATGGTTGTTAAAAAAAATGAGGTTGTCACTGATGATGAAGATAATAATAATAAGAGAAAGAGGATGAATGACTCTATATATTGACAAAACAAAATGTAGAGCAAAATTTTATATTGTGAGTAAAAATAATTGGTTTGTGTCTACTCTTTAACTGAATCACGATAATGAATTTGTGTCCCCAAGTAAAGTTTCACAAATTTAAACTTACAAAAATATTTCAAGAGTTGCTAGGGATCTGATTGAAACCCTTAGTAATACTGGGATTAGTCCAAGTAGGATGATAAATATTCTTAGCTCATTAGGAGGAGGTATGAGCAATGTTGAGTTCAATGAAATGGATGTATAGAATATAGTTAGAGATATTAGACATGATATGATGGATTTGAATGATGCACATGCTGCAATAGATTACTTGAGAAAGTTACAGCGTGAGAGCCTGAGTAGATTTTATTTTAATGTCAAACTAGGCGTGGATAATCGTATAGGATGTATTACGTGGGTAGATTATCGGTCAATACTTGCTTATCAAAATTTTGGTGACGTTGTTACTTTTGATACCACATATTGAGCAAATAAATATTCTATGTCATTTGCTCCTTTCATGGGTGTAAATCATCATTACCATTCTATATTATTTGGGTGTACATTATTGAGCGATGAGACTGAGGATATATTTGTATGGTTGTTTGAGCAGTAACTTGAAGTGATGAATTTCAAACATCTTATAACCATTGTCACTGATCAAGATCGTGCTATATCGAATACGATTGCTAGGGTTTTTCCTAATACACACCATGCATTGTGTAAGTGGCACATTAATAAAAAATATCCTGAAAAACTTGGTCAAATCTATTCTTCCTATCCGACTTTTAAGTCAGATTTTAACTACTGTGCCTTTAAGTCTTAGATTATTCAAGAATTTGAGGACATATAGAAATTTTTGATGGAAAACTATGGCTGCATAATCACAAATGGTTGAAGTCTCTATATAAATTAAAAGAAAAATGGATTGGGATTTATTCAAAAAATTTCTTTGCAGCGGGAATGACTACCACATTCCAAGAGTGAAAGTATGAACAGTTTTTTTGACGAATATGTAAATAATAATACGAGGATTAAATATTTTGTTTAAAAGTTCTAAAAAGTTATTGAGAAACAGTACATTAGAGAGAAACAAGATGATTATATTACATTCAATCGTGCAAAAAAATTTATTCATGTTGATTCGTTAGATATGCATGCAGCTAATATATACTAAATAAATGTTTCAGCGTTTTCAAATTGAACTGTCAAAATCACACAAGTTAACTTCTAAAAAGATACATGCGATGTCAATTCCTGATTTAAAAAGCTACTTGGTATTCAAAGTCATGGTTTCTGAATATTGTCGTATGTATTTCATAGTTGTGCATTGTATAGATACTAGGAAGGCAAAGTATAATTGCAAAATATTTGAACATGCTGGTACTATATGCCATCACATTCTCAGGCTACTAACTTCAAAGAACATTGTTTAGATTCTTGAAGAATTGATACACAAGTGATTGACTCAAGATGCTAATAAAATTCACAGATTATGCTGAGACACAAGCTGGTCGGTACAATCATTTGTGCAAATAATTTATGGGCTTTGTGTTAGATGTTTCATGTTCTAAAGAAGCCACTAGATATGTTGATGAAATGCGTGATTGTGAGAAAAAAATTGTGGCCAAAATCCTTACCGAAAGTGTTAATATAAGACGGGATTACAATGTGCAACCTGTTATCGAGGCCGAGGACGCTATAGAATTGCGTGATGATGATGATGCTGAACCCAGTGATCCTGTTTTTGATCCAATTTGTTTGCAGACAAAAGGTTTTAAAAAAGCAACACGATTGAAAAGTGCTATTGAACGAATCACAGGACAGAAACCACTTCGAAAGTGTGCAATATGTGGAATATTTACAAATTATGATAAGCGAAACCATTATAAAGCTTTAGGATTGAAAAAGCCTGAATCTCCATAATTTCATTTCTCTCAATAATATTTTATTACTTTCATCTTCCGGCTGTATTTATTGAACCATGATAAACAAAATACATGTTCAAATTCATGTTGTGGCTGTATTTAACTTCATTTTAATAAATTTATGTTGTGACTGTATTCATGTCAAATATAATCATTTGTCGAATGATAAAGTATTTAGAAATGCTTGGAAAATTGATCATTAATACAAACCATAATAAATTTATGTTGTGACCAAGTTGGTATTTTTTGTTTCATAAGTTCACTAGGCTCCGCAATATTAAACTATGGATGGTAATTTTTTTTAGTTCCCTATATGGATTCAGCAAACTCCGCAGTATTAAACTGCGGATGGTAATTTTTGTTAAGTTCCCTATATGGATTCAGCAGGCTCTGCAATATTAAACTGCGAACGGTAATTTTTGTTTTAAGTTCTCTATATGAATTCAACAAGCTCTGCAGTATTAAACTACAGATAGTAATTTTTGTTTTAGGTTCCATGTATGGATTTAGCTGGCTCTATAGTATTAAACGGCGGATGGTAATTTACTACAAAAAATTGCTTTAGTGCTTACATAACGTACAAAAACAACTTATAAGCGCATCATCATAAACAAAAGTAACAACTACAATCTATTTGAAACACAAACTGTAAATGCTATATCACAAACAAAACCAACAACTACAAAATTCATTGATCACAAATTATAAATCCAATATTATATACGACAACATAAAATTAATTTTGAATATACAATGTACAAATTAAGATACATCCACAACTCTAGTGTCCATAATGGTAAAATTCATGTCTCTAGCCCTATGTTTACGTAATTCATGGTTAATTCTACATCTAAATAATGAGGCATCTTTCTCAGACCAGTCCACCTCCCCTAAAGACATTTCTTGCACAACATGTGTTAGTACAATGCATATTTTAGATTTGATAATAATATAATGTATATTTGTAACTAGTAGCTTTTATAAAGTCCTTATAATGAAAATGGTGTAAAAGGACTTAGACTAGAACATCAAACTTGTTAGGTTGATTTATTTCGTTGAGTGAATCTAATGTATAAATCCTAAGTCAATAGACGATCGTAATGTAAGCAGCTGAAGATCATAGAGCATATATGTCGTAAAGCTGAAGATCATAAAGTTTGCTAAAAGATCGTAGAGCACAATGGTCGAAGATCGTAAAGTACAATGAAGATCGTAGAATATATTGAAGATCACAGAGTATATTGAAGACCGTAGAGTCTGCTGAAGATCGTAAAGTCTACTGAAGATCGTAAAGTCTGATGTGGATTGTAAAGCTTACTGATCGTAGAGCTACAACTTTCAGTGTTCAAAGTCTGCAGAATCAACAAGTCATTTCTCAAGATTCTAAGAGTTCAAGCAATGGTCAAATGGTTAGACCAAAACTGAAGATTGTTTAAAAAGATGAAGACTTAGAGAAGCATCGCAAAGTACACTGAGGTTTTGTGTAAAACGTAGAGTCCGCCTAGCCAGGTATTCTACGACCATCATCAAACTCTACTATTAGGAAAATTATAGAGTACATCAATTCTGACATGAATTGACAATGACAATATTTGTAGAGTGAAGATCCCAAGGAAGTTTGTTGAATCTCTTATAAATAAGGAGAAGGTCAGTTAGAAATATGTCTAACAACTCTATTAGTGAGAAGACATCAGACATGTGAACGTCACTGTAGTAGTACTGATGTGACATACCACAACCGAAAGTTGACGGATCCTCTTCAAAAGTCAATAATAAAAAATTTTCAAAGATCTGAGCATTAAATGAGCAACGACAACTTTTCAGTATGAAAATCTCGAGGAAGGTCTAACAAAGGCAAACAGATTCAATCAAATAGTAAGAATTGAACATCAAAAAGTTGAATTGCTGCCAAACTAAAAAGAGCTCTACTTTACGAACTTGAACAACTTGTTCTACTGCTAAGTCCTTCATCATTGAGTTTCAAGCAACTTAGCAGCACCTTAAAAATCACACTTTCTTAGCGATAGTACAGGTCTTAATGACCCATTGTAACCAAGTCTTAGTGACTTGAAGATATCTTAGTGATCTATTATGTCCAAGTCTTTGTGACTTGAAGGAATCTTCGTGATTCTTTTGGTGTAACTGTTCTGTGTGAACAGATCTTCGTGATCACACATCCTTAGTAGATTATACCTACTCAAAGAGTAGACGAGTGGACTAGGAGATCTTTGTGCTCCAAACCATTTAAAAATTATGTGTCTCTTTTAAATTCTGCATTTACTTTTATGCCAAGTTATTTACATAATTTGTGACTTAGTTCCACTTTGGTTGCTAAATTCAGAACTGTGAATTTTCTCAAATCTTTGAAGGGATTTTTCAAATGATCAATCTGTTGTGCAAAGTTATTAAATTAATCTGCTTAAATTATAAGTTGGCAATAAATATTTAAAAGCAAAATTTTTAAAGGATCTATTCAACCCTACTTCTAGATCTCTCAATACTTTCAGGATATAACAAGTGGTATTAGAGTAGGTTCTCTTGACCAAAGTTTAAATCGCTTGAGTAGATCTATGACACTAAATAAAACTAGTTTTGAGTATGGTGGTGGACGTAAGTCACCTCTATGGAATAAAGATAAATTTGCTAATTGAAAAGTGTGTATACAGACATATATGGACATAATAGATGAGGAATTGTTTGATGCAGTAATCAATGGCCAATATGTACCTATAAAGCTCGCTCCAACAACCGATGATCCAAACAAAATAGCTGTCAAACAAAGGGCAGAATGGACTAACATGGAGAAGAAGTTGGTGCAGCTCGACAAAAAAGCCAAGAACATCCTGTTCATGGCTTTAGAAAATGAGCTATTTGAAAATGTAGTCAACTGCAAAACGACAAAGGAGGTATGAGAAGCTCTCTTAGTGATGCACGAAGGGACAGAGGAAGTAAGGGAAAATACGCAATCCCTTCTCACTCAACAATATGAGATGTTCTCCCATATTTTCAGCATAAATATAACAGCAACGTTCGAGAGGTTTAACATTCTGTTCAACTCCTTCAGAGCATTTGGGAAGGTCTATCCTAACAAGGGCTTCAACATCAAATTTATGAGAACATTGCCAAGCAAGTGGGATGCAAAACCATTGTAATAAGAAAATCAAAAAATGTGTTGTGCAGAAACTTTATGGTAATCTCCTTATCTATAAGCTTGAGCTGAATCAAAGGGCAGAGACTACATCAGAACCAAGAAAGAAGGAAAGAGCAGCCACGCTTAAAGCCTTAGAAGCATCTTCCAAAGTTCAAGTTGAAGATAAATCTAATGATGATGAAGATGATGAAGATATTGCCCTTCTTGACAGGAGACTAAGAAAGTTCATGAGGAAGGGTAGAAGCAGCAATCCCAGAAGATATAACAACTGATAGGTGCAAAATATTCTATGTTTTTGGTTCCTTTATACTTAGTGTTATTATATGTTTTCTGTGTTTATGAGCTTAATTAAGGTGTTTATAGATTTTATGAAGAATTGATGTGATTTTGGAAATATGGAGTTTAATGCTGAGTTTTATGTTGTTTTACAGAATACTCTACGATCGCTGGGTAAGACTCTACGTTCGTAGTGTTAGGGTGCAGTCTGGCAGCTCTACGATCTTAGGAAGGCTAGGCGGAGTTGTTCGACGATTCCTAGTTGCACTCTACGATTCTGAGATTCACTCTACGACCAGGCTCACATCACTCTACGTTTTCAGTCCAGCGGCGGAGTATACTCTACATTTTACTGAGAGAGTGTTACTCTACGATTTTGGTTGATATGCAGATTTCCGATTCTGAATAGGATTTGAATTACTGGGATGTTAGAGTTAGATTCCTAATAGAATTTGGAGATGGAATTACAATCATAGAAGGAAACTACATCTAATTATGGGAAGTAGAGTTTGATATAGAATCTGATCAAATATGGAAACTGAATCGATTTGGAAAAGGAAACTGATGAAGACTTGGATTTGGAAACTAAAATCTAATTTGATAAGAAAGTTGCTTAAAGCTGGATTTCAGAGATTGACAAAGATTTAGAAGCTTACCATATCTGCAGAGTGAAGACTTTCGAAGTAGAGTTGGATTAGAATTCTTCTAGGGTTTCAAAGCATATATAAATACCTTTCACTTGTAATCAGTTGAGAACATCTTGGACATCCTGAATTATCATCCTAGATCATATTTTATTTATTCTTCAGCATGCTAGGCTAGTTTATTTTTATTCAATTCTAAGGGGATGTGGAATCTTATTTTCAGTTAATAGTATAATTGAGTTTCATTATTTATTCATTCGTATATGAGATTTATTCTGATAATCTGTTTTAACTGTTTATATGTTATTTTATCTGATTGATTTGATGTGGCCAGTTAGATTAATCTGATTAATATCATCTGCTAGATTCAGGAATAGTATTATGTAATTGATATTGTTTCTAATCATAAGTAGCAGTTAGTAATACTGATTGTGGTCAAGCTTTTGGTTTATTGCTATGGTTATCAGAAGACAAGTTAAACAATCCGAGTTTATGTGTTTGTTGCTTGGAATAGTCTAATTCCTTAGTTCTTAATGCTGCTGTTATATTAAATCTAAAGAGCTTATTCTAGGTTGTATAATGGTTAGAATCTTGTGAAGAGCTTGTTTCATTAAGTGATAATCTAAGAGGAATTTCGGGTAGCAGAGTTTGTTGTTGCCTAGGGCTATTAATCTTATAGAAGGGAGAAATAATGATAACTTGATTACACTGTTGCTGAAAATTGGTGAAACTGAACTGAAGAACTGAAAATTTAATTTATTTGATTATCTTTATTATTTTAACTTTATTTTCTTTAGTTAATCATAATTCAAAACCCCCCAATTCTTTATTTATTATTATTATTAGTTAGAAACATTAGAATAAATTCAAAACAATATCATTCTCTGTGGGATCGATCTTTACTTACTACTGTCCTTATTATTTAAATTTATAGAGTAAAAGTGAGGTTTATTTTTGGTTTGCTTGACGACAGCTTCCCAACAACAACAACCGAGACCATTCAAAAGACCTGTGCTATAATTACAAAAAGTCATTTCACTATATTGCTAAGTGCAACAAGCCCCTAAGAGAAGAGCTGCATAAAGATAAGAAGAAGAAAGAATCTGCTCCAAAGAAAGAGTTCAAATGTCACAAGAAGTATCAGAAGAAAGAGACAGAGGTCTCGTTACAGAGGGATCGTGGAGTGACTCTAAAAATAATTCAAGTTCAGAGTCTAGTAATGATGAAGGACCTCAGATGACCAACCTATGTCTCATGGCCATAGAAGTTCAATCAGACAACACCACTAATCATCAAGAAATTGATATCAATGAGGTATTTAATTTTAACTCTCTAGATGTAGATATACATAATCTAAGGGTTGCATTGCATGATATTACTTCCGATCTGCATAAGTATATGAAATGTTTCAAGGTTCTATTAAAGGACCACTATTTCCTTCAACTGGAGAAAGAGAAAGCACAAGTGGAGTTGGAAACAACTCTACGAAATGCTAGCTCTATCTCTAAGCTTGAAGCTGAGAATGAGAAATTTAGAAAGATAACTGAATAATCTGCACAAAGAGAATCAACTCTAGTTTCTAAGATTGAGGAGTTAGAGAAGACTATTTTTACATGGAAGAAGTCTTCTTCTTCAATGGACTCCCTGATCATAAGTTAGAGATCAATCTCAGATCGATCATGATTAGGGTTTAGAGATTCAAACTCAGATCGTAGTGTGGACACAGTGCTAGAGACTAACAATAACAATGCTTTTACCCCCATAGAAGTATCGTGTTTATAAAATCCACAAAGGTTGCTAAGCCAAGTATTTCGAGTTGTACAATCTCTGTTGATCAAGTTGTGATCCTTGAGAATAATAGATCACACACTGGTCTAGGATTCAAGAAATAGAAGGGTAAGGCCAACACTACCTTCAAGCCTCGAAGGATCATAAGGTCAGGTCATACCCACTCTACGAACCAACTAGGCAAGAATCGTAGAGCAGTGTGGAAACAGAGAGAATATGAGTCTAGAAAAAAAACAATAGGTTTCTGTCGTCCATACGTATCCTCGAAGAGAAGGAATCGACACACACAAAATCATGCATCATATAAAATATTATAACTATCATAAATATGGACATATTGCTGCTATATATTATTTTGATGATTATCTTGTGTATTATAACCTAGAATTAAGCAAATCTGGGTCCCCAAAAGAACTAACAAATCAGGACCCAAGAAAATCTAGGTACCAAAATAAAGCTTAATGTTTATTGCAGAAAATGAGCTCCACTAGTTCAATATGGTATCTTGATAGTGGATGCTCAAGGCATATGACCGTCAACAAAGCTCTCATGTCGAACTTCAAGGAAAAAGATGGTCCTGCAGTTATCTTTGGAGACAACAATTCTGAAAAGACTAGAGGATATGACTCTATAGGAAATGGTACATCGTCTTTCAGTAAAGTGGCATTTGTTGAAGGCTTGAAGTATACTTTCCTGAGCATCAGTCAATTATGTGATAAAGGGAATCCAAGTAATCTTACTTAACAACCAATGTCAAGTTAGAGACTTGGAATTAAACTCTTTGTAGCTGATCGGAACTAGAGAAGGTAATGTGTACGGGGTAAATCTTGCAGAACTGAATTCAACAGAGACTGCCTGCTTGTTTGATAAAGCCTTAGAAGATGTCAGCTGGCTGTGGCATAGAAGACTATCTCACTTGAACTTCAAAAATATGTCAAAGCTTGTCTCCAGAGATCTAGTTTCAGGCTAACTAAAGCTAAACTTTGTTAAAGAAAGACCTTGCAAAACCTATCAACTAGGAAAGCAAACCAAAGTCTCATTTAAAAGTGAAACAATCAACTCCAATGATAGACCTCTACAATTGCTTCATATGGATCTTTTTGGGCCTATCCCGACTGTCAACCTCAGAGGAAAAAGGTACTCACTTGTTATAGTAGATGACTACACCACACATGAGTATTCTTTCTAAGCTCTAAGGATGAGACCAACTCTCAATTGATCAAATTCTTCAAGTTGGTTGGGAATGAAAAGGTGAGAAAATCAAGGCTATAAGGAATGATCATGGAAGAGAATTCGATTTCTCAGAGGTGGACAAGGTTTGTGAAGATAATGGTATTCATCACAACTTTTTAGCTCTAAGAACTCTTTAGTAAAATAGAGTAGCTAGAAGGAAGAACAGAACCCTTATAGAGGCAGGAAAAACTCTTCTAGCTGCAGCACGACTACCTGAGTATTTCTGGGCTGAAGCTATTAATACCGCCTGCTACACTCAGAATCGATAAATTATTCACTCCACCTTCAAGAAGATGCCCTACGAATTATGGAAAGGAAGGAAGCATAACATTAGTTATTTTTATGTCTATGGTTATGCGTGCTACATCCTCAACAATGGCTAGCGATACTTGACTAAGTTTCAACCCAAGTTAAATGAAGGAATCTTTCTTAGATACTCTGTGGATAGAAAAGCTTACAGATTGTTCAACAAGAGATCGTTGAGTGTTAAAGTATCAATTCATGTCACATTAAATGAATCTGATATTGGGAAACCAAGAAAAGTCGTGTCTTTCGATGAAGCCGTAGAGCAGGATCAAGCAGTCGCAGAGTAAGATTAAGCAGTAATAGAGTAGGAGAACCCTACGTTCAAAGAATCAGCGATCGTAGAGTCAGATCCAATGATCGTAGTGCCAGAGCAAGAAATCGTAGAGTTAATGATTTTTGAGATGGAAACTTTACGAATTGGAGACTCTCCTGAACCAGAGCAGAATCTTGAAGAACTTAAACAAGAAGGCACAAGGACTGAGATTCCAATTGGAAGTAATGGGCAAGAGATCACACTCAAGACCTGATTATTGGAAATCCTAATGCAAGAATCAGGACTAGGTCTGCAACTCAAAATGAGTGCTTTTTCCTAAGCTTTCTCTCTCAAATGGAGCCAAATAAGATTAAAGAAGCTTTGGAAGATTCAAGCTAAATTGAAGCCATGCAAGAAGAGTTGAACTAGTTTAAAAAAAGCAGAGTATGGAGATTAGTTTCATGACCTAAAGATCATTAAGTTGTCGACGCCAAACGGGTATTCAAAAACAAGATGGATAAAGATAGGGTGATCACAAGGAACAAGACAAAATTGGTGGCTAAAGGATATTCTCAAGAAGAAGAAATTAACTAGGATAAAACCTTTGCTTCAGTAGTAAGACTGGAAGTTATCATAATTTTCCTTGCATATGTTGCCCATATGAAGTTCAAGGTATTTCAGATAGATGTTAAGAGTACTTTCTATTATTTCTCAGAGGCACAATAGAGATCTAGAAGGGGGGCGGTTAAATAGATCTTCAAAACCTTTTCAGTTTATTAAGAAATATTACCAGATAAATCATTTAGTCAAGATTGATTTTGCACAACGGAATATTGATTTGAAAGCTCCCCTTAAAGATATGTTAAGATCTCAGTTCTGAAGTTTAGGTCATATTGAAGTTAACCATTCATCACATGCATTGAACACATTAAGTAAATAACAGAATGTAAAAGACATAAAGTAAATGACACATGAGAGTTTAAAGTGGTTCGGAGACTGAACAACTCCTACTCCACTCTTCTACTTTAACAAGTAGAAAATCCACTAAGAATTCGGTCATCTCGACTAGGACACTCTTGCCCTCGTCAAGCCCAGCAGACTTGGCTATTTTAGTCTCAATGACAAGGACACAAAGACCTCTTCAATCCTAGTAGACTTGGTAATTTAGTCACAAAGATAAGGACTCTCTAGCCCCAATTCGGCCACTTAAGACCAAGACATACTAGTCCCAATTCGGACACTTAAGACCAGGATCCTCCGACCCTTGTTCCTATTGTTGATGTTTGTTGGAGTGTTGTTGAGATGTCGGTTAAGCTCTATTATCCTCATATACTCAACAACTTGATGTGATCATCCTTGAGATGTGATTGAGTGTTGCAATGATGCTCAACTTCTCTAGGTACTCAACATCCTCTTGTGATCATTTGTTGTGCTGCTTAGCTTTCCAGTTCAACTCCTTCTTGTCTTTAGTGCTTGACATCAAGTCATGAACTACTAAGATGACTGCAAAGCTCCTTCTATTTTGGATACTCAGTAGCTTCTCATGATTGATGTCAAGTTGGCATTGATTCTCCTCTCTTTCTTGTGCTTAGCAGCTCTGAACACTGCTTTTTGTAGTAGAGTTAATCTTCTTTACTTCTTCATCCTTTCAGCTCTTGGTGTTCTTGGTGGATCGTAGAGTGTGCTTCTACATATTCTCTTTTGATCTTTCACTCTACGATTTTCTGTGTCGGCTCACCATCTCTCCAACAAAACTTGATTGTTTGAATTGATGCTCTTATATATTCTGTTGGTTAATCTTCCCATTGGAAAGTGTCCGTTAGAGGTATTTAATGTGCAGATACTTAGATATCCTTGATGTTGACTTTCTGGTGCTTTTGTGTCAGCCTATTCTTTCTAGTCCATGACCTGTCACATCAACCTGTAGCTTTACTTGTTCAATTGACAGGTCGTTTTATGCATACTAGCCGTTAGACACATCTTTGCTATTCATAAAGGATATATGACTGGACACTTTAGGATCTTCTGATTTGCAACGTTGCTCTGTCAGATCTCTTGTCTGACCTGACTTTACTCTATGATCTTGTCGTCTTGGTAGAGTAGTATAAATCGTAGAGTTGAGCTCTACGATTTGCTCAACTGTCTGTTCTATGAGTGAGTGCATTAAGAACCTTGGGCAGACTTAGTAGCTCTTCGACAATGAAGACAGTTTTACGTTCATGCTGTCTCTTTGAAGCTTTATGATGTAAACTACTGCTTTACGATCTCTGAGTAACTCTGTGAATTGACTTATCCTTTTTGACCAAGCAGACTAATTTTACAACCTGACCTTTACTTGCTCGTTCTTTATCTTATCTTCTTGATGTGTAGAAGAGCTTTACTGTTTAGTTCTACGATCTTCCAAATAACTATGTAATGCTGGCTTTACATTATGAATTGGCAGAGTATTCCATTCTTCATCCAATAACCCTTTACTTTACTGAATGATTCTTGAGTTATTTCAGTGATTAATTGAACTGCTCTACGCTCAGTCTTTCTACAACAATCTTTGACTTGCTTAGCTATTCTTCTGTCAACTTATGATCTGCTTTGTACTTTAAGAGATGAGATGATATTTATGTCTGGATCATAGACTCTAAGATGTACCTTCCTTTGTTTGCAATGAAAGTCTTTGCTAACTTCTATCTGCTCAACCATCTCAGTTTTGTTACGATTCAGCATGTAGCTTTATGATCCATGTCGTACTATTTTAGAGTTACTTTACGATTTGATTCTTACTTTGTGATTCCATAAAACATTTTGCGTTCAGTTTTTGCCTTATGAGCTTTGCTGGACTTTACGATTCTATTCACCTTACTAGCTGATATTTGCTTCATAACTTGAGGTGAACTTTACAATAGGTGCAACAGTTTTGCGACCCTTCTGATGCTTTATGATCATAGGTTAACTCTGTGATCCATTTCGATTCTATGACCTGGCAGAGTGGCCTTACGAGTATAAGATTCCTACTAACTATACATAAGATTTATTTAGCAAGATCAACTTAACATTCTTGATCTTTCTAGTCTAAGTCCTTGTACATATACTTTCTTAAAGGACTTTACAAAACTTGCTATACAAGTATATATTGTTTATTCAATCTTTTAATGTCTAGATCACTCTGCTTAATTACAATATTCACATTACGAACACGCAGAGTAATTCTACGAAAAGATCAACCTAACATTTTTGATCTTTATGCTCTAAGTCCTTGTACATATATTTATCTTATAAGGACTTTACAATATTCAGAATCACTAGAACTTTAATCTTGCAGTCTTCACTGCATCAGTTAGTAATTATCAAACTACATTCATCAATGATAAATGTGCAAACCACAACATTCATTAATGTATCGTCTTCTTGACATGTCAAATGGAAGCACACACTCAGATAGTTCGCATAAGTCAATAGACATATAAACACATAACCACCTTAGCACCTAATCACTTAGATAACCAAGCATATAAGCACATAGTCACATTAACATATAGTCACATAGTCATTTAGACAGTTAAGCATATAAGCAAATAGACATAATTTCATATAAACATTCAAGATAGTCATCATCAAAGCAAACAACCTTCAACATTTTCCTCAATGGAGAACTTCAGGAAGAGGTCTACATTAAGCAACCCCCAGGTTTTGTCAATCCAACTCATTCAAATTATGTTTATAGATTAGATAAAGCTTTATATGGACTAAAACAGATACCTAGAGCATGGTATGAAACTTTAACCAATTTTCCTATTAAAAAAGGATTCACTAGGAGTAGAGTAGAAACGACATTGTTTCTTAGGAAACATAAGGATAAAACATCGTTAGTATAAATTTATGTAGATGATATTATATTTAGATCAATTGATAAAAAGTTATGTGAGAGATTTGTCAAGCTTATGTAGAGCAAGTTTGAGATGAGTATGATGGATGAGTTGAACTTCTTCCTTGGACTACAAATAAAGTAGACTGATGAAGGAATATTCATCAAGCCAAGTACGTTAAAGATTTACTCAAGAAATATGGCATGGAATCAACTACTCCTATGAAAACACCAATGACATCTGCAACCAAGCTTGACAAAGATGAACAAGATAAAAGTATTGATATTACTCAATACAGATGTATGATTGGATTTCTCCTTTACTTAACTGTTAGTAGACCAGATATTATGTTTGCTACTTTTATTTGTGCTAGATTTCATGCTAACCCTAAAGAATGTCATTTAATGGCTATTAAAATGATTTTTAGATATCTCAACGGCACTCCATGTTTGGGATTGTGGTATCCCAAGGAGTCACCCTTTGATCTAATTAGGTATTCAGATGCTGATTTTGCAATATGCAAAATAGACAGGAAAAACCCTAATGGTACATGTCAAATGCTTATAAATAGATTAATCTCATGGTTCAGCAAGAAGCTAAACTCAATATCAACTTCAACTATAGAAGCTGAGTATATGTTGCCGGTAGCTGTTCTGATGGGTCTCCAAATTTTAAGTTTGTTTTGATGATAACAATAATTAGTAAATAGGTTAACTAAAAATAGTAAAATCATCTCCATAGAATTTATATATTATAATTGTTTTAATTATCTTATTTACTTTGACTAAAAATATTTTCTAAAGTGAATTAATATTTTCTTGACCTTGGTAATTTAATATCAAGTGTTAAAGAGATTAGTTCTCAAAGTAACATTTCCTAAGGCAAGGAGAACTCCTATTCCTAAATGAATTTTATTTACTAAAGCTTTCAAAAATATAGGTTATATATTAAGGCTATTTTTACAAAAGAGTAAACAGATTGCAAAAGTCAAAGGCCTTTTATCCTTTTATCTTCCATTTTATCTGAATATTGAGGGGAGTTCGAAAAACTTAATTAAATGCTAGCATATGGGAAGCTTTGGAAACTTAAGGAATTAATTCCTTTTTGATTCATCTGAATTGCTATATGTGTTGAAATGTTTAAATTGTGCATGTGTGTGTATGCCTAGGTAAAGGAAGTAAAGGCTAAGGCTTATAGCCTTACTAGTGTTGACCGAGTATGGTGAGAGTTTTGAAGATTGAATAAGCCATGTGCTTATTTAATACTAAAAGGAAGCTAACTTTTCTCATGGGCCAAATTTTGAAAATGTTGGTCTGCAATTCTCTTGGGCAATCCTTGTGATCATTACTATATTTAATCCGAGCATTTGTTTTCAAATCCAAACAATCCTAACCGTTGGTCTTCAAAATTAACTCCCAAATAACCATTATGCCCTTGGCAAGAAAAATCTATAAATAGGAGGCTTTTCAGTTCATTTCAATTCGCTAATTCACAAACAAAGAAAAGTTTATACTCCTTGCCTACATACTCTCTTTCTAAAGAAACTTTCTCTCTCTTCTACTCAAAGTTCTGATCATTTGAAGAAGAGAAAATTGGTCGAAGTATTTGAAATAAGTTATTTGATTGATTTATTTAAATTATCTCTTACTTGTTTATTTTTATAGATATACAAATATAAATTATTATACACATTTATATATATATATATATATATATATATATATATTTCATCTATTTATATCATATAAAAAGTCAGTACTTAGATACCGATACCATTAAGAGAATTACCTCTTGAGTAAATGATAGAGTTAATCATCCGAACTGTCTTTAAAATCCTAAGTGACTTTTTATTGATATAATTTATTTATATAAATATCGTAAAGTAGATCAGTACTTAGATACCGAGATTTAGATATATTTCTTAAACAAGAATATTATCTGAACGGTCTTTAAATCCTAAGTGGTCGATCGAAAATATTTATATAAATACTGATTGTGAAACTATAAATTTGGTCAGTACTTAGATACCGAGATTCAGAGATATACTTCTTGAGTAAAAGATAGAGTTAATCATCTGAATGGTCTTTAAAATCCTAAGTGGCCTTATTTAAAAATATTCACATATAGATAAAATATATTATTATATATATTTTTGAGTTAAATAACTTTATTTGTTATATCAAGTATTATTTAATTGATTAGTCTATTATACTTAATATCTATCATCACAAGTATTTGATCATAAATTCATTTATTCATAAAATACTTGTTGCATAATATAAAAGTTATTTAAACTTTTATATCACAAATTTCAGTTAATATATATGCTTTAAAAGAAGCATATCACTCATTATAAAAGTTATTTAAACTTTTATATCTGAAATCAAAGTTATATTTGTTTAACATAGAGACACATTCTTTATTTATAAAAAAAATTAAACATTTATAAATCTGTATTAAATTATATATCTGCTCATTCAGAAGTATTTTTGATCTAAGCTTAATTTTATATATTTGCTTAAACAGAAGCACATTTACACAAGTATTAAAGTTACATAAACTTTTATAACCGAGCCTAAATTACTATCTACTTATACAGAAGCATATCACACAAATATAAAAGTCTTTGAACTTTTATATAAATATCTGATCTTTAATTGTTATCTGCTTATTTGAGAAGCATCAAATATAAAAGTCATTTAAAGTAGAATTGTACTCAAAGAAAAAGTACAATTAAGCTTGAGGAGGGAGCTGAGAGTTTGTTGTCTGAGATAGTTAGTTGTGTATAGTTAGAAGTTGATTTATAAAACTTTGTAAAGGCTTTTATGTCTGTTGAAAGATTATTTATTACTGGGAGTAATAGGATCTCAAGTCCTAGAGAGGAGCTTGAGACTAGACGTAGCAACATACCAGAGATGTATGTTATGAACCACACAAATTTCTGTGCATTGTGTGATTGAATTTTTATTGTCTTGCATATTAATTTCTTATACTGCAAATTAATTAACTAAAAATTCAAAAAGGCCTAAGATAATTTTTTTAATTAGTAATAATGTATTCAACCCCCTTGTAGATTATTATTGGACTTTCATATTGTTCTCAAATTCTTTGGATGAAGAATCAACTAGCTGACTATGGGCTTGAATTTAAATCAATTCCTATATTCTGTGATAATACCAGTACTATTGTTATCACCCATAATCCTGTCATGCATCCCATAATCCTGTCATGCATTCTAGGACTAATCATATAAATATTAGATATCATTTCTCAAGAGATCATGTTCAAAATGAAAATATATCTCTACATTTTATTTTACTGAAAATTAATTAGTAGATGTGTTTACTGATAAGTGCGTAATATTTTATGATTTTGATTCCTTTATGTTTAATTTTATTACATGTTTTATGCGTAAATGAGTTTAATAAGGTGTTTATTGATTTCAAGAGAAATTAGAGCTGAAAAGAAGAAAAAGGATCAAAATGGATGCGTAAAGGAGTAAAAAGGGAAAACTTACAGAAAGTAGAGTGCCGCGGCGCTCTCAAAGCAAAGTCGCAGCGCTAAGGCGAGCGTGGGGCGCGTGGCTAGGTCGGGCAGAGCATGATTTCTTCAGAGCTTTGTTATTTTTGAAGGAATTCTAATGCAGCTTGGATTGTAATTCTTAGAGCTTTAAGACTTTGTTCTAGGAGTATAAATAGAGGTTCCTAGTCAAGTTTCAAACAACGTTTTGGCTACACAATTGTAAACCCTAGAATTGGATACAAGATTGAAGGCAAGATTGAATTCTAAGGGATGTTGAACCTTATTTATAATTAATGGTTTAATTTAGTATACATTATTCATTCCTTCTTATATGAGATTTATTCTTGATAATTTGTTTTAATTGTTTGAATGATATTTGTTTTGATTAATTTAACAATGACCAGTTAAGTTGATCAAACTATTATCATCTGCTAGATTAAGGTATAATATTAAGCAAACGATATTGTATCTGATCATAAGTGGCAGTTAGTAATACATAATTGTGGTCAAGCTTTTGAGTATTGCTATGATTATCGGAAGACAAGTTAAATAATCTGCGATTATGTGATTGAAATAACCTAATTCCCTAATTCTTAATACTGTTATTATATTAAATCTAGACTGATAGTTCTAGGTTGTATAATAATTAGGGTCTAGTGGGGAGATTATTGTATTAGATATAAAACTTAAAGGGAATTTCGGGTAAACAACGATTGTTGCTATCTATGGTTATTAGTTTCATTAATGGAAGGAATAGTGATATACTTGATTGTCCTATTACTGTGAAAAGGTGATACTGAAATGAAGAACTGAAGTCTTTAATTCATTGGTTATTCTTATTAACCAATGAACTGAAGTCTTTAATTTATTGGTTACTCTCTGTGAGTTCGACCCTTGCTTGTTACTATACTGAATTTTGTGTTCGTAGAGTAATAATAAGGTTTTAATTTTGGAGTATTAACGACAACTTCTATTTACCAAACCATTAGATGAATCCAGATTCAATAAGTTAATTAATGAATTAGGAATGTTAAATTTAAATCCTTAATATCATGCTTTGGAGAAAACTAACTCTGCAGGAAGAAATCGTAGAACAAAAGAAGTGAAACAAAAATCGTAGAGTAGGCCGTAGAGTGGCGGGGTATCGTAGAGTTAAAAATGCCTTGTAAAAGAGAGCTCTACAATATCCATCAAATCGTTGGGTGGATAGATAGATGTTACAACGCGTGCAAGTCAAATCTAGATTAAGCGAGTGAGATGGAAAGAGTAACTGCCTAATAGCTGTAAATGGCAGTTAAGACGTAACGTGCACCTAATAACTACTCAAAACATGTCTCACTCAGCCGAAATAGAGGGAAGTACATTTATATTTTAATTTTTTTTTAATTTGACATTTCTTATTCATTTGATCTAAGTTTTATAGCATTCAAACTCCCTCGTTCTCTTTCTTTCAAGCCCTAGTTTATCTTATAAAGTTGTAAACTCAGAAAAAATTTGTTTCTTTATAGATTAAATCAACTATGCAAAAGATGTCTGTCAAGTCATCTTTGGAAACCAGCTCAACTTCAATGAATTCGAAGGAGTTGAATCCCATTTTCGAGCAGTGCTGAACCTAGTACAAAAGGCAAGGTTCTACGAAGCGATGAGCACGAGTTCGAGGATCTTTACAAAAAGAGTTAAAGAATTTTACATCAATGGCTCTTGTGCAGATGGGGTCATCACTATAAAAGTGAGAGATGCCACTCTTACTTACGACGTAATGGAGGTGAACCACTATTTAGAGTTCGTGAATGAAGGAGCCACTACCTTCGATGAAGTATATGTGAAATCTGGGCTGGAGCTTATGGGATACAAGAAGAACCTAGAGCTCAAAGGGATTAAGAAGAAGGAGTTTCCCCAAAATTATAATTTCCTTGATGACGTCATCGGAAAATGCATTATTTACAAGGACTTAGCCCATGATTTTGTCAGCGAACTCCGAATGAAGATCAAGTATGCTATAGTTATGGAAAATAAGATAAACTTTAAAGCAGTGCTAATGGACTGAATCTCCAAGTAGTTCAATGATGCCGAGAAGAAAAAGGTAGCGGGAAAGCCTCTTCCCAAAATGTTCTATAAAAGGTTCATCAGCATCCTTCTAAAGAAGAGGCTGAAGACTCGTCTCGAGGACAAGGAGGGAGACATCCTGAACATCAACAAAAATATCACAAAAAAGCTCTTCGACAACTAGAAGAGGAATCCAGTTGAGATAATGAGGTTACAACAATCAGAGGAGAGTAAGAAAACCCTAAGTGAAGTGCAAAAGCCTGCAATGGCCAAATCTAAGCTAAGATGGAAGAAGAAATCTCGAGGGGTTCTGCAGCCCCTGAGGTTCTTGAGGCATTGGCTTCTACTGCTGAGAAGCCACCTCAGAAGAAGCCAAAGACAAAGCCTGTAATTGCCCAGTCCAAGCAGTAAGGTCTGATGAAAAGATAGAAGAAAAGAAAAATATTCCTAAGGACTCTCAGGACGAGTCAGTTGTTCTTGAGAAGAGGGATTTAATCAAAGAGACAACTGGAGAACAAGTTGATGATTCTCTCAGTCAACTTGTCAAAAAAAGCAGCTGGAAGGTTAAAAGGGTAAGAAAGTCCTCAAACCAACCCCCTTCCATAGCTGTCAGCAACATACCGATCGTAGAGCCTTCCAGTTCTCCGATTGTAGTACAAGAAGAAACAAATGAAGAAATGGCAGGGAAGACTTCTGAGCTAGAGCCAACCAATATTGAAGAGGAAACAACTGAGATGGATGATATGCCAAAGCTACTACAAGAAGAAAAGGAAACGGTTTTGAAGGTATTTGAACTTGAGCCAAAGTAGAGAAAGCTCAAGAAGACGTCTAATAAGAAGATGACAAAAGTCTCAGAATCTGAGAAGAAGAACCCCAGAATTGGCAAAGCTAGTTAAGGCTATGTTTAAGGGGGAGAAATTAGCTGCAAGCTCTTCCAATGACTCCTTAGAGCATACAAGGATCGTTGAGTCAGTGGTACAGGATATCGAAAATGAGCTAAGCAAACTTCCTGCTGAGCCTGAAGATGCTCAATCTCAGGGGGAGCAAACAAATGCTATATTTGAAGACCTCCCAGTCCCTGAAGGGACAGAAGCAAGGCCAATCAATTTGAAATTCTTGGGGGAAGGAGTCTTTGATGATAAAGATGAAGACTTAGATAGAAGCACTACTATCTATGATAGTCATAGTGACTTACTATTCTACTTCTTTCCAGTCATGCCTTGGATGAAGGCCCTTCTGCTAAGAGATCTGAGCTACATCACTTAGACTTTCACGACTTATCCAAATGTCAAAGTGTTGTCTTAGAATTTCCCAAGGGTCATCAACTTTGCCAGAAGAACCATTTCTAATGGCAAATCTTCTTCTTGCTCAGGTATATATAATAAGATTACTGTCATTCATTCTTCTCTCTTCTATAAGACCAAACCTCTTTCACACAATGACTCAGTCGTAGAGCTCAACACTACGAATGTAGAGCGATCGTCAAGCCAATCCCCTTAATCCCCGATTGTAAAGTCCCAACACCCTACGATCGGCAACCAAAATACTTAAACCTGACCAACTTCTCCACCACCCTCTCCTATACATATCTCCTCTTCACCTAACATCTCTCTTGAACATATACACTATATCTCTCCATCTCCTTAATCCTCTCCGGTCATAGAGTCACCTACCTGTCCAAGAATTGAGTCTCCTAACCTTCCTAATATAGAATAACCCCAAACTACTCTTGTAAATACTCAAACCTTTAACTATACAGATATTCCATCTACTTTTTATACTTGTACAAATATACCCTCTTCCTCAAACAGTCCTCATTTAGATTTAGTTATTCCTTATTCTTCTCTTGTAAACATTAACCAGGAAAATAAGGAAATAGTCGAAGCTATAATAGAACAGATACCTGAAAGAGTCTTCGTAGTACCATCCAAGATCCAGCTCGAGTGCATGTTGGACATTATTGCTGAAGAATGCAATGTTGGTATCTAGGACACTGGTACTAGAATTTAAAAAAGGTCTCGTCCATATTGTTGAGACGACTGCCAAAGTACCTGGGGAAATTTTGAAAGAGTTTGGCGGTAAAATAAATGAGCTTATCAAGACTATTCTTGAAAATCTCAAAAAGCGAGATGAAATCTACTTCAAGCAAATCGTTGATGATAAAGCAGTAGTGATTTCTCTTCAATCTACTAATGCTGAATCAATAAAATTTCTCTCTGACAAAGTCTTCTCTTTTAGCTCCTCATTACTTGAATTTAAGAATTTGGTCATGCAGTCAATGGAATGTACTGATAATGTAATAGCATTTGTTCACCATCAAAGAGAACAAATTGATGCCAGATATCAAGAATCCAGAGACGACATCACCCTCTCAAAAAGCCAAATGTAAGAACTTGTCAACACAGTTAAGTAACACTCTGATGAAATGAATGCTCTACGAAATGATAGAGATGTTGACAAAAAGGGGGAGAGGAGACAATCTCAACAATCATCAATTTCTCCTTCTCATCCCTTTAGAATTTTTGCTGCACCTCAAGCCATACCTCTAGGCCAAGGACAGTCAAGTGGACAGACGGGTTAATCTTCCTCCTCTAGGCTTGGATTATGGAGTGTAGTAACACATACTGGCTTACGACTCCCGTCTAGTGACCCAACATTCATGAACAGAAATCTTCAAGGGGTTCATATAGAAAGGGAAGAATAATTCGACATGCTAGATCTTGGACCTAGAGACTCATTTGAAGAAATTCAAAGAAGAGTAGAGGAAGGGAGAGAAAACTATCTAAGAATGAGAGAAGGTGAAAGAAGAGATCCGCTAAGGAGTAGAAGAGGTAGGACGTAAAATAATTTTGTATAATTTTCATTGTAAATTTCTTTTACACTGTGTAAAATTACGTTTTCATCAATAAATTCATTCTTTCTCTCTAGAAATACAGTTGCTCATTGTATATAAGTCATGTTTAAATTTTTAGTACAAAATTAATAGCATTTTAGAATTGATGATTGCTTGAAACTACTGATTTTGCCATCATCAAATAGGGGGAGATTGTTAGTACAATGGATATTTTAGATTTGATGGTGATATAATGTATATTTGTAACCAGTAGCTTTTGTAAAGTCTTTATAATGAAAATAGTATAAAAGGACTTAGACTAGAGGATCAAACTTATTAGGTTAATCTATTTTGTTGAGTGAATCTAATGTATAGATCCTAAGTCAATTGACGATCGTAAAAAAGCAGTTAAATATCATAAAGCATATCTATCGAAAAGCTGAAGATCGTAAAGTACATTAAAGATCGTAGAATATATTAAAGATCATAAAGTATATTGAAGATCGTAGAGTCTGTTGAAGATCGTAAAGTCTGTTGTGGATCGTAAAGCTTACTGATCGTAGAGCTACAACTTCCAGTGTTGTAAGTCTACAGAATCGTCAAGTTATTTCCTAAGATTCTAAGAGTACAACTGAAGATTGTTTGAAGAGAATAAGACTTAGAGATGCATCACAAAGTACACTGAAGTTTTGTGTAAAACGTAAAGTCCGCCTAGCCAGGTATTCTATGACCATCATCAAACTCTACGATTAGGAAAATTGTAGAGTACATCAGTTCTGACATGAACTGACAATGATAATATTCGTAGAGTGAAGATCCCGAGGAAGTTTGTTAAATCTTTTACGACTAAGGAGAAGGTCAGTTAGAAATGTGTCTAACAACTCTATTGGTGAAAAGACAACAGACACGTGAACGTCACTGTAGCAGTACTGATGTGACATACCACAGCCGAAAATTAACACATCATCTTCAAAAGTCAACAATTAGAGATCTTCAAAGATCTGAGTATTAAATGAGTAATGACAACTTTTCAATGGGAAAATCTCGAGGAAGGTATATAAAAGGCAAGCAGATTCAATCAAACAGTAAGAATCAAACATCAAAAAGTCGAATTGATGCCAAACTAAAAAGAGCTCTACTCTACGAACTTGAATAACTTGTTTTGCTACTAAGTCCTTCATCACTGAGCTTCAAGCAATTTAGCAGCACCTTAAAAATCACACAGTCTTAGTGATAGTATAGGTCTTAGTGACCCATTGTAACCAAGCCTTAGTGACTTGAAGAGATCTTAGTGATCTATTATATCTAAGTCTTTGTGACTTGAAGGAATCTTCGTGATTCTTTTGGGGTAATTATTCTGTGTGAACAGATCTTTGTGATCACCCATCCTTAGTAGATTATACCTACTCAAAGAGTAAAAGAGTGGAGTAGAAGATCTTTGTGCGCCAAACCATTTAAAAATTATGTGTCTCTTTTAAATTTTGTATTTACTTTTCTGTAAAGTTATTTACATAATTTGTGACTTAGTTCCACTTTGGCTGCTTAATTCAGAACTGTGAATTTTCTCAAATCTTTGAAGGTTTTTTCAAATTATCATTTCGCTATGTAAAGTTATTAAATTAATCTGCTTAAATTATAAGTTGGTAATAAATCTTTAAAAGCAAAATTTTTAAAGAATTTATTCAACCCCGCTTCTAGATCTCTCAGTGCCTTCAGGATATAATACCATGGTTAACATACTTCATCACGTAGACTCCGCAATTATAACCATTTCTTTATTTAGGTTGTTTGGCCTTGAATGCAAATGCCATTTTTTTCTTTGGAAACTTTTTATCAGGATGCCAAATTCGGAGGGCGTTTGCAATGAAATCACGATGTACATTAAACAAACATAATATTATATTAGTAGGACACAATAACATAAATGTATTTAAAAAATCAAATAGTCAAAAGTGCGGATGTACCATATATTTTATCTTTAGTCGCTATCAAGTATTGGTTATGTGACTTGGTTCATCATCATACAAAGAATCCATAAGTATAACCCTCCATTGCTTAATATCTACGACAAACGAAAAATAATGTTCGTTCTTATAGTTAACTGGAAAAAATGTAAAATCACAATCCGAAAAATTCGATTGCTGTCTTTGGTTCAAAAAAAATAGAGACACGTCGAAAATGTCAAATTTATTCTTCTGTGACACTAACAGGTTAGTGTAAGAATTGACTTATTATGATAATAGTTGGAAAAAATAGTAAAGCATGAAATAAAAATTGCCCCGCTCATATCGGCCTCGTCGTAGACATTTTTCGCGTAACTTCAACAAGCTAAGATACACATCAATCGTCTGATCCCATATAAAGTTCCCTGGCCTAAGCGATATTACGTCCTTATGTTCTAATCTGTACTCATCATTGAGACCTATATGAGAAAATTATGACTGATCCACCATATTCGAAAACCAATTGGCATTAAGCCACTCTACCTTCTGTACCTTCAATGGTTTGAGAGATTCCTTTTTAAATATGGATGATTGGTCCACCCGTAGCTATAAAGGAAGAATATTATACATGCCATCCACCCCACTATATATAGGCTCAGAATATGATTCAGTAACTGACATTTTTTTCAAGTATTGGAGTCAATTACATAGCCTGAAATTGTCCCATACTTTCAAAATCACCAGTATGACTCTGCTGATATATGTAAGGGGGATGAGGTATTAACTGCATTTTGGGTTCTTCCTCAACTACAAATGGGATGTCGAGCCGATAGGGGGATCCTTAACTAAATGGAGCACAATCGAAGAAGGACATATCTTGAGTGAATTGATCTGGTGGAACATTAGGGATGGTGTCATTGGGATCTTCAAACCCTCCGGTTTATTTCATTAAAAAGTACTGACCTTACATACCACTTGTGACGCCCCCCCAAATTCGGGCTTACACAACACAATTTGAGTCATCCAAATACAAAATACTTACATTAACTCACATAATAATAATATTACAATACCGTGTATAACATGGTAATACACACACTAAGTCCTCACTACAATTATTTGTATATTATTTTACAACTTGGTGAGGACTACTACAAATACTAACTCGGACTATCACTCTATTCTCCTGTTCTCCCATATTCTAGCCTTAACTACATTCTCATTTCCTGAAAGGAATTAGAAAACAAAAGAGTGAGCTCGAATAACCCAATAAAGGATATCATGACTAAGATAACAAAAAATGAAATTATCTCTACCTTTCAGCAGTGATTAAATTAGAAATTTAGAAAATGTTAGACATCATAAGTCTTTCATGAATAACTGAAGTGGAATAAGCAATCCATTAGGAGAGTCAAATAGACAATAATGCCTAATATTTTATCCAAATTAAAATCTATTATTTGGACTCTATCATTAGTAACACCAATAGCCATGATCATGCCAAACAACAGTTCCTCTTTGCACCAACGCCAAAGAGAACTTTCACCACATGTCCTTGCCACACAGGCTAAAGACACCCAACAATCATATGCATTTGTATCTAGGCCAAAGACATTCACAACAACTTGAGTCCTAATGATTAGTACAAACAATAGAGATATAGAGAATGAACAGAATAATATGAATAATAAAATAAAGAATAAACATTAGAGATTTATAATTTATTTATGTTTACTGAATAATTTAAATTGGTCTAGAGTCGAATAATGTCTAAATTGTCAACACAATGTCTAGAATATCGGTCCAAGTTCAAGGATAATATCCAAGGTTCACGGTATAAAAAATATTTAATAGTCTAAAATGTTCACAGTTTAAAGAGAAAGTTTAAAATCTAAAGTATTCACGGTTCAAAAGTTCACAGTTTAAATATAACGGTAAGAATTTAATAAGAAGGTTCATGTCAAAATATTAGATGAAACACAAACTATTAACAAATTTTAATGAAATATTATTTCAAGAATTTTCACCGTTTAATATTATGAGATGTACAAACATGATATTTTCGTACCGTAGTAAGTCTAAATATTAAGAGATGAAGGAAGAATGATATCCTTTACCTTAGCACGTGACTAGATTCTACTTTTTATATAATTGATCAATGTATATGTGTATTTATAATTAAATCAGTAACTACCATATATAAGTTTTACAGTGTACACTAATTCGTATAATGTAAAATTATCAAAAATTGACTTAATTGTATTTGTAAAATAAATTAGTGTAGTGTATAAAATGAAGTGAAGCAAACTTTCAAAATAATAATAAAATAACTTTTCAAAGCAATCTTCTAAATGAAGTTTTTTAAATGAATCTTCTAAAGGAAGAGTCTTCTAAAGAAAGAGTTATGTAATGTGCATGGGTGTTTGTGCATTATTACTTTAGAGGAAAGACTCACCTGAGCAATTTCAGCACACCTATTGGCGCTATCAACACTTAGAATATCCTTACCACACTCAAAGAAATACTCATAATACTATACTCGTAATATACTAATAGGTGAATTTTTAAAAGATGGGAAAATAGTGTGTAATCCTTCTACCGGAGTTCCCCTTTTATAGGCCATGCCCTTTTACTGTTCAAACTTATCTTCCTAAAATTAAATACACTTTTGACCACATACTTCTTGGTTTCCTCCATGTGCTTCAATTTATCTTCTTCGGGAGCAATCTAATTCTTATCATTCCTAACTCCTACAAAAGTCTTCAAACTTTAATTCTTATATCTATTACCTAACACATTTATTTTATCTTATTTCTCCATATTTTTATTTCTATTGATTATTTAGTTTTGCTTCGTGTTTGATAATTTGTCCCATTGATTATTTACTGGTATTATATATGCAGTACATTACAAATATTTATGTGTACAATATTCTTTACCTATCGTATTTAATGAGTCTGTCTAACTTTTTAGTACCCGTAACTTTTAATTAAGTAACTTTCCATTATTACCCTTGTTACTATGACAGTTATTGGTTTAAAACTGTGAAATACTGTAGTGATACTGTGTATTATTGTTCATTTATTGCTAGATATTTTAATAGTTAAATGTAATATTTCAGCTAATAATCTTTATTAACGGTTATTTTGTCATTTTTTATATCCGGTAATTATTCTGGTGTGAGGTCCACCAATGATTGATGGTTACGGCGCCGTTGTATGGTACCAAATATTTTTTGGCGTCTCCGTCGACATTCTTTTTCTCTTATAATTTGCACACATCATCTTTAACTTAACTTTTTATCAATTTAACGTCTTACTGTTTAGAATAATATATAACGATAAAATAAGTTTTATTAATTAAAAATTGGGGTCTTACAACCTCCCCTCCTTATGAAATTTTGTCCCCAAAATTTGACGTACTTGACATCTCAAAGAGATGAGGGTATTTAGCTCTCATTTCAGATTCTAACTCCCAGGTCATTTCCTCTGTATCATGGTTCTTCCATAGAACTTTGACTTGAGGTATGGCCTTTAAGCGTAGGATCTACTCCTTCTTATATAAGATCTTGACTGGTATATGTACATCAAATCCTCTATTATCTTGTCTGGCTCCAACTCAATGATGTGGTTTGAGTCCTTCACATATTTACGTAATATAGATATGTGAAATATGTTCTGAATATGGGACGTGCTAGGCGGTAGAGCTAATCTATAAGCTACAATTCCCACTCGATCTAAGATTTCAAATGGACTAATAAATCGAGGATTGAGCTTTTCTCTCTTGCTGAATCTCGTAACTACTTTCCATGGGGCAACACGTAAAAATACATATTCTTCGATATTGAATTCTTCGTCTCTTTGGTGAAGACCGACATAACTTTTTTGTCGCTCTTGTGCTGTTTGAATTTGTTGTCGGATCATCTGTATCTTTTCTATAGTCATGCGTACCAACTCAGGTCCCAATAGTTTTACTTCTCTGACCTCATTTTAGCATACTAGAGAACGAAACTTTTGTCCATACAAAACCTCGAAGGGGGCCATACATATACTTGCTTAATAACTGTTATTGTAGGAGAATTCCACCAAGGGTAGGTATTTGTCCTAACTTCTCTTGAAATCTAGCACACAAGGTCTTAATAGATCTTCAAGAGTCTAGATTTCCTTTTTGAATAGTCATCTATCTGAGGATGGTACACTGAAATGAATCACAACTCATTACCTGTAGCTTTTTGCAGTCTGATCCAAAATCGTGAAGTGAATCTGGGTCCCGATCGAAAACTATGGATACGGGCATGCTATGTAGTCTTACGATCTCGTTGATGTGCATATCATCAAGACGCTCGAGTGAATAATTCTCTCATATGGCCAAGAAATGTGCGGACTTAGTCAATTTGTCTATAATGACCCAAATTGCGTCTAAGCTTTGGGAAACCTTGGGAAGACCCACGACGAAATCCATATTGATATGTTCTCACTTCTATTCTAGAATCTCGAGTGGTTGTAATGGACCCTTAGGTACTTGATGTTCTGCCTTAACATGTTGACATGTCAAACATCTTGAGATAAACTTTACAATCTCCCTTTTCATATTGCTCCACCAAAACGTATGTTCAAGGTCACAATACATTTTGGTACTTCCAGGGTGGATTGCAAATGATGTAGTATATGTCGCCATCATGATTTTATACTTCAATTCAAGATCGTCAGGGACACAGAGTCGAGAATTGATTCGAAATATCCCTTCTTCATCAATTTTTGCTTCTGAAATAGACACTTTCTTCATCATATTTACCAGTTCTGCATTAGTAGTTTAAGCAGATTTAATTTTATCAATTAAGGTCAGCTCTACTTGTATATGTGCGATCTTCACGCGGGTCTCTAGTGTCCTTAACTTTATCTCTATCTTTTGTAAATCATGCAAGATTCGCTCTTGTGTTATCAACGTTACACTAGCACCCGCATATAATCTTTTATTTAATGCATCAGCTACTACATTCTCCTTTTCAAGGTGGTACTGAATGGTGTGGTCATAATCCTTCAATAGCTCTAACCAACACCGATGTCGCATGTTAAGTTCCTTTTGAGTGAAAAAATACTTGAGGTTTTTATAATCCTTATAGATCTCAACCTTCTCCCCCACACAAGTAGTGTCTCCAGATCTTCAATGTGAAAATGACAGCTGCCAATTCCAAATTGTAAGTACAGTAATTCTTTTCGTATTCTTTGAGTTATCGAGGGGTATAAGCTATTACTTTTCCATATTGCATGAGAACATAACCCAGACCTCTACCTGAAGCATCATTGTAGATGACAAATCCTCCCGATCCTGATGGAATGGTCAGCACAAGGGCTAAGACGAGCCTCTTCTTGAGTTCGTAAAAACTCTTCTCGTATTCTTCACTCTATTCAAATTTCGTGCTCTTCCGAGTCAGTTGAGTTAATGGTGCAACAATTCGAGAGAATCCTTCGATAAATCTCCGATAATAACTAACTAGACCCAAAAAGCTTCGTACTTTAGTCACCGTCTTAGGTTGTTCCCAATTTAATATTGTCTCAATCTTCATAGGGTCAATAGATATTCCCTGTTTAGAGATCACATGCCCAAGGAATGTTACTTCCTCAAGCCAGAACTCACATTTCTTCAACTTGGCATACGGCTTGTTCTCGCAGAACTTTTGGAGTATCAACCTCAAGTGTCGTTCATGATCCGCGCGGCTCTTAGAGTATACGAGGATGTCATTAATAAAGACAGCTACAAAATGATCCAAATATTCCTTGAATATTCGATTCATTATGTCCATGAAGGCAACAACAGTATTAGTTAATCCAAAAGGCATGACCAAGAACTTGTAATGTTTATATCGAGTTCTGAAGGTAGTCTTTGGAACTTCATCAGATTTAATCTTTAACTGATGATATCCGAAATGAAGATCAATTTTTAAAAAATATTGAGCACCTTGCAACTGATCAAAAAGATCATCAATTCGAGGTAACGGGTACCTATTTTTTATGGTGGCATGGTTCAACTCCTGATAGTCAATGCACAGTCTCATATTCCCGTCTTTTTTCTACACGAATAAAACAAGAGTACCCCAAGGTGATGTACTCGAATGTATGAAACTAGTATCTAACAACTTTTGTAGTTGGCCTTTAGCTATTAGAGTTTAATAAGAGCCATTTGGTATAGAGTTTTTGAAATAGGTTTGGCACGTACCAGGCTCAAGGTCAATACAAAATTTGATTTCTCGATCTGGGGGTAGGCCAGGAAGTTCTTTGAGATATACGCCAGGGAATTCATTAACAATGAAATTATTATTTAAATGTGACGTTTTTTTATTTAAATCTGTGACATGGGCTAAAAAAGCTTGACACCCGTTTTTTAATAAACGGATGACCTTATGACTATAGATAATAGTTACAGATTTTAAAGGTTTAGTTGCTTAAATTTGAATAATAGGTTGATTAGGAATATGAAAACTAACGATTCTATGAAAACAATCCAATTTTGGTATGATGGGTGGTTAACCAGTTAATTCTTAAAATTACATCAAAATCATGCATTTTCATAGAGATAAAATCAATAGGTAATGTGAGGGTGCCTATTTGGACTAAACAAGATTTATAGACAGTAGATATAATGACTATTTCTCCTAAGGCAAATTCAACAGATAAATCAAAGTCTAATTTTTTAAGAGTCAAGTTCATACGTTAAACACAAGTATGTGAAATAAAAAAGTGGGTAGAGCCAATATCTAACAGAGCATAGACTTTGCAAGAATTTATAAATAGCTTACCAATTATGAAATCATTTGGTTTCCACGTATTTTAGGATGTTACGACAAAAACTCTCCCCTAGACCATGGGTTTTGACTTGTCAGTGTTTGCCTTTGGTGCCGTCATGACAGATGGATTCAATTTTATTGAAGGACATAATCGAACTGTGTGACCTTCTTTCCCACAACTATGGCAAACCTTGGATGGTTGGGCACAGTTTGGGCTGATGTGTCCCTCCTACCCAAACTTGTAACATAATTGGTGCTCGTTCTTCTCCCTTTGAAATCAATGTTAATGTTGGTACTAGTGCCTTTCCACGATCATCGCTAAGCCTTCTTTTCTTGAAATTATTACCATTGGACTCACCCCTTCTATTATCTGTGCCATGATTACCACCGGAATGGTTTTCATTCTTGGCATGGTGATTATCTCCTTGATAGTTCTCATTGTTGTGGTGATTATTGTTATTGTCACAATGGTTATCATGATTTCTTTCCCTTTGACGGTTATTACCTATTGGTTGAGACATCACTTTTTCTCACTCCAATAGTTGAGTCCCCTATCCACGATATCTAAATACAAATGAAGTTTAAGAGAAATAAGGTATCATCGAATTTCAAGTTTCAAACCTCGTAAAAATATTCGGGTTATGCGTTCTTCGTCGTCCACCAAGTGAGGTGCAAACTATGACAGCTCAGTAAACTTGGCCTTGTATTGGGAGACAGTCATATTATTCTACTCTAATTTGATGAATTTCACCTCCTTCATGTGGTGTATTCTCTCTCAAAAATATTTCTCATTGAGTAGTTCTTGGAACTCTGCCCAAGATATCTCGAAGGCCAGATAATGAGTACGTTTCACTGATTCCCACTAGTGATCTGTCTCTCATCGCAGCATAAACGTAGTAAAAGGAACCTTTTGTTCGTCAGTGCATCGCAGTACATCAAATATTTTTGTCATTTGCTTGATCTATGCTTCTGCCTTGAGTGGGTTTGGTTTTCTAAAAAATTCGGGTGGTCCCAACTCTTTAAACTGCTTTGCAGTGGCTAGTCGTGCGTTACCGATATTATAAATAGGAGTTCTTCATGCCTGGACCTGCATAAATTGTAGAATGCCCCTAAAAAAGGCATCATCATACATCATGTTGTCAGAATGTTATTTTCTGGAGTTATAGGAGGATTAGTGTCCCCCTAATTCCCAACTTCATGATTTTCAGCCTTTTGATTAATGGTTGGTTGATTCTCAATTGTCATTGTCTCCTGCATTCCATAGTTCATTTCCTGATTTTCAGATGTCATTTTGAAATATAAGCACAGTACCAAGGTTAGTGAAGAGAGGTTGATATGTTAATTCTTATCCTACATCTAAACCCATCAAATAAAAAAAAATAACGCAACTTAACTAAGTAAGACATACTAACAAAAGAAATTATTCATCTTTTCCCTCCTAGTTCTAATCCCAGATCTCCATCAAATATCATATGCCTAAGATCTGATACCAACTATGACACACTCAAATTCGGGCTTACACAACCTAATTTGAGTCGTCAAAATACAAAACACTTACATTAACTCACATAATAAAAATATTACAATATCGTGTATAACACGGTTGGTGTGCTGTCACAGGCAACCAAAAATAAAATCTTACTGCGAAAGATAATTATGCAGTAGAGCAAGTAAGAGTCGATCCTACAGAGAATGATTAATCTACTTTTATACCTTGTATACCAAAAAGGGGGATTTTGAATGTTGTTGAATAAAATAAACAAATACACTAATAACGTAAGATAATCTAACGAAATAAATCAAAGAAATAAACCTTGGGTTAATTTAACTTCCACCTTCAGAAACTTACACTGATCATTGACTCAAGCATAAACAATTAGTATTATGAATATTCACCGTTGAAATTACTTTCGTGTCCTTCCTTAATTTTAGTTAGATAGAAACAAGCGATCTAAATAATCCTAACTACTAAACAACTTTAGACAAGCGCTGGAGGTTTAATCTACTAGCAGTTTTAAGAGATAGAAAGACCGATGAAGCTAAACAACACAAGCACAAGCGGTTGCATTTAATTTAGTTGAGTATTCTCCCTAAGATGTAATAACTTTCTGATCTGCAGTTAATTATTAACTTTAGTTATTTCACAAATTAGTGTGACCAAACAATTACGGACTTGATATCTAATTTAGCAATAGATTTCAACGAATAATAAACTAGTGTACACTCTAGCAATTAAACATATCAATCATAGAATTTAAGCGTAGAAGAATAATCAATACTCAAAATATAAATTGAACAATTAAAATCAATTAGATTTTACAGTGTAATAATCTGAGGCTTCTTTCTCCTTGATCCAAAAATAGAAGTTTAGTTACACATAACCATGAAAATCACCAAAGAGTAAGAGAGAGAAGTTTTGTAGACAAGTATTTTTATTAATTGAATGAAGTCTTCCATTACATCAACTTTGTCCCTTATTTATAATACTCAAAAGTAATCCTAATCCTAATAACAAAAGAAACAATTACATAACAATCAAACTTAAAATTGGAATTAAAACACTAATTAAATAAAATTCCTAATTACATTAATATTAAAACTAGTTTTGGAATCAAATTGTATAAACTTCTAAACTTCAAAATGTCGCGTTGTAGCTTCCCAATTCTTGCCAATTTCAAATCTGATTAGCATTATCGTGTGACTAGAAATCAATCCTTGTCGCATTCGGATCTTGTTTACCGCGTGAAACTAGGATACTAATTTGCTGCCCACGCTAGTATTCCTTTGCATGTAATATGACTGTAATATGTTTAACACAAATATACAATATGTAACACGAAAACCGAGATCAGCTATGTAATATGAATATAGAAAGCGGCCCACGTGAACATGCTGATTATGCTGAATATGAATTAGTTGCCATAATGTTGCTATGAATTAGCATTGGAATCCGTGCTTTGCTTCTTCCATGAATCAGGTTGTGAGCACATCAATATGATGAATATGCTAAGTAATATAAACTGTGGCCCTGTTAAAGTTGTTCCTTGTTTGCATTAATAAGTCCTAGTCTTATGGGATAAGTTGTTCTCTGTTTTGATTTAGTCTAGTCATACCCCACGATTATAGGCTAAAATAGTGGGTTGTTATTTCTTTTCTGTTAGATGTACTGCTATTTATTAGCTATGTTTTGCTATTCAATAAACATAGAAAATCCTCCCAAAACTTGTGTGATTTCAAGCTTTCTTTTGTTGGTTCTAACATTTTTTAAGCTTTCTTTCGTTGGCTCCAACATCTGGTATCAGAGCAACATCATGGCAAGTGAGAGCAACTTTGTCCAACCTGCTATTCCACGGTTCGATGGACACTACGATCACTGGAGTATGCTTATGGAGAATTTTCTACGTTCAAAGGAATATTGGAGTTTGATAGAAACCGAGATCTCTGCAGCAGCAGAAGGGACAGATCTCACAGCGGAACAAAGGAAGGTAATTGAGGATCAAAAGCTAAAAGACTTGAAGGCTAAGAACTATCTGTTCCAGGCCATTGATCAATCCATTCTAGAGACGATCTTGAAGAAAGACACAGCAAAAGATATTTGGGACTCCTTGAAGCAGAAGTACCAGGGGACAGCACGGGTCAAGCGTGCACAACTCCAAGCTCTTCGCCGGGAATTTGAAGTGCTGCAAATGAAAGTGGGGGAAATGGTGAATGACTACTTCGCCAGAACTCTCGTCATAGCCAATAAGATGAGAATGCACGGTGAGAAAATGAAGGATGTAGTGATCATCGAAAAGATCCTGAGATCCATGACACCACAGTACGACTACGTTGTATGCACAATTGAGGAATCAAATGACTTGGATACTCTATCTATAGATCAGCTTCAAAGTAGTCTCTTGGTGCATGAGCAGCGGATCAGTCGTCATGCTATAGATGAACAAGCCCTTCAAATTACTCACGGAGTTCAGTCTGGAAGAAGAGGAGGTGGTAGGGGCTCTTATCGAGGAAGAGGAAGGGGTAGGTTTGTGTCTGATAAATCTACCATCGAATGTTATAATTGTCACGAACTTGGTCATTTTCAGTGGGAATGTCCAAAAAAGGCGAGGGACACAAAGGCCAACTTTGTAGAGACTAATGAGGAGATGCTTCTAATGGCATATGTAGATGACAAAGAGACTGGAAGAAATCATTTGTGGTTCCTTGACTCTGGGTGCAGTAATCACATGTGTGGGAAAAAAGAGTTGTTCTCACAATTTGATGACACCTTTCGAGAAACGGTGAAGCTGGGCAACAATACAAGTCTTCTTGTGCAAGGGAAGGGTAACATACGAATGGAGATACATGGAATCAAACAGGTAATTACTGAAGTTTTCTTTGTACCCGAGCTTAAAAATAACTTGTTAAGTATTGGTCAGTTGCAAGAGAAAGGTCTTATAATACTTATGCAACATGGAAAGTGCAAGATCTATCACCCTAAAAAGGGTTTGATCATTGAAACTGAGATGGCATCCAACAGAATGTTCATTGTGATTGGTCATTGTTCATCACCAAATGAAGAAAGTTGTTTTTCCTCTATGACCAAAGATCAAACACATCTTTGGCACTGTCGTTATGGTCACCTGAGTTGGAATGGTCTCAAAATAATTCAACAAAAGAATATGGTGGATGGATTGCCTCAGTTGAAAGCTCCGTCAAAGATTTGCGAAGATTGCTTGATAGGTAAACAACATCGTGATCCTTTTCCAAATGAGAGCATACACAGAGCATCGAGAATTCTTCAGCTAGTACACTCAGATATCTGTGGGCCAATAAGTCCAATTTCAAATAGCAGAAGGAGGTACCTTATTACGTTTATTGATGATTTTAGTAGGAAAAGTTGGGTTTATTTTCTAGTTGCTAAATCAGAAGCATTTGATACCTTTAAATCTTTCAAAGCTAAGGTTGAGAAAGAAACTGGGGCACTCATACAGACTCTTCGAACTGATCGTGGGGGAGAGTTTACATCTCAAGAATTCACTCTTTTCTGCAATAAGCATGGAATACAGAGGCAGTTAACAGCTGCGTATACACCCCAACAGAACGGGGTTGCGGAACGAAAGAATCGCACTATCATGAATATGGTGCGTAGTATGCTGTCAGAAAAACAAGTTCCAAAGAGCTTTTGGCCTGAAGCAGTGAATTGGACAGTACATGTTTTAAATAGAAGCCCAACTCTTGCCGTGAGAAACAAGACACCAGAAGAAGTCTGGAGTGGTTTCAAACCTTCTGTAAGTCACTTCAGGATTTTTGGATGCATTGCTCATGTCCATGTACCTGACAACAAGAGGGTAAAACTTGATGACAAAAGTCTAAAGTGCATTTTACTCGGCGTGAGTGAAGAATCCAAAGCTTACAGGTTATTTGATCCTATCTCTCAACAAATAATTGTGAGCCGAGATGTTGTGTTCGAAGAAGATCAAGGATGGGATTGGGATGTTAATCACAATGAGACTATCATGAGCGATTTGGTGTGGGAAGAAGATGTACCTACAGATACAAATGGCGACCATGGAGAGGATCTTGAAGCAAATGTCATTCCTGAAGCTGCTACTCCTGAAACCAACCTGGATAATAATGGTTCAGTTCAAAATAGCTCAACCGAAAATGAAGAATCTTCAAATGATAACAACCATTCTCTTGAAGGACGGGTTCGACGACCTCCTGGGTGGATGCAAGATTATGTAAGTGGGCAGGACCTCTCCGATGAAGAACATATTGATATGGCTCACATAGCCTTATTCTCTGATAGTGACCCATTAACATATGACGAGGCAGTAAAGAGTAGCACATGGAGACAAGCCATGGACGCTGAGATCAAATCTATTGAGAAGAACGACACGTGGGAACTCACTGAGCTGCCGCATGGAGTGAAGACAATTGGAGTGAAATGGGTTTTTAAAACAAAACTCAATGACAAAGGGGAGGTAGACAAATACAAGGCGAGGCTCGTGGCGAAAGGGTACAGTCAACAGTATGGAATTGATTATGCTGAGGTGTTTGCTCCAGTAGCCCGCTTGGATACCATTCGAGTAGTCATTTCACTTGCTGCCCAGAAAAGCTGGAAAATTTACCAACTAGACGTTAAATCTGCATTTTTGCATGGGGAGATTGATGAAGAAGTTTTCGTAGATCAACCGCCAGGATATAAACACAAGGGACAAGAATCTAAGGTGTACCGACTTAAAAAGGCCTTGTATGGACTTAAACAAGCCCCTAGGGCTTGGTACAGTCGCATAGAGGCCTATTTTGTTCAAGAAGGCTTTGAGAAGTGTCCCTATGAGCACACTCTGTTCATCAAAAAGGCTGATGGAGGTAAATTTTTAATTGTGTGCCTTTATGTTGATGACCTTATATTTACTGGTAATGATGAGATTATGTTTGAGCACTTTAAGAAGTCCATGATGCTCGAATTTGATATGACTGATCTTGGTAAGATGAGGTATTTCCTTGGGATTGAAGTGTTGCAAAGGGAGGACGGTATTTTTATTAGTCAAGGAAAGTATGCTCAGGAGGTTTTGAAAAGATTCAAAATGGATCAGTGCAATCTAGTGCATAATCCGATGGTTCCTGGTTTCAAGCTTACTAAGGATGAAGATGGAATAAGGGTCGATGGTACTCTTTACAAACAGGTGGTAGGCAGCCTTATGTACTTGACTAACACTCGCCCTGATTTAATGTTTGTGGTTAGTTTAATTAGCAGATACATGGAACGACCTACTAAACTTCACTTGCAAGCAGTGAAAAGAGTATTACGGTATGTGAAGGGCACTACCAATTTTGGGTTGTTTTACAAGAAGGGAGGAGTTGAGGATCTTGTTGGACACACGGATCTTGTTGGCTACACGGATAGCGACTACGCTGGTGATCAAAATGATCGAAAGAGCACTTCAGGTTTCGTCTTTATTTTAAGTTCGGGTTCAGTTTCTTGGTCTTCAAAGAAACAGCCGGTTGTCACTCTTTCGACTACAGAGGCTGAGTTCATCGCTGCTGCGTCTAGTGCTTGCCAAGCTGTGTGGCTAAGAAGGATTTTGGAGCAGCTTAATCATGTTCAAAGAAAACCAACTGTGGTCTATTGTGACAACATCTCAGCTATTAAACTGTCAAAAAATCCAGTTATGCATGGTCGCAGCAAACATATCGATGTGCGTTTTCATTTTATTCGAAATCTTGTCAAGGATGAAGTTGTTGAATTAGTGCAGTGTTCCACTCAAGAGCAAATCGCAGATATTTTGACAAAGCCGCTAAAGCTCAATGTGTTTGTGAAGATGCGTGATCTCATGGGTGTATGCGCATATCCAAGAATAAACTGAATTATTGGCAGCATTCAGTTTAAGGGAGGATGTTAAAGTTGTTCCTTGTTTGCATTAATAAGTCCTAGTCTTATGGGATAAGTTGTTCTCTGTTTTGATTTAGTCTAGTCATACCCCACGATTATAGGCTAAAATAGTGGGTTGTTATTTCTTTTCTGTTAGATGTACTGCTATTTATTAGCTATGTTTTGCTATTCAATAAACATAGAAAATCCTCCCAAAACTTGTGTGATTTCAAGCTTTCTTTTGTTGGTTCTAACATTTTTTAAGCTTTCTTTCGTTGGCTCCAACAGGCCCACATGAATATACTAATTAGCATTCCTTCCTTTGCATGCACTTGATAAATATATATTCAGCCTTCCTTAATAAGTTACTGACTATGAATGTTTTAAGTAGAATATGAATGTTTTAAGGATTGTAAAAGGCCCACATGCTTAATCCGTAGCTGCATGAAACAAACTATAGAATCTAGGGTTGTGCATCGGTATAATACCGAACCGAACCGGTCCGAACCGTACCGAATCGAATACCGAAAATGATCAAATTAGCATACCGAAACCGAAACCGATTAGGCCGGTATACCGAACCGAATACCCGGTTCAAAACCGGTTCGGTACCGGTTTATACCAGGTTGTACCGATTGCCAAATAAATTTTTTTTAAATATTAACCCCTTAATTTATTTGGTAGTCATTTTATAAGGAAAACTTCCTTAAGACTTTTACCAAATAACTAATGTGGGACTTGAAGACCTTAACCTCACTTGGTAGTCATTTTATAAGGAAAACTTCCTTAGACTTTTACCAAATAACTAATGTGGGACTTAGAACTTAACTTCATTTGGTAGTCATTTTATAAGGAAAAAACTTCCTTAGACTTTTACCAAATAACTAATGTGGGACTTGAAGACCTTATAGTTTCATTTGGTAGTCATTTAGACTTTTACCAAATAACTAATAACTAATGTGGGTCTTGAAGACCTTAACTTCATTTGGTAGTCATTTTATAAGGAAAACTTCCTTAGACTTTAACCAAATAACTAATGTGGGACTTCAAGACCTTAGCTTCATTTGGTAATCATTTTATAAGGAAAAAACTTCCTTAGACTTTTACCAAATAACTAATGTGGGACTTGAAGACCTTATAGTTTCATTTGGTAGTCATTTAGACTTTTACTAAATAACTAATAACTAATGTGGGTCTTGAAGACCTTAACTTCATTTGGTAGTCATTTTATAAGGAAAACTTCCTTAGACTTTTACCAAATAACTAATGTGGGACTTGAAGACCTTATCTTCATTTGGTAGTCATTTTATAAGAAAAACTTCCTTAGACTTTTATCATCTAATCAATGTGAGACTTACACATGATAGTGCATGTAAGGTAAGGGAGGGAGCTACTGAATTCCAAATTTCCATTAAGTCCCACATTGTCTAATATGTCTTCTCTTGTCTTACATTTGTTTTATAAATAAGGAGACCATTGCATATTACAACAAGTCCCACAATGTCTAATATGTTTTCTCTTGTCTTACCTTTGTTTCATAAATAAAGGAGACCATTGCATATTACAACAAGTCCCACATTGTCTAATATGTTTTCTCTTGTCTTACCTTTGTTTCATAAATAAAGGAGACCATTGCATATTACAACAAGTCCCACATTGTCTAATAATAAGCCTTCTTTAGTCTTCCCTCTATTTTATAAATAGAGGAGACTAGAAGTATATCCTAAGGCTAGACATGAAGGTCTAAAGTCCAACATGAAGGCTAGATATTAGGCCTATTTTGCCTTTTTTAAGCTAACCGGTACAACCGGTTCGGTCCGGTACATACCGGACAAAAAAAAGGGCTAACCGAAACCGGAACCGAAAACCGGTATAAAAGTAAATTATCGAACCGGTACCGAACCAGTTTTTTTTGTACCGAACCGACCGGTTCGGTATGGTCCGGTTTACCCTAAAACCCGAAAAAATCGAAAATTTTGCCCACCCCTAATAGAATCCATGTGATTGGCTTTATAAAATTAAAATGAGTTGCTAGTATGGCTAATTAGAATTGGGCTGAATTGGATCAGTCCAATAATGCTTGATTTATCTCCAAATTATTTCCAAAGTCACCTAACCCTTCAATCGTACCTAAAATAAAAATATAAGAATAATGAGTGAATTTAGACATAAAGTAAAGATAAAAGATTAAGCATTAAGGGATAAAAACATAATAAATTTCATACTTATCAACGGTAATACACACACTAAGTCCTTACTATAATTATTTGTACAATATTTTATAACTTGATGAGGACTACTACAGCTACTAACTCGGACCATCACTCCATTTTCCTATTCTCCTCGCTAGCCCCGGTTACATTCTCATTTCCTGAAAGGAATTAAAAAACAAAAGAGTGAGCTCGAATAGCCCAGTAAAAGATATCATGACTAAAATAACAAAAAATGAAATTATCTTTAGCTTTCAACAGCGATTAAATTAGAAATTTAGAAAATGTTAGACATCACAAGTCTTTAACAAATAATTGAAGTGGAATAAACAATACATTAAGAGAGTCAAATAGACAATAATGTCTAATATTTTTTCCAAAATTAAAATCTATCATTTAGACTCCATCATCGGTAACACCAATGGTCATGATCATGTCAAACAACAATTCCTCTTTGCACCTAGGTCAAAGAGAACTTTCACCACGTGTCCTTGCCACACAGGCTAAAGACACCCAACACTCATATTGTCTTTGCATCCAAGCCAAAGACATTCACAACAACTTGAGTCCTGATGATTAGTACAAACAAAGATATAAAGCATGAACAAAATAATAAAATAAAGAATAAATATTAGATATTTGTAAATTATTTATGTTTACTGAATAATTTAAATTGGTCCAGAGTCGAATAATGTCCAAATTATCAACACGATATCCAGAATATCGGTCCAAGTTCAAGGATAATATCCAAGGTTCACAGGTAGGAATTTCAACGGTAAGGTTCACGGTATAAGAAATATCTAATAGTCTAAAATATTTACAGTTCAAAGTCTAAAGTATTTACAGTTCAAAAGTTCACAATTGAAATATAATGGTAAGAATTCAATAGGAAGGTTCATGTCAAAATATTATATGAAGCACAAACTATTAAGAAAATTTTAATAAAATATTATTTCAGGAATTTTCATCGTTTAATATTATGAGATGTACTAACATGATATTTTCTTACCGTGATAAGTCTGAATATTAAGAGATGAAGGAAGAATGATATCACTTATCTTAGTACGTGACTAGATTCTATTTTTTATGTAATTGATCAACTTATATGTGTACTTATAATTAAATCAGGAACTACCGTATATAAATTTTACAGTGTACACTAATTCGTATCTTGTAAAATTGTCAAAAATTGACTTAATTATATTTGTAAAATATGTATAAAATGAAGTGAAGCTAACTTTCAAAATAATTTTGAAATAATAAAATAACTTTTGAAAATAATTTCACAAAGGAAGTTTTTCAAAATGAATCTTCTAAAGGAAGAGTCTTCTAAAGAAATGGTTGTGTAATGTGCATGGGTGTTTGTGCATTATTACTTTAGACGAAAGACTCACCTTAACAATTCTAGCACTCCTATTGGAGTTATCAATACTTAGAGTATCCTTATTACACTCAAAGAAATACTCACAATATATTAGTAGAATAATTTTTAGAAGTTGAAAAAGTGTCTGTAATCCTTTTACCGGAGTTTCCCTTTTATTGGCCACCCCCTTTTACCATTCAAACTTATCTTCTTAAAATTAAATACACTTTTGACCACATGTTTCTTGGTTTCCTCCATGTGCTTCAATTTATCTTCTGCGAGAACTATCTAATTCTTACCATTCCTAACTCCTATAAAAGTCTTCAAGCATTAATTCTTATATCTACTACCTAGCACATTTATTTCATCTTCTTCTCCACATTTTTATTTCTATTGATTATTTAGTTTTGCTTCATGTTTGATAATTTATCCCATTTAGTATTTATTGGTATTATATATGCAGTATTATTATAAATATTTATGTGTATATTATTATTTACCTAACGTATTTAATGAGTTCGCCCAACTTTTTAGTACCCGTAACTTTTAATTAAGTAACTTCTCATTATTACCCTTGTTACTGTGATAATTATTGGTTTAAAACTGTGGAATACTTTAGTGATATTGTGTGTTACTATTCATTTATTGTCAGAATTTTAACAGTTAAATGTAACAGTTCAGCCGACAATCTTAGTTATTTTGTCATTTTTTGTATCCGATAATTATTTTGTTGAGGGGTTCACCAATGATTGGTGGTTACGGCGTCGTCGTACGGTATCAAATATTCTTTGGCATCTCCGTCGATATTCTTTTTGTCTCTTATAATTTGTATATATCATCCTTAACTTTAACTTTTTATCAATTTAATGCCTTATTGTTTAGAATAATATATAAAGATAAAATAAGTTTTATTAATTAAAAGTTGGGGTCTTACACCACTCCTCGTATATATGGAGAGGATTGTGTACCGGTGGTACTTACAAGATATTTCACAAAATATTTTGCACAAATGTTCGAGCCGCATCATCTATAATGAAAATGTACATATGATTAAATAATCGTAAAAATATGTTGGTGAAGTTTTAAACAAAATTATCAACCTTAACACTTACAAGGTTCATAACATCGTACTGGCCAAATACGCCACGTGGAATGTATGTCTCATTTGGGACAAGTTGTGGTTAGCTAATTTTGGTACGGGTCATCTGTCAATACCACTTCAGATAATCAACCAAAGTAACAGACTGTCTGGTTGCCACCACAAAGTCCAGAAGAATGTCTTGCCATGCGTACCACGTGGCAATATAATCTCCCCGCTCCTCAATATAATTGATTGCACGGATCCCTTCTCGCTCCCGCCTCAGTTTGATCATATTTATCGGGGTCTCGGGAATATCTTGTAATTCCCCAACTTGTCTCAGTACCCAATCTGGTATTTAAAATTATACATCATCCAGCCAAAATAGGGGAATATGCGAGACCCCACCATATCAAGTTGCTTGATACTCCTATGCCACAAAATGATCAAACCTCACATATGGCATCCACCGTATCATTACAGTCGTCATCAAATCAAATCCGCCTCTATAAAAAATTTGATTGTGATGGGGGTATAGTCTTCTAATTTCTTGTATTGTGTTTTTATTTCTTCGGTAGGCTCACGCTCTTGCATGGGGCAACCACTGCTCGAGGCCTTTTGCATAATTAGGCTCACCGATAGAGAGGCGTTCGTAAGCCCAAGCATGTGTGATAAATTACATGTTAAATAATCATAACTAGTTTACGAAATGACAATATGAATATAAATATAAGCGCATGCAATAAGATACCCAAAGAAGGGTTAGACAACCACTGATGTTCGCTGCATTGATTCGGGTGGCTTTGCATAAACTTTTATATAAACACACCAAAACCGCTGCTCCTCATACATAGTAAGAAACTTTATCAACATCTTCGAGAAATAGAAGATGTCTTCGCATGCACCACATCGCGGTTTGATGTAGGAAATAATCTCTTCTCAATAATGAACAATACATAAGCTTTGGTGTATGTAACCGCCATTTCCATGTTTGCATCTTTTAGAAGTTGACAAAATCTAGTACACAACATAACAAAATAATGCCCCATCGGTGATAAACCTTATCTCCCTTCACTATGTATCTCGTAAATTCACTTTGTTCTAAGAGTTGTATTAGATTTTTAATTAATATACATGTAATAGATGGACTAATAACCCTAAAATAAAATAAAAAACATCTTTTAAGGTAATTATCATCTCACCCGTATTATATATATCATTGATCAGAAACATATTTGGAACTTTTCTATCAGAAGAAAATACCAAATTTTTTATTCTCTCTTTCAGCCTAGGAAAAACACAGTTAGGATTTTTTTTTCTTTCAAAAGTGTGCTTTAGAGGCCACACTGCAGGTTCAGCATGAGGTCATAGGAGGGAAGATCATGAGGATACTAGGGACTGTACGGATTTTCAAAACGTGTTAATCCAACCAAACACTAGGTAATAAATTCGTACTCTAGATACATGATATATATTTGTTGTTTCGCATAAAACCAGAATGATGATCATGGTTTTATTATTATTTTTCTAAAAACCTATTTTCGGAATATTTTTAAAATAATTGACATCAGAGCAATCTTTATGCTTTTATATGAATAACATGAATATATATATATATATATATATATATATATATATGTGTGTGTGTGTGTGTGTGTGTGTGTGTGTATAGGCTATTTTTGAAATCTACTGCTTTAAGGTTTTAATTAAGTAATCTGTCTGTTTATGTTATGAAATTAAAGTATGTATGAGATGTATTAAAGTATTCTTTATGGTACATAGTTGGATAGATTATTGTTCTAACTTCTATTTTTGCAGAATTGAATGTTACATACTCGTATGGAATATATGTTTTAATTAAATAATTGTTGGTTTTGATTTTGGGTTGTAAAACTCTTGGTGTGAATTATTTAATTTTTCTGCAGTTTAGATGATATGTAAAATTTTAATGAGTATAGGTTTCATTGATGTAATTATATATAGATCGAATGTACACTTCGTATGAAGTATAGGATTTATATGTAATCCGCTGCATTAATAATATGTAAGCTATTGAAGAAAATGGACATTGAGTTTTTCAAAATTCGAGATGGACATGGAGTTTTTCAAAATTCGAAATGGACATGGAGTCATGGAGTATACAACATTAATTCGAGTTCAACAGGAATGTTTCAAGAGAGTCCTGATGGATCCAGTATTGTTATTAGCCACGAGAGTATACTGTTTGTAGTTATCTTGCTATATGATACTTGATGATATGATTATTTGTTTGTTATTAAAACCTAGATTAAAGCAGCAGAATTGAATTTTAGTTAATTCGAAAAATTCATAATATAAAGCCCAAAATTTTTTGAAATTATATTTGTACGAAATTAGAGAAAAAAATGTTTTCTGAAATTAAAGAAAAAAAATATTTGAAAAAATATTTGGGCTGGATGTAAAGAACTTTCAAATTATCTAATTTTCAATATTTATTTTATGTGAATTATTTTATTTCATGAGATGATATATGAATAAATAAATAAAAATAATAAAAATTCAAGTGGGTGAGGGATAAAATTTCACCGCCTCCATTATATATTTATAGTTATGACAACTAATATGTTTCATACGAAAAATATTAGTGATCAATATAACAAGTATACATACCCTTATGGGATATGAGTTTATTAAAATAATACTATAAATATACTTTCCGTATGGAGATATATTTTGAGCTATGAATATTTTATGAACTCTAATATAATGGTATACATTTGATAAAGAGATTAATATTTTTTCTCTATAAAAGGTTGTTTATTAATACTCTTGAAGGCTAAAATAAAATATAGGTATGTTATTTTCTTTGATAAGAGTTAATTAGAAAAGAAAATAATGGTAATTTAAAATAATTGTATTTCCCTATGGATGAACATTATTTAAAAATTAAGATACCTATGTTAAAATTAATGGATTGTTTAAATATGCATTATTTTACTTGATAATGGCCATATGAATGATGGATGTATGTTTTTTTGTTTTAGATATCATGTCTGCATTCAACCTAATCTCAATTATTCGAAAAGAGGACCAATTGATTGTCCCTAATTATGTTGATTGGAAAATAAATTTGGACATTATTTTTATTGCTCAAGAATATAAATTTGTGCTTACTGATCCTTGCCTTGAGGCACCTGTAGCTAATGCTCCTCGTGCTGTTAAAGAAGCACATGCAAAATAAGTAAAGGCTGATGAGATTGCTAAATATTACATCTTGAGCTCTTTATCCAATATTTTGCAGCATCAACATATGGTTGTTCCAAATGCTAGGGTCATGATAGAATCTTTGCATGGTATGTTTAGTGAGCATGTTGGTGCCGTAAGGCAGAGTATTATGAAGTTTCTCATGGAAGAAAAAATGGATGAGGGAACTCTAGTGGGTGAGCATTGTCTCAAGTTTATATCTTGTTTTAACGAACTGGAGGTCCTCGGAGCAAATATTGATATGGATACGCAGGTTGACATGTTGCAGTCATTGTTTGATACTTTTAAAAATTTCAGGGTGAACTACAATATGGGGCAATTTCATTATACTCTCCCTGAGTTAATGAAACAGCTTTGATCAGCCCAAGATATTCTAATACCTAAGCCAGTTGTCCATATAGTTGAGGCTAATGTTGTTAAGGCTAAGGTTGACAAGAAAAAGAAACCAAACAAAAAGAAAAAGAATGCAAAGTTTTCTGGCATTGGGGGAGTTTGAAAGAAACATGATCAAGGTGACGTTTAGCCCAAAGGAAAGTATTTTCACTGTGGTGAAAAGGGACACTGAAAATACAATTGTCTAGCATTCTTTGAGAAAGTGAATAACAAGGATAAGTTTCGAACTTTACTAGTTGAATCATGTTTATTGGTTATTTTTACAGGATCATGATGCATAGATTCCAGAGCCACTAATCATGTTTGCATTACTTTGTAGGGGTTCTAAGAGGCCAAAAGGCTAAGTGAAGGAAAAATTTATCTACAATTAGCATCGGATGCAACAGTTGCAACTATAATAGTAGGAATAGTTCATTGACAGTTTTCTAGTGATAGGAGTTTATATTTGATTAATGTACTTTACGTACCAAACGCTTGTAGGAATTTAATTTCGATTTCTTGTTTATTTAAGTAAGGGTACTTCGTGATTTTTGATAATAAAGTTGTTATTAAGAAAAGTTCTACTTTTGTTTGTGATGGTACATTATTGGATAATTTATATATTCTCACGTAACAGAACACTGCAAAATACTGAAATTGATTATAACATATCTAAGAAAAGAAAAGTTTCTTCAACAAATAAAACTTATTTATGGCACTTACGTTTAAGTCACACTAATCTAAATAGGACCCAAAGACTGGTAAAGGATGGACCTTTAAGTTTTCTTGAAGTTAATTCTTATCCAGTCTGCGAATCCTGTATAGAAGGTAAAATGACTAAAGGGCCTTTTAAAGCAAAATGTGATAGAGCTATAAAGCAAAATGTGATAGAGCTATAGAAAAGTTAGATGTGGTTCATATTAATGTATGTGGTCCATTGACATTGAAAGCTAAAGGAGGTCTTAAGTATTTTATCACATTTACTAATGATTACTTAAGATTTGTCTATATATACCTAATGCATCATAAGTCTGAAATTTTTGAAAAATTCAACGAGTTTCGGGCAAAAGTTGAAAAACAAACGGGTAAATACATAAAGACCCTTCGATCTGATCGAGGTGATGAATACCTTCTTATAGAATTCAAGAATTATATGTCTGAAAATAGAATAGTATCATAGTTGTCTGCATCTGGGACTCCTCGGCAAAATGGTGTAGCAGAAAGAAGAAACAAAACTGTTTTAGATATGGTTAGATCTATGATGAGTTATTCTATATTACCTATATCTTTTTGGGGATATGATTTACAATCGGTAATGTACTTATTTAATATTGTTCCATCTAAATCAGTTTCAAAAACACCATTAGAATTGTGGTCAGGGTGCAAGCCTAGCTTGAAACACATTCATCTATGGGGTTGCCCTGCACATGTGCAGAAAAAGAAAACAGATTTAGATAAATTAGGAACAAAATCAGAAGTATATGTTTGTTTAAAGGGTATCCAAAAGAGATAAGGGGTAAACTATTTTATAGTCTAGAAACCATAAGGTATTTGTGAGTGCAAATGCAATTTTTCTAGAAAAAGGATTATATGATGGAAAACAAGTCAAGTAGTAGAATTGTTTTAGAGGAAATGTTTGAAGATTCTTCTCCGCAATTAACATAAGCCTGATAAATAAGTAATTACACACAAGTCACAATACCTGAATCTTCTAACTCATGAGTGTCTCGTCGTAGTGGGAGGACTTCTAGACCCACACAAAGACTTACTCTTTTGGGTGAGTCTACTGAGATTGTCTCAAATGATCTAGATTCAAATCTCAGTAGTTATAGTGAGGCACTTGCTAATAGAGATGTTAATCTATGGCAAGAAGTCATGAAACAAGAAATGGAGTCCATGTATTCTAATAAAGTCTGGAAACTTATAGATGCACCTAATGGAATAAGACCTATTGAGTGCAAGTGGATCTACAAGAAAAAGAGAGGAGTAGATGGGAAAGTTTAAACCTATAAAGTTAGGCTTGTAGCGAAAAGATATAATCAAAAAGAAGGCATTAACTTCGAGGATACTTTTTTGCTAGTGGCAAAACTTAAATCCATCAAAATTCTCTTATGATACAATCCTAGTCAGGCTCGCATCGAACAACATTCACTCAACTCGAGTTTGAGAGGTTCAACGAATGATTTCAAGTAATTGGGCTAAAGTCTATTCGAGGATGTTTACATTGGAGCTCAATTCAAGTGAACCGCTATGAGAGGATCGATTATTTGATTTGGGATTGTTAGATATCATCTATTTAATAAGACCAAATCAATGTAAATCAAGTCATCAAGATCGTGTTCGTTTGTATCATCCAATCCGCAACAAAGCTATGTTTCGATTCAAGGAGGGATTAATGTTCACGCGACATTGTGGATGTCCAAGCATGTCCAAGAGATTACAATTCATCACGCGATAACACAAGGTTACAATGCACGAATTAATGAAAAATGATTCAAGCTACACGGCAAAGCGTTTATTGAGGAATATGATTCTAAGTTCATTCAATTGGTTCATACATAGGTTCAAGATTGGTGGAGAAAATAGAGGATGGACTAAGAATCGCGTTCGGAGCTTTAAAGGACGAAATGGTCAGAACTTTCAAACCAGCGCCGAGGTGCTGGATTTGGCCTTTGTTGCAGTGTCGGGGTGCTGGTTCTAATACAATTTGGAGCGCCGGGGCACAAAAATTGAGGACGCATTTTTATCAGATTTTCTTTTATAATTTTAGGGATTTATCATATCTTTTACAATTCTAATGTAACTAGGATGGTTGTTAGATATGATTTGATTTCCTTATGATTTGTTATCCAGTATTTCTATTCCTTTTAGGATTTAGGGTTTTTTTAAGATTTATTCTACTAGTATAAATAGAATACATGGCTTATATAATAGTTAGACTACATTTTAGATTAATAAAACTTTTGTGAGATTATTCTCCTTTTGGTTCTTTGAGAACTCCCGAACTATTCATGGTTTGCCTATGAATGTTCAATTGACTTATCGTACAACAATTCATAGTTGTGTGTGGCGTCTTCTACCGCATCAATCGTTGATTGTACCAAGGTTACCGCTTACATATAAGCGAGGGGTCAAGGTGTCATTGATGTTCCAATCAACGCAAGCTTTCTAGTGCAGAGCAATTGCACCAAGATTACTGTCTACATATAGGTGAGGGATTGAGGTATTGTGAGCATTTCACCTTATAACTTGTTGGAAACGATCTGGGCGACGACCACTTCACGCAAACGTGTCGTGGAGTCTATCATTTAGTATCAAAGCTAAGTTTTCTAGCGAGTTACTTATCCTTTATTTTTTTTGTTGAGCAAAAAAAAAAGTATAAAATTTTTTTTAGTTTTTTTGTTTGATTGCTATTGTTGGGGAAAATTATTATTTGTGGAAAATTGCTTAGTATCCGTAAGTTTCGAGATTGTTGAGAATTCATTCAAGAAGGGTGTAATTGACGATCGTGAATTCTTGTGGGTTATCATAGTCATACCTTCTATGTTTGTTCTTGATAAGTTATTTTTGAATTGAATAATAAATTGTGATATTTGTTTGGTGAATTCAAAAAGAACCTGTAAGAGGGAATATTAGAGAGGTAAAAGGCAAGAGTGTGAGCTTAATTGAGGGTAAAAGCCAATTGAGCGATATACTAGTGATTCCATAATTGTGCGATACATTGTTGAGCAAAACACGTAAGGGAGTGTGTGAAAAAAAAATTTATCTACTAGCCTTTGTTTTGCAGCAAACATGTATGAATACAATTATATAGGTGCTTATGAACGTCAAAAGGAATCTTTCCGAGGTAGAACTGATCCTGATGCATATTTGCGATGAGAGAAAAATATGGAGCGAGAGTTTGACTATCATGGCTATTCCGAATGGAGGAAGTTCAAACTTGCAGTTCAAGATTTTTTTGGTCATGTAGCTTTATGGTGGGATCAATTTGTGCTTAGCAGGAGAAGGTGTGGAGAGCATCCGATTGAGACGTGGGAGGAATTGAAGGTTGTGATGAGAAAGTGGTATGTTCCAGTTCAGCTTAATCGGAGGAATGAGTATGCAACTCCAAGATATGTCGATCAACCTTCAAGGCGATCAACTTGGGATGATGAAAATAAGGATAGGCATGGAGAGTCGTATTGGAGGAAGCCACAAAACACTCCAAAGGTGTATAGAGAACAAGTTCAGCCGAGGGAAATAAAAGTTGAAGAAGATCGTGCGATTCTTGAAGAATCATTGGAGACTGGAAAAGTTACAAGTGTGCAAGCTAGAGGGGAAGAAACAATGCAGCAGAAGGATATGTTTTATACTAGGTTTCTAGTAAAAGAAAAGGTATGCATTGTGAAAATTAATTATGATATTGGTACTAACATTACTAGCACTACAATGATGGAGAAACTAGGATTGTCAATAGTTACACATCCTCGACCTTACAAGTTGTTAGGGATCATTGGTTTTGAAGAAGTAATGGTGACTAGACAGGTTTCAGTTTCTTTTTGCATTGGCAGATATGAAGATGAGATATTATGCGATGTAGTTCCAACACATACTTGACATTTGTTACTTGGGAAGCCATGGCGACACAACAGGCGTGCGAAGTATAACAGTTGTACGGATGGGTATTCATTGGTACACAATCAAAGAAGAGTCACACTTCGTCCTATGTCATCTGAGCAAGTCCATGACGATCTAATGCACTTACAAAAAGATCGTGGTCAAAAATAAGGGGGTGAACAAAATAAAGAGAGTGAAAAGATTGAAAATGGAAAAAAAGAATTAGAGAGAAATGAGTATGAAAACAAAAGAGAGATTGAGAAAAATGAGAATGAAAAGATTAGAGAGATTGAGAATAAGAGTGAAAATAAATGAAAGAATGAGCAAAAAGAAGAAGAGAGAAAAATGAGTGGCTATGAAAAAGAGAGTGAGTTGAATGAGAAATTGTATTTTGAAAAGCCAATGACTGTACATTCATACAAGACGACGCTTTTGAATACTAACCAGATTAACTCTGTTTTGTCTAGTTCAGTTGTTTCTCTTGTACAGGTGAACGAGTGCATACCCAGTGCTATAATTTCATACCGATCAACTTATAGTGTTCCTGAGGAGACTTGGTGATTGTTGGAGCCCATCTTCATCAAAGTGGGTATCGTGGGAGAAGACATGAGTTTATATGTCGTTAATTAAATCATAGTACCTAAAGAGGATAAGACGTCGAGCGTGTTTATCAATTTTAAATTGGTAAACAAGTATCGTTGTTATTTTCTTTACTTAGATAATATGTTTGATAAATTGCATAGTTCTTATGTTTTATCTACATTTGTTAATGATCATGTGATGACAATGCCTACTCAAGTTAGCTTAAAAGAATGTGATAAATGGAAAGTTGTTGTGACATGTGACTTGTATAGATGGATAGTTATTTCTGTTAGATTAATTGTTACATCTTATGTTTTCATGAGTTTATTAAAACATATTTTACATGCTTCCATGGATAAAAAAATTTTTAGCTATCTTGATGGTAGAATCGTCTTTATCATAAATTGTGGAGGATATTTGATATTTGTTGAGTTAGTTTATGATCATGTTGTCTATTCTCATTTTCATTGTTCTTATTTGCAATAAATTCTTTCTAGGTTTTCTTATCCATATATTGAGTTAGGTTTTCATGCACATCAATCTTTACATGAGTTATCATTAGTTGATAGTGGTAGTAATCATGAATTTTCGTTAGAACAATCTTCTTTGCATGATTTGCTATCATTTGATTTTGATTTGAAAAGTGTTTATCGTCAGATTAGATTGAGATATGGTTTACATGCATATTTAGTTAAGTCATTTGGATTAGTTAATACATTAAATGTTTTCATATTAAATCATATTGTACATTCTTTCAAGGGAAATTGTGATAATATATGTTTTGATGATAATCCAGTTTTTGTCAACACTTTGGGGAATTTTTTAGCATTATTTGAGTTTGATTGTGATCATTGTAATTGTGCAATTGAGTTTTCATCTTGTGATGTTGGTAGTGACCTTTTTATTCCATTGAAACGATTGCTTGATTTTGAATGTGCTAATATCAATGGGAAGGGAAAGGTTAAGTTTGTTTTGCAGATTCAGGATGGGTTTTTACTTATCGGGGAGAAACGCATGATTCATTATGCGAATCATTTCGGACATGGCATTGAAAGTCTACAGGGAAGTGTTTTGAATATTGTTCTAGTAGACTATGCGTGTGAATTTGTATTATTTGATTTCTTTATAATTAGACAAAAGATACACGATGATTATGTTCGTTTCTTCTTTAATTCAGGAATTCAAGTATGTTTGCAGTTGCGCAGTGAAAAGTTTCAAAGATGGTTATTTGACCCAGGTGAAATTGAATGAGTGTTAGTGCGAATGATCGAAATCATAAGATTTATTTTTGATCCGGGAATTCGTCATTGGGAGTATTTGCAAATAGACGAGATCATCACATTAGTTTTTGATCCGGTATTTGTGAATGGGAGTATATGATACATGAAGGGTTCTTTATGATTATTTTTGATCCAGGAGGAGAAAGAACTTTTCATAATTTTATTTGTATTTATTTTATTACTTATGCATTTATGTCATTAGGTGGTAAATTTGATTGCATTTTTGCTTTAGTTGCTAATTTAGTTTATTTTGGTATAGTTAATATTGTGGAAGAATTTGGTCTATGTGTGGAAGAGTATCGTGTTGATGTGGATAGGTTCTTGATTAAGGGAGATCGAAAGTTTAAGTTTCCAGGTGGTGTTACGAAGAGTTTGCAGTGTGTTATGCTATGTCGAGCATCGTTTGGAAGGAAATATTTACAAATTGTTCATGTCATTGTGGGGGAAGTGTCAGACATTGCTATGTTCCTTGCAGGAGTTGGAGTTTCTGATAATTGTTTTCATATTCTTATTTGCATTGTTTATATTGCTTTCATATTTCTTTTGCAAAGTAAGAATTGTGATTATGTTTTGCTTGATGCTACTAACTTAATTTGTTTTCATGTAAGATCAGATTTGTGGGCAAATCTTTTTCAATAGGAGGGATGTCAGATTTGAGGATAAATCATTTTCAATAGGAGGGGAATGATACAATCCTGGTCAGGCTCGCATCGAACAACATTCACTCAACTCAAATTCGAGAGGTTCAACGAATGATTTCAAGTAATTGGGCTAAAGTCTATTTGAGGATGTTTACATTGGAGCTCAATTCAAGTGAACTGCAAGGAGAAGATCAATTATTTGATTTGGGATTATTAGATATCATCTATTTAATAAGACCAAATCAATGCAAATCAAGTCATCAAGATCGTGTTCATTTGTATCGTCTAATCCGCGACAAAGCTATGTTTCGCTTCAAGGAGGGATAAATGTTCACACGACATTATGGATGTCCAAGCATATCCAAGAGATTGCAATTCATCACGCGACAACACAAGGTTGCAATGCACGGATTAATGGAAAAAGATTCGAGCTACACGGAAAAACGTTTATTGAGGAATATGATTCTAAGTTCATTCAATTGGTTCATACATAGGTTCAAAATTGGTGGAGGAAATAGAGGATGGACTAAGAATCGCGTTCGGAGCTTTAAACGACGAAATGGTCAGAAATTTCAGACCAGCACCGGGGCGTCGGATTTGGCCTTTGTTGCATCGTCGGGGCGCTACGATCCAGGGAAGTTCATGTATTATAGCGTCGGGGCGCTGGTTCCAGTACAATTTAGAGCATCGGGGCGCAAGGGACACGGCACAGAAATCGAGGACGCGTTTTTATCAAATTTTCTTCCATAATTTTAGGATTTATCATATCTTTTACAATTCTAATGTAACTAGGATTTTTGTTAGATAGGATTTGATTTCTTTATGATTTGTTATCCAGTATTTCTATTCCTTTTAGTATTTAGGGTTTCTTTAAGATTTATTCTATTAGTATAAATAGAATACATGGCTTATGTAATAGTTAGACTACATTTTAGATTAATAAAACTTTTGTGAGATTATTCTCCTTGTGGTTCTTTGAAACTCCCGAACTATTCATGGTTTGTCTATGAATGTTCAATTGACTTATCATATAATAATTTATAGTTGTGTGTGGCGTCTTCTACCACATCAATCGTTGATTGTACCAAGGTTACCGCTTACATATAAGCAAGGGGTCAAGGTGTCATTGATGTTCCATTCAATGCAAGCTTCATAGCGCAGAGCAATTGCACCAAGATTATTGTCTACACATAGGCAAGGGGTTGAGGTGTTATGAGCATTTCACCTTATAACTTGTTGGAAACGATCCGGGCGACGACCACATCACGCAAGCGTGTCGTGGAGTCTATCATCTTATTTATTGTTGCACATCTTGACTACGAGATATGGCAGATAGATGTCAACACAGCTTTCTTAATGGCTATCTTGAGGAAGACATTTACATGTCTCAACCAGATGGTTTCATGGCTGAAGGCGAATAAGGAATGGTTTATAAGTTACATAAATCTATTTATGGGCTTAAACAAGCATTGAGATCATAGAATGTTAGATTTGATCAATCAATCCAATCACTTGAACTTGAACAAAATCATGAAGAGTCATGTGTTTATAAAAGAAATGAAGGTAAACTGGTGGTATTCTTAGTTTTATATGTAGATGACATCCTATTGATTTGAAATGACATAGGAATTTTATCTCTGGTTAAAGTTTGGTTATCTAATCATTTTGACATGAAAGATTTGGGGGAAGTCGAATACATTCTTGGAATCCAAGTTATACAGGATTGTCAGAAAAGAATGTTGTGCCTTTCTCAAGCTGCATATATAGATAAAATTCTGGTTAAGTATGCTATGCAAGATTCCAAAAAGGGACTACTTCCTTTTAGACATGGAGTTCCTCTTGTAGGATTTTCGACACATAAAAGCAGCGGAATTTAAAATTGTAAAATAATTTTCGAAAACCCTAAAACAGGATCCATGCGAAAGCATATTAATTCAGAGGTTTAGATTGTGTTACCGATTATCCGAGCTTGAATGAAGATGAAGGAAGACTCTGGAACAGCTTCGAATCTCCAATGCAATCCAAAAGAACTGCGTCTCTATGGTATCCACACGAACGCCCCGTAAATCGTCAAACAATCTGCAGCAAAGAGATTTCGGTACTAGCCGACAAGATCTGGATTTTACTGAAGTTTTTCTCTCAACTCTCTTTTCTAAAACGGCTAGGGTTTTGTTTTCTTTTGGTCTCACGTAAACAAGACAGCTGATATATCAGATATATATAGCTTTTAAAAAGGAATTAAACAAAACCCTAATCCTATTAGAAAAGTAAAATCCGAATTTATATATATTATATTTTTTAATTAAGTCTTACTTAATTAATATACATATATACAAATTATCCAGTTAATTTAAATTCGTAATTTAAATATTATCAATCATATTGACATATTTAAATCCTTACAATTTAAATTAATTCTCTTTTAATTACGTTCTAAGTGTGTGACCCTATAGGTTATTATTATATTGGCAATAATTTTAAAATCATATTATAAAATTATAAACAATGAGTGGCATCTAGTAATGCATCACTGCTACCCAAGTAATAATAAGATTGGTGATTCGATGCAACCTTTTCGTGACCAATATTTCAATGTAATTTAATCCTTTTAACCTTGACATGCTAGATTAAACCTGAGCCATGAAATGTATCATACTCTTCATAATTTAATCTGAGTTTTCTTGATCAATGAGTAGACTATATCAAACAAATCACTATTTGAGCATGGCCATGTATTTCATAGTCTTACTCAATTAAGAGGCCTATGGATATCACTCCTAATATATAGGAGGGTTAAATTCCATCTAGATCACTCATATTCCTCACACGATTCATGATGTACCCAATAATCACCTTTATTGTCCACCCTATTAAAGGTAACCTTTGATGATATCAAAGTACATAAATTCCCGTGTAGTAACATAGTGATTTCAGGTCGGAGGACCATTACATCATTGTCACTATGAGAATTGTTTATGACACTTTGCATAATGCTCCACGTAGAATTCTCATGGTGGGTCTGTCCAGTACATTGTTCTCTAACATGTACATATGCATTGACTCAATATCTCATATATTAATGACCAATGAGATTTAGTCATCAGTCAATCCACATACTAGTATCAATATATCATTATTGTCCCATTAACAATGATACTCGACTAGGGACATTTAAGAGTAATGATACTAATTGTAATTATATAATCTCATGTTCAAGTCACATACTTGAAGCTATATAATTTGTATCATTATTCTTAGGACTTTTATTATGCTAACATTTATGTAACACAGTAAATGAAACCATAATAAAATAATTCATTTATTCAATCAAATATCAAAAGAAATATTAAGCAATTACATCAAAGAATTGGCCTCTAGGGCATAAACTCTAACAATCTCCCACTTGCACTAGAGCCAATCGCGCATGTATCTAATACCCATGGAACTAGTGTGAGCTTCATGCTTCTGCTGTGACAAAGCCTTGGTTAGTGGATCTGCAACATTATCATCTGTTGGCACTCTGCATATATGTACATCTCCTCTACCAATGATTTCACGTATGAGATGGTACTGCCTAAGTATATGCTTGGATCGTTGGTGAGATCTGGGTTCCTTAGCCTGTGCAATGGCTCCATTATTATCACAGTATAGCTCAACTGGATCAACAATGGTTGGAACAACACCAAGTTCAGTGACGAACTTTTTAATCCATACAGCCTCCTTAGCCGCACTAGAAGTAGTAATATACTCAGCCTTTGTTGTAGAATCGGCTACTGTCTCTTGCTTCAAACTTTTCCAGCTAACAGCACCACCATTAAGGCAAAACACAAAACCTGATTGAGACTTATAGTCATCTATATCAGTCTGGAAACTAGCATCTGTGTAACCCTTTACTGCCAGTTTGTCTTCACCTCCATATACCAAGAATGAATCCTTAGTCCTTTTCAGGTACTTGAGGATATTCTTGACTGTTGTCCAGTGACCTTCATCTGGATTCGACTGGTATCTGCTCGTCATGCTCAAAGCATACGAGACATCTGGACGAGTACATATCATTGCATACATGATAGATCCAATTGCCGAAACATAAGGGATCTTTCTCATATGCTCCTTATCATCTTGTGATTTAGGACATTAGGCCTTAGAGATCTTTACACCATGAGACATGGGTAAGTGTCCTCTTTTTGCCTCTTGCATATTGAACCGTTTTAGCACTTTATCAATATATGTACTTTGACTTAGGCCGAGAAATTTTCTCGATCTATCACGATAGATCTTGATACCTAAAATATAGGTTGCATTGCCCAAATCTTTCATGGAGAAATATTTTCCTAACCATGTTTTTACAGCCTGTAAGGAAGGAATGTCATTCCCAATAATTAATATGTCGTCAACATATAATACCATGAATATAATGTGACTCCCACTAACCTTCTTATATACACAAGGTTCATCTTCATTTTTTATAAAGCCAAACTTTTTGACTGCTTCATCAAATTGAAGATTCTAACTCCGAGAGGCTTGCTTGAATCCATAAATGGATCGCTGCAGCTTACGTACCTTTCTGTAGCTTACATACCTCAGGTTGTGTCATATACACATCCTCAAGGAGATTTCCATTAAGGAAAGCAGTTTTGACATCCATCTGCCAGATTTTGTAATCATAAAAGGCTCCAATAGCAAGTAAGATCCTAATGGATTTAACCATTTCCACTGGAGAGAAGGTTTCATCATAGTCAACACTTTGAACTTGTTTGAAACCTTTTGCTACTAGTCGGCCTTTATAGGTTTGTACATTACCATCCATGTCGGTTTTCTTCTTAAAAACCCACTTGCACCTGATTGGTTTTACCCCTTCGGGTGGATCAACCAAAGTTCATAATTAGTTAGTATACATGGAGTCCATCTCAGATTTCATGGCTTCAAGCCATCTCTCAGAATCTGGTCCATTCATAGCTTCTTGGTAGGAAGCAGGCTCATCCTAATCTATGAGTATTACATTGCTGTTTTGAGTCACAAGAAATCCATAATATCTCTCGGGCTCTTGGCGTGTCCTACCAGATCTACGAATGCCTTGTGTAATTTGAGCAGGTTCACTTTCCAGAACATCTTGCGGTCCCTGTTCATGTTCCAACTCAGGTTCAATGATATTTTATGGTTCTCAAATTTCTTCGAGTTCTACTTTCCTCCCACTGTTTTCTTTAGAAACAAATTCTCTTTCTAGAAAAATACCAGTTCGAGCAACAACCACTTTGTTCTCAGAAGGTTTGTAGAAATAATACCCTTTTGTTTTCTTAGGGTATCCCACAAAATTACATTTCTCAGATTTTGGTCCGAGCTTATCAGAAGCCAGACGTTTTAAAAATGCCTCGCAACCCCAAATCTTCATGAAAGACATACTAGGACGTTTTCCAGTCCACATCTTATATGGTGTCTTTTGAATCGTCTTTGTAGGAACACGGTTAAGTGTGAATGCAGCTGTCTCTAGGGCATGACCCCAAAAGCTTACTGGAAGATCTGCATGACTCATCATTGATCGTACCATGTCCAATAAGGTACGATTCCTCCTCTCAGACACACCATTCCATTGTGGTGTTCCAAGTGGAGTGAGTTGTGATATAATACCACACTCCTTTAGAAGGTCATCAAAGTCTTGGTTTAAGTATTCACCTCCTCGATCGGATCGAAGGGCTTTTATGCTTTTTTCAAACTGGTTTTGAACTTCATTCTTGAATTCCTTGAACTTTTCAAAGGATTCGGATTTGTGTCTCATAAGATACACATATCCATATCTACTGAAGCTGTTAGTAAATGTAATGAAGTAATAGAACCTACCTCTTGCTAATGAACTCATGGGTCCACATATATCACTATGTATAAGTCCTAATACATCGCTAGCCCGTTTATTATGACCAGTGAAAAGGGCTTTAGTCATCTTGCCTAATAAACAAGACTCACATTTCTCATATGATTCAAAATCAAATGAATCCAAAAACCCATCTTTATAGAGTTTGGATATGCGTTTCTCATTTATATGGCCTAAACGACAGTGCCAGAGATATGTCGGATTTGAATCATTTGATTTAAATCGTTTTGTATTTATGTTATAGATAGGCATTTCAAAATCAAGAATATAAAGACCATTAAACAATTGTGCAATACCATAGCATATTTCATTTAAGTAAAACGAACAACTGTTGTTCTTTATTAAAAATAAAAAACCTTTCTTGTCCAAACAAGAAACAGAAATAATGTTTTTACTCATAGCAGGCACATAATAACAATCCTCTAATTCTAATGCTAGCCCAGTGGGCAATGATAAATGATAAGTCCCTACGGCTAGTGCAGCAACTTTTGTTCCATTCCCAACTCGTAGGTCAACTTCTCCTTTCGCCAAAGTCCTACTCCTTCGGAGTTCCTACACATTAACACAAATGTGAGAACCACATCCAGTATCCAATACCCATGATGTAAAAGTAGACAAATTGACTTCTATAACATATATACCTGAATCAGAAGTCACACTTCCTTTCTTTTTCTTCAGTTCTTTCAAATAAGCATGACAATTCCTCTTCCAATGTCCAAGTTTTCCACAGAAGTGATAATCACCTTCTTTAGCCACCCCGCCTTTAGGTTTTAAAGCCCGTTTGTTTTTGAAATTGGGTTTGGCACCAGATTTAGATCATATCTTCTTCTTGCCTTTCCCTTTTCCTTTAGCATTCCCCTTTTGCACCATCATTATGGGATCGGGTCCTGTCTTTTTCATGTTGTTCTCGACAGTTCTTAACATGCTCAACAACTCAGTAAGTGGTTTCTCAATTTCATTCATGAGATAATTCATAACAAATTGAGAGTAGTTGTTGTTCAAAGATTACAAAACAAGATCAGTTTGGGCTTCCTGAGTAATTGGAAAACCCAACCTATCAAGGTACTCAATATACCCAATCATTTTCAGAACATGTGGACCAACTGGATCACGTTCACCCATCTTGCAGTGATACAACGCTTTGCTTGTATCATATCTCTCCTGTCGAGCATGCCCTTTGAACAATTTCTTGAGATGCTCGATCATCTCATAAACATCCATTAACTCATGTTGCTTCTGAAGCTCAGAGTTCATAGTTGCTAGCATGAGACACCTCACGTCTAGAGTATCATCTTAATGCTTCTTGTAAGCATTATGCTCTGCACGTGGTGCAGTGTTAGCTGGTGCTGCAGGAATGGGCCCATCAAGGACATATAACTTGCGCTCTTGTTTGAGGACAATCCTCAAGTTCCTATGCCAGTCTAGGAAATTAATTCCACTCAGTTTTTCCTTCTCAAGGACTGATCGTAGTGAAAGACTATTTGTGTTGTTGTTTGCCATTGATATCTACAATTTATAAGTGCAAAAATAATAAGCCAAATTGCAGAGTTTTTGATATTATGTAATTGATAATAGTACATTCAAAATATACCTCCCACTATTTTATTCAAATTAATAGCCCTCACCATTAATTCGGAAAGCATTTTATTTAAATCTTTCTAGTGAGCCAAGATCCATATTTCATTATGCCTTAAGTTAGCTTTGGCTATTCTCTCAAAACATAATTATTTAGGTAGACAACCCTTTATCAATTATATCATATATAACTCTTAGATAGTTTGGTGAACAACATTTGTTCTAAGTCCATCTAATGGTACCTACCAAACTCTATGCCTCTAAGTCCACAATCCTATTGAGATAACTTAGTTAAGTCAGGCCCAATGATTTTAACAATTTGGATATCACAATTATCCTATCGCATCTTACCAAGATAAATAGGGTACTTTGCTTTGGCAAACCTACATCCATCGATCAAGGTCTTGATGAGTGTTATTCATTGGAAGGCATCTGATTTAGACTTAATAATTTTATGAGTGATTTTATTAATTAATTTAGATCTCACCAATTTTTAATCTCATTAAGCATGCACATTATTTATCATATCATATCGTATACAAGCATAAATAAAGTACAAAATTAAATGTGTCACAGTTATGGCTCAACCCTATGTCAATCTTTTTAAGCTAATGAAAAGATTGAAGGTCAATCTAAGGTGATAAATAAAAAAAATCTTCAAAATATTAGCTTCCTCGGGCCTTCCTCATATATGTGTCTCCTCTCGATCATCATCTTATCATCTTGATAGGTAACATTTGTACATTACATGTGATAAAGAAACCTTGAGTTACATTCGAGGGGATTTAGATGAGAAAAGAATATTACATTAGAATTTATAGAGAGGCACGACATGCAAGCTGTATTTCAAAAACCACTAACATATGGGTCAAAAGGGCCATAATTGTGCACCATGCATATCACAATAAGCACATAACACAATTTTATATATAAAAAAATATTAAATATTAGGGTCACGACTATCGTGCGCTACGACGGGGGGTCCAAGGGGGGTTTCCCCCCTGGCGGTGGTCCGGCTGAAACAATTCTAGATTCATATAGAGACCACCATAACACACATAATAACAATACATTCAGAACATATCATATATGTCCAGTTTAGGTTAATCATATTAAACCGAATCATGCTTCTAATCCAATTAGAACAGTAGTTGTATTGTTATTCCACCTTCTAGGATATGATTAAGAGAATATCTTATACATGCATATATATATATATATATATATTACTGTTTTTCCAGAATACGCATACATGCAGAATATCATATATTCTATTTCAGATCGGCAAACATGAATCATCATATATATCAAATACAATTAAAACATGTAATCTGAATTAATCGTTTCGCAAGTAGCTCTGATACCACTGTAGGATTTTCGACACATAAAAGCAGCGGAATTTAAAATTGTAAAATAATTTTCGAAAACCCTAAAACAGGATCCATGCGAAAGCATATTAATTCAGAGATTTAGATTGTGTTACCGATTATCCGAGCTTGAATGAAGATGAAGGAAGACTCTGGAACAGCTTCGAATCTCCAACGCAATCCAACAGAACTGCGTCTCTACGGTATCCACACGAACGCCCCGCGAATCATCAAACGATCTGCTGCAAAGAGATTTCGGTACTAGCCGCCAAGATCTGAATTTTACTGAATTTTTTCTCTCAACTCTCTTTTCTAAAACGGCTAGGGTTTTGTTTTCTTTTGGTCTCATGTAAACAAGACAGCTGATATATCAGATATATATAGCTTTCAAAAAGGAATTAAACAAAACCCTAATCCTATTAGAAAAGTAAAATCCGAATTTATATATATTATATTTTTTAATTAAGTCTTACTTAATTAATATACATATGTACAAATTATCCAGTTAATTTAAATTCGTAATTTAAATATTATCAATCATATTGACATATTTAAATCCTTACAATTTAAATTAATTCTCTTTTAATTACGTTCTAAGTGTGTGACCCTATAGGTTATTATTATATTGGCAATAATTTTAAAATCATATTATAAAATTATAAACAATGAGTGGCATCTAGTAATGCATCACTGCTACCCAAGTAATAATAAGATTGGTGATTCGATGCAACCTTTTCGTGACCAATATTTCAATGTAATTTAATCCTTTTAACCTTGACATGCTAGATTAAACTTGAGCCATGAAATGTATCATACTCTTCATAATTTAATCTGAGTTTTCTTGATCAATGAGTAGACTATATCAAACAAATCACTATTTGAGCATGGCCATGTATTTCATAGTCTTACTCAATTAAGAGGCCTATGGATATCACTCCTAATATATAGGAGGGTTAAATTCCATCTAGATCACTCATATTCCTCACACGATTCATGATGTACCCAATAATCACCTTTATTGTCCACCCTATTAAAGGTAACCTTTGATGATATCAAAGTACATAAATTCCCGTGTAGTAACATAGTGATTTCAGGTCGGAGGACCATTACATCATTGTCACTAAGAGAATTGCTTATGACACTTTGCATAATGCTCCACGTAGAATTCTCATGGTGGGTCTGTCCAGTACATTGTTCTCTAACATGTACATATGCATTGACTCAATATCTCATATATTAATGACCAATGAGATTTAGCCATCAGTCAATCCACATACTAGTATCAATATATCATTATTGTCCCATTAACAATGATACTCGACTAGGGACATTTAAGAGTAATGATACTAATTGTAATTATATAATCTCATGTTCAAGTCACATACTTGAAGCTATATAATTTGTATCATTATTCTAAAGACTTTTATTATGCTAACATTTATGTAACACAGTAAATGAAACCATAATAAAATAATTCATTTATTCAATCAAATATCAAAAGAAATATTAAGCAATTACATCAAAGAATTGGCCTCTAGGGCATAAACTCTAACACCTCTTTCTGCAATTCATTGTCATACGATAGAATCTGAGAAAGAGAGAAGGAAAGATGTTCCTTATGCATCAGTTGTAGGAAGCTTAATGTATGCTATGTGGTATACTAGATCAGATATTTGTTATGCAGTGAGAATGGTTAACAGATATCAATCTAACCCAGGACCTAAGCACTGGTCAGCAGTTAAACATATACTTAAATATCTTCGGAGAACGAGAGATTATATGCTTGTCTATCACAATGATGATCTAGTTCCTATTTGATATTCTGATTTAGATTTTATAGATGATAAAGATACCAGAAAGTCAACTTATGGGAATGTGTTCACTTTAGGTGGTGAAGCTATTAGTTGGAGGAGTGTTAAGCAATATTGTATTAATTCCATTATGGAAGTTGAGTATGTTGCAGCTTTAGAGTCTTCTAAGGACGTTATTTGGTTTCAAAAGTTTTTAATGTAACTTTGTGTAGTACCGTCAGTTGTTAGTCTCATGGTTATATATTGTGATAATACTTGGGCAGTAACACAATCAAAGGATCCCAGAGATAATAAGAAATCGAAACACATTGAGCGCAAGTACCATATCATTCGAGAGTATGTGAACAAAGGAGATCTGAAAGTATGCGAGATTCCAAGAGTTGAAAATCTAGCAGATCCATTCACAAAAATATTATCTGCTAAAGTTTTTGAATCTCATTGTAATGCGATTGGTATTAAATGCATGCCAAATAGGATATAATAGCCAATGGGAGATTGTTGCATTTTTGCTATAAAAATTATATTTATCTATTTATTTATATTGGACATTTATTTATTAATAAAAGTACATCATTCATCATTTATTAAATGGTCATTTAGCTTGTTTATATAAATCTCCATATTATATATATTTAAGGTTTATGTGTATAAATAAATATTATACACAGAAGATATAAATCATAGGTAATATATAAATAAAGAAATAATGGTTTATAACCTAGGGCGATTTATAAATATTATCCTATATGTTATAGTACTTTAATAGAGATGATTTATCTTGATCATGGAAGCTAGACTTCTAATTAAAGTACTAGTGCATTAGCGGTGTGCATTAAACGGATTATGTGATAATATTTTATTTATAAAATATTTTCACATAAATACTAATTTGTAAAATTTCTTAATTTTGAAATAATAATAATAATAGACTTAATATTGTTATGTATATTAATTTGATTTTCCAATGTATGAGATTACATTATGGTAATTAATACATGAGAATGTTGATTAATATATTTAATTAATATTAAGAACATTATTATTATCAAAATATGTATAAGATTTTTCATAAGATAATTTATCATTGATCATAGAATCTTGACCGAATCTTTTAATATTTATTATTAAAAGGATTGATTTAATTGTTAAATCAATTTATTATCAAATAGAGATAAATTATAAACTTATGAAATTAGTTTAAATGTACATCTATAGAGAAAATATTTACAGTTTATTAGTAAATGACTTATTTAATTAATTCCTGAACTGAAGTGCAATTACAATTATTTAGTGGAATTAATTATAATTAATATTTATTTAGAATATTATTATTAGATAAAAATATTTAGATAAGTATTGGAGTAAAAAAAGGAATCCCTTAGGATCTTCTTCCTTAGCCTAATATGGACCAATTTTATAAGAGAGGGTAAGAATTAATATTATTATATATATCATTGATCAAAAACATATTTGGAACTTTTCTATCATAAGAAAATACCAAATTTCTTATTCTCTTTCAGCCTAGGAAAAAAACACAATAAGGATTTTTTTTTTTTTTTAGAATGGTGCTTTGGAGGCCACACTCCAGGGTCAACATAAGGTCATAGAAGGGAAGATCTTGATGATACTAGAGACTATACAAATTTTCAAAACATGCTAATCCAATCAAGTACTATGTAACAAATTTGTACTTTAGATACATAGTATATATTTGTTGTTTTGCATAAAACCATAAAGATGATTCTAGTTTTATTATTTTTTTTTTAAAACCTATTTTCGAAATATTTTTTTAACACTTACAACGTTGGCTATAGATCAGTCCACATACATCTATATCTATATACATATTTAATAAGGCAAAACTTAGTTTTTGGTCCTTGGTCTTTGGTATGAGACTAGAATTTGATTATTAGTAAAACACTTTTTAAAGTCTTCTTAATTTAATTTAATTTATTTTAAATTAATCTAAGGAGATAAATCTATATCTATACAAAACTATGTAGACAATTAGCCTCCCTAATTGACTCCAAACCAAAATATAAAAAAACGGTAGAGAGCATAGAGTAAAAAATCACTAACAAAAAAAATAAATAATTTACTATTCAAGAACACAAGATTATATTGAGCCGAGTTTAATATTTTTATAACTAATTTGCTATATAATTAATTAGTAATGTATTAACTAAAAACTAAATTATAGATACATATTCTAAGTTATATATATATATATATATATATATATATATATATATATATAACTATTTTAATAGCATACTAAAGAATCATTATAATTAATATTTTTATTGTGGGTTCAGTAATAAATAATTCATATGTATGTGAAACTAAGTTTATATTTTAACTTAGTAGTCAAATTGTTGTTAATATGTAATAATAGTTATGTAAATATTATGGTTACATAATAATTAATATTTAAAAGTATATTATGTGTTATAAAATATATTAATGATTAAACTTTAATTGCCAATTTTATTTCATATAGGAGACATTTAGTTAATTAATATTAAAAATAATTATGACATATACATTAGTGACTAAAATTAAATTAATTTTTAAAAATAAAAGTCATAATAGTAACTTATTATTCTACAATAATTTTATTCTTAAATAATTATATATTTAAAATAGAGAAAAAAATTTATGAGAAAATAATAATTAATCTTAAAAGCATAATATATATTATAAAATACATCAATGATTAAACTTTAGTTAACTGATGTTAAAAAAATAAAATAAACTACTCACTTATATATTAGTTATTAAAATTTAGTTACCTTTTAAAACTAATTTATTATGCTACTATAATTTTGTTTTATATATAAAAACTGTATATTAAATTTTTTTTTAAAAACACATAACTACCACTTAGTTGTGAATCTTTGATAATTATTTGTTTGAACAGTATTTATAGTCATTTTAATAATAATAGTAAGTTAATTTGAAATTCAAAAATATATTTTATAATCATGAATTAAAAATAATTTTATTTAAAATATAAACTCATGTTTCCGACGGGACACTTAGCTAGTTTGTTAAAAGAGATATAATGACATTTGCGAGGTGTGATTGAAAAACTAGTTTTTTTAGTACTCCCTCCGTCCCAAATTAATTGCTCAGTTTTGATTTTTTTAAGTCAAATTAACTATTTTTAGAATTAATAATTAAGTATATATAAATATATTTCTAAAATTATAAAAATTGGGGTTAGTAATAAATTGTATATACTTTCTTTTGGTTATAATCTCTTCACCTATATTTTAGCAAAAATAATAAAAAGATTAGTTTTAAAAATGGTCAATTTGACTTTAAAAAGTCAAAACTGAGCAATTAATTTGGGACGGAGGGAGTAATATTTATTTAGTTATTTATTTTAAATCTTTATGGGACATAACAAAAAAAAAAATTCTCTAGTCTAAGTCTAATGCATGTGGCTCGAAATTTTATGTGTTCTTTAATTTTAAACTTGCCTTTTTCGTCCAATTATTACTGAGTTTGTTTAATAAGAAAAGATAGAAGAGAAATGGATAAAAAATTTGGCTACCTGTCAAAGTTTTCCGTTTGAAAATACACATATTTGAATAAAAAACTAAATAACATAAACAAAATCTTTTATAATCCCTTTTTTTACATTATAAACACAATAGAATTAAAAAAAAAAGAAAAAAAAGAAGGTAAACTAGTAATCTAAATATAAAAATTAATTTTTTTTGATAAACTTAATAATAACATGAAAGAAAATTTAAACGTTTATTTGTTTATTTATATTTATAATTTAAGTTTTCTACCTTTTCTTTTTGATAAAGAACTGAGTATGTTTTCGAGCCACTTCAGAGTCAGGCAGATCAAGCCTTTATGGTCAGAATATCTAGACCAGTCCAATATATTTGGGTTAAAGTTCGGGCTGGACTCTAATCTTATTGAATCGGTCCGGCTACAACCCGCTGGTGCCGGGTGGGTTTGTGCATCCTAACGTTCATTGGCAGAGTAGCAAAACTTCTCTCTTTCTTCTTTCTCTATAAAGGAACCGGAAAGAGAAGGGAGAGAGAGATATAACGCAATCCCCCCAATTTCTCTCTCTTCGACGGTTTCCTTCTCATCTAGAGTAAGAAATCAATCACTTGTTAGTCATATATTTGAATTCGTCTGTCTATTTGTTTGGATCGGTTTTATTTTTTGTTTTTAATTAATTTTATGTTGAATTATTCTGTATAAATTGATGATTATAGGGCTTGTCTGTTGAGAGATCGGCCTAAAGGTTTCGTTTTGAAGACGATTAACAGGTTAGAGCTTTCAATTTTGTTGATCCGATGTGTTTATTGTGTATGTGGCTGAAATTTTTAGGATTTTAAATTTGAATTTGTATGGAGGAAATTTGGATATGTTATTTTAGGGGCTTGTAGATATGTGTAACCCTTGGGGTTTTTATGAGGATTGCCGGAAGTCATGGAAAGTTGTGTTTATATTGATTAAAGTTGTTAAAAATTCATATCTTTTTGAGGGATTGTTTGAGGTGCTGGGGAGTGTTGAAATGTTATTGCTTGATTTTTATTTTTATTTTGGCTTGGACTATGTGAAGAAACTAGGGAAATTATTATTATCTTTTTCTGGTATTAATTGAGTGAATTTTGAAAATTATTTATTTCACAGTTAGGTCTGATTTTCTTCCCCAGTTATCTAAAGATTGCTGCTTGAAGCATTTTATGTGTTTTTTTTGTCTGAAATTTATGTATTTGTATTTCATATGATCATGTGAAGAACTACCTATTACCATTTAGATAATCACACGAGCATAATCATTAAAGGTCTAAGACTCACCAAGGTGCCAAAATATTCGAAGCGAGCTTGAGAGAAGTATTTCTTATTATAAAGCCGAAGAGATTTCTAACTGCTTTTTGGTGATTTTGTGTCACAACATATGATAAAAAAGATAATTAGTTGCTATATCTCACTTGAAAACATCCAAAACGGACTCCAATCAAATCCAGCTGTTTCTAATGCAGTTATATTTTATTTGCACTATCTTATACCTTAACCTTCCTTATCTCTCTTCCACTCTATCATCTCCTAACTTTTCTCCCATAGTTTATCATTCAATCGCTCTTACTTCAAAAGATTTTACCCCAACATTACTGAACCCAACCTAGTAGCCTACTCATGCTGTAAGCTTTTTAACACACCCATTAAGAATAAATTCCATCATCTTAGAGTTTTAAAGCCTTTATCACAGCTATATTTCATTTCAACATCTTCTCTCTTGCATTTTGTTTACAATTTTTGGTCTCTTATGTATTTAATTCCCTTCTAATTGTAAGACTTTTTTGACATGTCAACAATCAAAACTCATGATGCAAATTATTCTAAAAGGTCAAATTGTCCTTAATTATTCTTTCAAATTAATTTAAACCCAAAATTTGAGTATGGGGATGAGAATTTTTTCTATCAGTTACCTTCTTGTTTACTAATCTTTTTAAGTGTTTAATTAGTCTTTCTTTGTGTTGAACATATCTTATCGATATGGAAAGATGGGGACTTAATTTCAATCTGCTTGCACGAAACAAATTGATTTGAATGTTTGTGTATATATTGAGACGTTGATGTAATTTAATAATTTCTCCATCCCAAAGAGAGACCATCTTGGTCCTGGGTTGCTTTAGTAGACATGAAAGGGTTTTCGTGTGAACTACTTTTATTTAAGGGTAAATGACGTTAAAAATCAACGAATTTATACGTATTTTCTGTTTTAAACAACCAAGTACAAATTTTTCTAGTTAAACATCAAATTCAAGAGAGAATTTATTTTCTCATTTTTTTTAAACAAACGTTAGTTGACCAAGTCTAGCCGTCTGCTCTAAATGACGTGGCTTTTTAAATTATTTTTCCCCAATAATTAATGACGTGGATATGGTGACATAGATTTCACTCTCAATTGACATGTTAATACTTATATGGCTTGTCTAAATTTAATTTAAATTATGATGTGTCAAAAAAGGATTTCAAAATTGAAAAATAAAACAAATAAAAATACACGAGGGCAACAATGTAATCAATCAAATTAACTAAATTAAATAATAAGATAAAAACTAACAAACCCATTTGCAATTGTTTCCAAAATTTAGTCTATGTTCATCTTCAACAGCACCTACAAAAACCCTAACCATAAACCACTTCCATAACAGCCGCCACCATGACCACCACGACACCACCCAACTACTAGACGCAAAGTTCATCTACGAGACGCAAAGTTAATCAAAGGCGCAGAAATCGAATAACGGCTAAATCAAAGTCTCAATCGATTATCAGATGAGACAATTATATAGAGAGAAACTTGAGAGACGATTACCTCGTCCCCTAGAAATCCTAATCTCGCCGTCTAAAAGCAATAGAGAATGTTGAGAGAGCGATGAATGTGAGCCAGAGTCGGCGAGCTGGTTTGGGCGGAAAGGTCCATACGAAACGGAGCTTGGGTCGGAGCCCCAAGAAGACCAACCCGTCCACCGTGGCCTCCATGACCATTCGATCACAAGACCAAGCATGACGGCGAGTGGCGACCCAAATCGGAAATGCACAAAGCAAAATGTTGACGAAGGTTTCGATATTCGCTGGTTTCTTAACAAAATCAAGCCAATAATTCTCCATTTCTGATCTAAATTATATATATGTATATATATATAGATGAATGATGAAGTTCAAGAATTAAGCCATTAAGTTTTACATAGATCAAAGCTAGAGAGAGGGAAAGGGGGGAGGAAATTTAGAGAGAGAAAGGAAATTATAGGGGTTGAAAATTGAAAATCTTTTAGAGAGAGAAAGTGAGATTTGAGTGGAATTTTGAGTCAGATTATCCTAAGTCATTTTTTGTTAGTTAAAAAATGAATTAAAAAGTCAGCTCAGGAAAAATAGACAGTCAGACTTGGTCAACTGACATGTGAAAATAGATTCTCTCTCTTGACTTTGATATTTAACTGGAAAAATTTGTACTTGGTTGTTTAAAACAGAAAATACGTATAAGTTGGTTGGTTTTTAGCATCATTTTCCCTTTATTTAACTACGTATCTAGTAAGTTTTTATAGCCAAAGAAATAGTAAGTTCAAGCTTTTTTTTGTCGTTTTCTTTTGTTTCTTAATTTAGCATATATCCATTTTGTAAACTTTAAATTTTATTTTATAACAATAATATGTAATGCGAGCGCATCGCATGTGTGCCTGCGGCTAGTATAGTATTAAAGAGGAAAGTAGAGTTGCTCCTGTACCCTTTATAGAACGTGATATGTGAGTGCTAGATTTCTTAATCCATATACCTTGAGTGTTTTGATCTTACTAGATAGGCATGGTTTTCCTTTTAGACTGTAAATGGTTATAGATAGAATATCAAAATATCTTCATTTTCTCTTTTGAGTTTCTTATATTGGAAATTAGAATGTAGAAAATTGTGATATGTATCATATATCAAGTTATTCTATTTATGCATGCTATTGTATTACGAAATACGATCTTTATAAATATTTGACTTGTATAGATCTATATAAATAATATGCTCAACATACATATATCTCTTTGTAGACATTGGAGTTGGAATTTTGAATTTTTTGTTTTTTTGGGGGTTACACGGTGTGGGGTTTGGGGATTGCTTTACTTTTCAAATTCCATCTGTAGTATTTGCAGTTTCTCAATTATAGTTTGCTGCAGAAGAAGTGGTAAAATGGAGCATGATGAGACAGGATGCCAAGCCCCTCCTGAAGGTCCTATTTTGTGCATTAATAATTGTGGCTTCTTTGGAAGTGCGGCCACCATGAATATGTGCTCCAAGTGTCACAAGGACTTGATTTTGAAACAAGAGCAAGCAAAGCTTGCTGCAACATCCATTGAAAACATTGTTAATGGATCATCAAGTGGTTGTGAGAAGGAACCTGTTGTTGCTGGTGCTGCTGTGAATATGCAAGTTGATGAAATAGAACCAAAGATCATCTCTCTGCCAGCATCTAATGTTTCAAGCTCTGGGGAGACGAATGAGATTAAGGCGAAAGAGGGTCCTAGTCGCTGCAATACTTGCAAGAAACGAGTTGGATTAACTGGGTTCAAATGTCGGTGCGGTAACCTTTTCTGTGGATCACATCGCTACTCAGACAAACATGACTGTCCCTTTGATTACCGCACTGCTGCACGGGATGCTATTGCCAAGGCCAACCCTGTTGTCAAGGCGGAAAAGCTTGATAAGATCTAAAGCTGATGAGTAAATTTCGTATGTTGAATGTGTTGCTCCTAGTTTCACAAGGGACTTCATCCGATTTGGCTGCATATCATATCAGATGTCATATATTGTTTATTTCCTGGAAGGAAATGCTTTTTGGACATCTCTGCAGGTTTAAGAATAAGAACTCTGTATTCCTTGTGATTGACGAGAATTCGTTTGTTGGTCCAGTGGTCTAAGTCTTTATATGTGCTGGTTTGTTAGACATCACTCTGTTTAGCTTTGTAACGTGTCATTCTGGTTCATATGGCATTTCTCTCTGGTAGTACTTGTTTATGTGCAATTTCGAGTTTGATGGAAAACATCCATGGACGTGTGTTGGCTAGTAGTGTAAATTAAGATTCCCGGTGTAGCAGTCATTATTCATTATTACATTTCAGATTATATCATTGTGCCTGCTTATGCACTGTGTCATTCTGGTAGGTATGAATTTCAACTATGGGTACAGGTGAAAATGTGTTGTGCATGGTTCTCGGTGTGGATTGTACCTATTAGTTCCCTATTTTATTTAGTTTATGTAACAGTTTCTAACTTTATACTTGATGATCACCATCAGTGCTGCTCGTGTTTGGTGCTCATGCTTACCCCAATTATGGTTGGATTTCTAGTTAGAGTGCATCTACATATTTTTTTATTTTGTTTTGGGGACATGTCAACTAATTTCAGGTTAAATGTGGATTGCGACTAAAGTGAAATTGACGGCAATAAAATAGAATGCAGGTCCCTTTCTTATTACCTTTTATCTCATGTATGCATGCGTATTATTTGGGAAAATGCCTTTACATGCTTGAATTAGGTCAGGAACTTCTTTATTACCTTTTATCTCATGTATACATGCGTATTATTTGGGAAAAAGCCTTTACATGTTTGAATTAGGTCAGGAACTTCTTTGAGTATGTTGGATGTTGAAAACATTGCATGTCACTGGTTCTTTTTGGCCTTCATATGAACAGAATCGTGTCTCCATATCTAAATTGTTGGTACCCTTTTAAAAGTACTCCTCTTTGGGTGTAAGATGAATCGACCATGACAAGACTGAGTTGACCCAATGTGTCACAAATTAATAGCTGTATTTGATGTTCTTGGGATGAGACCTGTGAATCTTCTCCTAATATTTGTACTAAACATTATGTGTTGGCATATTGTTTCGGGTTAAATATACTTATGTCCTTCGAAGTATGACTCTTTTTATATTTATGACCCTAATGTTTAAAACTTTATATTAGCATATTTCAAGTAAACTTAAGTAAACAAAAGTGACCCAAAATAATTTTCCGGCCAAAAAAAATGTCTGAATGTTGACGTGTCACAGGAAAAGTCGTATTTCATTATATTTTACCATTAAAAAATTTTAATACATGTATATACTCACTTTCTCTCTCTAATCCACTTTCTCTCTCTAAGCCATCATCCAAGATCCAGTCTCTCTAAAATCCTTGATTTGAACCGACTCATACACCATCATCTTCAAAATGAATTAACTCATATCATCATCTTCTCTACTTTGATTTTCCTCTTCTCCACCATCATCAACAACGGAAGCAATCCTCTTCATAATCCCCTCCACCAAAACCTTTTCATTTTAAAAATTATTTCTTCATACCCATGCACTTCAAAAACCCTCTCCTTAATACACCACCTCCATTTTCATCACTGCAATAAAAAATTCTCCAAAATTCATCTTAATTAAAAATGCAATTAGATGCAAAAGAAAAAAGAAACATTTGATAGTAATGCCCTAGATCCACCGTTGCTAGTCCTATAAATAATTAGAAATGATTAACTTGTGATTAACTTTTAACAGAAAGGATGAATGATTAGATTATAAATGATTAGCTTCACTCTCAACGAATGAGATTTCCTTCCTGGTCATAATAGAAGCAGAAGGTCCCTAGGGCACCGGTTCCGAGGCAAAGCCAGATCTGGACTTGACGGTCTCGAGCATTTGCTTGTTGATCTCCTTAGAGTAGTCTTGAAGGATTTCGATCCCGTCGTCATCGGTCGAGGCGAAAGCAGATGTAGAGGAGAATGCCTCCTCCTTGATGCAACGGGCGATGACAATGGCCTCAGCTTTGGCAATCGACACGTAGCGCTTGGAGAGGACGGAAGGGGTGGAGAGAGTCTCGATCAGGCGTTTGACGATGGCGTCACAGGTGCATTCAGTGGGCAGCCAAATGCTGAAAAAAAAACGTTCTGTTTTGTTGGCTTTTGGGGTTCTTGAGGCTTTTCTTCAGTTTTGGCTATTGTTGAGGTTTAGAGCTTTGATTCGACTTTGGGTGTTCTGTTTTCTTCTTCGAAATGGTCAATCGTTTCTAGGAGTTGCTCTTTTAATTTGTTTTGTGATATGAAACCAATGATATTATAAAATGTGGAAAATGAGTATATATATGGATTTATTTTGTTTTAATGGTAAAATACATTAAAAATACGAAGTAAATTACAAATATAGTGAAATCCAAGCCTTTCCGGTGACACGACAGCATTCAGGCATTTTTTTTTGCCGGAAAATTTTTTGGAGTCACTTTTGTTTACTTAAATATACTTGAAGTATGCTAATGTAAAGTTTTAAATATTATAGTCACAAGTGTAAAAGAGATCATATTTTGAGGGATAGAAATATATTTAACCCTATTATTTCTTTGATGATGCTTTCTCAAGCCCACAAAAAGCCGTTTGATATATATCTATGAATATATATATATATATATATATATATATATATTCTTTTTCTAATCATTTGTGAAATCTTAAAATCAAAAAATTGATGTGAATTTGTTTGATTTTGATTAATAAGTAGTTTATAAAAAATATTAGTAGATACGAAATTGTTCGTTAATAGTACTAAAAGAAAAAAGATGTTCAAATAATTAAAATAATGACTCTTCTTGTACAAGGGGAGAGTAATATTTTAAAGTACTAATTAGAATTTAATCACTATTATTAAAGAAAAAAATACTTTTGATTTGTCACTTCGATTAATGTCGTGCGAATATTTTGTCCTACATTTCACAAAGAGTATCATTTGTGAATATTTTAGTTTTATTATTATTTTTTTAAAATAAAGAAAGTTTGAATTCTTTTGAAGATGCTAACACATAATCTTATAAATTACCATCATAATTGCATAACATGTCATCACTATTAAAGTAAAAGATAAATATGAAATAAAAATATACTATAAAATTTGTAAAAGTTTCATATAAGACTCTTCTATGAAACCAAGGGAGTGTATCTATAAGCCCATATTATAGGAAAAGATATTAATACAATATTACTATTCTGGAAAAAATATTTGCTTACAAAATATCCAAGGAATTGATATACTCCTTCACAAGTAAAAGTTGGTGAAATCACTCGTGTAGAGAGACCCCCCTTAATAATCTCCCCAAATAGACACCTACTTAAATATCTTGTTAAGCTTCAAGTGAGATTAAAATGCAGCTTCAAATTTCTGCAAGTTAATTTGAAGTTTAAATTTAATTTATTTTCACAATATTGGTTTAACTTTAAAGCAAGTATTTGCTGGTTTTAATATTGATTAAGGTTGGTTTAAATTATAATTTGAGCTTAAATTGTCCAACCAAAAGAAGATATAATAATATCACTGCAAATTTTGTGAAGACCCGAAGAAAATCATCTCAACTTTAGCAAATAAAACTAGTCATCCGCACATAAGTAGACCATGAAAAGCACTTAAAACTTTTTCTCAACAAAAAATGCACAACACAAAGGCCATGTTTGTTTTATTCTATTAGAATCCTACCAAGTCTATAAAAGGGACCAAAATTAAATGCCACAACTACACAGAGCAACATTCCTCTGGGCTCAGGTACTTTCATTTCTGAATTAGCAATTATGACTGCAAGTAAACAAGCACTTGACTCTTATGTTAATCTACTGTAGTTAAATTTTACCCGACAAGGTACAACTTCATAGCCTAAATTGTATAAAATAGTTAAAATCAGATTGAGATCCCCCTGGATTCAGCTTCCAGATACTTGCAGATCCTCTCCATAACCTCTCTACCTTTGACACTATTTTGCTGAAACCTGTCAACACATCTTTGTTCTATCTTCTCTGCCATTGACGCCAATGCTGAAAACGGCTTTATCCGTATACTAGTTTCCTGCTTGCAAATTGTCCACTCCTTTGGGTTATCCGGGTGAGGGTCATACCGGATCTTCTCTTCCACTTCAATGAACTTCTGCAGACTGATGTTACGGGTAGCTAGTTGCATTGATCGAGATTGTGCATCGACAACTGTTGATTCAACACAATGGCAGATATCTTGACCGACGATTTTGCGTACAAACCATGGTCCTGGAGCATGGATAGTGATCGCGCGAGTGGTGAAGAGCTTTCCTGACTCAGGCTCAAGTTTGCGATTCAAGGTGTCAACTTCAAGGATGTGAGACAGTATACGCTTGTTCTCAGGGTCCGCAAACTTGCGCCAAGATGCAGAGGTTACTCGCTCCCATGGGTGTTTGAAAGTGTGCTCTTGTGAGTATGCTCTAACCATATTGTTCTTTTTGATGTACCTTACTAAGATAGAATGAATGACAGCTAGAAAGTTAGATACAATGGTAACAGAAAGCATTGAGGTACACCATCGCTCCTCACAGAATAAAAGTTGTGAACGCAATTTCTTGAAGCGGAACAGTGCATACCAACAGCAGATAACAAATAATCAAACCAAGGTATGCGGCAATAACAAATACTCAACCAACGAATGCTGCAATAACAAATACTCTAACCAACGAATGCCAATAACAAATACTCAAACAAATGTATGCGGCAATAACAAATATCCAAACCATGTATGCGGCAATGACAAATAGTGAAACCAACGCGGCTTAAAAGAAAGTATAAACTACAATTCGTTAACTTGCAACCACCATCAATCAGTTTTCATCAAAACACTAGGGCAGCATATATAAATTCTTTGCAATTACAGTGCAGCATATAGGATTGTATTAAGCAATTAGTATAGTTGACCCAAAAAACCAGTTATAATTAGTTGTCAAAGACATTTTGAATTTAGCAATTGCAATAATGGACTTTTCTTCCCTGTGTGGTTCCAGAAAATACATAGATCTCTTTATAATCAATCCCACTCCCAACCCATATCTCTATCCTAAATTCACATTATTAATAAATTGTTCAGAACAAAAGAAGCAACAATATCACATAGATTACCCCATGTTCCAAACCAACAACTGATGTAACTAAATAGGCAAAACTCAATCTGGGTCATGGAATAAGAACATACTTCACATAGAATAATCACTCAAACACAACAGTGGAGCCCCATGATTATCTTGAAACAACAATGAATGCTAATTGTCTTGCAGTTATTGATATCTGCTAAATGTATATTCGAATTACTACTAAATAAATCTCAGGTTTGTATTAGGTATTCTTTGGTTCCAAACATGGGGCTTACATATCCCCAGGGGGGCTGATTACAAAAGAGGGGAGAAAAAACTATAAAATTTGTCAAACACTAAGGTTTAACTTTAAAACCAAGAGAACTTCAATATTCCATAGCAACAACAAAACTACTAAAAATCACTATGCATAGACTAAACACACATATTTGAAATCAAAATTTAATTTTTGAAATGAAAAGAAAATAATAGTAGGTGGGCAAATGTAGACAAGTGGATCAAGGCAGTGGATACATGTATGTGTTATTTCATTATGATTTCTCCAGATAGCATATATCTTGAAAAAAATAAGACATGAGAAAGGCCCATCATATATATCAAAACACATAATTTAACAAACGTGTGCCCCAATTTAAACGAGATACCCAAAACAGATTAAGAAAAATGCACATACACAAATAAACATAGCACAATGGTACCATTGATTACATATGGAGGTCCAACAAATCCAAAATCGAAAATGCAAAATCCAAAATGGGTCTCAAAAGAAATCTAAAATTAAGAAAAGGGTCTCACAGAAATCTCAAAATCAACCATTTAGTAACCCAAAAAAAAGATTAAGAAAACTTCACATATGTGAATACACATATACACAGTGGTACCATTGAATACATATGGAGGCCAAATAAATCCAAAATGGGTCTCACAGAAATCTCAAAAATCCATCATCTAGAACCCCAGAAAATACTAATTCCAACAATGGATTCCTAGGTCAATCTAACCATAAATATACCCAAAATTAGTCGGCTAATTAAAAAAAATAAAATTAATATTCTGAAACCCAAAATAACAGACTTATAAGAGAAGTAAATGAATTTGTAATTTAGAGGGTAAAGAGATCAAAATACCTGTTTCTTGCAGTAATAATTGAGAACGCCTCACTCAGATCGCAGACGACGCAGAGACAGAAAGGGAAAGGAGAAAGAGAAAGGGAGAGAGTGGTCATTAAGACGAAGAGGTTGTGTTTGGGTGTTATTTGGTGTATGTGTTCTCTAGAGGTGTGTCGGTTAGAAGACTCCACGTGGCAGTTAGGCCTTGACCTAAGGTTGTTTGTGGAATTTTCTTTTTTTTTTTTTTCTTTGTTTTTTTTGGTATATTTAGAATTTACAAAACGTGAGAAAAAAGAAAGAAAGAAAAATTTAAATTAATATTACAATATTTATGTTTTCAACTACTAAGTCCATTCTAATTTTTTTTAAAGATTCAAAAGAGTTTTTATCCTTTTTTTTGATAAAAAACACTAACACTCACTATAATTGCTGTACATTCATATTTATTTTTAGATATACTCCCTTCGTAAATATAATTTATATATTAAAATACAATTTTACATTATATTCCAAAACGTCTGTTTTAAATATAATATTTAAAAGTAAACGAATATATATTTTTAAAAAAGAAATCAATTTCTAAATTATAAATTGATTGAAAATTACGGGTTCAATGTTTTGTTTATAGTAGTCAAGTGATACACGTATTTGTGTGCAAATAAAAAAGTAGAAATAACAATTAATGAGTGGAAGAAATTAAGAATAATAGACAGTGAGAGTGGGAGTGGGAGAGAAAAATTAATAAAAAAATAAATTGGAGTAAAATTTAAGAGATATTAAAAATCAAGAAGTCAAAAATCTAAAAATAACTATCCCTATTACTCTTCCTTAATAACATAAATGAATTTCATATTCAATGAACTTAAAAGATTAAAAGATGAAACGTTTTCATTTGAAGATTGAAAAAGTGTTATGATTATGTTTAAATATTATTTCTATAATTTTAATTATTTTATAAAATTTGATGTTATTATAGTACAAGCATGATACGTGAGTAAAGCACATGCAAGTTTATACTAAATGACCAACAAAATTTTCATATATCATTTTTTTTGTATAGATATAACCCTTAAAACACACATACATATCAAAAGTTAAAATATCTCAATTCAAATAACTTGAACTAAGACTAAACAACAGTCCACTATCGATAGATTTGTCATGCACCGAGATTAAACTTTTCCTAAAAAAATTCAAATAGAAAGATCTATCTGTTTTCATCTTGATCATTACCTAAGAAAATACAATAAAAAATTCTTATATTAGTATACATTCTAGGCATTATGAAATACCAATGTATATTCTTTTTTGGCATTTCATCAAATATGTAATGTTCACATGGGAAAGAAATGACACAACTTAGTGTAACAATATATATATATATATATAAGAGATCTTTCTCCAGCGAACCATATACCACGGACTATTGACGAATTTTAAAAAAAAATTACACGCGGGCCAATTTGGCCGGGTGAAGTGTGAAAAATGGGTCAACCATATTAACTAAAAAAACCCATTCGTAACTCATATTAGATGAACTCTTTCTCTCTCTATCTCTCTCTAACTCATCTCTATCTATTAGCTCTGGCCAAATCGAACGAGTGAACCATACAACAAATAGGGACCGAAATCGAGCCTAAAAGATCTGTAAAAGTTCAGGGTGTGAGTCGTATATACAGATAGTTGTATTTATCTTTCAGATTCTATCGATTCGTTGGAGCGCTGTGTAAACCCTAGAATTCCTTTGGGGGAGAAGAACAGATTGACAAAGAGGCAGACTCATAGAAGAAGGTAATTAAATAATGAAAAAGTTGGTTTTGGTGTTCCCTTATTACGAATGCATTTATGTGAAGTAATGGTCTTTAAAAGGTTGCTTCAATGTCAAAACTTGTGTGTAATATCTGATTTGTCTTTTACTTTAGAAAGATATGGGACTTGCGACTACACCCGTTTGTTTCATGAGTACATTGTTGCCTCCGTTTGAATATGATGCTTCTATTATGGTATATGGCACTCTAAATATATAGCACTGTTGCTCTTTTTTTATTCATGATTTAGGCCATTGTCATAGTTTTAAGTTATTAAGAAAAATTATTTTCCAAGACCATGGAAATCTACTCTCTTTTTTTTTGGGAAGATTAACATGGAAAAATACTGATTTTGAAGTTTTTAGAAAGTTCTTAGTTGGATGAGACCATTTTAACGCAGGCCTTTAGAAGCTCTGTTTGTCTAAAATTTACTTTGCACAATACTTCTAACGGTAAAAGGGGGAATTAAGAAAATTAATAACATTATTTCTAACTGTAAAGGATTACTGAGTAAGTGTATATATTAAGTTCTGTTATGTATAGAAAATTAATGACATTGATTTTAATTTAATCGTACAGGTTATGGATGATAATTTAGAAGATGAAGTACGGGGTAGTGATGAATGTGGTGATAATGTAGACAATAGTGAAATGGATGTAGAGAATAAGAGAATTGAAGGGGAGAGTTTTGAGTTAATAGAAGAAGTTGGAAGTGATGAAGGTAGGAAAAATTTTATTTATAATCCGCAAGTAGTCGACTATCTCAAACCTAGTGTTGAAAAAGAATTCCAACCAATAGATGAAGTTAAGGACTTCTACAATGCATATGCTAAATAGGCGGGATTTAATATACGAAGTTGGGCTACTAAGAAAATCAAAGGAAGTGATGAAGTGAAAATGAAAGAGTATGTTTGTTTTAAAAATAAATTCTAGGGTATATGTAGTCACCCAATTTATTGAGGGCTATAGTCACCCTTTGGCAACTCCATCAAAGAAGCATTTATTAAGATTTCACTGAAGTGTTTCAAGTGCACAAAAGTGTTTGACTTAACAACTTGCCATGATAAATATACCCTCACATCAACAATTCAATTTTCTTGGAGTACATGCTGGAGGATTTGAAAATATTGGTGTAAACAAACAGATTTATACAATTATGAAAGGGATAGACGTAATGAGTTAAAGGGGCATGACGGAGAAATGTTGAGTGATTTTTGCAAATTAAAAAAGGGAAAGAATCCATCATTCACTTATGAAATTAAGGTCGATAATGAACAAAAGATAACACATTATTTTTGGGCTGACGCTACCTCTAGAAGGGCATATAGATTTTATGGTGATGTAGTCGTCTTCGATACGACATACAACACTAATCGTTATGGGCTGATTTTTGCACTACTGATGGGAGTTAACAAACATGGTCAAACCATAATTTTTGCTTGTGCATTCTTAAGTAATGAGACCTCAAATTTATTTGTTTGGCTATTCAACAAATTTTAGAGGTTATGCTAGGTGATGCCCCTAAAATGATCATTATTGATCAAGATCCCACGATGTCTAAAGCAATTTTAAAAACTCTTCCGGATATATTTCATAGATACTGTAGTTGACACATATTGACAAAATTTTTTAAAAAGCTAGACTCGATGAAGTATAATACTCACTATAATGAATTTGCAGATTGTATTTGGAATTTAGAGCCTAAAGAAGGGTTTGATTTGACATGAACGGAGCTTGTTTGGAGGAGTGGGTTACATGACAACAAATAGTTACAAACAATGTATGAAATTCATTCAAATTGGGCGCCTGCTTATTGTAATCATCTTTTCTCGGCCAATATGTCAAGTAGCCAACAAGCGGAAGGCTCTCACACATTTTTCAAAAGATATGTATCTAAGAATAATTCATTAGTTGATTTCATGATTCAATTTAGTAGGGGACTAGTACGCCAACGTCAAGAAGAGTTGTTGGCCGATCACAAAGATTTGATTGAGAGCCTAAAGTGAAGATGAATCATGACTTTTTATTTCAAATGGTTGATATTTATACTCGAAAAATATTTTATAAATTCTAAGATGAGATATGAGAATGCTTGAATTACCTTTTTGAGCTTATCAAGGAGAGTGACAATCAATGTGTGTTTGAACTTCATAGGAAAAAAATGTTTACATGTAGAGTGTGAGAACTTATTTATGACAAAGAATTGAGTTTTGTTTCATGTAGTTGCCACAAGTTTGAGAGTATGGGGATACCATGTAGACTGTGCTTGGTTACTTGCACAAAATGCATGATTTTGAAGAATTACCATAACAATACATCTTGAAAAGGTAGACTAAGAAGGCAAACTCCAGGATAGTGGTCGATAATAAAAGTGACATAATGATAAATAGTGACAAAGAATATCTAATCAAGCGGAGTGAATTAATTCAATGTTATTTGGATGTTATTAATAAAGCCCACACAAACCAAGAAGGAATTAATATTTATAAAGATTTGGCTCATGCACTCGAATCAATCTTACTGTAGATAGTGGTAAAAGTTCAAAATGTGGAAGAAATGCAAGTGTAGCCTCCGGGAAGATGAGTTGTAATAAAAATTGTATTTATAATGAACCAAATCAAGTGAGGGCAAAAGGATATGACATAAGACTTAAAGGAGGGAAAGAAAGGGCATTAGGGAAGGAAAAAAAACTCAAAGGCTAAACGTTGTCATGGTTGTGGCAAAGTTGGATAATCACATGACAAAAAAAATTGTCCAGTGGTTGCACATCGGTAAGTAATATTTATGATAGGTCTCCGATTTTTTAGAATATTTTGATGATAACAATAATTAAGAAAAAGGTAACAAAAGGGTAGAATCCTCTCCATAGGTTTTATTTTATAGTTGTTTTGAATTTTTCTCATTTACCTTGACCAAAATATTTTTCCTATTACTTATTGAATTTATTTTTCTTAAACCTTGATAATCTAATATCAAGTGTGAAAGAAATTAATTCATAAAGAAAAAGTTACGAAAGCAATAAGAACTCCTATTTATTTCTTAAAATGAATTTCAAAAAACTAAAGGTTTCAAAAATCTCTTATGGGCAAAAAGTAAAAGAAAATATAATATATATATATATATACCGAATATATATATGTATGTATATATGTATATATTTGTGTATGTTATTCGTGTGCCCATGTAAGGAAACTTGCAATATCTAAATTAATGTGCATGTGCATATGTGTGTGACAAACATTTTGGGACAAAATTCTTTGCTCCATCCGTATGTATGCTGCCCGTGTTAAAAGATAAAGGCTAAGCCTTTGAAAGAATGCATTGAAATCTTATTGATATATTCGTGGGACCCATGAACTTAATTGAAGTAATAGATTTGCAAGGATTAAATCTATATGAAGATATGCATTTATTGAATAGGCATGTGCTAGAAATTTTGCCTTGACCAAATTGATTGTACTGGCAGTGTATGTTTTGGGCAATCCGAGCATTATTTATCCATGTCATCCAAACCTCTCATTCTTCAAACAAATAAATCTGAGCCATCAATTTCAAAAATTAACTTATAAATTCCAAGTATACCCTCGACTCAGTATCTGCTATAAATAGCAAAGCTTGCTTCGGTTTTCATTTGCCAATTCCAAAAGAAAAAGCTTACTCCTTGCCTACATTTTCTCTCTCTAAAAAGCTTTAGCTCTCTTCTATTTTCAAGGTTCTGATTAGTTAAGGAAGAGAAAATTGGTCACAAGTGTTTGAGATAAGTTGTTTAAATTATTTAATTGCATTATCTCTTACTTGTTTATGATTATAGATATACAAATACAAATTGTTATACACAATTATATATATCTATATTTCATCTATTTATTAATAATAAGTCAGTACTTAGACACCGATATAATTTGAATTTATTCACTCTTGAGTGAATTATTCAAACGGTCCTTAAAATCCTAAGTGGCTTTTTATTAATATTATTTATATAAATATTAGTAAAGTGGATTATAGCTTGATCGTCAGCACAACCCTGAGATACTTCTCTTATAGAGACGTATCCGAACAGTTTCTTGAATTTCTTGCGATCCACTGAAAATATTTATATAAGTATCAATTGTGAAACTATAAATTTTGCCCGTACTTAGAAACCGATATAATTTGAATTTATTCACTCTCGAGCGAATTATTCAAACGGTCCTTAAAATCCTAAGTGGCTTTATTTATAATCATTCACATAATAGATAAAATATTTTTCATATATCTTTGAGTTACAACAAATTTATTTGTTATATCAAATGCTGTTTATCTATATATGTTATTACAAGTATTTGAACCTAAAATCATTTTTTATACAATACTTGTTGCATAAATCAAAAGAAACACATTCTTTGTTATAAAGAATAAATACTTCTTTATAAATTTGCATTAAATTATATATTTGCTTATTTAGAAGCACTGATATTTATTGAGCATAAACTCATACCTGCTTGCATAGGAAGCTTATTTTCTCAAGTATAAAAGTCATTGAACTTTTATAAATATAACTGAACTTTAATTGCTATCTGCTTATTTGAAGAGCATCAAATATAAAAGTCATTTAAACTTTTATACACCTGTACTAAATTTCATCTGCTTATTTTAGAAGCATATTTACATCAAATCCATTTGTAAAAGGAAAAGGGTAGAGTTAGTTTCTTTTATGTATTTGTGAGAAAGACGAGTAATTCTTTGACCAAGACCAGAGTCTTAGAGAGGTCAGCTGGGAGTTGGGTCTCTAGTGTACTTGTGAGGTGAGGAAGAGACTGTCGTTTCAAGACCAGATCATAAAGTAAAACTGAACTCAAAGGAAAGGTGCAACTAAGTTTGAGGAGGGAGCTGGGAGCTTGCTGTCCAAGATAATTAGTTGTGGAATAGTTGTAAGTTTATCTATAAAACTTTGTAAAGGCTTCTCCGCCTGTTGAAGGAGTATTTATTACTGATAGTAATAGGATCTCAAGTTCTGGAGAGGAGCTTGAGACTGGACGTAGCAACATACCCTGAATGTATGTTGTGAACCAGACAAATCTCTGTGCATTGTGTGATTAAATTTTTATCATCTTGCATATTAATTTCTGACACTGCAAATTAATTTACTAAAAATTTAAAAAGGCCTTAGATAATTTTTAAACGGTAATAATCTATTCAACCCCCCCTTCTAGATTATTATTGGACTTTCAATTGGTATCAGAGCGGTGCTCTTTAACTTGTTTGTTGAGTAAGTACAGGCATACCAAAGAGTAGATCCATCTATGGCCTACAATGCTACCGGTTGCGGAGAAGGACTATCAATGTCCAGACCTCCACTATTTGATGGTACAAACTTTGCCACCTGGAAAAACAGATTCAAAATCTATGCCAAGTCACAAGGAATCAAAGTTTGGCTTGCCATAGAACGAGGTGTGAAAGTTCCCACAAAAATTGAAGGAGAAAAGATCGTAGAAAAAGATGCTGATGAATTCACCACTGAAGATGAAGAGGCTATGAACATAGCATCTAGAGCCGAACAAGTGCTGACCAGTGCTCTCATAGAAAAAGAGTACAAAAGAGTTAGCAACTGCAAGAATGCAAAAGAAATCTGGGAAAAATTGATTATAACCTATGAAGGAACCAATCATATCAAAGAAACCAGAAAAGATGCTCTAATCCAAGAGTATGAAAACTTCAGACTTGAAGAAAATGAAAAAATCATTGATATGGAAACACGTTTCTCCAGAATCATTGATGAGCTGGAACAACTTGGAAAAGCTTACACAACCAATGAGAAAAACAGAAGAATTCTCAAAGCTCTTCCATCCGTATGGAAAATGAAAGTTACAGCTATCAAAGAAATGCAGGATCTAACTGTCTATCCGCTTGACAGTCTTATTGGAAATCTTCGAGCTCATGAAGTCGACATGCTAGTCGAAAAAGCAGGATCGGATACAGACCTCAAAAAGAAAGGAATTGCTTTCAAAGCTCTACTTGTAGATCAAGAAAGCGATGATGAGGAGTTAAATGAAGAACTCCTAAGTTTAGATAATAATGAAGTTGCTTTATTATCTAGACAACTCAGGAGGGTAATTCAAAGTAAAGCCAGAAAATATGGCAAAGGCTTTCTGAAGACAAACAACAACTATAACAACTTCAGAGGCAAACAAATCTTCAAACCAAAACCACAAGGAGGAAATTTCAAAGCAAACAACAACTTTAGAAATATCAGCTCAAATGAAAACTCAAATACATGTTTCGAATGCAACCAGCCTGGACATTTCAAAAAGGATTGTCCAAAATTAGTCAACAACAAAACACTAGTAGCTGAGGAAGGCTGGGATTTAAGTGACGAAGAAGGAACTACTGAGCAAACTGAAGAAAAAGCAAATTTGTGCTTAATGGCAGATGACGATTCATCACCAAGATCTGAGGTAAATTCTGAACATCAATTACCTAGTACTTCATTTGTCACACATACATTAGAAAATATAAATGAAGAACATCATGAATTACAAGAAGCTTATAATTGTTTATATGAGGACAATGAAATCATTAAAGAAGATTTTATTAAATTAAAAATTTCATTAGAAAAATTAATTAAGACTAACAGAAATCTTGAAATAGAAAATTCAAACTTAATTATAATTAATGAAAGCTTAAAAGAAGAAAAAGAAAAATTAGAAAATGATTTTTCAGAGAATTTATTACTAAAAGAAGAAATTGAAAAATTAAGAAAATTAAATAAAGATCGTGAAATAGAAAATTCAACACTTATTATTTCTGTTGAAAATCTTGAAATTGAAAATTCAACACTTGCTGTAGTAAATGAAGATACTCAAATACAAAATCAAGTGCTGAGCAAAGATATTTCATCTCTAAAAATAGAAGTTGAAAAACAAAAAGAAGACTCTTATTTAATTGATCAAATTAACACTTTAACTAAAGAACGTAATGATTTAAATACCATAGTTCTTAAATTCACTAAAGGAAAAGAAAACCTTGATGTTATGTTAAATCAACAAAAGTGTGGATTTAATAAAGAAGGATTAGGATACATTGGAGAATCGAGTAAAACAAAAGATAAAGGACTCTATCATGTTAAGAGTAAAGAAAAAGAAACTCATACATCTCCATTTACCAAATGTTCTTACTGTAATCGAAATGGTCATTCTATTTACATGTGCAATGCTCGAAATGGAAACTATAAAGGTAAAATGATTTGGGTTCCAAAAGGAACTTACGCTTCACCGATCATTGTAAAGAATACAAGAAAAGAATTTTATAATAAAAGACCTTACAAAAATTCTCATCATCATTATTCAGGATATAAGAATAAAATGAATTATGCTTACTATAGACCTGCTACTCATAGAATGCTTGTATCCACTGAAGATAATTATCCTGTACCCAGTTTTGTAAAGGAAAACACAAGTATTCCTTATACAAAGTGGAGAACTTACCCAAAGGACCCTCCTTATTAAAGGGTACCAATTTGTGAAAATAGTATATATTGCAGGAATGTCTCACAGCTGCAACTGGTAAAAGCAAATGGTATCTCGACAGTGGTTGTTCAAGACATATGACTGGAGACAAATCAAAATTGAATAATCTACAAGCCACAGACTATGCTGAGGTAACCTTTGGAGATGACAATAAAGGTAAAGTAGTTGGAATTGGTAGTGTGGGTAACAAACACATAACAATTTCTAACGTACAATTAGTCACAGGACTAAGGTATAATCTTCTATTTATCAGTCAATTATGTGATAGTGGTTTTAAGATATCTTTTAATACTCATAATTGCTCAATATTTGATCAAGCTGGTAAGTTAGTTTTATTATGCCCTAGAAACCAAAATGTGTACACGTGTGACCTAGATGAATATTCTCATCTAGATAATGTATGTCTTGTATCTGCAAATGAAGATCCTTGGCTTTGGCATCGCAGATTAGGACACATCAACATGAAACTTATCAATAACATCTCTTCTAAGGATCATGTTCGTGGTCTTCCTAAAATAAAGTTCTTTAAAGATCATATTTGTGAAGCATGCGAATTAGGTAAACAAATTCATGCATCTCATAAACCTAAACTCACAGTGTCAACCTCTCGACCTTTAGAACTCTTACATATGGACTTAGTAGGACCTATTCCTAAACACAGCATGGGTGGTGCTGTATATATTCTAGTTTTGGTCGACGACTATTCTCGATTTACTTGGGTCGATTTTCTAAAATTTAAAAATGAAGCTATAAATTCCTTTTGTGCTTTATGTAAGAAAATTCAGAATCAACAGGGAAGTTCTATTGTTTATATCCGCTCTGATCACGGAAGAGAATTTGACAATTCTGACTTCATTATTTTCTGTGATGAGCAAGGTATAAGTCATAATTTCTCAGCTCCTTACACACCACAATCAAATGGTGTAGTTGAAAGGAAAAATCGCACTTTACAAGAAATGGCTAATACAATGTTAAATGAATATCGTCTTCCTAAATATTTTTGGGCTGAAGCTGTGGTAACATCTTGTTATATCTTAAATAGAGTTTTATTAAGACCTATTTTGCTCAAAACTCCCTATGAGCTTTATTACAAAAGAACTCCAAAAATAAATTACTTTCGTGTTTTTGGGAGTAAATGTTTTATATTAAATACCAAAGGACATCTGTTAAAATTTGATCCCAAATCCGATGAAGGAATTTTTCTGGGATATTCACTTAATAGCAAAGCATATAGAGTCTTTAATAAACGAAGTTTGGTCGTTGAGGAATCAATGAACGTAACATTTGATGAATCTCAACCTCCTCCCAAATATAAAGAATTAGTTGACAGTGATGTTGTCATTGAAGATATTCTCAGAAATATGGAGGAACCAAAACTAGATAATGCATCTCCACCTGTCAGTATTAATCCTCTTGAAAATCTCAATCCTCAATTGAATGACTTGCCCAAAGACTCTCATATTATCAAAAATCATCCCATAGAAAATGTGATTGGTGATATTGATAAAGGAGTCCTTACCAGATCACAAGCTCATAATTTAGCTGGTCATTTATCCTTTTTATCCCAAATTGAGCCTAAGAATATTAAAGATGCTTTACTAGATGAAGATTGGATAATTGCTATGCAAGATGAACTTGAACAGTTCACCAGAAACAAAGTCTGGGAGTTAGTTCCGAAACCCGAAGATACTTCCATTATTGGAACTCGATGGGTTTTTCGTAACAAGTTAGATGAAAACGGAACTATTATACGTAACAAGGCCAGATTAGTTGCACAAGGGTATAATCAACTTGAAGGTATTGATTATGATGAAACTTATGCTCCTGTTGCTAGAATTGAATCTATACGCATGTTATTAGCTTTTGCATGTCATAAAGATTTTAAACTGTTTCAAATGGATGTCAAATCTGCATTTTTAAATGGTATTATTGAAGAGGAAGTTTATGTTAAACAACCTCCTGGTTTTGAAGACTTTGATCATCCTGAATATGTTTACAAATTACATAAAGCCTTGTACGGTTTAAAACAGGCTCCCAGAGCATGGTATGAACGTCTAAGTAAATTTCTACTTGAAAACAATTTTAAAAGGGGAACTGTAGATACTACCTTGTTCACCAAATACAAAAATGATGATATTCTTATTATTCAAATTTATGTTGATGACATTATTTTTGGTTCTACTGACATTACTATGTGCAATGATTTTTCTGAGAACATGAGTAAGGAATTTGAAATGAGCATGATGGGGGAATTAAATTTCTTCCTAGGATTACAAATCAAGCAAGGCGAAAAAGGTATTCATATTTCTCAATCCAAATATTGCAAAGAAATGATTAAGAAATTTGGTTTAGAGTCTGTAAAACCTCTTAATACTCCTATGTCAACTACTGATAAATTAACTGCTGATGAAAATGGAAAAAATGTTGACACAAAGAAATATAGAGGAATGATTGGAAGCCTATTGTATATCACAGCTAGTAGACCTGACATCATGTTCAGCGTATGTAAATGTGCCAGATTTCAGTCAAATCCTAAAGAATCACATTTGGTTGCTGTTAAAAGAATTTTTCAATATCTTAAAAGAACCACAGAGTTAGGCCTATGGTATCCTAAAAGTCAACCATTTAATCTTGTGTGCTTTTCAGATTCTGACTATGCAGGTCATCATGTTGATCGAAAAAGTACTAGTGGAACGTGTCAATTTTTGGGTGGATGTTTAGTTTCTTGGTTTTCTAAGAAACAAAACTCCGTATCTATTTCAACCACCGAAGCGGAATATATAGCTGCTGCACGTTGCTGTGCACAAATACTGTGGATGAAACAGACCCTTGCAGATTATAATATAAAATTTAACTGTGTGTCAATATTATGTGATAATACCAGTGCTATAAATTTGAGTAAAAATACTGTATTGCATGCTAGATCAAAACACATAGATGTTAGACATCATTTCTTACGTGATCATGTGAACAGTGGGACTATTAAATTAGAACACATTGACACAGATTTAAATATTGCTGATATATTCACTAAACCTTTAAGTTCAGATAGGTTTTGCAAATTACGTATTGAATTAGGCATGCTAGATATGTTTTCTTAATACTTTATGTTTATTTTATCTTGAATAATAATTAATATATTAATATTAGTTTCCTATAGTTAGTGTCATATACTTAATTTTTTTTAATTTAATATGATTTTGTTACTCATATAAATATATTTTAAAAATATATATATATATATATATATATATATTTCACATATATTTAATATACATTATTCTCTATTTATTGGTATATAAATATCCTTTCAAATTATATTATATATATATATATATATTATTTAGCCGGATTTAATCAGAACCATCGGATCATATTAAGAACACATCTAATGGTTGATAGCCTTAATCCGCGTGACTTGATTTAAGCCAATCAGAAGCAATCTAAGCAAAGCACCAGGATTCAAGCTTGTGACCGTTGGATCATCAAATAAAAAGCACAAATTCATCGTGACCGTCGGATCGAAATCAGCAGATAAGCATAAATGCTTAAAAACTCAGATTTCATCGTGACCATTGATCTCTTATGAGATTAGTCTTCAACCGTTGGATCACTCAGGTAACCCTAGCTTTAAATAGAAAATTTTTAACTTTCTCTTTCTTCTCTATCTCTTCAGCCGCTCAAATTTTCTCTCTCTCTCCAAACTCTCTCAAACCCTAACTTCTCTCAATCAAAATCGTCGATTTCCAGCTTGAATTTGAGAAAAGAAAACCGATTAAACGATTTCTCATCCTCTAAAACATACATTCACCGATCAGTTTTGCAAGTTTTTTTTTAAATGTTAAGTTTTATATCGTCATCGATCAAGTTTTTTTTTAAAGATCTACTTAGATCATTCTTTTATCAAACCTTGATCTACCTATCCAGTGGTGAGACCTTCGTCTTGCATGCGATTCTGGATTAATGGGTATCATTGACTTTCACTTCTACCAAAAATCAAAAAAAAAAATATATGTATATATATATGATATATATATATAATATATATATCCGTGCTGCGGTTTGTATGATCAACTGTCTGAAATTATGCTGAAAAGAAATGATTTTTCTTCATCTCAAATTAAAAAAATATTTGCTGTGCTCAGGTAACTCTTCTAAATTTTTGTTATGAAGATATATATATATATTTTCTTGGTTGGGAGTGGATACTGATGTCCACTAATTCTTTGTTATGAAGACATATATATTTTTTTTTGCTTGGTTGAGAGTGGATACTGATGAGATAAATGCATTTTTTTTGGGACTGAACTCTGTCAAAAATTGGGCTTTGTTTGTTAAATTTTTTTTGACTATCGGCTCTGTTTCTCAACTTTGTTTTCTTAAGTGGGGGAGCTATCTGAGTTCATTTCAATTGATTGAGTATCAATGAGACTAAATGCTTTCAGTGCTTGGATGAGGCTGATTTTTTTTTGCTATAATCATTTGCCGTAAAACTTTGGCTCTTATTAAATGCTTAGCTTCTGGATTTTGCTTTCCTATCTATGTGTGCTCAACACTGGCTGTCAGTTGTTAAGATTTAACTATCTAGTTCGTACTGTTGATACTCCTTTTGAACAACAACCTTGGTTTCAATTTTCTTAAAACAAATGAGGTTGGTCAAAGTGTTTAATACAAAAGATTTTGGAGTCACTTTACTGCTTTACTGCTACAAACACTATTTTATTTAATACTACTCGAAAACATTCTAAACAGTAAGAAGTATGGGTTCTTTTCTTAACAACTCTCCATGTATTTACTGATGCAATCTATTTTACTTGCTCCGTGCGTATCTTCCACTGTCAGACCTTATTTACTTCTTTGATCAAATGACACTCTTTGATATACACTACTTCTATAAAAGGCTACAACTAAAATGTTTTGTTTACATAACTCTTGCATGCTTACTTGAATATCATATATCTTTACTTCTTGAAGATGGAACCTATCTATTCTTCAAAAAGAAAGAAACTTGCACCTTATTCTGAAATACACTCATCAGGCTCTGTCCCTCTTCTTGTCACACCTTCTGCTCAAGACAAATATAGGTTCATGAGGTACAATCTGTCACCAGGTATAGGAGTTGCCTTCTGTAGTTTCCCAGAAATACTTGACCATCTTAAAGCCATAAGTTGGGAGAGTCTAGTTATATTCACTGACAGGAACATTTATCCCTTTCTGATTGCTGAGTTTTATACTCACATGGTCTTCAAAAGAGACCACACTGGTCTCTTAATAAGTATCAGCACATGCATTCAAGGTAAAGATTTTGTTATTGATGAGGATCTCCTCATTCATGCATTACATCTTCATCCATCCATGTTGGAACTTCCCAAAATAAATGAATATCTGCATCCTTTGGGAACAACAATGACTGAGTGCATGCTTTTTAAGCAAAATCTTTCCTTTACAACTGATCAACTCGTACCTGCTGTTTTGTTTGATGTCCCTGTTAATGTGGATTTGAAATTTCTGTCTCCTGCATGTCAGTTTCTTGGTAAAATTTTGAGGTACAATTTCATGCCTGTAAGAGAAGACCGAACCATGCATCCTTTTGATTTAGAAATCATTAAGTGTATTATGAACAAGTGCATGCCATATAATCTTGCATATTTTCTCTTGACCTCGTTTGAACATTGTTTCAACAACAACTGTCTGGGTTTTGGACTACTTCTCACTCATATTTTCAACTATCTTGAAATTGATCTCACTAATCATCAATTTCAAGCTGTTCAAAATACCAACATTGTGTCTCGGTTGCATATTCCTCCTACACCACTGATTGTGTTTAAACCTTGTGCTCCTGACACAAATGAGTCAGACCTTCATATGTCATCACAATTAGATGTTATACACAGTATGAACCAACTGATGTTATTTAATCTAAATAATGTCATGGTTCAAATGGAAACAATGCAACAAATGGTGCATCATCTTCAGGATATGTTACACTTTTTAATGGAAAATATGAAGCTTTCTATGCCTCCCTATCACTTTCCTGCAAGCTCAAGCACTACCCAGGTTACACCAACAGATCCCCTGCCTTTGGATGATGCTCTTCTCAATCTTGGTCATCATTTTTCTCCTCTCAATGAAGAAGATTACTAACTATTTGAGGACATGTAATAACTTTCTGCTACTAACTATTTACAAATATTGTAACTAACTAAATAATACTACTAAAAGTACCTATATATATATATAATATATATATATCTGTCTGTATGCATGCATGCAGGGAACCTATGTCTGAACTAACAACTTTTGCAGGTACTGTGCTTTGACTTTTTCCCCACTTTTTGTAATGACAAAGGGGGAGAAGAAAAATATCTGCTGACATGTGAACTGCTATATAAACATGGGATAGTAACTGTTAAACATGTGAACTGTTATTAGTACAACTGCAGTATAGTATTATAAATTGCTATAATATATTTTTAACTACTATAAAATCAGTTCACTGTCATGATGCAATGTTTTTGGCTGAACAGGAACTATAAAATTTTAAAATTTTATATATGCTCATTCTGAGGGGGAGTTTTCATAAACTAAGGGGAAGTGCTTTTATGAGAAAATATTTTTGGTATTGTCATCATCAAAAAGGGGGAGATTGATAGGTCTCCGATTTTTTAGAATATTTTGATGATAACAATAATTAAGAAAAAGGTAACAAAAGGGTAGAATCCTCTCCATAGGTTTTATTTTATAGTTGTTTTGAATTTTTCTCATTTACCTTGACCAAAATATTTTTCCTATTACTTATTGAATTTATTTTTCTTAAACCTTGATAATCTAATATCAAGTGTGAAAGAAATTAATTCATAAAGAAAAAGTTACGAAAGCAATAAGAACTCCTATTTATTTCTTAAAATGAATTTCAAAAAACTAAAGGTTTCAAAAATCTCTTATGGGCAAAAAGTAAAAGAAAATATAATATATATATATATATACCGAATATATATATGTATGTATATATGTATATATTTGTGTATGTTATTCGTGTGCCCATGTAAGGAAACTTGCAATATCTAAATTAATGTGCATGTGCATATGTGTGTGACAAACATTTTGGGACAAAATTCTTTGCTCCATCCGTATGTATGCTGCCCGTGTTAAAAGATAAAGGCTAAGCCTTTGAAAGAATGCATTGAAATCTTATTGATATATTCGTGGGACCCATGAACTTAATTGAAGTAATAGATTTGCAAGGATTAAATCTATATGAAGATATGCATTTATTGAATAGGCATGTGCTAGAAATTTTGCCTTGACCAAATTGATTGTACTGGCAGTGTATGTTTTGGGCAATCCGAGCATTATTTATCCATGTCATCCAAACCTCTCATTCTTCAAACAAATAAATCTGAGCCATCAATTTCAAAAATTAACTTATAAATTCCAAGTATACCCTCGACTCAGTATCTGCTATAAATAGCAAAGCTTGCTTCGGTTTTCATTTGCCAATTCCAAAAGAAAAAGCTTACTCCTTGCCTACATTTCTCTCTCTAAAAAGCTTTAGCTCTCTTCTATTTTCAAGGTTCTGATTAGTTAAGGAAGAGAAAATTGGTCACAAGTGTTTGAGATAAGTTGTTTAAATTATTTAATTGCATTATCTCTTACTTGTTTATGATTATAGATATACAAATACAAATTGTTATACACAATTATATATATCTATATTTCATCTATTTATTAATAATAAGTCAGTACTTAGACACCGATATAATTTGAATTTATTCACTCTTGAGTGAATTATTCAAACGGTCCTTAAAATCCTAAGTGGCTTTTTATTAATATTATTTATATAAATATTAGTAAAGTGGATTATAGCTTGATCGTCAGCACAACCCTGAGATACTTCTCTTATAGAGACGTATCCGAACAGTTTCTTGAATTTCTTGCGATCCACTGAAAATATTTATATAAGTATCAATTGTGAAACTATAAATTTTGCCCGTACTTAGAAACCGATATAATTTGAATTTATTCACTCTCGAGCGAATTATTCAAACGGTCCTTAAAATCCTAAGTGGCTTTATTTATAATCATTCACATAATAGATAAAATATTTTTCATATATCTTTGAGTTACAACAAATTTATTTGTTATATCAAATGCTGTTTATCTATATATGTTATTACAAGTATTTGAACCTAAAATCATTTTTTATACAATACTTGTTGCATAAATCAAAAGAAACACATTCTTTGTTATAAAGAATAAATACTTCTTTATAAATTTGCATTAAATTATATATTTGCTTATTTAGAAGCACTGATATTTATTGAGCATAAACTCATACCTGCTTGCATAGGAAGCTTATTTTCTCAAGTATAAAAGTCATTGAACTTTTATAAATATAACTGAACTTTAATTGCTATCTGCTTATTTGAAGAGCATCAAATATAAAAGTCATTTAAACTTTTATACACCTGTACTAAATTTCATCTGCTTATTTTAGAAGCATATTTACATCAAATCCATTTGTAAAAGGAAAAGGGTAGAGTTAGTTTCTTTTATGTATTTGTGAGAAAGACGAGTAATTCTTTGACCAAGACCAGAGTCTTAGAGAGGTCAGCTGGGAGTTGGGTCTCTAGTGTACTTGTGAGGTGAGGAAGAGACTGTCGTTTCAAGACCAGATCATAAAGTAAAACTGAACTCAAAGGAAAGGTGCAACTAAGTTTGAGGAGGGAGCTGGGAGCTTGCTGTCCAAGATAATTAGTTGTGGAATAGTTGTAAGTTTATCTATAAAACTTTGTAAAGGCTTCTCCGCCTGTTGAAGGAGTATTTATTACTGATAGTAATAGGATCTCAAGTTCTGGAGAGGAGCTTGAGACTGGACGTAGCAACATACCCTGAATGTATGTTGTGAACCAGACAAATCTCTGTGCATTGTGTGATTAAATTTTTATCATCTTGCATATTAATTTCTGACACTGCAAATTAATTTACTAAAAATTTAAAAAGGCCTTAGATAATTTTTAAACGGTAATAATCTATTCAACCCCCCCTTCTAGATTATTATTGGACTTTCAATTTACGTAATAGTAAACATTTTTTTTCTATCTCAATCTTTAAATGATGAGTGTTATTTTGGCTTTTATGTAGAGATTCTCCCGGCAATGAAGGTGCAACAATATTTTCAAGTTCAGAGGATGATAGTCATACTTCTAAAGGTTGGTTTAAAACTCACATGACATAAATTTATTCTATCTTTACTAGTTTTATGCACTATTTTGATAAACTAGTTTGATAAACCTGAAATAAAATAAACCTTTGCTAGAAAATGAATATAGTCGTATTTCCCTACTTGAAATCGATCTCATAAATTTGTTCCATCTTTTTGTTTTAGATTGCAACGATCAAGGAACAGCGACAACGGAAGATACCCTTCACCATTCGCCGTTACCTGCCCGATGGAAAATGAGGCTGTTTTATAAGTTCGTAATCCATAACTACTATTTCTTCAATCTTCTCTGTCTCAATCCTGAAACTTTTTTTATGTTGGTTATATGTCACTTTCTACAGCTATGAAGACTGGGGAGTAGATGAATTGACTATGGAAGATTCTTGGAAGAGACAAGTTGGGGGTGATTAATGTGGATTTGTTGTTCTTTGAAATTGTTCATTAAAGGAATATATATTGTAAGTTTGGGGAGATATGATATTGAAGATGTCAATGGTGTACTGTAACCATTAACATGATAATCTATTGATCTGAGGTTATATATGTTGTGTTCTGATTACTGGTGCACTAGTATTATTATCTCGAGTTATAAGCATTTCGTAATGTGGCTGTAATGTAATTGTTAATTAAGTTTATGTGATGTTTCTTCATTATGTTTTTGTGATGTCTCTTTGGGACGTCCGCAATGACTAATGAGATATTATGACTTTGACCCTTTTTCATTACATAATGTCCCAACTGTCGTAATGGTTATATATGTAAGGTATGCTAATTGTAAGAAAAATGTAACGTATGCCAATGTATTTCAATATCAATAAGAAAAATGACACAGCTCAAATAACAACACAATACTTGCTGAAACAACAAAGATGCAATCATGCAATGATTTTTTTAAACTAGAAATGTCTGAACCTATTTTACTTTAAACTTTAAGTCATAAGAGCAGCATTAACAAGTTGTCTAAAACAAATATCATGCTAGCACTCCTGATCTTGTTAAAAAGTCCAATCTTCTTAATGCTTTCCATTTCGAGTCTACTGAAAAAAGGAAAGGCTAAAACACGAATACCTAATTCAAAATATAATTACAACCAATTTAATAACATTAACAACAACATCGCATACATAACATTAACAATTATGACAAATCGCATAATTTGTTGCAATTGACACATTTCAATTTGCACCCTCGCTAATTCGCTGGAGTCGTTAGCATTCGTTGGATGAGTTGTTACATTTAAACGCTTGAATGTGTCCATTTGCAACGTCCCTTAATTATGCAACGTTCGAACATATTCGTCACACCAACTAATGAAGTTATCACATTGCTGCATAGTTTGGGACACAATAAATTTATTCACTTATGTAAAAGGACCAAACAAACAAATATTACAATAAATAAATACATACCACTATTCTTGGGCAAGAATAATAGTGTCTACCCGGATTCTTTTCCGATATTGAAAGTTTGACTATACAATGGGCTCGTACCACAACGACATATGAACGGAGGCCATATGGATGTAGCAGTAGACGAATTCGATTATATATTTTCTATCAACAGGCAGGCATAAAAAAAGGCATAAAAACGATCAATAATAATTTTAATTTAGCCTATAAATTATATAACCATGTAATTCAACAAGGTTCATATTGAACGACTTAATTGAAAATCCATAAACTAAATAACTAATTGAACAAGATATCCGTCTTAATTTGGAGAAGAGTTTCTAAATACTAAGATATAACAATAAGTCTAACGCAAGACTAGTTCTAATTTAAATTGAGACTATTGAAAAAATTGTATACTAGTACACAAATTTTTTTTTATAGTGATATGACAGTATGCTACTATATGAGGCCAGTATATGACACTTAGCAACATTTCATGTCTAGTGGGTTTTTGCTTCTGAATTTTGACACATCTTATTGGCATTTTAGAAGAGGAGTTGCAGGTGGGCATAGTGTGGGTATAGCTTTTATGTCATGCCACCACCAAAAATAGGTTGACATAATGGTGCCAATCTCTCTAATTAACTAGCCAGATCTATTATTGTATAAGCATGTAAAAGAAATGTAATTTATAATGATCCGATATGCTCTTCCTCAAATCATGCAATTCTGGCAAAAGCATTAACTAATTTGGAAGTCACCACTTACCTTATAGCTACACTTATAAACGAAAAAAATTCTTTTAAACTCCAAAAAACAAGTATTGTGCAAAGTAAATTTTAGACAAATAGAGCTTCTAAAGGCCTGCGTTAAAATGGTCTCATCCAACTAAGAACTTTCTAAAAACTTCAAATTCAGTGTTTTACTATGTTATTCCAACCAGCCTAACTAGGGAAGATTTACAACAAATCTGATCAAATTCTAATCACACAATCTTTTGTCAGATCATGGAACCATGGGATTTACTATGCTATTAATTGAATCGAGAGAAGAGTTTTAACTTAGGCAAGAGAAATAATTGAACCTTGCATTACCCAACCTCAGTTATAAAACTCATTTCACCATGCTACAATAGCTTTGAAGAACAGGGCTTTCTACCTTTTCCTTTTGTATATTGAGGAAACTGAAACTGGATCCAATTTCTGATCTTTTGCCAGATCAGAAAGCAACTTAGGCAATCCTAATTACTTCATAAACTAAGAATTGTAAATAAATAAATAAATAAAACCTCCTTAATTTTCCTTCAAAAATGGATGAACTGATCATCAAGCAACTAATTTCTGAAAATAATTAATATATCAAAATTCTACACAACTAATTTAAAATAATTGAGCCATGTTAATCTTCCCAAAAAAACAGTAGATTTTCATGGTCTTGGAAAAACAGTTTTTCTTAATAACTTAAAATTGTGACAATGGCCTAAACCATGAATAAAAAAAAGAGTAACAGTGCTATATATCTAGAGTACCATATACCATAATAGAAGCATCATATTCAAACGGAGGCAACAATGTACTCATGAAATAAGCGGGTGTAGTTGCAAGTCCCATATCTTTCTAAAGTAAAAGACAAATTAGACATTATATACAAGTTTTGACATTGAAGCGACCTTTTAAAGACCATTACTTCACATAAACGCATTTGTAACAAGAGAACACCAAAACCAACTTTTCCATTATTTAATTACCTTCTTCTATGAGTCTGCCTCTCTGTCAATTTGTTCTTCTCCCCCAAAGGAATTCTAGGGTTTACACAACGCTCTAACAAATCAATAGAATCTAAAAGATAAATACAGCTATCTGTATATACGACTCATACCCTGAACTTTTACAGATCTTTTAGGCTCGATTTCAGTCCCTATTTGTTGTATGGTTCACTCGTTCGATTTGGCCAGAGCTAAGAGATAGAGATGAGTTAGAGAGAGAAAGAGTTCATCTACTATGAGTTACGAATGGGTTTTTTTAGTTAATATGGCTGACCCATTTTTCACACCCCACCCGGCCAAATTGCCTTGCGTGTATTTTTTTTTAAAGTTCGTCAATAGTTCGTGGTATATGGTTCGCTGGAAACAGATCTCCTATATATATATATATGTATATATATATATGGGGACCGATACATAGTCAACATTGTAAATTTAAGGTTATCCTTACAAAGATCGTGACTGTCCATCCGTTGATCGAATGGTTAAATAGAGCCCCGTCCGCAATTTAGTATCCAGTATACCGCAGTTTAATATTGTGGATGAGATAAATGTTCAAAATACTCCTCGTAGTGCAAGTCTCTCGTTTGCAGTATTAAACTATGGAGCCTGAAACTTAAAAAAAATCTTTGGTATCTGTAGTATTAAACTGCGGAGCCTGGAATTAGGAAATAAAACCCAATTTGAAAAGACAAAGCTAAGGCCTAAGGCTACTACTATAATAGGTTTAAGCTGACAAAATTAGCAGAGATGTACTCCATTAAAGTATACCTCCATACATAAAAATATTTGCTTTGCTTTATCTTTACTCCATTTTCAAATCCTTCGTTTTAAACATTTCACACATTTTCTCCTTTTCTCTCTCTAGAAACCCCAGCAGTACAAAAATAAGAGAGAAAAGTGAGAAAAAGTGTACGGTCTCTTCAAAATTTGAGATTTGTGAAGAAACCCCTCAACACAAAGACTGAAAAAATGGGACAGAAGTGTCTGATCTATGCGTTCGTTTCTGGCGAAACTGTAATTCTTGCCGAATACACCAAATTCAGTGGGAATTTCAATTCTATAGCCTTTCAATGCCTACAAAAGCTTCATTCTTCTAACAATAAGTTCACCTACAACTGTGATGGTCATACCTTCAATTACCTCGTCGATTATGGAGGATCAATTTCACTCTACGACTTCGACTTACTCTACGACTTTGACTTACGCTACGACTGCATTGATTTCACTCTACGATTTTATTGAGTTCACTATACGATTTCATTGATTCACTACGACTTCGACTTACTCTACGACTGCATTAATTCTACTTTACGATTTCATTGATTCATTCTACGATTTCTGAGACCGTTTTAGCTAATGGGTCATTGAAATTTTTCGAAAGAATTATAATTGGCAATCTTTCATGTTGTATGTAAAAGGATTTTGGGGGTTTTTCGATTTTTAGTAATATGATATAGAATGGATGGTGGTGATGTTATGAGGGAGGATATGGTAGTGGACCTTGATTTAAACTTAGAGCCTGCTAGTTCAGGGGTAGGATTTGGGCCTTTTTAAGTTAAACTGCCGATGGTCAAATTGAAGATCAGATTAGACAGCTTGAGGCGGGTACATCTAGGGCTAGACTGCGCTAGAGGTGGTGGCAAGCTCGAAACCTTCCTCAGGAAATGGGTAATATTATTGCGTTTGAGTCGAGAGGTTTTGTGGGATTTGAGAGTGGAGTACTTAATGGGGAAGATAATGTAGTTCGTTTAGAAAGGATGGTGAAGATATTCTAGGATTCATAGTTTAATACTGCAGATGCCAAAGGGTTTTTTTTTTAATTTTTTTCAAGCTTCACAGTTTAATTCTGCAGACAGATGACTTGTGCTAGGAGGGTTATTTTAGACATTTGTCCTGTCCACAGTCTTAAACTGTGGTATATTGGATATTAAACTACGGACGGGGGCTCTATTGAACCATTCGATTAACGGATGGACAATCACGATCTATTGTAAGGATATATGACCTTAAATTTATAACGTTGGCTATGGATCGGTACCTTATATATATATATATATATATATATATATATATATATATAAACTAACCACCTATCACCGCCATTTCTTTAACTCATAAATGCCAGGTTGAATCCAACATCTACATAGTTGGAACGAAGGGAGTAATAGATTAGAATCAGAATATAATGGGGAACAAAGAGTTATGCACCTGCTTGGAGATACCAACTCCCGTCCCTTCTTTCCAACCTTTCTTCTTCAATAGCTGTATATACGAATGAATGCACCATTAAAACTCATACTTATTGCAAAACAAAATAGAATGAGTAAAAAACAACCATATATACACACACACAATTATATCAAGAGAGAATAAGAGAATGTATTACCTGAAACCAAAACCAATATTAGAGGAGGCGATGGTGTTGCTACAGAAGAACCCATATCCATTCGGAACCCAAATCCGCTCGGAACCCTTCTTCAATTTTGTTATTTGGACTCGGATTTGGAAGTTAGGTTCATGAATAAATAATAAAATATGATTCTTATAAGAGAGAGGAAGGGAAGAGGTAGGGAAGATGTAGTTTGAAAATATTGGGTCTCCACCTTTAGGAATTAATTTTGATGATAACAAATAGGTCATTAGGTCACTAGGAAAAAGGGAAAATAGAAAAATATAGTATCCTCTCCATAGGATTTTTTCCTATATTTATACATGTTTCAAAATTACTTATTTTTTTACTTTGACCATATTTTCCAAACTATTGAATTTTATTTTTCAAGTGACCTTGATAATTTTAATATCAAGTGTTAGAAAAATAAATTCATATAGCAACATTTTCTAAGATAAAAAAAGAACTGAAAATGATTTTTCAAAAATAAACTCAAGTTTTCCAATCTATATATATTAAATATATATCATATTTTGAAAAATCATGCAAAGGTGGCCATGCAACTCCAATTTCGGTCAAGGGAACAAATGAGCAAAAATTTCGAACTCTTTCCCTCCCACACGACAACTTGAAATTATCTAGCCAAATTAAATTTGAAATTGAAGAGGTCTATGATTTATTTGGAGGGTATGCAAGCTATAATAGAGGAACCCTTTGACTTATGTAGGGCATGCAAGCTATATTAATTCAAAATCCATATTTTGCCTACTAAGTTTATATAGAGATGGATACGAGAGGAATTCTTATCTTGCCTCCTATGTTTCTATAATACAATAGACCACAAGCTTGACCTAGATGCAAAGAAATTGACCATTAGAGTTATGCATAACCTCCACCTTTAATCAACTAATGCTCTAAAATCCATTGGACAAAATCATTACCGTAGACCACTTTGGCCGAACATCATTTGGTGATTTTAAAGTCCAATCTTGGCTCTTCATTTCAAAAATAAAATGATCCAAACCATTGATAATTTCTTGGACCATTTTACCCTTACTTGATTTTTACTATAAATAGGGTCTCATTTCTTCATTCTTACTTACCAATTTACTTGCTAAAATTCAATAGCTCAAAATCTTTCTTGCCTACATTTTTCTAAAGCTTATAAAAGCCCCTCTCTCTCACTTTCAAATCCGAAATTGCTAAAGTTGCTAAGTGAAGAGAATTTGGTCATAGTTTTAGGAGATAAGTTTTAATTGTTTGTATTTATTATTATCTCTTAGATTGTCTAGTTTGAAATATTGTTATACTTGCTTATATATTCTCATATTTCATCTAGCCTCTATTTATACTAATACCGAATACAAGAGCATGAAGGCTATAAAGAGTTCTCTTATACTTAAGAGTAATGGAACCTTCAGCTTCAAGCCAGTGGCCTAGTTGAAAGTATTCTTATAAATATAGGACAATAATATTTTTACACTCATAGACATGAGGGCGTGATCAGAGATATTTCCTTTCCAAGAAACTATTGTCCGTGGGACCTCAAACTCAGTGATAAACTATGAAAGAATTGCTACCTAGATAAAATATATTGAAATATATATTTGAGTTAAACAATTTTCAGTTGTTTATATCAAGTATATTATTAACTGTTTTATCTGTTATACTTGATATCTGACTGCAAGTATTTGAACCTTAACTGATTTATTTGTTATACTTGCTCTCTCATATACAAGTTTATTAAAAATTTATATCAGAACTTTAACTGACATATCTGCTTATAAAGAAGCATATCCATCACATATAAAAGTTATTACAACTTTTATATGTATACTTGAATTTAATTGATTCATATATTCTTTCACAGAAGTATATTCACACAAATATAAAAGTTACATAAATATCTGCTTGCATAGAAGCATATTTGATCTAAGCTTAAAATTACATATCTGCTTATAAGAGAAGCAAATCACACACATATAAAAGTCTTTGAACTTTTATGTACACATCTGATCTTTAATTGCTATCTGCTTATTTGAGAAGTAGCAAATATAAAAGTTATTTAAACTTTTATATATCTGTACTGAATTTTATCTACTTACTTTAAAAGCATAATTCTGTCAATCTTTTATAAAAAATAAAATAGAGGAGAGTTAGTTTATTTTATGTATCTGTGAGAAAGACGAGTAATCCTTAGATCAAGACTATAGTCTTAGAGAGGTCAATTGGGAGTTGGGTCTCTAGTGTACTTGTTAGGTGAGAGAGAGATTGTCGTTTCAAGACTAAATCATAGAATAGAACTAAACTCAGAGGAAAAGAGCAACTAAGCTTGAGGAAGGAGCAGGGAGCTTGCTGTCCAAGATAGTTAGTGTGACGCCCCCAAATCTGGGTTTTCACACCTCGGATTCAATGCTCACGATCAATCATTAACATACACATTTTTATAACTACAACGGAAATAATAAACATACATTGTTCACTATAATGAGGTTCTATAATAAATCCAAGATCTATTAACCTTAACTTAAAACATACCCTTAATATTACAAAAGGTTTACATAAATAATTACATCAAAAAATAAGATACTTAAACGTTCACATAAATCTATTCTTAAGCTTTGCCTTTTCCCTTATCCTTCTTGGAACTTTCCGGTTTAGCTGAAATAAACGTCATGATATAGCAAGGGTAAGCAACTAATTTGCTTAGCAAGTTTAAATACAAAGAAGATATATCATGATTAGAAAGAAATTTTAACCTTCAGATTTTCAACAATTTGAATCAATTAAGAAAACACGTGAATCATGTTCAATAATTGAATCATCGAATAGATAAAGTTGAGTGGTCGTTAATGACCATGAACAAGTTCAGAGGTTGTAAGTAATTAAACTAATCCTCTTAAAGTTTTGGTAATCGAGGGGATCAACCTCTCATACCCGGTGAATTATGCATAACCACTTAATAATCGGGCAAATAATTGTTTTCTAATTTATTGCCTTAATAGGTTTTGTTCTTTTTCTTAATCTAAGAATCCCTACCAATCAATTGGCTTGGGAATAGTTGTTTAAAACATAATTGAGTCCATCAAATTTAAATATGCACAGTCTAGCTGAAATAACTAGCATAGACTTAAACAGTTCATGAATGTTAGAACATCAAATTCTTCCTACAATTTAATAATGAACAAACTTTTGAGCATACAATTGCAATAACATTGATGTGGAATAATTTTCAATAATTAAACCACCTAGATATCTTTTCGATGGATACAAGTCAGATTATAAGAATTTACACCAATTATGAGTCTCAATAATCATCATGGATTTGGAGTAATTAACAATAAAGAATTAATTCAAGTAGAGTTTGGAACTTACACAAGTATATACACAATGATATTTAAAAGTGTGAACATAAAGGAACTTTCTTGGTACATTTCAAATAGGGTAGGAAATTTACTCAACATAAATCTTGAGTAAGCTCAGGGAACTTGCCTTGCACGTGCGTTAGTATCTGTCACGCTAATCGTCCTTCAAGTATATCCTACATAGTTTATTAAAGTCATCAAAATGGTTAGTCACATAAGGACTAGGTTCAATACAGTCATTATGTCATTAAAACATTTTGATTGTCATTTCGACAAAGTAATCGGGGGTCTCTGTAAGACCCCGAATTTATGAAATAAAAATTTATTATTTTCTTTATGATTATTTTTCTAAATAGTGAAGTGCTTAATTGTTATAAATGATAGTTAAGGGTGTTATATGCAAATTATCTGATAAATAGTATGTCGGGGAATATTCCTTTTGTCGGGAAATATTCTTTCTGTCGGGGAATATTATATTCGGTACCGTACGACGGCGCCGAAATGGCAATATTGTCAATGATAGTGGGCCCCACAACGGGTTAACTGTCGGATATAGAAAGTGATAGAAATTGACGGCAAAACTTTAACCGATAACTGTTAAAATACCCGGTGATAAAAAGAACAGTAAAACGCGTTATTCCACAGTAGCACACGGTATTCCACAGTAGCTCACGATGTTGCACAGTGTTTTATATTATTGATTCAATAATTGATAAAGTAGCAATTGCATAGTATCTTGATTCAATAATTGTTAATTAGCATCTGCATAATATATTTTACTATTTGTCACGACACTGTAACTTATATCATTTGATAGGATATTTTAGCATTATCGACAATGTCTAGAAATTCTGTCAAGGAAAGGGGTTATTTAATTGCGCGCCATTTTTTTATGGAAGGCCCCCTCTTTCCTGGGAATAATCTGGTTGTCAGTATTGCGAGTATATGCTATCTGTGATATTAATGGAAGAAAAAATGGATGGATGATATTAATGGAAGAAAAAATGGATGGATGATATTAATGGAAGAAAAAATGGATGGATGATATTAATGGAAGAAAAAAATGGATGGATGATATTAATGGAAGAAAAAATGGATGGATGATATTAATGGAAGAAAAAATGGATGGATGATATTAATGGAAGAAAAAATGGATGGATGATATTAAAAGAATATGGGGAAAAGACCAAAATGCCCTCACCTTGATTTTCCTATAAATAGGGAGAGTTTGCTTAAGAAATTTTCACACCTTCCTTGCTTATACTTTCTCTCTCTCTAAATTTCTTAAGTTCTCTTAGTGAGCTAGGCTATTGTAAGTATTTGTGAGAATACTAGTATTATCCGAAGTTAGTAAACTTCATAGAAAGTAACATCCAGTTAACGAAGGTAGGGAATATCATTTCTTTCATACTCATATATAATATCATTTGCTTTCATATTCGTAAGTGATATTATACTCATAAAGGTTGTTATTCATTCTGTATTAATTTGTGGGGATAACCTGGCCGTGCGGTATGACGCATGCCTGGTGAATATCCTTTTGTATTCAACCCTTATTATTATTCTATGGGAATAACCTGTAAGTACGAGTGTCGTACCTGGTGAATACCCTTCTGTATTCATTCCTTATTAATCTGTGGGTATAACCTATTCGTGCGGATTGACGCATACCTGGTGAATAACCCGTCGTATTCATTACTTATTAATCTGTTGTGGAAATAATCTGTCTACGCGAATTATCGCATGACAGGTGAAAATCCATTGCAGTTTCATATATTCTGTTATACTCATATAACTTATCATTTCTTTTGTACTCTTTAAGGGATATCTTTTTCTTTCACATTTCTCCATTTATGATAAGAAATCCTTATTTGTTTCCAAAACCTTATTTTTTAAATGGAGAAAATCCCTGAAAATTAGTAGAATATCCTTAATAGTTTGTGCTTCATCTAATATCTTTTCACTTGAATCTTTCTATACGTTATAGTTGAAGCATGAAATAATTTCTTGAATATCATTCTTGAATTTGACTCCACAATTTGGTCATCGTGTTGGCAATTTGGTCAATCTTTGATACTGATTAAATTATAAAGTTTTTCTTATCCTTAATCTCACTGTATCATTGTCATCATCCTCATCCTCATACTTAAATTGTGGTGATAGTTCTCTTTGGCCCGTAGTGCAAAGATGAACTGGCGTGACATGATTTTGACCAAACTGTGTATTGGTATAATCATGACTTTTTGTGTTACAAACAAAGGCGTATGGTGAAAATTCTCTTTGGCCGTAGTGCAAAGATGAACTGGCGTTTGGCATGATCATGACCGGTGATGTTACAAATAAATATCTTTGGCACGTAGTGCAAAGAGAGGCTGTTGAATATAAACCGTTGATTTGGATGTTCATAAACAGGAATTGTTGATTGGTGTTACAGGGATAAAATATTGGTGGTGATCCTTTAATTTATAGAAGATGGTAGATATTATAATCTACTTGACTCTTCTAATGGATTGTTTGTTCCGCTGCAATTGTTGTTGTTGAACAATTATAATATCTTTAAATCTCTGATTTATTATTGTTGAAGACTAAAGATAATTTTTATTCTTCATTATCTTAGTCATGATATTTCTTACTGGGCTATTTAAGCTCACCCTTTTCAGTTTTGTCCCATTCTCAGGAAAGAAAAATGTAGCTGGGACTAGCCGGGGAGTGGAGTGATGGTTCAAGTTAGTGGTTGTCCTCATCAAGTGATGGCATAGTTTAATAATAACTGTACTGAAGACTTTAAACATGTGTTGCCGTCTTTTTACGGCATTGTAATAATTTGGGTTTGGATACTGTGGTACCATACGGTACGATATTTGTATGGAAGTCACAGTATGTGTGTGGTCGTATTTTGCACGACAAATATTAGTTGTAAATGGAAAAATTCGTATTTGTATTTGTATTTTGTAGAATGTTATTGGCGACTCAAAATGGGTTGTGTGGACCTATTTTGGGGGCGTCACAGTTGGTATCAGAGCTTAGGGATATGATCTTTGGTAGAGATCTGGGATTAAAACTATGAGGGGAGAGACGAGTAAAATCGTTCGCTAGTATGTCCTACCTAAGCTAAACTGCTCTATTTAATTAGTTGGTCTTGTCGTAGAGACACGATGTGAGATGTCAATTTCTTTAACTAACCTTTTGTTTTGTGGTCGCATTTAAGAATAGTATTTGAAAACCAGGAGATGAGCAATGGAGAAATTATGATAACGAGGAAATGACATGGGAACTAGAATCTGAAATGAAAGCTAGGTATCCTTATATATCTTTTCGAATTGCCAGGTACGTACGTCAATTTTGAGGACGAAATTTCATAAGGAGGGGAGATTGTAAGACCCCGAATTTATGAAATAAAAATTTATTATTTTCTTTATGATTATTTTTCTAAATAGTGAAGTGCTTAATTGTTATAAATGATAGTTAAGGGTGTTATATGCAAATTATCTGATAAATAGTATGTCGGGGAATATTCCTTTTGTCGGGAAATATTCTTTCTGTCGGGGAATATTATATTCGGTACCGTACGACGGCGCCGAAATGGCAATATTGTCAATGATAGTGGGCCCCACAACGGGTTAACTGTCGGATATAGAAAGTGATAGAAATTGACGGCAAAACTTTAACCGATAACTGTTAAAATACCCGGTGATAAAAAGAACAGTAAAACGCGTTATTCCACAGTAGCACACGGTATTCCACAGTAGCTCACGATGTTGCACAGTGTTTTATATTATTGATTCAATAATTGATAAAGTAGCAATTGCATAGTATCTTGATTCAATAATTGTTAATTAGCATCTGCATAATATATTTTACTATTTGTCACGACACTGTAACTTATATCATTTGATAGGATATTTTAGCATTATCGACAATGTCTAGAAATTCTGTCAAGGAAAGGGGTTATTTAATTGCGCGCCATTTTTTTATGGAAGGCCCCCTCTTTCCTGGGAATAATCTGGTTGTCAGTATTGCGAGTATATGCTATCTGTGATATTAATGGAAGAAAAAATGGATGGATGATATTAATGGAAGAAAAAATGGATGGATGATATTAATGGAAGAAAAAATGGATGGATGATATTAATGGAAGAAAAAAATGGATGGATGATATTAATGGAAGAAAAAATGGATGGATGATATTAATGGAAGAAAAAATGGATGGATGATATTAATGGAAGAAAAAATGGATGGATGATATTAAAAGAATATGGGGAAAAGACCAAAATGCCCTCACCTTGATTTTCCTATAAATAGGGAGAGTTTGCTTAAGAAATTTTCACACCTTCCTTGCTTATACTTTCTCTCTCTCTAAATTTCTTAAGTTCTCTTAGTGAGCTAGGCTATTGTAAGTATTTGTGAGAATACTAGTATTATCCGAAGTTAGTAAACTTCATAGAAAGTAACATCCAGTTAACGAAGGTAGGGAATATCATTTCTTTCATACTCATATATAATATCATTTGCTTTCATATTCGTAAGTGATATTATACTCATAAAGGTTGATATTCATTCTGTATTAATTTGTGGGGATAACCTGGCCGTGCGGTATGACGCATGCCTGGTGAATATCCTTTTGTATTCAACCCTTATTATTATTCTATGGGAATAACCTGTAAGTACGAGTGTCGTACCTGGTGAATACCCTTCTGTATTCATTCCTTATTAATCTGTGGGTATAACCTATTCGTGCGGATTGACGCATACCTGGTGAATAACCCGTCGTATTCATTACTTATTAATCTGTTGTGGAAATAATCTGTCTACGCGAATTATCGCATGACAGGTGAAAATCCATTGCAGTTTCATATATTCTGTTATACTCATATAACTTATCATTTCTTTTGTACTCTTTAAGGGATATCTTTTTCTTTCACATTTCTCCATTTATGATAAGAAATCCTTATTTGTTTCCAAAACCTTATTTTTTAAATGGAGAAAATCCCTGAAAATTAGTAGAATATCCTTAATAGTTTGTGCTTCATCTAATATCTTTTCACTTGAATCTTCCTATACGTTATAGTTGAAGCATGAAATAATTTCTTGAATATCATTCTTGAATTTGACTCCACAATTTGGTCATCGTGTTGGCAATTTGGTCAATCTTTGATACTGATTAAATTATAAAGTTTTTCTTATCCTTAATCTCACTGTATCATTGTCATCATCCTCATCCTCATACTTAAATTGTGGTGATAGTTCTCTTTGGCCCGTAGTGCAAAGATGAACTGGCGTGACATGATTTTGACCAAACTGTGTATTGGTATAATCATGACTTTTTGTGTTACAAACAAAGGCGTATGGTGAAAATTCTCTTTGGCCGTAGTGCAAAGATGAACTGGCGTTTGGCATGATCATGACCGGTGATGTTACAAATAAATATCTTTGGCACGTAGTGCAAAGAGAGGCTGTTGAATATAAACCGTTGATTTGGATGTTCATAAACAGGAATTGTTGATTGGTGTTACAGGGATAAAATATTGGTGGTGATCCTTTAATTTATAGAAGATGGTAGATATTATAATCTACTTGACTCTTCTAATGGATTGTTTGTTCCGCTGCAATTGTTGTTGTTGAACAATTATAATATCTTTAAATCTCTGATTTATTATTGTTGAAGACTAAAGATAATTTTTATTCTTCATTATCTTAGTCATGATATTTCTTACTGGGCTATTTAAGCTCACCCTTTTCAGTTTTGTCCCATTCTCAGGAAAGGAAAATGTAGCTGGGACTAGCCGGGGAGTGGAGTGATGGTTCAAGTTAGTGGTTGTCCTCATCAAGTGATGGCATAGTTTAATAATAACTGTACTGAAGACTTTAAACATGTGTTGCCGTCTTTTTACGGCATTGTAATAATTTGGGTTTGGATACTGTGGTACCATACGGTACGATATTTGTATGGAAGTCACAGTATGTGTGTGGTCGTATTTTGCACGACAAATATTAGTTGTAAATGGAAAAATTCGTATTTGTATTTGTATTTTGTAGAATGTTATTGGCGACTCAAAATGGGTTGTGTGGACCTATTTTGGGGGCGTCACAGTCTCGCTCCCCGGGGAGCAAGCGGCTGCGCAACTCGGCGGTGAGCTGGCGGGGGTTTAAGGGGGCAGCGCCCCCTGGAAGCCAGGCGTAAAGTGTAATTAAACTATGGGGTCATTCTATGTCCAAGAAGTACTCTACGATCACTAAGGTCTGGCTGACTTAATGAAATTATACCAAGGTTGCTTGGGCGGAGCTCTACGATTTCGGAGTGAGTGGCTAACTTACTCTACGATCGCGGAGAAGTATTCTACGATCATCGAGTAACATGACTAACTGACTCTACGATCACCGAGAAATACTCTACGATCGTCGAGTCACTGGCTGACTGACTCTACGATCGACGAGAAATACTCTACGATTGTCGAGTCACTAGCTGACCGACTCTACGATCGCTGAGAAATACTCTACGATCGTCGAGTCACTTAACTGACTAACTCTACGGGTATAAGTGCACTCTACGATCGTAGTAAAACCACTTACGATCGTTGAGTCCCTTTCCTTGTTCAGATTTACTTCGCAATTTTTAGCTTAGGAAAATATCCCTTGACTGATTTGATCTAAGGTCATACAGGTCTCACATCATGATTTGGGTCTGACTCATGCTTTACATAACTTCATGATTGGTGTAAACTCATCTTCTATTAACTGTGTCTGTTCATAATTGATTTAACAAAGACCTATGGCTTTAACTTAAAAGATAGGTCAGGGTATATACTAAGATACACTCCTTCTTTGGTCATGATTATTGGTCTGACTGTCATCCCTTATGGTCCATAAACACATTGTTCTGAGATTTTAATCATACATATTACTTTCGTTAGTTTTACTACGGTAGTTCTGATTTGAGCTCGACTCAAGTCATTAGTTGGTCTCAAACAGATGGTGATATCGTCAATTAATCACGATTGTTTTAGTACAAGGTTGTTAAACTACCATTCTTGTTGTTTAACTTGGTCTGGTCATTATTTTTAATGACAACACTTTTACTCTGCCTAACACATAAAAATAGAGTACTTAGCTCATGAGTCATTTCTGGTCTTTAAACTATTTTGCACATATATGAAAATAATAGACCTTAACCACTGAGACTAGAAAACTTCTCACCTCTTTGATTTCGTGGCTCTTCTTCTCTTCCTCCCGAAATAGGTAATTAAACTAGAGAGCATCCGGTTGTTGGCTTCCATCCCTTTAGTCACTCCCTTCTTCTTACCTTCAAACTCACCGATCCTCTCTATATCAGAACTAACCCTCTCAGTAAACTTGTAAGATTGAATAGAAACTCTATTTTCAGAGAAAACTCTTACTTCTCTGCTGGTCTCTACTCCAGATTATAAGATTATCATACAACGAACGTACCCATAGATGAAGAAGGATTAGGTAGAAACTACTACCGACTCACTCCCTTTGCCATACCTTTGGTGATCAGAGTAGAGGGATGAGTCACTGGTTTTAGGATAGCTTGTGTGCAAGACACGAAAACTATCAGATTGCTATAACAGGTGTCCCGCTACTGTTGAAGATAATTCTTCAATTGAGTTACCGTATGGGATAAGCACCTATTTTAGCTGTGGTTGCTGATGTTTTTGGCTGGGTCAATCTTTATATAGGTCAATTCTAATTGGCCTACCAAATAACATCTATAATGGACCCTTATATGGCTGACCATAATTAAACCGAATTGGGCCTCTGTTTTTTTTTTTGATAACTTATTAGTCCAAACTACAAGTCCCCAATAATAACTTGAACTGGGCTTGCTTAATAAATCAATTGGACTAGTTCATTATAAATAATTAATTTAAATATTTGGACTCCTCCATGGATGTAATAATGTAGTTACATAATTCTTATACCTAATATATGATTAGGTTATATACAACATAATTATTCACATATCTACAATATATATACGTACATACACACACACACACACACACACACATATATATATATATATATATATATATATATATATATATATATATATATATATTTAATCACATACTTATCCTTCACAAGTCACAAAGTATTCAATACATTAATTAATAATTAATATATACATTTACAATGTGATCTCAATATTCTTGGTTATTACAGTTAGTTGTGTATAGTTAGAAGTTGATCTTTAAAACTTTGTAAATGTTTCTCTACCTGATTAAAGGAGTGATTTATTATGGATAGTAATAGGATCCTAAGTCTTGGAGAGGAGCTTGAGACTAGACATAGCAACATACGTTGGATGTATGTTGTGAACCAGCTAAATCTTTCCGTCTTATGTGATTGCCTTTGTATTTCATTATTTATAACTGATTAATTTAATTATCAGAAAACAACTGATTAAATTAAATATTAAAAAGGCCAAGGTAAATTTTAAAACGGTAATAATCTATTTAACCCCCCTTTTAGATTATTATTGGACTTTCAGGAAGATCAAACGAAAAGGGGTGTTACCTAGTGAGAATTTCATATGTATAAAATAGTTTTGGATTTTTGTTTGCACTGTTGATGTGAAGGATTATGTGACTGGATTAGGTAATTTGGACTGGAAACACTCTTAATCTTGCAAAAAAATTGTTGTCGCGATTACCGTAACCCGTTGCCGCCGTTATCGCCCATGTATCAACCACATAATCACCCAAAAATAAGGTCTTATATGTGTTTGGTAGATGAAAAGATGGGGTAGGCAGATGATCAAGAAAACGGTCGATGAGAGACAAATTCAATGAATAGAAAATTGAGGAAGAAATCGATTGAATGGAAGAGGAAGATGTTGATTGATAAATCGATCCCCTAACTCGTACGAACGAAATCAACTCAATTTAAACATATTTAAAACACTATTAACAATATACGATAAAAATTGAGTAAAAAATGAGCCAACCTCAAAAAAAATTAGAAAAAAAAAAAATTAACCCAATCAACTCAATTGGAGTATCGCCTTATGGCTTCTTATATATTACTATTGATTAGTAGTGGGATAGGAGTTATCAGATTAAGTATAGCTAGTGGTGCAATTACCAATTAGTGGTTAAAATGAGTTTAAAATGTGTATCAATAGTTGATTAATGTGTGGGACATTTTATCTATAAATAAGTATTATAAGTTTTGTTTTTGAATGTAAATAGGTATTATAAGTTGAACGAATGTATTGAAGAATATTTACAAAGATAGAATAAATTATATAAGAATTGCAGTACCATCTAATAATAATAATATGCTATTTAGGTAATTTAGGAGAAAAATAATAAGGAAACCTTATATATGCTACACTGCATCGACTTCGGTTAAGAAATACTGATACTAAATTAAGTAGCACTGCATAAAACAAAAAATACAAATTAAAATAACTTTAATTTTAACTATTTTTGTTGTTATAATTTTATCTAAATAAAACAGATCAAAATAGTTTACATAATAACAATATTTTTTCATAATAAATGAAATATTATCAACCAAAAAATATAAAAATAAATGAAGGAATTGTCTTATATGATTTGAACTTTATATCAAATAAGATTACAACAACGAAAAAACGGTTGTAGTGATCCATGACAAATGGTTGCTATGTACACTATTCCAGTAAACAGATCTTACGAAAAAACTCAATTCATAGTACTTCAATTTTAACCAAACCATCTTTCATCTTATATATATATATATATGGACTGAAACCAATTTTTTCCCTGCCGCTACAGCATGTAGCGGTAGTAACATAGCTTCTAGTGGCACGACTAATTACGTCTTTGCCCCTATTTTATTGTTGTTTTATTAATGTGCTACACTGTCTGCCACTACAAGCTTTGGCAGTAGTGTAGCAGGTTTACTCATATGCCCCTCCTTTATGCTTACAAACTTACTATAATGCCCCCTAGTGCCTGCTGCTACAGCCTGTGGTGGTAGTGAGCTTTTTTACTCATACTCTCTTGCAGCCTGGTCTTTTGTTAAGTTATCTTCCTATCCTTTCCTTTCCCAGATCTCATGCAACTTAGTCTCCTCTCTTATACATATTCCTTTTCCTTTTCACATCTCATTTCTTTTGCTTGATCTCGTTACCCACTTTCACTCCCAGGTTCAAAGTGAAGTTGTGTTCAGAAGATTTTTCCTTGTTATTCACAAGTAAGTTTTTCAAAATGGTAAGAAAAATGCCTGCACATAATTTATTTTTATCTAGTTCTTCAGGTTTTGTTGCTACTTTAGATTGTCAAAATACATCTGAGTTTGTAAGTGAAGTTGCAAGTGGTAAATCTGAAATGGTTCCATACGTTGGTCAATTATTTTCTAAGTTGGAAGAAGTTAAATTTTTTTAATAAATCCTATGCTCATAAAAATAGATTTGAGATTAGAATTGCAACTAGTCATAAACATGTTTATACGAATGATGTGTTATCTAGGTTGTATGTATGTAAAAAAGTCGGTACACCAATTGCTGTAAAGAATTTATGATGCAGGAAGATTTAAGGCCGATGATGAGAAGTTGTCGGATAGTATATTGATGGCGCTAAAAGACAACGAGTTAATAGATTAACACAAAGGTGTCGGATGACTTCAGGATCGGGAGTTCAGTTTCGGGTTCGACTTCAGATTCTTTCTGTAACGGCCCCAAAATCGGGACTATTTCTATTCCTGACCTTGTGCAGCTGAAAATGCGGATAATTTAAAACTTTTTATATCTTTCTTTCTTTCTTTCGTTCATTCCCTGAATCGCAACCTTTATGATTATCTATAACTCAGAATCATATTTATTTAATGATTCCTTTTATCAGAGTAATTGTGAGTATTTACAAACTCATTTCCTAATATACAATCTTTCTTATATAGTATTATTACTATAACGCTTTACATTATGAAATAATCACTGCGATACATTCTCGTCTCAAACAATCATCTTTTATTTATCAGATAATCCAATATTTAAAAAACTTTCATTTACACACATCACAAACTGCCAATACAGTGTAGTACAGTCTTTAAAGAAAATAATTTTCCTGTTCATATGCTTCTAATCTTTATCATCTGAACCGCTAGAGATCACATTGCGATTGTAACCTGTAAAATTTATGTTTTGCAAGATTGGGCTCGACAACTCAGTAAATCCAACAGTTTTCATGCTTCACGTAGCATAGAATTTTCTAAATTCATATATCATAAACATTCTTCAATGTATATCATACAATTTGCGTTTCACATATCATATAAAGATTGAGTTCCATAACTCAATCACATAGTCATAGATTGACTTTCACAATTCATAGCGCATCATTTGTAATTCAACATACTCATGTAAATTCATTCACATTGCGATACAGATTACATACAATCAATATCAAGTTCATATAACACATAGGAACTGAAAGACTTGCCTTCCAAGTTGATTATAGCTTATAGCTACCTGCGCTTCGCAAATCCTACACAGATTAAGTATACATACATACACACATCAGTGTAACATACTAAATTCACATACTCAATGTAAAACTAGTTTTAGTTTACATTAGCTATTATCTTTCAATCTTGTCTTAAAACCATTCTATGTTTATTTAGAAACTTTTGTCCGTTATAACCCTTTTATGCCCAAAAAGGTTTTCTTACGGCTTTAGTATATAAATACTTTACATCTCGAAGCATAAAACCATTTATATCACATTTTAAGAATATCTCTCATCTTTATTTGTAAACTCGGGACCATATGATTTAAGAATAACTTTTATTGTGTAAACATAACTCATCTCATCATTTCTTTAACTTCCGGAATCTTCATGCCTTTATTTGAAAAATTCGGAATTATATGGTATATATATAGCTTTTATAGTAAAAACACGGCTTACTATATTATTTCTTTAATTTTTATGCTTTATCGTTAGTTCATGATTTAAATCATGCCATCGCCTCGTACGCGAATGCTTTACTTCATTAGTAACTTAGCTTCGCATTTCATCTCGCGAATAATCCGTATTTTCGTTTTGTATATTTACTAGATATATATATATATATTAAATATATGCCATTATGTAAATCTTTGTTTCGAACTCCGGAAACCTTCATTTCACCACTTTCATGACCATTATAATTTTTAATGGTTCCATGCTTTTCGTTTCGCTATAAAACTATTTTACAAGTCATTTCCAGCTTACGTTCGCTTGCATATGTAAATTTATATTCACATTACATACATATTAGCTCAACATAATATATATATATATATATAGAGAGAGAGAGAGAGAGACAATCACATAGACTCCATCCGTTGTCTTTCATTAACTAATTGTCTTTGTTTTTTTGTTTTTGTTATGAAAATCTATTTGCTTTCATTTAGAGTCTTTTTAAGACTTTTGCTTGTTATACAATTTTATGCCAAGAAGGTTTTGACATTGCTTTAGCATATCAAGACATTTATGTCTTTGGTTTTTAAACCATCTACGACCCATTTTGCGGACCTCTCTTACCTTTATATGCAAACTCGAAGTTATATAGCGTAATTATGCTTTCTTTTACGTACTTGTAGTTTATTTTCGTATTGAATGAATTCATAGCTTTTATACCTTCGTCTTAGCTCATTTCATGTTTAAATTGTCAAAACATCAAAGTAAATTTCACGAAACTAAATAGTGGTCAGATTGGGCGCTTCCTAGCTGCTGTTGCTGCCGTGTGCCGCTGTTACGTGCTTCCAGGCTTGGCTTGGTCAGCCCAGCCACCTGCAGCAGCCCCATGCCATGACGCCCATTTTATGATTTTCTAATTCCTAATCCGCTAATCTAATCCCGACCCATTTTGGATATATTACAGGTGGTATATCCACCTCTTTTTAGAAAATACAAGCTACGTATTTCGAGTAACGTGGACAGACCAAACGCGAAGCCAAAACGGCCTTGCTGGCTTGCTACAGCGCAGTCAGCACAGCGCCGACGCGCTGGCTGCTGCTGCTGCCAGCTTGGTCTTCTTCCCCAGTCGGCTAGTTCGCGATTATCTAATTTTTAGTTCATAAATCCGATCACATCCAATTTTGAATATGTTATAGGTGGTATAGTCACCTATTTTTAGAAAATATAATACATGCGTTTCGGACATTATAAGCAGCCCAAAACAGTGGCCAAAAATGACTTAACACACTAACTTTTAATTTTTCGTTTTGAGTTTAAAACGTTTTTCGTCTTAATTCGATCCACCCAAACTCTTTAATTAACAATATAAAGTGTATATATACGTAACCTTAGCCTCGACTTTGCTTAATTCTTTGTTTTTAACAAAAACAGTCCTTAGAGGACTTTTAACGAGCATGTGGTGTGCGTCACTTATTTGGGCAGATTTCTTAGGCTTTGGTTCATGTTTTCCTTCCATTTTTGCCAACCTTATAACACCGCACAACCACGCTAGCTCCATATCTCTAAGTCCACCATCCAACATCATTACATAGCTCAAATAAAGAATATACATGCATTATTTGAATAGTTAGCTTACTAACTAAACTCATTTCTTCTTTCTTTGATTAAATTCTAAGTTACATGTCATAATACATACCCAATGATCAAAATTTGATTCATTTCAAAGAAACTTAATCTAAATTTACAACATAACCCATACAACACATACCCAATCAATTTAGCACAAAATCTAAACCAATTCTGTTAAGTAGAGTTACATAATTCTTATAGTCATAACAAAATACATAATCTTACCTCTTGTTAGCTTGCACTTAGTCCCAATTAACTTTTCTTAGCTTTTATTCTAAGCTTAGCTTAACAATTTTGGAATTGGATTAGAGAGGAGGGCACGGTTTTGGGGACTGTTTTTGCAGCAGTGAGTTTCGGTTGGACAGGAAAAAAAAAGGGGAGTTTCGGCCAGGAAAGGAGAAGAAAAAGCAGTTGGGTTGCTAGCCTTTATAGACCCAAATCTCTTGGTTCCCACGGCTATTGCTTGGTCACCATGAATTTTAGCCTTGCTGAGTTCTCTTCTATCTAGTTGCCGACTCTGTTGATTCTTATCCAGCTTAATAGCTTTCTTGAAGGCTACCCAACTTAATCTTATATTATATAATATATAATACATATTACTTAATACATATTACATATTACACACATATATAATCTTATTAAATATTATAATGATTTATTTTCCAAATCCTCTTTCCATTAAATAAATGTCATAAAAATAATTTATTTAATGAAATCATTTTACCTTATTAAAATAATTTAATATCCTAAATTATTTTAATTCACTTAATTTAATGTATACACTAATTTGGTATACAGAAATTAATTATTTCCTTTTTCATCAAAATGAAAATCATACATTAACTAATATATACAATATCTCTATATTTAAATAATTTAACTTCATAAATTATTTAAATACACTTTATTTAATGTATACAATAAAATTTGTATACTTAAATAATTCTTTTCTATTTTTTTTATCTTACTAATTGTCCTTAACAACTCATGTATATGTAATAAACATATATGTACAAATATATTCATCACATCACATACATATTCACATTACACCGCACGTATCCAGTTATGCAATATAATATCACATAACATATCACCAAATAATAATTTTATTTATTTAATTCTTATTTTAATATTACCCGAAAAGTCGGGTTGCTACATTCTTCCCCCTTATAAGGATTTCGTCCTCGGAATCACAATACTGAACCTCACCTACTCAGTTTAGGTCCATCCTCTCTTAGCGGCATTATTTGTGGTAATAAAATATACATTACATAACACACATATATTTATTCAAACCTACTTCGTCTCATAATAAGAATTTTATTTATTAAATTCTTATTTTAATATTTTCTAAAAATCCGGGTCATCACACCTTCTGGTCAGCGTTCGAGATCGGGGAGTGGGTTCCTTCTTTGGGTCGGCGTTCAGGAGTTCGGGATCAGAGTTTGAGATCAGATTAGCTTTATTATTATTATTATTATTAATTAGGAAGTGAATTCTTTTATGGTAGTAGTGTTTTATTAGGAAGTAAATCTTTTATATTATTACGTAATAGGAAGTTGTTACCTATTATGAGTTTATTTCCATAATTATAGGAATTCTGTTTTGTTTGATAAGGAAACCTTTAGCTATAAAACCTGGTTTGTGGGTTGAATTTGAAGAAGTTTTTTGATTTGATAATAATAATTCAAGCATTAGAGAATTTTCTCTATGTTTAGGGTAATTCTTTTGCTTTCGTTACCTGTGAATTTATTTGTTTACCTAGCCCACAAGATAATCGCTATCTCACCCGGCGTTAGTTGGTATCAGAGATCAACATCTTCTTGGGTTAGATTTCATCAGTTTCAATGGCTGGTGGTCGTGGCCGTCGAGGGCATGTTCTGATTGAAGAAGTCCCACACCGTGATCGTAACATTCGGGACGTGATGATTGAGGATTTACAAAGACAAGTTGCAGAGTTAACTTGGTGTCTAACAGCGCAAAATCTGGGTCGTCGTGGACAGGTTCCGGCTGAGGAAGTCCCGCACCTTAATTGTGATGAAAAATCTTATGATTCTGAATCTAGTTATGATAACCCTTACTACCATAGGGAGAAACTATTAGAACGCCGTGGTCGTGATTATCGGCGTCGAGATCTGGATTTCAAGGTAGAGATACCAAAATTTTCTTGTACGTTGCAAGCGGATGAATTCTATCAATTGGAATCCCAGAACGATCTATGCAAAATTGACGAACAGTTGGTTGAGGAAGACATAGACGTCGAAGTGGAGGAGACTGGAACACCTATGTATGATGAGTATGAAGACGATGCAGGTGTACTTTATGGAGAACCTGTATATGAAAAATATGAAGATAAAGAAGTACTTAATGAAGATGGTCAGGAAACTTTAGTCATTCACAAGGATCTGCTGACTCCTAAAAGTGATTCGGGGGATGATTAGTTAAGAACCAATATTTTCCATATGACTTGCACAGTAGTAGATAGAGTTTGCAAGTTGATCATTGACAGCGGTAGTTGTGAGAACGTAGTATCCAAAAAGGCCGTTCAGAAGATGAAATTGAAGATGGATCGTCATCCCAAGCCATACAAACTGTCATGGCTGAATAAAGGCAATGAGGTAACAGTGGACAGAAAGTGTTTAGTATCATTCTCAATTGGGAAAAAATATTTTGATAGTGCATGGTTTGACGTTGTGTCTATGGATGCGTGCCATGTATTATTAGAAAGACCTTGGCAGTATGACCGCCGTGTCGTTCACGATGGGCGGAAGAACACATACTTCTTTAGTATTAAAGGGAAGAGAATTGTACTAGCACCTCTCGGGCAACCACTCCTACTCAGGCGATCAATAATACCAATTTGTTGTCTCAAGCGAACTTTACGTATAACAGGTCGGCAAACGAAATCACCGGGAGGAATCCTTCTATTGTGGAGGCCGATGCCAATGTTGTGAACTTGAGGACGAGTTCTTTCCAACCTGGGGTGACTGCTGCAGAAAGATTTAAGGCCGATGATGCTGAGTTGTCGGATAGTATATTGATAGCGCTAAAAGACCATGAGTTAATGGCTTAGCGCAAAGGTGTCAGATGACTTCAGGATCTAGAGTTCGGTTTCGGGTTTGACTTCGAGTTCATTCTAGTCGGCGTTCGGGATCGGAGTTCGAAATCGGATTGGCTTTATTATTATTATTATTATTATTAATTAGGAAGTAAATTCTTTTATGGTAGTAGTGTTTTATTAGGAAGTAAATCTTTTATATTATTACGTAATAGGAAGTTTTTACCTATTAGGAGTTTATTTTCATAATTGTAGGAATTCTGTTTTGTTTTGATAAGGAAACCTTTAGCTATAAAACACTGCTTGTGGGTTGAATTTGAAGAAGTTTTTTGATTTGATAATAATAATTCAAGCATTAGAGAATTTTCTTTGTGTTTAGGGTAATTCTTTTACTTCCGTTGCCTGTGAATTTATTTGTTTACCTAGCCCGCAGGATAATCGTTATCCCGCCCAGCTTCAGTTTACCAGATGATGAAGATGGTAGTAATAAAATAACCAAGTAGAGAGAGTGTGTGTGTGTGTGTGTGTATATATATATATATATATATATATATATATATATATATATATGGGTAGTGATCCATGACAAACGGTTGCTATGCCCAAATAGAATTTTTTTTATTGGTCGCTACTAAGAGTAGTGGTCAGAGATTTTTTTTTTTTGCTGACCGCTACTCTTAGTAGCGGCTAAAGATTTTTGTTTTACTGGCCGCTACTAAGAGTACGTTAAGGCTAAGAGAAATGTCTAAAACACCCATCACTTTATTTAGATTTAAATAGTTTCAATGTATAGTTGAGAATGTTAAATTTTATTATTTAAGAAATTATTCATACAAATAAATACATTGAATATAATTGATAATTTTAAATTTTATTACTTAAAAAAATTATTTATAAAAATAAATATGCATTATATATAGTTGACAATGTTTAATTTTATTACTTAAGAAATTATTTATACAAATATTTTACATATTGAAACTATTTAAATTTAATTAAAGTGGAGGTGTTTTAGACATATCTCCTGACCTTAACTCTTAGTAGAGGTTCTCCAACGGATCGGTTCGTTAACGAATCGGTCTATAGCGACGGTTCAGTCCGTCGCTATAGTTATGTGTCGCTGAATTGGGCTATTGCGACAGTGCGAACCGTCGACGGTCCGTCGCTATAGCTTTGTTAAGTGACACAGAAGCTATAGCGATTAACACATAAGCTATAGCGACGGACAAAACCGTCGCTATAGACCGGTTTGTTTTTGGTTCGTTTTTTCGGATTTGTTGGAGAAGGTTTTCGTGTATATATATATAAGGTTCAGGATGCGGTGCACCACCGGTTCAAATTTCATCGCACCACCGGTTTAATTAATATTAACTATCAAATATTAAATATCAAAATTACATGGCACCAGTCGAATTAACAGTTTAGAGCAAAACGTCAGATTTCAATGCGCTTTAATTGGTTTTGATGCGATTTCGGATCAAGTTGCCACCCCAAAGGTTCTAGCAAATGATGAAAGACATCAAGGCAGCCTGTATCATGTCATGCATCTTTTATCAAGCTTTTCATTCTATCGTGAAAAACATCTCTACTACACTTTCGTTGTTTGGCATCAAAGACTTGGTCATCTTTCAATTTCTGTTACGAATATAATTAATAAGTGTTTTTCTACTTTTTTATTCGAATTTGTTAATAGTCTTATACCATTTGTTAACTTGCTTAAAAAGCGAAGATATCATTTCCTTCTATTTCTATCTGTTATATACTGTTATTTTCCAACTTAGATGTATATGTTGATATCTAAGAGGTAAGGGGCCTTATAGAGTTTGTATCATCGAGGATCTAAGTATTTTTTTTTTGTTTTTAAATTTATTGTTGATGACTTCTCTTGAGCTACTCGTAAACCCTTTTTTATAGACCCTTTTTTTTATTTTTAAAAGATTCATGTACCACATCATTTTGTGGTAAAATATGTGTAAAACAACAGTTAGACATAACTTTTTAAATACAACAAAAGTTAATAAACTTACATATGATAAATAGAACGTGACAAAAAATTCAAATATTACTAAAACATAAGGATTAACACAAAAGAATGGCCAAGATCATATACCGAAATAAATATTATGAGGAAAGTGATAAGCTACTACCAATACCCTAAAGTATGCATGGCAGCTACATGCATGTATATCTCTCTCATTACTTGTCAAGTTGAAAATAGTAAAGAGATCCAAACCTACAAATATTTTCTCTAGCTATCTACTTAACATATATAAAAGCTATTAAAAATAAATAGACCAAATGCCCTAAAGATTTGTATAATCAGGAAAACAAATAATTATAACACACTAGTTGAAGCCACGATCAAATTGCTAATTAACTGCTCTTAATTGATAATAATAAAATGAAACATATAGGTTGAGCAAAATTAGTTCTTTGTCATACCCTCTAATCCTATTTAATCAAATGGAAGACATTGTCAAAAGTCAAAACCAAAATAAGCACCAAAACTTCAACATGCAAATAATGCAGCTAAACCCTTTTCCCCATCCTTCAAAAATCTCAGTCATTCCACATTGAAAACAAACCCGGATTTGACCCTTGAGCCGACGAATCCCCGGACCATCCACCATAACTCCCGGCTGGCATATCATAATCCACTTTCACCATCCCAAGCTCCTCCGCCGACGAACCACCACCGTTCCCGGACATGGAATTACCTAAATACCCTCCACTATAACTCCCACCACTTGAACTTCCATTATTGTTACCATTATCCATAACCGAAGATGAAGATCCGCCCATGCCCATAAACCCATGCAAAAAACCCGGATTATTCTGAAGGTAACTATTATAGAACTGATGATTCCCGACAGATTGTTGTTGTTGTTGATTCAATTGTAGTTGACTTTGTATATAACTTTGGTGGAATTGTGCGTCTTGGGAAAAGTGCGAAATCTCGGGGTTTTGTTGTAGGGTTAGTAAAGGTACTACTGTTGTTTGTGGTTGCTCATACTGTTGCATTAGAGGGTATGCTTGTAATGGGGTTGGACCCGGGTTCCCGTATTGAAAGGCCGACCCGAGAGCTATCATTTCATCGCGTTTTCGCGACGATTCGATAGCTTGGGCCTCCTTTAGACGTTTGGCGGCTCCGCCTCCGATGGGTAAAGTGTTGCTTTCGAGAATGCTCTTGACGTCGTAACGGGTCATGTCGAAGTTTGTGACGGCGTTGAGGCCTCTGAACTTTATGGCCGCAATGTCATAGGCCTCTGCTGCTTCTTCCTCTGTGCCTGAATGAATTAATGAGATGTAGTTGTTTTAGGCAATTAGTTGTGCACATAAAAATGATAGAATAAATAAATGTAGGTGATTATTTACTTGATTAACTCGAGAAACACAATGCTGGAAGACTAATTTAATCAAGGACACCTAGAAAATGTATTACTTCGTGTTCTTAATTAGATATAAAATTTTTGTTTTAGTCCGTTTCAAAATTTATATGTTTTAAAAGAAACTTATAAAGTGACATAAAATAAAGTTCATAATATATAAATGTAGATAAATATTATTATGTCACTACGCATTAATATTTCTAAGGCAAGCGATATTTCCACAACAGTTTTTGATATTTGCACACGAAAAGTGTTGCTATGGATGTAAAAATCGTCGCTATAGGATTTATAGCGACACTTTTCGTGTGGAAATATCAAAAATTATTGTGGAAATATCAAGCGATATTTCCACAACAGTTTTTGATATTATGACCTGTATGTATCTGTATGTGTATAGAATACCTTTTAAAATGTCTTTTAAACTGCATGTTAAATATATATAGTAATAATACGTAATGCATTGGCATAAAAAGGCTTTTTGAAAATGACTTACTGAAAGTTCCCAAGTAGAGATCCTTGTTGCCAGCCACTCTACCAATCCTTGCTTGCCATCTCCCATGTTGATGATGCCTGCTTAGATATCTCATGAGAAAGAGAGAGATGGAGAAGGGGAGAGGAGAGAGGAGAGAGGAGAGAGAGGGAGAGAGGATTGATTTTTATTACCTTGTAACACCCCTATACATGGATGCACCCCTTGAAAAGCCACTACTCTTCCTATTATTTCCAACAACAAAATAAAAAGAAGAAAATTATTGCTTTTATTATAAAAACCTTTACATATATGGCTAATTAAATATCAATACTAGATTTTGCAGTGCTGCAAATGCCAGTGAATACTAAAGGTTAAAACTTATTGTCATATGCTGCCAATGATTAGCTAGTCTGAACTCTGTGCTGATACATATTTTTTTAGACGGTTAATGGTGTACAAATTATGTTTGGATTCCAATGAGTTCAAATTAGGCAGCTCATTTGAACAGTTCTATAGAAATTAATAACATTTGTATAGCAATCATAGATTGTCCAAAATGCAACACTATGCTATATCAGTGCACAATTAAAGTGCTATATCAGTGCACAATTAAACTTGTTTCTACTGACTGTCACATATCCATTTCGAACTACTTCAATCAGAATTTGTATTATAATATACACAGAGAGAGCAGAAAAATTTCCCTTAATTACCTTCGAATGGAGGCCACAAATTCTTGTCTAGTCATGTGTTTCATATCCTCAAGTTCCTTTTCATAGTTCGTGATCTACATTCAAAAAAGCTTACATTACTTTTTTTCCTAAGAGAGCTAGGAACCAATCATAATTGACAATATATGTACTAAATAATATATGCAAAGTTTGTTTTTTGGGTCTCATATATATATTCATGCACTTTATTTCACTCTATAATAAAGCAACCAAAACATACTGGGAAATTGGTAGTGGTAGATGTTCCCCAGTATTTCAATGCAGCCATATCATAAGCCCTAGCTGCTTTCTCTTCTTTGTCATACCCACCTGCTCATATTAATTTTTTTTTTAAAAATATAGCTCAAAGATTTATAAACTAATCAAACTCAAATAAACTTGAAACAAAGGAACATATTAATAGTAATTGGAAGAAGATGAAGATTACTAACCCAAGTAGACTGCAAGTAATGAACAAACGAATCGACAAAACCCCAAAATAATGGCAAAAAAAAACAAAAACAAAAATAAGTTAGTGAAATTTTGATAGCTAGCATATATAAATGTAGATATAATATGTAAATAAAAAAAAATGAACTTTTTAATTACCTTGGCGACCTTTCCTTGATTGTCCTTCCCTTCTACAACTATTATCCCATAGATGAGCTTCATACCTCCCTGTCCATCTATGCCTATATTTACAATTTATGCGAAATTAAATTTCAAGAAACTAAAATGATTTAAACAAAAAATAAAAAGAAGAAAATTTTTAAATTTATGATTTACTAGGGAAATAAAAAGGATGAACACCTAGTTACACCGCGATAAATTGATGTTCTTTGCCCAAATGTATCCAAAGTTCTTCTAGGAGTAGCCGCCTCGACGATGGCAGTCGTGGTACTATTATTATTGTCACCAGTAGTTTCACATGTTGAACGCTTGCCACTTCCCATAGACAATGTTAAAGATTGTAAATTACTAGCATTTTCAGGAAGATCATAGTTTTCGGAAGGAGCCACGACTAAGGTGTTTTGCACTGGCAATAAGCTGTGGTTTGTGAATAGGTAGTCGGATTCATTTGCATGGATTTCATTATAAACAAGATCTGAAGTCTGGTTTTCTGATTTTCCCACACCAAGAAAGTCAGCTACCTTTGGAACTTCATTGCTTCCTTGAACATTAATCATATTCCACTCTACAAAATATGCAAAAGGAATTATGGAAACACGATTGAAGGCATGATATGATGAAAGAGATTATTCTGTATAAATAATCACAAAATCATGTATGTGAAAAGGCGGTGAGCATCAGACTGTATAATTTTTTTAATAAGAGAGAATTAAAATGAATAGAATTGAAGAGAGAAGGGATGATAATTAAACGAGTTATGGAAAAATGATAAAAGGTATGATGTAAAGAAAGAGATTATTTAGGGTGATGGTCCCTCTGCAACACTCGTAAATAATCACAAAAAATATTTACGTGAAAAGACGTCACATAATAATTTTTTTGAATAAGAGAAAATTAAAATGAATTGTACCTTGATTTTGAAATGGACTGTCGATATTGTCACTCACTAACCCTAGAGAAAAATGATGGGATTGAGAAGTCTCATGAAGATGAGTAGGCAAAGAAGGATGAGTAGGAGAAAGAGGAAAGGACAGCCAGTTGTTTGAATTCATGGCTTCTTGAGGATTACTACACTGCTGCAAATGATCAGTCAATTGAAATCCTCCTGCAAAATATTAAAACAACAAAAAGTCACAATAATATGAGCATTTTTAGCACATTTAGAGTCATATTACATAAGAAAATGAACTGCCACATATAGGCTTACCCTAGCTACCAAATAGAGAGTACTTTTCTGAAATTTTATGCTTGGTGAAGGAGTAAATAATCAAGAAGGGATAGGAGAGATATATGGAGAAAAAGATAGTACAAGAATTGAACCCTCTCCTCTCTACTTTAGGTCCCCTACCAACCCTTATGCAATAGTCATTTTAAGTGGTCTTGACTCATAAAAAATTACTAAAAAATAGATAAAATGGTAACATTAAACAAGAAGAATAATTAATTAAGAAAGGGCACGAGCGTCTTATTATAATAAGCATATAGAGTGGTCCTTCAGTCTTTGTACTAAGACAAACTCTTAATTCCAACTGTAAAAATCCAATTCACCTTCTCTCTCTACCCCCACTTGGTTTATTGGAACTCTCTAATTTCTCGTTTAGTGCAAAAAATGACTCCCACAAGCCCAGCATTCCCACACTATGCAAATCATCTCATTGGACTAAACTACACAATCCCAATCCTCTTGTGCAACCATTTGGTATATATTGACATAAATATATTCATAAATACATGGGCAGATATTTCAACCGTCCCAAAATGCGAGTCTTATTTACACTATATTTCTATGTAAATGATTGTAAGACAAAAAAAGTTTGAGTTAAATGGAAGTATTGACAATAAAGGAGAAAGAAAATATACACATACAAGATATTCTCTGATTCGCTCCTTTTTAATTGATGTTTTGAGAGAAAATATAAATAATAAGAAATAAAATTAATATTGTCTTTTGTTTAATTGATCAAAATGAGTATAAAATCTCAATATGAACATTCTAAAATTTATTAAAAAAGATGAAAAAACAAATTAATATTTAAAATAAGAATAATATAAGAATTAGGATATTGATACTTTTTTAAAATTTACAAACAGCAAATGAAAATTATTCCAACAAATTTGTACCTAAAAAAGATAGATAAAAAGGAATGAAGAGAGTAAATCATAATATAGACAAAAAAAATTAGTTAAATGGGACTCTTAATTTTGGACAAAGGAAGTATATACATACGAGATATTATAAGATCAATTTTTTTAATACTTTTATTTATTATTAGAAGATAATAACCACCTTAATTTATTTCTTCAAATGTAGCTAGCTGTGGATCCCCGAGCAGTCCTGCTGCATGTGATAAAGATATATTTATGAACATGCAATATTTTATGAAAATATCCGACATGTTAAATAATGTAAGGACTGGAAATGAGTAAGAACTACGTACTCTATTTCAATTATCTAATAACCCTATAGTTTGCTCAATAAAAAAATAGATTAATTAAGAGAAGAGAGAGAGAGAGAGAAAGATTTTGTTTGTGTTTCCAAGTAGAAATCTGTTGACCATGTAGTTGGAAACCGCACTATTCAAAAGGTTAAAAACATATTTACAGTATGTAGTTATTAGTTTAATAATAATGTGTTGCAGTGTATGTCTTCTGCAAAATATTGTAGAAGCTTGTATAGCTCTTTGTTTATGTGCTTTCTGTGTCTTCCACTCAAGGGGGAGTCAAAGACATCTCTAATATAATTCCATGGTTTTGATTATATATTATCTAGGGTTTCAATGCTCAATCTGGTAACTAGCTTTATGTTTAAGATTTTAGGGCAAGGGAAATTAAATTAAACAATAGTCTGAAAAATTATTCACCATCTTTAATATGTTCAGGTTACCTAATATTTATATGTAAGAGAGAATCACACATCAAGCCATCACACCAAATAATTTCTCTTCATTCATGTGAACGGTAAAATTACCGACACAGAAGAAAAACAAATAAAAAGGTCCAGATAACACAACCTTTTCTAATACATCACGTATAAAAGGAAGTTCTATATAAGATATTAATAATGTACTTACAAAAAATGATTCTTATCCCACAGTTGCAATTTTTTCTAGTACAAAATGTATAAATTATCTTTATTGTTTATTGAATAATAGAAAAATAAAAACGCACACAGAAAAATAGAGCTCGAAAATTTCAAACTCACAAGCCACAAAAGAAAAATTAAGAAGCTAGGATCATTGGAAAATTCAGTTAGTGACATGGGATCAGAGAACTCATATTTCCTTTTGTACATGCTCATTAATCTAGGCCATATACTGGTTGTGTCTGTACAATTTTATTCTTCTCCTAGTAATAGGTCCTCCTAGCTCATGTGACTCAATGTCCTGCCCCCATTGCAATCAATACACACACAAACACACACACACACACACACATATATATATATATATATATATGTACATATTATAAATTTGTAATGCTTTTTTTATATATATAAAAAAAATATGTAATTATATGATCAGTTCATTTTGCAAATAATATGGCTAATAAACACAAAGTTACCCTTGTTGTTAAAAACTTAAAATAAAGAATATATAAACCTTAACCTCTAAACATAGAAAATAAAAACAAATGAAAACATGAAATAAAAAAATCACCTGCCATTGTTGATGATACGATTCCCTCCAAATTCCTGAAGATATTGAATATGATGATTATGTATATACACACACACAGTATATATGTGTATATATAAGGCTAAGTTGACTGGAGTGTTCCTGCAGAGGAGGCAGGACCCACGTCTCCCGCTTTCTTCATCCCATAAATAAACCTACAAAGGATTATAAAAATAAAAAAAAATGAAATAATAATTTGTTTTCATTAAACAATGTAATATATCTCCCATTAAGAATAGTTAATTAGTTGAAGAAACAAGAAGAATAAAACCTGAATTTATCGAAATGAAAAATTGTAGAAGGTTGAAATGAGCTTAATTATATATATAGATATATATATAACTGACACTGACACTGACACTTCTGATCAGGAAGAAGATTCTCTCTCTAAAACTCTTCTATTTTTCTCTCTCTCAAATTGTATAGTGTTGGAAAATGGGGAGAGAGACGGAAAGTTGGTGAATACAGGTGGTGGGGATTCGCCACCGGCCATTTAAGGTAAAAACTACATTTAGTTTGATTACACCGCCAAGTCTTTTCAGTTTTTGCGGCCATATACAAAGGAATATGAGTGCCACGTGGCAGTTGAAAATTTGCCCTTTCGTTGGGTTTTTAATTTAAACCCTTTTGGTATTCTGCATGCTTTGACTCGTACAGACAAATTTTCAAACCCTTGTTTTTGTTAGAATGACTATGATACCCTTCTTTTTTGTTTGAAATATGAGTTATATTGATTCCGATACTGGACTGTTCAAGTTTGACTTTGTGTTTTTTTTTTAAACCAGTAAAAGGAAAAAGGGAATAGGATGGTCAAACTTGTTCGCTATAAATCAAGCACAACGCTAGTACATGATACTTCTTTCGTCTCAAATTAATTGTTCAGTTTTAATTTTTTAAAGTCAAATTGACCATTTTTAAAACTAATCTTTTTACTATTTCTGCTAAAATATAGGTGAAAATATTATAACCAAAAGAAAGTATATACAATTTATTACTAACCCCAATTTTTATAATTTTAGAAATATATTTATATATGTTTAATTATTAATTCTAAAAATAGTCAATTTAACTTAAAAAAATCAAAACTGAGCAATTAATTTGAGACGGAGGGAGTAATAAAATAATGAAATGTTTGTAATATAATACTAAGAATAATAAAAAGATAAAAATATCATTATATTATTAAATTTCAATTTTTCAGTTCACACATGAATTTTACCATTTTTGAAATTAAAGCGTGAAGAAATTATTGATTCATTGAATTTCAAAATTTTCAACTTACACATGAATTGTGCAAAATTCAAGTTTACTTCTAAAACAACTCAATAAATTATGAAAAACCGATGAGGCTTTTAGCCTTTGTATTTAATATTTATGCTATGACTTTGTTATAAGAGATAGAGATTACATAGGATAACACAACAAAAGAAGGCCGTTACATATGAGATAAAAACATATCAACAACTCAACTCAACTTGAATTTGAATTTTCATCGTTATGTTTATTTTATCTCTATCATGCCCGTCAAACAAAGGGGAAGGTACCACCGTGAGTTTGTTCCAAAGGAGACGAAAATGTCCAATACCAAGGCATTTTGTCATAATATCCGCGAGCTGATTAATGGTGGAAATGTATTTAACAGATAGAGTACCTTGTGCAACTTTTTCACGAATAAAATGGAAATCAGTTTCCACATGTTTTGTCTGCGAATGTAAAATAGGATTAAATATGAGAAAAGTAGCACTGAGATTATCACTCCATAAGATTCGAGGTCGAGAAGAAGAAACACCCTGCTCAGTGAGTAATTTTTGCACCCATGTTAATTCTACAATATAATAGCAATATATAGCAAGTCCCCTATACTTGGATTCGGTACTACTACAAGCAACCACTGTTTGTTTCTTAGATACCATGGGATAATATTTGGCCCCAAGAATATGCAGTATCCGCTAGTGGAACGACGATCATCTAGGCAATTAGCCTAATCAGCATTAGAAAAGGTAGATAATGAGAAAGATGAAGATGGTCGGATAAGAATATCATGATACATAGTGCCTTTGAGATACCACAGTATTCGTTTGACAACTTTCCAATGAATGTTTGTTGGTTGTTGCATGTATTGAGCAACCTTATTAGCAGAATAACTTATTTCAGGTCAAGTAAAAGTAAGATATTGAAGAGCACCATAGTAATATCTAATAGAGGATCGCCTTGATGTCTAGATAGAGGTGTGCCCGTTACTGCTGGAGAAGAGATTGATTTGGCACCCATTATATGAGTTCTTGTAAGAAGATCATGAATATATTTAGCCGGGCAAAGGTGCATAATTGCCCCTGAGGTTTGGGCGGAAGTCCCACTTAGCTCTTGAACTTTTTTTTTTCAAAAGTGCCCTTGACGTTGTAAAACCCAGCTTAACTACGCCCCTCCCGTTAACAATATTACTAGCTAGACAAACGTGGCTGACACCTGAACAAATTTTGATGACGAGGCATGAAGAGAGTAATTTAGCCCGGTCCATATTCCAAAAAGAGGAAAAAAGCCTTAATCATCTCTACACGCTCTATCGAAGAGAAGAAATTGAAGCACCTGAGTTCGCCGAGGCCAAGTCTATTCCGGCCTACCGAAACCACCTGATAGATCGAAGGTCGTTATCGAAAAAAGGAGTGCAGAAAGTCGAAGGAAGCTATAAAGAAGAAAAGGAATCTTTGCTCTTTTCACAGGTACTTTCATCTCTACTTTTGATTAAGAAAGTACATAAACTACTGACATTTTATATGGGTTAATGGGTAAAAGATGGTCATTGCATGTGGTCTATGTTTAAGTTGGGTGTTGACTATTAGGGGACATGTGGTCCTGCATATTATTGTTTATTAGATTCTTAATAGTTTAAAGTTGACATTTGTCTTGTAATTGATTTGTCTTGTAAATATTGTGAATTCTGAGGTTTTTTTTACTGGCAGAATGGATGGGCATATAGATATTTATTTACATCATGGGGGCACATGGGTGATGAATCCTGTGTTGAAATATGTGGGAGGAGATGTTTATATATGTGAGAATTTTAACACAGATAAATTACCTCTCTATTATATACATTAAGAATGTGTATAAAGAGACATTGAAATATGCCAATGTACAACAAGTCTATATTTTGGAACCTTGAATGAGTATTGAGGAAGGACTTTTTTTAGTTAAGGATGACTATGAGATTAGGAAAATTCTTAGTATGATTAATGCAGACACATATGTCCTAGAGTTCTTTGCAAACCATGAGATAGATGCTCCTATATTTACTCATAACATTTTGGCCATTACTGATGCACCTCATTCACAAGTGAATCCCCCTCAGCCTCCTATTAATGATGAATCTGAACCACTTCTTGTTCCACCTAAGCCCATAATCAATTCACCTACTCTTGTTTGACATGAGCCCATAATCAATTCACCTCTTCTTGTTCTACATGAGCCCATAATCAATTCACCCCATCTTGTTCCACATGAGCGCATAATCAATTCACCTCCTATTCCACTTGAGCCCATAATAAATTCACTTAAAGAAATTGAATTGCCATATAATGTGGCATATGACACTTTCATGGAAAGTGCTGAAGTACTTGATGCTTTTGATTGCATTAATAGAGCTTATGAAACAAGTATTGATCCTAGTGTGGTGTTAAACACACAGACTAGCAGGGTTGGCGTGGAAGATATTAATAGAGATAGTTGTAGGATTAATGAGGACATAAATCCTGATACTAGTCAGAGTGATGATAGTCAAGATGCTACATATGAAGAGGAAAGTGAGGATAGTGATGATAGTGAGGAAGGTGATGATAGTGGTGATAGTGAGAGAAGGTCTGATGAGGATGAAGTGCCATGTGAGAGAAAATATCCTGCCCATTTCAATGTAGATGATCAAAGACCTTTTTTTCAGCTTGGGAATGACATTTTCTAGTGCAGCTGAAGTTAGGGAATCCATAGCAAAGTATGCTATTTCTAGGAGAGTGACATTAAAAAATGTGAAAAGTGAACTATATAGAATAAGGATCTAGTGTGAGGTGTGGTATCTTTTTATCTTGTATGTGTCAAAGGACGGTTGTAACCCTAGGTTGGCAGTAAAGACTTTAGTCCCATACCACAATTGTTATAGGATTTTCAGCAACCCTAGGATTTCAGCAAAGTTCTTGGCCAAGCTTTACAAACAAAAAATTCTTGAGAAGCATGACTATAAGATCAAAGACCTCAAAAAAGATGTTGAGAAAGAATGGAAAGTGAATGTTGGATTTTCCAAGTGCAAGAGAGCCAGGAGGATGGTTATGGATGAATTCTCAAGGAGCTTCACTACTGAATATTCTGAGTTAGAGGCTTATGCAACAGAACTCTTGAGAAGTAATTCAGGCTCTAAAGTGCAAATGGAGTTGTGCAGAGATGATTTAAGGGAATGGAGAAGAGTATTTAAAAGAATGTTTATTTGTTTAGATGCGTACAAAGGAGGTTGGAAGGAACGATGCAAGCCTATTATTGGCTTTGATGGGTGTTTTTTGAAGACACAATATAAGAGGGAATTGCTTGTAGCTCTAGGAAGAGATGGGGATGAGCAGAATTTTTACATAGCTTAGGCATATGTGAAGAGTGAAACTAAGGTCAACTAGACTTAGTTTCTAACTTTGTTGCAAGAACAACTTGATTTGGGAGATAGAAGTTAACACACTGTGATCTTTGATATGCAAAAGGTATGAACGTTTTAATTTTTCTGACTTTTAATGTTTTTTATGTCAATTTGTTACTTATGAATGTCAATCTGTAGCAATCTATAACTTTTAATGTTTTACTTATAGGTTTTAATACAATCTGTTATTAATGTACTTCCTAAGGCAAAGCACAAATGATGTGCTCGTTATATATATGCAAATTGGTGTAAGCAACACAGGGGTGGAGAGTTGAAGAGAAAATTTTAGAATGCAGCCTGGTCCACCTTTGAGGAAGAATTTAAGGATAACATGAAGTTGTTTGGTGAGATGAGTTCACAGGGAGCAATGGATCTCATGAACTATCAACCTCATACATGGTGCAGAGCTTACTTTAGTAGGAGAATCAAATCATGGGCACTAGATAACAACATGCTGAAATGTTTGAACTCCTATGCAAACTTATGATTGCTATGATGTTATATGTTATGTACATGCAGAGTGGCAAATCATCAACTATTCTTCATGAAGGAAGTCAGACACACACTATAAAAAAAAGGTCATTGCCGACGGCTATTGTCGTCGCTAATGACCCCCATGTCGTCGGCAATGACCACATTGGTGACGACAATTACGGTCGCCACTCTCGTCGCCCCTGGCCCCTGTTGACCACCATCGTTGATAGTGTCATTGGCGACGGGGTCATTGGCGATGGATGCCCGTCGACTATGAGTCATTGGCGACGGCTGGTGCGACAGACAATCCGTCGCCAATGGATATTAGTAGTTATTTATTTAAATGTCATTGGCGATGACCACGCCGTCGCCAATGACTGATGGTCTGTCGGCAATAAGTTTTAATAATATTATTAAGAGGATCAATTGTCCGTCGCTAAAACCGTTGCTATAGGTCATTAGCGACAGGAAGGCTGTCACCAATGACCCTGTTACGAATAACCTTTTTAAAAAAAAATATTTTTTTTTAAAAATTAAAAATTCCCTTGTTCATTTACATATACATAATTGTACCTATTATAAACTAATGAAAAACAAATAATTATTCATGAACGGATATCAATAACAATCAAATATCTTTTGCTATCAACCATCAAATATGTAGACAACATAATCACATATAGATAAAAGTCATACGATGTAGATACAAAATGTAATCATTATGAAACTTTTATTAATTTAATTAGATACATAAACCATTAACCTAACTAGATACAAAACTCTAGTTTGTACAACTTAAAAACTGTATAAGTACATACATGATAGTTAAAATATAAACATAAACTAGCTACAACTCCAGATCAGGAGTGTCAGTACCATCATCGCCGCCATTTATCATACGACCGCCGATCCCACCTTCGGTCCCATCGCCAGTCCCACCGCCGGTCCCACCCTCCATCGTCTCGTCAATATCAGCTCGACAGTCATCACCATCTCCTCCACATTCATTACTTATGTCGGTGCCTCCACCTCCACGAGTCTCATCAACAAGACCCTACAAAATTAAAATATTAATAACGAATTCGAAAAGAGAGCATATTTAAATTATTTTAGTTCGTGTTCTTCAAGTTTTAACAAAGTAGGCAAACAGGTTGATAACTCGGCCTCCGAATAACGGAATCGAGTCCTGTAAGTTGTATCGTGTGCCTAATATCTATTAGGTGCTATGTCTATGTTTGTGTGTCATTTCGACGTCCGTGGCGGGTTTTGGTCTCTTTTTCGACTATTTTTCTAAGTTTTCTTAAGTTAGGCAAATGAGCTAGTAACTCGGCCTCTGGATATCGGAATCGAGTCCCGTAAGTTGTAATGCGTGCCTAATATCTATGAGGTATTATGTTTAGGTTTGCGCGTTATTTTGACGCTCAAGGCGGGTTTTGGTCTCTTTTTCGACTATTTTTCTAAGTTTTCTTAAGTTAGGCAAACAGACTGATAACTCGGCCTCTGGATATCGGAAACGAGTTTTGTAAGTTGTAACGCGTGCCTAATATTTATGAGGTGCTATACCTAGGTTTGCGCGTCATTTTGACGTCTGAGGCGAGTTTTAACCTCTTTTTCGACTATTTTTCTAAGTTTTCTTAAGTTAGGCAAACGGGCTGATAACTCGGCCTTCGAATATCGGAATCGAGTTCAGTAAGTTATAAAGCGTGCCTAATATCTATGAGGTACTATGTCTAGGTTTACACATCGTTTCGATGCCCGATGCGGGTTTTGATCTCTTTTTCGACTATTGTTCTAAGTTTTCTTTAATTTTAAAAAGTTAAGCAATAAGTCAAGAATAAGTCAGATAACTATTTGATTGACAGTTTATATAAGCAATATAATTACAAATTACATGAATTAAATAAGGACATACATCAATAATTGTTTTTACTTGTCAAATATGTGGAAGAAAGATGTTGGCCAAGACAACCGCACATACACGGATGGCCTGCTCTCGGACTATACCCATGAGCTCGTCAACAGATGTTATAGGATCTATAGAGCCGTGAAAAACCTTCTGAGTAAGCTGGTAGATCCGTTTGCGTGATGGTGCGCCTGACTGCACAACACTGCTCGTCATGCACCCCTCTATGATCCGCCAAAAGAAATCGTCAGATAATAAAGGGCCGGCACCCGATCCACCCGCACCACTAGCTCCGGTGGGTGGGCGATGCCGAGATCTTGTAGTAGGGACTAAAGTGTAGGCTGGGACCTGAGAAATGCCCATAACTCTACCCTTATTCGGTCCCCCTGTAGCCTGCAGCCAGTCCTCTATCTCCTTATCAGCGCACGTCGAATCATCTATGTCACTATCACCTCTCTAGCTGCTCCGAGCCAAAACAAGGTCCTCGAACCGTCGCTGAAAAAACACATAAATATATGAAAAGCACAGTATGTTATAAGAATACAAATGAATTTCAAGATTTTAAATACATACTAAATAAAAGAATTAAATTACTTACAGCAATGTGCTCTACCTCATGTGAGATATAACTACCTTCACCTTTCTTTTGGTGGGTGTGCCACCAAAACTCTAAGAGGGAAGGCGGGTGCTTAAGACTAACCTCGAGTCTCTCCCTATAGAGGTTGTACGACTGAGACATCGTGCAGTGTGGAAGCCGACTCTGCTGTCGGGCAGTTGTATGTTGTGCTGACATCTTTTGAAAAATAGTGCCCTCCCAAATGCTGCACATATGGTCCCACACCGCAACACCAATGAAATCTGGCCGGACATCTTTAAGTGTCTGTCCATCAGCCATCTTGGTCTGGGCCTTCTTCTTCCAGTTGTAGACCCACTTGTGCCAATTCATCTCGAGATATTTCTGCAGAACAGTCATGCCATGGGCTTCCTGCCCGTCCTCAAAGCGGTAATATCTCTACATATTACACATTAAGAAGCTTAGTAGATAACATAAATCAAAGCGGTAAAAAAATATTCAAATGGAATATAAAACTAATATATGAATGAATGACATCTTACCTTAAACTCAACAATAATCAGCTGACGTGTGCGGTCATCCACATCCGCCCATCTCATCCACGGGCTTGAGAATCGGTTGCAGACGATCATAAGCAACGTGTTTCTTGGCGTCGCGTCAAGGATACTACAATTGAAATTAATACATTTACAAATTATAAAGAATATATAAGAACTAAATAAGTATGTAAAACAAATGTTAAATGTTACACACATATTATGAAATTACTTGTTAATCCCAATACGGCATATAAGCGGCACCTAGGGGGATTCCCTAGCAAGTCACGTGCTAGTCCCCGCGGAGACCTACGTCGATCACCTATGTAGTGAAATATATCAATATTTATATAAACGAATATAATGTCAATACTATATAAAATTAAAAATAATAATGGATAACAATTTAACATGTAATTATACCTGATGATTCGGCCTGATCATCACCCCCACTGCCTCCACGGCCCCCACGACATGTACTACCAGCACGCCTACCACGTCTTTTCCTTTTTTCTTGCGTTGTTCATAGTATCTACTTGTACCGTAGATATCACATGACCTCTTATCTTTATTGTCATCACCGTAATACAACATATAGTCATTCTCACAAGCATCAATCTTCTCATACCCTAGATTAAGCCTTTTGACCATTTTCTTCACATCGTAGTACGATTCCAGTAACTTATTGCAATCCGGTAAGAACTCCTTCACAATGTTGAGAAGTTCATTAAAACCCCTCTCGCTGCAGTCATGTTCGTTCTTGAAGTGTAAAAGCTTAGTCACTGTAGATAAGACGGTGTGTTTTTCGTGTCCGTTATACAATGGCATCGCTGATTCATGTAATAACTAATAGAAACCCTTAGCCCCGTCATTCGGCTCTTGCTCGACGCTACCGTCATCCCTATTTTTATTCCACTGAAAGAATGGACTAGTAGCTTCGACTATCATGTTAGTACAGGCAAAGGTATCGTCAGCTCTGTATTCCAGTTCGGATTCATGTTCATTCAACCAGGTTTCTCCATGATAGATCCATATGCTATAACCCTGCTTGAACCCATACGCAAATAGGTCGCACATGAGATCATTCATTTCCTTCCACACTTCATTCACACACCTCTTACAAGGACATCTAATCTCATCGCTGCTGACTTGCTCAAATGCAAAATTGAGAAACTGTTCAACCCCACTGCGGTACTCAAAGCTAAGCTCACTCTTATCAGTGGCTACCCTACGTTCCATCCAACTTCGATCAACAGACATCTTAAACAATGGGCTGCTATATATATATATATATATATATATATATATATATATATATATATATATATACATATATATATATATGGAAAGTTAGGCAAACATAATCAATTCTAAAGGGTTAATGTATATGCATATTTATGAGTTTCCTAATTACTTCATCTCCCACTCTAACGGGTCAGGCTTCTATCCCATTTCCGGATGTGTCACCCCACTGATGCCAATAACTTGAACATATCTTTAAATTTTTAAGAAATTTCGGCAACACCTCCTCATGGTCTTCAAGTACACGAAATAGACTAACACATTGTAGTCTAACTATGCACCCGAAGAATATCAAGAGATATATATTGACCAAAAATTCTCAAAATATAAAGACGTACTCAAGTCGTTAACACCGACCTAAGTGACATCGAAACATACAAGAACAGTCCCAAAACGGGGACTATTTGAGATTCACTCATACTAAGTGAATCTCAAACGGGTTTCTAAGCTTCCTAAACTATATGAAAATATGCACATATGAAATTGAATTATTTTCCTAGAACAAAATGAATATTAGCTTGACCACCATTTCTGAACCATAGCTTAAAAAAATATTGAATAAGCAATACATTATTACATTCCTTATTGCAAGAAGCAGATGTTAGGCAAATAAATACAACGAAATATAGCCAAAAAGCTCAAATATTCACCCAATTGATCCAAAAAAATGAAGAGTTCAATATATTTCCACTAATATATCTATATATATATATATAGACACACACAATATATACACACATTATATACTTTAATCTTCACGTTTACTAGGACAAAACCATTTCTAAACAACAAAATTCATTTCAAGGCAAGAAAAGGAAGCACAATAATAGAAGAAAATAAAGTTTGTTACTCAATATCTTGAAAGATTTGAGATAATAGAAAATGTCAAGTCTTAACATTCATTTCAAAACTATTAAAATTCATTTGATTATTCTTTTTATATTATTTTGGTAAAAAGATACATGTGGCTCTGACTTTACATGTTGGAAGTTGAACAAGGCATCCCCTAGAAACAATCGATATGAAATAATTATTGAACACCAAAAGAAAACAAAAACAAAATAATTAGTAACTTAAACATTACACCAACAAATTCCAGTAAGAACAAACTAGCATGGTTGATAAAAAAAACAAAAAAAACTCACTCTTCATGTATGTAAACCAAATTTCAGCACAAATTAAATGCACATTGTAGCAATCCAAGCTACTAAGCTATTCATGCCAAAATTTTCTCATTTTCAGTTCTCACGCTTACAAGACAAATGCTTATCAAATGTATTAGCATACAAGAAAATGACAAATTGCTTTCTTTTCAGTTATAAGTAAAATAATTACAAATACCAAATTCCTATTGCCTTAAATCACTTTTCAAATTCTTCATCAATTCTAATATTAGCTAAACATAACAATTCTAAAACATTAATGGAGGAATGAAGGAAGTACAGTTTCGCCTAAATTTGCCATCAACTAGTTTTACCTCCAATCCTAATTCTAAAATAATCCTTTGACGTACTTAGATAAATGAAATAAGAGTATAATTAAATAAATATAGCAATAAAAATAATAAAATATTACTGTGTATGTAAACTATAACCGAAATGGATTCAACTACGATCATAAAATTTAGCTTGTATGAGCTTTTGCTTTAAGCACTCACTTTTACCTATTACCTGCTTATTATCTCAAACCATACCATCCAGGATAATGACACTATACACATCTCCTTATACCAAAAAAAACAAGGCATAAAAATCACAAAATTCTAATGTCAACCATTTCATTGTCATCTTAAAGTCTAAAGAGACTACAAAAAGGTACTGAGAAATGTATATGCCAAATATGCTCAATAAACTTCACATTCGGGTGATAATTTAAGCACCAATATCAATTACAATATAGTAAACTTCACATTTTAGTTACTAAATAAGCAGACATTGATAATTTTTTTATAAATTTTGGGCATCAAGAAATTAATTTACTCAACTCATCTAAACTAATTTACCCTAAACAAACAATAATATATATACTACTCAACAAGTAAGAAATATTTCACAGCCCACAAAGAGTATTTATTTATATGTAAAAGGTTCCACTTTAGCATCATGAGAAAATGGAAAAGAAGAAAAAAAGGGTAATATTTGCTTCTTTGAGTACGAAACAAACACAATAAGCTCGAAAGTAAGATTTACTGCAAGCATCATACAATTTCAATCTTAACCATCAAACACAATATGCTCAATCTAACCAGCTAATTTCTATTTGGCACATAAGAAGATAGAAATTAGGTCAATTTTTGGGCAAAAAATTGAATTGGGGAAACTTACGATATCTAGTTGGAGATAAAGAGGGACAAAACGCGAACATGGGAGGTCGGCAACGGTGAGATTCAGTAGACAGGCGACGGCAAGAGCTCAAGGCGACGCCGTAAGGAAGAGAGAAAGTAATAATTTTGCGCGGGGGAAGAAAGTAATAAGTTAAAAAATTGAACAGAGTTTGATTAAATAAAGAATCATTCTCGACGGCAATGTCGTCGATATTAATACCATCGATAATGACTTAATGCTTATGGCAAAGCCCGTCGCCAATGATGTTAGTCCGTCGCCCTTCAACTTTGCCGCGCGCGCTGATGAGTGAGTTTTATACATATAAATTGAGTACTTTTAACTTGATGAAATTGTGAGTTCTTGGGTATTTTTCGTTACTTTTATGTATTTTTATGCTTGTGTAGGAAAAGAAAATGGGAGCAAAATGGTTGCATTTTATTCAAATTGGAGTTAGAAAGGTGTCGCAGTGCTAGGTTATTCGTTGGTTCGACGTCTGTTAGTAAAATGGTCATAACTTTTTATCCGGGAAGAGTTACAGGACGAACCACCTGTCAAAATGAAGCTAACAAAATTTTCTACATGGATAGAAGATATGGGCCACAGCGCTAAGATGGTGAGCCACGGCGCTTGAGCGAATGTCATGGCACTAGTTTAGAGAGCTACGACTCTTGTCGCACTGGAGCGGATTTTTGCTGAGTTTTTCACTTCCAATTGACTTAAGACTTGCTATATTGATTCCTAATTGGGTTATATGTTTACCAAGCTACATAGAGGCTATAAATACATATAAAATTAGGTTTTGCAAAAGGAGAAAATATCTAGGGTTAGGAGGAGAAAAGGAGGCAAAGCATTATATTCAACATATTTTCTGGAGAAGACAGAAGATCAAGATCTGGAGTATCTCAGCGAAAACCTTACTACAGATTCTTTTTCTTATCCTTCTTTTAGACTCTTATACTTTAAAATGATGATGTATAATGTGATGTTTCCCTTTTCTTTATTCATGAACTAAATCTTCATATTCAAGGTTGCAATGGAACCCGATGATTGGATTTAATTAATTTATTCTCTATTTGATTATGATCAATTGTTTGCAAGATTATTTATCATATTTTGTATTTCATTTAATAATTGTGTGGCCAACAATTAATCTAGTGATCTAGATGATATAGGAATATTGATTCTAGATTGGGTGTGGAATATGATATATGTGTTGGATTTATTCTTCTAAATAGTGAATATCCAATTTGAAAGAGGGATAGAAATATACCCAATTGCCGTATGAACTTGTATAAGAATTGGTAATTATTGCTTCATTGTTAATTATTTATATAGGAATATAGTGAATTAATTAGGAATGAAGACACTTATTTAATTTAGGAATAAGTTAAATAAATACTTATGAATTCTTGGTTAACAAATTGTAACAACTGACTAATTAAATAGAGAGTGAACATTGGACACATCATCGGGAGAAATTGTAATCTTGATATTTCATTTTCATAGTTATATTCGTAGTTACTTCGTTAATCAATTTTGATAATCTTGGTGAATTCGTTTGTTTAAATAGAATTGGGTTAATTAATGGTTGGTAAGTGGAATGATTAATTAATTTACTAGATTATTCCTCGTGGGATCGATAACTCTACTTTCACTTTATTACTTGTGGACTGTGTATACTTGCACGTAAATTACTAGTATAGATTTAGCTCAACACGCGCTAAATAAGCAACTTGGCGCGGATGAGTAAAAGTAGGTCAATATTGACGGCATACATTAGCGACGGAGGTGTCGTCGCCATTGATGTCATTAGCGACGACATGAAGCCCGTCGGCAATAGGACCGTCGACTTTGACCTGATTTCTTATAGTGACAACTAGTATAGTTAACCCTAACACCAGATTTGCAATCCCTAATGAAGCTAAACTTAGAGCAAAAAAGGCTACAAATAAAGTATCAACTTCTCTTGGCAGTAGAAGAATCAACCGCAGAGGTGATGGTGGCCCTGTTAACATATCGAACATGCCTTTCAGACCTCTAGGACTGCAATGGAGGGGTAAAAGCTGCATTACTACCACGCAACTTATGACAAATAGGGATGAAAGGATGGGTAAGAGCAACAAGGCAAGCAAGTCACAAGGAATGCCACCTAGTGGCAGTGGAGATAACTGAACTTCTTAATATTGTGGTTATTTAGGAAATTGAACATTAGACTTATCTTGTAATTATTGTCAATGTTGTTTGAACAAATGACTACTTATTGTGTTTTTGGTACTGAGCAATATATTTTGGACAATTTTGAAGTGTTTATGCTCAATTAAGGTATGTAATGAACATGCTTCTGCTTCTGGTTTAATTAAAGTAGACTTTATTGCATTTGCTCAACCTCAATTTATTCAATTATTGTTTTTGCTTTCATTTAATATTTGTTGTATTGACCTTGCACAACTTCTTCACAATGATACACAAAAAGGAGTTCCATTAACCAAGTTCAACATTTCTTTGACATTGAGTTAACAGGATAAAAAACTGTAGAACATTACAAGTCACAAAGCAGCCTCAATTTGTCCGATTGTTTTCTTTGCTTTCATTCAACTTTTATTGTATTGAACTTGTACAACTCATTCACAATGATACACAAAAAAGAACTTCCATTAACCAAGTTCAACAATTCTTTGACATTGAGTTAACTTCAAACAAAACTACAGTACATTACAAGTCACAAAGCTACCAATTCATCTAACCATTTAAACATACTTAAGTAACATAAAAGATATGCAGATGAATGTAACTAATAACACAATAACGCACTTCCTATTCAAATAATCTACTTCTTTAGCTTGTTTTACAGAAACTTCATCTTCATTTGACTTCAACTTCTTCAATTCATTAATCAGTTCTTTCAATTCATGATATGCCTCTTCAACCTGAGGAAATTTATTCAACTCCTTATTCTCTATCTGTAGAAGCTTGTTCTCCCTCTTCAGATCATTTATGACCACTTTTGCCCTCTAACACATCTGTGGGTCAAACCATATAAAGAACCCACATCCCTTTTCCTGAATCCAAAACATACCCATTACAAAGATGCAGGTGCAACCCTTTTCCAAACACTAAATCAAAAGAAATTAGAAGCACTTACTCTGAACTTTGAGCATGAGACCTCATACCAAGATTTGTTTCACTCCATGAGGTCCACAGAGGAGCTCTTAACCCACAATAACACAACGGTTGAGCTTCATAATCAACATCAATAGCGCGTCTTCAAGCAGAAGATGAAGATGACGACGAACTATAAGCCATGGCGAGTCTTCGAGTAGTATCACAAAGGATGAAGATGACGACTTGATTTTTTCTCTTCAATGGCTTCGATTTCTTCTCCTCTCTTCGATTATACAATGGCTTGATTAAGGCTTCTCTTTAATATCTTCGATTTCTTATCCTCTCTTCGTTTACAGAGCACAATGGCTTGATTAGAGTTTTTCCCCCTTTTGTCATCTTCTCTTTTCATGCCTCGTCACCAAAATTTATCCAAGTGTCAGCCCCGTTTGTCTAGCTAGCAATATTGTTAATGGGAGGGGCGTAGTTGAGCTGGATTTTATATCGTTAGGGGCCTTTTTAAAAAAAACGTTTTAGGGATAAGTGGGACTTTCACCCAAAACTTAGGGACAATTATGCACTTTTGCCCTATATTTAGCATGTGACAAGAATAAACCAGATGGAGTTTTTTGAACTTCGATACCAAAAAATAATGTATATGAGCCATATACTTCAAGCTGAATTTAGAGTTTAAATAAGATATTGTAGCTGAAATTGTGGCGTCATGGTTTCCTATGATAATTATATCATCAACATAGACCAATAAAAGTGTAATAAAACTATTCTCATTTCGATAAACAAGGACAAATCTAATTTAGAAGATGAGAACTCCATCTCAATTAACTCAGAAGAAAGTTGATAAAACCATGCCCAAGGAGCCTGTTTAAGACTATATGCGCCTTATTTAATTTGCAAAAATGATTAGGAAAAAGAGGATCTACGAAACCTTGAGGCTGTTGTATAAAAACTTGTTCCTCTAAAACACCATTTAAAAAGGCATTATTTACGTCTAGTTGATTTAGAAGTAGCGAGTGCCAATACAATACGGATAATGGTTGGTTTTATGACTGGACTGAATGTCTCCCTATAGTCAATCCCAACTTGTTGATGAAATCTTTTGGCAACTAACCTTGCCTCATAGCGATTGAGAGAACCATCTAATTTTTGTTTAACTCAATAAACCCATTTACACCCTACTAAATTTTGACTAGGAGTAGGGGGAACAAAAGTCTAAAGTGGTGTTTGATTGCATCTTAATGCATCTTAAGAGTCTACCTCTTAATATATTTTAACAGCTCACATCTTTGTATTAAGAGGTCCTCTGAAGAGTTTAGACTTATATTTGTATCTTAATGATTTAGAGGCATTTATTGAGAAACTTTTTATCTCAATTTCAAACATTAAGATGTATTAAGAGGTGGACTGTTAAGATGCATTAAGATGTAATCAAACACCACCTAAGTACCATTTTTAACTAAAACACGAAATTCATCATTCATTACAATACGCCAAGGTTCATGCTTCTTTGTTTGAGAGTAATAAGTAGGTTCAAGAGGAAAAGATAAAGAAGCAAATCGATGCACTATAGTTGAAAGTACAGAGGGTTGTTTAGCTTTAGATCGAGTAAGCATTAGATGAATTTTGGTAGATGGATTAGTTGGATGATTTTGAGAAGAACATTGTAAGAATCTCCTGCATTTGATGGAGTAGGAGATGTGTGAAAGGGAACATCAATAAGAGGAAGGACGGAAGCATTGCAGGATGACAAGGAAGAACATACTGAAGTAGATTTGTGGGACGGAATGGACGAGCTACTTGAAGTCGTGTGATGTGGTTCCAATTCTATATGGACATGTTGATGCGAAGTGGAACTTGAAGGCTAAACAATGAGTAAAGGAATAGAGCTGGAAGAGGGAACACGCCTGTTTGTGAAGATTAAGAAAGAGAACGAAATGGAAAATATGCTCCATTAAATTGCACATGTCTTGAAATCACTAATTTTCCAGTAGAGGGATTATAATCCTTGCTACGCATACTGTATCCTAGAAAAATAAACTCAGATGAACGAAAAGATAATTTGTGAGTGTTATAAGGACGGATATATACATAACATGCACAACCAAAAACATGTAATGATAAATAATCCGGAACTGTTTTAAACAAAATCTTTATTAATGATTTATTTGCGAGAAGAGGAGTAGGGAAACAATTAATTAAATAAACACTTGTTGAAAAGCTTCATCCCAAAACTGTTTTGGAACGAATGCTTTGGCCCTAAGAGTAAGGTCAGTGTAAACAATATGACGGTGTTACGTTCAGATGAACAATTTTATTCATGTGTATGAGGACATGAAACTCTTTGAAAAATGCCTTATTTTTTAAGATGATTGGTAAAAGAACGATACTCACCACCCGAATCTGTTTGAATTGATTTGGTTTTTGTGTCAAATAATTTTTCGACATATGTTTGAAATTACAAAAATAAGGGATAAGCATCTGATTTCAATTTCATAGGGAAAAACCAAGTAAATTTGGAATAATCATTAATAAAATGTACATAATATTGATTTCCATTATTCGAGATAGTTGGGGCAGGACCCTATACATCATAGTGAATTAATTGTAAAGGAGATTTTGAAACTGACAAACTAGAATAAAAAGGCAATTTATGACTTTTGCCTAGTTAACATGAAGAACAAAAGCTAGATTTATTTATAGCGAAAATAGGAAGATTCCAAGATGAAACAACGTTATTGATAACTTTTTTTTGCAGGATGTCCAAGCTTGGCATGCCATGTGTCGATATTTATGCGTTCACCAATAAGTGCTTGCGGAGATGAGGAGACTGAAGAAGATGACTTAGTGGGGAGTTGAAGTTAGTAGAGTCCATTATTGATGTTCCCGTAAAGTAAGACATTTCCTGAGAATCGATCCTTGATGAGGCAAGTTGTGGGATGAAATTCAATAAAAACATTGTTCTTAGTACAAAGTTTAGATATGCTAAGAAGATTTTTTGAAATTGTAGGAACATGAAAGATTAGAAAAAATTTCATAGTTGTGTGACCATGCTTCATGCAAATTTGACATTATGGGCGAGAGAAAATATTAGAAAATTTGGAAGTACCATTTTGGGATGAAGAGCCACAACCACGACTGTAGTCATTTCCATTTCCTCTAGGTCGGCCTTGCCCATTTCCACGACCTCGTCCATGAGTATTAGAGCTACCACAAAAACCACTACGATTACTATTATAGGTGAGACTGACATTTAGTAAAGAAGAGTCAAGAAGAACAACTTGCTCTAAACGAGATTCATGACCAAGTAACAGATCGTGAACATCATTAAGAGTTAATAGTTCAAGTTTAACAGTAATAGAGAAAACAAGTGGATCATATTCAGATCGATACAAGACCAACCAGGATATGTAGGATAAGGTCGTGATCTTGGATACATGTGCAGCAACAATGAGGTTGTTAGTAATTGATTTCAGTTTTTGAAGAAAATCAGTTATGGAGAGTGAGCCTTTCTTCGTTGTTTGAAGCTAAAAACGAAGTTTCATGATACACACCTTACTTTGTGATGCGTACATACATTCCAAGATGACCTACGTTTCTCGAGAAGTAGTGCAACCCACTACATTAGCGAGTATAGATTAGATATAGGAGAAAAGAATCTAAGAAATAATTGATCTTATTATTGCCAAGAGAAATAATCAGGATTCCAAATTTTAGGAGCTGTGATAAAGGGAGGATCTTCATCGAATTTTTCGAATTTAATTGGAGCTGGTATCAATTCCGGAGGACACACAGAGGTGCCATTGACATAGCCTTCTAGACCATGTCCACGAAGAAGATCAAGAACAATCTGTGAGCGCCATAATAGAAAATTATTACTGTTAAATTTGAGAGGAAGGGTATAGTTTGGGGTGGAGAAATGGTTATTGTTTTGTGAAAAGGAAGATGTTGATAGGTTTATGATCGATGAAACACTCATAATAACTAATTCTTTAGTGCTCTGATACCATAAAATAACTCAACAAATTATGAAAAATCGCTTTTAACCTTTGTATTTAATATTTATACAATGACTTTACATAAGATAGAGATTATATGGGATAAGAAATCTAGGATATACATAACAAAAGAAGGCTGTTACATAGGAGATAAAAACATATCAGTAACTCAACTTGAATTTGAATTTCCATCATTATCTTTATCTCTATCAACTTCACAAATATTTCATATTTCAGGAAAAAATAAGTTTGAATTAGGATACTCATGAAAACATTTATTTCTTCATTGAACACCTCTAACATCTCTATTACCTTTGCAACTTTATTCGCATTCTCATAAGATAACAAAGATTGATACTCTGAATCCCTTTATTTGATACATATGAAACACCTCCCTAAATTGTATAAGAGACTCGAGCATTGTATATGTGGGGTTTTAGCTAGTTGACACATTCAAATTGTAAACATTAAAATAGTAAATTAATATTTAAACCATCCTTACTAATGCCCGACCTATTTTAGATTGAAAATCAATTTCACAACAACTTTTTGGTGAGAAAGGGCCATGCATGTGTTGGGATATTTTACATGAATCACACATCAGATAAATTCAAGAGTATAGATATAGTATAGATTGGTTAATAAGTATAGTGGAACCTCAACTTAATAGGTTAACCTTTTTTAGGTATGGAGGTGGTCCAACATGCTATTGGGCCAGTCTACACAGGTGTGCGTTGTATTGCTGATGAATTGATGTGGGATAGATCGTTCAATTCCACTACAAGTGGTATCAGAGCCTATGGTTCAATGGGCCCAAGTATCAGGTTGACACTCCAGGGTAGAACATTCGCAGGCCGCGTGTTACTCAGTCTGTGCGGTGGAGCAAATAGAGTTGAGTCAGGTGGAGTACAAGGGGATCACTCACGCGTTTGTCACTATACGGTGAAGTATGATTTGAGTCGAATGAAGCGGGCTCAAGATGACTCTGGGAAGCTGCTACGGGTGAAAGATTCACAGGGAGCAAGGTTGTACTCCTAAGTTTGGCATCTGGCGTGGTGGAGTAATATTAGAGTCGAGCATGGCTCTTGAAGGACTCAAAGAAGGTTTGCTTAGTGGTAACTACTCTAATATGATACTTGTGATGGAATTCAAGTGAAATGTGGAGATTGTTGCACTACAAGAAAATGGTCCAACAGCGACCAATGGTTTCAGCGACCGCTATTTTCGGTCGCTAATAATCCCAATAGCGACCGCCTTTAGCGACCGCACATTGACCTGGTCGCTACGTATTATCAGCGACCGCACGCGGTCGCTGGTCGATCGCTGAAATAACTTTGCCACCAAAAAATTTGGCGCAAATGTTGGCGGGAACGTGATTTGCGACTGACTATTAATAGCGACCGCACAACGGTCGCTAAAAGTGCCACGTCAATTAAAATTAGCGACCGCACGCGGTCGCCAGTGGCGGTCGCTGATGAATTTTAATTCCAGTCAGTCGCTCAGTCTCAGCTCAGTCGAACGAAAGAAGAAAAAAAGAAAGAAGAAGAAGAAGAGAGAGAGAGAACAGAGAATAGAGGTAGAAGGAGATAACGCCGGCGCCGGCACCGACACCGACACAGCCCACCGGCCCACCGCAATAAGGTAATTCTTCTGGGTTTTACTTCTTGGTTTTTGGGTTTTAGGTTTTTAATCTTTATATCACCATTTGGGGTTTTGTTATTATCTTTTGAAATTGAGCTATTATAGAGTTATGATACATGTTCTTTGTGAGATTTTCATGTTTATTCTGTCTAGAAGGTCGCGGGTTCATGAATTGGATAATTGTTACTAGTTTATTTTGCATACTGGAATTGTTTAATTTAGTATTTGTTTTGTTTAATTTGTTGTTTTCATCTGCGAATTTGGGGCTTTTGCAACTTGTTATTATCTTTTGACATTTAGCTAATAGATATAATGAGGCTGAATGTGCTTGATTCGATCTACATTTATAAGAAATCTCCATTTACCATAATGAGGCTGAATGTGCTTGTTATTATCTGTTGCTGTTTGGCTGAATGTGGGTGATAGTTGTTATTATTTTGTTTGCCTTTTCTTTCTCATATAATGAGGCTTAGAATCTCTTTCTAATTATGTCTATCTTTTGGTGCAGTGGACTTTCCATCCGTTTATTTTAAAGAGCAAAAAGGATTACACAGTTCTTTTGTGGTGCAGGGTCCTAACTTTTTTAGTTGTAAGTGCTGCTATTATTTTTTCATATGTATATATGCTTGTAACTATCTGTTTGCTGTTATTATGCTTTGCGATTGTCTGGAATTATATATTTTAAGTATAATGATAAGGGATATATTTGATGGGATATAAGGGATATATTTGATGTTTGTTCAATTGATCGTTCAAGTTGAAACTGTTATGTATTCTTTCTAGAAAATATTGTAACTGGGTGAGGTTCATGCACGTCAAATGGATACCAAAATGAGTTAGTGTTAGTGTTTCTTTTACACAACATATGAGCTTGAATGAGTACAATAGTTTGCAATAGTTTTATTACATATGGCTTTTAAATGCATCATTACGTTGCTAAATCAACAAATGTGTTTATCCGCCCCCATCACAGTCCTCTGACTTGCGTTTGAGGGTTGATAAAAAAATAAAATAAAATGAAAGTATACAAAATAAAATAAAATAAAAGTATACAAAATAAAATAAAATAAAATGAAATTAAACAAATTAAATAAATTAAAATAAATAATACTTAATAAATCAAAATAAAATAAAATAAATAATATACTATAACAAACTAAGTACTATTTACTTAGTTTGTCATTACTATATAAAAGTATACAAAATAAAATTAAATTAAATGAATTTAAACAAATTAAATAAATTAAAATAAATAATACTTATTAAATCAAAAAAAAAATAAAATAAATAATATATAATATAACAAACTAAGTACTATTTACTTAGTTTGTCATTACTAAATAAAAGTATACAAAATAAAATTAAATTAAATGAAATTAAACAAATTAAATAAATTAAAATAAATAATACTTAATAAATCATAATAAAATAAAATAAATAATATAATATAACAAACTAAGTACTATTTACTTAGTTTGTCATTACTAAATAAAAGTATACAAAATAAAATAAAATAAAATGAAATTAAATAAATTAAAATAAATAATACTTATTAAATCAAAATAAAATAAAATAAATAATATAATATAACAAACTAAGTACTATTTACTTAGTTTGTCATTACTAAATAAAAGTATACAAAATAAAATAAAATTAAATGAAATTAAACAAATTAAATAAATTAAAATAAATTATACTTATTAAATCAAAATAAAATAAAATAAATAATATAATATAACAAACTAAGTACTATTTACTTAGTTTGTCATTACTAAATAAAAGTATACAAAATAAAATAAAATTAAATGAAATTAAACAAATTAAATAAATTAAAATAAATAATACTTAATAAATCAAAATAAAATAAAATAAATAATATAATATAACAAACTAAGTACTATTTACTTAGTTTGTCATTACTAAATAAAAGTATACAAAATAAAATTAAATTAAATGAAATTAAACAAATTAAATAAATTAAAATAAATAATACTTATTAAATCAAAATAAAATAAAATATTCGTTTTTTCTAATGAAAAGCAATTTATTGGTTTTATGGTACTTCTTACTACTTTTGCATTCATTCGTTATACATTAATATATTTCTATTGGGTTGTGTCTTGGGTGCCTACAAATGGCTATATATGCATGCCCTCGTTTATGTGGATAGTCCATATGATAAGGGAGACTCTGGCGAAATTTTAATAGAGTCTGACCATGCTATACATTAATAAGCTCATGTTGTCTGCAGTAGGTACCGTGATATCATGGACCTCTATTCAGACCGTAATTGGATGAGACGACGAAAGTCAAGTGTCCAGATAGGTGCTACAGCTGAATTTAGAAATGGTTGTCAAGTGTTAATTAATCTTATACATTCAAATATGTTAATGTTTATAAAATTATATAGATCATATGATGACGAGTTAAAAGCGAATCAGCCCGGCATCACTGATAAAGATATTCAACTCAGTCGTGATCAAAAATTTGCACTTTGGCTAAAGGACAAAGTAAGTTAAGTTAATTTATAAGCACGTATGGCTAAATATTAATTTATGAATTCATTTAACTTAATAGAATTTTTGTAGGCTCTTAATGAGGGAACCATTCCTCCAAATATACAAGTCCTAGCTATGGGCCCAGACCGGGACCAAGTCAGCCGCAATGGTTACAAAATAAATGGCTGTGAATTTCATACAAATACATATGCTCGTGGTAAAAGAACAACTAACACTGGAGTGTGTGTTCAAGGAGATTGTTACAATGAGCTGGGTCGTGCCTTTTATGGGGAGTTGGAGGAAATCATTGAGCTGTCGTACAAGGGTACTTATGGGGGTCATATTAACTTGTTCAAATGTCGTTGGTTTGATTCAGAAAAAGGGATACGTGTCGATCGACACGGAATCATCGATATTGACCTCCATAGGTCCACATACGTCAACGCACCATTTGTGTTGCCAACTCAAACAGTACAAGTATACTACACTCCTAGTCCTGTTAGGAAAAGAGATAGACCGCCTGCAGATTGGCAAGTTGTAATTCATACTCCCGCGCGCAGTCGTGTCCAATTAGTAGACGGAGAGTTCTACCAAGAGGACATGCTTCATAGACCTCCTATAATAAATGTCGAGGACAACAATGAAGTAATCCAGTTAGAGGGTGGAGATGAACCCGATGAATTGGATCCCGAGTCAGTACATGTGTCAGATGTCATTGATACTGAGGAGGAAGAATTATTGACTGACACTGACACTGAATCTGAGGAAAATGATGGTTATGAATCTCCAATACGTCACCAAAATAATTCTGACTCAGATAGCGATTCTCATTAAAATGTATGTTTAGTTTGACTTGTATTAAATACACTTGCATATATACATGTTCTCTATATCCTTGCCATGTTTATGTACCTTTCATTTGTATTTGTTGTAGTTAACTATTTAATACAATTACAACATAACTTATAATTATTTTTTTAAATTTTGGTGAAACAGATGTCTTCTGAACCAGCGCCACAAAAGCGCGGGTTGGGTCGGGGCCCTAATCATGTGCCGAAGGCCCCGGCTAATCCGGATGACCGGATTCTCATACAGATTCGTCCTCCTCCGGACAGCACGTACGTTAAGCATCATTTATATATAAGCATTTTATATATATACTTTCCATAAATATATACTAATGTCAATTGCTTTTAATATTCTACTAAAATTACTTATCTTTATTTCATATTGTTGTATATTGTAGTGATTTTCAAGATAGTAAGATTGTGAAGTGTATTTCACAATTATGCTTACAAAACTGGGCCACGCCAGCGATTACGTGGGCGAGTACACCTCTCGCCCACAAGGATGCAGTTTGGGCTGAATTCCAGGTATATATATTTTTTTAAATTCTGACATATAATATAGTTAATGAAAAATTATTGTTTAGTAGATTAATTATGGTAATATCACTGTTTTAATATTAGTATTGTTGTTTTATTTGCAGAAAAGGTATAGATGGGACGACGCGCAAGCATCAGTTATTCAGACACTTTTCTGGCAGAAGTGCGCAGTCCGTACCAAAGATAATCTCAACAAGGAACGACAAAAAGCCCTACATAATGCAGAGATAGACCATCCTGGCCAGGGTGAGCAGTATATGCATGAGCATAGCCCCTGGTGGTGCGCACAGCCCGTATGGATGGAGATGTGTGACCAGTGGAGAGCTGAGACCTGGGTTAAGCGACGCAAGACTGCCGCCTCAAACAGATCCTCAGGTGCACATGAAGACGGAAAGGCAAAAGGCACGTATAGGGGCGGCAGTATATCACAGGTGCAGCATATTGCTGCCAAGGTACGTATGAATAGCAAACTTGTTGGCTTAATGAATAGTTTTTTTATGTTTACAGTCAGGTTTCTGTAAAATATCATATGTTTACATATTAATATGATTTTATGTTTTGTAGGAGGCTCAGTCTCAGGGTCAGCCTATCAATTGGCTGGATGTGTACGTGGCCACCCGCGATGGTCTGCCTGAGGCTGTCCAGATAGCGGTAATAAGTGTTTAGAACACTGATATGTTGTATATATAATTTCGTCGACCTTTTGCTACCATTTTATATTTGTTTTTAACTATTTAATTGTTAACCTGCTGACAGGACACGTATAAGAGCTTAATGAACGAGCGTTATCCTGAGGGCACTCCGCGTCCGCCGATTGATCAAGAATTGTGGGAGAGAGGGCGTCAGTCGTTAAGAAGAACTACGTCAAAGGCCAAGGACAACGACGACGCCCGACCCTCAGTGGTACAGGCAGCTCTGCTACCCAGTCTACACAGTCATCGGGTAGTCCAGCCTACCATAACCCCTGCTGACTGCGTGAGAGCGATTTGTCGAGATCGTGATCTTCTTCGTATACTGGGCGGGCATCTACAGTCTCTGAGTCCTGATGAGTTAGCGGATGCAGTGGCTGGGGCAGCAGCACAACATCAGGATGGCGATGAGGTAATTACTATTGTTTACCTTTCTTTCACTTTGCTTTGCATAAGTAATACCTGTTTCAACACATGTAACATGTTGTATTCTTTTGTTAATTATAGGATCCTACTAACTTGGGCGATGATGCATGAGGAGGACCTAGGCTTGTTTCTGCATATTTAAAGTTTTGTACTCTTAAATTCATTTTTTGGACAATTGTATGATACTTAAAGATGACATTAATTTGGATATATTTCTTTAGTTCATATTGCTTTATTAATATTTATAGTGTTGGTTTATGGCATTGTGGATGGACGGATGTTTATATATATTGTTGTGCATGCATATGCTAGGATATAAATCATGGATGGATGTTTATATATACTGTTGTGTGTTGGGATATAAAACAGGTACAAAAAGGTACAGTTTTTTGGGAAATCCATAAAATAATGCAAATTTTTTTTTAAATTTTATCATCAGCGACCGCATGCGGTCGCTGATACATCTGTGCGGTCGCTGATATAAAGCCATTATCCGCGACCGGGGTCGGTCGCTATTATCGGTTGCTGCCACGTGTGCCACGTCACTCATGGGAACTGACTCAGCTTAGCGACCGCCGCCGTCGCTATTATCGGTCGCAGATATAGCGGTCGCTGATAGTAGTCGCTGATGTGCACACCAGCGACCAGATTATCTGCGACACATATCAGCGACCGGGGTCGGTCGCAGATAGATATCAGCGACCGCTATCGGTCGCTGATAGGCGATCGCTGATACGCTTTTTTGTTGTAGTGTTGGGATATTTCATATGAATTCAACATCGAATAAATTCAAGAGCATAGATGGATTAATAAGTATGATGGAACCTTAACTTAATAGGTTAACCTTTTTTAGGTATGGAAGTGGTCCAATATGCTTATTGGGTCAGTCTACACTGGTGTGTGTTGCATTGATGATGAATTGATGTAAGATGTATCATTCAATTCTACTATAGTATGACAGCTATGTATGTTGTTAATGATATATATATATATATATATATATATATATATATATATATATTCATTATTATTCGAACGAAATGACATTGAAGTTGCCATTCCAACAGAAATGATGTAATGCACAAATTTTTACCATCACTAAAAGCTAAACGTTTGCGCATGGAATGGTAATTCAGTGTTGAAAATAACATTTCCCTTATTTTATCTGTTGAGTTCATTAATTTGGATTAATTTAAACCCTTTCTTTTTGGATTGAAAATTACGGATAGATTTGCAAAATTGTCATAATCCTTAAATTTTACAAGTTATTTAAATTTACTTAAATGATATTATTAATGTAAAGATTTAATTTTAAAAAAACGAGTTTCTAATCATGAGATTTGCATTAAAAGCTAGATTTTTATTTGAGTATCAAAATGAATTGACCTTATATGTCTTGCCACTCAAATAGAAAAATCTCAACCCCATTTAATTAGAAAACATAGAATTATAAACCACAAATTTATAAATTCTAAAATGAAAACAAATTCCTGATCCTAATTTATTACATTATAATTGAAAAAATCTACCTTAAAAAGGTAAAATTTTAGAATATTATAGATGACCAATCATCAATGACTGTTAGTAATATTCACATTCTTCAAACAATTCTTATTATATTGTCTCATATCTATGAATTTTGCAATCCCTCGGTAAGACTGCATCTTCTCTAATTAGTGATCACAAGGCTTGATACATGTAATCTTTGAAGAAAAAGAGTATATAGTTTAGGAATAATTCAAGTGGTCCATGACTTAATCCTACAAAATTAAATCCCTGAGATCATTGAATAATTTTCCTAGATTCAAGAACACGATTATCCAGCCAGGGCATCCTCATTATGTTCTCAAACTAAACATGCATCTTTTTTGACAAGTTTCATCAAAATTCAGACACGTAAGTACTAACAGGTGCTCATTTATTATTTGACTAAAATGTAAAAATGTCCCCTCAATTTATTCATTTAAGAAGTTTTGGTCCATCAATTTAGGTATTTATATATCAAAATCCTCTCTCAAGGTACATGTGATTGCACAAAATTGTTCTTTTTGGGTCAATTTAACGCAACTAATTATATTTTAAAAAGTACACTTGGCTAGGCCCGGATCCTACCCACCCCCAAAAGGCAAAAACAATCACCTCATATATACCTGCCCCGCCCTGCCCCATTTTCCCGAATTTGTCCTTTTTTCTAGTTAAATTTCTTCAATCTATTTATTTGTTATTTTTGTACAACTATTTTAATTTAAAAGCAAGCAACATGCAGTATTTATACTACTAATAACACCTTCTATTACAAATGTTATAAAATTTTAATTAAAATAACCTAATCAATTATATAATACATATACAAGGCTAATCTTGAAAACAATTACTCTCTATGTCCCGTAAAGACTGAGTTTTAATTTTGAAGTCAAATTAATCAATTTTAGAATTAAAATTTATCTAATTTTCTTTAAAATATAGGTCAAGAGATTATAATCATAAAAAACTATATTTAATTTACTACATCCAATTTTTGGAAGGTCAAAAACATAAATAAATTTACTTAATTATCAATTCTAATATCGGTCAATTTAACCAAAAAAATCAAATTAAGTCAGTTTTTACGGGAGGGAGTATATAATTATATATAATTGGGTCGGGATAGGAACACTTATAATTAAACCCGACCTTAACCCTATAGAATTTGTTAAAATTCCATTTGGGTTGGGATCGGACGTGTCCCTTCAACATCGGGGGAAATTGTCAAATTTACACAATTGAGGATAGTTTGTATTTCACTCTATTACTGTTAGTAATAAGATTTGATTTTGCAGAACCAACTTTTGGTTAATGCATGCCAACAAAATATTCATCCCATATATGTATGTATATGGATTGGTGTTAGAGAGAGAGAGAGAGGCATGTTGGTAGTTTAAGGTGGAAAAAGAAGGGTGATATGGGAAAAGAGCAAAATATATATGTATATATGCACATGAGAATCCAGAGGAAAAGCTTTTGAGAGTTTCCAAGAGAGGCTAGGGAGAGGTTATATATGGGAGACAACGCCGGGGAAGTGCTCGTGTCGCCTCGAAACGGAACATGCATGTAAAATGGCTTTTCTATTTCCATCTGGAACCCACTATATGTTTTTTTCTTATATATATATAGGGTTAGGTCTAAGGTTAGGGATGTAGGAAGAACAAACTGATGTAACAGTTCCGACTAAAAGCATTCATGTTGGCGACTTTAAAATTAGCCCAACATTAAACATGGAATTTGTTGGTTTATTACTCTTTTCTTTTTATTTATCGTTTTAGAAAGAAAAAAATTAATATTTTCTTCGTTTTAAAATAATAGATTTTTTATAAAAAAAAAATTATTAAAATTTATCTGTAATTTGTTACTTTCTTAAATAAATTATTTATTTTTCTATATTACTCTTAGATTGATTCTCTCATTTTTTTTTTCAATAATTCTTATTCGTGCACAAGTAATTCCAACTTTCCATAAAAAAGTAGTGAGTAATTTTACATAAATTATAATTTCAATACTCAATTATACTTGCTTCTTTTTCCACCTCTTTTCGAGTTCCAATCATGTTATTATTCTTCTAATGTATGGATATCCAATACTCAATTATACTCGCTTCTTTTTCCACCTCTTTTCAAGTTCCAATCATGTTATTATTCTTCTAATGTATGGATGGATATCAACATGTACTCTAGTTTAGGGTAAAACTTAAAAACATGCATAATTTTGCGGAAATATGTCTAAAACTGGACATTGTACAAATTTAAGATTTTGAGATGACTATAATGAGATACAAAGTCCAAACATCACATCCAAATTAATCTGAAGACCCAAGTATATAATTTTGGTGTCCTACTCTTCTAATAATTAATTAACTTGTTTTGAGTTGGATATAACGAATCACTTTCTCTTTTTAAATTTTATGAAATTGTTGTTCTCTCTAATACTTAAATTAGTTTTCATAATATTGTTTTTTTTAAATTTACTATTATATGATTATGCAACAGATGACTATAAGAAAGTTGACTCCAATTAGACTTTTGGAGCGTAAAATCTTACAATGACATACATAACTTTTCTTTTTCTTTTTTGTTTTTTTAAAACAAATAACATGCATAACTTTTAATTCTGAAAGATTTATAGGATGTACAATATATTAAAATAAAGTTAACTAGGAGCCCTTCAAGATTAATCACCTTCCATCATGACATATATTGTCTTGATTTAAGCCCAAAACTTGTTTTAAGTTATCCTACTGCCGGTCAAAGTTTTGACCAAACTTCAGTAATTTTTAATTTTTATTATTTTATTTTCATTTCTCCTAATTGATGTAGTGAAATTTTTTTCAATGAAGATTCGAATTTTAATATATTTTAGTATTTACGGATATTTAATTTATTTTGTGTAATTTTACTTATTATTTAAGAAAATCAAGTAGCTTGATTTAATTTTGGTCCATTTGTATTTTGGGCATAATTTTACTAATTTTATTTTAATTAGGATTTTAATTATTTTTTTTATTCTGACTATTCTTAATTAGGAAAGTTGCTAAGAGTGAATTTTTCTTTGCTTTTTATGTTGTTACGGTCGTGCTCAGTCTGCATTGTCTACTGCTGTGATGTCAGTTTTCTACTATCATATGAATACTTGCAGCTCCGTGCAGATTTGGATTGTTTGAAGATTTTGGGTATTGCTTGATTTCTGCGGCCAAGAGAGCAGGCTGCTACTCATTATTGCATCGACTACTATTGTTCAAAGTTCCACACCTAGTAGCTAGTGTTTGGAGCTGTTTGGAGTAATTCTCTTATGTTTATTTGTGTATATTTTTTATCTTCTTCGCTTTGGCCTGTCGGATGACTCTCTTCCTTTTTGATTGGAGGTGAGAGTTGGGGTGGGGGTGGGGGAAGTGCTTGTTGTTTCCCTCAGGCATCCCATTGTAAACATGTATATTTTCGGTTCAATCAAAGCTTAACCATTCCCGAAAAGAATATATTAGCTTAGGGTTTTTGAATTTTCTAATCTTTGATAATTATATGAATTTTTTTGAGAGTTTTTATCATCCTTATAAATTCTAAGTTTTTCTCTCGTTGACCTTAGTACGAGAGTTAACCAATCACGTTTGTGTTCAAGTATTACAATTTAACTATTATGTCGTTGCGTCAATTAGCATACATCAGGTATCGATAAGTGTATACTTAATTCATAGGATGAAGATAACTTAATTTGAAAGTAATTAACTTTATTAAAACAACCAAGCATAAACATGATGAACTCAACATGATTAATTGGAGAAACATATTGAGCAACTCCCTGGCTTTAGTGATCACTAATGAGCCAACACACAAGGCTCACTGACAGGAAATGCTTAACAAAACTTTGAAATTCAATGGCGACGCTAGCTTGAACATAAAAAATGGTGGAAAATCAGTTGTGGATAATGAGATTATAGTAATGCTTCTTACTTCCTGAGGGGTCTATCAAGATTCACAAAGAATATTAATAAGAATATTTCAAACATATTTTAATATAATATTCATATGCAAATGCATATGCATTCGACAATCTCCCTGAAAAATTGGGAGCTTTTTACAATTATCAAATAAAAATAGAATTTCTATTACTTAATTCCTAGGTAAAGTACTATTCTTGTTAAAGTATTAATTAGAATATCTTCAAGTCATGTGCATGGCATTGTCTTGTTTAAAGCAATAAAAGAAAATTATTTAGATGATGATGAATATCTTCAAGTAATAGATTAATGCTTATATAAAACAATAATCATTACTTAATATAATTCATATGGATATTCTACACTTTAAATATATATATATATATATATATATATATATATATATATATTAAGAGAGATAAGAGAGAGAGAGAGAGAGAGAGATCTCGTCAAATTGACTTGCACATTGATAGATTCAATAGGATTTTTGAAAATGTTAACCCCAATGTTTAGATTTTACTAGAAAAATGAATTGTTAATGGAATCCAGTTGTTGTAAACAAGTGACCTTAATCATTTAGATCCACCATCCATGAAACTTCTAACTCTGCATATGTATTTTGTTCCTATTATTACATGATTAATAAATCTGACACAATGTAAGAAATATTACAATAAATAAATACTCTCCCTCCCCAGCCACCAAAACTCTTCACATCAAATAATTAGTTTATTTGTGTCTTTTAAATGAAGGAAACAATTCAAATATTCAATGCAGGAAAGACAACAGAACTTTTACATAAAGCTTACTACAAGAAGGAAGAAAGATCATGAGGACAATTAATAAGGGAATGCAATCCTTTGTAAGCTGTCAAAGTTGAGCAGCTCTCTATTTTTTGTAGTGCATGGTGACAATAATCCTAGAGCTTGGTCATATCTGATTAATGAGCTATTTTTTGTATAATATTGTGATTACTTATTTACTGTTAAATAAATAAATATTACCGGACACTAATACATGAAATGAGACACAAAATGTTATCCGGTGAACACCCAATATATGATAACAAGCTCATCAATAATTATATAAATAATTAAAAAAATTAATTGTGATTTCGAAAACATAGTTGTAGTTATTAAATAGTTAAAAATTTATTCAAATAACTAATGATTGAATTAATATATTGTAGATTTTTTCAATCAATTATTAAGCTAAATATTTAAATAGATTATTGTAGATATATTTAGTTATGATTATGAGAAAATAATTATTTTAATTTTATTTAAGTTTGTAATGAAATTCTATATTAGCGTTTATATTGACAAATTTTGCTTAAATTCTAATCCGAATAGAATTATGAAACTCAAGTTTTAATAAATTTTATTTTAATTATGACAATTAGTTAGGAATGAAATCCAATATAATTTTTCTATTAATGTTACAGTTATTATGTTTTAAATTCACATATATTATTAATATAGTTAATTTTGTGATTTGATAAAAATTCAAGTTTTAATGAATTAAATTAGTAGGATATTAATTTAATAATAAAGTTCACGACTAATATTAAAATAATTAAATCATGTGATATGTTGTTAAGGGATTTTTTTTCGACATCTTAACATTTTAATAAAATTGTAGCAATAAAATTATCATATACAAATTTATTAAGATATATAAACTAAATAAAACTATTAAAAAGAGCATATGTAATTATTTATGGATAACATGTAGTAATTATTCAAATTTATAGAGTATTTATAATAATTTGAATAGAAAAGAAAAAAATCTTCTTTTTTTTCTATTTCTCTTAGAGATTGGAATATTTTTAAATTTGAATAGTATTTAATTGATACAAATTTGGATGTACTTATGCTAATATGAATTACGAAAATTGAACAAAAAAATTGGTAAAACCAAACTAAACCAAGTTTGTGCTTTTAATTATATAGTTGATTGATTCCTCTATATATTATCAAAATAAAATAAAATAAAAAATAAAAAAAAACTTCGTGAACTTTTAACTTAACCTTAGCAGATAAATAATCCATAGTTAATTAAAATTTTGTTGTTAGTAAAGATTAATGTTAGATCATAGATGTCAATGAATCCACAACATTATTAGTCTCTCTAAAAACTTGCTACAATTGGATTTGGTCTTGAGGTTTTGTTGATTTTTTTTTTTATTTTTTGCTCTTCAGTTTTTGTAATGGACTGTATGCGACACTATCTACGAGTTATGAATTCCTCACATGTGTATTTTATTTGGTATTTTAAAAAAATTGAAATTCCTTTTGCTGAATCAAAAAATAAAAAATTCCTCAACATTACTGGTCTCTCGTAAAAAGAATATTAGAACTAGTTTCCACTTTTGCCACTTAATATTATGATTCAAAGCCAACGTACATATTGCAGTCTTGTTTGCAAAGATAAAGCCTCAGCTTGCAAATTAATTAGTCTAGCCTGAAAATAATAAAAGTATCCCAAAATAAAATTTCCTCTAAATCCCTATTCATCCCTCCTCCAGAAGCCACATTATTCACACATGATCCATATGCATTCAATATAAATTTTATTATAGGAAGAAACTATTAAATCCAATGCCCTTGCTTCAATCGGGAGGTAAAATTTGTAAGTTGATAACTTATAAGAGAGAACATTATGAATACTGTTAGGATATCACAAGTGAGCTGGAGTTTTACATCGGAGAAATAATGAAAATGTGAACGACTAATTTACATGAATGGACCCAAGATCTAATAGCTTAAGCTTTTGGGTCAAGTTGGGTTCCAAACACGTGTGTTTGTGTCCTGTGTACAAGTTAAAATTATATTACTTTCTGCGTCTCGCAAAAACTGATTTAGTTTGACTTTTTTTGGGGTCAAATTGATCAATTTTAGAATTGATAGTTAATAAAAATTTATTTATATTTTTGAACTTTCAAAAATTGGATGTTGTTGTAAATTAAACGTGATTTCTTAGGGTTATAACATCTTTACCTTTATTTTAAACAAAAAAATAAGATAAATTTTGATTATAAAATTGATCAATTTAACTTCAAAATTCAAACTAATCCAGTTTTTTTTAGAGAATAGAGGGAGTAGGTGTTAGTAGATGGATGGCTTGGATTTAGTGTAGAATGAAATTATATATGGCTGAATATGTATTGAGTAATGAATACGAATGAAATTGATCTCTATTCTCTTCTTTTCTCTCCCCAGAATTCTCCCAAGTCGAGCTGAGAGACTTAAAACTTCAGCTTCAATGTATAATATGAATGTTAATCAACTTTGAGACCTAATTATTAATGGGTAAATATGACTCCAACAATATTCAACTCCTTTCCCTCGAAAAACTTTCAAGTTTTGTGTTCCAAATTGACCATAAAGGTAAATAGAAAATAATTACTTTGCAAAAGCCAACATATTGTGACTGCATATTGGTTTTATGCAGTCACTAGAAATTAAGCTAATCCTGCACATTAAGCTCCGAACCGAAAGATTGCAATATATATAAATCTACGAAGATCACTATGAATAAATAAATGTTTAATATTATTAAGCCATTCCTGCAGCACTATACTAAGAGGAAATTAAGCTTTATTCCCGAACTTAAATAAATAAAAACTTAATTTAGTAGCCAACAATTTAGATATAATTTGTGGGAAAAAATCACAAAAAATTAATAGGTCTAAGATCTACAAAGAATTAAACTGGATTATATACCTTAGGCAACAAAATTAATAATTCATGAAAACAAACTTTACGCAGATGTGATCCTTAATTTAAATAAATCAAGAACTACATGTTTCCACAACATCCACTTTTATTATACTACAACAGATATTATAAAAATAAAAAAATAAAAAAACAAAAACGAACCTTCGGATCGTCCATGTGTTATACATATATAGCCTTAATAATATATTACATCTTGTTTAAAATATAAGATCATTTGTCATCGTAAAAGTTACTGCTATTTGTTATGATGCTCTTTCAAATAATCATGAAAATTAATAACATAAATTATATAGACGATTCATTTTTGCCTTGTCTTTTAATTAACAACTTGTCTTTTTAATTCAAGATTTCAAGTAAAGAATATACAAGATATTATACAAAATATCCATATCATTTTGAGTCCAATGCACCTGTAAATTAAGCTGCGTCAACCCTTAAAATGTAATTCTTTTGTTTCAAATTTTCAAAGACTTCCCGGTTCCGCTTTTCGGGAGAAATTATAAACTTTTCAACTTAGCACTAATTTTTATCAAAGGATACCCAACACAAGGCATGGTCCAATGTTATTCAACAAAAGGCATAAAATTAGGTTGATTTGTCCACATTCTGAGAAATTAAACCTTCTGATAGGTTTAATTTCAGCAAAATTAAAGAACTGAAAATTTTATTATTTTTGTTTATATATTGAAGGGCTAAATACACTTCTGTTGTATCAAGTATCACCAAATTTTTAATTCGGCCCCCAAAGTAATTAGACTTACAAATTGCGACATAAACTACCTAATTGCATACAATGTCGACCCCAAAATCATTTTTCGGCATAAATTGACCGGAATACTTCATTTTCCAGCAACTCATTTAATTGTCTACGGTTTGACCGTATTCATATACGGTTTGACTTTATTAAATAATAAAAATACTAATTTGAGGAATTATTTTTATAATAACTGATTTAAAGACTTAATAATGTTAAAAAAAACTAAAATTAAAAAAAAAATCACCACACAACCGTCGCCCCTTATCATCACCATTGCCCGCCATTGTAGCACCACCACTACCACCAACATCACCAACATCATTACCAACTCCTCCATCTCCATCATCAATCAAGCAACTCCAATCATATCTCGAACTTCACAATCACAACACAATCTTCAAAATTTTTACCTTCAAATAGATAGATCTGAGCACAAAATTGAAAGCAAAGTGGGTATTAACAAAAAAAACAAAAATTTGAACTCACCTCTTTCATCCTCTCCGATCGTCAAAAATATTGAACCTAGATTTGGATAATTTTCTTCTTTCATGGTGTAAAAAATTTGGATGGTGGTGAGAATTGAAAGGGATTCCACGAAATATAAAGAAGAAGAAAAATTAAGGCTCATAAGGAGAAGGTGAAAGATGAAGATGAAGATGAAGATGAGGATTTCTAAAAAATTTACCCCCTCAGTTCGTTAGGCATGTTCTAGATGAAGAATAGGATTTGATGGCTATCATGATTGAATCGGAGCGATGCGAATCTTTCTATCACTACAAATGGGTCCTCTAACGAATTTCTCCATAAGCACAAAATAGATTTTGTGGCTCATGATTCTCTTCCTTATGCGATTCTAATGGAGCTGCAAATGATGTTTACGATATTGTCAAATCAATCACACTACAAAAAAAAGGCTTAATACCGACGAAACAAATTTCGACGAAATTACCTTAATTTCGACAGAATATTCTGTAAGAAATAAGTCCGTCGGAAATAATTTAATTTCGATGGACTTTCGTCGAAATCGTGAATCCCCTACGGCACTAATGTTTCCCGCCACCGCGAAAACAACTAGACTCGACGGAATTTTTGTCGAAAATAGTTTAATGTCGACGGAACTATTTTCGACGAAAATTCCGTCGAGAATAATTTACATAAATCTGTAGATCATTATCTCTTATCTCAGCGTCGCGCTTGGAAAAATTTCACCTCTCTCTCTCTTACCCACCTAGCTCCACCACCGTCGCTCTCTCTCTCCTGCCCACCTCCTTCGATTAACCTTCTTCTCCCTCCTCTGACGGTGAAGTCCTCTTCCCTCCTCCATTCGCCTTTGGTCTAATCCTCCTCCCTCTAGTTAGCTGTGATTGATTTTAGATTTAAGGTTGTGAAGTTTTAGTGGCGGTGGCAGTGGTGACCTCTTAGCGGCGACAACAGTGGTAGCGGCGACCTAATTTGTGGTTAGTTTATAATTAATTATAAATTATTTTAGCCCTAAAATTTATGTGTTCTTTACATTTTCAGTAACCAAACATAGATTTAGGGTGCCATTAATTTGAATTGGGTTTTCTGAATTTGATTTGGGGTTGATTTATGGTCATTTGATATTATAAAATTTATTAGTTTTGATTGATATTACATTTGATCACCTACTAATGTATTGATAAATTTATTTGCTTTGATCACCAACTATTATAATTTAAAATTTTGTAGCTTTGATTGATTACTGTGGTTGATTGATCACCAACTATTACAATTTAAAATTTTGTAGCTTTGATTGATTACTGTGGTTGATTACAGGATTTGAATACTGCTATATATATGTTGGTTGTGGCACTCATATCAATTGCAGGAAATTTAAAAATATTTCTTGCAGAAAATTTGGTGAATTTAAAAATATATGTTGGTTGTGACACTTGTGGTTATGCATACAATGAATTTTGGCTTTGTGCTTGTAGATTTGTGGGCGTTGTAGATTGGGTGTGGTGGCTATTTTCGACGATTTCTTGACAGAATTTTTGTGGGTATTAAATAAGATAAACTATTAAATAAAACAAGAGACATTTACTTAGTTTGTTAACTACTAAAATACTTATTATAATGAGTTAAGTACTAAAAATAAACTGAGTAACATTTACTTAGTTCAATATTTCTAAAAATAAAAAGGAATTAAACAAAAATAAAAAATAAAAATATATTTATTATAATTAGTTAACTTGTAAATTAAACTAAGTAGCATTTACTTAGTTTTTCACTATTAAATAAAATCAAATTAAAGTAGTATAATATAATATAATACAATCTAAGAAAACAAAATAAAATAAACCAAGTAGTATTTACTTAGATTGTCATTTATGATATAATAATATATACATAAAAATCAATATAAATAAAATAATATAAAATAAATTAAGGTAAAATAAAATAAAATTTAATAAATTAAAATAAAGTAAAATATAATTAAATAAAATAATTTAAAACAACTTAAAGTAAAGTAAAATAAAATTTAATAAAATATATTAAATTAAATTAAAATATAATATAATTAAATAAATTAAATTAAAATATAATATAATATAATATAATAAATATAAATAAAATATAGTAAAATAAAATAATTTAATATAACATAATATAATATAATACAATAAAAAAACTAAGTAGTAATTACTTAGTTTCTTTTTTTTATTATTATTATTTTTTTGCTAATTTAGGGGGGGATGGTTTGAACCTAGGAGCTCTTGAATATTTCTCGATATAATTACTTAGTTTCCACTACTAAATCAAATATAATATAATATATAAAAAAATCAAACTAAATAGCATTTGTTTAGTTTTTCACGTGCATGTAGTTTACTTAGGAGTTTAGAAACTTGTTCGACATTCACTCATTAGGAGTGAATGCCGAATAGTCCTTAGTCTAGGACTATTCTTGGATGTTATGTCTTTCACTTAAGTTGGTGCCAACGGAGAGAGTACGTTTTTTTTAGGACTTTTCGGCTGGTATATATCTGTGCGTGTTCTCCGAGTGCATATTTATACTAAGTTGTCTTGGTCTATTTCATGTACTTGGAGACTATAGGAAAGTGCTGTCAAAATTTTCTTAAAACAAAAGAAACATACTTAAGATGTTGGCATTAGTGAGGAGACGCATCTAGGAACGAGATAGAAACCTAACCCTTGTAGACTGGAGATAAAAATATGTAAGATTCATGCATGGAGCACATACTTTAATAACCCTGGTCTGATTGTGCCATTTGTTCAATTAAAGATGTCTGACGACCAGAGTTAGATGTGCCGTAGGATACTGTCTAATGGGAGGGGATTAGTTTTTGAGTACCGTGATGGGGTGTGCAAATTTTTGAAATTTGCAAATGAACATGTTAATGATCCGAACAGAAAAAGATGAGATGCCCGTGTGTCAAATGTAAAAACTTGATTTTGAAGAAAGTCGACGACATCAAATTTGACTTGTTTTCACGTGGGTTTGTGGATGGATATTCCATATAGATTATTCATCACGGGGAATCAACTGAGTTGTGGGAAATAACTGATAGTGTAGACCAACCAGTTCACAGAAAATTAGATGGCAATAACTATGATGTCGTGGAGATGTTGGTCGATAGTTATGGCCCTAATAATATTGATTGGGGTACAAATAAGCATTCGTCAAGTAGTGCCCAGAAAGAGCTAAATGACACGACAACTGCCTTTTACAAGATGCTATCTGAATCTAGGGTCCCATTGTACGATGGAAATGATAAGTACGCCAAACTATCTATAGTGATGAAGCTTTTACACTTCAAGAATGAGCATGACTGCAGTGAGAAAGGCCTCAATGATTTGTTTGCTCATATCAACGAGTTCTTACCTAAGGATCATATCTTGCTCTCGAATTACTATGAAGTGAAGATCATGAAGAGGTTGAATTTGGGTTATGAGAAGATCGATACTTGTGAACAGGATTGCATGTTATACTACGGGGAGGACAGAGATAAGGTACAGTGCGATATTTACAAGGTACCTCGGTACAAGATGACAAAACATGGGGGGAAGGAGAAGCATGTGCCTAACACGGTACTTTCCTCTTGAGCCAGAGCAGCATCTATTCATGTCGTCACACATTGCTGAGCATATGAGTTGGCATAAAACAAGGGATGTCATGCCTGGTCAGCTGACTCACCCTACAGATGGAGATGAATGGAAGAAGTTTGATGAAAATTATTCATAATTTGTTGAGGAGGTTCGAAATGTCAGACGTGACATCGCTACGAATGAGTTTTGCCTATTTAATAGTTTTAGTCAACTCTACTCTGTTTGGCCAGTGATCATAGTAGCTTATAATATACCACTGTCAAGTGTATGAAGGATCCATATTTGTTCTTGACTTTACTCATACTGGGAGATAAGAGTCCTACGAAATACATATACGTGTACCTTAGGCTGTTAGTTGATGAACTTAAGATGTTTTGGGAGATGGGGGTCCGGATGTATGATAAATAGGTGAAGGAAAACTTTGTGATGAAGGCAGCCTTGTTGTGGACTATCACTAACTTTCCAGTACTTGGGATGATCAATGGATGGTCAACTCATGGGAAGCTGTCGTGTCCACTCTGTATGGGGGATGTTCAAGGCACACATCTGAAGCGTGGTGGGAAAGCTGATTTCTTTGGAACTGCTTATAGATTCTTGTCTGTTGATCATAATTACAGAAAGATGTTTGCATAGTTTAATAAAAAGATAGAGAAAAGGGGATTGTTGGTCGATTGTCAGGCAGTGAGGTCTTAGGTTGGCTGAATGATCTGAAATTTTCACCAGCAGGAAAGAAGCACAGTAAGCTAAGAGCAATAGGTTACGAAAAGACTCATAACTGGACACACTCGTCCATGTGGTTTGAGTTGTCATACTAGTTCACGCTGATAGTCCGTTATTGTATAGATGTCATGCATACAAAAAGAATATATTTGACAACTTATTTTACACCGTGCTAGATGTGAGTGATAAAATAAAAAACAATGACAAGGCACGATTAAATTTGGAGGAACTGAATATAAGACATGAATTATAGCTCCAACCTAACAAATCAAAACCTAAAGCTCATTTTCTCTTACTAAGCAATAAGTTGAAGACATTTGTAAGTGGGTAAATGCGTTGAAGCTCCTAGATGGATATGCTTCTAACATATCTCATTATAGTAAGGTTAAGCAGTTAAAAATTAATGAGTTCAAGTGTCACGATTGTTATGTATTCATGTAGAAGTTGATGTCAATTGCATTTCGTGAGATGTTATCAGGAAAGTTATAGATGCCTTAACTGAACTTTCAAATTTTTTTCGGGATCTATGTTCAACAGTTATAAAGTACAGTGATGTGCAACAGATGGAGAAAAACATAGTGGTGACAATGTGCAAGCTCGAAATGATTTTCCCATTAAGGTTCGTTGACTCGATGGAGCATTTGCCTATTCATCTAGCATATGAATTTAAGCTTGGAGGACCGATACAATATCGGTGAATGTATCCTTTGGAGACGTAATATCATCTATATTTTTATTTTGATGATACTTATAAATTGTCTTTTTAATTAATTCCATTCAGCCATCTTATTTCAGGTATATACGTCGATTAAAGCAAAAAGTGAAAACAACGCTCATGTAAAAGGTTCAATTGTTGAACGCTATACGAAGGAAGGGCTTGTCAACTTTTGCTCCTTATACTTGGAGGATGTTGTCTCAACGAAGCACAACCGTTTAAGTCGAAATAAGGTCGTTGGACTCCAATCTCGTGGTGATGAGTTAGTTGTATTCACCTATCCGGCCAAACCATTTGACCATAAGACAATGACTTACTTGAGCGACAAAGATTTGAAGATTGTATCTACATACGTGCTTCTAAATATGTCTGAAGTATCGTCATACATAAAGTATATATTTCTATTTATAAAACTTTAATATTTAAACGCGTATATGGTATTCAACTGTATGATTAATTCTTTTAGTTCATTCGAAGATGAAACACATGCTTTTAATGCTTCTAACCCCAGGTTAAATGCAGCACAGTTAAAAGTATTCACTACAGAAAATTTTTAACAGTGGTTTAAGAGAAAGGTTGAAGAAAATAACGCTTATGAGCGTGTTAGAGATGTCATTCACGGTCCTTACAAACTTATTAGTTCATTTCTCGAATGCATCATGAATGGGTACAGATTCAAGATCGATGACTTGAATGAACTGACATCAGTCAATCCTAGCGTTGTCGTGTTAAAAAGCTGTTACCAAGATTTTGAGTCCAATTATTATGGATGTTTAAAGAAAGTGGTTGTGCTCAATTATCTTGGAGGTAAAAATATAGTTACATTTAATTGTCGCTGGTTTGATACTGACAAGGGTGTTAAAGTTGATCGTAATAAAATCATCATAGTAGATATAAAATCAAAGCTACAGTCTGATGACGTATTCGTGTTAGCCAACTAAGCGATTCAAGTGTACTACGAGCCTAATGTCATCAATTGTAGAAGACTCTAGTATACAGTTGTCATAACGAAGACTAGCATTTGATGGTGCTCATCTATTTGGGGCTGATGAACCGTTGCAAGAAAATATTAGCAATCCCAGCTAGATAGTGCTAGATGATGACGATGTGCTCGTATATGATATCGTTGACATACTCGATGATGAGCAAGCCGAAAAAGATGTGGTCGTCAATGACTATGTTGTCGTTAAAAATGATAACTACAAAGAAATTGATAATGAAAAGGGATAGACAGAATCAAAGGATAACAATGATGTTGATTCTGACGGGTTTGCTTACGTAGTTTAGAATATCTTCTCGTATCAATGTAGTTAGCGTAAACTTATTTATGTATTATTTATAATTCGCACAATTAACAACAGTTATTTAATTTGGTGACTCTAATTAATTACATTCTTTTGGTTATTTTAGTAGTATATATATGGCTAAATATAGTGGTGGTGGTGGTCGTGGTGGTCGCCGTACAGGATCCGCTGACGGTAGTCAGGGCGAGTCATCATCATCTAATAAGTTTATTTTACATTAATTCGATTTCGCTTTGTTAGGACAAATACATATTTGATTTGATAATGAGATAATGTATATTTGTAACCAGTAACTTTTATGAAGTCCTTATAATGAAATTAATGTAAAAGGACTTAGATTAGAAGAACAAACTTGTTAGATTGATCTATTTCATTGAGTAAACTGAATGCGTAGCTATAGGAAATTAAACGATCGTAAAGTTGTTTAGGGGATCGTAAAACTAAGTAAATGATCATAGAGCATACTGGTCAAATTCGCAGAGTACGTCTACTCTGAGATTATAGATTCTGCTAAGAGATCGTAAAGTATAGTAAAAATCGCAGAGTGTGCCAAAGATCGTAGAGCAGTCTGCTAAGAGATCGTAAAGCATAGTGAAGATCGCAGTTTACCATAAATCGTAGAGTTGTATACTCTAAGATCATAAAGCAAGTTGAAGACCGTACGTAGAGTTTGAAAAAGATCATAGAGCTCATTGAAGACCTTAGAGTTTGAAAGAGATCGTAGAGCTCATTGAAGATCGTAGAGCTTATGGATAGTAGAGCTTGCCAATCGTAGAGTCACTTAGCCAGATACTTTACGACCACCATGAAACTCTACGATTAGGAAATCGTAGAATATGTTAGCTCTAACAATGGACTGACACTGTCAAGACTCGAAGAGTGAAGATCCCAAGATAGTTGTTGAACATCTTAAGATTGAAAAGAATATCAGATCGAAGTGTGTATAAATAGCTATCTCGGTGAAGTGACAACGACCCACGTGTAGGTCACTGCAACAGTCTGATGCGATATGTTACAGCCGAAAGCAAGCTGACACATACTCTATCAAAAGTCAACAATAAGAAATCTTCTAGGATCGAAACTTTAAATGAGCAATGAAAATTTTTAAATGGGACAATCGCAAGGACATCTATAAGAGGCACTCAGATTCAATCTAACAGTAGCAAGAATATATCATACAAGTTGAACTGCTGCCAAACTCTCAAGAACTCTACTCTACGATCTTAAAGATCTAGAATATCTTGTTCTGTTGCTAAGTAATTTTGTGTTGATCTTAAAGTAACTTAGCAGCACCACAAAATACCTTATTCATTTTGTGATTATTCAGGTCTTAGTGACCTTTGTAATCAGGTCTTAATTAGTGACCTTTGTATCCAAGTCAAAGTGACTTGAAGGGTTTTAAGTTAACAAGTCTTAGTGACCTTTTGTAACCAAGTTTAAGTGACTTGAAGGGTTCTGAGTAAACCAGTCTTAAGTGGTGCTTGTTTGTGTTTGAATGCCTCTTAATTTATCTGCCTCTGAAATCAGAGGCAAATCTTGTTTAGTAAATTTTTTTTTTGCCTTTTAATGCCTTTTAATCATTAAGACATCAATTCAAATCTTAACTATTAAGAGTTGCCTCTTAATAGTTTATTTAAAATTTATGGACAAAAATAGCCTCAATAAATATTGTACTCTTTCAATTTCAAATTATAAGATCATTCAAATAAAATTTTTAAATAACTCAAAGGTTAAAATGGTAAAATAGTGTCATTCAGATGTTTTACATTTTTTAGTTATCAAACAGTTTTTTAGATTCAGGTGCTATTTCATTCAGATGATCTAATTTATTAAGATGTATTAACTATTCAGATCTTAATTACTCAGTTTTATCAAACATCACCTTAGTGACTTGTTTCAAGTCTAAGTGACTTAAAAGAATCTTTGTGATTCAGTTGTTGTAATTGTTCTTTGTAACAGATCTTAGTGATCACCCCATCCTTAATGGATTTCTTACTCGAGGAGTAGAAGAGTGGACTAGGAGATCTTTGTGCTTCGAACCACTTAAAATATCTTGTCTCATTTACTTTCAGCACTTACATTTCTGTAACGTCATTTATATTCATTTGTGACTTAATTTTATCTGTATGCTAAATTTAGAACTGTGACTTTCCTAAATCTTTGAAAGGGAATTTTCAAATTATTATTCTGTTGTGTATAATTAAATTAACCTACTTAATTTATAAGTTGGTAATACTTTGTAAAATAAAAGTTTTTAAAAGGATATATTCAACCCCCCATTCTAGATCTCTAAGTGCCTTTGGGAAACAACAGTTTTGTTCACATATTTATTTATGTAAATGTTATATTTACATAATGTATGTATTACACTTACAGATACTGGTCATTGACGTCACCAAGGGACTAACATCGATTTATTTGGTTATCCGCTGGCAGTTCCACACACTTGCCTTATAAATGTCGGCTCTGCTCTGTATGTGTCATTAATATAATATTAAATTTGTTAATTTATTTAATGGCACAATGTATAACGCAGGGGTTTTAGTTTTATCGTAGTATATTAGACCCTATAGCTAAGTCGACCATCCACACCACCATCTTGACACACTTTCCCACTGGCTGCATGCGCTATAGCTAGTATGCATAGTATGATGCATCCTTTATAGAGAATGTGTTACGCGAGTTTCACTTAAGTTAAATTTATATAAGCTAAATCGTATACGTAAATAATAGTTACACAATGTTCTACATTTTTTTGATATGTTGTTATTTTTGTATAGACTTATTATAGATATGAGGATGGCGTACCTCATATTGCCCGATTTCACAATCAACAATTACGTGTAAGTATACACGATCAACAAGTAATAAAGTGATAAGACAGAGTGTCGAACCCACAAGAATTACTATGTTTTATATCTCCAGCTATCAATTTAGCTTATGGCTATTCTATTAAACAATCACAATTTTGGTACTGATTGAAACTAATTAAATTAACACTAGCACTGATAACTATCACAAAGGTTAAAATTCAGATTTAAAAAGTTTAAGACTACAATATCCTCAGTTATATATCATAAGCCAATTTATCTACGTCTTCCAATTATTCACTTCAATGGAGTTGTTAACAAAAATTCAATTGTATTTATAAGCCCTTTTCCAAGTGATCAAATAAATCTATCTAATCCAATTAACTCTACGATATTCCTATGCAAAACCAAAGGATTAAATTCATTAAGCTTCAATTTTCAACTGTTACATGCAGCAAAGTAATATCCCTATTCACTTCACAATCTTAATTATTCAACACATGCAAATAATTAAGAATACATGCTATCTCATCCAGTTCTAACCCTAGATTGCATCTCCCGAATTCACCTAGAATATTCCGCTAATTGTCGGCCAAACCATTAATCAATAAGCATAAAATAAGATAGACAACTCAAATTGATTGAATAACTAAAATCAAATAGATATTTAATTCATAAATGTAACTGGTTCAATTGTAGCCTTAATTAAGGATTTAGTTCATACTGACAATAACGACTAGAATTTCAAAATAAGTCATCATAATTAATTACAAATCAGGGATAAAAGATTAAAAGAAAACTCAATGTAATCTCTAGTCCTCCAATCTGAATTCCTCACGATGCTTGACTTGATCTTCAATCTCCTTGCTCAGCTCTGAAAAGTCAATCTCTGTCTCCCCTGATCCAATCTATGATCTCTTATTTATATCTTCATAAGCCTCCTCTAGTCTCCTCATCAGAGTGGTAGATAGAATCCTTGTTAGCTTTAACCTTTCCAAAATAACTGATTGCTGACGAATCTTTTAATTTCCATCAGCCGCATTCTCGCCCCGGCGAGAAGTTCTTAACAAAAGTCCTCGCCCCGACGAGGTTATTAACCCATGGATTCTCACCCCGACGAGGTTGCCCTGCACCCAGCTATTTTTCTTCTTCTAACCTGCAGCCAGCCTCGACCTACAAAAGCAATACAAAAACAAATAAAAAAGATACTAAAAACACTTAAAGACTGTAAAGAATTAAGCCAAAGACGTATCAAACTCGTAGGTTAAAACCTACTCATCAAATACCCCCAAACTCGAAACTTTGCATGTCCTCAAGCAAAAAACGCAAAACAAACCATAATAACATCTAAACTAAGTACCAACATGAATGCATATGCATGACTGTCGATACTCAAGCAAATAATTAATAGACATCATAAAAAATCCGGCCTCAGAAATCAGTAACTACCAATTCAACAAAACTTCAACCTCGTGCACCATCAACAAGCCAACTATCATCAGTTATGACTTACTCTCAACCCTTCCATAAGTGTGTGCAAAATATATCAAACCAATCAGAATATGAATTCAACTCTTAGTATCACAATGCTCAGAAAAAGATAAGTTCACAGATTTTACTTTCAAGCTCAACTGCTATTCACTTGTCTTCTCATTTTTTCTTTTTTTTTACCGAGTGCGTTTTACGCTCTATCTCGTCATACATCTTGACTAGTGCAATGTTCATCTTTATTAGGCTATTTAATGTCACCCGTGTAACGAACTTTCAACCAACGACTCCCGAACCAGACGATTTTAGGGCGCTGAGTGTAAAGACACATCCTAAGGGCATACTCATTCAAATGACACCGGCCACAAAGATAAACTAGTCAAGACCTGCTCTTATATGTCTATATTCGTTAATTCTTCTTTTTCTTGCAATTAGACAGACATCGAAGCAGTATTTATTCAATAACTTTTTTTTTACTGAATTTTTTTTCGATCCAACAAGTGATAACAGTCTATATCTTCATGTGAGCACGTAATACACCAAAGAAGAACCAACTCCTAATTACTTCAATACACATTCGTGAGCAATTTAAAAACCAAGGGTTTCAAGTAAACACAACTAAAAACAGCCAAACTCTAGATTTAGCAATCACTATCCATCCCATTAAATTGAATTAGAACTAATCAAGTTTCATCATCGGCCATCCCTAAATGACTTCCATTAATGCATTGCTTGAATACCCCTACTAATTGCAATACTATATGATCCTACGCTACTAAATTTTTGGGTTTTTGGATTTTTGATTTTTTTTTTCAAATAGATAACTAATGCAATCTAAAATGAAACAAATACAAATAAAACTAAAATGCAACTAGATGAGCAAATTCTAAAAAATAACCCACCCACCCCCCCCCCCAAACTCAAACGATACAATGTCCTCATTATGCGAAAAATAAAGAAAGTAAAGAACTGAGGACTTCCTTGACAGGTCAAGCAGTAGGCCCGAACTCGTCATCATCATCTGGGGTTGGTGGTGGAAAAACTGGCAATGGTTGTGCCTCTGGAAAATGAACATAATTCATCAACGGTTGCATATTAGAATACATATTTGCTATCGCTTGCGTACAACTCTGCTGATAAGCAAACATATGTTCCTGTCGATCCGCCAACCGTTGATTCTGCCTCAATATGGTTTTATGCTGAGAATTGATAAGGCGCTGCAACTCACGAAGTTGAACGCTGAACTTAGATTTGCCTGTAGAAGTGGACGCCGAAGGTCCCGCTACCTTTTCATCAGATTCCTGCTCCTCGTCTTCAGCAGGAGAATGAATAATATACCTCCTTCCCATTCCTTACACTACAAGGAAAACGGTCATTGGCGACGGCATCATTGGCGACGGGTAATTTGCCGTCGATAATGACGTCAATGCCGACGGTACTGCCGTCGGTAATGCATACCGTCGATAATGACATTTCCCCAGGAAGAATATGGTGCGAAAATTTGGCGGTGGAGGGAAACCTCATTGGCGACGGCAAAAAATATCAAAGGCGACGGCTATGCCGTCGTTATTAACTCAATAGCGACGGGGTTATTATCGATGGGTTTGCCGTCGAGAATGACTTCTATTAATTAAAACCCTGGTTCGCGACGGCAACGACTCATTTTTTTTCCCTCTCTTATATTTCGCTTTCCCTCTCAAATTCGCCCATTTGATCTCTGATTTTTCCATTTGATTCTCAAATTTGCTCTACTGATTCTCTAATTTGGTCAATTGATTTCGTTCATTTCCCCCATTTTGCCTAGTTCGCCCATTTCCCTTCCCGTTGCAACTCCTCCATATCCATTTCGTCGCTGCAACTCCGCCGGTCGTGCCTCCGCCTATTTCGCTGCTGCAACTCCAGAGGTCGTGCCTTCTCTTGTTATTCCCTTCATTTAATATTTTCACATTGATCCCTTTTATTGGTTTGTATTGATAATGTGGAATGGCTAACTAATTTCTTCATCTGGATGTTTGCCAAAATCTTGTTTTGTATAGTTATTTCATACCAATCTTTGTTCTGTTATCCATAGAAGCCATTTGAATTAGTTCAGTTTTTACTTTAAATTTTTGAATCGACCCATCTGGAGATCCCATTTAAAGGTTTAGTTTACACCAAGGATCTTTAAACAAATCACCTAAAGCATATGCTAATAGTAACTGTGTTCTGCAGGAAGTGTGCTAGTGATGATATACTTCATCACTTTAGGTTCGTTTAGAAAAATATTAAACTATCATTGGATATTTTGCATCCGCATGAAAGAGAAGAGATGTTCACGTATGAAGATCTTGGTCTTTATTTAGTAAAAAGTGGGACTTTACTGTAAAAGAAGCGTAGAAAATTAGATTGAATATGAGTAGTATCTTAAGTGGATGGTATTGATGTCAAGTCAATCTCTTAAATAAATACCAGACTAAGTTAAGGAATCACAAAATCCAAAATGAAAACTATTCAATGAATACTATTATGCATTACTCCAAGTTGCAGTAAGCTATAGCATTTGTAATATTTATATTTATTTAACTGTTCTAGTTCATAGAATTTTTATGTTGGCTAATTGGCATGGAGAGGTGAAAGATAAATTAATTGAGGATAAGAGGTGGAAGAATGGAGTCTCAGCTGCCATTGGGATTGTTGTGATAAAATTTAAGAACCTGAACCATGTAGGCAAAATTCCATAGCTATTTCATGACACAAATGTGCATTAATATCTATCTAAGCCAAGTCTAGGACTGTTTTGGTGTTTGTCATGCTAAGATCATGTTTTAAGCTTTAATATGGACTGTTTTGGATGAAACATGGTACCTGACTATGCTAGACTGTAATGAGCACTTATAATGCCAGAAATACATGCGAGAAATGATCCCCAAGCATAGCCAAGACAAAAGCTAACAAGAAAACCAAGTTATGGTCTATCTTATAAGCCTAAAGTGAGCTTTAATAGGTCCAATTTGGCTAGGTGATTAAATAAAGTGAGGTGACGATAAAAGTAGCCTTAGGCAACTAAAATACAAATGACTAGACTATCTAAAGAGCCAAAATTGGAAAAAACTTGAAATGTGTCTAAAACAGTTTTGTGAAAGAAGTGTTAAACTGTCCAGTTTGAGCCCCTGTTTTGGGAGGCCTAACTGACATGAATAAGAAACATAAACATTGATTAAAATACATTGATGCATGGTCTAGAATTAGGGCTAAATGGTTGAGCCAAGAACTTAACCCAAAAATTCAAACAAATCACCAAACTAGCTAGTAAATTCACTAGAACTACAGTTTTCTGCAGTTTATTATGTGTAAAATTTGAGATTTTGTTATTTTTCTTCAAGATCAGTTTTAACATCTTAAACAAGTGAGTTAGAAGTATATTACACTATTCCAAGTGTTGAAATGCTAATACATACAAGGAAATGGGAAATTAGTATGTAAAAACTTGAAAATATTAGGTTTAGAAGGTCAAAACCATATCTATGCATAAAAAAGTCAAGGGAATGCTAAAACCAGTCTTAACTAGTTATAATTCAATATAACTGCAATATACATTAACCCGTTTGCTTGATTGTGTTGTGATTTTCTATATATATATAGCAGTCCGTTATTCAAGATGTCTATTGATCGGAGTTGGATGGAACGTAGGGTAGCCAATGAACGTAGGGTAGCCAATGCCTACACTTTAGTCCCTACTGCGAGATCTCAGCGTCGCCCACCCACCGGAGCTAGTGGTGCGAGTGGATCGGGTGCCGGCCCTTCACTATCTGACGATTTCTTTCGGCGGATCGTAGAGGGGTGCATGACGAGCAGTGTTGTGCAGTCAGGCGCACCGTCACGCGAGCGGATCTACCAGCTTGCTCAGGAGGTTGTCCACGGATCCATAGATCCTACCACATCTGCTGACGAGTTCATGGGTATAGTCCGGGAGGAGGCCATCCGTGTATGTGCGGTTGTCTTGGCCAACATCTTTCATCCACATATTTGACAGGTAAAAACAATTATTAATGTATGTCCTTATTTAATTCATATAATATGTAATTATATTGCTTATATAAACTGTCAAACAAATAGTTATCCGACTTATTGTTTATTTATTGTCTAACTTCGTCTAACTTAAGAAAACTTAGAGCAATAGTCGAAAAAGAGACCAAAACCCGCCTCGGGCCTCAAAACGACGCGCGAGCCTAGACACAACACCTCGTAGGTATTAGGCACGCGTTACAACTTACGGGACTCGATTCCGATATCCGGAGGCCGAGTTATCAGTCCGTTCGCCTAACTTAAGAAAACTTAGAGCAATAGTCGAAAAAGAGACCAAAACCCGCCTCGGGCGTCAAAATGACGCGCGAACCTAGACATAGCACCTCGTAGGTATTAGGCACGCGTTACAACTTACGGGACTCGATTCCGATATTCGGAGGCCGAGTTATCAGTCCGTTCGTCTAACTTAAGAAAACTTAGAGCAATAGTCGAAAAAGAGACCAAAACCCGCCTCGGGCCTCAAAACGACGCGCGAGGCTAGACACAGCATCTCGTAGGTATTAGGCACGCGTTACAACTTACGAGACTCGATTCCGATATCCGGAGGCCGAGTTATCAGTCCGTCCGCCTAACTTAAGAAAACTTAGAGCAATAGTCGAAAAAGAGACCAAAACCCGCCTCGGGTGTCAAAACGACGCGCGAACCTAGACACAGCACCTCGTAGGTATTAGGCACGCGTTAGAACTAACGGGACTCGATTCCGATATCCGGAAGCCGAGTGATCAGTCTGTTCGTCTAACTTAAGAAAACTTAGAGCAATAGTCGAAAAAGAGACCAAAACCCGCCTCGGGCGTCAAAACAACGCGCGAACCTAGACACAGCACCTCGTAGGTATTAGGCACGCGTTAGAACTAACGGGACTCGATTCCGATATCCGGAGGCCGAGTTATCAGTCCGTTTGTCTACCTTAAGAAAACTTAGAGCAATAGTCGAAAAAGAGACCAAAACCCGCCTCGGGCGTCAAAACGATGCGCGAACCTAGACACAGCACCTCGTAGGTATTAGGCACGCGTTAGAACTAACGGGACTCGATTCCGATATCCGGAGGCCGAGTTATCAGTCCGTTCGTCTAACTTAAGAAAACTTAGAGCAATAGTCGAAAAAGAGATCAAAACTCGCCTCGGGCATCAAAACGACGCGCGAACCTAGACACAGCACCTCGTAGGTATTAAGCACGAGTTAGAACTAACGGGACTCGATTCCGATATCCGGAGGCCGAGTTATCAGTCCGTTCGTCTAACTTAAGAAAACTTAGAGCAATAGTCGAAAAATAGACCAAAACCCGCCTCGGGCCTCAAAACGACGCGCGAACCTAGACACAGCACCTCGTAGGTATTAGGCACGCGTTACAACTTACGGGACTCAATTCCGATATCCGGAGGCCGAGTTATCAGTCCGTTCGTCTAACTTAAGAAAACTTAGAGCAATAGTCGAAAAATAGACCAAAACCCGCCTCGGGCGTCAAAACGACGCGCGAACCTAGACACAGCACCTCGTAGGTATTAGGCACGCGTTACAACTTACGGGACTCGATTCCGATATCCGGAGGCTGAGTCATCAGTCCGTTCGCCTAACTTAAGAAAACTTAAAGAACACAAACTAAACTAATTTAAATATGCTCTCTTTTCGACTTCGTTATTAATATTTTAATTTTGTAGGGTCTTGTTGATGAGACTCGTGGGGGTGGAGGCAGCAGCACAGGCGATGACAGTGGAGGAGATGGTGATGACCGCCGAGCTGATGAGACGATGGAGGGTGGGACCGGCGCTGGGACTGACGATGGTACTGGCACTCCTGATCTGGGGCTATAGATAGTTTATGTTATTATTTTGACTTTCATGTATAAACTTACAGTTTTTGAGTTGTCAAACTACAGTTTTGTATATAAGTAGTTTGATGGTTTATGTATGTAACTATTTGATTGTTATTGATATCCGTTTGTGAAGAAATATTTGTTTTTCATTAGTTTATAGTAGGTACAATTATGTATATGTAAATGAACAGGAAAATTTGCAATTTGCAAAATTTTTTTTTTTTTTTAAAAAGTCATTGCCGACGGCATAAGTGTCATTGCCGACGGCAGACACCCCCGTCGCCAATGACCCGCTAAAAATTCCAGAACTCATAGCCGACGGGTAAGCCGTCGCCTATTGCCGTCGCCAATGACTCATAGGCGACGGATTGCCGTCGCCAATGACGCCGTCGCCAATGACCTTAGTGCCGACGGCGGTCGACGGGAGTCAGGGGCGACGACCCCTGGGGCGACGGGATTGGCGACGGACCCACGCCGTCGAGAATGAGTCATTGGCGACGGCATATGGTCCATTGGCGACGGGTCTTGCCGTCGGCAATGAGCTTTTTTTTGTAGTGTTATATCGTGCAATTAGACGGTGGTCCAAAAGTAGCAATGGTTGCTGCAAAGCTTCCTCAGCTCCCCAACGAACACCCGCTCGAAGACATAATCCACAAATCAGAGAAGGGTGTGGCAAACCACCCTGACTATGTAAGCTCCGTAATGTTCGGCGAATCAACGCCTTAATCACCTCTCCCACATTGATCTCAATTTCTATCACAATGACATATAACAACAAATCTTTCTCCTTGGGCACATCACTCACATGTTGTGATGGCATCAGTTTAGCGGATAAGAAGGCATACCAGACCTTACCATAACGACTCAAATCCTTGCTATGGAACGAAATTGCTGCACGTGGCCCTCTAGATATCCAAGTCATCCCCGGTTTACACAAGTCAGTAACCACCTTCTCCAAATTCGGTCCCTCGGCAAGAAATTGAATGTATCTACAGCGTGCATCAGGCCTCAAGTTATAATATTCATTGATCGTCTGGGCCCTGAATGAAACTTTCTTACCCCTGATTGTAACCTCACATGGAGCTGCATCTTCGGCATTGGCATAGAATTCTTTGACAATGGCTATACATGCAGGTTTTGGATGGGCGGTGAATGTCTCCCATCCCCTCTCAATTATCTGTAGCATCATCTCACCATCTACCACTTCGTCAGGTGTGAGACCGCGCTCGGGAGTTAAAGTTTTACCCGATATATACGAATCATATCTGTTAGCTACCTCAGCACTGACGAATTTCCTTCTATCAAATTGCCTGGATGGTGTTGAAGATGAACCCTCACCCCGATGCCTTTTAGGAGCCATTACTGACCACTTAACAATTAGACCCAAACGTAGATTCTGAAACAACAAGACTAACACTCCACAACTCTGCTATGCAAAATTAGGAACAAAACTTCCCCCAAACTCAAACTCTACTAATTTCCAACTAGACTTTGCACAAGTGAAGACACTAAAACAAATTGAAACCCAGACGATCCAACCAAAATTCAACGGAAATCAGAACTCAAGAGTAAAACATGGATACAAACTGCCCAATACCAATTCCAGATGAACTTGTCTCAAACGAAGCAACAAAATTACCCAATGTATGATACCTGACAGATGCACAGGACAATGGAACAGATTTTGTGGATGTTGAGCGGCTGAACTGGTTGACTTGCTTCTTCAATTAGGTGCAAACCCTAGGACTCGTTCATCCAAAGATATAGCTTATGTAGATTATGAATAGAAAACAGAGTACTCCTCTTGTGAACGAGAGATGGACTTAGAACCGTGTTAGGATTTTGTTTCTGGAGAGGAATTCGATGTGTTTGAGAAGGAATCCAAATATGGGTAGGATGAGGGTTGAATTTAGAAGAGAAATTAGAGAGGAGAAGGTTTGCTCGGTATAGGAGAGGTAGAAATAGGAGTTGGAAGAAGTTGAATGGGTTTAGGATCGAAAGAAACTGAATTGGGATCGGTTTTTAAATCTGATTTCCGCGATTCTCACCGAGGCGAGGATTTTATACCTTGGAATCTCGTCGGGGCGAGAATGGACAGAGAAGAATGGGTTGGGGCGAGAAATTTTCACGCTGGAGCGAGTTTTGGCAGAGAGGTTCTCGCCGGGGCGAGGATCTCTAGTGCATTTTTCTCGCCGGGGCGAGAAACCTCTTTTCTGAAATTTTTGCTTTGTTCCCCTTTTCTTCAATTGGTATCATCCCAATAGCATGTCTCTTCTTCTAATGCATTCCCCAAGGCTTTGTCCCTGTTCCAAAGAATAACAACATAAATGAGTCTAATTATGAAAGATTTGAAGAATTATTTCAAAACAGGAATAATTTGAACTACTACTTCTACTAACTAGAAACAAAATTATTAACTACACTAAATCTACTAAAGCAATAAAGTAACACGATTGGGTTGCCTCCCATCGAGCGCTTGGTTTATAGTCGTCAGCCCGACTTTCTCTGCGGTATTATTCATCCGTTTGATCGAGAGAAGAGAGATAAATCACTGATGCTTGTCGATCCACATCGCCTCCCCAATAATGTTTGAGTCGCTGACCATTGACCTTGAATGTGCATTTTGAGTTTGGTTCTTCGACGTCAATTGCCTCGTGGGGGGCTACAGCAGTGACAATGAAAGGACCTGACCATCTAGACTTCAACTTCCTAGGAAATAACTGCAATCTGGAGTTGAACAACAATATTGCCTGTCCCGGTTCGAATTTCCGATCAACTATCCGTTTGTCATGCCACCTCTTGACTTTTTCTTTATACAACTTAGCGTTTTCATAGGCTTGGTGACAAAATTCCTCCATCTCATTCAATTGAAGCAACCTTTTCTCGCCAGATGCTTGGAGATCAACATTCAATTTCTGAATTGCCCAATATGCCTTGTGTTCAAGTTCGACCGGTAAATGACACGTTTTTCCGTAAACCATGCGATACGGTGACATTCCAATGGGATTCTTATAGGTCGTGCGATATGCCCATAAAGCATCGTCTAATTTCATTGCCCAATCCTTACGAGATGGGTTCACCACTTTCTCCAGAATTTGCTTAACTTCACGATTCGACACCTCCGCTTGGCCATTGGTTTGGGGATGATAAGCTGTAGCAATCCTGTATTTGACTCCATATTTAGCTAATAACTTGGTGAACTGCTTATTGCAAAAATGGGTACCTTCGTCACTGATTATGGCCCTTGTTGTACCGAATAGAGTAAAAATATTTTTCTGCAAGAACCGTAGAACCACTTTGGCATCATTTATGGGTAATCCAGTTGCTTCAACCCATTTTGATACATAATCCACAGCCAAAAGTATGTATTGATTGTTGAATGACGACGGAAATGGCCCCATAAAGTCAATACCCCATACGTCGAAGAGTTCAACTTCAAAGATAGTGTTGAGAGGCATTTCATGCCGTTTCGAAATGTTGCCAACCCTTTGACATCTATCGCATTTTAGAACAAAAAGGTGGGCATCTTTGAACAACGAAGGCCAAAAAAACCCTAATTGTAACACTTTTGTTGCAGTTCTTTCTCCCCCATAATGTCCTACATACTGTGACGAATGGCATCGAGTCAATATGCTCTCCATTTCTTCCTGTGGAACACAACGTCGTATCATTTGATCCGCACAAGTTTTGAAGAGAAATGGTTCATCCCAGAGGTACTACTTGATATCATGGAGAAATTTCTTTCTTTGTTGAGAAGTGAAATCTTGCGAAATTACGTTACTGACTAGGTAGTTCACGTAATCAGCATACCAAGGGACTTCGGTGTTGATACGAAATAGCTGCTCATCCGGAAATGACTCATTAATTACCACATCATCCTTTTTATGAATGTCGGCATTCTCCATCCTCGAAAGATGATCAGCCACCTGATTCTCCGTACCTTTCCTATCTCGAATTTCTAAGTCAAATTCTTACAACAGGAGGACCCATCGAATCAACCTTGGTTTGGCATCCTTCTTTGCAATTAAGTATTTGATGACTGAATGGTCAGTGTAGACTATCACCTTGGTTCCAATCAAATATGCTCGAAATTTATCAAAGGCAAATACTACTGCAAGTAACTCTTTTTCTATAGTGGTGTAATTCAATTGTGCATCAGTGAGTGTCTTGCTTGAGTAATAAATGGTATGAAAAATCTTATCCCTTCGCTGACCCAACACAGCTCCCACTGCATAATCACTTGCGTCACACATCAACTCAAAAGGTAAAGTCCAATCGGGAGCAACTATGATCGGGGCTGTGACTAACTTCTTTTTCAGCTTTTCAAAGGCTTCGATGCAATATTGATCCATATTGAAGGGAACATCTTTCTCAAGGAGTGAACACAATGGTTTTGAAATTTTTGAGAAGTCCTTGATGAATCGACGGTAAAATCCTGCATGTCCGAGAAAACTTCTAATGCCTTTTACAGATGTCGGTGGAGGTAACTTTTCAATGGTTTAAATCTTTCCTCAATCCACCTCTAAGCCTGCTTCGGACACTTTGTGCCCCAGAATAATCCCTTCTTGCACCATAAAGTGGCATTTTTCCCAGTTAAGCACCAGATTTATCTCCATACAGCGCTTCAACACTAAGATGAGATTACTAAGACACAAATCAAAACTATCACCGAATACAGAAAAATCATCCATGAATACCTCCAAATTCTGCTCAACCATATCCGAGAAGATAGCCATCATGCATCGCTGAAATGTAGCTGGTGCATTACATAACCCGAAAGACATTCTCCGGAATGCAAACGTTCCATAAGGGCATGTAAAAGTCGTTTTCTCTTGGTCCTCTGGAGCTATTACTATCTGGTTATATCCTGAGTATCCGTCAAGAAGGCAGTAGAACTGATGACCGGACAACCTATCCAACATATGATCAATAAATGGCAGTGGAAAGTGATCCTTGCGTGTCGCTTTGTTCAACTTGCGGTAATCCATACACACTCGCCAACCTGTAACTGTTCTTGTAGGAATGAGTTCATTATTTTCGTTCTCAACCACTATCATTCCCCCCTTTTTAGGCACACACTGTACATGACTTACCGAAGAACTGTCTGAAATCGGATAGATAATATCGGCATCTAACCACTTGATGATTTCCTTCTTCACTACGTCCTTCATGATCGGATTCAATCTTCTTTGTTGCTCAATAACCTGTTTTGCTCCTTCTTCAAGCAGAATTTTGTGCATGCAAAATGACGGACTGATTCCCTTGATATCTGCTATTGTCTATCCAATTACTGTTTTATACTCACGCAAAACCCTTAACAGTTTTTCTTCTTGAGATTCATTCAAATGAGCAGAAACTATTACTGGTAGCGTGTATATGTCTCCCAAGTAAGCATACCTTAGATGAGATGGAAAGGGTGTGAGTTCAAGCATAGGTGGTTCTTCCACTGACGGTTTGGACCTCTTTTCTCCTTCTTTTGGCCGGTCAAGTGTATCAAATTGCATGCTGAATTTCCGAGAAATAGGTAATGCGTCTAAAACCTTGACATAATCCTACTCATCAAAATCATCAAAAGTGTTTATCCCAACCAGGGCAGCTTCTAATGGATCTTCAAAATAACTTGCATTGGTTCGTTCATTCACGATTTCGTCTAGCAGATCTATCCGCAAGCATTCCTCCCCTTCCTTAGGGAATTTCATTGATTTAAAGACGTTGAAGGTGACTTCCTGATCTTGAACTCTCATTGTCAATTCACCTTTTTATACATCTATCAACGTTCTCCCTGTTGCTAAGAATGGACGACCTAATATGATAGGGATTTCTTTATCCTCTTCGTAATCCAAAATGATGAAGTCAGCCAGGAAGATGAATTTATCAACCTTAACCAAAATATCTTCCACAATACCCCTCGGATATGTCACTGACCTGTCTGCCAACTGCAAGCTGATGTTTGTCGGTTTTGGTGCCTTTAGCCCAAGCTGAGTGTAAACTAATAACGACATTAAATTGATGCTAGCTCCTAAGTCACACAATGCCCTTCCAGAGAACTGGTTACCAATTACACATGGAATAGTGAAGCTTCCTGGATCCTTTAGTTTGGGTGGCAATTTGTTCTGCAAAATTGCACTGCATTCCTCGGTTAATGCCACTGTCTCGAATTCACCCAATTTTCTCTTCTTTGACAAAACCTCCTTCATGAATTTTGCATAACTGGGCATCTGTTCCAGGGCTTCTGCAAATGGTATGTTAATGTGCAGTTTCTTGAAAACATCTAAGAATCTGGAAAATTGCTTATCTAACTTAGCTTTCTGCAATCTTTGAGGGAATGGTACGGGAGGCACTACACTATCTGGCTTGAGTTCTTTTGACTTTGCTTCCGCACCTGTATCCTTCACCTTTTCTGATTCGTTCGCCTTACTTTTTGCCGAGGTTACCTCATCTTTATTCTCCACAACTGTTTCTGGTTTAGAATTTCCTTTAATCGTATCAGGCAGCTCTTTTCCACTCCTTAAGGTAACAGCCTTGCAATGTTCTTTTCCATCCGTTCTTGGGTTAACCTCTGTATCGCTTGGAAGTGCTCCTTGTGGTCGATTTTTCAAGACGTGAGCCAACTGTCCCAGCTGATTTTCCAAGTTCCTAATTGACACTGCCTGGCTTTTCACATTCAAATCTACCTGAGTTAACAGCTTATCTTGATCATTTATTCTTTTCTCAGACGCTGTGATAAACCTTGCCAATGATTCTTCTAAGCTCGGTTTTCTTTCTACATGTTGTGGAGCTTGATTCTGAAAACCCGGGGGATTCTGTGGTCTTGGAGCTAGATTTTGAGTCTGAGTGTTATTGCTCCACGAGAAACCCGGATGATTCTTCCACCCCGGATTATAAGCATTCTGATATGGCTGTTGCGGTCTGTTATAGCTCCCCAAGAACTGTACCGATTCCGGATTAATGGCACAATACTCCGTCGAATGTGCACCTGCACATAGCTCACACACATAGGCTACTTATTGGACTTTCGATTCTGCCAAAGCTTCAATCTTCTTAGACATGGATGTCATCTGAGTTGTTAGTGTCGTGACCGCATCTACTTCCAATAATCAAGTTACCTTTTGTTGATTCATTCTGGAAGTCGGCCATTGATAGTTATTTGCAACCATAGTTTCTAACAAAGTGAAAGTTTCCTCAAAACATTTATCCATAAGTGCTCCCCCCGCAGCTGCATCAATGCTTGTTCGAGTGTTACTATTCAACCCATTGTAGAATGTTTGAACTTGTAGCCATTTGGGTAGCCCATGATGTGGACATTTTCTCAATAACTCCTTGAACCTTTCCCAAGCCTCGTATAGTGACTCTCCATGCTGTTGCTCAAATGTAGAAATCTCGTTTCTCAACTTAGCCGACTTAGTTGGCGGAAAGAATTTCGCTAGGAATTTCTGAGCTAGATCATCCCAAGTTGTGATGGACCCTGGCGGAAGTGAGTGCAACCAACTCTTTGCTTTATCTCTTAGTGTAAACGGAAACAGACGTAATCTCACTGCATCATCTGTCACATTGGGATATTTGAATGTATCACAAATCTCAAGAAAGCTAACCAAGTGTTCATTCGGATCATCGTTAGCTAATCCCCCAAACTGTACCACATTCTGAATCATATGAATTGTTCCCGGCTTGATCTCAAAGGAATTAGCGGTGATAGATGGTCTCGTGATGCTTGATTTGATCTCGTCTATCTTAGGCATAGCATAATCCCTCAATAATTTCTGTTCTTCGTTAGCCATTTTCTCTTTCTCAATTGTCTCCTGACAGAATTTTCTTAACTGACGTAGCTTGTTCTCAAGATGATCCTCACACTGCACGAGTTCTGGTTGTTTTGATCGCGTTTGCATAAACGAATCAAAAAACCTGAAACAAGAAACAACAAAAAATAAGTTTGATTAATTAGAACAGACTTAATTAAACTGATATTGAAAATTATAAACCCCGGCAACGGCGCCAAAAACTTGTTGCCCGATTTCACAATCAACAATTACGTGCAAGTATACACGATCAACAAGTAATAAAGTGATAAGACAGAGTGTCGAACCCACAGGAATTACTATGTTTTATATCTCCAGCTATCAATTAAGATTATGGCTATTCTATTAAACAATCACAATTTTGATATTGATTGAAACTAATTAAATTAACACTAGTACTGATAACTATCACCAAGGTTGAAATTCAGATTTAAAAAGTTTAAGACTACAATATCCCCAGTTATATATCATAAGCCAATCTATCTACGTCTTCCAATTATTCACTTCAATGGAGTTGCTAACAAAAATTCAATTGTATTTATAAGCCCTTTTCCAAGTGATCAAATAAATCTATGTAATCCAATTAACTCTACGATATTCCTATGCAAAACCAAAGGATTAAATTCATTAAGCTTTAATTTTCAACTGTTACATGCAGCAAAGTAATATCCCTATTCACTTCACAATCCTAATTATTCAACACATGCAAATAATTAAGAATACATGTTATCTCATCCAGTTCTAACCCTAGATTGCATCTCCCGAATTCACCTAGAATATTCCACTAATTGTCGGCCAAACAATTAATCAATAAGCATAGAATAAGATAGACAACTCAAATTGATTGAATAACTAAAATCAAATAGATAGTTAATTCATAAATATAACTGGTTCAATTATAGCCTTAATTAAGGGTTTAGTTCATACTGACAATAAAGCCTAGAATTTCAAAATAAGGCATCATAATTAATTACAAATCAGGGATAAAAGATTAAAAGAAAACTCAATGTAATCTCTAGTCCTCCAATCTGAATTCCTCACGATGTTTGACTTGATCTTCAATCTCCTTGCTCAGCTCTGAAAAATCAATCTTTGTCTCCCCTGATCCAATCTATGATCTCTTATTTATATCTTCATAAGCCTCCTCTAGTCTCCTCATCAGAGTGGTAGATAGAATCCTTGTTAGCTTTAACCTTTCCAAAATAACTGATTGCTGACGAATCTTTTAATTTCCATCAGCCGCATTCTCGCCCCGGCGAGAAGTTCTTCACAAAAGTCCTCGCCCCGGCGAAGTCTCGCCCCGGCGAGGTTATTAACCCATGGATTCTTGCCCCGGCGAGGTTGCCCTGCACCCAGCTATTTTTCTTCTTCTAACCTGCAACTAGCCTTGACCTACAAAAGCAATACGAAAACAAATAAAAAAGATACGAAAAACACTTAAAGACTGTAAAGAATTAAGTCAAAGACGTATCAAACTCGTAGGTTAAAACCTACTCATCACCTCAACCAGCTAGCGACTCTATTATTACAGCTTATGTCGCGAAGAACTATGTCGACTAGTTGTACGAGATCAAACAGAGGGTCGCACGGGTTGTTGAGGACCAGCTTAATAGTACTATACGCAATCATCAGCCCCAAATTGTATCTGATGCAGCATGGGAGGCTATGTGTACGTATTGGGATGCTGATGATTTCAAGAAGAAGTCTAAACAGATAAAGAAGAATCGTAACAAGCTTCAAGTAGTACATACTATTGACTCGCAATCATTTGAGGTGTTAAAGTTGGTATGTATATGTGTTTAGTTTTTTAGTTTAATATTGTCATAAGCAAGCTAAATAAATGATATATTAATGTATTTATTAGGTCATGCGGACGAGTTTGGACTGACATCCTACCATGGTTGAGTTTTGGCATAAAGCCCATACGCCGAAAGGACTTTACTATGTCTCCTGCAACATTAGTTATACAGGTAACAGTTGTTATTGTCATAAATAATTTTAAATATTAGGTAGTTAATAAAATAATTTAATTAACTACATATACATAATAAATTACATGACCGATTTCAAAAGCTCCGGGACCAGCGTTTAGTTGAGTTGCGGGCTGTTATGAGAGATTCTGAGCCGTTAGATTCCACCATCACTCCGCCCGAGATTAGGTTATCTCAAGATAAGGAGATAGCTCTTTGGGTCGCGTCTCAAGATCCCCCAGTAGCACTACTAGTAAGTATCGAGTGCTAGGTTAGCCGAGGGTACCAACATATACATTACCTGTAGATATTCATTTTATTATGTTTCTTACTATTTTATAATTTATATCATTTCATAAATTATTAATAAAGTTATTTTTATTTTCGCAGGATGTAGCTAGTGTCAGCGTCCAATAGCACTTGTTGGACTATCTCATACAAGCACTGTCTTAGACGATGAACTATTCCAGAGGGTTATGACATAGGTGTCAGAGACGTTTGGTATGTATCCAATATTCCGTCAACAAGACTTGCCTAGCCGTGCTTGCTTGCATCAGCTTGCTCAGGATATTACAGTAGGGACCACCACCAATTTTACGGGTATCCCTCCAGAGCAGTTCGTCGTGATACGCGACGAGGTCGTATAGATGGTGGTTACCATACTGTTGGAGGCTTTTGGGCTGATGCTGAGTCAGCCCCCGACTACTTAGGTATTTTATTCATTTTAAGTTGTATATTCTGCATATTACTTAATTATCATTTAGTTATTTCTTTAATTCTCATTTATGTTTACTAATAGTTTATATTTTTAATTGTATCAACAGAGTAGTGATACCGAGAGGGGTGACAATGACGAGCGGGGGGATGATGACAATGATTTTCAGACGCCGGAGCAGCACTATCGACCCTGCCCGATGATAGTAATAGATAGTTGTAGCTAAGTTATATTGTCAATTGTAGTTAGGCTTACTTTACATTATACATCATTGTTAATTACGATTTTAGTTTAACTTATATTTGTTATACATCATAATTTAGTTTATATTTGTTTTATTTCTTAGCTTACCTATGTTGTTGAAATATGTATTTATGTGTTTTTTGGAGGATTAGCCATTTTGAAGTATAAAAAGGTTTTTATATTTATATGTATGTGTTATTGTTGAGAATTGTTTGGAGGATTAACCATTTTGACATGTATGTTGGTCGTTGCAATTTATATGTATATTTTATTATTGGAAAAAATTGGCTGAAAATAGGTTCATGTATAAATTGTGGTTTAAAAACCTGAAAATTGTAAAAACAAAAAAAAATATTTACAAAAAAGAAAATAAAAAAATTCGACGGAATAACACTAGTACAAAGTAGTAAATAGACAACACTTAAACCACAACGTTTTTATAAAAAACGTTATGGTATATTTTTACACAATTTTTTTTAACAAAACGTTGTAGATATATATATAAAAAAAACGTTATGTATTTAAAAGGACATTTTTCGATTTTAACTAGATAACTTTTGTTTTAAAAAACGTTATCTATCTAAAAAACACGGAGCTCAAGTGAACACTTAAAATTAAAAGACATATACTTTTTTTCTCTCAGTTTCGTTCTTTTTCTCTCTGTCGTCGTCAGTTTGGTTCTTTTTCTCTCCATGCTCGTCATTTTCATTCCCTCTCTTCAATTTTCTTTCTCTCTTTTGATTTTTCTCTTCATTTTTCCTTCTCTCTCCAGTTTTTCTTCTCTCTATCTGCTCTTCGGTTGTGTTCTGATTGGGTGTACGTTCGATCTGAGGCTGAAATCTGAAGAGATTTAATTGGGTGTTTGAAGATAAGTTGTGTTGGGGCTAGGTTTTCATCGTAAGTTCTTCATCTCTTTGGATTTGTTCTTGCATGTGTTTATTTTCAACCCATTTACAGTCTTTGTGTATATAAACGTATTTGAGGTGCTCAATTTGTTTTGTTATAATGGTTTTTCTACTTTCATAGTGGTAGCATAGTGGTGGTTGCGGTGGCAGCAGTGGTGGTTTCTGTGTCTCTAGCCTCCACTAAAAATTAGGTTTTAATTTCTCCCTTGTTAATTTTCCCTAAAATTTAGGTTTTAATTAGAAATTTAACGATATTTGGAGCTAATTTGGGTTATAATATGAATGAGACCCATTTGTTCAATTTTAGATATCTGTGAGACCCATTTTGGATTAATATATTATTTCATCTCCGTATCTGTAAAAATCTTTTTCCCATGCACTACTAGGTCCATTTAGTTGCTTAGGTCAACAAATTTGTGCATAAGCTATATTATAATGGGTAGCTTTTTTGTCACAAAGTTATCTGCTAATGTATATCAATAATCATGACATATGCAGTTAAGTATGGGACTGATAGTTTTCTTATGCGCGCGTACTATTGTGTTTGAGTTTTTATTCTATGTGAAGTGTGTTTCTTGATGCCTTTGTATCGCCTATTTTATTGAAAAACAAATTTACTAAAACATATATTGTACCTAGCTAACAACTTGTATTCTGTAGGAGCGATGGTTGAGCTAAGCTTCTAAGTGTTATTGAAGACTAATTAAATCTGTATTATTACATAAAGCATAATGATAATCTTCATTTTCATTTGAAAATCCTTTGTTTTTCCTTCTTGGGTCCGTTCTAATTTTTTTTCACAAAGAGTGGTTTAGGGGTTTCTTATTCATGATTATCTAGTCTAGCCAATTGATAATTAACTGAGTGCTTATTTAGTGTTTTATATTTAGTGTTGGACTCTAAATGACATATTTTATTCTTTTTAAGATGGCTAAGTCATGGATGTGTGCTGATAGAAGGTCACGAGAGTATGAACTAGGCGTTGATGAATTCTTGAGGTTTGCGGTAGACAACGCGAGAAATGTGAATCTTATTCATTGCCCTTGCGTAAAATGTAAAAATATTTTAAAATTTGGTGCCAGAATTATACGTGATCACTTGTATTTTAATGGTGTTGATATTAGTTATCAAACTTGGATATGGCATGGAGAACCTAATATGTCAGATGCAGATGCAAATAAACCTTTTGTAGGCACTACTGAACAAGGTTGTGCCTCTGAAATGGTAGATATGGAAGATAATGGTTTTGGGGATTTTTCAAATGATCCGTGTGAGTTTCTTAATGTGATTGGGGATGTAGATGAGCCCTTGTACCCTGGTTCTAAATTTAGTAAGTTAGGTGCACTTGTTAGACTCTACAATTTGAAAGCAAAGCATCGGTTGAGTGATGTTGGTTTCACAGAGTACTTGATTTTTCTGACTGAACTTCTTCCAGAAGGTAACTAATTACCTTGCTCCTTGTACGAGGCAAAGAAGACTTTACATGCCTTAGGAATGGATTATGAGAAAATACATGCTTACCCTAATCACTGCATCTTGTATAGAAAGGAATTTGACCAGGTAACTAATTGCCCAAAATGTTCTCTCTCAAGGTGGAAGATGGATAAGAATGAGCATATAAGAGAAGGGGTGCCTGCGAAGGTGTTGTGGTACTTTCCTCCTATCCCGAGGTTTAAACATATGTTTAAATCTAACAGGACAGCTGAGAGTTTGACTTGGCATGCTAATAATAAAATGAGTGACGGTTATATGCGTCATCCATCAGATTCACCATCTTAGAAGCTAGTGGATGATAAGTGGCCGGAGTTTGGTAAAGACCCTAGAAGCCTTAGACTTGCTCTTTCAGCTGATGGGATCAATCCTCATGGTTCTCTTAGTATTAGATACAGTTGTTGGCCTGTTATAATGATTATTTATAATCTTTCGCCTTGGTTATGTATGAAAAGAAAGTTCATGATGTTGACTTTGTTGATCTCGGGTCCTAAACAAGCCGGTAATGATATAGATGTCTACTTGGAACCATTGATTGATGATTTGAAGTGTTTGTGGAAGGGGGGTCCAGGGGTGTATGATGCATTTAGAGAAGAATACTTCATGCTCAAAGCCCAATTAATGTAGACTATTAATGACTTTCCTGCCCATGGGAACTTATCTGGATGTGTTGTAAAAGGTTATAAAATATGTCCTATATGTGGCGAGGATACACCTAGCCATAGGTTGACACATGGTAACAAAGTTTGTTACATTGGCCACCGAAGATTCTTGCCTCAAGATCATTCATTTTAGAAGCAGCGAGTAACATTTAATGGAGAACAAGAATTTAGACCACCTCCTGTGTCACTAACGGGAGAGGAAGTATTTAGAAAGGTTGATGGTTTGACTCATACTGTTGATGACAAGGATAACATGCCTTGTTGGAAGAGGAAGTCAATCTTCTTTGAACTAGAGTATTGGAAGTTTCTTCATATTAGACATTGTCTTGATGTTATGCATATTGAGAAAAATGTATGCGATAGCATTATTGGTACATTATTGGAGATTCCGGGGAAAAACAAAGATGGGGTTGCAACTCGGTTAGACCTCTTAGAAATGGGGGTTAAGACTTATCTGCGACCAGATTTTGGGGGGAAAAGGACACGTTTGCCTCCAAGTACTTGGAATCTATCGAGGGCAGAAAAAAGAGTTGTATGTAATTCTTTGTATGACATGAAAGTCCCAGAAGGTTACGCTTCTAATGTCAAAAGACTCGTATCATTGCAAGACCTAAAACTCTATGGGCTTAAGTCTCATGACTGTCATACCTTAATGCAACAATTGCTCCCTGTTGCCTTACGTTCGGTGATGGAAAGACCTGTGAGGTATGCAATAATCAGATTGTGTTATTTCTTTAATGAGATATGCGACAAAGTCATCGACATTTCAAAACTAGATAAAATGCAAACGATGTAGTGGTAACCTTGTGTTTACTTGAGAAGTATTTTCCACCATCATTCTTTGATATCATGATTCATGTCGTGGTGCATCTTGTTAGTGAAGTTCAATTATGTGGGCCTGTTTACTTTAGATGGATGTATCCATTTGAAAGATTTATGAAAGTATTAAAAAGGTATATACGTAATCGTAATCGGCCTGAAGGTTGCATGGCTGAATGTTATATTGGTGAAGAAACTTCAGAGTTTTGCGAGGAATATTTATCTAATGTTAGTACTATTGGGATCCCATCGAGGCGAAATATGGGTCGTACACAACCCTTATCTGGTGCTACTGTAGAATCTACGGAGCGTGACATGTTAGACCAAGCACATCGTTGTGTAATAGAGAACACAGATGAAGTTGAACCATATATCAGATAATTTAAACGTTTTTCTATATAAGATAGAAGAATTTCGTCTTATAATTCAACGACTAAAATCTGATTGTCTTCTATTTCATGTAGTGAACATATGATACATCTGAAAGAAACTTATCCGAGATTCAAAAAAAGAACAAAATGGCTACAAGATAAGCACAATCGCACACTTATTGATTGGTTTCGCAAAAGGGTAAAATTGTGTTTATGGATGTAAATGTTTGCTGGTTGCTCTTGTTTGTTTCTTGATTTATATTATTTTGAATTCAGGTTGTACATGAACTTACCCAAGCATCCAATGACATAACGGAGACTTTGCGGTGGCTTTCGGATGGCCCGTATATGGAAGTACTAAAGTATAAAAGCTACATTGTCAATGGGCTGCACTTTAACACCAAGTCACGTGATGATGTGCGAGCTGTTCAAAATAGTGGAGTGCACCTAGTGGCAAAGACAATGCAGCTTTCTAGTGCAAAGGATAAAAATCCTGTTGTGGGAGACATGAGTTTCTATGGGGTCATTCAGGAAATATGGGAGCTAGATTATCATAAGTTTAGAGTACATATGTTTAAGTGCGATTGGGTTGAGAACAATAATGGCATTAAAGTATATGAACTTGGATTTACGTTGGCCAATCTTGGTAGGATAGGTTTTAGAAATGATCAATTTGTTATAGCTAACCTAGTCAAACAAGTCTTTTATGTTGAAGATCTTTTAGATTCTATGTGGTCAGTTGTATTATCAACCCCAAATCGGGATTATAATGATTGTGCTAGTGATGATGAGCTAGGGGACATTATAATTGACCACGAACCCTTTACAAGGGGTATGCCTGTAGTTGAGACATTTGATGATGTTTTTCACGAGGACAACTCATAATACATGAGATCTGACTGTGAGGATATTTGGATTGATAAAGAATAGGAACTCTTGTGGCAATTAATAGAACTCAATGAACTGAATGTTTAACTTCCAGCAGTTGTATTTATGAACTGAATTATTTTCCAACGGTTGTATTTATAACTCAATGTTTATTTGCCAGCAAAATGTTACTTTTCACATGTATTTATATTTTTCAGCAGTTTAAATTTCCATTTTAGCAGTTTAAAATGTTACTTTTCCAGCAGTTACGATGTGTTTATTTTTCAACAGTTGTATTTATAACTCAATGTTTATTTGCCAGCAAAATGTTACTTTTCACATGTATTTATATTTTTCAGCAGTTTAAATTTCTATTTTAACAGTTTAAAATGTTACTTTTTTAGTAGTTACAATGTGTTTATTTTCCAACAGTTGTATTTTAATTGCAAATAAATCATTGCTTCTCAAATTATATAACCACTTCTCCCTTCATATTTTGTAGGCATTACATAAGAAACAACAATCAATACGTGCATAATATCAGTATAATCATCGCTTGTCACGCAAAGGATATGCTGGATTGGAGGATGAATTGGTAGTAAAAATTTTGTAAGATAATTATTTGTCCATGCATGCTAAATACGCTTGCTAGATTATTGTTTGTTTATATGAAACAGCTGGAAAAAATGGCTGAAGGTGACATAGATCGAGCAACATTGTGGAGGAAAGGCCGCGAAGATAAGTATGGGAATATTCCAGATGAGAAGACAGCTGAGAAAGCAAAGGAAATAGTAAGAAAATCAATTGATGTTCTGAATTCTTTCTTTGTGGCAGTAATTTTTTTTATTGTTAATGTGAATTATTTGTTAATGCATTAGGATGAATTCAAGAAAAAAGTTGATGAAGGTTCTTTGACCGAAACCGGCAGCCATGATATTCTCACAATGGCATTAGGGACTTTAAAGCGTGCTGGACGAGTTAGAGGTATGGGAGGTTATGTGACTCCAAGTTCCTACTTTCACCTACCAAGATGCCAAACCGAGTATGTGAGCCAGAGTATTAAACAAACTGTCCAAAAACTTCGTGAAGAAGAGCGAGCTAAGGGGCAAGTTGTGGCAGCAAAACTTGTAGCGGACGAGCGAGCTTTTTGGGTGCAGAAGATTATGCAAATAGAGGCAAAACTGGATGGAAAGTGTACGGCCCCTAGTGAAACAATTCCCCCAGGTCACTACTTGACTCCCCCCACCCTTAACGGTGCACATTTTTCAGACAAAGCTAGTTGTTCCACTGTAAAAAAAACTGATATTTGGATTGATGAGAAGGAGAATGTTGACAATGGTGAGAGCAAAGACAATGATAACAAAAAGATGCCACCATTAAAGGTATATGTCATTGATTTCATTAATGATTTCATTAAGATAACAAAATTTTTTACATATTCTTGATTTCATTAATATATATTCTTGTGTTTGTATCTAGAAACATGGAAAATGTTTAGCGTTTGATAAGACAAGTTCTGAATCGAATAACCTGCGCCCCATGCCAAGCTCATTAAAGGTGTTGTGTGGATATGTCAAAAATACCCTCCAGTTGAAGGGAAACACCATAAAAATTATGATGGAGGAGGAAGTTTTTGGGTTTGCTCGTCCAACGTATTTTGTATGAAGACATTCTACAATTTGGTGCCATGTCAGAAATATCAGGCACTTGCATAGTGATGTACATGAGGTATAATTAAATAAATCTTATTTGGTACTGTGAAAGAAAACTGATTTAACAGTTTTCAATTATTAGGTACTTGTATGATGTGTTGAAGAAGACAAATATGTTAAGGATGATTACTTTTGTGGACCCTGCTCGGGTTGGTGCTAAAGGTTGTGGAAGTATTTCTCAAAAAATACGTTACATAGCATCTCAGTTTTCAAGAGCACATCCTGGCACGCATTTCCTGATACCTTACAACTCCGGGTTAGTACTTATTATATTTAGTTCGATCTGGAATGGTAAAGTTCTTTACCTTTTTTATTAAAACTCCTCATTCTAAAAAACTTGTTGGTTTAACTATAAAAATGTGTTTGGGACTGATTTTTGTATAGATGTCATTGGGTGTTGACCATTATCAATCTGGACAATAATAATGTGTACTTCATGGATTCTCTCAAGTACCGTAGAATCGATGAGGAGTGGAAACAAGTTGTAAACACGTATGTTATTCCAAATTACTTTGTTTTTAATGTAGTTCAATTGGAAAGTTTTACAATAAAATTTCTTCTAATAAATCGTGTCTCTGGAATTATGTGCATGATGTTATATGTGTCACCCTCTTGCTCATGAAGTGTCATTAAAGCTTACAATGGGCAAAACAATAATCAAATACGAAAATCACCACAATAGAGAATCTTGGTGTTATATATATATATATATATATATATATATATATGTAATTAGCATAAGATGTTTACTTATGGACATTTGTTATTTTTATTGATTTATCATGACATAATTACTAATTGTGTTTAGGGAACTCCTGTACAATCAACACACACGGAGTGCGGATATTTTGTGATGCATTTTATGAAGGAGATAGTTGAGGATGGTAGTTTGGACTTTGTAGCCAAGGTTAGTTATTTTTTATCAGCTTTATTAGTCATTTTTTTGGATATATAAATTTGGTTATAGATGGTATTTGGTTGGTCATGTACAATAAGCTTGAAAAACAGTATGGTGATGGTAGGAAGTATGTTAAAAGTCATTCCTGTGATTTTTAATCTTTTTAAGTATTATACAAGTTAAATATGATCAAGATTTTGAAATTGAAACTTTTAAGTTTATATCGTAACAGAGCTTGTTGAATACTAAATTTGTTGTTCTTTTATTTCAGTGGGATAAGGCAAATGGATTAACGTACACACAAGAACAAATTGACGAAGTACGGGATGAGTGGGCAACGTATGTGAGCAGCTACATGTAGAGCCTCGAGTTAACGGTGGATATGTACAGGGTTAGATGAATATATGTATTTTGGGAGAACCTAGGGTTTTTTGCACATGCTTAGGTAGTAGCTTAATTTTATGGATAGTTTGGTTTATTTTGTGGATGCATGTAATCAAATTCACAATTCAATATAGTAGTAATTTATATTGAAAAGTGAATTTGAGATGCATATATGGATAGTTTGGTATATTTTTTGTGGATGTAGTAATTTGAAACTGTAAACGAATAGTATTATTGGATTTTGAATGGTTGATACATTTTGGCTTTAAATTTAAATGAGAATTTAGACCTTTTTTAGCTATATATCATGGGATTAGTAGATTGCAGGTGCACTGGTAATATAAGTGAATCACAACTTTTTTTTTCTTTTTAAAAATGTTGTATATGCAGCACAGCTACAACGTTGTTACATGATTAGAATATTTGCAAGTCAATCTACAACATTTTAAAAACGTCGTCTGTTGTTGCTTTCTATGGTCGATATTTAAAAGCAGTTGTTACATGCATGTATTATAACATTTTTAAGTCACGGTTTAAAAACATTATATAAATTTGTCTAAATAGATAACACATTCTAAACGTTGTGTAAATGTGTCTAAACGTTGTCTAATATATTAAACTACAACGTTTTCAAACATCTACTAATTTATGGAAAACAAATCTACAACGTTTTTTTCTTAAAAAATGTTGTATAAAGGTGTCAAATAGATGACACCCTTAACCACGACGTTTTTCTGATAGAAACCACAACGTTGTTTACGCGTTATCTATTTACTGTTTTGTAGTAGTGTAAGTTAATTCCGACGAAATTTTCGTCAGAAATAATCTTTCCAGATTCAATTAAAAACCAACACGTGGCAAGATATTTTCGACGAAAATTTCGTCAGGTATAATTCCGTCAAGAACAATTATTTCTGACGAAATTTTCGACAGACTTATCCCCGACCGATGTACATTTGACTGAATTTACGACGGAATATTCCGTCAAAAATAATCATATTCCGATGGAATAAAACTAGTTTCAACGGAATATTCCGTCGAAAGTAAGCTTTTTTGTTGTAGTGTCAAAAAATTTAGTATATGATTTGGATTATAATCAGTATGTGATTTTGAATTTGGATATGGTGTATTCGAGAAGGAACTTGGAGTTAGCTATATGAAGGATCATAGTTTGGAGTTATTGTGAAAAAATTAGTAAGCAAATGATTTAACTATATATGGTATTAATTAGTACTATTTTTAATTTTTTTTGTTAAACATTATTGGGTATAATTTTTAATTTTATATTTTTAAAGCCAACATTATTTAGGATGAATTATATTTAGAAGTATTTTAATTTGAGGTTAATTGTATTTAGAAGTATTTTAATTTGAGATTAATTGTATTTAGAAGTATTTTAATTTTTAAATAAAGTTAAACCGTATCTGAATACGGTCAAACCATATAAAACCAATCGGGTTGCCGGTCAGGTCTGGTATTCCAGTCAATTTCTGTTGAAAAATGATTTTGGGGTTGACATTATATGCAATTAGGTAATTTATGTAACAATTTGTAAGCCCAGTTACTTTAGGGGCCGAATTATGAATTTAGTGATACTTTGTGTAACAGATGTGTATTTAACCATATATTAAAAAGATTAATGTTATAAACACAAATTATACACAAAAAGTTGTTCACAAACAGTATAAAAAAAATAAATAAGAATCAGAACCTACCATTGAATATTTTACACATTTCACAAATTTTTATGTAAAATTTATACACATAATATTATTCAACTAAAAATCCCGATCGTTGACTACACATGCATGGCGTGTGCCACGCATCCTAATGGTTACAATCCCTCTATCATAGAAAAAATTCCTAAGTTTGGTTATTTTCAAGCATGAGCTCTATATGTAACGCAACTCCTGTCCAAGTCCGCAGCAGAGGCCCAATCCAAAACGTTCACTTTTTACAAATGTTATATACTGCCTCCAATCTCCATGGCTCCATCTCATAAACAAATTTTTATTTTCTTTTTTAAAAAAAAAAACAAACAAAAAAATAACTTATATTAACAACACATCAAAAAGCATACAAGGATCAAGCGTTTTATGACCACACATCTAGGGGTGGCCCTCCCTTCCTTATCAAAAGTCGTAATAGATTGAACAAAAACATGTGCATTTCTATGAAACTGGAGCATGTCTTCTTGGATAGTAGCATGGTTGGCAACACAGTCAGCTAGCCTCCTTTCTTAATAGGCTTCTGCAATTTTCCAGTAAATGAGTAAGGCAAGATGTAAAATCAGAGGCAGAATAGAATGTAATAAATTTAATACTTCTTGAGGATCTGATTCCAAGATAACATGCTTAAATCCCATGTTTCAACAGAGATAATAGGCCATCAAAGATTGCCCATAATATTGCCATAACAGAGGTCACTCCAAAGAGTTTCCTAGAGACCTTTGAAATCCAAAATTTATTCGGATCTCTGATGACTGCAGCTGCACCAGCCTTTCCATCCCCTTTAACGCTATCATCAGTATTAAATTAACTTAACAAATCCCAAAGGGGGAGGAGACGAGGGCATTAGAACTATCAGCTTCTCTTTTTGATGAACATTCTTTTGGGGACCAAGATGCATTTGATTTACTGTATTTAATACCGTACATTTTACAAGAGCTTCCTATGATTTGGCTCCTATTTATCCATAGACTCGGTATAGCACAACATAACAATAAACCCAGGGAACATGATAACAAGAGCTATTAATAGAAGATAGAGCATTTAATTTTATCCATTCCATCATATTTCCTTCCAAAAAATTATGAGAAGGAGCAATATAACTAAATAGTTAAGTAGAAGCAAATAATACGAAAAAGGTACTGTCGTCTGTGAATAAATAGTTAAGCTTCTGGTTGTTGAACCTTGAAATATTTATCCTAGAAGAAAAGTTTGGTCAAATTCCTTATAAATTGGAATTTCAAGATACATAACTAAATTATTAAAGTGCATTGTTCTGGATATAGGGATTCCAGCATCACATAACTAAATTATTAAAGTGCATTGTTCTGGATATAGGGATTCCAGCATCACATAAGGATAATAAGGATGGGAGATTCTCATATTGCACGACTCGCAATCAATTCTTTCGATAAGCAAATTGGCAATAAGTGGAATAGTCTCTCAAGTTATATGGGCAAAGGTGCAAAAATACCCCTGTGGTTTACCCTGAAATCCCACTTCCACCTTGAACCTTTTTTTTTTCCAAAAGTACCCTTGACGTTATAAATTTCAGGTCAACTCTGCCCCTCCCGTTAACGGATATGCCACCTAGACTAACGTGGCTGACACGCGGACATATTTTGCTGATGAGGTTGACACCTGGACTCAAGCCCAACAACCACATGGCTTTAAAAGGGTAAAAACGTAATAACATATTTTATAATTTAAATCAAAAAAAAAATCTACAATTTCATCTTCCATAGATCTGAACAAAAATCGTTCATGAAACAAAGATCTGATTATTGGAACACAACCCAAGATTTTTCAAAGCCAAGACAAGATCAGATCAATTTAAACCAAAATCATTGGAAGAAATCAACCTAAATCGGTATCATGAAAAATCGACCTCCACCCAAAACTCCTCATTTCCAGTCATCCTCACATATCTCCAACCAATCATCACCATCGAAAGTGAGAAGAAAACCAAAAAAAATTGCAAGAGAAAAAAAAGCTAACATCAGAGCACATGCAAATTGGGGATCTAGAAGGAAAATTTTGAACAATATCACCGGTCAATATCAATAGTTCAATAAATCTTCAACAAATCATTAGTTCCAGAAGTTTTAGAGAATGGGTTTAGAGAGAAAAATAGATTTAAGAAGAATGAGTTTATAGAGAGAACTTTAGATAGAGAAAATGGAGTTGGGTTTAGAGAGAAAACTTTAGAGAGAGAATATAGATCTGAGAAGAATGCCTTGTCACCAAATTTTGTCCAGCCTCGTCAGCCGCGTTAGTCTAGGTGGCCCCTCCGTTAACGGGAGGGGTAGAGTTGACCTGAAATTTATAACGTCAAGGGTACTTTTGGAAAAAAAAAAGTTCAAGGTGGAAGTGGGATTTCGGGGTAAACCATAGGGGTATTTTTGCACCTTTGCCCCAAGTTATATATTGAGTCTTCAAGTCTTAGTTGCCCGATATAGGACTTTATATCTCAACACGCCCCTTCACGTGTGGCGTAATTTTGAGCCAAACACGTGCACAATTTTAATCGGGTGACTGTTGGGTCTGCACATAAATGGTGTCTACTCTGATACCATATTGAAGTATCCAACTCAAAATTAATTGACAATGAGTGGAGTAGTCTCTCAAGTTATATATTGAGTCTTCAGGTCTTAGTTGCCCGATGTGAGACTTTATATCTCAACAACCTCTATACAGATACAGGCAAATCTACCTCTAGATTGGCTAGGTAACAACATCTATCTGAAATAAGTTTATCCACTCTTTTTGCCAAGTTCCAAAGAACTTCTGAACCATAGTATTCGATCCACACGAAGATTTGAGAATCTTACCCAAACTGCCCTAGAGTCATGTTTTCATTTAATCATAGAGAGAAAACTTGTGCCAACAAACCAAGGGCCACTATCAAGGACTATCAACATGTTGCCTTACAAACTTTTACTTTATTTATAATAAAGTAAAAGTTTATACTATCAACAAACTAAACTACCATAGAGTCATGTTTCCATTGATTACAAACTAAACTTCTACTTTATTTATAATAAAGGGAGTCTCCTGTTGCATATCCAACACTTTCTCATCCTCATCAATCCCCATCTCCTCATCTTCTGCATCGCTAAAAATCTACTTCAAATTTGTATTATCCCCAATCAACATATCTTTGAAGGAGGTTCCTGGAGCTTGACCATCTGGAATGGAAGGTAACGGAGGTGGATCCGCCGGTGGTGGTGTCGGTGGTTCATGATGTTCGTTTGAAATTTGCTCTCGCTTTGTTTCATTCATTTTTTCAATACACTGTTGTTCTCTTTTTCATCTTGTACAATAATCTGTGCATGAATTACAAGATTTCTAACCATCTTAGCTCTATTTTATGCATCTTTTATTTATTAGCAATTAATTTTTTATTTTATTTTTCTATTGACTTCAAAAACAAACTAGGGCTCATTCTACGGAATAGAGTGATCATAATTAAGTACTTTGTGAATTTCATCATTTAATAAATTTTATTTTGTCATGCAGTTATTAAGGGGATGTTTTCGTGCATAAATAATTTTGGGAGAATTAAAAAAATGAGATTATTCAAGATATTGAATGCTGAGATTACGCAACGATTAACTAATTCCTTAAAATGATAAAAGAAGATCATGTCCCCTTGAGCCTTGAACCGATAATTAAACCATTGAACTAAAAAACGAAAGTTCTAATAAAAACACATTTTGAAATTGGTTTAAAAGACATAAGGATGACTGAACTTGGACAAATTATAACTGTGAGGATATCAAAATATAACCAATCAAGAAAAGACACATGTTCTACTTAAGGGCCATTATAGTCATTTTACCCCTCAGAGACATTCTCGACTTTTCATATGGACCAAGGGTTATCAAATTTAAAAGGTTAAAATTTTAAAAAATAACAGAGATTTGTTTTTCATGACCATGTTTAAAGTTATTGAGATTTATAGTCTATAGTCACATACTAGATAAATTAGACTTAGAAACTTATTGGGCTTGTCGAGATTCATAGTTATGAAAACTCATTATATATACCTAGTTGTGGGGTGTATAATTTTTTCGATTTTAAATTAAAAAAAATCTCAAATTAATTTTAAAAATCAAACTTGATTTTATAATTTAGAACACAAGGAATATTTTGTTTCAATTTTTTTATGAGGATATTTTATCAAATACTCATTTTATGCCGATGTTTTGTGCGTATAACTCAAACTTTATTTTATAATTTAGAATAGAAGAAATATTTTGTTCCTATGAGGATATTTTACTAAATACTCATTTTATGCCAATGTTTTGTACGTACAGCTCAAGATTGTTAAGGGCCATTATAGTCATTTTACCCCTCAGAGACATTCTCGACTTTTCATATCGACCAAGGGTTATCAAATTTAAAAAGTTAAAAATTTTAAAAATAACAGAGATTTGTGTTTCATGACCATGTTTAAAGTTCTTGAGATTTATAGTCTATAGTCACATACTAGATAAATTAGACTTAAAATCTTATTGGGCTTGTCGAGTTCATAGTAATGAAAACTCATTATATATACCTAGTTGAGGGGTGTATAGTTTTTTCGATTTTAAATTTAAAAATATCAAATTAATTTTTAAATCAAACTTGATTTTATAATTTAGAACAAAAAAATTATTTTGTTCCAATTTCTTTTATGAGGATATTTTACCAAATACTCATTTTATGACAATATTTTGTACGTATAATCTAAGGTTGTTAAAATCGGGATCCCGTACAGGATCGTTTTGGGGTACACATCATTGGATTGTAAATTCAGATCGTAGAATCGTAAGATTCTATGAGAAAATATATAAATTATTTTAATACGAAAATGTAGTTACAATACGCAAAACTTGCCATAATAATATTTTATATTTGTATCATCTCATATTTAAATTATTAGAGAAGATTAAAGTGTAAATTCTTACATTACTTGCTATATGTTTAGTAAAATTAATTTAATACTTGTAAAATTCAATTACTTATTTCACATATATTAAGTGATAAATATCAATCAATCAACTTGAACTCTAATTATGTACTATAAACTTATTGAACTAATGAAAGAAGTACCTAGTAACAATATTAAAAAATCAAATGCATTCATCCATAGTTATTGTTATTAAATTAAAAGTTTAGAGTTGTATTGGGCTTTAAAGCTTTAGAAATTAGGAGTTTAAAAGTTTTCGATTTAGTTGAGTCACTTGTATAAGTAAAAAAAGAAGCCAAAATACGTGTTTTAGTTGACTTTGATATGCGTATGTGATCCTATATATTTGCTATCTTATTTAAATTCGGATCGTTTTCCTTCTATAAAATCGCGATCATATACAATCCTACGATCTGGGTTTTAACAACCGAATGGTTCATAAGTGTACCTATGTCCACTTATTATTTAACTATGCACTTTACAAATTTCATATTTAAAAAAAATGTCAGAAAAAATTACGATTATTTTAAGTGGTCATAACTCATAAGAATGAATATTTTCTTTTTCCCTTGGTCCCGAGCCCTCGTCATGGAGGGATATCATATCATCACTAGTATAAATTAAAATTTTAAGTTAATATCAATAGTCTCCTTATAAATGAGAACATCAAAACAACAACTAGTCTTACAATAAGTAATATAAAATCATGTTATAATTAGAATCAAACATATGATCTCCTAATATCTCAAATTTAAATTTTAACCATAATAACTTTTTCATTACATATCTCGTTTTAAATGATACAAATTAGTTGACAAATTTGAAGGCACACCACCAATCTATGACCAAGAAGATATAGTTTTTTAATTGTTTTGTCTAATGTTAAAAAGAAATAGTAATAAATTTAGATTATTGATAATGTCAGAATAATATTTATATTATTAAAATAATAAATATTTTTAATTTTTAAAAATATTATTAAAATAAATATAAATATATCACTAAATACATATTTATTTAGATAATATAATTATTTTTTAACATTAAAATTAAATATTAACCAAACAAAAAAATTTCATTATGAAGAAAGAAAGAAAATAATATTTTAGCACAAGTGTATGGCTTTAAATTTCTAAACATAGCATTACCATAAAATAACGGAAAGGCTGTCTATCATTTTCTCAGCCTTCAAAGCAACACGTCAGTGCTGATATAAAACCCCCAATTTACCCCAAGACTACACAATACACAAAGAAAGTCAAAAGGGTAATATCGTCATAATAGTACAGTAAAATGCCTGCTACGCGTTCCAACGAAGTAGGCCCGATATTCCATCATCATTACCGACCTTTCAACCTTTACTTAAAAAACAATAAAAAATCCCCTTCCAATCTCTCTCTCCACTTTCTCTCTCTAAAATCCAACAACAAAACCTCTTCCATTTCGTTTCAATCACCAAATAAGCCACTGTTTCCCATTCACATATCATTTTCTATCTCCTCGCCCCAAAAAAATTATGGCTCAGAAGAGAGAGAAAGAGGAGACGGAGCTGAAGGTCCCTAAATCCATGTCCCTATGCTCACCACCAATCCCCACAGCTTCCTCAAAGCTCTCCGGGACCGACGACCAGAGCTTTAGTTCTGCGAGGTTGCCGGAGAGCTGCTCAGATCCAAAGTCATCTGACTTTGTAGATCTGAGGATAAGTTCTGCGAAATCACAAGAGAACGTATCGGATCTGAGAGTTTTATCCAGATCCGAAGACGGAAAGAATAAACTGAAGAGAAAATGGGTGAATCGGTGTTCAGGATGCAAGAGGAAGGTTGGATTGATGGGGTTTCGGTGTAGGTGCGGAGAGATGTTCTGTTCGGAGCATCGGTATTCCGATCGGCACGACTGTAGTTACGATTACAAGGCAGCCGGACGGGAGGCGATTGCTCGGGAGAATCCGGTGGTGAGAGCTGCTAAGATTCTCAAGGTCTGAGAAAAAGATGAAGATGGCATAGAATGAGATGATTAACGGTCAGGTCAGATCAGATCAGATCGAGTTCTTCATTTCTAAAATATGGAGCCAACCTACAGAGATAACTTGTGTGGGTTGATTTAGCCTTGCATGTATGTTTCATATGGTTGGCTGGTGGTCTGATTTGAAGATTGGAGAGAAATATGGGGGATTTTGGGTGTGTTGATGGAGGGGTATGTTATGTAAAATTTGATGAAAGGTCAAGGGTATTGTTGTCATTTAAAATTTAATTATTGTGGTAGTGGAATTTTTCTCTTTTTTATTTAGTAGTATTATTGTTTTTTCCGTGCATGATGCAATGAAGCTCAAAACTAATGCAATGAAAAAAATAAATAAAGTGGAGAATTAGTAATGAGATTAAGCTAGAAAAGAAAAAAGATTAAGAAAAGATTGTGTTAGAAAAGATTAAGAAAAGATTGTGTTAGAAATAAAGTGGAGAATTAGTAATGAGATTATATGTAGATATAAGTTTACTAAACTCTTGATATTGTTTTTCATGTTTAAACCGTTAAAGACTAAGGGATAAGAGACTATTTGACAAGCCTTGTATATGAATTTATTATGAATGAATGATATTAGGAGATGTATCGGCTCGTGCGTGCAATAATTAACACGTTAAGTATCGAGCCTATAATGGATATTATGCATTGTGTGTATTGACTTGGTATAATAGATATTAGGCGTTGCGTGTATTATTAATTAAGGGATATTTGGCATTTTGTGTATTGACTCGCTATAATAGATATTAGGCGTTGTGTGTATTAAATCGATAGTATTGTAATTAATGCGTTAAGTTGAGGACGAGTAGTTCACGATAGTGTCATAACTGACGTTATGACGTCCTTAAAATAGGTCTACACAATTCATTTTGAGTTACCAAAATACATACTATAAATATAAAATTTTCAATTTACAACTATTAAACTGTGATGCAAAATACAACAACACACATGCTGTGAGTTCAATGCAAATATCATACCGTATATGGTACAACAGTATTCAAACCTAAATTATTACAATGCCGTAAAAAGACAGCAACACATGTTTTAAGTCCTCAGTACAATTATTATTATACTATGTTATAACTTGATTAAGATAACCACTAACTCGGACCATTACTTAACTCCCCGGCTAGTCTCAAGTACACTTTCCTTTCTTGAGAAGAACAATGGAACAAAACTGAAAAGGGTGAGCTCAAATAGCTCAGTAAAGAATATCATGACTAAGATAATGAATAATAAATCATTTTTAGCCTTCAACAGTAATAAATTAGAGATTTAAAGATATTATAAGTGTTTCAACAACAACTGCAGCGGAACAAACAATCCATTAGAAGAGTCAAGTAGATTATAATATTCACCATCTTCTATAAGTTAAAGGTTCACCACCAATATTTTATCCCTGTAACACCAATCAACAGTTCCGGTTTATGAACATCCAAATCAACAATTTATCTTTACACTATGGGTCAAAGATATTTATTTGTAACATCACCGGTCATGATCATGTCAAACGTCAGTTCATCTTTGCACTACGGGCCAAAGATAACTTTCACCACAAACCTTTGTCTGTAACACCAAAGGTTAAGATTATACCAATACACAGTTTCTGGTCATAATCATGTCAATCACTAGTTCATCTTTGCACTACGGGTCAAAGAGAACTTTTCACCACAATTTAAGTCTGAGGATTGTGACAATAATATAGAGGATAAATAGAAATAATAGAAACAATGAGATCAAGAATAAGAATAAATATTAGAAATTGTAATTAAATTTATCCAAAGACCAAGATGTCCAAATTATCAACATGATGACCAAAATGTGAAGTCAAGTTCTAGAATGATATTCAAGATTCATATTTCAAAGATAACGATAAAAATTCAATAGAAAAATTCAAGTGAAAAGATACTAGATGAAACACAAACTATTAAGGATATTCTACTAATTTCAGGAATTTTCACCATTTAATAATATTGTTATGAAAACGAATAATAATTTCTTCCATAAATGGAGGAGTATGAAAGAAAATGATATCATTTACGAGTATGAAAGAAAATAATATCCTTTACGAGTACAAAAGAAATGATACCACTTACGAGTATGAAGAAAATGACATCTCTTACCTCAATCAGCAAGTGACTCGATGTTGCTTTCTATGAAGTTTATCAACCTAAATATATTTATAATATAATTATTAACTATCACATATGGTGTACACTAACTCGTATATTATGAAAATCAAAAGTGATTATATAATATATTATGTGTAGTGTAAAGAATAAACTTCAAAAATAATATTTCAAATAAAATCTTTCAAAGGAAGTTTTTCAAAATAACTCTTCTAAAAGAAGAATTATAAATACCGTGTGATGTGTGTGGGTGCTTGACCAACTTTTATAGAAAAACTTACTTGAACAATACCAGTATTCTTACTGATCTTCACAAAAAAACTCAAGATAGTCTAGCACACTTAGAGAGAACTTACACAAAAAATTTAGAGAGTGGAAGGAAGTATAAGCAAGTAAGGAAGTTATGATTTTTCTTATGCTAAACCCCCTATTTATAGTAAAATGTAATCAATATTTACCACACATCAATTATCACACTCTTTTTATATCATCCATCCATTTTTTCTTCAATCTATATCATCCATCCAATTTTTCTTCAATCTATATCATCCATCCATTTTTTCAAAAAGATTAATCCATTATCAAAAAGATAAATCCATTATCAAAATTTTTATTATTAATAAATCCATTTTTTGTATTATTGTGTTAAATGTATTAATATCACAGATATCATATACTCGCAATACTGACAACCAGATCATTCCCAGGAAAGAGGGGGCCTTCCGTAAAAATAGCGCGCAATTAAATAACACTTTTCCTCGACAGAACTTCTAGACATTGCCAATAATACTAACTAATAATATCTTTTCAATAATATGAGTTACTGTATCGTGACAATTATTGATTTAATAATGTGAAATACTGTGCAGTTGTTACTGTGATAATTATTAAGTCAATAATAAAATACTATGATATTATCACTGTAGCAATTATTGAACCAATAATATAAAATATTGTGTAATACCGTGTGCTACTGTGGAATACCGTGTGCTACTGTGGAATACCGTGTGCTACTGTGGAATAAAGCATGTCACTGTTCTTTTATTATCGAGTATTTCAACAGTTAACGGTAAAAGTCTTGCCGCCAATTTAAAAAGTTACCACTTTTTATATCCGACTGTTATTCCGTTGTGGGGCCCACCAATGTTTGGTTATTTTGGCACTGTCGTACTTTATCGAATATAATATTTTCGGACAGAACGAATATTCCCTGACATACTGTATAATTGCACATATCATCCTTAACTTATCATTATATCAATTTAACACCTAACAGTTAGAATAATAATAATAAGAAAAGTTAAAATCTTATTCATAAAAGGTTGGGGTCTTATAGACGTGTCAAGTAAGTTGGGGATAAGTAGTATGTTCGCGAGTATTAAATTCAAAGGGATTGATAAGGATTTGTACAAGCGATGGATTATGTGGTTTAATTCGATTCAAAATAAAGAATCTTATCAAGGCTTGATATGCTCTTAATCCTCTTGAAAGAAAGGAATGCTTTCAGAAACGCGAATACAAGTGATAAATGATTGTTGTCGGTCCATGTTATAAGGTATTTGGTTAAGCCTCATAATGAGCGTAACTATTATACTTGATTTTTCATAATTAAATCTCTAAAAAATTTCAGAATTAAATCTCTAAACCTAATAGATTGTCAATGATAAGTCGAGAAAGGTGGGAATAACATCAATTGATGATCATCCCCTTATATTTTAGGCAACACATGTGCTATAATAATCAAGACAAAGGGTGATAATCTTATGAAGAGCTTACTTTGAAAATTCGTATTCAATTCAGATTGGACGTCGCACACCGCAACTCGCTTGCATGAAGCTAGAGCTGCCGGTAATATCATTGCTAAATAAATAAAACCTTAGTTAGGGCTCCAAGTGAGCATGTGATAAATATATAATTAAAATGAATCATACAACCAATAGTACCTTTTTAAATTATAAAATTATTATTAACTTTGACAAAATTAATTTGAGATATTTTTAATTTTAAAATAGACGTGATTTATTTAAGTTTTTAAAATAATAAATCATACAACCAATAGTACCTTTTAGATAGTTTTTGATATTCATAATTGTATTGGCATAAACTAAATAAATTTATCTCAATTTTGAGTTTAAAAATATTTGAAATTGATTTTTCAAAAGTAAATATTGATCTTATAATTTAAAACGGGGGAAGTGTATAATTATAGTGTGTTTATATAATATAAATTAATTTGACTTAACATTCATAGTAATATTATATTATAGTACTTAATAAGAAATTAAATAATTTTTATTTTTTCGTTCACTTTATTTAGATGAAATAATTTGACTATAACTTTACTACATCTTTACCACATCTTAAGTAAGCTTAGTAGTTTACCTAAACTTTGAAACATTGAGAATCTACAAGTAAAAGGCTTATTTCTGACGGAATATTCTGTCGAAACTAGCCTTATTTTGTCGGAATACGATTATTTTCGACGGGATATTTCGTCAGAAATTCAATCGAATATACATCGGTTGGGGATAAGTCCGTCAAAAATTCCGTCATAAATACTTATTCTCGACATAATTTTTGTTGACAATATGATAGTTTCGACGAAAATTAATTCTGTCAAAAATTTTCGTCGGAAATATCTTGCCACGTGTTGGTTTTTAACTGAATCTGGAAAGATTATTTTCGACGAAAATTTCGTCGTAATTAGTTTATTCCATGGGGTAATTTCAAAGAGTTATTAAAAAGAAATCAAAATTTTATCATTGATCAAGAATTAAAATTCAAATTAACTCATTGCTCAAGTGACACATCTTAAAAACTATTACATTTTCGTAGGAAACACGATATTGCACTTAGCATATTCAACAAGCCTTTAAAACCCAAGGTTACCCCAAGTGAACGAGTTTTGTCTCCTGAGAGTTTGTAGTGAATATATCCACAAAATTCAAAATACAAAAATAGATAACCTAAATATAACAATTAACAAATAACCTAAACAAAATATGACAAATAAAATAACAAATATCCTAAATCTTTCCCCTCACACTTAAAACTTACATTGTCCCAAATGTAAAGTAAAAATGCAAATAAAAGTAAACAAAAATAAAGGCAACTAAAGAGAAGAAAAGGGAAAGAAAATTAAATCTGATTTTTTGGGTTGCCTCCCAAACAGCGTATTTGTTTATTGTCATTGGCTCGACTCAATGCGGTCTTTCTTCAATCGGCATAAATTGAATCCACAAGGTCCACATTGTCCACTTTTTCTTCTCGGAAACCCTCATAGAAAGGTTTGAGTCTATGACCATTCACCTTGAACACTTTAAAAGTTGATAAACTTTTTATTTTAACTACACCATAAGAAAAAATATTAGTAACAATAAAAGGGCCACTCTAACGAGAACACAATTTACCTAGAAACAAATGAAGTATTGATTGATAAAGAAGAACTTTTTGACCAATTTGAAATTCCTTTCTCAAAATCTTCTTGTCATGAAAAGTTTTTGTCTTTTTCTTGTAAATCCTCGCATTTTCGTAGGCGTCATTATGAATTTCTTCCAACTCTTGTAATTGCAACTTCCGATGTTCTCCACTCTCACACATCCTCATATTGAAGCTTTTGATAGCCCAATAAGCTTTGTGCTTCAATTCTATAGGTAGGTGACATGGCTTCCCGAATACTAATCTATAAGGCGACATATCAATGGGTGTCTTGAATGCAGTTCGATAGGCCCATAACGCATCATCCAAACACAAGCTCCAATCTTTTCTACTTGGGTTAACCATTTTTCAATGATGGCCTTGATTTCTCTATTGGATACTTCCGCTTGTCCATTAGTTTGCGGATGATATGCTATTGACACCTTATAAGTCACATAGTACTTTTCAACAGTGCTCCCACAGTTCGATTGCAAAAGTGAGTCTCTCGATCACTGATTAGAGTTCTCGGAATGCTAAACCTAGAAAAGATATTAGACTGGATAAAATCTACAACCACTTTAGAATCGTCAGTCCTGATGGCCTTAGCTTCCATCCACTTTGACACATAATCAACAACAAGTAAAATATACGTATACCCAAAAGACGTAGGAAACGGTCACATGAAATCAGTGCCCCAAACATCAAAAATTTTATAATATAGAACGGAGGTTTCCAACATCTCATTTAGGGGTTCGATACATACTCGATCCTTAGTCTTTGATTTAGTTTTTCATAAAGAAGTGGAAAGGTTGTAATTCTTTTCCCTATTCATCTCTTTGCCTCGCCTCTTCGTTTACTGCAAAGAAATTAAATTGTTTGTAAGCTCGAGATTAGGGGTGAGAACTTATGACTGAATCATCCCATAAAAGAGACTACATACATGAAAATTTAGTGATCAAACTCAGATTCACAAAATCCTAATTTTCCAAAAGACGAAGTGTAAATATGTAAGTTACTTAGTTCTTTAATATTTTCTTCTTTTCTTTCACTTGAGTAATATATATATATATATATGTTAAAGATGAGTCTTATTCTCATCAAAGCTTAATATTCAAGGGCTAAATTGTAAATAGCTTATTTTAATTTAAACACATGTTTGTTAGAGAGTTAGTTCATTCTTGTAGCTGTATAAATAGAAATATGTACTCTTCAAGTAAATAGATTTTTACTTTTTGTTCAATATTCTCTGTTTCTAACATGGTATCAGAGCCAATAGAATTTTACCTAGGATTTTCTCTTTGTGATTAGATCTCCATCTCCATTTTTCTGCAAATTCATATTTCTTCTGTGCAAATTCTTCGTCTCATCCAACTTTATCTTTTATAGTACTTTTGTGCTTTTTTCGTGTGTAATTTCTTCTCTTCTGAATAATTTCTCTTCATCTGTAATTTTTTGAATTCTATAATTAGAATTCTAATTTTCTGTGATTGAATTCTGTAATTAAATTAGCTCGGAATCCTGTGTTAGTTTGAAGATTCGGTGTTTATAATCTTTACTTGTTCAAATTATTTTGTTGATCTGCTTATTTACACATCAATTGTAGTCAAATTGCTTTACTCAATTTGATTTCATGGCTCCTACTACATCTGTTCCTGTTGATATATATGATAATGCTTCTTTTGGACTGCAATTACTTGATGCTTGTCATCCACTTTACTTGCAACCTTCTGATCATTCAGGTTTGATTCTGGTTTTTCAATCATTGAATGGTGCCAATTACTCTCAATGAAAATGATCTATGACTTTAACTCTTTTAGCTAAACTCAAAGTAGGAATGATAAATGGTACCTATCCTAAACCTAGTTCTGGTTCTGCATATCTGATGCACTGGGATAGATGTAATGATATGGTAATTTCATGGTTACTTAATTCCTTAACACCTGAGATAGTTTGTAGTGTGGTATATTCACCAACTGTCGCGAGATTTAGACTAATCTAGAAACTAGATTCACTCAGACTAATGGACCAAAGTTGTTTTAGTTAAGGAAAGATATATCAGATCTTACTCAAGAAAATTTGTCTATTACTGGTTATTATACTAAGTTCAAAGTCTTGAGGGAATAACTTCAGAATTTGATCGGAGTACCTAAGTGTACTTATGTCTGTAGTTGTGGATCTGCTACACTTCAGGAACAAAATATTCAGAACGAAATATTAACACAATTTTTGATAGGGCTCAATGATACATATACAAATATAATGGGGCAAATTCTGCTCATGGCCAATTCTCCAACAATTGAATAGGCTTATGCTTTGTTATTGCAAGAAGAAAAGCAGAGAGAATGTGTTATTTTGAGTACACTAGGACCAACTGTTTCTGAGACTCTTGCTATAGCAGTTAAAAAATTTTCTGCACCAACCAAAGGTCATAAGTCTTTCAAGAAGAAATCTGCTATTGTGTGTCATTATTGTCATGAAGAAGGACATGTTAAAGATAAATGTTTTAAGCTACATGGTTATCCTCCATGACATATCCTGATAATCAATCTCAGGCTCAGCCTCAGAAAAATTTTAATTCTACTGGTTTTAAGTTTAAGGCTCAGAGTCGTGCCAATCTTGTGGAATCCTCTATGACTGATGCACATAGTGTTTGTTCTGGAACTCCCTCAATGCATAATTCTCAGCAGTACCTTGGTACAAATTCTAAAAGTGGAAACATTTCTCAGCAATCTATGGTTTCTCAGAAGCATAATCTATTGCAATGCCAAGATTCCTCTATAGCCTCTACATCTGAAAATATATCTTTTACTTCTGCTCAACTGCAGCATTTGATGACTTTAATGCAATCCAACCATGCTCCTACTGCCTCTGCAGCTTCTTCTTATCATTTGATAAGTATAATTGCTACTTCTTTAAGGATTGTTCCTAGTACTATGTGTTTGTCAAGTTTTACTAGCAAAGACACTTGCATTCTTGATTCTGGTGCTACAGATCATTTTACCCGTTCCATGTCATATTTACACAATCCTATTGTTATTAATTCTTCAATTCTTTTGCCAAATGGGAATCAAGCTCTTATTTCTCATAAGGGTATTGTTGTTCTTTCTAATTATCTGGTTCTTTATAATGTTCTCTTTGTTTCATCCTTTCAATTCAATCGTGTCTCTATTGCTAAACTCACAAAGGATGTTGCATGTAATGTCATTTTTCAATACAATCTATTTGTCTTACAGGACCCTGTCTTAAAGAACGTGAAGGTGATTGGTAAGCTTGCTGATAATTTGTATCAGCTTTTCTTGCCAAATGCAAATCATGCTTCTTCATCTTCAAGTATCTCTTCTTCACTTTTTATATCAACTGCAACAGATCTATGGCATTCCAGAATGGGACATCTTTCACTATCATCTATGCAACATATATCCTCTATTCCTTGTAGTACTAAACTTCCCAATTTTCATTGTACCGTTTGTCATAAAGCTAAACAATCTAGGCATCCTTTTCCCCATAGTGTTACTGTAACTCATAAACCCTTTGACCTTGTTCATTTTGATATCTGGGGTCCCTATAGGTATAAGACATATGATAATTGTGTATATTTCTTAACAATTATTGATGATTACATAAGATGTACTTGGACTTACTTGATGCAATACAAATCTCAAGCTTTATCTTTCTTCCTAACTTTTGTTGCATATGTTCAAACTCAGTTTGCTGTTTCCATTAAACATATCAGGTCTGACAATGGTTCAGAATTTTTTGAAACTTCTTTTCAGACTTATGTAAAGTCTATTGGTATCATTCATGAAACTAGTTGTACTAACACTCTTCAACAAAATGGAGTGGTAGAACGCAAACATAGACATTTGTTAGATGTTGCAAGGTCTCTAATGTTTCATTCTCATGTTCCTCTTTGTTATTGGGAAAATTGTATTTTGACTGCTACCTATCTTATTAATCGAATGCCAAATTCTGTTCTTCAAAATAAAACTCCTTATGAGATTTTATTGGGTCATCTTCCTTCTTATTCTCATCTTAAAGTGTTTGGTTATTTGTGTTATGCCTCTACTTCTTCTCATAACAGATGCAAATTTTCTCCTCGAGCTGTTAAATGTTGTTTCATAGGTTATCCTTATGGTAAAAAGGGATACAAAGTGTGTGATCTAGAAACCAAAAAAGTGTTTGTATCCAGAGATGTAGTGTTTTATGAAGATCAATTTCCTTTTATGTCTTCTTTTTCAAGGTCTTCACAATCTATATTTCCTTCTTATATACAAGATGAATTAATTCATATTGATATATATAATGCTTCTATCCCATCTTCTTATGTCCAGGCCTATTGTTTCCTCTTCTCCTACTTGTTGTGTTCCTTCTTTTACTATTTCTATTTGACCGTCTCGCCAAAGGAAACAACCTGATTGGTTCAAAGACTATGATATTTCTTCTAAAGTTCATTCTTCCATTGCTTCTACTTGTTTATATCCTCTTAGTGAGTTCATATCCTCTTAGTGATTCTCTTTCTTATTGTTAGATTTCTCCATCCTATCATAAGTTTCTTGCTGCCACTTCTGTTATTTCCGAACCTTCTTCCTATTCTCAAGCTGTTAAATCTTCTGAGTGGTGTCAAGCTATGCAAACTGAAATCAATGCTTTAGAAAGGAACAATATTTGGAAATTAACAATTTTACCTAAAGGAAAGAAATGTGTTGGATGTAGATGGATTTACAGACTCTGATGGTACCATTGATAGATTAGTAGCTAAAGGGTTCATTCAAACACTTGGAATGGACTATTTTGAAACATTTGCCCATGTTGCCAAAATGACAACTGTCAGAACTTTATTAGTTTTAGCTGATATTAAAGGTTGGAAATTATTTCAAATGGATATTATAAATGCTTTTCTACAAGGTGATTTGGATGAGGAGGTTTACATGACATTGCCTCCAGGTTTTAAGTCTTCTCACTCCAGTTGTTCTTCTCCATTGGTATGTAAACTTAAGAAATCACTGTATAGTCTTAAGCATACACCTAGACAGTCACTACTAGAAAAATGACCTATAGCGACGGTCGAGGCAGAACCGTCGCTATAGAAGTGAAAATAAGACCTATAGCGACGGTCGACTCCTGACCGTTGCTATAGAAGGGAAATTAGGCCCTATAGCGACGGTTAGAGTCGACCGTCGCTATATCTCCCTCCTTAATTTTAAGGAATTTATTATATTTTAATTTCATTCCCTCCTTAATTTTCCCCCAATTTGATATTCTCTCCTTCCCATTTTTCGCACAAAATCTTTTACCTCTCCACCCAAATCATCTCTTCGAGTCTACAAGCAAACAATCGAGTACAGTTTAAAACTGCATAAATACCCTAAAGTGAGAGTCATGTCTGAGCCTATCTTGTTCCCCTTCTGAGCATCTTCGCCACCAGAAATTCATCACGAAGAGCCAGCGCAACACCCTTCTTATCGTCGCCGCTCTCGTCTTCTACTGGCTGTTGTACTCGGTCACCTCCCTCATTGTTCGAATCGATCTATTGAACAAACGGGTCAAGAAATTGAAATCCCAGGATTGATTCGAGATAAGATGAAACCCCCTTTTGTTTACTGTCTTATATCTATCTGTTGGAGTTTGTTATTTTTTTGGGTATGCTTTAATATTAGGATCTATGTTTTGCTTATATATTATTGGTAGTACTTTCGGTTTAAGTTTGATACTTGTTTGAATTGGTGTACTGGGGTTTATATAGAAATATGGTTAAATGATCTTTCTTTATTGTTACATTTGGGGATTTCTTCATATTTTGGTTGAATTTATATGGGTTTCTGAATGTATGAGCTAGGAGTTAACCGAACAATATTGATAGAATTAAGTAATGTTGATTTTCTGGTTTTCAACTTGTTATTTGTGAATTTCTACACATTTTCATTTTGCACTGGGCATTAAGGGGTTTTCTGTATAGTTACAGTATCTCAAATCTATATTTAGGTTTTCTCTAGATTTTCTGTATTAATGTTGAATTTCATTTTGCTATATTAGTTTGTAGTTAAAAATGCTGAATTTATGTATATGACATCAAATCAATATTGAAAAGTGTATAGTAGAGGTATACTATTTGATTTGGTAATTGGTATACATCTTTATTCTCTGATTGTCATTAGAACTGTATCGTATACCTAATGTAAGTATTCGACTTAAATTTGAGTTTCTATGTTCAGTTTTTTGCTGATTCGGTAAATCCACTCCATTATCTTATTAGTAAGCAAATACACCTAACCCTGAGATAACTCATTATATGGTTTCTTGAATCAGATACTGGGAAAAGCATTGGGTGATAGAGTGATACCTGTAAGTGCAGTTCTAGCAGACAAAGATGTTATGTTTTGCATAAAGCCAGGAGAGCATGAAAGGTTTTCAATTCCACTACCTCAAATTTATAACACTTATTCTTGATTTATTATCTTGTTCTATACAGAGTGAGAAATAGTAAATCTTATTATAATCATAGTGGGGTAGTGTCTGAAACATATAGTTTCAAGTGTAGTATGCTACAATATAATACGCAGAATGAATTTGAGATATGTCGTGATGTGACTTGAATCCTTTCCCATCAAGGATTTGAGGATTTGATTTTCGTATTCCATTATGGATTTGAAATCTCTCTACTAGGTTATGTACATAATAGCCAAAGAGGATGATGATTGGTCCCAATTTTGGTGGTTTGGCTCCAATGGCTCAAATTTGTATACGACAATCATATATAGAGAATATGGCTACTGTTAGAGACATATTATGGATATGAAATATCTGTTTAGTTCTAGTTTCTTGAAGAGAAAAGGAACTAACAATGCTGTAAATTCTATTATTTTTCAGCACCTTTGGAGGAAATCCTTTGTCAAGTGTTGTTGCCATTGCATCATTAGAGGTGATCAGGGATGAAGGACTTGTTGAGAGGTATCGAACTTGATCCTTAATATTATTTATTTAATTTCTATGAGAATCAGCAAAAGGATAAATGGTTGAAAAAATTGAATATAGAAAATGTATTTGATTTTTGTGTGACATTACTTAAAGTATATCACTCTGTTGTATATCACTTTTGTCTCATTTAAACAGTGAGATATTTTTATTTTATTATATAGCATGCCAAGTATCTGAAATACTTAAGATCCTTGTGATTGATAATTTGGGATTCACTTTTGCAAATGTTGGGAATTTAAACGCATAAAAAAATCTTGCAATTGGAATATTTCTTGGGAATGGTAATACTTTCACAGCAACACTACTTATTGAGGCTATCAGTCCCAAGGTGACCTAGATACTTGAAAATGACTAGTTTAAAGGATCGGTAATCGGTGAAGTTTTCAGTTTCATCTTACTTGTAACAAGGCAGTGTCTCTTGGTGGAGCTGTGGCTCTTTATCACGGCTTCTCTTTAAATCTTCATTTTTTCAATTAATGAAAATCTTCATGATTATTGCTTCAGAATCCAGTTCGCTTTTAGGTCATTAATAGACTTTGTGCAGAATAGTCTGCCCTGGTTCATCTTGAACATTAATTAAAACCAAATGTATGTGGTCTCATGCATTCAATTTTGATACCCACCTCAGTGTACTGTTCTCCAGGTAGTAGATGATGGACTTTTAATGAATAGAACCTTAGATAAATAATTATATTTTAATGTAGTGATTGGGTTGAGAACCTGAGAACTCATGATTACCAGAACTTCCATGAATTGAGATGTCGTCGAGTCTCTTTTTTTTCTACTTGTTGTGCAGACACAAACATTTGATTTTATCTTATTTACCTGTTCAACTGTTTAGGTTGCATGTATTGAAATTTTCGGATGGACCCCTCATTGAATAGTCCTATTCTAACCTTACTTATCAAGGGTTTGTTTTGCTACTTGTTAGTTATATTCCCTTTTTTTTATTAGAATTTGGGATGATTTTGTTTATATATTGGCAGTTTGCCAGTTTTTTTTCTCTTTCTGTGATTGGTATTCTACTAATATAATGGTCATACCATTGTAGCGACCTTTTCCATATTTGGCTTTGTATCTCCATAGACAAACACATACAACAAAGAGCCTATAAATTTAATTAAGTTATTTGTCTTTTTCATACTAATATTTGTTGTTTAATTCAGTGTACATGCAAACAATTTTGTGATCATGTTAAACTTTCTTTAATGAGGAAATGTGTCCTTCATCTAATAAATTAATAATTTAGAGGTTACCTTCATTTGCAGATGTTTCAAATACTTGTCATTTATTGTGTGATGTGAGTTCACACTTACAAGCACTAGGCCATGTTTCTTAATTTTTTTGGTTAAGCTTATTAAATCCTAATGCCTGATTCATAACATTATGAGGCCCCATCAACAACCAATACTTGCAATATCTTGTTTACCATACAAGATAAAGAAAACATTTTTTTTAATCGTAAATTGAGATTGAGCAGTATTCAACGAGCTATTGTGTCTGATAATATCTTCACAGTTATACTTGTACATTACATTGAATATAGTTAGGAATATTATTTTAATTTTGACCATGTAAAGTTCTTACTATAGGTTGGTCATTGGTGCAGATCTAGTCTTCTAAATTTTCTTCGCCTTGCAGGTCCATTTGGTTGTGGGCAGATGCAAAAACCCTTTGAAGAAGCAACATATGCTTTAAAGGTTGGTGAGATTAGTGAGATTGTGGATGCTGACAGTGGCGTTCACATAATCATGAGAACTGGCTAACTCTGGCAAATCATGGATGGATACAATGAAGCATCATTTGGATTATAACGGACAGGCAAATTAAAATTTTCTTATCTGTTTACCCATCCGTTTGAATTCCCACTTGTAAAAGTTATTAGTTTAGTAGTTTGGTATAATAATGGTCATTATATTTTAGGAGATAAATTATCCAACTATTATATTGTAACGAGAATGATTTTAAATAATGTATATAATATTGTTTATGTTTTATTGTATTTGTGTTGGTTGAATAAATGTGCATTATTAATTATTATTTTTTTGAAATAAAAAAAGGCTATAGCGACGGTCGCCGAGTGTCGCTATAGATGTCTATAGCGACGATCATGACTGTAGCAATAACTTTCAATGACCGTTGGTAAAGAGCAAATACATAGTTTTGGCATGGCCTATAGCGACGGTCGCCGACCGTTGCTATAGGCCAAAAGACCGTCGCTATAGGATTTAGCGACGGCCTCTATGGCGACAGTCGGCGACCGTCGCTATAGCCTTTAGCGACGGTCTTTTGACCTATAACGACGGTCGCCGACCGTCGCTATAGGCCTATTTTCTAGTAGTGAGTGGTTTTCTAAATTTTTCACAGCTCTTCTACATTATGGCTTTCATCAATCTTATAATGATTCTTTTCTGTTTACTTATCAGTCTAATGGTACCTTTACAATTTTACTAGTGTATGTGGATGACATTGTTGTTATTGGTACACATCAATTTATGATTGATAAAGTCAAAACTTATCTTAGTTCTCAGTTTTTGATAAAAGACTTAGGTTTGTTGAAATACTTTCTTGGCTTTGAAATTGCTTACTCCTCTTCTAGTATTTACATCAACCAATGCAAATATGCCTTGGATATTATCACAGATGCTGGTTTGCTAGGAGCAAAGCCTTCCAAAGTTCCTATTGAACAAAATCATAATCTCAGCAAAGCTAAAGGCTCAGTTCTCTCTGATTGCAGTCCTTATAGGAGATCAGTTGGGCGGCTAATCTATCTTACTATCACTAGACCAGACATTACATATGTTGTGCACATCTTAAGTCAATTTATGCATAATCCTTTACCTGCCCACATGTTTGCAGCTTTAAAATTAGTTCGAAATCTCAAATCTGCACCAGGCCAAGGTCTTCTATTTCCTGCCAACAGTTCATTGACTCTCACTGCCTATTGTGATGCTGATTAGGGTGCATGTGGTGAAACTAGAAAATCTCTTACTGGTTATTGTGTGCAGCTTGGTCATTCTCTCATCTCTTGGAAGTGTAAGAAATAATCCATGTAATCCAGGTCTTCTGCTGAGTCAGAATATCAACCTATGGCCAATACTATCTGTGAAATTCAATGGTTGCTTGCTCTTCTTCATAATCTTCAAGTTTCTAATCTTACTCCAGTTAAACTCTTTTGTAATAACAAATCTGCTCTTCACATTGCTGCTAATCCAGTCTTTCATGAACGGACTAAACATATTGAAATTGACTGTCACATTGTTAGAGACAAACTCAAGCAAGGAATCATTACTACAGATCACTTACCTACTACTCAACAACCTGCTGATCTCTTTACAAAAGCATTGCCTAGTGACAAACTCCAATTTTTCCTTTCCAAGTTGGGTGTTTATAATTTGTTTTCCACACCCAACTTGAGGGGGAAATGTTAAGGATGAGTCGTATTCTCATCAAAACTCAGCATTCAAGGGCTAGATTGTAAATAGCTTATTTTAATTTAAACACATGTTTGTCAGAGAGTTAGTTCATTCTTGTAGATGTATAAATAGAAACATGTACTCTTCAACTAAATAGATTTTTACATTTTGTCCAATATTCTCTGTTTTTAACAGTGTGTGTGTGTGTGTACACACACACACACTCAATTTCAGACTCAATTTCATCTTTAATATTTCAGACTCAATTTCAAACAACTTCTACTATACAAAAAATTTCGAATAAAAAAAATTAAAATCCTAATTGCTAACTTTTAGTTCGATCTTATTCAATGGAACACCTTGATGCTTCTACTATATACATATATATATTAATTGATTTATATATGTATAGCTATAATATTTTATTGTGCATACATATGTTGTGAGTTATTTTTAATTATGATTATTTGTTTGTTTTGAGTATGGATCAAATGAAAGAGACAAGTTCGAACCCTAAAACGAGCGAACGGTGTGTTACTCAGATTCGTGTCCTGTCTTATAATCTCAAAAGCAAGTATGACTCAAATTCGACTCGAATGCTTTTCGGATCCGAGTTTCGGTTAATTTTTTTAGGTCAAATTCAAATCGGGTATCGAATAATTCGGACCGGTTTACACCCCCCCCCCCCCCCCTACATCCAGCTGGAAAAAGTAACAAAAACATTGTTCGTGCGCCAAGTTGCCAACAACAATCAACAAAAGCCATCTGCTAATTAATAGTCGTCGAGTTTGAATGGCATTCTAAACTATATATATATATATATATAGCTTGTAACATCCATATGGAGATAAAATCCAAGGCCGACTTGTAAACATGCCAAATGACTAGAGACATTTTGTTTTTGTTATCTTAATTATATGCATGTACTTGTGAACAAGTTGCCAACAATGAACACTGTTGAAATTAAATCTAAAATATATAATAATGAGATTTATAATTTTTTTCACATAAAATTAATTAAAATAAGAATAGATATTACTTTCATATTTATCTACCAAATGATTGATTACCTTAATATACTTGTCACGAAAATATTCATCTATAAAATAATAAAATATTAAGGCTTGGGTTGAGGCGTTGATTAAATCGCTCTCTTTAAGACGATTTGTACTTTATGTAGGATTATAACTGATGCAAAAAAATATTAACACATTACCTCCAGGATAAAACAGCTCAGCCACCATTACCGTAGCTTCTCTCGAGTCTACATAACTGAGGAAGGAGAAGTTTCACACAACATTATTTTTTGCCCACTTGTAAGTACAGAAAAAGAATATAAACATAGATGAAATCATTAGTCTTTTCCCAATCTTTAGCTTCTTGTATTTTTTCATTCTTTTTTCCACCCCAATAGATTACGTATAAAAAGAATCTATTTATAGGTGTAGGAAAATTACCATTATGAAAACTTTTGTAACTCATGTTCCATAATAACAAACCTAATCAATATAGTACTATAATAATTTACATTTAAGAAAAGTTATGGACCAATAAAAAGGTTTATAAACATGATTTGTAACGGTCCTACAAAGACAAAAAAATAGTTATTAGAACAAAGTACTAAGAATAAATATAAAAATTCTTATTTTTATTAAAATATCCAACAAACAGAAAATTTATGGTTTAAGTAGAAAGCCTTAAAATAAATTAGATAATATAATCGCCAATTGATGAAGGACCTTGAATTCCTTGGAAACTATGTGAATTCACAAGAAAAAAAAGAGAGAATTAACCTCAAAATAATATTATTGAAACAAATTTAAGAGATTTGCTAAAGAATTTGGTGTGCATTGAGCCAAGAAACTTTCTTAGCCTAAAGTTTCCCAATAAGTGTTTTTTTTTGTTGCTAAATTATGCAATTTGTTTCTCCATAAGTTTTGAATTCACTATCTGAATCTCATCAAGATATTTATGATGATATTCACTATTACTGGAGGAACTCCTTAATAAATCTTAAGCAAAATCACTATATCAAGCTTGAAACAAGGTTATACAAAATTTAGAAAATATAATTTGGAAAAAGTGCAATTAAAAAATAAATAAATTACCATGCATGTTGTCAGTCCTACATCAGACGCTCTCACTTGCGAAAAAAATCATACAAATCTTCATATTTATATAAAATATTGAAATGATTAAAATAGAAAAATAAGATTCTCATCCCCATGCAAAGACAGTAGTAGACTATGAAATGAAATATCTTCAAACAGTAGTAGGCAGTGCAAATATCTCTATCATGAAAGTACTTTTGAAGGTTAAAAAAATTACATAAAAGCCCATTAAATCTATTTTATTTTATTTTTTTGCTAAATACCATTAAATCTAAATTGATACTCCATTTCAATTATTTTTCTCTTTATAGATCATATAACCCCAAGCTTAAGCTAAACTATGAGGTTTGACTTTTAAGGTGTGGTTTTGTGTAATTTGGGGCCTTTGGGCTATTTCAGCAAAACACCCCCACCCCCAAAAAACTAAAAATGAAATTCCTCTCGATCCAACTTCCACCAGGTCCAAATTCTTCTCAAAGCCGTTGAGTTTAATGACTTTGTCTATAAGGCTTTTTTTGGTTAGATTTTTGGGCTAAGAGCCTAATCCTATCAAAATATAATTATATATGGTTGACTATTGGGCGAAAGCTGATAGCGGATAAGCCGACCAAGGGAAGGCCCCTACTAAAATTATAAAGGGCTTGCCTTTAGCTCTAGCTGCCTTGTCTTAGCTAGCCCTTTCGACCTTTCTAAGCTCAATGCTAGATCTAACAATACAAGGGCAATGATCTGAAATGCCTCTAGGCAAAAGCACTTCCGGGGGTCCCTTCTCCGGCACCAGAATTGGCATAAAATGTAATTCATTTATAAACAATACTTCTTTCAATTTCACATAAAAAATCTCATTTGACTTTAATTTAAGTTAATTTACGAAATTTTAAGTAATAATGTAAATTTAGTTTAATTTTAAAATAGTGCTATCTATTTTTAGTAGTTTACCGTATTAAATATTGCATTAATCAACATTAAATAAAATAACTTCAGATTTAAAATTTCACAAATCGAGTGTCCAAACAAAATCAAATTAGAGGAAGTATAAATATAGGTGAACATGGGATCTAACAAATGTTACGAGGCCTATTCAGTATTAGTAGAGCAAGGTAGTTAGACAATTTTTGTCTATTCAGTATTAGTGGAGCAAGGTAGTCAGACAATTTAGCTAGGCAACTCTTTAGTTTGTTATATTTTACAACCAATCAATACTTCATGTAATGAATTGTTCAATACAATTAACTAGCGCAGAACATGGTATTGTCAGAAGTTCAAATCGCACATATAATCGTTTGGGTACGGTTTGACAATTCTAAAACCGCTTGGGTGCGGTTTGACAATTTTAAAACCGCACATGACACTACTTATGATTGGTGCGGTGCGGTTTCATTTGATTTGCTTTCGGTTCTAAAACGAATTCACATAGTTAACAATAATATTCAATACATCAAATTCATCTTTATGTATAAGAAATTATACATGACATTAACATAATAACATCAAGTAACACGTTTTAGGTTCGAAATATGTTACTCATGAATGCTTCAACATTACTCAAACCATTGCAATTCAATTAGAAATATTTCTAGCCACAAACAAAAAGTTTAAAAGTACATAATATAATTAAAATTGTCTAAAATATTTTTAGAAATTTGCGTATATAACTTCTTAAAAAATATATAATATATAAGAGCGGTGCGGCGCGATTTGAACGGTGTGGGAGGCCAACCTCCCAAAATCGCACCCAAACTGCATATGCGGTTTTCTAGCCATTCTAAAACGGTCACATACGCCGGAACAGTTGGTGTGGCTCAATTGGTGCAATTTGGTTGACTTTTTTGTGCAATTTCAGGGCCATTTTGATTCCTTTACTCAACTCTACAACTAACTAAAGATTTGTCTAGCTAAATTAGATAAAAATTATCTAGCTACTTATCATTTTCCATTCAGAATATAGGACCTTGTATAAGTCAATCAAGTAATGTACTATTTTTATTTTTATGTTTTTTGTTTTATAAAAAAAAATAAAATAGAACCACCTAAAACGACCCTAGCCTTATAGTTGAAAAAAATTCACTCAAATTTAAGTGGTCACTACGCTACTAGGTATGAGATAGATGTTCCTGCTAATAAAAATAAAAATAAAAAATAAAATAAAAAATGCATTACCCATGCCTATACATACCGTACAACATTTACTTTCGTCATAACATAATTATACTTTCATTTTTTTTTAAATTATATGCAATGATTTTACCCTAGACTTCCACTATATCATCAATATTGGCAATGATAATAACAATAGCATTAAGGAAACGGAAAAACAGCTTTTTAAAAGCTCTTAACTTTGCATCCTTAAGTGGTGTCAGCTTAAGGTACAAATTTTTTCTTCTTCACCATCATATAAATGGAAGCTAGCTAGCTAGACAACTCTTTCTAGAAGACTTGCCCTTGAAAGTAAGCCCAAAATACAAAAATTGGCAGAAATTGAAAAAATTAATTAGATAACCAACCCTATATAAACAAAAATACATCAATTGCTTTAAGTATTTGTTGGCCTACTAACTTAGAGAACTAAACTTAAGAATTTTATTCGTCCACAAGTAGCTTATTTTAAACGTAATTTATTTAGCTCACAAATAAATATACTACAGAATTTTTGATGCGATACCTAAGCGAACTACACGCTACCATTACAAATACTATAAACACTGATAACTACGTATAAATCATATTAATAATATTCAAAATATAAAAGTTAATATCTTGTCTCGCATCACCGGAAAAGATTGTTTTTCTCCGGCAACTCTGCCGGCATACTTTCCTTTAAAAGGAGCCAATGATGCCATCAGAACCGCAACTGACAATATCCATGGTAATCAAGAATGCATTATCCCACAATAAAAGAAAAGGGATAAAAAAATTTAAAAAGAGATCAGATTCATCGTGCATATATGTTTTGTAAAGGATAGTAATGATATTACTTCGCCCATACATTCAATTTGAAATCATCGTGCATATATAATAATTAACATTCCCCGCTTTGTGGTTTTTTCTTCCAAAGCTCATAAAATGTGCTTTTTTTTCAAGTCACTTCTTGGAGCCAATATATATATATATATATATATATATATATATATATATATATATATATTATATATATATATGTGTGTGTGTGTGTGTGTGTGTGTGTAGAATTGAAGTAATGCAATACGTGTACTGTTGCTTACATCAATTAGACTACTAAAAGTAGCCTTCAAATAAGTCGAACAAATAGAAACTTGAAAAATGTCATTTTTATAGTGTATATTTTTCATAAAATGATTATAATTAAAAGACTCAAAATAAATGTACTATTGTCCCCCAGATGACAATTTTTTTTGTAAGAAATAAATAAAATACAGCAACAACAAAGATTTCGAGCCTCTTCTGCATTAATGTTATGTGTGTTTCGAATTCTAGTTCTATTTTAATTCAATTCAAATAATATTTTGCGGTAATCCAAAAAAAAAAAAAGATGGGGTTTAGTTATGATAGCGAAGTATTAAGACCAATAGATTAAAAACCTGAACTGTTATTATATTTTCAGTCAGCTACACACACATATATTATAGTTAGGGTTATTATGTAATTTTATTTCTCAATTTTTAGCTAGCTACCTTTAGATAAAAACAGTTGGAGTGTATTTAGGTTTTGGAGTGTGAGTTCCATTCACATATTATATTCTTCACACTCTAATATAGTGATATCTTGTTACTCTTGTCCGTGATTTTTCTCGATTTGAATTCTCCATATAATTCTTGTGTTCTTGTTTTTAATTTTTTTTTGTTGATTTCTATTTATATTTTACCATATTTTCTTGTTATAATTTATTTTAAGAAAAAAATTAAATGATATAACAATGAAATGTTTGCCTGACATAGGGATAATACAACTTCTAAACTCTTTATGTGGAAGCATATATGCATTATTCTAAAAAAAAGAAGATAAAAGATGATAAAAAAACTCAGATCGTGTATATATATGTTTGTATAGTAATGATACTACTTCTCTAATACATTAAAATTGAATCACAATACCGTACTTTAAGCTTTTATTTCTTTTAAGTCACTTCTTGCAACCATTATTTGTAGAATTGAAGTATTGCAATGGGTGTTGCCCACTCAAAAAGTTATTCAAAGGAGCCTTCAAGTAAGCCAAACGGTTTATATCACAATCTCCATAATTTGACAATGAATGTATTCGCATTTGCATTATTATTATTAAAAAAATCATGTTAATGCTTCACATTCGTGTAACGTAGAAAAGAAAAATGTTTCCTTTAAACCTCCACTATGGTCCATAATTTGTCCAATGCAAATCACAAAATTAGTGCCACGGCACTAAGGTACTTTGGAGGGGATATTGCTTGTATTAGTTTGACTTTAGTGGTTCTAATGTTTTTAATAAATTAAAACGTGTAGTATTTAATAAATGGAATTTGACTTTTATGATAATCTCAATGAAGGATCGAATAATGATCTAATTGTACAATTTAATGAATATACTTATCATTAAAATATAAAAAAGAATAATACTATGTGCACAAATTGTACACAAAAAGTTTATGCACAAAGAGTAGGACTCATGAATTGCATGCCAATGAAAATGTGTAAAACATCTAATAGTATGTCTCACTTTTTATTTATATATATATATATATATATATATATATATATTTTTTTTTTTTTTGGTACACAATTTTTTTGTATGATTTGTGTCCATAGCATTACTCTATAAAAAAAAATTCATTTGTAGTGAAAGAAATTCTTGGTAAATGCTTTTACATCATCTTCAACTAGTAATCAAGATGCAATTCAAATGGAATTACAATTAGTATTTTAATTTGAAAGAATATATGTATATATGTGCTTTACTTACTTTATATGCTCTTATATGAAGATAAAATTCTTTTATAGAAAAACCATTAAATATTCTCCTTTGTATTCTCAATTAAGATATTCTATTATATGTTTATTCGTACTAAGCGCCCGTTTGTTGGATCAGTGATTTTTCGTTATCCAAGTTGTACAAAAGTGTAATTGTTATTGAAAACTTTGATTAACTCATGTTTGGTTAACAAATTATTCAAAGAGTTTTACGAATATATTAGTTCTTTTTTATATAATTTCTATAGCTTAAATAGAAATTATATCTAATTAATTTTACCACTCCTGAAAATGTTAAAAATGTGGGAAAAACACATAACTAAAACACTTTGATAACACTATCTAATACTTCCTCCGTTTTAGAGTAAAAATTATTATTATTAATTTTTTAAAATTATTTAAAAATATTTTCAAATTCAAAATTATTTTGAATTCCTTTCAATGATCCATGTACAATCTCAAATCATAAAATGAATGTATTTCGTGACATTGGAGGAATCATGGCCGACCAAGGCATCATCAAAGAACAGGTGGCTTTTTAATTTTTTCTTTAAAGTACATAAGTTCCTAACTTTGACATGGGTGGAGGAATATAATTATAGTAGTTTTATTTCTTGCCTTTTACTTTGAACAAAGGTACTGCATTTTCCTCCCACCAAATGATGGCCGACAATAACACATTTGTGGGTTTCTTAGGGTGTTTGAAAATTCCATTGTGGGACAATTATGTCTATCTTAAGCTAGCAAAAAAGAAAATTGTGTAGATTTTATGTCACCTAAAGTTAGATAATATGGGATTTTAGGTAGGAGGATCCTTTTCCAAAGGAGTAATTTTTTTATACGAGGTGCCAACATCTATAAAGTCATTGTTCTCTCTCTCTCCCAACACATGTATAATTATACTGATTAAACTTGGTCAAAAATCAGTGTATAACTTACCGGTTGGTAGAGTTGTAAACGAATTAAAGTATTCACAAACAAGACTCGTCTTAGTTCAATTTGTCTAAGCTTGGCTTAACTTAGTTTGAGTTCATTATTAAACTAAACTCAACTCAACTTTTTTAGTATTTAATTAATTAAAATAATAATTAAATGTATTATTAATTGCTACTGCTTAAGGTCCAATCAATTGCTAAAGCTTTCTAGTTTACTATGCCCTTACAAGTGCGCATATATTACATGTATTTGGCTTTCATTGTCAAAAAATAAAAAAATAACCGCTCTCCATTAAATTCTTTTTGCTTTCTTTAATTTCTTGAGAATTTTTGAAACAAAATTTTATTTGATGGACAATATTACTAACAAGGCTCTTGTCGTTTCTCTCTGTCACATCTTCTCAGTAAATATAATTTATTTTTCTTAGGCAAAAGTGAGAAGTGACAATAAGGGGTATATATATATATATATATACCCTCTCTCTCTCTCTCTTAACATATATGATTAATTAAGAAATTATTGTGGTCATGTGCCTAAGAAGCTAGACTAGTAATTGTTTGAGTGCGTGTGATAAAGTATGAATAATAATGTAATTACCTCAGATAGAAAGAGGGTCATAACTCACAAGGTTATTTTTAGTTACACCTAAATTCTCCATAGTATTTGTTGACAAGAAAAGAATATAGTGATAATACATCATTCTTTGCAAACAATTGTAATATTGGTGTGGTTACTAAAAATATTATTTTTTTCGTTAAATATGTATTTAAAAAATTAAGTAAAAAAATATAATAAAAAGAATTCTCATCCAAAAATAATGCCCTAACATTTATAGAATATATTAGTATTAGCAAATAATATCTCCAATAATATAATCAACTCTGAACTACCGATTCGATCGGTGGGTCAACTGATTTTTGACCAAAATGATTTATTGGTTCAAATTATACCGGAGTGCCGACCGATTCCAATTTTTACTGGTTGAACCGACGGTCTGATCCAAATTTTAAAACTATGCTCTGAATTAAGATCCATTCTATTATACATATCATTCAATTTTTTTCAAAACACATTCAACAATACAAATATTATATTTAGCGACATAAAAATATTCATCATAAATAATAATGTTAATTTTACCGTCGCTAAAAGTAATATTTATTTAATTTATTAAATATGTTTTAAAAAAAAATCAGAGACTAATTAAATATAATGGAGGAATCCTAATCCATCACTCTTGACTCTTGACCTGTTTTGTATATAAGATGGTATAATAGCTAGAGATATAGGTATATTCAATAAAAATTATAAACTTAGATATTTTCGTCAGGACATAGGGGATATATACTTATATTTTTATACAAAATGATACGTGGTTACTGGACTACCTGAATTTCTGGGTTATGAAATTAATTTAATAAACTATTAAAATCAAAGATAATGCGCTTGGCACTCATTTAGATGACCTTTTCCATTCAATTTTATATTGGAGTATTAATCTAATTAGGAATAATTAAAATAATATACGCTGTATAGGAAAGAGTGACAAATTAATAAATTTGGAAGGCTAAAAGACACTAACTAGGTTTTCTGGTTTTGGAAGGAAGCTTGTAGGACAAAAAGCAGGCGCCCCGAGGCACATGCAACGCGTGTGCATGGGATACCTATCAATGATAAATAACTGTCAATTAATATAGTTGATGATAATATAACATTCTAATAATTTTATAATGTATAAATTTTATTTTATTTTTATATTTTACAAAAAATTCTCATTTAACAATTTTTTATTTGATTGAATAGTCTAATGAGGCCTTAGTCCTCAAATCGGGTTTTCAGCTACGGGTTTCTGTTCATTCAGACCTATACAAACGCTCTCACACGATATGAAATTGCTCAGATTGTCGTGAAGCGCTTTAGGTGTAGGAATTAATGAATATGACAGAGAGATAAATAATTAATTTGAGTTTAACTTTCAAGTATAAAAGTATCTAACCTCTTTTTATTCTTTTTGATATTTATTTATAGTCTCACACATTTTGTTCTACTTGAGATGTCACATTAAGTACCAAGATTTGGGCATGACAGGCCCTGTAGACAGCGTCCCATCGCCTGACTTTCACACATTTTGAGATACAACTATGTGGGATCCCTCGAATTGGACAAACTCTCCAAGTTTCTCAAACACGCTTCGCCCGGGCTATTGAGTAGATCAGACCAAATGGTTTTTGGGCCTGGGCTAACAAAATGTGGGTTGGGTCGCTCGGACTATATCCTAACATTGTCCCCACTCCCTTATTCTACTTTAGTAGGATAAGAGAGTAGAAGTTGAGAAATCTCGAGGGTAAAATTGTCCAAGCTAATTACCGAGCTGATCGAATGTCGCTGGGTCAAAGGCATAATATGGGCATGGCAGGCCCTACAGACAGCATCCTATCACTTGACTTTCACACATCTTGAGATACGGCTATGTGGGACCCCTCGGATTGGATAGGCTCTCCAAGTTTCCCAAACACGCTTCACCCGAGCTATTAAGTAGATCAGACCAAATGGTTTTTAGGCCTAGTGTGACGCCCCCAAAATAGGTCCACACAACCCATTTTGAGTCGCCAATAACATTCTACAAAATACAAATACAAATACGAATTTTTTCATATACAACTAATATTTGTCGTGCAAAATACGACAACACACATATTGTGACTTCCCATACCAATATCGTACCGTATGGTACCACAGTATCCAAACTCAAATTATTACAATGCCGTAAAAAGACGGCAACACATGTTTTAAGTCTCCAGTACAATTATTATTAAACTATGCTATAACTTGATGAGGACAACCAATAACTCGGACCATTACTCCACTCCCCGGCTAGTCCCAGCTACATTTTCCTTTCCTGAGAAGAACAATGGGACAAAACTGAAAAGGCTGAGCTCAAATAGCCCAGTAAGAAATATCATGACTAAGATAATGAAGAATAAAAATTATCTTTAGTCTTCAACAATAATAAATCAAAGATATTTTAATTGCTCAGTAACAACAACTGCAGCGGAACGAACAATCCCTTAGAAGAGTCAAGTAGATTATAATATCTACTATCTTCTACAAGTTAAAAGATCACCACCAATATTATGTCCCTGTAACACCAATCAATAATTCATGTTCAACAGCCTCTCTTTGCACTACGTGCCAAAGATATTTATTTGTAACACTAATCAACAATTTCAACAGCCTCTCTTTGCACTACGTGCCAAAGATATTTATTTGTAACACCATCGGTCATGATCATGCCAAACGCCAATTCATCTTTGCACTACGGACCAAAGAGAACTTTCACCATACGCCTTTGTTTGTAACACCAAAAGTCATAATTATACCAATACACAGTTTGGTCAAAATCATGTCACGCCAGTTCATCTTTGCATTACGGGCCAAAGAGAACTAATACCACAATTAAAGTATGAGGATAAGGATGATGACAATGATACAGTGAGATTAAGGATAAGAAAAGCTCTATAATTTAATCAGTATCAAAGATTGACCAAATTGCCAACACGATGACCAAATTGTGGAGTCAAATTCAAGAATGATATTCAAGAAATTATTTCATGCTTCAACTATAACGTATAAAATGAAATAGAAAGATTCAAGTGAAAAGATATTAGATGAAGCACAAACTATTAAGGATATTCTACTAATTTTCAGGGATTTTCTCCATTTAAAAATAAGGTTTTGGAAACAAACAAAGATTTCTTATCATAAATGGAGAAATGTGAAAGAAAAAGATATCCCTTAAAGAGTACAAAAGAAATGATACGTTATACGAGTATAACAGAATATATGAAACTGCAAATGGATTTTCACCCGTCATGCGATAATTCGCGTAGACAGGTTATTTTCACAAAAGATTAATAAGTAATGAATACAAAGGGTTATTCACCAGGCATGCGTCAATCCGCACGGACAGGTTCTACCCACAGATTAATAAGGAATGAATACAAAGGGATATTCACCAGGTACGATACTCCGTACATACAGGTTATTCCCACAGAGTAATAAGGAATGAATACAAAAGGGTATTCACCAGGTACGACACTCGTACATACAGGTTATTCCCACAGAATAATAAGGAATGAATATAAAAGGATATTTACCAGGCATGCGTCATACCGCACGGACAGGTTATCACCACAAATTAATACAGAATGAATAACAACCTTTATGAGTATAATATCACTTACGAACATGAAAGCAAATGATATTATATATGAGTATGAAAGAAATGATATTCCATACCTTCGTTAACTGGATGTTACTTTCTATGAAGTTTACTAACTATGGACAATACTAGTATTCTCACAAATACTCACAATAGCCTAGCACACTAAGAGAACTTAAGAAATTTAGAGAGAGAGAGAGGAAGTATAGGCAATGAAGGTGTGAAAATTTCTTAAGCAAACTCTCCCTATTTATAGGAAAATCAAGGTGAGGGCATTTTGGTCTTTTTTCCAATTTTTCTTGGTTTATTACTCTTATACCCTTGGCATATTCTTTTAATATCATCCATCCATTTTTTCTTCCATTTATATCATCCATCCATTTTTTCTTCTATTTATATCATCCATCTATTTTTTCTTCCATTATCAAAAGATAATTCCATTATCAAAAAGATAAAACCATTATAAAAATAACTCCATTATCACAATAAATCCCTTTTTCTGTATTATTGTGTTAAATGTATTAATATCACAGATAACATATACTCGCAATACTGACAACTAGATTATTCCCAGGAGAGAGGGGGTCTTCCGTAAAAATGGCGCGCAATTAAATAACCCATTTCCTTGACAAAATTTCTAGACATTGTCAATAATGCTAAAATATCCTATCAAATAATATGAGTTACAGTGTCGTGACAAATAATAAAAATATTATGCAGATGTTACTGTAACAATTATTAAATCAAGATACTGTGCAATTGCTACTTTATCAATTATTGAATCAATAATATAAAACGTTGTGCCACATCGTGTGCTACTGTGGAATACCGTGTGCTACTATGTAATAACGCATTTTACTGTTCTTTTTATCACCGGGTATTGCAACAGTTATCGGTTAAAGTTTTGCCGCCAATTTCTATCACTTTCTATATCCGACAGTTAACCCATTGTGGGGCCCACTATCATTGATAATATTGCCATTTCAGCGCCGTCGTACGGTACCGAATATAATATTTCCCGACAGAAAGAATATTCCCCGACAAAAGGAATATTTCCCGACATACTGTTTATCAGATAATTTGCATGTAACACCCTTAACTATCATTTATAACAATTAAGCACTTCACTATTTAGAAAAATAATCATAAAGAAAATAATAAACTTTTATTTCATAAAGTCGGGATCTTACAATCTCCCCTCCTTATGAAATTTCGTCCCCGAAATTTACGTAGGTACCTGGCATATCGAAGAGGTGAGGATACCTTGTTCTCACTTCAGATTCTAACTCCCAGATTATTTCCTCTATATCATGGTTTCTCCATAAAACTTTGACTCGAGGTATAACCTTTGATCGTAGAATTTGTTCTTTCTTATCCAAGACCTTGACAGGTATCTCTTCGTACGTTAAATCCTCTACTATCTTGTCTGGTTCTAATTCAATAATGTGGTTTGGATCTTTCACATATTTACGTAGCATGGATATGTGAAAAATATTATGAACACGAGACATGCTTGGCGGTAAGGCGAGTCTGTAGGCCACAGTTCCTACTCGATCGAGGATTTCAAATGGACCGATAAATCGAGGGTTGAGTTATCCTCTCTTTTCGAATCTTGTATCTCCTTTCCATAGAATAACACGTAAGGATACATGGCCTCCGATTTTGAATTCATCATCCCTTAAATGAAGATCAACATAACTCTATTGACGATCTTGTGCTGCTTATATACGTTGTTATCTTCACGTGGGTTCGTGGAGTCTTTAACTCTATATTCATCCTTTGTAAGTCATCCAAAATGGGTATTTACGTTGTTAGCATCGTACTCGTACTTACATACGTCCTTCTACGCAATGCATCAGCTTCTAGGTTCGCCTTTCCAAGATGGTATTGAATGGTATAGTCGTAATCCTTCAACAGCTCGAGCCAACGTCGTTGTCGCATGTTGAGTTCCTTCTGGGTGAAGAAATATTTGAGGCTTTTATGATTTGCATAGATTTCTAGTTACTCTCATCTTTCTTCTTTATGAATAAAATAGGAGCACCCTAATGTGATGTATTCGAGCGTATGAAGCCGGTATCTAACAACTCCTGTAGTTGGGTTTTTAACTCCAGAAAATTCAATAGGAGCCATACATGTGGGGTCTTAGAAATGGATTTTGTATTGGGTTCAAGGTCGATACAAAAATTTGATTTGACGGTCTAGGGGTAGGCCAGGAAGTTCTTCGGAAAATACGTCATGAAACTTATTAACAACAGAAATATCAATCAAATTTGACGTATTTTTGTTTAAATCAGTTACATGGGCTAAGAAATTTTGACATCCGTTTTTCAATAAACGAATGACTTTGTGGATAGAAATGACAGTTATTGATTTCAACGGTTTGGTTGCTTGAATTCGCATAATAGGTTGATTAGGAAATGAAAACTAATGACCGACTTGAATCAAACAAGATTTATAAATAGTGGATGGAATGAAAGTTCCTCTAACGGGGTTTCAACAGATGAGTCAAAATCCAATTTCTCAAGAGTCAAGTTTAAATGTTGAGCACAAGCAGATGAACTAAAAGAGTGGGTAGAACTAGTATCTAATAAGGTATAGATTCGCAAGAGTTTACGATTAGCTCACCGGTTATGACGTTATCTGGTTGTAGTATTTCTTTCTCCCGCTCCACTAATTGAGCCCTATCCACGACATCCGAATATAGACAAATTTTATGAGAAACGAGATACTTACGAATTTCTGGTTTCAAACCTCGTAGGAACATTCGTGTCATCCGTTTCTCAGTGTCCACCAAATAGGATGCAAAACGCGACACCTCGGCAAACTTGGCTTCGTACTGCGACACCGTCATGTTGTTCTGTTCCAGTTTGATGAATTCCACCTCTTTCATATGGCGAATACTTTTCGGGAAATACTTCTCGTTAAATAATTCTTGGAACTCGACCCAAGACATCTCGAGTGCCGAGTGACGGGTACGTTTCACGGATTCCCACCAATGATCCACTTCTCCTCGCAGCATAAAAGTGGCGAAAGGAACCTTTTGTTCGTCTGTGCAACGCAGTACATCAAATATCTTTGTTAATTATTTGAGCCACGCCTCTGCCTTGAGTGGGTCCGGCTTGTCGAAAAATTTAAGTGGTCTTAATTCTTTGAACTGTTTGGCAGTGACCATTTGTACGTTACCAGCGTTTCCACCAGTATTGTAGACATGAGCTCTTCTCGCCTGGTTCTGCATGTATTGCATGAAATTCCTAAAAATTTCATCATTCATCCTGTTGTTAGCATCATGATTAGCATCATGATGTTCTGAGTTTGCACCCATATTATTTGTGGCTTCCTAATTTTTAGCCACACTTGTCTCATAGTGAATCTCTTGGTTTTCAGAAGCCATTCTGAAATGTGATCACAAAACAAATATAGTTAAAGAAATAGACATGCAACATCTTATCCCTATAACCAAACCAATTACTAAAAAAACAAAATAGCTTAGGTAGGACACACTAGCGAAGGATTTTACTCATCTCTCCCCTCCTAGTTCTAATCTCAGATCTCTACCAAAGATCATATCCCTAAGCTCTGATACCAATTGTGACGCCCCCAAAATAGGTCCACACAACCCATTTTGAGTCGCCAATAACATTCTACAAAATACAAATACAAATACGAATTTTTCCATATACAACTAATATTTGTCGTGCAAAATACGACAACACACATACTGTGACTTCCCATACCAATATCGTACCGTATGGTACCACAGTATCCAAACTCAAATTATTACAATGCCGTAAAAAGACGGCAACACATGTTTTAAGTCTCCAGTACAATTATTATTAAACTATGCTATAACTTGATGAGGACAACCAATAACTCGGACCATTACTCCACTCTCCGGCTAGTCCCAGCTACATTTTCCTTTCCTGAGAAGAACAATGGGACAAAACTGAAAAGGGTGAGCTCAAATAGCCCAGTAAGAAATATCATGACTAAGATAATGAAGAATAAAAATTATCTTTAGTCTTCAACAATAATAAATCAGAGATATTTTAATTGTTCAGTAACAACAACTGCAGCGGAACGAACAATCTCTTAGAAGAGTCAAGTAGATTATAATATCTACTATCTTCTACAAGTTAAAAGATCACCACCAATATTATGTCCCTGTAACACCAATCAATAATTCATGTTCAACAGTCTCTCTTTGCACTACGTGCCAAAGATATTTATTTGTAACACTAATCAACAATTTCAACAGCCTCTCTTTGCACTACGTACCAAAGATATTTATTTGTAACACCATCGGCCATGATCATGCCAAACGCCAGTTCATCTTTGCACTACGGGCCAAAGAGAACTTTCACCATACGCCTTTGTTTGTAACACCAAAAGTCATAATTATACCAATACACAGTTTGGTCAAAATCATGTCACGCTAGTTCATCTTTGCACTACGGGCCAAAGAGAACTAATACCACAATTAAAGTATGAGGATGAGGATGATGACAATGATACAGTGAGATTAAGGATAAGAAAAGCTCTATAATTTAATCAGTATCAAAGATTGACCAAATTGCCAACACGATGACCAAATTGTAGAGTCAAATTCAAGAATGATATTCAAGAAATTATTTCATGCTTCAACTATAACGTATAAAATGAAATAGAAAGATTCAAGTGAAAAGATATTAGATGAAGCACAAACTATTAAGGATATTCTACTAATTTTCAGGGATTTTCTCCATTTAAAAATAAGGTTTTGGAAACAAACAAAGATTTCTTATCATAAATAGAGAAATGTGAAAGAAAAAGATATCCCTTAAAGAGTACAAAAGAAATGATACGTTATACGAGTATAACAGAATATATAAAACTGCAAATGGATTTTCACCCGTCATGCGATAATTCGCGTAGACAGGTTATTTTCACAAAAGATTAATAAGTAATGAATACAAAGGGTTACAGTGTCGTGACAAATAATAAAAATATCCTATCAAATAATATGAGTTACAGTGTCGTGACAAATAATAAAAATATTATGCAGATGTTACTGTAATAATTATTGAATCAAGATACTGTGCAATTGCTACTTTATCAATTATTGAATCAATAATATAAAATGTTGTGCGACACCGTGTGCTACTGTGGAATACCGTGTGCTACTATGTAATAACGCGTTTTACTGTTCTTTTTATCACCGGGTATTGCAACAGTTATCGGTTAAAGTTTTGCCGCCAATTTCTATCACTTTCTATATCCGACAGTTAACCCGTTGTGGGGCCCACTATCATTGACAATATTGCCATTTCGGCGCCGTCGTACGGTACCGAATATAATATTTTCCGACAGAAATAATATTCCCCGACAAAAGGAATATTCCCCGACTTACTGTTTATCAGATAATTTGCATGTAACACCCTTAACTATCATTTATAACAATTAAGCACTTCACTATTTAGAAAAATAATCATAAAGAAAATAATAAACTTTTATTTCATAAAGTCGGGATCTTACACCTAGGCTAACAAAATATGGGCAGGGCCGCTCAGACTATATCCTAACATTGTCCCCATTCCCTTATTCTAATTTAGTAGGATACATGAGTAGAAGTTGAGAAATCTCGAGGGTAAAATTGTTCAAGCTAATTACCGAGCTGATCGAATATCGTTGGGTTAAAGGCATAATATGGACAATGCCTGAGGCTTGATGACGTTCTAAATATGCGAGCAATACAACTTCCCATAACTGTGTGCTATAAACACTACTAGAAATATGGTCATTTGTGACGGTCAAAAGTCGTTTTTGAAAGTCTAAAAGTCGTCACCTTTTCTTTCAGTGATGACATATGCCGTCAATAAGGCCGTCACAAGAAACCAAGTCATCAGGGTCCGCTTCTAGTAATGCATCAAGTCCTAAGGCAGGTTGAAGGTCTTGAAGCATTTTGTGGGGTATCCTTTGGCCCCATGATCCTCGAGGAACTACCCACTTGTAGGTTTTGAAAGTGACACAATAGTCCCCATTAGGCCTTGTGGATTGGGACATGTGGTCGGGATGATGAGCAGTTCCTGTTGAGCGAGACCACTAAAAGCTGACCCCTCGATCAAAGAGATAGGGTTCAGTGAGGAAGGATTAAGTAGAGTAGTAGGAAAAGTGCTAGACAGAGTGACCGGTTTGCTTGCGATCGCTGCAGTGTCCTTGGCAGCAGCAAAAGAGCTTGATTTTTCTTTACTAGGAACCTCCTTACTGCTCGGCCTCGACTCTTTCTCTTTGATGCTCGATCTACGTTCTTTCTCTTTTGTGGTCGACTTTGGATCCTTAGGAGGACCTCACTTTGATTTTTTTCTTTGGAGAAGATGACACAGATTCCTCGGTAGCTTTTCTTTTTGAAGATTCTTTCTCCTTTTGAGGGGCTTCTGCCTGCTCTTTCTCCAAGACTTTTTCTGGTAACAGTTTTGCGTGGAAAGGGCTAAATTGGCCATGGACGCAAGAGCTTTCTTATCGATTTTGAATTTCTTACTGGCCATACTTGGTTCGTCCCGAATAACTGCGATAAGAAAAAGCACTTTATCACCAAGCAATTAAGTTTACAGGAAAAATTAAGTACATTATTGCTCGGTGCATATCTTACTTCTATGATTATAGAGGAAGTATTGATCTCTGAACAATCTCAGAGGTCGGAGCTGCTCGAGGTACGTTTCACAGAATTTGTCGTGCCTTGTCAAATCCTTCTCGGGAACTGAATACTCTATAATCTTAAGGGTCTCAGAATCCTTGGGGCTAATAAACCTCAGGAGGCTTAACAATTCCCCTCCTTTCACGAACACCCATTCCTAATGCCATTCTTTATTGCTAGATGGGGGTGAAACTAGGCCGATCCCTCCCTTTTGTCGGTATATCTGGTAAAATCCTTTTGTTTGGGATTTTTGAACTTGAAGATATAAAAGAAAAGACTAGGGGTTGGCTTTAATCTCTTCTCCTCGTAGTGGGCGAGAAAGGCATTTAGCAGCAATATGGAGTTCGACAACAATTGATCGAGTGCAATATTAAGATAATCTTGCAAAAAAAACTCGGATAAAGTGGTGCAATGAAAACCTAAGGTCGTATCTGAAGTGCATAATTGGTATGCCTACCCAACCACCCGTCAACACATCATATATCCACTCGGACGAACTCGACATTCTTAAGTCATACTCATTAGGAAGAAGGATGGTTATTCTAAGTTACTCTAGGAAATTGGGGTCAAATTTGCATTCTCTATTTACCACTCGTATTCATCTTAGTTAAATAAGACTCGAGTAGAGTAAGGGAAGGGACGAAGGGCACCTATCCTAAGGGCTTCTTGCTCCAGGTCAGTTAGAACAAATGTAAAGGGGATATATTTCCTCCTCTTCTATAAAGACGTTATCCAACGGAGCGACTTCCCAGCCGCCCATGGTCTAGCCTTCTTCAGGCGGCGCCACCCTCATAACGTCATCTCCCCTACTTGTGGTGGCTCCGTCTAACGATTCTAAGGTCCTATCCATGTAATCAAATTCAAAACAAAAAGAATCACTCCTCCAAAGGCAGTTATACCATAGAAATTTTGTGAACAAAAATCCTTTCACAAACCTAGATAAATTGGGAAAAAGTTGAATAGAAACAAAAAAGAATTAATATTTACAGTAAAAAATAGGTTTGTTCAAGTTTACTTGGAAAAATGGCCAGCAAGAGAGTCAAACTCGTTAGAAAACGATGAACTAGGGGCTGAAATTTCAAAGCTCTAGCGGCAGCAGCAATGGCGATAAGAGGAAAAATGATCTTCAAAGGTTTTCCCTCACCTTTATACCCAATCTTGACGGTCAAGATCAAATCACTAAATTTAAAATGGGTCGCCTGGATTAGCCCACGTGTAAGGCAACGTAGGGCAGCCCAAACATCACACATCGCTTTAAAGGGGCACGACATCCCATGTCTGCGCATTTATAGCGCACAGTTATGGGAAGTTGTATTGCTCGCATGCTCAGAATGTCATCAGACCTCAAGCATTATCCATATTATGCCTTTAACCCAGCGACATCTGATTAGCTCGGTAATTGACTTCAATAATTTTACCCTCGGGATTTCTTAACTTCTACTCCCTATCTTACTAAAGTAGAATAAGGGAGTGGGGGCAATGTTAGGATATAGTTAGAGAGGCCCAACCCACATTTTATCAGCCCAAGCCCAAAAATTGTTTGGTCTAATCTGCTTAATAGCTCGGGCAAAGCGTGTCTGGAAAGATTAGAGAGTCTATCCAATTTGAGGGGTCTCACATAGTCGTATCTTGAGCGGTGTGAAAGTCAGATGATGGGACGCTGTCTGCAGGGCCTGTCATGCTCATACCTTGGTACCTGATGGGACACCTTAATTAGGACAAAATGTGTGAGACTATAAATAGAGATCAAAAGGGATAAAGAGATATTAGATATTTTTTACACTTGAAAGCTAAACTCAAATTGATTACTTATCTCTCTGTTCTATTCACTAATTTCTACACTCGAGGCGCTCCACGGCGGCCCGAGCCGTTTCATATCGTGAGAATATTTGTGCAAGTCTAAACAAATAGGGACCCGTAGCTGAAGACCCTATCCGAGGACTAAGTCGTCATCAGTTTGTTTTTTATTTATTTATTTTTTATCATGGTAGTATAAATTGAAACATTGTATTCAAGTTTTTCACAAAAAAATTCTTATCATTTTATCAAAATATTAAACTAACAACTTAGAATTAATTTTTAGGGTTTAGACGAGGAACAAAAATATATTTTTAATATTTATAAATTTTATAAATAAAACTCATTTTATAAAATAAAGGGATCAGTACTAAAAATGTTTTAGGGAGAATAAGTATTTTCTAATCATATGCGTGTGAGGGAGGGATGTGAATTGAATTATGGGCTATGTGTCCTCATATTTTGTAAAAATTATTATATAATTTAGGTAAATAGTTAATAATGTTGGGATATTTGTTCAATCTTATTTTAATTAAAATAAGTGAAATTGCAATAATCTAGCCCAAAACAGCTATTTTTGATTATTTCAAAATTGCTTATTTTAGTTCATTTAGTTTTAGACCTAATGAAATAATAATAAATAAATAAATTATCTTAAAATAATGATTAGCCAGTTCGTTCACTTCGTTAATACTCCGCTCATGCGATATGCTTGAGATCAATTCAACTGAAACAAACAAACATTTTTAATTATTTTAACAATCACTTAACAATAATTCTTATATCACCAAAAATTATTCTTTTAGTAATTATTTGAAGCAGAAACAACTAGTCCATTATGTAGACAAACTTTTAAATTGATATTTGTGATTTTGTGATGGAGTATTAATGATTTGGAAATAATCTTGTTAATTTGAAGAGGGGGGGAAAATTAAAAAGTGTAACACTGGTATTTTCGTGAAACTATAATTAAGCAAAATTCATTAGTTGTTTCACTTTAAGAGATTCATAACTCGAGTCAACACATAGCTAGTGGACTAGATAGAGACAATAAAATTTCTAAAATTGAAAATATTTACGTAGTACAATATAATTTAGTCGATTATTTATTAACTTTGACGTATGTAATACGATTCTTTTATAGAATACAGGTAATACATTAAAGTTTTTGAAAAGTGGATGGGCAGGGGGTGGGAATGAAGGTGGGGATTAAATTCTTTAATTGGATGTCTCCAAAAGCATTAATGAGAAAATTTTGTCACGACAACCACTTTCTCCTTTGACGAAACATGATGGGTTACTCTTGCTTAAAGAATTAGTGCAAAGTTAATTAATTAGCAACTCACTTTTCCTAAGCTTTTATCATATATTTTAACAAGAAAACTTTATGTTGTTCCTCTGGAAAAGAATTGAGAATTTCTTAATAAGGTTGTAAAGTTGAGCTGTTTAGTAAAATACTCCTTAAAAAGTCCTATTTCCTTTACAAATTATGAAAGAAATAAGTCTCTTTTATATATAGGATAGGGAGAATCTCATTCAATCAGTTTTGAACACATTCAAAGCTCATGCAACTCATATTCCCTCCCCTTTGTAAAAGGTTATTGATAATGTTAAAGTAATAACTATATTGCCAAATTAATAAATATTGTTGAAAATTTAAAATGTTATTAAAATAAATGTAAAATTTTCGTTAAATACATATTTGTTCAATATTGCTACAAAATTATTAACCGGCTTGTAAAAAATCTTATTTGGTTTATTGATTTTTTTTTTACACACATAATAATTTGTCTTTGTTTTTTTTAAAACAAGGATGAAGAGAGGTTTTATCTCAGATATACTTAGAATTGATTATTCTCTTCTGAAAAATAAATTTGAAAAACCACTTTATCAAAATAATTTTAATATATTGGTCAAAACATGACACGGGCATAAAATTTAACCAAAGTATGGGGTCAGAGGCATATATGGGGGGCAGAGAAGTATGCATTTACAGGCTTAGTAAGATTTGCACCAGCATGGCAGCCATGCTGGCAAGCACTTCTTGGAAGATGAGGCAGCATTGTTATATATGAAGATAGTGTTAAAAAGAAATTGTCCGTGTGATTTTAAAAATATGTTTTTCTCAATTTTTACTTAATTTTACATAATATTTATCATAATACATTTATTAGTAATTATCTAAACATACAAAAGATCACAATAATGTAATCAATTATGCAAAATATGAGAATCATTAAAATACGGCAAAATATTAATAAAATGTTCTCAACCATTCAATTTTTTTTTACATCAAATGGTAAAACAGTGTCCTCTTGTTTTGAAGTTTGGTATAGTGATGCAACTTGATCAGCTAAATCAAAAGATAGGAGCTGATTCATTTATTATACTTAAAATTTTAAAATGTTATTAATTAATTAATTACTTAAATGAAGGAAATCGGAGAGAAGTGTAATGAATAGTAGCTAATTAAATTCTGTAAAAATCAACGAATCAATCCATCACATATTTAATTAATTAGGTTTTGAATCAACCAATTTTCAACATGATATCAGAGTTATAACTACGAATACCCTACTTTCATGTGGTCCAACAGTTCACATATTATGGTATACGAATAATTCACATCTCTACGGCCGGGGGAGGGGGGCCGGGAGAGGGAGGGGGAAATTAAGTTCGACATGGAAACTTATTATATTTTTTGTGGTTAGATTCGTCTAGCTAATAAAATAATACATTATTATTTGTCGCATGGATAAAATTTTGTTTCATGAACCATGCATAGATCAATGTTCTTTTCTTATAGAAATAAATAAAATAAAATCATTGAATTAATGTATGTGAGTGGGAGAAATAAAATTTAATCTCCGCCCTACAAAATTGTACCCCTTATGGAGTTATGCAAGAAACCCTTAAACCATCATTAGCTTTTTTTTGACGGTGTTTGAACCCTACATATCCTTGTTATGGGATGAGAAAGATACCATTAGAATTAAAACTCATTAATATGTATGGAGTTATGGAAGAAACTCTTAAACCATCATTAGCTTCTTCTTATTTTTGACGGTATTTGAACTCTACATATCCTTGTTATGGGACGAAAAGAATACCATTAGAATTAAAAGTCATTAATACCACATAGAAATTGATCTAGATCTAGATCTGTGTCTGTACTTAAAATAAAAATTTAATTAAGGTGAGATTAGATGGTTTTACACTCCATTAATTGGAGAATGCTGCCCTAGGTAGAGACGTGTAAGTTCGACTCATTCGAGTAAATTGAATAGCCAAGCCAAATGCATTAATGCAACATATGATTAAGTACTTTTACGTAATTATGTCCTTTTCATGTACAAGTGCTTATGATATATCGCTATCGGAAAAACAACACTTAACAGTGATTGAATGCGAACATAAATTTTTCATATGCATGCACAACTGATTTTTTTGGACTGAAAACTGAAATGAAAGGCTGAAATTTAGCGAGTTATCGAGAGTTTGAATACACCATATACCGTGTGTTTAGTTTTTTTTAGAGTAGTAGTTTAAATTTTTTTTTTGCCTCTCTAAGTTTAACTTTTTCATAAATCTGTCCCCTTAAGTTTATTAAGTTTTATTTTTGTCCGTGTCCTTATACCTAAAAAAAAAAAATTCAACATAAGCACTGTCTATTCTGCCCTCCACATAGATCCGCCACTGACTGAGGGAGTACATATATACTACAATTTTAGGATTAAATTAAAATAAAATAGATTAATTAAAATTTTATTCTTTTCTTTATAACTTTTTGATTTATTTATAAGAAATAAGTGTACAAATAATATCTCTACTCAAATTGACTTCAAAAAGTCAATAATAATTTTATAAATTATAATTGAGGAATATATATATATATATATATATATATATATAAAGAAATTGAAGATTTAAACTATGTAAAAGAAATTCTCTAACAAAAATAAATTATAAAGGTAAAAATTAAGGTGGTGTCATGTAATCTATAAATTTTATTTATAAAAAGTGTGAATTGATTTGATAAGATGGTGAAAAGAAAATTTTGAAAGGCAAGTCCAAGTAGCTTTTCTAAAAAGCCATTTTAATTTGACAAGTTTTATCTTCCGCAAAAAGTTCTTACATAATTGTAGTATATTATTACAAGACATTAATTCACTGTTTATTTACAAGGTCTAGAATGTCTTTTGGGATAGTGAAAACATATCCAAGGCAACCTTGAAAAAGAGTACAACGTTTTCTGTTCATATATATTTTTTTAATAATTAAAATTAGCATAAGATGCAATTCTATATGATTTAAATGAAATTTTTTAATATTAGTAGTTAAAAAACTAATTTTATTTGTGAAGATGACGACAAAACAGGGACCAACAGTCCCTGAAAAGAATAAATATTAATTATCAAAAAAAGAAATATTTGGAAATATTATATTTATTGGTACAAATGTCAAAATATAAAACAGTATAATACGTACAATGTATGTACAACGTACAAAACATGACTCCTAACCATTGTGTACTGAGACTATTGAGCTTTCGTGCATCTTAAGAATAAATTATTAAGAAAAAAAAAAAAGAAGCAAAAATTGTCCTTTACAATTATTGGGATGAAGTAGATTTTTTTATTATTTTTTTTAGGTAATAACGAAGGAGCGGTTTGAAACATGCCGACTTCTGAAACTACAAGGAGACAGTTTGATAAACTGTTACAAAGTCAAACCAAATTTCGTTTTTGGAGTTCTATTAAATCCCTATAAACATAATTTCGGCTATGGGTCTTGTAGGGTTTGACAAAAGGGAAAATTCCAATCATCCAAAGATTAGTGAATATACTAAATTGCATACATTTACAAATATATATCATTTTTGTTCTCTATAATTACATTTATATATTTTTTTTAGGTGTGTTATGAAATGTGCTAGGGATAAGTTGTCTGAGCTACTCAAATGCATCAATGTATCCCAGAAGAGCTAAGGAAGTGGGGGCTTTTTAGGGCATCATAGCCCAAATAGGGAGTCAATTCTCGACCAGTCTTCTTAATGCCCGACCTTAAAAATCGAGTCTCGATAGAAGGGCTCAAGCCTAAGTTCATCATCAACGACCATGAACATAATATGATACTCACTCACCTCATTATAAATAAGCTAAGAGAGTGGGTGATAGACTTCACGGCATGTTTGCGTGAGGTGGTAGTCGCCCGGATCGTTTTTAACAAAGTTGTACGGTCGAACATGCTCGATACCTCAACCCTTCGCCTATATTGAGACGAGAACCTTGGTACAATCGATAGTGTAAGAAAATCTGCATTGAATGGAACACACCTTGACCCGTTGCTTATATGTAAGCAAAAACCTTAGTATAATCAACGATTGATGCGGTAGAAAATGCCACACATAACTATGAATTATTGTATGATAAGTCAAATTAAATCTCAAGAAAACTAAGAACTAGCTTAGGAATTCTTAAAAAAATAAAAGTAGAGAAAAACCTCACAGGAATTTTTATTAATAATCTGAATTGTTACTCAATTACACCAGTCAATTCTCTTATTTATACTACTCACAAGTAACCCTAGTCATATAAGGAAATAACAAATTGATTTGGAATGAAAATCATAGCTAATATGCTTTCTAATTACAATAGAATTGAAAAACCTAGCTAAAAATCCGTGTAAAATCGACTTAGAAGATTCTGGAAACGCACTTGGGTGCTGCGGCGCAATGCTGAAGCGTTGTGGCACTATACTTCCAGGAACATAGCGTTGCGACGCTGCCTTATAACGCTGTAGCACTGGTCTTTCAGGAACATAATGTTGCGATGCTAGAAACAGGTGTTGCGGTGCTGGGGCTGGGGCGGGCGCTAGCTCGCACGGCGTGCTGGCGTGCACGCGCGGCATGCTGGCTGGCGTGCGACGTGCTACTCTCTGACATGGGCTGACTCGCTTAAACTAAATTAACGAATTTAGACTCATCTTTTAACACGAACGCCTTCAAACCATTTTCAGCCCATACTTCTTGGATTAATCCGCTAAGTCGTTCTTTAAACCTTTTAGCACGAGCCCTCATCACCGCTTGTTAGGACTGCATATTCCAACTTAGGTCTTGGGCTCGAATATGCCACTGCCTGACCTCAACCACGGGTGACACCAGATAGGCTCGAGCCCAAATATATCATCTTGATCGCCAAGAGTTTAGCATCATGTCAAACATGGAAGGGATAAACTTTGATCATTTATGGTCTCTCATCCCAACAGACTTGGACCTATCTCTATTGACCTAATATACACCTATAAATACATGGGAATCTCTGGTACGTATATGCACACACTCAGATTCCTAAAAATTCCATACATAATTGATTACTGATTTTATCATCAGAGACAGATCTAGAGGCAACTTCTCTACATATTCGTTATTCTTTGGTCTTTACGAGTACTTAACATCCGATGGTGAAGGCGAACGAAATTAAAAACATCATCATCAACATATATTTAAGATCGATATATTTGAAATTTGAAATACATTTAGATTTTTGTAAGTATAAATAGTATATTACACTATTTATTTTAAACCATAGCAACTATTTGCTATGACTAAGGCAAATAGATCTTACACTGTCCATTTTAATTTAAAATAACACAGATTTAAAAAATAAGCTTGTCATCCGCCACTATTACTAACAAATTCCGCTAGCATTAATAACAGATGTCATAATTACTAACATTCCCATCAATTCAATAATATAATTGTATTATATTAAACCATCCGCTAGTAATACTAGTGGGGAGATGGAGACCAGAATCAATATTCTATGAATCCAATGTCATCGTGTCTTTTTTATAATTGAAAGTTGTGTGCAGTGACAATGTAGGTTTATTAAACATGCCTCTAATTTCAAAATTTGAATAGTCACTCTCATATTAGCCATATATTGTCATCCTACTAAATAGTCACTCTCATAGTCTAAATAAATAAATTAACTATTTAATAAACCTTAAACCCTACAAATAAACTTATTCTGACAAAAAAAAGACTATTTTCGACGAAATATTTTCTCGAAATCAAACTTTTTCTTGTAGTATACTAAATAAACTCTTAACCCTAAACCTTAAACACTAAATACCAAACTCTAGATAATTAACTCTAAATCCTAAATAATAAACCCTAAACTTGAAGGGCGTTTTAGTAAATGGGTCATCCGCTAGTATCAATAGTGGATGATGTATTCCCATTTCTAATCTTAGCTATTTTTATATAAATTAGACGCCATAGATAGTATTTGCCCTATTATAGTTTATAGCAAATACTTGTTATGAATTATTTCTCTATAAATATTTCAAATTTCACATATATATATATATATATATATATGTGTGTGTGTGTGTGTGTGTGTGTGAGCGTGTTTATAAAAAAAATCCTTTTTATTTTTATTTTTTCGGCCCCAAGCATTTACAAATCCCAAACATAACTCTTGTGTTTTTTTTTTAATTTTCGAGTGCTCTCTTAACCTCTTATTCAGTATGAATAATTAAATTGCGTAATGATGAAACAAATGCAAATCAAAATCCCATAATAAAATGTAATTAATAGATGCAATATATATAATATAAAGACAATTGCATATTTTGATTTGATGATGATGAGATAGTGTATATGTGTATTAGTAGCTTTTCTGAAGTCCTTGAATGTGAAATTGATGTACAACGATTTAGAATAGAAGATCAAACTTATTAGGTTGATATATTGAGCTGGTCAAATGTATAGATTATAGGACTGAATCGATCGTAAAGCTATTATGAGAAATCATAAAATTTATTGAAGATCATAGAGTTAGCCAAGCTATCATAGAACATTCAATTCAAGATCGCAGAGTCTACCCAAAAATCGCAAATCGTAGAGTCTGCTCTGTGATCGTAAGGTGAAACACAAATCGCAGAGTCTGCTCAAAAGATCATAAGGCAGAATGAAGATCGTAGAGCAAACAGATCGTAGAGCAGATCGTAAAGTGCATATCGTAAAGTCAACTAAGTCAAATACTCCACGATCTCTATGAAACTCTACTATCAAACAAAGTTATAGAGTATGCCAAGTTTGACATTAGACTGACATTAAGAAGACTCATGGAGTGAAGATTTTGAGATGGTTGCTGATCATTCTAAGTTTGAAATGAAGATTAGATCAAGTTGTGTCTAACAGCTCGTTTGGCAATGTGACATCTGAAAGTAGTATACCCTCAAGCCAGTCACATTGGATGTGATAAAAACTTACTTTGTAATCTTGTTCATTTATTAATAAAAAAATTTATTTAATTAAAGACATTCTTTATCCATGTTAATTAGTTGAATTAATAAATGTGATAAACTCATAGTTTTAGAGTAATGGTTTTAGAATCATGAAGAGTTCATGCTAATGAGATCTAAAATCTAGATAGCTCAAAAACTAAAATGCTCCTAATCGTTGAATCACTAATGTTGGGTTACTGATTCCGGATAGATTAATACATACTATGTTTGCTCTGCTGAAGAGGATGATTGATCTCATAATCATTTTTATGGAGACATTAAAACAAGTATGTAGGTGCTTATTAGAGAATAAGTTCATTGAACGTGACTCGCTTAAGGAACACCTAATGGATTTTTACTTGCCTAACAATAGGAGTTCCTATAGTGATAATAATACAAGTGATCCTTTGACTTGAGATTATCATAGTATCTTGTGTATTCTGAATTATACTTTGTCATATTCCTTAAGACTCGTTGGATATATCAAAGGGTATGTTCAAGTATAATAAAGTGTACATGTAGGTAGGTGAATGATCAACAAAGGATCTACCACTTCCAGTAAAGGAAGAGAATGTCCTATGTGATTCGATTAATGACAACTCAGAAATCATTGGCCAAGGTGAATGAAAATTAGAAAGGAGTTTCTAATTTACATTAACTGGAGTTGTGCATTTGAGAATCGAAATACATATGATTAAATAAATAAGACTTGTCAGTAATTCTATATCTTATGTTTAATCGGGACATTATATAGTAGAAGGATTGAATTGGAATAGATTCTTTGTGATTAAACGTTGATTTCATATTATCCGGATAGTCATGATTGTTAGAGTTTATGCCCTAGAGGCCAATTATTTAATGTAATTGCTTAACATTTCTTTTGATATTTGATTGAATAAATGAATTATTTTATTATGGTTTCATTTACTGTGTTATATAAATGTTAGCATAATAAAAGTCCTTAGAATAATGATACAAATTATATAGCTTCAAGTATGTGACTTGAACATGAGATTATATAATTACAATTAGTATCATTACTCTTAAATGTCCCTAGTCGATATCATTGAGAATGGGACAACAATGATACATTGAGACTAGTATGTGGATTGACTGATGGCCAGATCTCATTGGTCATTAATATATGAGATATTAAGTCAATGCATAGGTACATGTTAGAGAACAATGTACTGGACAGACCCATCATGAGAATTCTACGTGGAGCATTATGCAAAGTGTCATAAGCAATTCTCATAGTGACAATGATGTAATGGTCCTCCGACCTGAAATCACTATATTACTATACGATAATTTATGTACCTTGATATCATCAAAGGTCACCTTTAATAGGGTGGACAATAAAGGTGATTATTGGGTACATCATGAATCGTGTGAGGAATATGAGTGATCTAGATGGAATTTAACCCTCCTATATATTAGGGGTGATATCCATAGGCCTCTTGATTGAGTAGGACTATGAAATGCATGGACATGCTCAAATAGTGATTTGTTTCATATAGTTTACTCATTGATCAAGAAAACTTAGATTAAATTATGAAGAGTATGACACATTCCATGGCTCGAGTTTAATCTAGGATGTCAAGGTTAAAAGGATTAAATTACATTGAAACATTGGTCACGAAAAGGTTGCATCGAGTCACCGATCTTATTATTATTTGGGTAGCAGTGATGCGTTACTAGATGTCACTCACTGTTTATAATTTTATAATATGATTTTAAAATTATTGCCAATATAATAATAACCTATAGGGTCACACACTTAGAACGTAATTAAAAGAGAATTAATTTAAATTGTAAGGATTTAAACATATCAATATGATTGATAGTATTTAAATTACGAATTTAAATTAACAGGATAATTTGTATATATGTATATTAATTAAGTAAGACTTAATTAAAATATAATATATATAAATTCAGATTTTACTTTTCTAATAGGATTAGGGTTTTGTTTAATTACTTTTTGGACGCTATATATATCTGATATATCAGCAGTCTGAGGTACGTGAAATTAAAAGAAAAACCCTAGTCGTTTTAGAAGAGAGAGTTGAGAGCAAAACTTGAGAAAATCCAGATTTTGGCGGCTAGTACCGGAGTTCTCTTTGCTTCATATCGTGTGACGATTTGTGGGACGTTCGCGTGGATACCGTAGAGACGCAGTTTCATTGGATTGCGTTGGAGATTCGAAGTTGTTCTCAGTTTCATCGTTCCATTCAAGCTCGAATAATCGGTAAACAAATCTAAACCTCTGAATTAATTTATTCTTTTCGCATGGATCCTGTTTTAGGGTTTCGGAAAATTATTTTAAAATTTTAAATTCCGCTGCGTTTATGTGTCCAAAACCCTACAATGATATGCTGAGAAGTGTCCCTCATGATGTAGAATAAATATTCTTTATTTATAAATGAATTAAATGAGTTTAATTTGTTATAAATAATATTAGAATGGTTCTAATTTTATTTATTCTACTACCAGTATAATATTGAACCTAAAGGGTCACACCATAAATAAGTATTTAGAGAAATACTAATTATAAATTAATAAAAGGAGTCTTATTATTATTATAAATTATTTAGTTCCTAAATAGTTTGGGAATTAACTTAAAACCCTAATTCCTAAAGAATTTAGCAAGGGGAGAAGTCTATATAAGGTGGGGCCTTATGATAGATTAGAGTGACACACTTTACTGATAGTATTGGGATACTACGTAAGTATTCTCTGTAACCTAAAGAGTTAGGAGACAAAGAATTAGGGCTAGCCACCCAAGGTTTGGAGAAACATAAATATTACTTCTTCAATTAATATTGTAATGCCCGTGAATTTTGAACGTCCTTATTAATTAAATCTAATTTAATTTAATGAGTTAATGTTGTGTTCTATTTAAACCAACTTGGGTTAATTGGTGGGAGATGTATAAGATGTGTCTATACTTGTGTTGGCAGGTATGATATAATTATGGTTAAGAAATAACCATAGGTGAGTCAAGTGTAGGAATTTGTGTGTAATGACTAAAATGGCCAAGAGTGGTTAATAACCAAGGTAATCATGAAGGGGCAATAACCACTGTATATCCCAGTGGTTAATAACCAATGAAATGATGGCGGGATAATAACCATTGTGTTTAACCAATGTAATGATGGCAAGATAATAACCAATGTTTAATAACCAATGGAAAATGGCTAATAACTAATGGATAATTAAGATTTTGAGAAAAGACTATTTTAACCTTGAAGGAGGTTGGAAAATGACTAAATTACCCTTGAGGAAGTTGCTAGGAAACTTCCTATTATTGACGAATTGACCGAATTGCCCTTGCCTAGTCATGGTTAATGACTATGTTGCCCATGGTCTTTATTTTTCCTATAAATAGGACCCCTCACCAAAGTTAACAAGGGTTGGCTCACTTATTATTCACCAAGTAGAGAGTTTGTGAGCTTGAGAGGGTTTTGAAGAGAGAAGCAAGAGCAAGTCTTGTGAGAGGAAGAAGAAGACCTTGAAGTGTTTACGCCATCTCCATTCGCATAGCCATTAAATCTAGGTATGGATCTTCATCTCTTTCAAACCCTAGTTATTTGTGTTGGGGTTTTAAATGTTTATTTCTTGATGCCCATGAAAGGAATGAAGTATGTATGGATCTAGGTTTCATTTTGTTAGATCTACATTATTTTAAAAAGAATGCTTAACTCATGATTTAAACCTAGGTACTAAGAAATAATGATTTAATATGTTTTATTAATAATATGTTAAGTTCAAGTTTTAAATGACTAGAATCTTGCTACATATGTTTGTATAGGATATCATATAGTTTAAATATGTAATGGTATGGGTTTAGGAAGAAAAGTCTAACAAAAAGCTTGAAATAATTTTACCGACGGTTAGAACGTGACTTGTTCGAAGAAATTACACATTTTAAAATCTATAAATTATTTTTGGGACCTTAAATTTTCTGGAAATATATGGGTAAGTTAAGAACAAAACCTAGTTGGAATCAATTAAAAAGAAGTTAAAACGAGTGAGTTATGGATTTTTAACCAAAACACCCCGTTGATGGAAAACATGTATGAACAGTCCACTTTCGGGCTGATTTCAGTATACAAAACTTGTCCAAATTTGTATTTTGATGATGGAATCTTGTAGTTCGGAAAGATACGAGTCTAACGAGTCCGACTGGACCTCAATCGGAGTTATAGATCTCAAGTTATTCAAGTTTTCGCTAAGGACCCTAAATCTGGAAAAAAAGTCCGAAAATACCAAAACTCCCTGCCGGTTCACTATTCACCGAACCGGCGCAATTTTCCGGCGACCGGTTCGGCGAATAGTGAACCGGCAGGGAGTTTTGGTATTTTCGGACTTTATTTTTCAGATTTAGGGTCCTTAGCGAAAACTTGAATAACTTGAGATCTATAACTCCGATTGAGGTCCAGTCGGACTCGTTAGACTCGTATCTTTCCGAACTACAAGATTCCATCATCAAAATACAAATTTGGACAAGTTTTGTATACTGAAATCAGCCCGAAAGTGGACTGTTCATACATGTTTTCCATCAACGGGGTGTTTTGGTTAAAAATCCATAACTCACTCGTTTTAACTTCTTTTTAATTGATTCCAACTAGGTTTTGTTCTTAACTTACCCATATATTTCCAGAAAATTTAAGGTCCCAAAAATAATTTATAGATTTTAAAATGTGCAATTTCTTCGAACAAGTCACGTTCTAACCGTCGGTAAAATTATTTCAAGCTTTTTGTTAGACTTTTCTTCCTAAACCCATACCATTACATATTTAAACTATATGATATCCTATACAAACATATGTAGCAAGATTCTAGTCATTTAAAACTTGAACTTAACATATTATTAATAAAACATATTAAATCATTATTTCTTAGTACCTAGGTTTAAATCATGAGTTAAGCATTCTTTTTAAAATAATGTAGATCTAACAAAATGAAACCTAGATCCATACATACTTCATTCCTTTCATGGGCATCAAGAAATAAACATTTAAAACCCAAACACAAATAACTAGGGTTTGAAAGAGATGAAGATCCATACCTAGATTTAATGGCTATGCGAATGGAGATGGCGTAAACACTTCAAGGTCTTCTTCTTCCTCTCACAAGACTTGCTCTTGCTTCTCTCTTCAAAACCCTCTCAAGCTCACAAACTCTCTACTTGGTGAATAATAAGTGAGCCAACCCTTGTTAACTTTGGTGAGGGGTCCTATTTATAGGAAAAATAAAGACCATGGGCAACATAGTCATTAACCATGACTAGGCAAGGGCAATTCGGTCAATTCGTCAATAATAGGAAGTTTCCTAGCAACTTCCTCAAGGGTAATTTAGTCATTTTCCAACCTCCTTCAAGGTTAAAATAGTCTTTTCTCAAAATCTTAATTATCCATTAGTTATTAGCCATTTTCCATTGGTTATTAAACATTGGTTATTATCTTGCCATCATTACATTGGTTAAACACAATGGTTATTATCCCGCCATCATTTCATTGGTTATTAACCACTGGGATATACAGTGGTTATTGCCCCTTCATGATTACCTTGGTTATTAACCACTCTTGGCCATTTTAGTCATTACACACAAATTCCTACACTTGACTCACCTATGGTTATTTCTTAACCATAATTATATCATACCTGCCAACACAAGTATAGACACATCTTATACATCTCCCACCAATTAACCCAAGTTGGTTTAAATAGAACACAACATTAACTCATTAAATTAAATTAGATTTAATTAATAAGGACGTTCAAAATTCACGGGCATTACATCCCTCCCCCCTTATAAAAATTCCGTCCTCGGAATTGCAAAAATAGGGTTACTCAAATAAGAACGGATAATTCGCCTTCATTTTCTCTTCGAGTTCCCACGTAGCTTCTTCGACTGCGTGATTCCTCCAGAGAACTTTGACGGAATGTATGGTCTTGTTTCTCAGCTTCTGTTCCTTCCTATCGAGAATCTGGACGGGAACCTCCTCGTACGATAAGTCCCTCTCGACTTGAATTGGCTCATAGGAAATAACATGCTTGTAGTCTGGCTTATATGGACGTAACACTGATACATGAAATACATTGTGAATGTGCTCAAGTTCAGGAGGTAATGCTACTTCGTACGCCACTTCGCCTATTTTCCTTAATATTTCAAAAGGTCCTATGAACCTAGGGCTCAGCTTGCCTTTCTTCCCAAAGCGGATCTTCCCTTTCCAGGGAGATACCTTCAAAAATACATAGCTACCAACTTCAAGGTCTCGTTTTTGACGATGTAAGTCGGCGTACTTCTTCTGACGATCCTGGGCAGCTACTAACCGTTGTCTTATTACTTTAATGATTTCCACAGTTTGTTGTACCAATTCTGGTCCCAACAATCTACGTTCACCAACTTCGTCCCAACACAACGGCGTTCGACACTTCCTTCCATATAACGCTTCGTACGGTGGCATACCGATGCTAGCGTGATAACTATTGTTGTAAGCGAACTCTACCAAGGGCAAGTGATCGTCCCAGCTGCCACCTAAGTCCATCACAACTGCCCGGAGCATATCCTCTAAGGTTTGAATTGTTCGCTCACTCTGACCATCAGTCTGAGGATGATATGCCGTACTCATTCTCAACTGTGTTCCCAGTCTCTCCTGTAGGCTTCTCCAAAAATTTGACGTGAAGCGCGGATCTCTGTCAGACACAATAGAAACCGGCACCCCATGTCGCGATACTATCTCCTTTACGTAGAGTTTCGCCAACTGCTCCAATTTGTACCTGATCTTGATCGGTAGAAAATGGGCAGACTTGGTCAACCGATCTACGATCACCCAGATGGCGTCTAGACCCTTTTGTGTTGTCGGGAGTCCTACCACAAAATCCATAGTGATGTGCTCCCACTTCCACTCGGGAATCTCTAAGGGTTGCAACAATCCGCTCAGCCGTTGGTGCTCTGCCTTGACCCTCTGACAAGTTAAACACCGGCTGACGAATTCCGCAACTTCCCCTTTCAAATGCGGCCACCAATAATGTTGACGAAGATCTTGATACATCTTGGTGCTACCCGGATGTACCGAAAATCTCGTATTATGGGCCTCTTGCAATATTTCTTCCCTTAAATCTGGTACATAGGGTATCCAGATCCTTCCTTCGAACCTCAGCAGACCTGTGCTGTCAATCTTGAACTTCAACGTCTTTCCTTCCGATAGTTGCTTCTTAATGCCAATGCATTCTTCATCAAATTCTTGAGCCTCCTTTATCTTATCCAGTAGAGTCGGACCCACTGTCACGGTGAACAATTTTTCGTCCGTCTCCATTGGATACTTAACCTCCAGTTCCAGTCGTCCAAAGTCCTTTATCAGCTCTGCCTGAGTTGTAAGCCTCATCAACTTCTCTCTGCCTTTCCTACTCAGGGCATCTGCCACTACATTTGCTTTGTCCGGATGGTACAGAATCTCACAATCGTAATCCTTGATCAATTCTAACCATCGGCGCTGCCTCATATTCAGCTCCTTCTGAGTGAAGATATATTTCAGACTTTTGTGGTCTGTATATATCTCGCACTTCTCTCCATATAGGTAGTGCCTCCAAATCTTCAAGGCGAACACTACTGCTGCTAATTCCAGATCATGAGTCGGGTATCCCTTCTCATAGCCCTTCAGCTGGCGTGAAGCGTACGCAATGACCCTGCCGTGCTGCATTAGTACACAACCAAGGCCCTTGTGTGACGCATCACTGTATACTACAAAACCTCCAGTGTCGTCTGGTAATGCCAACACTGGTGCTTGGCTAAGTCTCTTCTTCAACTCCAAGAAACTCTCCTCGCACTTCTCTGTCCAAACAAACTTTACCGTCTTTCTGGTTAGATTGGTCAACGGTGATGCTATCTTCGAGAAATCCTGGATGAATCTCCGATAGTATCCCGCTAACCCTAGGAAACTTCTGATCTCCGTTGGTGTCTTTGGCTGCTCCCAGTTGATAATGGCTTCCACATTTGCTGGGTCTACCGAAACACCACTACTGTCAATGACGTGTCCAAGAAACTGCACCCTCTGCAACCAAAATTCACACTTCGAAAACTTTGCGTACAGTTTCTCCCTTCTTAATGCCTCCAGAGCAATCCTTAGATGTTCAGCATGTTCTTCCTCTGACACTGAATACACCAAGATATCATCGATGAATACTACCACGAACTTGTCCAAATACTGCTTGAACACTCTGTTCATCATATCCATGAATGCCGCTGGTGCATTTGTCAGGCCAAATGACATAACCAGAAACTCGAAATGTCCATAAACGAGTTCTGAATGCCGTCTTCGGAATATCCTCCTGTCTCACCCTTAGTTGATGATAGCCCGTCCTTAAATCGATCTTCGAAAAGTATTTCGCTCCCTTGAGTTGATCAAACAGATCGTCTATTCTGGGTAGCGGATACCTATTCTTAATCGTAACTTTGTTCAACTCACGGTAGTCGATACAAAGCCTCATCGAGCCATCCTTCTTCTTTACGAACAGAACTGGCGCTCCCCATGGTGACACGCTTGGCTTGATATAACCCCTGTCTAACAGTTCCTGCAGTTGAACCATCAGTTCTTTCATCTCTACTGGTGCCATTCGGTAAGGCGCCTTAGATATCGGTGTCGTCCCGGGTACCAAGTCGATTGCAAATTCTATCTCCCTATCCGGTGGCAGTCCCGGAAGTTCATCTGGGAAGACATCAGCGAATTCCCTTACAACGGGTATCTGACTCAGTTCCCCCTCGACCCGTCGAGTATCTACCACGTGAGCCAAATAACCTATACAACCCTTCTTAAGCAATCTCTTCGCTTGCATCATCGTCAGACAACAAGATTGTCTCGGCGATTTACTACCATAGAACACCACCTTCGACTTACCCGGAGTCTGCAGGTGTATGCACTTTTTCTTACAGTCAATGACCGCCCCGTGGCTCGCTAACCAATCCATCCCCAGGATTACATCGAATTCTCCAAGACGAATCGGCAACAAGTCCACGTTAAGCTTAAACCCTCTCACATCCGCACAACAATTCTTATAAATGTAGTTTACGGGGATAATCTCTTTGTTCGCTACTTCTACATTCATCGGGTGTTCTAACAGTTCACTAGGCAATTTAAATCTTTGAGCAAATTCATCAGAGACAAAAGAACATGAAGCACCCGAATCAAATAGCACATAGGCATCTATGTTGTTGATTGGAATAATACCTGACACCACCTCTCTGGATGCCATAGCATCTTGTACTGTCATGTTGAAGGTCCTTGCTGTTGGCTTATTTGGCTGGGCTGGTCCTCCACTGGTTGTCCTCGAGTTGTTGCCCCTATTGCCGTTTCCGCCATCCATATTCCTCTTTCGGGGGCATTCCTTGCTCCGATGCCCTATCTCTCCACAATTGAAACAACCTCCCTTCTTCGCCTTAGGACAATTGGGCGAGATATGCCCTTCTTGCCCACAGGTATAACATACCATCTTCCCTTTCATACACTCTCCCGAGTGACCCTTTCCGCAATTCCCACATACCGGCCTTTTCTGTTGTATGCTCCCTTGCTGGATTTCAGAATTGCTACCCCCACTGCTCCATTGACGCTTCCTACTGTTGCTACCACCACCGCTAACATTTACATTTCCTCCTTCTACCTTCTTCTTGTTCCTTTCCCGATTATATTTCGAAACCGCTTCACTCCCACCTTCAGCAATGAGAGCTTTCTCCAACAAGGTTGAGAACGATGTAATTTGCAAAACCGCTACCTTGCTGTAGATCCACGGCTTTAATCCATTCTCGAATCTCCTGGCCTTCCTCACCTCAGTATCCACCTGATGTGGGGCGAATCTAGCCAATTCATTGAATTTTGCAGCGTACTCCGACACTGACAAATTTTCTTGCTTTAATTCTAGAAACTTGATCTCCATTTTTTCCTGCGTACTCTCAGGGAAGTAATTCTCGAAAAACAATGTCTTGAAAGCTTCCCACGCCACGACTCCAGTTCCAGCTTTGTTCTGATTGGCTTCCCACCAGAAGTTAGCCTCACCTTTCATTAAGTAAGTAGCAAAAACTGTCTTCTGCTCCTCAGCGACTCTAGCGATGACAAAGGCCTTTTTAATCTCCTTTATCCATGACTGAGCCTCTATCGGGTTCGCTGTTCCTCTAAACTCCGGAGGCCCTACTGCCTTGAAGTCTTTAAAATTGGCTAAGTGGTTGCCCGTCTGGTTTCCTGCGGTAGTCGTTTGATTCCGCAGAGCTTCTGCCATCATGTTCACAAAATCTTGCATTGGGTTTGGTGGAGTTTCCTCTACATTGTTAACTGACTCTTCGATCCCATGATTTCGTAGGATTCGTCTGGGCGGCATTATCTGTTTAAGCAAACCCTAACACGTTACTCGGGCTTCCTTAAAACATAAGTATTTAGCATGTATATAATAATCACATGACTTAAGTGATTTAGATTACCCAACCTCGGAAATTCTGCTTTCCCGATTAGTGATTTAAGTTACTAAGATACCGATTCAGTCTCACTGAATTAACATAATCATTGCATAAATGGTATATCAAGTAAAATTCTCAAGCACATACCATAATAATGCATCTATATTCATATACCGACTTAAGCGTCTTACACGTTTATCACAGGCATATTGTCATAATTGCTACCATCCCATTTAATATAACAAAAGGTGGGATTCACTTAAACCATTCTTTCCTACCTACATAGTTGGGAAGTACATCCTACCTACGAACTACCTCGCACCTTGCTGAGGTTAATACAATTTCTAATAAACCAAATGGTAGTACCAATAATACTGATCAAGGCATAACCACCCATTTCCAACTATCCTCTAGGGGACACAAGGTGAATGCAACTCACGCTTACTCTCGCTACTGGAGGGCAGATTCATCCATCTAGCGTCGAACTGCATCCAGACAATGTCTAAGGCTCGCTCCAATTCAACTATCTTCGCATCCTTAGCCTTTACCTCATCCTTCAATTGTCCTAACTGCAGCTCCCTTAGCAGCAGCCTCCCTCGCAACTCGGCTAACTCAGCCTGGGCCTGGTAAGCAGTGTCCTTGTACTGCTGTTCAGAAATCTGGTGGATGTGGTTCTGCGCCTCTAATTGTTTAGCCCTAACCTCTAGCTCGGCGTTCCTCGCCAGCAAACCTCCTATCACATCAGGCTCTATGGTCTCCTGGTTCACTGGACAGCTATCTTGACTCTCGTCCGACATCCTACAAACACCACACAATTAAATCAACATCAGTACCACAATAAAATATATTCATTGATGAAATGAAATGATATTTTATTCGGTACGACTAGAACTCTATGAATCTCCACGACCCATCACCTACGTACTCTATGTGAGTTTTCTACTAAGGTTATATCCTAGGTTTCTTGTTCCTAACGTTTATAACCTACAGCTCTGATACCAACCTGTGACGCCCCCAAATCCAGGTTTCCAAACCTCGAATTCGGTGCTCACGATAATTCGACGACAAACATACTATCTAACTAAATGCGGAATAATAAACATACATTGTTTATCGAATGGAAATAAAGTCTTACAATTCTGGTCCCAAGGTTCTTTAACCTTAACACAAAACGTACTCTTAATACAAATAAGGGTTCACTTAATCAAACCACATTCGGAAATAGCCAGTACATAGGCACTAACGGGCATCTACTCTTGCACCTTCCCTTTTCCTTTGTCTCCCCTAGACGTTTCTGCCTTAGCTGAAATAAAGATCATGATATAGCAAGGGTAAGCAACTAATTTGCTTAGCAAGTATATACACAAAGAGATATATCATGATAGAAGGAAATTTCGTTTTCAATGTTCAACAACAGTATAAAAGTGTGGAGGAGCATTGAATTAATAAACAACAGTTGAATATTCGAATAATTGAATGACAATTACTGAGTGGTTTGAAATAACCAAGGACGTTTTCCAAGGTTCTCAGCATGTAAGCTGGACCTCTTAAAAAGTTTTGGTAATCGAGGGGATCAACCTCTCATACCCCGTGATTTATGCATAAACACTTAATAACCAGCATTGATATTATGCCTTAATCAAATTTATCCTTTTCTCAGCCAAGAGTTCTTACCATAGCAATTTAATAAGAACAGCTTTTAAAATACCTTTGATTTAACAAATTAGACATGCTTGATCTAGCTGATACAAATAGCATAGATCTATCTCATAAACAATTCATGCTTGAAAGAACTTTAACCAAATTCACAATTCAATAATAATAGAATAGGAATTTCAATTGCACAAGGTGCGAATCTCAATAACTAGTATAGATGTGAATAATCAACAATAATTATTCACTAACATGCTTCGAAAATAATAACTCGAGTTTGAGTTAGGGAACTTGCAATATTTAAAGTTTCGGAATAGAGAACTTGCCTGTCTGCTCAGCTACAAATAATTCTAGCTTTAATTAATTGGCTTTGAAGGACCTAACATTGATAAAGTCGATCTATCAATTAACATTGCGTAGTTGTATATCGATACGCTTACTTATGATATTTATTTAGCAAATGAGCAAATCACATAGCACACATAAGTTAATAAACTATCATTAATCATATAAGACACTTAATTAATCTTTAGGTTGATGATTTAATTAATTAACAATATTTTTCTTAAGTGCTAAACACTTATTAAACCCTTAAACAATTAATTATAATTGTTTAATTAATGTGTTATTTAAACTTTCTCTATTTTATTAATTCTATCTTCATTTAATTACTATTTAATATTAGTTAAATAGTAATTAATTAGTTACCTTTAGTTATTATTTAATAATAAATAATAACTAATTATATTTACATATTATTTGAATAATCAAATTATTAGTCGTATTTGTCTTTAATTATTAGTTAATAATCCTTATTTATTATTTATGATAATAAATAATTAATTTATTAGTCTATTAATATTAATTAAATAGAGTTTATTTAATTATATATTTATTTTCTTACTATTTAATATTAATTAAATTATAATTTAATATTTTTTACCCCTTTTTTATTATTTAATAATATATAATTATTATATTAACTTTATTTTACTTAATTATTATTTAATTAATATTGAATATTAATTAATAATTATCCTTATTTATTATTAAATAATAAATAATTAATTTATTAACTTTTATGTTAATTGAATAACATTTAAGGGAGTAATTATCATTATTTATTACTTAATCTTATTTAAATAATAAATAATTAGTTTATTAATTTAAACACTATTTAATAATTATTTGATATTAATCAAATAATAATAGATTAATTATTTAACCCCATTTATTATTTAATCTCAATTAAATAGTAAATAGTTAGTATATTATCACTAATTCTATTTAATTATTACTTAATATTGATTAAATAATAATTAAATAGTTAATTACTCTTAAACAATATTTAATTAGTTTAATAATCAATTAGTAGTATTAACCTTTATCATTTAATAATTTTTAAATGATTTAAATAGGTTTTAATCACTAATTAAACTAAACATCACTTAACTACACTGAAAAATTACCAAATAAATATGATAATATTCTACATGATTTTAGAAAAATTTGGGTCCAAACGGGGTCGCCGGAACCGGCCGGACGCCCCCAAATTCGGGTCTCCAAATACCCGGATCTGGTCATCACGATTCAATACAACATTCACCTTTAACAACATATGATATCTAAAAGTGCGGAATATAATAAACATACATTGTTCATTACAAGGTGTCACTAGTCCCAGAATACGATTAACCTTAAACATTTACACAATCCATACCCTAAATAGCTAGCAGGGTTTAAATTACATCAGTAAATAACTAACACATGAATCTAAGGTCAGCTACAAGAAGTCTATCATTTCATCTTTTCTTTCCCTTTATTCTTCCCTGACGTCTCGGGTTTAGCTGCAATGAAATCATGATATAGCAAGAATGAGCAACGAGTTTGCCCAGCAAGTTTAAAGTGCAACAATAAGGATATATCATGATGAAGGGATATAAAAAGGGATTTCAACAATAGAATAAATCAAAAACAAGAACAATAAATGCTTTTAGAACAATTATTCGAATATTCAACTGTTGTTTATTAATTCAATGCTCCTCCACACTTTTATACTGTTGTTGAACATTGAAAGCGAAATTTCCTTCTATCATGATATATCTCTTTGTGTATATACTTGCTAAGCAAATTAGTTGCTTACCCTTGCTATATCATGATCTTTATTTCAGCTAAGGCAGAAACGTCTAGGGGAGACAAAGGAAAAGGGAAGGTGCAAGAGTAGATGCCCGTTAGTGCCTATGTACTGGCTATTTCCGAATGTGGTTTGATTAAGTGAACCCTTATTTGTATTAAGAGTACGTTTTGTGTTAAGGTTAAAGAACCTTGGGACCAGAATTGTAAGACTTTATTTCCATTCGATAAACAATGTATGTTTATTATTCCGCATTTAGTTAGATAGTATGTTTGTCGTCGAATTATCGTGAGCACCGAATTCGAGGTTTGGAAACCTGGATTTGGGGGCGTCACAAATATATTCTTGGTAGATCAACTTTAGAGCGCTGCACACACTGAGTAACTTGCGTTTGATCCGAGGATTGGAAGGAGTGTAGAGGATCTAAGGATTGGAACTTGAAGATTTGATCAAGGAGTTGCATCATCTTCATAAGGCATATCTTTTATTCTTCCTCAATTAATAATATCGCATAAGGTGATTCTTGGGATTGCAGAAAAATTTTAAATATAATTTATGTCATGCTTTCGCTGTTATGTACATGTTAATTGTATGTATGTCTTGTCAACATCACCCACCTGGTTAGTACTGCAGCAGTCAGATGTGTCCTATTAAAGCCAAAGTTAAACTGACACATCCGCTCTAAAAGTCAATAATCAGAGATCTTCTAGGATCTAAGCATTAAATGAGCAACGACAACTTTTCAACAGAAAAATCTCGAGGTCTTCTATAAAAGGGCGCAAAGATGCAATCCAACAGTACGAATCATGAACATCAAGCTGAATTGCTACCCAAACATTAAGAACACTTCATTTTACGAAATAGAACGACTTGTTCTACTACTAAGTCCTTTAGAAGTTGAGCTTAACGCAACTTATTAGCACCTCAACAATCACTTCATCTCTTGCGATTCACTTACTGACCTATTATTACCAAGTCTAAGTGACTTGAAGAGTTCTTGGTGAACTGGTCTTAGTGACCCTTTGCCAAGTCTAAATGACTTAAAGGAATCTTAGTGATTCATCGTTGTAATAGATCTTAGTGATCACCTCGCATCCTTAGTGGATTTCCTACTCGCAAAGTAGAAGAGTGATCTAAGAGTTATTTGTGCTCCGAACTACTTAAAATTTTCTATGTTATTTACTTTTTTGCACTTATATTTCTGCTCTTATCATTTATATCTGTTTATGACTTATTTTCACAAGTAAACTAAATTCAGAATTGAGATTTTTTTAAATCTTTGAAGGGGTTTTTCAAACTAATATTCTGTTGTGCATAATTAAATTAAATCTATTTAATTTATAATCTGATAATACTTACTTTAAAGAAAAAGTTTTAAAAAATCTATTCAATCCCCCTTCTAGATCTCTTAGTGTCTGGGAAACAATATATTAGTTGAAGCATATCATTGAGCATTTAATTTATTACTTTTAGTAGGTGATATCATCAATGGTTTGATCCACCAAAATTACCTTCCATTAGATGATCATATTATTACCAAATACACTAGTTTTAGGTTTATATAATCTAAAGTACTCCCATCGTTCCTTTTTACTTGACATTTTAAGAGAAAACATAAAGATTAAGAAATGTAATTAATGCTTTGTTTGATTGATTAAAATGAGCGTATAACCTCAATATTATCCTTCAAAATTCATTGAAAAAGATGAAAGATAAAGAAATGATAAAGTAAGTCATTAATACTTTCATGAAATCTATAAACGACAAGTAAAAAGGAACAAATTTCACTCTCTAAAAAGACAAGTAAATTAGAAGGAACGGAGAGAGTAGTAATTAATTGAACTTTTGGATTAATCAAACCTAATATTTTTCTCGCAATATTAACTTATCCGAGTTACTTTCAACTAGGTTCAAATGCACCAATGTATCCCGGAAGAGCTAAGGAAGTGGGGTTTTTTTAAGGCATCACAACCCAAATAGGGTGTCAATTTTCGACTAGTCTTCTTAATGCCCGACCTTAAAATGTGGCCTAGATAGAAGGGCTCAAGCCTAAGTTCATCATCAACGGCCATAAATATAGTATGGTATATACTCTCTCACCTCATTATAAATAAGCTAAGAGGACTTATTAGGACTGCATATTCCAACTTGGGTCTTAGGCTCGAATATGCCACTGCCTGACCTTAGCCTTAGGTGACACTATCTTGATCGCCAAGAGTTCAACATCGTGTCAAACATGAAAGGGATAGACTTTGATCATTTAAGTTCTCTTATCCAACAGACTTGAACCTATCTCGATCTATTAACCTAATATATGCCTATAAATACACGGAAATCTTTGGTACGTACGTATATACACACACTCTCATATTCCTAAAGTTTCCATACATAGTTAATTATTGACTTTATCATCAAAGGTGGATCTAGAGGCAACCTCTCGGCATATTTATTATTAATCTTTGGTCTTTCCGAGCACTTAATATCCGATGGTGAAGGTGGACAAAATTAAAACTATCATCATCAAAATATATTTAGTATCAATATACTTGAAATTTGAAATACAGTTAGATTTTTATAAGTATAAATAGTATATTACACCATTCATTTTAAACCATAGCAACTATTTGTTATGACTTATTTAGGGCAAACAGATCTTACACTATCTATTTTAATTTAGAATGACACAGATTTAAAGGATAAGCCTATCATCTGTCACTATTACTAACAGAATCCGCTAGCATTAGTAACAGATATCATAATTACTAACATGTCCCTTGATTCAGTTATATAATTGTATTATATTAAATCATCCATTAGTAATACTAGCAGGTGGATGGAGATGAGAATCTATATTTTATGAATCCAATATCATCATGTCTTTTTTATAATTGAAATTTGTGCGCCTCTAATTTCAAATTTGAATAGTCACTCTCATATTAGCCATATATTGTCATCCTAATCAATAGGTACTCTCATAGTCTAATTGAATAAATTGAATAATTAATAAACCCTAAAGTTTACTAAATAAACTCTAAACCCTAAATGCTAAATTTTAGATAATCAACTCTAAACCTTAAATAATAAAACCTAAATTTGAGGGGTATTTTTGTAAATGGGTCATGATAGTAGCATTTTTAATCTTAGCTGTTGATATATAAATTGGACGTTATAGATAGTATTTGCCTTATTATAGTTCATAGCAAATACGTGTTATGAATTATTTCTCTATATATTTTAATTTCAAATATATATATATATATATGTGTGTGTGTGTGTGTCTGTGTGTGTTTATAAAAAATTTCCTTTTTATTTTTATTTACCTTACTTTTTCTTCCCCAAGCATTTCCAAATCCCAAACACAACCGTTGTGTTTTAGTTTAATTTTCGAGTGCTCTCTTAACCTTCAATATGAATGATTAAATTGCCTAATGATGAACCAAATACAAATAAAAATCCCATAATGAAATGTAATTAATAGATGCAATGTAAATGAGTTGAGGCATATCATTAAAGCATTTAATTTATAACTTTTAGTAGGTGATATCATCAATGGTTTGATCCACCAAAATTACCTACCATTGGATGATCATATTATTACCAAATACACTAGTTTTAGGTTTACATAATCTAAAGTAGTAATTAACCAAAATTTTGGATTAATTAAAACTAATATTTTTCTCGAAATATTAATAATGGAGAGTAGAATTTGAGAGAACAAATGGCATTACAATATATTTCTCACGTAAAGGTTCAATTATATTTATAGGGTTAGTAAATAGGTCATGTAATTCACCACATGATTATGCAATCACTTCATTTGTTGTCTTGCATATTAAATATTTTGTACCAAACATGATATTTTAGTGCATATCATATATCGCTATCGAAGGGACAATACTTAACAGCGACTGATTGTGGACATTCATTTTTCATATGCATGCACAATGTCTGGTAAAATTACATTTTAACTCCAGTACTTTGAAGTTTTTTATGTTCAAATAATGTTCAACTTTTAACTTGCTTATGATGCAAGTCAATGTTGAACAAGCAAGTTTTTAACAAAATAATTTTTACTTTTTTATCCTTTAAGGGGTTTTTTTGGGTCATTAAGTCAAAAGGAGTACTCCATTTTGTGTTCATATTTTTTAGAAAATTATAATTTGCGGAAGACACAATTAAATATGATATTCTTAATTATGTTTTTCAATATTAGATGTGAAAAAATAAATTTTAATATGAAGAAGATAATAAAAATAAAACAAAGGAAAGGACATAACATCTAAATTGAGATGAAATAGAGGGGTTTTTTCTATAGATAATAACGAAGGAAAGCGTTGCCGACTTCCGAAACCACAAGGCGACAGTGTGACAAACTGTTACAGAGTCAAACCAAATTTTGTTTTTGGAGTTTAGTTATATCCTATAAACATACTTTTGGTTGTAGGGTTTGACAAAAAGGAAAATTCCAATCATCCAAAGATTATTAATATACTTTTTTTTCTTGAGAACCTACACTATTAAGGACACATTTCAATTTTAAGGAACTTAGGCCGGTAGAGTCTAGGAAAGAGATCAGGAAAAAAACTAGAAGAAAATCTAAGAGAAACATATATATCTTGGACCAGGAGGGAACTCAGAAGAAATCTAATAGAAACATATCTTCTAATGAATGAGGATAGGGGCGTATCTAGAGGGGTGCAAGGGTGGTCATTTGACCACCCCTAAATTCATAAAAACTTTAACTAAGTAAAGATATTCTGATAAAGTGTGATCACCCATTAAAAAAATAGAAATAGAATAATAAATAGAAAGACAAGTCACCACCAGCCACCACTTCCCCGGCAACTGCCCCAAGTTGTACAAAATTTAATTGCACTTGATTATTTGATATCATTGAAAATAAGGTCATTGTGAAAAAAAAATCAATAAATTGGTCCTTGAAATAATTTTGTAATGATTTTAATTTATTTTTAATGAACATTATATTTGGTAAATTATATTAATTATTATTTTTACATATCAATTTTTTTAATTATTTTTAGTTATAAGAGTGATCACCGTTAATATAAATTTTGGATACACCACTGAATGAGGGGGAACTAGTAAATAACCTATGGGAAACATACCTTCTAACGAGGGGAAATTATAAGGGAATTTAAGGGAAATATACCTTTTAATCTTTTGAATCGCATTTGTTAAATTTTTGACTTCTTGTTGTCGGATAGACTCAAACCCTTATAATCTTATACCACTACAAGAAAATGGCCCAACAGCGACCAAGACTTTCAGCGACCGCCATTTTCGGTCGCTAAAGCTCGTAATAGCGACCGCATGTTAATCTAGTCGCTAGGTAATATCAGCGACCACATGCGGTCGCTACTCGGTCGCTGATTTAATTATACCGCCTGAAATTTGGCGCAAATGTTTGGCGGAGATGTTTTCTGCGACCGATTATAAACAGCGACCGCTCGCGGTCGCTAATACCGCCACGTCAATAAAAATCAGCGACCGCACGCGGTCGCTATTAGCGGCCGGTGATGTATTTTAATCCTAATTCCTAAATCAGTCGAACAGAAGAAGAAGAAGAGAGGGAGAGGGAGAGGGAAAGGGAGAGAAGACTGCCTGCACCATCGCCGCCCACCGCCGCCACCGCTCTCGCCTGCACCCCACCGAGCTAAGGTAAGAACTCACTGATTCCTTGTTTTTCACCGCCCTTGCCTGCGTCTAATTTGTTCTGTCTACACTTTTTCTTGCATAATTAAAGGTTGTGCATGTTTGCATTCCACTGAGGAAGGAAACTGAATCCATGTTGATTAGTATGTACTGAGAAGTGGTCGAAATCTTTATAATCTCCTTCATTCTAATCTCCATCGTATTATCAAACACACCCTTTCCTCTCCGAACTCCTCTGTCCAGGTCAGTTTCTCATCTGATTTCAGTTCCTTTGTATTTATTCTGTAACAGTTTTATTCTCCAACTTGTTGGATCATTATCCCAAAAATGACGATAAAATGCCTGAAGATTCCTCTAGTATCAGAAAACCTATATAATGCATGTGGAGCAAATTAATTGGATATATATGACCAGTAGCATATACATAAAATTGTTTTTAGCTAGCTAGTTCTATCACTGTCAAATGAGCCAAATATACTTTTGGTTTGTTAGGTAGCAAGTCAATTAAAGGAACTGAAATTATGTTTGTTTTCTTCGGATATATATGTAGGTGAGTAGTTCACGTGTGTGTCCCTCTCTCTATATATATGGTGTAATTTGAAGATTAGGGTTTGTGATTTTTCTTCGTATTTTCTATATATATTTCTTAATTGCAGTATAGTGAATTAATATTATTCTCTGTACATGAAGATAGGCCAAAAAAGTTGAGATACAGAAGTGTGATTCTTTTTCTTCTTCTTTTTTTTTCAATTTTTTGTTCTTATTATTTGTTAGTAGAATAATTTTTGAAATTATTGGAGAATGGGTGAAATCTAGTTATGATTGGGTTATTAAAATGGGGTTTTTATTATAAGGGATTTATTAGTTATTTACTCACATTGTGGTTAAATTTCCCTTACTAGATAATGCGTTAAAGGGCTGAGATCTAACTAACTGGATGATTTGATATGGAATGGGAATTGGGTTCCACTTCCAGTTTGAGTATATTATTTATTATAGCCTTATCGGTACTATTACTAATGATGTGATGTTAGTTTGCTGGGATCTAACTATGACATATTTTAAAAATTGCAGGAATTCGGAGATTTTGTTTGTTTTACAAAAACATTGAATTGTTAATGACCATGGAGAATACCATGATTTTCGTAGTTTGTAGTACACTTGTGCTTTTGTGTTCTACATCAGCCTATGTTTTGGTCTTATTATATTGGGAATTTGTATATTTCTCTTGGGTTGTGTCTTGGGTGCCTATAAATGGCCATATATGCATGCCCTCGTGCATGTGGATAGTCCATATTATAGGGGAGACTCTGGCGAATTTTTTTCGTTGGTCGGGTAATTGAACAGAGGCGTATATTTATAATGAAAGCTACATATATATGCAAAAAAAATGATGTAATGATGTAGCTTGTCCCAATGCATATGCAGACCATGCATGATGCAATGATTCATATTCCACCCCTATTCCATCTAATGTCTTTAGGCTGGTGCAGATGTCAATTACATATGTAGGATGGCATAGGACCATACCTCATTCTAAGTTAAGATCCACAACAATATATCATGCCTTTGGGTAGTCGATTTCATGCTGTGTAAATTTGTTTTGGTATGTATCCTCATTCCATTCCCGAATAAGCATTTATGATGCACACTCATGTTATATATGTACATACATCTGTACGTATTTATAAGCATTATAAATGGCATTGGGTTGAATTGTAAATCTATAACAAGGGGAATAAAATATTTCTTGTCTGTAGTAGGTACCGTGGTATCATGGACCTCTATTCAGACCGTAGTTGGATGAGACGTCGAAAGTCAAGTGCCCAGATAGGTGCTACAGCTGAATTTAGAACTGGTTGTCAAGTGTTTCTGGATTATGCGTATACTCACCCGGAATGTGTGAATGGTCAGAACAAGATAAGATGCCCTTGTTTGAAGTGTAAGAATGTAAATTATATGGACAGAGACATGGTAAACTATCATTTACTTGTTTCTGGGTTCATGAAAAATTACGAAGAATGCTGGTGGGCACATGGGCAAAGAAGAGATAGTGGAATTGCACAAGTACACAATCCGGGTAGCAGTACCCATCGTATGAATGACATGGTTCATGATATTGCAGGGCCAGATTTTGATTGGAAACAAGGAAGAGAGCAACCTATGAATTCTGATGCCAAAGCGTTCTTTAAGTTGTTAGACGAGGGTAGCGACCCGTTATGGCATGGTTGCACCAAGCACACTACGTTATCTGCAGTGGCGACATTACATAACATCAAGGCTGATCATAACATGAGCCATGAGTGTTTTGAGTCGCTCTTGAAGGCCATTAAGAGTATGTTGCCTAACGATGAAAAATTGCCCAATAACTACTACTACTGTAAGAAAATGGTGAAGAAGTTGGGTCTTGGATACCAAAAGATCGATGCATGTCCGAACGATTGCATGTTGTTTTATAAGGAAAATGAACAAAAGACAAGGTGCACGTTTTGCAGTCATGATCGGTTCAGGCCAAATAAAGAGGGTGTGACTACAAAAAAGACAAATATACCTTTTAAAATTTTAAGGTATTTTCCAATTACGCATCGGCTAAAAAGGCTGTACATGTCTTCAAGAACAGCTGAACATATGACTTGGCATGCGAAATCTCCAGCTAAAGATGGAGAATTTAACCATCCCGCAGATGGGCAGGCTTGGAAAGATTTCAACTTAGCACATCCTGGGTTTGCATTGGAACCTAGAAATGTGAGGCTTGGCTTGTTCACTGATGGATTCAACCCGTTCGGCTACTCAGCTGTTCCGTACTCCTGCTGGCCTGTGATTGTTACTCCGTACAACTTGCCTCCTTGGATGTGTATGAAACAACCATACTTGTTTCTTTCACTCGTGATTCCTGGTCCCAAGAGTCCTGGAAAGAACCTAGATGTTTACTTGAGACCTCTTATAGACGAGTTGAAAGTATTGTGGGAGGATGGAGTACAGACTTGGGATGTTTCCACGAAAATAAATTTCAACTTGAGGGCAGCGGTTATGTGGACTATAAGTGATTTCCCTGCCTATGGTATGTTAGCTGGATGGAGTACACACGGGAAGTTGGCTTGTCCGTATTGTATGGAGCATACAAAGTCTTTCAATCTATCAAAAGGTCGAAAGCCTTGCTGGTTTGACTGTCATCGTCGTTTCTTGCCGGTAGACCACCCGTTTCGGAGAAATAGAGAACACTTCAGGAAAGGGAAAAGTAGAGAATGATATGCCTGCACCGCGATTGTCGGGGACGGAGATGCGTGACCGTGTGATGAACCTACCAGTCATCCCATTCGGTAAGATTGTTGCCTCAAACATAATCAATGGGTTTGGCGAGTCTCACAATTGGGTTCGGAGAAGCATCTTTTGGGAACTGCCTTATTGGTCTACAAATTTGATTCGTCATAATCTAGATGTGATGCATATTGAGAAGAATGTGTTCGACAATGTGTTTAACACCGTGATGAGTGTTTCGGGCAAGACGAAAGATAATGATAAGGCACGTTTGGACATGAAAGATATTTGTAAGCGGCTTGGATTAGAACTTTATGATTCTCCTAATGGTCGGATGGTCAAACCGCATGCAAGGTACACATTGTCCAAAAAGCAAGTTGAAGATGTGTGCACATGGATTAAGTCTCTGAAACTACCAGATGGATATGCCTCAAACATTGCAAGGTGTGTCACAGGTGGAAAATTACAAGGGATGAAGAGTCATGACTGCCATGTGTTCATGGAGAGACTCATGCCTATAGCATTTCGGGACTTGCTTGATAAACCAATATGGGATGCTTGGACTGAACTTAGTCGTTTCTTCAAAGACATATGTTCAAAAACGTTAAACGAAAAGGACATGTCTGTACTTGAGAAGAACATCATTGAGATCACGTGTAAGCTTGAAAAGATATTCCCACCTGGTTTTTTTGACTCCATGGAGCATTTGTAAATCCATCTACCCTATGAAGCTCGTGTTGGTGGTCCAGTTCAATATAGATGGATGTACCCTTTCGAGAGGGTGATGGGAAACCTTAAGAGGAAGGTGAAGAATAGAGCTTACGTCGAGGGGTCGATATATGAGGCATACAGTTTCGATGAGATATCTATGTTTGTCTCAGACTATTTTCCCGACGAAGTCTTGACAAAGGCCAATCGAGTCCCGAGACATGATGATGGGGGCAATGTTGATCTAAATGGTCGACTTTCTGTATTTGGTCTACCGGGTCGCGCTTATGGAAAAGGGAAGCGTATATTCCTCTCTGAGAAAGAATTACATGTTGCACATACTTACATTCTTCTCAATTGCGAGGAGATTGACAAATTTGTGAGGTATACGAGCTCAGTCATATTTATTGGACCTATATCTTAACCTGCAATGTTGGGATATTTATATGTTAATGTTTATAATCATGTATAGATCATACGATGACGAGTTAAAAGCAACTGAGCCCGGCATCACTGATAAAGATATTCAACTCAGTCGTGATAAAAAATTTGTACTTTGGCTAAAAGACAAAGTAAGTAAATTAAATTAAGCACGACATATATAGTATTAATTTATGAATTCATTTAATTTAGTCGAATTTTTGTAGGCTCTTAATGAGGGAACGATTCCTCCAAATGTACAAGTCCTAGCTATGGGCCCAGACAGGGACCAAGTCAGCCGCAATGGTTACAAAATAAATGGTTGTGAGTTTCATACAAAGGCATATGCTCGCGGTAAAAGAACAACTAACACTGGAGTGTGTGTTCAAGGTGATTGTTACAATGAGCTTGGTCGTGCCTTTTATGGGGAGTTGGAGAAAATCATGGAGTTGTCGTACAAGGGTACTTATGGGGGACAGATTAACTTGTTCAAGTATCGTTGGTTTGATTCAGAAAAAGGGATACGTGTCGATCGACATGGAATCGTGGATATTGACATCCATAGGTCCACGTACGTTAACGCACCATTTGTGTTGCCAACTCAAACAGTACAAGTTTATTACACTCCTAGTCCTGTTAGGAAAAGGGATAGACCGCCTGCAGATTGGCAAGTTGTAATTCATACTCCTTCGCGCAGTCGTGTTCAATTAGTAGACGGGGAGTTCTATCAAGAGGAGATCTTACATAGACCTCCTGTAATAAATGTGGAGGACAATAATGAACTAAACCAGTTAGAAGGTGGAGATGAACCTGATGAATTGGATCCCGTGTCACTTGCTATACCAGATGACATTGATACTGAAGAGGAAGAGTTATTGACTGACACAGAAACTGAATCTGAATCTGAAGAAGATGATGGTTATGAATCTCCAATACATATACGAAATGATTCTGACTCAGACAACGATTATAACTAAAATGTATGTTTAGTTTTACTTGTATTACATACAATTACATATATACATGCTCTCTATATCCTTGTCATGTTTATGTACCTTTCATTTATAGTTGTCGTAGTTAACTATTTCATACAATTACGTGTCATTATTGTCATTTCATTTGTATATGTAATGTCATATAACTTATAATAACATCTTGAATTTGTAATTTATAGATGTCTTCTGAAGCAGCGCAAAGAAAGCGCGGCTTGGGTCGGGGGCCTAATCATATCCCGAAGGCCCCGGCTAATCCGGATGACCGGATTCTTATACAGATTAGACCTCCTCCTGATAGCACGTACGTTATCAACCTATTACATATAAGCATTTTATATTACCAAGCTCGTACTTATATACTAATGTAAATTACTTTAAATAGTATAATAAAATTAATAAGTTTTAATAAAAATTGTTGTATATTGTAGTGATTTCCAAGATACCAAGATTGTCAAGTGCATTTCACAGTTATGCTTACAGAACTGGCCTACGCCAGTAATTACGTGGGCCGCAACACCTCTCGCCCACAAGGATGCAGTGTGGGCTGAATTTCAGGTAATTTTTGTTAATTCTGACAGATAATATAATTAGTGCAATAATATTGTGTACTAATGTTGGATTATATTATCACTGTCTTAACATTATTATTGTTGTTTTATTTGCAGAAGCGGTATAGATGGGACGACGCACAATCTTCAGTAGTACAGACATTGTTTTGGCAAAAGTGCGCCGTCCGAACTAAAGATAACTTGAATAAGGAACGGCAGAAAGCCCTGCATAATGCACAGATCGACCATCCAGGGGAGGGTGAACAGTATATGCACGAACATAGCCCTTGGTGGTGCACGCAGCCTATATGGGCTGAGATGTGTGAGCAGTGGCGCGCTGAGAGCTGGGTGAAAAGACGCAAGACTGCCGCCACTAACAGAGCCTCAGGACCACCTGAAGGCGACAAGGCAAAAGGCACATATAGGGGCGGCAGTATATCTCAGTTACAGCATATTGCTGCACGGGTACGTATTTTGCAAATCTCAATAATTAGTTTTAGTATGTCGCATGTTTACATATTAATATACGAGCATGTTTTATAGGAGGCTTAGTCTCAGGGGCAGTCTATTAATTGGCTAGATGTGTATGTGGCCACCCGCGATGGTTTGCCTGAGGCTGTGCAGTTAGCGGTAATTTATTTTTATAACTTTGATATGTTTCTAAATTGTTACGTCATTCTTAAGCATTTTATATTTATGTTTAACTATTATATTTTAAACATGTTGACAGGACACTTATAAGAGCCTAATGAACGAGCGATATCCTGAAGGCACCCCGCGACCGCCGATTGATCAAGAGCTATGGGAAAGGGCGTCAGTTGTGAAGAAGAATTACGTGAAAGGCCAAGGACAACGACGACGACCGACTATCAGTGGCACAGGTAGCTCTGGTAGTCAGTCTACTCAGTCCTCATGTCATCCGGCGCTGCACACTCCTGCTGACTATGTGAGAGCAATATGTCAAGATCGAAATCTTCTTCTCACACTTGGCAGGCATCTGCAGTCTCTGAGTCCTGAAGAGTTAGCAGATGCAGTGGCGAGAGCAGCACAACATGATCAGGATGAGGATGAGGTACTCTTGTCATTATTTAGTTTTATGTTTAGATTTATATGAACGTAGCTTTGCATGTTTAGTTTAGCTTTACATTCAATAATACATGTTTAGTTTAGCTTTTTGTTTTTATATTTAACTTTCATACCAGTATCAATATATATACTATATATTTAATATATTTTATTCTTTTGTTGCAGCCCCATTTGGACGATATTTGATGCGGCCCAGATATTTGTATTCTCTTGATCTTTATTTGTTCTACATTTGTATTATTCTTTCCTTTTTACCAACTGAATGTACGGACATATTTATATTGTACGTTATGACATTTGTATATAAATTTTGGTCGAGACGGTACTTGTTTATGTTTATACGTGCGTGGATGTTTATATATATTGTGTTGGTCTTATTGTAATGGATCGATGGATTTGTATGGATGCTAGTTTATTTTTAGATATTACTGTATGTTGGGATATAAAGCAGGTACAAAACAGATTTTGTTTTTTGGGAAATCAACAAAACAGGCAAAATAATTTTAAAAAAATTTTAGTATCAGCGACCGCGTGCGGTCGCTATTACCTTTCAGCGACCGGAAACGAATTTTTTTTTTTTAATTAGCGACCGCTTCCGGTCGCTAATACCGGTCGCGGACATGTGACTCCACGTCACGCTAAATGCTGACTCGACCTGACACAAACTGGCGACCGGCTCCGTCGCTATTGTCGGTCGCTGATAATGCGGTCGCTGATGTTGGTCGCGGATGTACAGCTAGCGACCAGAAAATCTGCGACTAGTATCAGCGACCGTATCCGGTCGCTGATAGATATCGGCGACCGCATGCGGTCGCTAATAGGCGGTCGCAGATAGCTGTTTTTGTTGTAGTGTACAATATAAAGAGAGCCCTCTATCACTAAGCTATCACTTTTAACCTATTAATGAATATACTAAATTGCATACATTTACAAATATCATTTTTTTCTCTATAATTCTATTTATCGTTTTCTTATGTTTGAAATTTGAAACATACGATATGACACTTAGAGTTAGATTTTCATAAATATATGTGGTAGATTTATATATATTAGTGTTGTGGCTGAATAATTTTATGTATGAGTGTGCTAGAATTTACTAAACTCAGTGAGAGGTAATGCATATTTAACTAGTAAGATACTCTTAATTTAACACTGTCCTTCAGATTCGGTCAACTAATTAATCGAAATTGGTCAGACAATTAAAGAACAGAATGAATAGTTTTTCTATGGGTCTTTTTGTCTTTGACTAAGGACTTCAATATTAAACAATTAATTAAAAAGCTAACTGACTTTAGTTGGAGTACTTATTGATTTATAGTTAGAGTTAAGTTAAACTACAACTACCAAGCTATTGAACTAAAATCAGTTAAGTTATCATATCTGTTGATTAAATGGTTCTGGTTAAGTTAGCATGCACCATGTTGGGAATCTGCATGAGATCGTTAAGCTCATTATCATATGGGGGAGAATGTTATAAGATCTGCATGTGATTACCATTATTCATTATATGTGATTTGATTGATGACAAAATGATAAGAAGAACATTCATACTGATAAAGCCTTGTAAAATTCTTAATGAAATATATGTACAAAGACTTAGAATTAAAAGATCAAATATGTTAGGTTGATCTAAGCTGAATGAATATCTATCTGATCAAAACATGTTTGTAACATTAGGTATTGTAAAGTCCTTAAATGAATATGATGTACAAGGACTTAGAATAGAAAAAGATCAAACTTGCTAGGTTGATCTTATGAACTGTAATGATATATGTATAAACAAGGGTCAGACTGAACGTAGAGCACTGCACTGACTAAGTGAAGGATCGTAGAGCAGTCAGCCATCTTCGCAGAGTCAAGTATGTCATCACAGAGTTTTCCAGGTAAACGTAGAGTAAAGCCCAACTGATCGTAGAGTTCTCTCGGCAGAACGTAGAGCTCTCTCTCTCTCTCTCAGCAGATCGTAGAGCTGTCTCGGCATTGCAATGCTAAAATCCCAAGATCGTAGAGTCTGCCAGACAAGCACAGTAAAAGGCTCGGCAGATAGTAGAGCTCACTCGGCAGCACTCTCTTGGCTTCGTAGAGTTGAGGCCAGACACAAGCACAACTCACTCTTGAAATCGTAGAGTGAAACAGGTACACCGCAGAATGAAGGGCAGCAAGGTACATTGTAAAGTTTCCCATGTCAACGCAGAGCTTGCAAGGCAATCGTAGAGTATGGCTCGGCAGAACAAGGGGCTTACTCAGGATCATAGAGTGCGCACTGCAAAAAGGAAATTGGTGTGCTAATATGGGTTCGTAGAGTCAGTCCAAGTCAGCCACTCTACGACTCTTATGAACAATCTGCAACCAAGCAATAACGTAAAGCAGTCTCTGGTGAAACACCCAAAGTTAAAGTAGCAATCTTCATAAAGATATCTAAGTAAGCTGAGCATGAGCTATCAGACATACAAGATCTCTGAGCGCAACCAAAGCATCAAGCCTTAACAGAGATCACAGAACAACTCAAGCAACCACTCTACGATTTATCAAGACTCTATGACCTGCACCAAGGACAAAGTCATAGAGTAGGAAAGCAACAGCAAGATCAAGTGATCGTAGAGTAGAGCCTAAGACAAAAGAGGCACTCTGGCAGTCTCAGCAAAGCAACAGAAGATCATAGAGTAGTACTCTATGACAAGACATAAGAGAGAAAGTCTGAAGATTAAGTAGAGCAGTCCTCTACATCAAAAGTGCTACAGCATCAGAAGATCATAGAGCAGTCCTCTATGACACAGCAGTAGGGCCAACACCTGAAGAACATAGAGCAGTCCTCTATGATAAGCATAACTGCAGCAATGGCTCAACGAAGATCACAATACTATGCTCTGAGAATAAAAGGCTAAATGGAGATAACAGAGCATAAGGGAGCATAAACTGCAGTATAGTAAGAAGCACATTAAAGCGTAATACAAGTGCAGATAGCCACTCTACGAACTCCAAGGCAGTACAAGGCCACACTAAAACGAGCAACCAAACTCTACGATCAAAGGCAACAGACTTCAGTCTGAAGCAAGCAGTTAACTCTACGATCAGAAGTAACAGGCTACACCCCAGTTGATCGTAGAGTAAGTAAGTGCTAACAAGGATTAAAGATATCAGAACACTTAGGGTTACTATCCCAAGATGAGCGGCTGAGTAGATAAAGGAGTATAATAAGAAACCACTCTGAGTGGGGCTCAAACAGCCATGTCTGCTGCAGTCAACAAGCAGCTCATGTGACTCCACTATCTTGGTACCAGTTAATGGATGCTGACTCAGCCATCACTAGCTGACTTAAGGAAGTAAAATATTCAGTGGTACAATAAACAAGTTCGCAAAAAGTAAGTCTCTAACGAAAAGAAGTGCAACGGGACGATATCAACAGCAAGCTTCTAACGGGAAGAAAATGGAGATCTACATAATAGAAAATTGTATTCGAATTGCAGTGTATGTGTGTAGTGAACGAGAGCAAGAACACTGACTGGATAAACAGCTAAGAGGTTCACTACAATATGAGAGGTATACCGAAGGGCTGGCATATGAGCTAAGAGTCGAATGACCAAGAAGCCAAGAACAAGAGTGACCAGATCTAGAACGGACAACTCTATGATCAAGCGAGGAACACTATGACCTGAACAAAAAAAGAACTGACTTGGAAAGGTCAACCAGTGTTCATTTAGAGTGATCATCTGCATATGCTATGTACCAGAGGAAGGAAAGGCTTCAACGACCATCATCATCAGCATCCAGAAGAAGATCACAAATGGCTGTCAAGTACTTGAAGATGAAAGAAGATCAAAGTTCATCTTGGCAGCATAACCCAACAAACAATCAACACACCAAAGAGGGTGGAGCGTCCTTGTCTTAAGTGACTAAACAAAGTCAAGTCTGCTGGACTTGTTGAGTACCAAAAGGGTAAAAGAGATTCTAAGGCTGTTGGTCTTAGTCTACAGGATTCCAAGGCTGTTGGCCTTAAAGAATTATTTGTGAACTGGGTTTCCAAGTCTGCTGGACTTGAAGAGGGTAATAGGATCCTTGTCTGAGGGACTAAAAACAACTCATGTCTGCGGGATTCAAGAGTGGTCAGAGGATCCATGTCTGCGAGACTTGAGGAGGGCCATAGGATCCTTGCCTTAGTGGCTAAAAACAACTCTTGTTTGCTGGACTTGAGGAGGGCGGAGAGTTCTTCTCTTTGCAACTAAAATAATTAGTGGATTCCTACTTGTTGAAGTAGAAGAGTGGAGTAGGAGTTATTCAGTCTCCGAACCACTTAAAAATATCTTGTGTCTTTTACTTTATGTCATTTACCTTATGCACATTAACTACTATACCTGCCGTCAACCATGCTGTAGATTTGACGATTGAACTATTATTATGTTTACATCTTTGAAGGGGTTATTAAAGTATATTCTGTTGTGCATGAATGGATTCATAACTGTTATATTTTCATGAGTAAAATGAAATTTTTTTGTAAAGAATCTATTCAAACCCCCTCCCTTCTAGATCCCTATTGTGTCCCCAAGAACCAACAATTAGTATCAGAGCGGGTTCTCATGAATATGTTAAAGCTCACGCTTTGAGTAGATCCATGACACAAATTTAGATCAGTTCTAAATCTCGGTATTGGTTGATAAGACAAAATGCAAATAAGCTAACAAGTTAAAAATTGTATGTGCAGGTAAATTATCCTAAGCTATCCAGGTTGTACCATGGGGTTAAACCAAAAAAAAAATAATCATCACCAGGCATGCTGATATCAATGAGCAGATCGATCATCTCATGAGGAGGAAATAGTTAAGATGCAACAAGAACGAAGATATTCTCCATTTAAAAAGGAATCTGCATCTCCACCTAAGAAGTTGTGAAATCCTACGAATGATGAAAAAGGAGATATCTAAATGATAATGTGTCATCATCAATGCACTTACAACGATGACTCCATAAGCTTCTCAACTAACATATGACATTTCCCTACTTTACAAAATATGAACCTAGTGGTTCATTCAAGCGTATCAATGACTATGGGATGTCATAACTAACTAAATGCAGAATTCAAAGATGTGCTCAATGTATCAGTCAATACAACACAATGAAGGAACAAATGATGATACCGGCAATGGCCTGAGGAATTAAAAATCATCAACCAACAAGGAAAGTGCATGATCGCTAGTAGCACCACTGACTGTCAAGAAATTGACATCAGTGAGGTATCTATCTCTGTCTCTCTAGAATGCCAATGTCTTTGACAGTTAAAATTTACTGCATGACCAAATTGCATGTCTTTGTACTTCAGTAGCATATCAAGAAATCATTTTTCACCCCAAAAGGAAAAAGAAAGAAAGTGAGAATAATGGTTTAATAATCACTTTGTTGTCTATCCATATTTGAGGTTGAAAATAAAGCTCTTGAGAAAAATATCTGAAGTCTTCACAAATAGAGCCATCTCCTATCTTGTTGCTAAAAAAGTAAAAATGTGCTCAAACTTTTTTGCAATTGCTGTTGTGTGTACTGATAAAAATCTATAATCACTTTGATATTGATAGTTTATTTGTAGATGTGGAAAACCAAGTAGGGATTGTATTTAGTAATTTCATCTCCTGTTATTTAACTCTATTGTTTAAGAGGTGATTGTGCTTAATGAGCTATTTACATCCTACCTTAGTTCTCACACCTTGCTTGATTAGTGATGCATTACTTCATGATCTAAGTCTTTGATAAGTCGAAGAGTGTAGTCATGCTTGTTGTTGTACATTGAAGGGTTGTAGAGACTGATCAACTATACGAACCATCTAGGTACAACTCACAGAACTGACCACTACTCTACTAAGGTTCAAACGCTTGGAACATAATAAAAGTAAGAACTTATCTAAGGAAAAGATTTGAGAATCCACATCAGTTCCACACATGGTCACTCTCACACACAATCTTATGCAACATGTTTAAATCATTATCACTTATAAGCTGCATAAAATGCAAATTGTGAAACCACAGTCTGAAAAGACACGAGCTTTCAAAAGAACTAACCCAGCAGGACCCAAAGAATATTGGGTACCAAGTTAGAAATTTACTTAACCTGCAGGTATCATGATTGCTCTATCCTTAATCAAGCACATTCAAGGAAGAAATTAGAAACGTATGATCTTTATCAACAAACTTTTGGCAAATAGCAAAGACTTGATTCTCCAGTGAGACTCCCTCAGAAGTTGGAGCTCAAATACAGTTCTTCAAGAACCAGGTCTTCATCAACTCTAAAATAGCAGCACAAGATAAGAGGGTCGTAGAGTAACTAGTGCTAAAGAGAATACTCTACGATCAAACGATAAAAGATCATATTCCTCTAAGATGAAAGTATCAACTATGGGAAGCGATAATCTGCTAAGTTCAGCAATGCTCAGTTAGAGGAGAAGTCAAAGAAAATTGAAGAGATGAAGATTATGAAGCCACAAGATGGAGAAAATGAAGAGAGTCACAAAGCTACAGCTTTTGGTACAATAGTAAGTGCTTGATCCTAACAAATGATATGTGAACATACTGGGTCAAGGAATCTCTAGCATATTAAGGAGCAGAACACCAAGTCCTCATTTGCAGATCTCGATTGCATCATGACTCAAGCAGTATGAGAAACTCCTATAAATACTAGGATTGACAACTCCATCATTCACAACCCATTCCCAGACTCAGAGTCTCAAAACTCTGTGGCTGATGAACCAAATGAATTCTCATTTCAGGTCTTAGAGTCTCTAAACTCTATGACTAACAAACCAAGTCAGCCAAACCATATTATTCCAAGTCGTAAAGTCACTATGATTGACATCATGATCGTAGAGTACATTGACTCTACGATTACATCCTATAAAACACTACTCCTATACATCATGTCTAACTAAACCCAAGGAGTACAGTGATGACATTCTATACACTATATTCAAACAGTCCTTCCTCAGATAAGCGCCTCAGAGACAAACCAAGTCCTAATTTTTAAACCTAGAGGCCTGCCTTTTCTGAGCTTCCTTAATCTTGTTGAAAGACTAAATGAGAATGCATCACTAACATTTCTCCAGAGCTTAAGATGTAAATGAAAGAAAGGAGAAACACTGATCCCTTAAAGAAGAGTTGATCAAGGGACTCTCTAGAAAAGAAAGAAGATGGTTCTAAAGGAAGGTCCTCATCAAACAGATAATTCAGTTCTACCACAGGATCAGATACAAGACATGAAGATTATCATTTCAGATGTCAAGAGAAAATGCGGTTCCTTCAAAAATTACTTATTCTAGAAAGAAGCCATTACAAGCCTAATTGGAGACTCTCTCTTCAAATACTGCACTCACTAAGATAAGTGCAAATCTGCATCTGAGCAGCAATAAGTGTGACCAAACTTTGTTCCCAAGAAATGATCGTAGAGTGAAAAGCAAAGACATCAACCCACTCTACGAATGGGCAAAGTTAATGGTCAAAAAAAGGACATGGCCACGTTCTTAGGCCAGAGTAACTGATGTGCAACAGTTATGGAAGTTACAACAGTATTGGCCACGTTCAGCAAATGGGTCTCCCACACATGTACTTGACAAAAAGTGAGAACTGATATAGGTTAAAATTCAAATACTGACGGTTGCTCTTTCCTATCAATTATCAAAATCGTTCCTCTCACAAAACTGTGCTGATCTCTCAAACCCTAAAAAAATCATCAAATCTTCAGCAAACTTACAGAGACTCCAAAACTCTTATTGCTTCAAATCTCTATCCACAGTCAAGTATTCTTCAACCCTTGTTATGGAAAATTGTCAAGTTATATCAGGTATCTAACTTGGTTTCGACAAATTTGGAGAATTAGATGAAAAATTCAAGGATATCCTTAAGATTGTGAAGCAAGCGGGATTCTCAAAATGTTTAGGATCGAACACCAAAATCTTCTCTGATCTTGTCAAGGAATTCTACCAGAATGCTGCAATCGATAGTGATGTTCTTTCTACAAAAGTTCGTGGAGTAAAACTGAAGGTAGATGCTGCAGAAATCAATCAATGTTTGGCATTTACCAACCAAGGTCTATCATCTCTAGAAGAAATCGATTCTGGTGAAGGCAATAAATTGATGGGCTATGTGAAGAATCCCCATCTGAAAGGAATAAAGAAAAAGGAATTCCCTGAGAAGTTCGAATTCCTAGCTGAGATTGTGGGTAAATGTATCCTATGTAAAGATACCGCCCATGATACTGTGAGTGATTTGCAACTGAAAATTATGACTGCTATTGTCATGAAGAGAAAGATAAATTTTAGAGCTATGATGTCTGATTGGTTAACCAAAGAAGTTAGGAAAGTGAAGGCCTCAGATAAACCTGTCTTAAAGGTTTACTATGGAAGGTTTTTAAGCATCACACTGAAGAAGAGGCTGAAAAATAAGATTGGGGATAATGAGGGAGAAACCCTAAATGTTCATAAGATCATGTCACCCAAATTATTTGACAACTAGAAGAAGAACCCTATGGTGAACAAGAGGTTGAGAATATCTGGTAGCAGCAGAAAAAGGAATTCAAAGTCAGGCAAAGGAAAAAGAAAAGCAAGTGCACTGAAGGATGAATCATCATACTCTGAAGAATCTTCGTCTCATGTGCCCATTCCCTCCAAATTACTCAAGAAGAAGGTGAAAGTTGAGGCAGCCCCAATGAAGAGTCCCTCTTTCTCCAAAGATGAATCTAAAGAAGAGAAAAAAGCATCCGAGGCACCTATGGCTAAGCCCTCAAAGAGGAGACAGAGTGCAAGATTAAAGCAACTGATGAAACTCCCAGGTCATAGTAGTAAAGAAGGAATTCCTGCAGTAACAGTTGATCTTGATGTTGATGATGAGGATGACAAAGTTGAAGCGGCAAAGATCAGTAAACATGTGGCATCTAGTAATGAATCCACTGAAAAGGATGCTACCACAGGTAATCAGAAAGTGAGAATGTAGCTATGTCTGCTAAAGAAAATCTCAATGAATCAACAGGAGATGATGATGACATGGAAGCAAGCTATGAAGAACAGTCAACTGGTGAGTCAGTTGAAAATTCAAAGGAAGTGACTATGAAGGAAACAAGTTCAAAGGGTAAGAGTATCAGAGAATCTGATATTGATAAAGGAAAGGAAGTAGAGGAGGATGATGAAGTACAATAGGATTCTGATTCTGAGAATAGTACATCAGAAAGCAACTTTAGCCCAACAGCCACAAGAATTCGAAGAAGGATAGTGCTGGAGGTCTGTGACAAACCAGGAACTGTGTTGCCAACAAGATGGATAGATCATGGCACCGGTCAAATCAAAGTTGTATTAATGACCATAGAGGATCTTCTTAACAATTTTCAAGACATTGAACTTGATCGAACTACAGTTCTATATGATCCTGACAGTGAACAACTGACATGGTTCTACCTATGGATGCTCTGGTTGAAGGCGATTAAATTTGGAGACACAAGTTTCATCAGCTGGTGTTACTCATAGTTTCCAAATCTAAAGATGATCTCTCAGAACTTTCCAAGAGTTCAATCTTTTCCAAAAATACTGATCAAGGATACTCAACATTTCAAAGTCTATCGTCATGCTGAAGGTATATACATTCCATACTATATGCTGGAAAACAGTGTTATAGGCAAATCAACAAGCCAGTTCGTAGAGTCAATGGTTGTGGAACCCCCTAACTCTACGACTGCAGCTTTCCAGCCTCAGCCAAATATCAAATTCCCTGACATCTCCACTGAAATACCCTCTGATATCCCTTCCTCATCCAACAAAGAGTTATTCGATATTGTCACCACTCTTGAAAATATTTACAAGAGTGAGAAACCCAAGTCAACTACCCCAATCCTTAAAGATTTCTTGATTGATCAAGAGTTGTTGAAAAACTCCGAAGAATTACTTGGAAAACTTTCCTCAATCACTAAAGCAGCAAAGAAGATGGCTAGAGGTGAAGACAATGAATTCTATAGGAAGTTGTAAGCCTCATTCACAGACATGTCCATAAAGCTTCATCAACGAGATCAGATATATCTCAAGTCAATTGAGCAGCAGAAAATTAAAGCTCTGAAACTCCAACAACAGAATGAGAGCTCTATTCAGACTCTGTCAGCAAAAGTGGAAAACCTCAGCCAGTCCCTCACTCAGCTAATGGAACTTGGCCAACAGGAGGTGAAAATGAAAGTTGATAATACCTCCTACTTAGTTGAACAGCTCATTACGCATGTTCAGTACCTCTCCCAAATGATTGATGACAAAAAGGGGGAGAAAAAGATGAAGTATAAAAAGGAGAAGAAGATGAAGCACAAAAAGAGGATAAGAGCTGGTATGAAAAGAAAGGAGCTGAAGAAGAACAAACATGAAGCACCAACAACTGAAGGGGAGCCAGGAGAAGCAGGGGATGAAGAAATAGCTGCAAGAAGTGAGGGGGAGCAAGTGCCAGAGAAGAATGCAGAAGAATAAGAATAAAGAAGCAGGTTAAAACAGTCACAAGGTACCATCAAGCAGTAGGTACATCTCTAATAAGCAAGGAGAAATTAACTGTCTCATGTTAGTAAGGATCTCCTTGTTAGATTAATATAGTTTGTGAACTGCATATGTTTAAATTTCATAGTATATTATAAATGTCTATCTTGAATGCACATCATTTCATTTATATCTCTTGGACTAGCAATACAGTGACTTACTGTATATTAAGCCACATCAGCACACATACATCTGCATGTATTGCTTGAATTGAATGTTATGCTATAAATGTTGTTGTCATCATCAAATAGGGGGAGATTGTTGGGAATCTGCATGAGATCGTTAAGCTCATTATTATAGGGGGGGAATGTTATAAGATCTGCATGTGATTACCATTATTCATTATATGTGATTTGATTGATGACTAAATGATAAGAAGAACATTCATACTGAAAAAGCCTTGTAAAGTCCTTAATGAAATATATGTACAAGGACTTAGAATTAAAAGATCAAATATGTTAGGTTGATCTAAGCTGAATGAATATCTATTTGATCAAAGCATGTTTGTAACATTAGGTATTGTAAAATCCTTAAATGAATATGATATACAAGGACTTAGAATAAAAAAAGGTCAAACTTGTTAGGTTGATCTTCTAAACTGTAATGATATATGTATAAACAAGGGTCAGACTGAACGTAGAGCACTGCACTGACTAAGTGAAGGATCGTAGAGCAGTCAGCCATCTTCGTAGAGTCAAGTATGCCATCACAGAGTTTGCTAGGCAAACGTAGAGTAAAGCCCAGCTGATCGTAGAGTTCTCTCGGCAGAACGTAGAGCTCTCTCTCTCTCTCGGCAGATCGTAGAGTTGTCTCGGCATTGCAATGCTAAAATCCCAAGATCGTAGAGTCTGCCAGACAAGCACAATAAAAGGCTCAACAGATCGTAAAGCTCACTCGACAACACTCTCTTAGCATCGTAGAGTTGAGGCCAGACATAAGCACAACTCACTCTCGAAATCGTAGAGTGAAACAGGCACACCGCAGAATGAAAGGTGGCAAGGTACATCGTAGAGTTGCGCATGTCAACGCAGAGCTTACAAGGCAATCGTAGAGTATGGTTCGGCAGAACAAAGAGCTTACTCAGGATCATAGAGTGCGCACTGTAAAGAGGAAATTGGTGTGCTAACATGGGTTCGTAGAGTCAGTCCAAGTCAGCCACTCTACGACTCCCATGAACAATCTGCAACCAAGCAACAACGTAAAGCAGTCTCTGGTGAAGCACCCAAAGTTAAAGTAGCAATCTTCATAAAGATATCTAAGTAAGCTGAGCATGAGTTATCATACATACAAGATCTCTGAGCGCAACCAAAGCATCAAGCCTTAACAGAGATAACAGAACAGCTCAAGCAACCACTCTACGATTTATCAAGACTATATGACCTGCACCAAGGACAAAGTCGTAGAGTAAGAAAGCAACAACAAGATCAAGTGATCGTAGAGTAGAGCCTAAGATAAAATAGACAATCTGGTAGTCTCAGCAAAGCAACAGAAGATCATAGAGCAGTACTCTATGACAAGACATAAGAGAGAAAGTCTGAAGATTAAGTAAAGTAGTCCTCTACATCAAAAGTGCTACAACATCAGAAGATCATAGAGCAGTCCTCTATAACACAGCAGCAGGGCCAACACCTAAAGAACATAGAGCAGTCCTCTATGATAAGCATAACTGCAGCAATGACTCAACGAAGATCACAATACTATGCTCTGAGAATAAAAGGCTAAATGGAGATCACAGAGCATAAGGGAGCACAAACTGCAGTATAGTAAGAAGCACATTAAAGCGTAATACAAGTGCAGATAGCCACTCTACGAACTCCAAGGCAGTACAAGGCCACACTAAAGCGAGCAACCAAATTCTACGATCAGAGGCAACAGACTTCAGTCTGAAGCAAGCAGTTAACTCTACGATCAGAAGTAACAGGCTACACACTAGTTGATCGTAGAGTAAGTAAGTGCTAGCAAGGATTAAAGATATCAGAACACTTAGGGTTATTATCCCAAAATGAGCGACTGAGTAGATAAAGGAGTATAATAAGAAACCAATCTGAGTGTGGCTCAAACAGCCATGTCTACTGCAGTCAACAAGCAACTCATGTGACTCCACTATCTTGGTACCAGCTAATGGATGCTGACTCAGCCATGACTAGAAGATTTAAGGAAGTAAAATATTCAGTGGTACAATAAACAAGTCTGCAGAAAGTAAGTATCCAACGAAAAGAAGTGCAACGGGAGGATATCAACGGCAAGCTTCCAACGGGAAGAAAATGGAGATCTACATAACAGAAAACAACATTCGAATTGCAGTGTGTGTGTGGTGAACGAAAGCAAGAACACTGACTGGATAAACAGCTAAGAGGTTCACTATAATATGAGAGGTATGCCGAAGGGCTGGCATATGAGCTAAGAGTCGATGACAAAGAAGCCAAGATCAAGAGTGACTAGATCTAGAACGAACAACTCTATGATCAAGCGAGGAACACTATGAGTTGAACAAAAAAAAGAACTAACTTGGAAAAGTCAACCAGTGTTTATTTAGAGTGATCATCTGCATCTACTATGTACCAGAGGAAGAAAGGGCTTCAACGACCATCATTAACAGCATCCAGAAGAAGATCACAAATGGCTGTCACAAATGGCTGCCAAGTATGTGAAGATGAAAGGAGATTAAAGTTCATCTTGGCAGCATAACCCAACAAACAATCAACTCACCAAAGAGGGTGGAGCGTCTTTGTCTTAAATGACTAAACAAAGTCAAGTCTGCTGGACTTGCTGAGTACCAAAAGGGTACAAGAGATTCTAAGGCTGCTGGTCTTAGTCTACAGGATTCCAAGGTTGTTGGCCTTGAAGAGTTCTTTGTGAACTGGGTTTCCAAGTCTGCTGGACTTGAAAAGGATCATAGGATCCTTGTCCGATAGACTAAAAATAACTCATGTCTGCGGGACTCAAGAGGGGTTAGAGGATCTGTGTTTGTGGGACTTGAGGAGGGTCATAGTATCCTTGCCTTAGTGGCTAAAAATAACTCTTGTCTGCTGGACTTGAGGAAGGCGCGCGGAGAGTCCTTGTCTTTATGACTAAAACAATTAGTAGATTCCTACTTGTTGAAGTAGAAGAGTGGAGGAGGAGTTATTCAGTCTCCGAACCACTTAAAAATCTTCTGTGTCTTTTACTTTATGTCATTTACCTTGCTGTAGATTTGACGATTGAACTAAGATTATGTTTACATCGTTGAAGGGGTTATTAAAGTATATTCCGCTGTGCATGAATGGATTCATAACTGTTATACTTTCATGAATAAAATGAAAAAGTTTTTTAAAGGATCTATTCAATCCCCTCCCCCCTTTTTAAATCCCTATTGTGTCCCCAGGAACCAACATACCACAACCACCAATGTCGTATAGTATAACTAATCAACTATAATACTTATCTATTGATTAAATGATTATATTCAATTGAGCATGGAATTCAAGTGAGATATAACCAAGCAATGTCAGATAATTGATTATATACCAATTATAACAACTATAAAACAAATTCAAACTTTCTTATCTGTTGATTAGCAAATTACAGTTAATAGCATATACAAAATATAACCACTAATTCCAGATAGTTAAGTAAAAACTTGGTAATAATTGCTAGCTTTGTTATAAATTTTACAACGTTGATCAATACACCATTGGCAAAGTGCAAAACAATGCAACAAATATCGTATGAAGGTCTGGATGTAAGAAAACAACTAGAATTGAACATACAATTAAGTCCAAGTTGACATAACAAGTTGCAAATCTAATAAACTACCTAATTACAATAATTAACTAAGCCAAGTGTTGGATAACAAACTAATTATTGTAGAATTAAGCTAAAAGTTATTGGAAAAATTGAATGTTCTGAACTAGATGTGTGTGTTGCACGCAAAATAGACTTCCTCTATTTATAAAGCTATTGGAAAGTTGTTGCATCGACTTAACTTCCCACTTAGCCAGGTTCCCTTGAATTTCGGCTCACTAACCCATTTTTTGCTAGAGCCTTAAATACCTGAACGTGACCCTACCACTTGCTTAATTAGAGTGAACGTGGGTCTTTTTATTTTCTTGTTATATCTATTTGACCAGTTCAAACTCGTCTTCACCTAATCCCTTGATTCTTCGCCTAGTTAGATACTCTTATCAAAACGTCATTAGTTAACTCCAGAACTTCAGTCACGTCTAATTAACTAAAATAAACACTTAATCGAAAAACATCTAACCTAAAACCTGAATTTTGGGATTTGAATGTAAACAATTAGTTAATTGAAATTTTCCTTGTGTTCATTTTTATTTACCTTTAGTTTTTCTATCCCAAGCTTTTCCATATCCCAAACATAAATGCAGTTTTTGCTGTTTAATTTTATCTTTTTTCATTATTGTGGGAGTCGGTTTTCTCCTTTCAGAAGCATTAATTCTCTCTATGTAGAGAATTGTTTTCATTTTCGGTGATAGCGATCACAGATGTGCTAATTGGATGCGAGATGCAGCATGTCTCCAACAGTTATTTCCTAATTATTTTATTTTTTAACTCATATTATTAAAGTTTGTAATTCAGATTTCAATTTTGGATAAGGTAGATGTTTCCATCTCTATATATCATACATGTAATTCTTATTTTTTTAATTGAATGAATTAATCTTCCATGACATTATTCTCGGGGTTTATCAAAAAGTAGGGGAAAAAATCAATATGAATAAGATTAAATTGTCTGATGATGAACCAAATACAAATTAAAATAGATGAAAAAGTAACTAATAGGTGGAATAAAAATGAGTAGAAGCATCAATATAAGAATTTTATAAAAGGTGATACCATCAATGGTTTGATCCACCAAAACTACCTACCATTAGACATCATACCATTACCAAATACTTTAATTAGTTGTAGGTTTACATAATCTAAAGTAGTAATTAAATAAAATTTTGGATTAATCAAACCTAATTTTTTTTATCCGAAAGAGACTACTATAATTAATTAAGTTTCTAACAAAACATTTATGATTGAAATGCTTTAGTTATAAAGGATTTGAAATTGTTCTTCCCTGCATATAAAAAAATTAATTAATTCGAATTCTTTTGCTAATGCTCATTATGTTCATAAGAGTGAATTACTGAATTTTAATTTTGAGTATGGACTTTTGGACATGGTCAAAATGAAAATCTTCGTGAAACTTGAGTAGAGTTTAAAAGAATAGGTGATATTATTTTTCAAGCGCCACAAATTCAACTATTATACAGTCAAAAGATCTATATTTAAAAGCACTGCATTTCATCCAACCACATCGTACAGCTCAGTAAAACTAAATTAATTTTACGAGATCGAGATAAATATTTTAAAATGAATGCAGTGAATGATGAAATGTTGAAAAACAAATCTTGTCAATAATGAAAATTTATCATATCATGTAATATTGTAATTAACTTTAATATCTAGTAAAACTCTAACTTAAACAATTACTAACTTTTCTCCGTAATTTGTGAATAAAAAAACACCTGACATGTTAGTCTTAAAATAAATTTAAAGCAAGTTGTGTCAGCTTTGTATTATATTATATTATATAAATTTGATAATTCGTGTAAAGTATGAATAAGTTTTAAAAACGATTTATCAAGATTTATCAGGCAAATTTTAAAAATGACATATTTAAGACAGTGTTTAATAATAATAATAATAATAATAATAATTTGTTAAATTTCAAATCAAGCCATTACAATATATCAATTTTAATTAACATAATGGATATTTTTTACATTTTACAGTCATATTTTTTTATAGATCGTCGCTTGCGCGACGTGCGATATTATATTTGATATAATCAATTTGTTCTTATATTTATATGATACTGTTGTTCCGGAAGATATTTCTACCACTAAAAAATTCAAAATTAGTGCATCATACTTATTTCTGACGGAAATAATTCGGTCGGGATTAGAATTTTGTCGACGGAATATTCTCTCAGAAATATTTTCCTTGAAAATATATTAATTCTAACGGAATTCGTCAAAAATGATTATCATTTTTAGGCGCCAAAGTTCCTGTTAGCGCGAAATCTATTCTCGACGGAATGACACAAGTTTCCAACTAAAAATTCATCAGAAATAACATATGACCGGGAGAATTATTTTCGAAGGAATTTCGTCGAAAATAAATTAAAATCCTGCAACAAATATCGTATAAAGGTCTGGATGTAAGAAAACAACTAGAATTGAACATACAATTAAGTCCAAGTTGACATAACAAGTTGCAAATCTAATAAACTACCTAATTACAATAATTAACTAAGCCAAGTGTTGGATAACAAACTAATTATTGTAGAATTAAGCTAAAAGTTATTGGAAAAATTGAATGTTCTGAACTAGATGTGTGTGTTGCACGCATAATAGACTTCCTCTATTTATAAAGCTATTGGAAAGTTGTTGCATCGACTTAACTTCCCACTTAGCCAGGTTCCCTTGAATTTTGGCTCACTAACCCATTTTTTGCTAGAGCCTTAAATACCTGAACGTGACCCTACCACTTGCTTAATTAGAGTGAACGTGGGTCTTTTTATTTTCTTGTTATATCTATTTGACCAGTTCAAACTCGTCTTCACCTAATCCCTTGATTCTTCGCCTAGTTAGATACTCTTATCAAAACGTCATTAGTTAACTCCAATAACTTCAGTCACGTCTAATTAACTAAAATAAAACACTTAATCGAAAAACATCTAACCTAAAACCTGAATTTTGGGATTTGAATGTAAAACAATTAGTTAATTGAAATTTTCCTTGTGTTCATTTTTAATTACCTTTAGTTTTTCTATCCCAAGCTTTTCCATATCCCAAACATAAACTGCAGTTTTTTGCTGTTTTAATTTTATCTTTTTTCATTATTGTGGGAGTCGGTTTTTCTCCTTTCAGAAGCATTAATTCTCTCTATGTAGAGAATTGTTTTCATTTTCGGGTGATAGCGATCACAGATGTGCTAATTGGATGCGAGATGCAAGCATGTCCTCCAACAGTTATTTCCTAATATTTTATTTTTTAACTCATATTATTAAAGTTTGTAATTCAGATTTCAATTTTGGATAAGGTAGATGTTTCCATCTCTATATATCATACATGTAATTCTTATTTTTTTAATTGAATGAATTAATCTTCCATGACATTATTCTCGGGGTTTATCAAAAAGTAGGGGAAAAATCAATATGAATAAGATTAAATTGTCTGATGATGAACCGAATACAAATTAAAATAGATGAAAAAGTAACTAATAGGTGGAATAAAAATGAGTAGAAGCATCAATATAAGAATTTTATAAAAGGTGATACCATCAATGGTTTGATCCACCAAAACTACCTACCATTAGACATCATACCATTACCAAATACTTTAATTAGTTGTAGGTTTACATAATCTAAAGTAGTAATTAAATAAAATTTTGGATTAATCAAACCTAATTTTTTTTATCCGAAAGAGACTACAAAAATTAATTAAGTTTTCCTAACAAAACATTTATGATTGAAATGCTTTAGTTATAAAGGATTTGAAATTGTTCTATCCTGCATATAAAAAAATTAATTTAATTCGGGAATTCTTTTTTGCTAATGCTCATTATGTTCATAAGAGTGAAATTACTGAATTTTTAATTTTGAGTATGGACTTTGGGACATGGTCAAAATGAAAATCTTCGTGAAACTTGAGTAGAGTTTAAAAGAATAGGTGATAATTATTTTTCAAGCGCCACAAATTCAACTATTATACAGTCAACAAGATCATATATTAAAGCACTGCATTTCATCCAACCACATCGTACAGCTCAGTAAAACTAAATTAATTTTACGAGATCGAGATAAATATTTTAAAAATGAATGCAGTGAATGATGAACTGTTGAAAAACAAATCTTGTCCAATAATGAAAATTTATCATATCATTGTAATATTGTAATTAACTTTAATATCTAGTAAAACTCTAACTTAAACAATTACTAACTTTCTCCGTAATTTGTGAATAAAAAAATTCACCTGACATGTTAGTCTTAAAATAAATTTAAAGCAAGTTGTGTCAGCTTTGATATTATATTATATTATATAAAATTTGATAATTCGTAGTAAAGTATGAATAAGTTTTTTAAAAACGATTTATCAAGATTTATCAGGGCAAATTTTAAAAAATGACATATTTAAGACAGTGTTTATAATAATAATAATAATAATAATAATAATAATAATTTGTTAAATTTCAAATCAAGCCATTACAATATATCAATTTTAATTAACATAATGGATATTTTTTTACATTTTTACAGTCATTATATTTTTTTATAGACGTCGCTTGCGCGACGTGCGATATTATATTTGATATAATCAATTTGTTCTTATATTTATATGATACTGTTGTTCCGGAAGATATTTCTACCACTAAAAAATTCAAAATTAGTGCATCATACTTATTTCTGACGGAAATAATTCGGTCGGGATTAGAATTTTGTCGACGGAATATTCTCTCAGAAATATTTTCCTTGAAAATATATTAATTCTAACGGAATTCGTCAAAAATGATTATCATTTCTAGGCGCCAAAGTTCCTGTTAGCGCGAAATCTATTCTCGACAGAATGACACAAGTTTCCAACTAAAAATTCATCGGGAATAACATATGACCGGGAGAATTATTTTCGAAGGAATTTCGTCGAAAATAAATTAAAATCCTGTTTCACTTAGCGGCGTCGCTCCTATTTTTCATTTTCATTTTCTTCCCTTCTCTCTCTTTTCGTTCGCCCCACCTCCGTTCCCTCCACCTCCGTTCACCACCTCCGGCATCCCTGATAGAATCGAATCACACACACACACACACACGATATACGAGTATAAAGAATCAACACAAAGATATATGTGGTTCCCCAAAACCGGGTACATCCACGGGAGCGGTGAACGAAGACTGTTTTATTAATTATGTTCGTGATACATAGGGTTATACTGTAAAAAGTATTTATAACTGCTACCTCTATTCCAACCCTAATTCGCATTATAGCCTAAATGCCCATAATGCCCTTATAACACAGTACCATACCGCGACACTAGCCATTTTCTGAGCTTCCCAGTTATGAGCCACAAGTTCCAACAGTCCTCTACCTCCAACAAAATCCAAACTCCCCTTCTCCCGATCCACCCCCTCTTCTCCCATCCTTGGCCTAGCTCCACCTGTTAATTTTTCTGCCATCTCCACTCTCTGTCATCTTTAGCTTGGCGGCGACCACCAGAGTTTGGGCTAGCTTGCAGCGACCTGAGTTGGAGCGGCACACCTCCGGCTCTTCATCTCTTCACACGACGACTTGGAGCACAGCAATACAGGTTCTATAATTGTTGCAATTTTATTTTTTTTGAAATGTCATGTATTGTGCTATATATCAAACTGGTTGTTAATTAATTGAAGTATATTACACTTAATTATAGAAAATCTAAATATGCATAAATTAATTTAAGGGTAGGTTGTCTGTAGCTGTAGGCCGAATTTGTTCACCTGCTCTATTTTATCTGTTCATCTCATAATCTGCAATTAGCCCTAATCTGTATAATTTTGCACTTGAATCAGTTGGCATAATCTACAGGTTATATGTGTTTGCACTTGAATTAGTTGGCATAATTTTATTTTTTTGTTAATGTATGTTTATGAAACTACCTAATTATTTTGAATGTGATTGAGATTATGTTTATGGTATCAATTTTTGCGTGGTAAATTGATGTTATTATTTCTGACGAAATTTCCATGGACATTTGTTCGGATGAGATAAAGATGCAAACCCATCAGGGCCTCTTTGCTAGAGTTACTGAATAGGAAATAAAACAGTGCATGCAAATAAAATAAAATAAGTATCATTATAATATAATCAAATAAATTATAATATTATAATTAAATAATAATTAAATTAAATTAAAATAGATTAAATTAAATTAAAATAAAATAAAATAAAATTAATAACAAATAAAATAAAATATAAATAAAATAAACATAAAAATATATAAAAGTAATAAAAAATAATTTAAATTAAAATAAATTAAAAATAATTAAATAAAATATAATATAATAAATATAATATAATATACTATAATACAACATAATAAAATAAATTAATAACAGATAAAGTAAAATAACTTAAATATATATATAAAGTAATAACAAAAAAATTAAATAAAATTAAATAAAAAATAATTAAATAATGTAAAATATAATAAATATAATATAATATAATATAATATAATAAATTAAATTAAAATAAAATAAAATAAAATAATAAAAAATAAAATAAAAATAATTTGACTGAAAGGAAAATACAGTACCTAGTTCCACTACTGAGTAAAATAAAATATAATAAACTAATATAATATAATAAAATAACATTAACTAAACTAAGTAGCAATAACATTAAATAAACTAAGTAGTATTTACTTAGTTTCCACTACTAAATAAAAGAAAAATATAAATAATATACTGTAATACAAAAAAATAAACAAATGAAAATTATAAATGTTTGGTACGCATTTTGTTTAGTTTACCACAACTAAAATAAACTAAATATATGTGTATATAGTTTGCTTAGGAGCTTAGAAACTTGTTCGACATTCACTCATTAGGAGTGAATGTTGAATAATCTTCAGTCTGGGACTGTTCTTGAATGTTATGTCTTTCACTTAGGTTAGTACTAATGGCTTGAGTATCCTTTTTTTTAAGATTTTTCGGCTGGTTCTACATGTTCTCCAAGTGCATACTTAGATTAGGTTGTCTTGATCTATTTCGTATACTTGAAGACCATAAGGAGGTGCTGCCGAAATTTCTTTGAAACAGAAAAAATGTGCTCAAGGTGTTAGCACCAGTGAGGAGACGCATCTAGGAATGGGGTTGAAACCTAACCCCCGTAGACTGAAGATGAAGATATGTAGAATTAATGCATGGAGCACATACGATAATAATCCTGGCCTGATTGTGCATTTTGTTCAATTAAAGATGTACCAGAGGACCGAAATTGGATGTACCGTAGGATACCATTTCATGGGAAGGGATTAATTGTTGAGTACTGTGATGGTGATACAATCCTGATCAGACTCACATCAAACCTTAATAACTCAACTCAAGTCCCGGGAATTTATCAAGCGATTTTAAATATTTGGGCTGAAGTTTATTCAAAGATGCTTAAAATGGAGTTCAATTTAAGGCCAATTTTAATCAATTCATGTGACAATTTATATTCTAGCAAATTCGCATGGGGGCAACGGACATTCCAATTCTAATCAGCCAATCACGCGAGTTTCCTAGCATATTCAGGACTTAACATATTAGCTTCTTATATCATGTGGGTCACGCGATTTCCAAGTAGACAACTAGCTGATTTTGTTCTCCACGGATTAATGGGTTCCTAATAATTAATGGATTTCTAATTCCAAATAAAGTAAGGCTTCAGATTTCTAATTCAAATTTGGACGCGGATTTTCTTAATTATTAGGGTATTTTCAGCATGTTTTAGATTCCTAATGTAATTAGAATGTTTGATAAGTAGGATTTAGTTTCCTTATTGTTTATTAGTTAGGATTTGGTTTCCAAATTAATTTGGTAAGCTAGGATTTGATTTCCAGTTGATTTTATAATTCCTATTAGGATTAGGATTACTTTTGAGTAGTATAAATAGGGGACATAGATGATGTACTTGATACACTTCAATCAGATTTATTCAATACAATTATTTGTGAGATTATTCTCTACTTTGGTTCTTTGAAGAATTCCTAGGTTATTTCTAGTTTTTTCTTTGAGACTCAAATTTGACTTATCATACAACAATTACATAGTTGTGTGTGGCGTCTTCTACCGCACTAATCGTCGATTGTACCGAGATTACCGCTTACATATAAGCGAGGGGTCAAGGTGTCGTATGGTGTCTAATTCAACCAGATCTCTAAGGCGAGCAATGTACCAAGAATACCGTCTACATATTGGCGAGGGGTTAAGGTGTTGCAAGCTATCCACCGTTCAACTTTGCTAGAAAACGCTCCGGGCGACGACCACCTCTCACCGCAAGCGTGCCGTGGAGTCCATCATTTGGTATCAGAGCTAAGTTCCTAGCAGGTTACTTATCCTTATTTTTCGTGTTGATTATATATTGAAAAAAAAAATTCGTTAGCAAAAAAAAAAAAAAAAAAAATCGTTAGCAAAAAAAAAAAAAAAAAAATTCATTAGCAAAAAAAAAAGAAGTGATATTCGTGAGGAAAAAAAATTATTATTATTATTGTTGCAATTGCTTGGGTTTCATAAGTTCGTGATTATTGGGATCGTATTGAAGAAGTTATTATTTGATTCTATTGTTGGAATTTGTGAATTTTGAGGATATTGGGATTTCACTCAAGAGAATTTTAATTGGTGATCGTGAAATTTGGGTGGTTATTGTACGTCACACTTGTTATATTTTGTTTGTAATAAGTTCTTGTTGAATTGATAGATAAACTGTGATATTGTTTGGTGAATTCAAAAAGAACCTATTAGAGGGAATTAGAGTAGTAAAAGGCAAGAGTGTGAGATCAATTGAGGGTAAAAGCCTAATTGTGTGATACACGAGTGTTTTCATAATTGTGTGTTACATTGTTTGAGCGAAACACGTAAGGGAGTGTGTGAGGAAATTTTTCTTTATCTACTAACCTTTGTTTTGCAGCGAACATGTATAATTATGGTTAAGAAAATAATTATGAGTGGCAAAAGAGATCTTTTCAAGGAAGGCGTGATCCTGAAGCTTATTTGAGTTGGGAGGAAAGGAAGGAACGAGAGTTTGACTATCATAATTATTCCGAGTACAAGAAGTTCAAACTTGCAGTTCAAGATTTTTCTGATTATGCAGCTACATGGTGGGAATGAATTTGTGCGTAGCAGGGAAAAAGTAGGAGAGAGGGTATGGAGAGCGTCCGAGTATTGAGACGTGGGAAAGAGTTGAAAAACCGTGATGAGAAAGCGGTATGCTCCAGGACAACCTAGTAGAGCAAAATGAATGTGCAACTCCAAGATATGTCGATCAACCTTCAAGGCGTTTTCAAATTGGGATGATGAAAGGAAGGATCATAGGCATGGAGAATTCGCATCGGAGACAACCACGAGAACCACTCTTAAGGTGTATAGGGAACCAGTATTTTCTAAGGAAAACCAAAGAAGAAGTCATGGGATCATTTAGAGAGTTGGCGAGGCAACTACAAAATGCCCGACAGGCGCAAAAGGCGCTAGCCCAGCCGCAGGTGGAAGAAAGATGTAAGAGAACATGCAATCCAAGGAGAGTTGTTAGATTCCAAAAAATTGTTTTCGAGATGAAGTTCATGATTCAAAGAAAGAAAATACATGTGAAATTGAAACGGCAAAAAGAAAGTGAAAAGGAAATTGAAAAAAAAGATTGAGTGTGAAAAAGAAGAGTTGTGGAAAAAAAGAATGAAAAGAAACGAGAGAATAAAAAAGAATGAGAGTGAAAATAAACGAGAGAAAGAAACAGTGGAGAGTAAGAGTGAAAAAAGAGGAAGAGAGTGAGTTAGAAAGTGAGTTTGTATTTTGAAAAGCCAATGATTGTACATTCGTATAAGACGGCGCTTTTGAATACTAACAAGATTTAACTCTTCTTTGTCTAGTTTCTATTGTTTCTCTTATACAGGTGATTGAGGATATACCCCCGAGCTATCATTCCGTATCAGCCAGCTTGTAGTAATTTTCGAGGAGACAACGGAGTTACAACGACAGTTTTGGGAGAATTGATGGAGCCCATCTTCATCAAGGCGAGTATCGTGGGTGAAGACATGAGTTCGTGTGCTATTCATGAGATCATAGTACTTAAGGAGGATAAGACGTCTAGTTTGTGTTTTGCATCGATTTCGAATTGGTAAACAAGTATCGCTTTTATTTTCTTTACTTAGATAATAATGCTTGATAAATTGCATAGTGCTTATGTTTTATCTACGTTGGAAAATGACCATGTGGATGATATTAGCCTAATCAAATTAGCATGAGATATTGTGATAAATGGAAAGTTTTGTTAACACGTGAAGTGTATAGGTGGATAGTTATTTCTGTTAGATTAACTAATGCATCTAGTATTTTTCATGAGTTATTTAAAACATGTTTTACATGCTTCCATAGATAAATTTTTTGTCGTTAGCTATTTTGAGGGTAGAATCGTTTTTATCATAAACTATGGAGGATATTTGATATTTTTGTCGAGTTTAGTTTATGAGCATGCGTTATATTCTCATTGTCAATATTTCCTACTATCATTTAGTAAATTCTCATTGTCAAAGTGCATATCTTCGTAGAATTTATTCTAGTGATTATTGTGGGTATTTCTCGTTTTCATCGTTTGTGCTTGCATGAAACTCATTCTAGGGTTTTTCATTCACATGTTGAATTAGGTTTTCATGTTAATCAATCTTTACATGACATGTCGTTATTGATAATGGTAGTGATCATGGTTCTTCAGTAGAGAAATATTCATTGCATGATTTTCTATCATTTTGGTAATTTCTTTTCATTAGAGTTTTATTATCATTGCATGATTTTGAGAATGTTTTGTCTTGGATGGGAAGGAATTACTATCATTTGGTTTTGATTTGAAAAGTGTTTATCATCGGATTGGAAGTGAGATATGGTTATATATTCATGTCTAGTTAAATCATTTGGATTAACTAGTGCAATAAATATTTTCAAATTAAATCATATTTTGCATTCATTCATGGAAAAATTTCTGTTCATATTTGTTTTGATGATATTCCTATTTTTGTCAATGCTTGGGAAAATTCTTTTAGCACTTGTTGAGTTTGAGTTTGTTTGTGGATCATCGTCAATATGCTATTAAGGTTTTTCATCTTATGAAATTGGAAAGTGACCTATAATCATATTTGGGGGGGGGGGGGGGGGGGGGGGGGGGGGGGGGGGGGGGTGGTGGTAGATGATATCATCGGTTGGATTTTAAATTTGTTAATGTCGATGGAAAGAGAAAGGTTAATTTTGCTTTGCAGATTCGAGATGGATTCTTACTCATTGAGGAGAAGAGCATGGGATCGTTGGGTAAATCCATTCGAACAATGCATGGAAAGTCTAAAGAGAAGTTATTTGGGATTTTTTATTCTAGTAGACTTTGCATGTGATTTTGAGTTATTTGATTTCTTTGTGATTAAACAAAAGGTACTTGTTGATTTGTTTAGTTTTGTTGTTTTAATCCAGGAATTCAAGAGCACTTGCAAATGCAAACGAGTTGAATTTTTCAAATTTTGGTATTTGACCCGGGGTGCATTGGAATGGAAAGTTAGTACAAATGATCGAGATCATAAGGTTCACGTTTTGTGATCCGGGAATTTGTCAAGGGGTTTATCTAACGAATGGTCAAGATCATCAGGCTGGTTTTTGATCCAGGAATTCGTGGGTGATGGGAGATTATGCTACAATGAAGAGTTCTACCGGTTGATATTCGATCCAGGAGGATATAGGATTTTTTCATAGTTTATATTTGCTTTAATTTTACTATATATGCATTTGATTTTCTTAGGTAGAAATTTTGATTGCGTGTTAGTTTTAGTTTGCTTATTTAGTTTGTTTTGATGTAGTTACTAATTTTGGAAGTATTTGGCTTAACGTGTGGAAGAGCATCATCGTGTTGGTGTGGACAAGTTCTTGAGTAAAAGAGATCGAAAGATTAAGTTTCCAAGTTGTGTTACGAGGAGTTTTTGCAGGGTGTTTATGCTGATTCGATCACTGCTTGGAAAGAGATGTTTACAAGTTGTTCATGTCGATAACGTCGGAGTTGCCAGATGTTGCTATGTTCTTTGCAGGAGTTGGAGTTTTTGATGATTATTTTCATTACTTTACTTGCATTGTTGATATTGCGTATATATTTCGTTTGCAAGATGAGTTTTGGGATATTATGATTTGTTTGATGCTACTAACTTAATTTGTTTTCATGTAGGATCAGATTTGTGGGTAAATTCCTTTTCAAGAGGAGGGGATGTCCAGATTTGAGGACAAATCCTTTTCAAGAGGAGGGGAATGATACAATCTCCTGATCAGACTCACATCAAACCTTAATAACTCAACTCAAGTCCCGGGAAATTTATCAAGCGATTTTAAATTATTTGGGCTGAAGTTTATTCAAAGAATGCTTAAAATGGTGAGTTCAATTTAAGGCCAATTTTAATCAATTCATGTGACAATTTATATTCTACGCAAATTCGCATGGGGGCAACGGACATTCCAATTCTAAATCAGCCATCACGCGAGTTTTCCTAGCATATTCAGGACTTTAACATATTAGCTTCTTATATCATGTGGGTCACGCCGATTTTCCAAGTAGACAACTAGCTGATTTTGTTCTCCACGGATTAATGGGTTCCTAATAATTAATGGATTTCTAATTCCAAATGGAGTAAGGCTTCAGATTTCTAATTCAAATTTGGACGCGGGATTTCCTTAATTATTAGGGTATTTTCAGCATGTTTTTAGATTCCTAATGTAATTAGAATGTTTTGATAAGTAGGATTTAGTTTCCTTATTGTTTATTAGTTAGGATTTGGTTTCCAAATTAATTTGGTAAGCTAGGATTTTGATTTCCAGTGTTGATTTTAATAATTCCTATTAGGATTTAGGATTACTTTTGAGTAGTATAAATAGGGGACATAGATGATGTACTTGATACACTTCAATCAGATTTATTCAATACAATTATTTGTGAGATTATTCTCTACTTTGGTTCTTTGAAGAATTCCTAGGTTATTTCTAGTTTTTCTTTGAGACTCAAATTTGACTTATCATACAACAATACATAGTTGTGTGTGGCGTCTTCTACCGCACTAATCGTCGATTGTACCGAGATTACCGCTTACATATAAGCGAGGGGTCAAGGTGTCGTTGGTGTCTATTCAACGCAGATCTCTAAGGCGAGCAATTGTACCAAGATTACCGTCTACATATAGGCGAGGGGTTAAGGTGTTGCAAGCTATCCACCGTTCAACTTTGCTAGAAACGATCCGGGCGACGACCACCTCACGCAAGCGTGCCGTGGAGTCCATCAGATGGGGTGTGCAAATTTTCGAAGTTTGCAAATAAATATACTGATGATCCGAACGAAAAAATGAGATGCACATGTGTCACTGTAAAAACTTGATTTGGAAAAAAGCCGATGACATTAAATTTGACTTGTTTTCATGTGAGTTTGTGGATGGGTATTTTATATAGACTTATCACGGGGAATCAGCTGAGTTGAGAAAAATGATCGATAGTGTAGACTAACTAGTTCACGGGGATTCATACGACGAGAAGTATGATGTCGTAGAGATGTTAGTCGATGCTTATGGCCCTACAAATTGGGGTTTAAAAACTTAAAAATTGTAAAAACGAAAAAAATATTTTAAAAAGAAGGGATTATTTCCGACGAAATAAGCTAATTTCGACTGAATTTTGGTCAGAAATTATCTTTCCCGATTCAGTTTAAAACAAACACGTGATAAGTTATTTTCGACGGAATAATATAATTTCGACGAAAATTCCGTCGGAAATTATCTTTCTAGATTTAGTTAAAAGCCAACACGTGGCATTATATTATCGTCGGAATTATATTCTGTCGAGATTTATTTACCAATGTCGACAGAAATTTCGTCGAACATAATTTCGTCTATACTATGTATTTCTGACGAAATTCTCGACAGACTTATCCCCAATCAATTTATATTTGACTGAATTTTTGACGAAATATTCCGCTGAAAATATATTTATTTCGACGAAAAACGAAATATTCTGTCGAAAACAAGGCTTTTTCTTGTAATGAGAGAGGGAGAAGGGGGGCTACATACATATATATATATATATATATATATATATATATATATATATATATATACATATACAGGGCCGTTCAAATGCGGGTGGTCGCATGCGGGTGTCAAAAAATTCCACTAACATTCCCTTTGGAGATGCAGCCCACTCACATAAATAATGAGCAAAACAAAAAAAAACTAATGCCACTAACATTTTGTCCACCCGTTGCAAAATTTCTCTCTCCACCAAAACTCACCATTTGATTTCATCAGTGTTTCTCTCTCCACCATTGTTCAAAGAACCAAACTTGAAAGAAGAATCGACAGATTTCAAGGTACGATTTCACCGTTTTTTTTCTTAAATAGTACTTATATTTGTAGTAATTTTTTCATTTAGGATTAAACATGTTGAAAATTTCTTCGTCTTGCTGATTAGATTTTTACTTTTGTCAGTTTGTTAAAATGGATATTGTAGACTTTGAAGTACAAAGTGAAGATAATTTAGACTATAATGTAAATGGAAGTGGGGGGGGATATAGAGCTTGAAACAGAGAAGAGGGAGAATATTGTTTACAATCATCATGTAGCACTTGAACTCAAGCCTATGATAGGTCAAGAATTTGAAACACTAGATGATGTTAAAAAAATTTATAATGCATATGCGAAAGAAGCTAGGTTTAGTGTTCGAAATTGGTCCCAAAAAAAGAGAGGTGGGGAAAGTGATGAGATCATACGGAAAGAATATGTTTGTTCTAAACAAGGAAATAGTTTAATAATAGTAGACTCTGAAACAACAAGACGACGGGGGTCAACAAGACGACTGAGGAAGAATTTGATTCAATTTGGATGGACCTTATTGAGAAAAGTGGGTTGAGTGACAACAAATGGTTCCAGTCAATGTATGATATTCGTTCAAAGTGGGTGTCTGCATATGTGAACCACGTTTTTTCTGCCGACATATCAAGTAGTCAACGAGCGGAAAGTTTCCATTCATTCTTCAAGAAATTTGTTTTTAAAAAAAACTCATTGGTGAATTTTATGGTTCAGTTTAATAGGGGACTAGTACACCAACGTCATGAAGTATTGATTGCCGACAACAAAGACATGACTGAGAAGCCTAAATTGAAAATTTTTCATGATATTTTGTTGCAAATGGTTGATATTTACACACATGAAATGTTCTACAAATTCGAAAATGAGTTATTGGAGAGTTTTAATTATAAATTTATGCTTGTTGATGAGTCAAACAATCATTGTGTGTATAAGATTCAAAGAAAAGGTGGTGAAAAATATAGAGGCCGACAAATTATTTACGAGAAGGGTTTGGATTTTGCTTCATGCACATGCAAAAAAATTGAAAGCTCAAGAATTCCATGCAGACACATTTTAGCATGTTTGGGCAAATATCATGATTTTGAAAAATTGCCGAATGAATACATTTTCATGAGATGGACAAAATCAGCAAAATCTGAGATAGTCATAGATGATGGTGGCATTGAGATAGTTGATGACAAATCATATCTCTTGGAGCGGAGTAGATTGATTCAATGTTGTTTGGATGTAGTTGATAAAGCCCTCTCAAGTGCGGAAACAAAAAAGGTTTTGATCGATGCTTTAGGTAGTGCACTTGAGAAAATCAATTTAATGGTTGGTTGTAGTACAAGTGGGGTGAAATCTAATCAAGTAATTGGTTCTAATAGTGTACCAATTTTGGAAAACATGGATGGTAATTATGAACATAGTTATTATGAACCGAGTCAAGTGCGGACAAAAGGATGTGGCAAAAGGATGAAGGGAGGAAAGAAAAGGCACTAACGAAGGCAAAAAAATTTTAAGTGAGACGTTGTAATGGATGTGGCAAATTTGGACAAGCACATGATAAAAGAAATTGTCCAAGACTTACAAATCGGTAAGAAATTATCATTTATTTTATTTAAATTATCGTATAATTTTTTACTTTATGTTGGTAAAGATTATGGTGGTGATGAAAATCTTAACAATTATATGTATATATGTTCATGTAGATCAACCAAAGGCAAAGAACATTCTAGTGATGCAACTCCTAATAATGACAATTATTCATCCAGCGGTAATTTATTCCACATTTCTTTTTTTCTTTTTCTTTTTTGATATAAAACTCTATATTTCTAGTACTTGACTTATATATATATATATATATATATATATATATATATTGACAGGTATATCATTTTGAGTGTAATTTATGATTTTATTGGAGGTGCTTGTACTGTTACAAATTTGGACATCATGGCTGCTATGTTATTTTGTTAAAAGTGTTTTGAACTTATTGTATTATTTTCATTTTGAAAATGTTGGAGTGGGTGCTTATTGTATTAAATATGAAGATTTCTTCTCTGTTTAACGATTTTTTTTTAATTTTTGGCAAAATGTTATTTTTCATAAAAATTTAATGAATATTGTTACCTTGAAATCTGTCGGTTCTTCTTTCAAGTTTGGTTCTTTGAACAATGGTGGAGAGAGAAACACTGATGAAATCAAATTGGTGAGTTTTGGTGGAGAGAGAAATTTTGCAACGGGTGGACAAAATGTTAGTGGCATTAGTTTTTTTTTTTTTGCTCATTATTTATGTGAGTGGGCTGCATCTCCAAAGGGAATGTTAGTGGAATTTTTTGACACCCGCATGCGGCCACCCGCATTTGAACGGCCCTGTATATATATATATATATAAATATAAAGAAAAAAGTGAAAAGATAGGCAAAATACGAACTAAACCACATTCATTGAAGTAAGAATAAAAATAAATATACAATGTATTTGGTTTATGAATTTGAAAAGTCATTGTTATATATATAAAGAAAAAAGTAAAAAAAATTGGCAAAATAAGAACTAAACCACATGCATTGGAGTAAAAATAAAAAAAATGATGTATTTGATTTATGAATTTAAAAGGTCATCGTAAAATATATATAAAAAAATTTTAAAAAAAAAACCCATGACTTGATGAGTCACCAATGTTTATATATTATAAGATATTAGAAGTACAATGATATGATATTTTTTGTGGGGGATCTTTAATTAATGGGGTAAACGCAGGAATCTTGGAGTCAGGTGAATCAAAAAAAAAAAGTCCTTCTACAGCGACATTGTTTGTTGACATTGTTTAGCGATATTTTTTTTTTTTTTGGGTTTTTTTTTGTTATGACTCCCAAATAATTTATATAATTTATTGGTACAATTTTTTTTTAAAAAAACAGTGATTTAGGTGTGATTTGGATAATATCGCTCTAGAATTTTCCAAAAAAAATTTGAGCAAAAACACTTTTTGGAAATCTCACCAGGAATGTAGAAAATTCAAAAAACTTTTGAGCTTTTTAATAAAAAATAAATAAATAAAATATTTTTAGACTATCAAGTCATGAAAGTTGGATTACCGAATCAACTTAAGATCAACCAAAATAATTTAATATTTGCTTTATTATATTTTGATATTGATATATAGATAATTAGTGCAATTCACATTCTATCCTTCAATATTTTAATATTTTATTGGATTATTTAAATATATATGCCTGTTAAAAATTATATTTAAAAAAATGACAAGCTAAAAACATTCCAACAGTCCCCCCTAAATTAATGAAAAGATTAACCATTAATTAATTAAATAGATTGTGGGAGGCCATGTGAGAACCGTACATCCCATCCTCTATCTCCCAACCCACTGCACGTACGTTTGCACCATTATGGCATTATTGGTGTCCTATATGATATGATTATATACTTTAATTATTTGTGATAACAATTCAAAATAATATAGTTATTAAAATAATAAAAATAAGTTTGTGCCAACAATATATTAACTGTGAATGGCTGTTATAAGTACAATGAAGTTATCGTCTGCATAAATACATGCTCCCTCCTTCCCGAATAAGATATATATTGATTTTCAAAAGTTAATTTAAAATATTTTTAAATTTAAAATTGATATAATTTATTAAAATTTTAAAATAATAAATTTTATAACTAACAGTATTTTTAGGTAATTTATGATATTTATAATTGTATTGATATAAAAAATATAAATTAATTCCCGTCAATTTTAAATTTAAAAATATTTAAAATTAACTTTTAAAAAATCGATATTAACCTTATAATTTAAAACCAAAATAGTATTAAGAGAATTTGCCCTCTCGACAAGTTGGTTTTTGTTGGTTATAAAAACATCGAATTAATAACAACGAAGTTTTAGTTATTTACTAATGATAGCTTTGTGGTTTCAACAATTTTTAATTAATACTCCATCGGTTTTATAAAAATATTCTCATATGAAAATTTTGAGTTTTTACAAATGTATCCCTAAAATGGGCTAATGTCACTTAATACAAACAAATCATAGGTAGAAGCTCGCTCATATATTAAATCAATGACAATATTTTATTATTATTTATATTTTAAACGATATTTATTATTTTGAGAATAATATTTTTATTTTAACAATATCAATCAATCACCTTAAGTTTTTATAGTAACTAATTCAAAGGATAAAACATAAAAGAAATGAATGACCAATCAACCTTATGTTTGTGTCCAAAAAGGAAACAATATTTATGACATTAAATCAATCTCATCTAGTGTATTTTATAACTAGGTTAATCTCTAATTAGTTTACACTAAACTTGCTCTTCACTTGACAAAATTAGACTATTCATTTTTTTTTAAATGTCCTAATTTATTACAATAATTTATAACTTAAGAGAAGGGATTTAGGTAGGAGAGATGATAACTTACTATTTTCAATCTACAACGCGCGCTGCTGTTGAATTTTTCTTCATAATATATTGTTAACAAGATTCGAACTCTCAACATCTATATCAATAAAAGTGAGTCGTATAAAATGGACCAAGTGAACATCAGTTTTAAACTGTTCACGGGTCATTATTGATGTATACTTTGTTTATTTATTAAATATTTTGGACTTAAAAGACAAAAATACAGATTTTTTTAATAGGTCAAATACATCATGACATAGAGAAAATCTTCCCCACACATATACATAATAAAAGTGATAAAAATAAGAAAATCATGCATGCGGTCTGTATATATTTGTCTGTTATACTGCAGGCCTGTATATGTACTGTAATTAGGACAGTTACCAACTTTACACCTTTTAAAGGAGTATTACTCTGTTTTAGTCTCCCAACTTATAGCGTCAATTATAAAGTAATGGAAAATCCAAATCATTCACCACCGCAAGTGATACACCTAAAAGTTTTCATTCATAATTAAGTATCAAAATAACATTAGGTAATTAGACAAATATTATTTAGTGTTGATTCGTGTATCGACATTTGGAGCGTTTAGTGTGTTTAGAGATTTTAAATGTATTAAACGTAATTGAAAATCTTGTTAGTTTACAAACAGTTTATTTTCAAACGCAATTTATTTAATTCGTAAACGCTGTGTTTGGGGTCGGTCCAAATACAACACTCAAAGAGTGGTACGGTGCATTTAGACCTCTAAACGCTACTGTTGTAAATGCTCTAACCGCAGTTAACTGAATATACCATTAGTTTACTTAGACAAACAACTTATTAATGAGTTATTCTATAAAATTTAACAATATTTATTTAATGAAATAACTAGACAATTTTTGTCTAGTTGTCTAATATTACTTTTAAATAGTCTGTATTACATTCAAAAGTCCTATAAGGAATGTTAAGATTCTCCATATAAATTTAAAGCGGGAGAATTAATGATAAAGAGGATTTTTTTTTCCAATCAAATTCTAATGAAATTAATTTGATTAATAATAATCGCATTACATACTAAGTACAGCTAAATTTGCTCTATTTTAATGTCACAATATATCACAACTAATGAAAAAAGAAGTGCATTTATTATTTTTCTATTAATAGTACTAAAAATTGTAAATGTAAATTCACCTATCAAAGCGAAGAAGCTAGGATTGATTACTAAAAAAATGATGATGTCTTAACTTAATAGGTATAATCGAAATTATATAACATTTAGATTGCGGTTTCAATTATTGTTATCTATGAAAACTGAATTTTAAAAATGGAATATACAGTAAGTAATACGAAAATTAGAAGGATAAATATATGGAGAATTTTTTTATTTTTTATTTTTTATTTTTATTTTTTACATCCTCGAAAACCCAAACAGCTATGCAATTTAGTCTAGCGGGTCGTCTCGACATTGACATGACCATTTTGATGATATATTATGATTTAGAACGGCTTTCGAGTTCAAATTTTAGTTAATTATTGCTAAAAGTTACTTTCAAAACACAAAATTAGACGATGGGGATGATTTTTTGTTTAAACCACTCCCAACTTAAATCTATATCTACATGATCAATTATTTTTTATTTTACTTTTTTAGTCGTTTTTTATGTCAGAACAATCAGTGTTGCCGGGAGAGTAATAAGTTGGTAAAGTATATAATTGTTGCTAAGGATGATATTAGGGGTTCTAAATTTTTGGTCTTAAAAAGTGTCTTAAATGATGTGTCACTATAACATTGGCTGGATAGATTTCATGTGATTGGTTATGCCATAAATTTTCATTAAACTATTTAATGACATATCGTTTTAAACCAATTTGAGACAAAAAATTTAAGATCCCTAACGTTACTCTTACTGCGTTTGGATTGGAGGAATGAGAGTTGGAATGGAACGAATCATTCTTATGAAATGAAAAAAATTGTGTTTGGTTGCTCCATTAGAATAGAATGAACCATTCTCATTTCTCCCAAATTTATGAATTTGGAATGATTCATTCCAGCTGAAATGAAATGAATTATTTTACTCTTCATTCCATTTTTTCAATCCAAACGTAGCATTATTGCTAAACATATAATTTATTGGACAACATAAATGTTGCTCCTCTATTCAATTAGATTAACTTTTTGTTTGTGTTAAAATATTATACACAATAAAATGTATTTATAAAATGAGATACACAACACTCTAAAATATATATTTGGATTCCAACCTTGAATATCTTAAAGATCAAATATACAACAAGCCCTTACTTCGTATGGACTCATGAATTAAAGGAGTTGGTCTAAATTTTACAAATCATTGTCTTAAAATATAAATGTTTAATTTAAATATATTGGTGTTAGGTAAAAACAATGTCCACCCATTTCATTATTATTTCACACAAATACGTTTAATTTGACTTCTTAGTTGTTTAATTAAACTTCTTAGTTTAATAGTTAAGATTGAAAATCTATAATTAATCTTTAGACTTATTTTGTGTGAGTTAGTTATTTATTTATGTGATATTTAGATATATAATTGACCTGTTGAACTAATTAACGAATTCCTCAAGCAGATATGAAATTATTTGACTATAATTATTGCAAACTAATTTAAAAACTATTACAAATTGATATATTTGTTATTTTTAAAAATTAAATAACATACTATTTTTTAAATTTTAAAATTTTACAAATTAATTTAAAACGCATACTAAAATATATAGTTCTGTTTTTCAAATGTAGTTAGTATTATGCATTGCACCTCAAGCAAACAAGAGTATTGTTATTCATTGCGAAAATTTTCAGTTGAATTATAATTGCGATGTATGTGCATGCACGGGATATGTAAGATTTAAAAAAGGTCTCACTTTAATTTATTTTATCTTATCGCATACACTTACTTTCACATTAGTCGCAATCTAATTTTATCAAATATTGATTAACATGTATATTATTTTCCAACAAATAATGAACAAGTCACTACAAAACTTGGTTAATCACATAATATCACTCCAAAGCTAATGTCTCAAAACACCAAAAATTATATACAAATAAGAGTTAAAATTTGATCCATTGACCGATAAAAAATTAAGATTCTATTCTTCAATTTCTTCGAATATACCATTAGGGACATAAATATTATATTAAATGAAAAAATAAAATTTATCGCAAATAATTAGTAACACAATAAATTTTATCGTAAATAATTGCGTCGCTGAAAATGTCGTTAAATGTGTATTGAGAAAAGTTGAAGAATAAATATAATAAAGGAAAATTAAAAAAAATAAGTGTAATAGAGAATATCCTAGTTTATAAAAGTGTTAAGATTATGAAAATTATGACTCATTAGCAAAATAAGGGTATTAATATGCAACATAAATATTTTATTAATAAAGTCTTGTGATCTTAATACGGTTTGTTTGTGTATACACTAACTAACGGTATATGAAACTTTGATTCGTACAGACAAATACACCCAATCACTCCCTTAAAAAAGTGCAATAGAATTCTGCACGAACAGCAACAAAAATAGCTCAACCATATATAATCCAAAAGCCAAACCTCAACTCTACTCCTCTCCCTCCTCTCAACTCCATCTCTGATCTCCCAATTTTCTCTCTCCTAAAAATCTCTCTCTCCAAAAAAATGGATACCGAAGTTTCACCGGAGCTAGATATAGACAACCTGAGAGCCATGAAAGTACTAGGCAAAGGCGCCATGGGCACCGTCTTTTTAGTGCACCACCTATCCTCCGATCCCTCCGCCACCGCCCCATTCGCCCTCAAAGTTGTCGAAAAATCCTCCCTCCACACAAAACTCGACGCAGACCGCCGTGCACGGTGGGAGCTCTCCGTCCTCACTCGCCTCAAAAACCCGACACATCCGTTCCTTCCCTCCCTAATCGGGTCATTCGAAACCCATGACCTCCTCGGGTGGGCCATCCCGTTTTGCCCCGGCGGCGATCTCAACGTTCTCAGGTACAACCAGACCGACCACGTTTTCTCGCCGGCGGTCATCCGGTTTTACATAGCGGAAATAGTATGTGCACTTGAGCATCTACATCAGCAGGGGATTGTTTACCGGGATTTGAAGCCGGAAAATATTCTCATACAGCAGTCCGGCCACTTGACACTGACCGACTTCGATTTGTCTCGTAACCTCGTTAAATGTGATCCAATCTCTTATGCAGATATGATTGATATTACTGAAAAAAAGCCGAAACAGAAGAGGAATTTATCACGTATGTTCCCAGCGGTGTCGCCGAAAAATGTTTATGAGACCAGAAAAGGACTAAAAAAGGCGAAAAGCGCTCGGGTTTCGCCTGTGAGCAGGCGAAAACCAAGCTTTACGACTAACGGGGAACGGTCAAACTCATTCGTCGGCACGGAGGAGTATATTTCGCCGGAGGTGGTGCGCGGCGACGGACATGAATTCGCGGTGGACTGGTGGGCATTGGGGGTGCTTTCTTACGAAATGTTGTACGGTACAACTCCGTTTCGTGGGAAGAATAAGAAAGATACTTTCCGGCGAATCGTCATGATGCCACCGGAGTTCATTGGGAGGCCCACTACATTGACGGACTTGATCGGGAAGTTACTCGAGAAAGACCCCACGCGCCGGTTGGGGTACCGGAGAGGCGCGTGTGAGATTAAGGAGCATCCTTTTTTTCATGGGTTGAGGTGGGATTTGTTGACGGAGGTTTCACGGCCGCCGTTTCTGCCATCAAGGGAATGTAAGGAGTTGACGGAAGGGCGTAGCATAGATATAAGGGAGTATTTTCAGAAATTAAAAATGCCGCCGTTGCCGTTAGATTCTCCATCAAGGGAGGAGGGTTTATATAACGTTTCGTTAGCGGAGTTCTGACGCACGTGTAAGATTAGTTAAATTTTGTTGTGCTTTAGATTTGCTGTGTACATGAAATAACTGTAGAACGTGAAAGACGGCGTTAGTTTATACAATGGATAATTACACGCTTGGTGGCGCGTGGTGTACAGATGCATGATTAGTATTGGGAATAAAGGTGCTTGGATTGAAGGCTAGGATTGGGGCTTTTTGATATTGAAATTTTGTTGGACAAGATAATTGGGTTTCTTGTAATCCATAATGAGGAAAAGAATTTTTACTTTTCTTGAAGCTAATTGCAATTAATTAGGAAAAGGGTGTTAGTTTGGGATTGAAATAGTTATATTACTGTATTGATCAATCAATCTTTTACTTAAAGATAAAGGAAATGTGAAAAGTAAATTATGAATGGTGAAGTTGAATTGGATTAGAGTTAAAGAAGTCTATGGGTTTACCAAACTTTCTTTCAAAATCATTGTATTTGTTACATATTAATTGAAGTGTTAATTGTGATTGATTTTGGGTGTAAAAAATGATCAATGGTTAACTTAAATCTAAGAAAACTTAAATTAGTAGTTATTTTGCCTTCTTCCATATTTCATTTTTTTTTATTGTGGTAGCTTCTCCACAAATACGATGTGGTGAAACTAGAATAATACTAAGCGAGAATAACACATTCTATCTTATTAGTCAAGTCAACAAGTTCTTATTGAAAACAGCCTAACTAACATGTAATTTTTTTAAAGTGTTAACTCGTATGTTAGAATCTTAGTAATGCTTTTAATTCACTTGAACAAAGTTACTTAATTACTAATAAAGCGACGACAAATGTCTTTTTTTTCAAAGTCAAGTTTCTCCATACTTGTTTTAGTTTTTAAGACTCACGCAGGGGCGCTCACATTTTTTTGGCACCTTCCAAGTCCAGAAATTCACTTTTGACGACTTACTTTCACCGCTAGCACTTTGGACTTGGAAGCACCTAAAACTACCTTAAATCAATCAATTCATGAATGAAAATATATATTTACTGAGGAATAGAAAGGGAGGACAAATTGATTTGAGGACTAGTTGGTCAAGGAAAAGGGAGGTCCCGATTCCAGAACGGAGGCAAATAATGTAATAGTCTCACGTACAATTCCATGGAGATGGTGTAATATGACCACTTATCAGCTTGACAAGTGGTCAATAGAGCTACATCACTACTCACACCTAGTTCATGCACATCGCTCTTTTCAAGAGATTGATTGTCTTTCTAATATCTTTTTATTTCCAAGAAGATCCTGGTCTTGATCTGGTTTAATATCAAATTAAGTGATTTGTTTTGGTTCTTGTATATACTATCCGTTCTAGATTATAAGATTATTGTTGACTTTTGAAAATTAATTTGAAGTAATTTTCAAACTCAAAGTTAAGATGATTCATTAAAATTTATGAAACAATGAATTTTCAATGAATAATACTTTTTAGATAATTTATAATATTCATCATTGTATTTAATAAAATTAAAAAAAATTCATATTAATTTTGAGTTTGAAAATATCTTAAATTAAGTTTAAAAAGGTAAGTGATTATTTCCGTGATTATGATCAATTAATGAGATTTGGCCAGAAAGTAGTATTGCCTCTATCACTAACTTCGGTAGTCTATACCAAGATTATGGTGGTTAAGACTAAGTTACTATCATCTTTAGTTAGGTCTCATGTTCGATTCTAACTTAAGTTTATTTCTTCCTTTATATGAAGCTTGTTTTCTCTTTATGTGCAGTTTAATTGTTTAGTTGTGAGTTAATTTCTTACTATTTTAGTGAGATTTGATTGATTCTTGATATTATAATAGTACGACAAAGTACTTGATTATTATGAAATTATATTGTATTCCCAAAAAGTAGGGCTTTAAAAAAAATAAAAAAAAATAGCCCTTTTAATTATGTGGTAGAGCGAAAAAGAGAATTTATTTATAATATTATAATTCTTTTAATTAATTTTATCAAACTTTCTTTCATTAATTATAAACCTACTTTTCTAATCATAAAGAGAGAAAACAACTTAACATAATATGTAAATTTGTTGTATCCTAATTATGAGGTAACCATTTTTGAAGGACAATTGATTGTAACACTCAACAAACAAGAAAAATCAAAACTTTGCACTTAAAATAGACAATAAAAACGAAAAGAAAAGGCAAAAGAGAGCTGCATAAATTGTCTTAGAACTTAGAAATCACCTCTATTCACGAGGATCTAAACACTAGGTATGTGATTTCCTTCTCTCTTTTTTTTTTCTTAATCAAAATAAGTTGGAGAGAACAATCGAAAAAACAATTTATATTTGAGCATTATCATAATAAACTGTTTTGGTGAAAAATAAAATTTTTATTTTTATTTTTTTTCATAATAATTAACCCAAAAGGCTTGGGTTAATATTACATAAGCAATCTGATAATGAGGAGTTCTGTGTGTATAAATTTGACACAAACAGTTATGCATAAATAGAGAAAAAAATAGTATATGATCCTGCTATTTAAATTATTAATAAGATTTGTTAATCTTTTACATCATTTTTCTATTATTCAAAATATCAAATAATAGTGTTTGTGTACAAATATTTATGCACATAAAATTAGTCCATATCTAATAACCGACAGATTAAAAAGATCAAAAAGAAGAAGAGAGTAGGGGTAGGAAGAGAACCACACATAAACAAAAGTAATCCGAGTTAGGGTCTTAACCACCCCCCCCCCCCCCCCACAAGCTCAATGTCGGGAAGAAAAAGGAAGATGGAAGCTTGTCAATAAACATAAAAGACAGGAATGTTAAGATTTCAGCTAAACTTAGCAAAAAAAAAAAAAAAAAAAAAAAATAAACATAAAAGACAACTTAGAACATTAAATCATTAATATAGAAAAATTGACACACTCCTTCAATATTTATAAAATAACATAAATATCTTCACATTTATAAATTGACAGTTAATTAAAGCTTTTAATATGTGAGAAAAGTAGATGCAAACATCACAATGCATTAGAAATTCTTATGTCAAAACAAAATAATTTGTAAAATGCAGTAGCAGTCTCGATCACCGACAGCTTATTAGTCTCTATTGTCAACGGTTTACCCAAAATGTACGAGTGAATTTTGCCTTTCAATTAAACATGCATAAATGTCTATCTTATTACTTACTCTTTTCTTTTTTAATTGATGTTTTAAAGTTATGTACATAGATTAAAAAATTCAATTACTCCATTCGTCCCAAATTAATTGCCCAGTTTTGACTTTTTAAGTCAAATTGACTATTTTAAGAATTAATAATTAAGCATATATAAATATATTTCTAAAATTATAAAAATTGGGGTTAGTAATAAATTGTATATACTTTCTTTTGGTTATAATCTCTTCACCTATATTTTAGCAAAAATAGTAAAAAGATTAGTTTTAAAAATGGTCAATTTGACTTTAAAAAGTTAAACCTGAGTAATTAATTTGGGATAGAGGGAGTAATATTTTGTCTGATCGACTAAATTGAGTATAAATTTCAATATTAGCCTTTTAAAATTTATTAAAAAGATGAGAGGGAAACAAATTAACTTTTAATTATAAAAGATAATATGAGAAAAATAAATATTTAATATTTCCTTGAAATTTAAAAACTACAAATAAAAATAAACAAATATCTCTCTCTAATAAGACACATAAAAAGGCATCGGAAGGAGTATTATCTTAGATGTTCTTCACTTGTATGCATGCTTAAGGAAGTACAATACAAATTCAAAGAAACAAAATAAAGGAAAGCAAAAATGTCTGTTTATTTTACCTTCTTGAGGTCCATTTAATGGGGAAAAAAAATTTAATTGGACCCGCAGCCAATCAGTCCCTATGTTTATTGGGTGGTTGACTAATTTGTTTATTTTTCAATATTTTTAAAAGGTATTTTGTAACATATATTTTAGGGATTATATTAATTGCTTAAAAGGTGTGCCTTTCTTATGATTACTAGACAAAATGTTCTGAAATTACGGGACTGAATTTTATGCCTAACTTTTACTACACTTTAGAAAGCAATATATCCTTAATTTATCATACTTTTTCCATATCCTAAATTTACAATGCAATGTTTACTTTGAAATCTTTCAACATCAATATAGTGTGTGTGTGTGAGAGAGAGAGAGAGAGAGCATAAATGAAAGTTTAAGCTTGATTAGTTTATATATGATGACATGATCTTAAGCTAATTTTGAATTAATTTCTGATCATGATGTTTATTTAAAGGAGATTAAATATGTGATTGAGTTTTTGTTTAATTAACAACTTCCTTTTATTACAATTCAAGGGATACATTTTATTCTAGGGGTCTTTGGGGGGGGGGGGGGAGTGTAGGGAAGAGGGCAGAAGAAGAAACTATAATCTTGCGTAATAAAAGACTTGTCTTTACCACTAGATTATTATCTTTGATCTAATTAAATACAATTTTGCCTCGAAGTATTAATGAAAATGCATTTTAGTCCCTGAAGATAAAATTTTAAAATATTCTTTTTGACTGAAAAATTTATTGATATATAAAGTGTTGAACTTTTAATTTGACGCAGCCAAGTAGTTTAGCCTAAATAATTTTGAAATTGGTTGTAATTAATGACTCTTTTTAACCATGGGCAGCATTCAAATTAAAGTGGACTAGTTACTGAATGAAGGGTCATTAGTTGTAGTGAATTTAAAATTAGTTGGCCAGAAGACATGATTGTTAAACCTTGAAACATTAAGGACTTAATTCCAATTATTTTTTTATATAAAGGGTAGAGTTCATTTGCAGTTATACTGTTTACGGTGTTTTTTCAATACAAAAAATACATTCTTTTACAGTTTTTTTTTCAAACTTGCTCTATTATTTTTTATTTTTTTTTTCTGATAATTGTGGTTTAAAAAAAAAAAAAAACTTAACACTATGCACCGGACGGTACCGATCATTAGTGCACCGGACCGCCCCCAATTGCTTCAACAATATGCTCTTGTTCCAAAATGAGAACCCTAATAAATATTTGTGCCGAAGTAAAGTTGAGGTGCAAAGTTAATTTATGTGTAATAATTCGGGTCAAATTCTGAATTTGAATCAAATTATAGCACAATAAAATCTAATGTGTTGTCTCACGGGTTTATTTAAAAAATTATGATTGAATGTATTAATGATAACAGTTTAAATTTTTTATATACACATCTAAATATCTCACGTTTTTTATTTATTACGATGTGAGATTGGGGTGTTAATAAAAACAATAGGATACAAAGTACAAAATGCATAATTTAAAAGTTGACATATATAGTCTAGTCTTCTGTAGAAATCACATGAGGAAGAGCAGGCCCGTGCGCGGAAGAAAAAGAAAGTTTACCGCCTTTTATTTTATATTGGGACTCTAGCTAGCTATTACTACTTTTTTTAACTTTGAGACCAAAGTGGGATGAAAAAGATCCAACTTTCGACTGACTTGTCCCCACGTTTGGCCCAATTGAGTGGTAAATAAAGTTTTCTCAATTTTCTACTCTCTCATCATGATTCATGAGTGACAAATTCTCTTTCTCTCTTCCCAAATACGCTCCAAGAGAATGTTACACCGTGGCACCGTTTTTATGTTTGGTTACTCAACGTTTGGAGTGTTCGATGAATTTATAGTATTTGAAAATTTAAATATATTTAAAAAATTTATTTGTCTAATATTAATTTATTTATGGGTAAAATTCAGATGACCACTTATGGTTTCTGACATTTCCCACATAACCACCTGTAGTACGTAAACCTACTACTAAACACCTGTGGTTTTGAGTTGAAGTGAAAAACAGACAGTTCCCATCCAATTTAACTGTGCGTGAAGTGTACTCGCCAAAAGAGCGTGAGCTAGTAGTGTAACGGTCAAATGAGCCAGGGAAAAGTCGATAATGCCCTCATCTTCAACAATCGTAATTTAAGACCCAATTCGTTGGCTATTTATGCCCTAACCCATCCCTTACGAGCTGTTGCAGACCCAAATCAAAGTAATGTTCTTCTCTTAGCAGCTCTGTTTCAGTCCCAAGGATTATCATCGTCTTCATCAAGGTTATTAATTGTTTGTCTTACTCAAAACTCAGGTATGTATATTTAGCTTCTTTGAAATCTAATGAGTATATCGAAGAACAAATGTACCCAAATCCGTTTCAAATCCGTTTGTTTGATTACCTTTTTCGGGGTGAAATCGACCAAATTAAGCTTTATAATGCGAAATTCTGTATAAAAGCATTATGAAAGGTGTATATATATGAGTTAGTGAACAAATGACCCAATATTTTTATAACATTTGTTATCCTTTACCTCGCAACTTGGAGGTATGACTCGTTATAGTCATCATTAGATTTGTTAGTTGTGTGATTTTGTCAGCAAGATTTGGGCTGAAGTTACTAAATATTTGGCCGCCCAGAAGGTGTTTGACAAAATGTTTAAGTAACATCTTGTATACATTTGCTTTATGTGCATGTTATTGTGTAAATATTATGCTTCAAATTGCTGATTAAAGATTTTGCTGATGTTTATGTGAATTAGGAGGCATGTCTTCGTCAAGCAATCATGTAGGATGGAATAACGGTGACCTTCGATACATACCTAGGAAATGTAGATGTGGAAAGAAGGCTTCTGTAAGAATTGTCGACTCGAACAAATCATCGGAGGGAAAATTATATTTTGTATGTTATGAATGTGAATTTTGGGCATGGTGCTTGTTTTCTACATCAAACTCAAGTGGCACAATTACTGATACTAATGAACACAATGAAGGAATGGGGACAATAGTGGTGAGGGGAACAACATACAAGTGTCTGTGTGAGAAGAATAATCTACATATGAGGATGATGCTTGTTGAAAGCCATGTGAGGATAATAATGATAATTGGAGTTGTTTTTTCTTCTCATGTCTTTCATGATGTTCTTTAGTACTATGAAATGAGAGTTTTGTAATGTGAGGGTTTTAATAGAATGTAAGTTTGTAATATGTAATGGAATATGTAACGAAAGTTTGTAATGTTTTTGAGTAGTATGACATGAAATATGTTAGTGTAGTGGAATATGTAATGTTCTAAATTTAATGAAATGTAAGTTTAGATTCTTGGAGTTATGTTGCATTTCTGTTCAAAGTTGAAGTATTATTGTAATGTTTCAGGTTGTTCATGTTATGTGTTCTAAAATGTTCATGTTGTTCTTGTAATGTTCATGTAATGAAAAATTTGTAATGTTCATGTAATGAAAATTTGTAATGTTCATTTATGTCATTCATGAGTTTCTTATAACAAGCATTTACAAAAAACAAACTGTTAAAACTGTTCTTATAATAAGCATTTACACAAACTGTTACAACTGTTCTTATATATATAGCAAATTATGCCCAGTCATTCCAACTGTTACAATCTTGCAAACCAAAAACAATAACAATGTCATCTAAGTCATTCCAAGTGTTACAAGATTGTAAACCAAAAACTTTCATTACATTTAATGCTAAGTCATTCCAACTGTTACTAGATTGTAAACCAAAAACAATAACAATTAATGCTAAGTCATTACAAGATTGTAAACCAAAAACAAGCATTTACAAATAAATCCTTCAAAGCCTTAATCCCCCTCTTCCTGCTTTTTTTGGTGAATTACCAATGCTCCCCTTTGTCTTCATTCTTCGCATGGTAGGCTGTGAACTTGACCTTGGTTGATCAGTAGCCCCAGTCCAACATGCTGCCAAACTTGGTCCAGGATTAGTCCACTTGGTGGACTGGTTAGGTTGAGAGCTTGATTTGGGTTGTTCTGAGGTTGTAGATTTCTTTTTAGCACCCTTCCCCTTAGTTTGCAACTTTGGTGGTTTGTTTTTTGCCTGAAATATACAAACAAATATAAAATCAGTAAAAAAAATGCAAAATATAAACAAATGTTATTGCACATTATAAACATTAATTGCAGTAACAAAATATAAAATCAATACAAACCTGGAAGATGATGCCCCAACATTTGCCTGGCAATCCTTTGCAGCTGTTGTTTCCCCAGTTGGTTTGCTTTTCCCCTGCAAATACAAACCTGTTAGCTTTAGATTAAAAAGTCTAAATTATATCAGTTATATATAAAGTAAATACATACCTTCAGTTTAGAGTTAGGATGGAATGGCTGCCTACAAGCCCTGCTGTTATGCCCAAGTGTCAAACACCTTGCACATGTTACAGTGCCACCTCTTCTACTTGCCTTGTGAGGGTTTTTTGGTTCATCTTGAGCCTTTTTCCTTACTTTTCTTGGTCTGCCAGTGGGTTTATGGTACAAATGGAGGCTGAATCTTGGAAAGTTGGATTGCACCCATTCATGATGACTAGGAACAGGCTTTATGGTAAATTTGTAGGTGCTTAAGTACACTTCCTTGCTATAGCAAGGATGGCAATAAGCCTCTGGCTGCTCCCTATTACCCCCCATATTGCAGTCACTGCATGTTTGCAAGGAATGCCACTAAAGATCCCACATTCTGCACCCACAAGTTTTTGAGTTCAAATTGACAACCCAAGTTCTGTCATTACTTTCAAACCTCAAACTCCCCAATTCCAGACTTCCAATGCAGTGCATCCCCTAGAATTTCTCTTATTGATTTCTAGTTTTTTTTGTATTCTTGGTCCAATTGACCCCTCCATACTTGTCCATGCCCCTCTTTTTTTAATCTGAAACCTAACCATTAATTTCTTCCTAATCCACTCTAGCATGTTAATAATCCCTTTATCCCTTGCCTCCATGATATAATTATTCCATGACTCATTCAAGTTGTTTACAACTACATCACACCTACAATGTGGGGAAAAATGAGATCTGGCCCAATATTTGGGCCCAACAGCCATCAACCACTTCACTGCCTCTGGATCAACTTTGTGCATTTCCTTCATAAGCTGTTTCAAATGAATACATATCTCACCAGAACTAGCTGCATTCCAGAAAATATCCCTTAACAGCTTCCCCCTAAACTTGATTTTGAAATTGTTGTACAAATGCTTCAAACAAAATTCTATGTTCATTATTGGGTAACATTGAATTAAAAACCTCAACAACCCCCTTCTGACTAACAGAAATAAAAACATATCTTCTTGTTTCATTTTCAACCAATGTCATCTAACAGCTCTGTGAGAAACCACTCCCAACTGGCCCTACATTCTATTTCAACTATAGCAATGGCAATGGGAAAAATATTATCATTTGCATCTCTTCCTATAGCACTTAACAGTTGCCCTCCATTAATCCCCTTTAGGAAACATCCATCCAAACCTATGATTGGTCTACACCCAACAAGGAAAGCATGTTTAGATGCTGACAACCTCATGTACAGTCTCTTAAAAACTGGAAGAGAACCAGGCCCCTCAACACCCTCACTGCAAAATTTGAAAAGTGTCCCAGGATTCAATTTTTTAACTGTCTCAATATAATCCATAAGTTTGTAGTACTGTTCTCCTACATCACCAGATATACCATGCAAAGCTTTTCTTTTAGCCCTATATAGGGATGATTTACTAAGACTGGAATGACATTCCTTTTGTGCCTTCTTCTGCCATGCTTTCAGATCCCAATTAGGATTATCTCTAAAGTCAGTCAAGTATTTTTTGGCCAAATACCTACTGTCAACAAGATGGTTTTTCTCTTGTCCAGCACATGTGTGATCCCCCCCCCATTGATTTGATTTTGAAAGTTACTTCACCTTGTTTAACTGATGCATGAATCCTCCAAAAACAATTTTCTGATTTACATTGGGCAGTTATTCTTTTCTTATCATTTTGAATGTATTTAATGTCAAACCCCCCTTTTACATAAAACTCAACTAAAGCATTCCTAAAAATTTCATGGTTTGTGAACTCCATTCCAACCTCAAATTCTATGTTACCCATATCAGTGTCCTCATTAAATTCCATAGACCCATCCCCTTCTAAGTTGTCCTCATCATCAGATAAAACAAACTTCTTTCTTAATGCTTCTTTCCCTTCTCCCTCATCATCACTCCACCAATCCTCTACAAAAACATCTTTTACATTATCAGAATCTGATTTTTTTTTCCCTTCTTTAAATATGTCATCATCCCCAGGCCCCTCTAGATCTTCATCCATCCAATAGGGATGGTCTGCCTCTTCACCACTATTTTCATTTCTTTCCATAGGCTCTTTTCCATGTTTTTTTACATTTTCAGACTCACTCCCTTTACCCTTTTCAGTTTCCTTCTCTATTTCATTTTCAGAATCACTCCCTTTACCCTTTTCATTTTCCTTCTCTATTACATTTTCAGAATCACTCCCTCCCTTTACCCTTTTCATTTTCCTTCTCTATTACATTTTCATAATCACTCCCTTTACCCTTTTCAGTTTCCTTCCCTTTTACCCTTTTTAGATTTCTTCACTTTACCCTCAACTTGTAGTGGACCCTCCCATTTCTTCTGCATATAAAACTAACTCTTCACTCTCATTATTAACTAGTACACCTACCATCTCAGTTACATCTTTGTCATCATTTAGAATTAAAGCCCCACCCTCCCATACCTCATAACCAGGTACAAGATAATAAATGTTCACATTTGGGGCTGGATTTAATTTAAAGTGGAATTCATGTATCCCCAACATAGACAAGTAATCCAATTCTACAGATTCTAGAATCTCAACATTACCCCCAACATAATCAACAATCGGATCTTGAGCAAAATATCCACCATAATGGAACACAACTCTCACAGACATTCTGCATTAAACATATGAGGGAGGAAATTTTGTATAAGAGACAAAACATCTATGGGAGACAGGGGGGACCACAAATACTAAAAAATACAAATCAAAGTCTAGCATGCATACCACTAAATCATAAAATATTCCATCAAACAACAACAAATCCATATACACAGAGAGGACCAAACAAGTGGGGGCATATTATTGTACAAAATAAACCTATCAGAAAACATCACTACTCAGAGGGACCCAGCACAAGAATATTTATTCATGAAAGCTTATCACAAATCAGACCAAAAGTAAGATAAACTCACACAACATAGTACAAAACACTTAAATAGCAGTATACAAACACTTAAATAACATTATACATCAAATCGAAACGAATCGAATCGACTCGTTCAAACTTACCTCGATCTGCAGTCAAATATTAGCTTCCAGATACAATTTCTTCCACAAACACCATAAGAGGCTTTGGGTTCCACTCGATTTGAAGCTTTCGTGCATAAATCGCCAGAAAATCGCCTCTCTTCCAAGCCCTAGACCCGTCTACACAATTAACCCTATTTTAGGTCATTTTCAATATATATATAAAGGGGCAAAAAAGTCATTATCCATTCCCATTAACGACGTCTAGACGGAAAGCTGTTTTTCACTTCAACTCAAAACCACAGGTGTTTAGTAGTAGGTTTACGTACTACAGGTGGTTATGTGGGAAATGTCAGAAACCATAAGTGGTCATCTGAATTTTACCCATTTATTTAACTCACAAACATAACGTTTGAACTTCAAATGTAATGCATCAAAATTAGTGTGGTGCGCACTGTTTAGAGATTCAAACGCTGCAAACGTTACTGCCGCATGCAAACACTGGTAGTCGAACAAACTCTATGTTTCTAAATTTTTGAACAAAAAGTTAAAAAATAAAAAAAAACTTAAATTATAATAAAAAATAATAATAAAAATAATTTGTAAATTTTTTTTATGTTGATACTAAGTTCATAAAGGAAAAAAGAAGAAGAAGAAAATTTAAGTTTAAAGTTAGATTACTATTTTACCTTATACTCCCTCCGTCCCAAATTAATTGCTTTTTTAGGACTTTTTAAAGTCAAATTGACTATTTTTAAAATTAATAATTAAGCATATATAAATATATTTCTAAAATTATAAAAATTGAAATTAGTAATAAATTATATATACTTTCTTTTGGTTATAATATATTCACCTATATGTTAGCAAAAATAGTAAAAAGATTAGTTTTAAAAATAGTCAATTTGACTTTAAAAAGTCCTAAAAAAGTAATTAATTTGGAACGGAGGGAGTATTATTTTTATTGTTTTTGTAATGTATAGAATATAATGAGTATTATAAAAGATTTGTTTATTTATGTAGTTTTTCATTCAAATTCATCTACTTTTGAATACAAACAACTTTGGTCAGAATAGTAGCTAAGTTTTTTTTATACATTTTTGTTCCTTTTCTTATTTATACTGACAAAGGTTAGTTTGCTCATATATTTTTAAAAAAAATAATTAAAAATTACTTTATTCTTATATTTTGGAACGAGAATAGAATAATATTTTCAGTGAGTATTTGCTAATTCTTAATTTTTAGTGTTACAATTTAATATGAAAGAAATTAGATGAAAATAATTTATTTAAGTCTGTCTATCAAATCTTAATAATTAAAAAAGATAAAAGCCTAAAAATCTATACTGAAAGTCTATCAAAAGGACTGTTTGCTCAATGATTTCAGTAATAAAATCTTGCCATATAATATCTGATAAAAGATATTCCACTTCATTTTGCCATATTAGTGTAGGACTTTATACTTTTAATTGGTAGCTGGCATTTGGAGTGTTAAGAACATGACTGTGTGTCAAACGTGCGTGTGAATAATTAATTGTGAAATTACCATCTAGTCATAATCCATATGTTCCAAATTCATAGTCATATTTACCTTCTCTAGGTGTGCATTCGAGAATTAGAGTCTGTTTTTGACAATAAAATTGATTATTCAATTTTATTATCAAAAACAGACTCTAATTCAATATGACTTGGTTGGTATTTTCGGACAGTAAATAGAGTCTCTGGGCTCGAATATGACTAATACTTGAAGGCAATTGAACGCGCATTTGAAAAAATGACAACTTTTATCCGGTTACTTAGCATTTTTTTAAGTATTACGATTTGTAGCAAAAGTTCTTCAAATATAATTAAGATGATTCTCTTCATGAATGCATGTATATCTGACTGAATCACATTAATTATTTGTTACTTCTGTTGTCTTATCTTTTACTCATAATAGAGCGGATGCAATTTATATCATATTTGCTCGCGCAAGTCATTTTTTGCCCTCGCTCTAGCACGGATAGTTCTACGAGGTAATTGCGCGGCCGTATTAGCTTTGTTTGTTTGGTTATACACCTACTAAAGTATGGGTATTTTGTTATTCTACATTAAATGAATTTCTTAATTTCTATTTATCATGTATGTATCATGGAATATTTATATCATCGAATTATATTCGACTGACTATCGTGTACAATTAAAATGTCATGGATAACTATGTGGTTGTGTACAAGAAATAATACAAAATTTTTATTATTTGGAATTTTATTCTTGTGCTTTAGCCCTTAACAAGCTAACATTGTTGATAAAGAAACCAATTAATCAGAAAATGGTTCCCTAGACTGCAATAAAGGGATTAGATTATTCTGTCTGTCGGCCTAATTTGGGCCGCCCTGTTTGGATACTTTTCTCGTGAATTGATCGTGGTCCCAAATTTACTAGAAACCAAACAGTCCCTTCGTCATGTGCCTCCAGATATTGGCTTGTAGCATTTTATAACCCCTGGCCCTCGACAGCTTAACCTCATGGCTTTCTTCCCCTTATACTACTGTTGCCTGTTGGAGATAGGACTTAGATCCATACCTAGAGATGGAGAGAGACAAAGAGAGATGCAGGTGATGATAGGTGGGATTTTCTAATATATGTATATATATATGTGTGTGTATATATATATGTGGAAAAAGGAAATATGTGTATTGGATATATACATATAATTTTTTTTGTGTCCTGATGAAATATAAAAACTAACATTAATGGTGAAATGCTAAATTTGACATTAATAAAATCTCGATCTAAAAATAATAGTACACAGATTTTTGTGTGTTTAGGACACATACTTGCTTTTCTTATATATATGAGGTGGAAAAAAAATCAGCTTATTTATGAACATCCACGTTTATTTATGAACATTCAACGTCTTTCAAATTTTTTATCAAAGTTCATCATATTTTACAACATCTATTAAAACTGTTTAACGGAACTTAAATTTATAGTCTCTTTCATGTGCTAAACAGTTTTTCAAATTCCACGCATACAATTCAATCCGTCAAACTGTTTAGCAAAACTATCCACATATATAACAGTTATTTTAATTTCAGGCGGTCAATTTGGACAATATATAAAAATAAATTATATTTATATAATAGAGAGCTACATTTCATATTATCTTTATTATATAAGTATTATAACTTTTTATTATATAAAATACAACTTATTTTTATAAACAGCCTAAATAGACTATCCATTATAAACCCTATGGAAATTGAATCAAGATCTTTCCTAATCTATAGAAGGAGATAAAAGGAGAAAAGGGAGATGATACTAATAGGTTGGCCCTTAGGCCCCTTCCATTTTCCCTTCTTAGCTTACAACCAAATGTTGCATCTCTCCCTTGTTTCCAAAACTTCTTGTTGTACTCTAAATCAACTTGCTTAAAGCTAGCTAGCTAGCTAGCCCGTGAGTGAGAGCTACAAGAAAATAAGAACAAAAAAAGAAAGTGGTGTTTGTGGGTCTTTATTTCTTCGATATAGGGAGATTGCCATGCATGGAAAGGAGCAAAAAGGACGTACTGAAAGCTATGGGCACATGCAATGCTGAGTCCACGTAAAATATAGATACGGCCCGGCCACATGCAATGCTGAATTCACGTTAAATAACACATATATATTCTATGCTATTTTTGCTTTTTGGTACATCTATATTCTATACTATAACAAGACATATATAATTTATTTTTTTACCTTTTTTTTTATGTTACGTCTGGATTGAAAGAATGGAGGACAAAATAGAATGATTTTAAGATATTTTAAATGTATGTTTGGTTGTTGATGGTGGTAGGTGTTGTCATATAATTAATGACAGAATTATCACATATATCCATTCCATTGGAATGAATTTTATTCCACCTTCTCCATATGAAATAAAAAAACGAATGGATGAAATGAATTTTTATTCCATTTGAATGATTTATCCTCCAAAATAATCATCAAATACATTATTTTTATTTCATTTCTTACTCTATTACATTCCCTCAATCCAAACGTAGCATTAGAGTCTTTGATAATATCAGAGCAATAATTATATTGTCAGAGCAATAAGTGTGGCTAAAAGTTCAAATATTGTTAAACAACAAGTGTAAAAATATTAATAAATGCATATTTGCTCTGGTCGCAGCGTAAATATATTACTCGAGTTAACATGCAATAGGTTCGAGTTAAAAACAAGAGTTAATAATATAAATTTCCAAAACAACGGCATAATTAAGATGAACTTATCTATACTGATAGGTCGGCATAATTCGAGTTAAAGAAAATTGTTATTATGTGGATAAAATTAATAATTTGAGAATGTAACAATTTTCTTATAAAGATCATTTTTGTGTATATAGAACCAGTAGTAGACAATTGTCTTAGTAATAGAAGTAAATTACAGTTACATTAAAAAGCAAATTTTATTGATAATTCAGGTTAATTTAGAACAGTTCCGTAACCAAATTTAACTACTTTCCAACGTATAAGTTGAATACCATAATAATTAGTATGATAACAATTTTTATTGTACTCCCTCCGTCCCAAATTAATTGCTCAGTTTTGACTTTTTTAAGTCAAATTGACTATTTTTAGAATTAATAATTAAGCATATATAAATATATTTCTAAAATTATAAAAATTGGGGTTAGTAATAAATTATATATACTTTCTTTTGGTTATAATCTCTTCACCTATATTTTATCAAAAATAGTAAAAAGATTAGTTTTAAAAATGGTCAAGTTGACTTTAAAAAGTCAAAAATGAGCAATTAATTTGGGACGGAAGGAGTACTTTCTTACAAATTGAGTACTATTTTCATCACTGTGTTGTTGCTTTTTAGGCTTGTCTTCGTAACCACTGTCAATAAGATTCAAACTCTTGACCTCTATATCGATAAATTATAAAAGTGAATCATACCAGTAGACTAAGTAGACACGCTGGTATGGAAGTTTTTTGAATGAGAAGTTTTTTAATTTCTCCTTTTGCCTCGTGTTTCAAATGAGCCTGATATTTCTAACAGTTCCAGAAAGATGGGCTTCAGCCCTTTGAGCCAATACAAGCCCAAAAATCCTATAGGCCTAAGTCGGACTTAAATAGGATTTATTTCCACTCAAGCCCAATAGGCCAACAATGGTCAGAACACCGATGCTTTCCTTGTGTGCAGTGCAGGTCTTCGAATCAGGCGCATCACCTTTATTTTGAAAAATATAATATCAACAATTGGCCAAATGAGAAAACATGATTAGCATTTTATTAACAAACCCAAAATCAATGGAGGATATAAAGCATAGAAGGTTAAATTTCAGAATTAAAATCAAAGTGGATATATGTGACCGTGAATCATATACTCCATCTATTTAAAAATTAGAGACATTTCTAAATCAAAGAATTTTAAAAAAAAATAAAATAAAATTTCATCCTTAACATTTACTAGCAATATAGTAGCAGTAAAAATAGTGACATGTTAAAAAATTATTTCACTTTATACTTAAATGTATAGCTTTGGATTGAGGGAGAATATTATTACAAAGTACTCATTTCTTTTCAAATTATAAGATTGATACTGATTTTTTAAAAGTCAATTTTAAATATTTTCAAACTCAAAATTGACATGAATTCATGTAGTTTTATGTCGATACAATTATGAATATTATAAATTACTTAAAAAATACTACTAGTTATAATATTTATTGTTTTTAAAACTTGAATGAATCATACCAATTTTAAATTTAAAAATGTCTCAAATTGACTTTAAATATTGATCTTATAACTAATTTGGAACCGAGAGAATACCTTTTAATTTTTAATTTTATTTATTTTTTTGAAGCAGTACCACAAAACTGTGGACTGAAATTTATAAATCCTGAGCATCCAAATTAATGAAAGGAAGATACAACGGGAAAGAAAAAATAACTCGTGTAATTAATTCTATTTTTAGGTAATTTATAATAATCTGTATTGACAAAAAATAAAATTTTGAATTAAAAAATGTTTTATTTTAAAATTTAAAATTTTAATATTAAGTGAGGGCCCGTGGTCCTCTCACTTAATTGTTTTGCTGACTGAAATTCTTAAAGGATAGAACCAGCTCTTAATTTGTACTAAGAACAATTAATAGGTGCAAAGTCTCTTCTTTATTTTCATTCCCATGCAGCACATCATTTCTATTTCCCCCAATAAAGCCCAAGCAAAGCAAGCATTGCTAGTGAGCATAATTATGATTTTTCTAAATGCTGAATTATCCAACTAAACCAATCCTCAAAACTTCCTGCCAGTAGAAAATTTTCCTTTTGAGGCCCAACCAAGTTGCGACAGCTATAGGGCACTGCACTAAACCATGAATAATAGTCTCCTCTACACAGTGGCGGAACCAGAATGTTTTAGAAGTGGGGGCAAAATATATCAGTAAAATTTTTTTATTTATTGACGCTTGAATTGCTTCTTTCGGTTGTACGACTGAGAGAAGGCAATTGTATCCTGCGAGTCTGCATAGTTTGAAAACGTCTCAAAATTTGTTCGTTTTCAATTGTTGAAAAAATATCCTTCTCAATATAAACTACCAGACTTTCATTCATCTACTCGTCTCCCATTTTATTACGAAATTATAGCATGATGCCAATTCGTTAATTATAAGGAATCAAGCCTCTTTATATTCAATATAAAGATAATTGAAGTAATTAGGCTAACAATCACATTAAAGTGACTTTACATGGCCAAACCTTATCCTGATTGATCACGTCTTTAATAATCATGCAAATTATCTTATATGGACATACATGCATCTCAAACCAATGATACTGTTATACATGCATACATGTAAATAGACATACTTTATGATTTACATGCATACATATGTTTTAATTATGTACTAATTGACCAAAATATTTATACTTTAGCATGATGTCAATTAACGTAATTTACTTCCCAAACTGAATTAACATACTGACATAACTTTAATGTGTGATGCGATATATATGTCCCCTCTTACCCCCTACCCCCTACCCCTCAGCCTTGGTGGGGCATATGCCCCCTCAAATGTTTTAATAGACATACTTTATGATTTACATGCATACATATGTTTTAATTATGTATTAATTGACCAAAATATTTATACTTTAGCATGATGCCAATTAACGTAATTTACTTTCCAAACTGAATTAACATACTGACATAACTTTAATGTGTGATGCGATATATATGCCCCCTCTCTTCCGCCACTGCCTCTGCAGTAGAAAAATTTGCATCAGTAGGAATCTTACGTCTAACTAAATTAGCACGAACCGGGAGAATATTATTAATAGTTCTCTTCTCCATAAGGCTTCAGCAGGATGATTTTTATGTATGTTTCAAGAACTAGCATCCAAATCTTTTGGATGCAATGTCTTGAGAACTACAATCTTTCTTTTAGTGTTTTCGTTTAATTTGATAATTAGATTTTAGGCTTGTGGTCAAGTATTAAATAATAAATACAAATATAAGTTATAGAATTCGAATTTTAACAGTATGCATTTCAACTCAATTTCAAATGTGATTATTCATGTTTTGACATTTTTTAAAAATAAAAAAATAAATGTTATATTCTTGAACTCAACACTCTTTTGAGGATTAATAACAAAATTACATTAGACTTTCATTTGATTGAGTTAAAAACAAACCGAGTCGAGTCGGGTTTTGACTTATCGAGTTCAAATTTATTTAAAAATTAAATGAATCTAGTAAAATAAGATTTTAATGAGCCTAGATTAATTTGGTGAACTTGGCTTGTTTAGTAAACAAGTCAAGCTTAAACCAAATTTATGTAAACCGAACTTAGTCGAGCTTAAGCCCGACTCATTTAATGTTTTTATTATAATTTTTTAGTTAAATTCTAAACGAATTAGACTTACTCGAGTCGGGTCTAAACGAGTTAGGTCCAAGTAAGACATTATACTGGATGCGCTCAACTTATTTAACTAAGTGGGCAATAGAGCTTGTTCGAACTCATCAAGCTCCTTTAACAAGTTCAAGGTAGAGTTAGCCAAATCGAGCTTACGAACAACTCACTTCGTTTACACCTTACAAAAAAAATAAAATAATATAAAAGAATACCATTGCACAATGGAAACATCAGCTACCTAAAACAAGTGTTGGGCCTGCTGGATCATAAGAGACTTGTTAGACAATTGGAAATTGGCTGCCCAAACCTCCATCGGAGTTGCTACAATCCTTAAATGCAAAATATGTTATGGCCACATATGTTTTCGTCCCTTTAAGGCCTAACTTTACCGTTTCCATTTCGAAAATATTTTAGAAACCCAATAATCAACTTTTTTTTTACCTTTCTAATATAGGAGTAAATTGAGTAATAGCTTAAATCTTGCACCATTTTCAAACAAACAAAAATGTGCCCTACCGGCTACCGCTATTTATGTTCATCAGTGTCCACCCTCCAACTGTATATGTCCTTTTCTATATATCCCTACCTGTTAAACTACCACTCTGGCCTTTCCTACTTATTACATACGTTGATACCATTAATTTCTCCAGCTCAAAACACCTATATTGGGCAAGATATTTAGTGCATGTATTACAAACTTAGAGAGAGAATATTTTTTTATAAAAAAATTAAAATTATAGATACATATTTAATCTAAACTATAAAATGACATAAAATTTCTAACTTATCAATATTTATGTTTAAATAGGTCGATTACGATATGTCAGAACTAGTTGTGTTGAAAGGGCAAACAACACCTCAGAAAATTAGCAAAACACTTTACGATCCCCTCAAGGGTATTTCCCATGTGTGGACGTAAAAATATAGAGATGATCAGTAGCATAGCTATGTAGAAGTTAAGATTGTGCATCCCTTTATAAGTTGATGGAAGAAGGTATAGGGGCATTTCCCTGTCGGAGTACCCAATTAGAAAAGGAGGTTTATTAGTTGAGTCAATTTCATATTAGGAATATATTATTTGGTAGACTCCGCCTAAAACTCTTGTGTTTGCAAAATCCTCTAGACGTTCCCAAGGCTGTTAAGGTTTTTTACCTCTGGCTTGTACACATGGAAGACTTTTTATAAATGGATATTTTTATGCGCGCCATCAAAAAAATAAGTGTTTTTAGTAATGAAAATGCATATTAATTGCTAAAATTTGAAATAAAGATGGTTATGAAAATAAATAATTAATGTAAAAGGATTTGAAGAAATTTAGTTAAGTGGGGTGGAAAAGAATTTGGGAGTCAAGGACATGTATGGGATTTTAATTTAAGGGTGGGGGGGAAGTCGGGTATAGAGAAAAATTCAAAATGTCAGCAAATAATACCCACTCTCTTACCCAGTCTAAGAAAGTGTATTTTGAACCAAAAGATGAGATTGGTACACTTTTACCTTAACGAAGGGTAATATAGTCAATTCCCAGTTTTCGTGTATTTTCGTTACTCTAGCCGATTTAGCGGATAGTGAGTCTAACAAATGGAAGCAACAGCAACCAAAACATATGTTGCCCTTATCTAATTAATTTCGTTTTCATAATTTTTCTCAAAATATAAAATTGTGATAAAGACTGGCTTGATCTTGATGTGTACTTGTACAGTTCCATGTCCTCTTCACAATGCAACTAGCAGATTTTATTATGTACTCCCTCCGTCCCAAATTAATTGCTTTTCTAAGACTTTTTTAAGTCAAATTGACTATTTTTAAAATTAATAATTAAGCATATATAAATATATTTCTAAAATTATAAAAATTGAAATTAGTAATAAATTGTATATACTTTCTTTTGGTTATAATATCTTCACATATATGTTAGCAAAAATAGTAAAAAGATTAGTTTTAAAAATAGTCAATTTGACTTTAAAAAGTCCTAGAAATGCAATTAATTTGGGACGGAGGGAATACTTTGTTTTTAACATATTAATTAATGTAAGGTTATTATAATGTCTAAAAATATGAATATATATATAGAGAGAGAAATTTAAGACACATACTCTTTTTCCTATATATATATACAAAATGATTCATAGTAAATTTTTGCTATGAAGTAAAATAGAGCAAATAACATTCATACCGTCCATCATATATATGAACCAACGACTGAGATTAAAAAGTTGAAACTCGTCATTTGTTATTATTAGTGGTAGATGCTGCCACTAATAACATTCGCCACTAATAGTAGCGAATGTACTCCGCTACTAATATAGTAACAGATGATGACATGTTTGCATCTGCTATAATTAGTAGTGGATGACGTTTTTACAGTTTTAATCTGGGACGTTACTCGATATATTGAACGCTAATAATAGTGTTTGTCTTATTATAGTTCATAACAAGTACTTGATATGGATCATTCTCATATATATAGAGAGAGAGAGGCAGAATTAGGTCCGGACTCTCGAACCTGATAAAATACGGACCCCAATTTTATTTTATTTTTTTGCATTTTTTTTTCAAAACAACTAATAAAAAATGTATAGTTATTTTTGGTACTGAAAAAATTTGTTAATACAGTGTTTTGGGTATGATTTGGATACATATAACAAACAGTGTTGTACAGTCAGTACAACACTTTAGTATTTATTAATTTTAAAAATTAATAAATAAAATTAAAAATTTATTAATTTTAAGATAAATATGTGACAAATAGACATTTTAGTATTTATAAATTTTGTAAATATGTCTGTTTTTGTGAAACGGAGAAAATATTTTTTTTATTTCTTACATCATTCATCAAAAATCTATTCAATTCAATAAAATAAAATAATCTATTCGTTGCTAAATTTTCATTATTGTCTTTTTCAAGTTTTTATCGGATCAAATAAGAAATCTCTTAATATGATGGAATTTTATCAAAAAATTGAAAAGAAAATAAATAAATAAATCATGTTATAAATGTAATTTAGAAAGGGATTTTCATTACAACTAAACTGACCAAGACATCACATGCTACTCTCTCTCAACGTATCCACATAGTTGTATGGCTCAAGTGTCGGCTTCAGTGGGACAAGTCTTCTCAATTATTTTAAGAGTTAAATGCTTGTATCCCTAATTTTATCTCATTTTACACAATGCAATTTTTATTTTAAAATATAACATTTTATTTTTATATTTTTAATAAATCGACACATAATATTTTTTTATCCAAAATTTATTGCTAAAAGTGTAAAATCCGTCACTTTTAAATACTAACTCCATCACTTTTAATGACGGATTTTGGGTCGAAAGGTTTTATGTGCCGATTTACTAAAAGTGTAAAATACAAAGTGTCACGTTTTAAAGTATAAAATATAATGTACAAAACGAAATAAACTTGAAAAATACAAAATATATTTAACTCTTATATTAAAATTGCCCAGTTTGGTAGCAATTTTTTACAGCTTGCATAATATATGTGCATATATTATAACTTTTTAATGGTATGTAAGAGTTGGCTTATCTCTATTTCTCTTTTCTACATCTAAAATGATACTCATTCCGTTTAATATAATTGAGTTTTTGAAGTTTAATTAAGATGTATAAAATTTATATATGAATTTATATAAGTACAGTTTTAATGAAAATTTAAATTATTGAGAATTGTTATTTCTATTTTAATGATAAAATTTGTATAGTAATTATATTTTTCTTGTAGAACTGGTCAGATCATTATGATCTTCCCATTAATTTTTTTTATGGCTATCATTAAAAAACTATTATATAGAAATTGGGAGAAATGTAATAGAGAGAAGCAACCTCCATGTGTACAACCTAATTAAGTTTGCATTCAACCTAAATTGGTTAAAGTTTCACGTCGGATTTTTGTCAAAAAGGTCACAGAAATAAGAAGGGGAAAAATAAACAAATAAAAGGAAAGCTCAAAAAGCATAGGGCACTCATATGTGGAAATAAAAAGCACATGCAGAACTAAGATGAGTTTTAATATTAGAAAATCCAAAAGTAAGACGATTCTAAAATATAATAACCACTGAAATATAGATTGCATTATAAATTTTACATGTTCTGTCAAGTTTGCATTCTAAATTTAAAAACGTGTCCACTTGCATTCTACCATTTACTCCCAAATTAACTAATTGTTTTGACTTTTTTTAGTCAAATTGACTATTTTTAAAATTAATAATTAAACATATATAAATATATTTTTTAACATTATAAAAATTGGTATTAGTAGTAAATTGTATATACTTTCTTTTGGTTATAATCTCCTCACCTATATTTTGACAAAAATTAGTTTTAAAAATAGTCAACATGATTTTAAAAAGTCAAAACTAAGCAGTTAATTTGAGACGGAGGGAGTATTGTTTAAAACAAATATCACTCTTCGAATTTTTAACTGATCATAAGTGATCGGAAGTTCCAGTCAACCAATTTTTTAAGAGTAAAATAGAAAAATCACATAAAAAACATTAAAAGAATGTAATAATTTTTTTTTTGAAAATTGTAATCTCTAACCTAAAATTTAACCACAACTTAAACCCCGTTTGATTACAACTTAAACCCCGTTTGATTAAGATTAATAGAATATTATAAAACTCCATTTTCATTAATCTCTTTTTCTCTTCCTCTCCTTCATCCCATTATAGGAAAACCGACCTCACTAATTCCTCTAATCCCACACTTTTCTATCTCTTAATTTCAATTTCTCTATTAATATATCCCTTCCACTCCTTCTCTCACCTAAGAAAAACAACCCCAGATCAAGAAATTTTCATCACCCACTTTCTCTCTCATCATCATCTTCACTTTTTGGGAAATTTTCGTTCTAATTAATTTCTCTTTTTCCACAATTTCCCCTTCATATATCACCGCACACTTCCCCCTCTTTTTCTTTCCCCTTTTCTTTCCATTCACTCTCATCTTCGGATTTTCCTATGCTTTTTAGCCTCGATATCGGCCATTAGATCGTCAATTAGTGGAATGGTTCCTTTACCATGCATCTTCTAAAGAGAATTGTATTATAATTGAATGTTCCAGGATAATTTACTTCATTACTTGTCATACATACATATAATATATATATATATACACACACACACACACACAAGACTACCGGCCTTGCTCGGATTTTAGCATCAATTATCTAAGGACATCGGCTAAGATTTTGAAGGAGAAAAAGACATTCTTGATTAATTTGGGATTAAACTTTAGCTAGGTCGTAGTAGAATTTCAAGAGTTTGGGTTATAATTTGTGGTTCAAAATCTGCATATGTGATTTGATTAAATTTATGTGTGTGTGCGATATTTTGTGTCGTTAGAGAGAGAACATGATGAATTAAATTGAAGATGATGAGGAAATTGTTTGAAGGAAAGATCCTAGTTATTGAGAGAAAATGATTATTTTTCTAAAATATTTTTATAATATATTTTAATGATTTTGAATGTATGTTTACGAATTGTTTCAATAGTCTTGTTATATATTGCGAATTTTTTTTGTCAAATTACGATTGCGGCGTATATTAATATATGAGATTTGATAGAATTATCAAATTGGCCCATTGTATCAAATATATCGTAAAAATATTACCAATTAAATTTATCCACGTAACTCGTAATAAAAAAAGTCGATATATAAAGTCGCAATATATATCATTTTCCTTGTTTCTATTCAAACCTTCCAAAAAGTAGTATAACTGGAGCTTCCAGTGATTTTTGACCGGCTAAAGTTCGGAGAGTACTATTTGTTTTAAATAATGAATGGTAGAGTGTAAGTGAACGCGTTTTTAAATTTTGGGTGCAAATCTCACGAAGCGTGTAAAATTTGGAATGCAATCTGTATTTCAGTCTAAAAAAAGGCATTACATATAATAGCGAGACCATCAATACTTATATATTTAAAATGCCGACTTGAGTTCAATTTTTAATTAATTGAAGGACCAACCAAGTTAGCTCGATAGTGATTTATACTCCCTCATTTTCATTATATATGACGTTCAAGACATAATCACGCATATTAAAAAGTCTCGTTAATGCTAATGTTGGGTAATGAATGTTGGTTTAAAATTTCATTACTATTCATGCATTAATTAATTACTTATCCTCCTCTCTCTCAATTACTCTATCTTGATGAGAGTTTTTAGGGTAAAGCAAGAAAGGATTAGATTTTTTTTTTCTCTTTGATATATGCTAACCGTCTTATATTATGGGAAAAAAATTCTTCTAAAACATCATATACAATGCAAAGAAGGGGATATTATCCAAACAAGTTGATTCGATAGTAGTAAATATTGCAGTTAATAATTACAACCGAGTTGACTTGGTCATTGTTAATGTTATGTTTAATTTTTTGTTGCATTAATTTTTTTTAAAAAATTTAATTATTGATGATAGGTGTGGAAATTTTAGCATTGATTAAATACACATGTTTATTCATTTTTCGAGTTTCGTGAATGCATCTAATTATAATCACATTTACCTTAACTATTGAGATTTTCTACACAAATCACTCAAAAGAAAAGAATAAATGACAATAACAGAGAAAGAAAGAAAAGAGAATTATAAATTTATTGAACATTTTGTAGAAATTCATGTAAGTGATAGAGTGAGAATTTGAGACCCGTTTTTTAAGGAAGCCCACAAATTGACTATAAATCTATTATTTTTTTCTTATTGAGTTCAATAATAGTACTCGGTCTAATATTTTATATGGGTTGAATTTAGACCCAATTTTAAATAATTGAGGAAAACTAACAAATATTATGTTATATGTTTAAGTATAAACTTTTAATTGGTTGTTAATTTTATCATTTTATACATAAAAATTATTAAATTATCCAAAAAATTATAAAATGATAAATAAAAAAAATATTCGTGCCTCGCACGGATTAATAGACTAGTTAGTATTCAGTACTAAGGGAGATCTTATAATGATTCATCTAATCTCTTTTTGAGATAATAAATAAGGACAAGACATGGTACTAATAAAAATTAAATGAGACAATTGTATTGTTGCTTACAATATTTCTGTCTGCAGGTGTGAGAATTTATTTTATTTAGGCACCGACTAAAAAAAATATCCCTTTCGTGTTGTAATAAGTAGAAGAAATCTATAGACTAAGAGAACGTTTGTGATCGCTTATAATCAATCAAACTTATATATAATCAATTTTAAGAAGTAAAAAGTGATTGATAACTTGATTTTAAAATTACGTATAACTGTTTTTTATAAAAATAATCAGAAACTTTAATTTAGAGCTTTTGATTATTTGTCGAATCTAACACACTAATATTTAGGTTTAATCAAGTATTTACTAATATATCCGTATTTATCTTAGTAATTTTACACATTATCTATATTTACTTCTCCAAACTTTTTTTTAATAATTTACACTTAAAATAAGTGATAATTAATATTTTTTTATACCAAACATCTTTTACGCTTTACTGATTTAAGTGTCTTCAGAATCATTAATTATATTTTTGAATTGATCACAAACATACTCTAAATAAATATATAGTACAAATTAATAAACAACATAGAGCACAAACTATAAATAAATATTTAGTAGGACCTGTATAATAAATATTCATCCAGATGATGTAAAATATTAGTAGTTTCTAAATAAATAAATAATACTTCTTTCATTTTAAATTATAAAATCATTGTTGACTTTTGAAAGTCAATTTGAAATATTTTTAAACTCAAATTTGAGATAATTCATTACAAATTATGAAATAAAAAATCTTAACGAGTAATATTTTTTATATAATTTACAATATTCATAATTGTATTCACTAATATTAAAATAATCCATGTCAATTTTGCATTTGAAAATGTTAAACTAACTTTAAAAAATAATTAATGATCTTATATTTTGAAACATATGACATAAATTAATAAACAACGTGAATAAATAGTAGGACCTATATACTGAATATTAATTAAGAAAGGTATAAAAGATTAATAAACCTTCTTAATAATTTAAATGATAAGTATTACATATTATTTTATTTCTTTTTGTATATTATTTGTGCACATGAAAGTACAATCTTAAATACTCCCTTCGTCCCAAATTAATTGCTCAGTTTTAACTTTTTTTAAGTCAAATCGACTATTTTTAAAATTAATAATTAAGCATATATAAATATATTTCTAAAATTATAAAAATTGGGGTTAGTAATAAATTGTATATACTTTCTTTTGGTTATAATCTCTTCACCTATATTTTAGTAAAAATAGTAAAAAGATTGGTTTTAAAAATGGTCAATTTGACTTTAAAAAGTCAAAATTGAGCAATTAATTTGGGACGGAGGGAGTATTCTTTTCAAAACGTACAAGTCAGTTTGTTGAAATAAAGTATGTAAAAGAAAATATTTACTCTGTTTCCAAAATTAAAAATACATTAAGTACTTAAATTAATAACTTTTAAAAAAAATTAATAGTGCTCAATCTATTAACATTCGATAAAAATATAACAAAACTAACCTAATAGTGCTCAATCTATTAGAACATAAATGATGACAAATTTAAATTTTATATCACTTTATAGCTTAAAAGTAAAAATATTTTTAAAAATTTGAAGCTGATTAAAAAGAAGTATGTATCTAATATTCAAAAGAAATGACTCCAATTTAAAAGGAAATTATTAAAATTTATAAGAAAGAAACAATATAATAGGAAAAAACATTATATTTAAAGTTTAACTTTTATTTATAAAAATGGAATAACTACCCACTCAACAAAATGCCGGGAAGAAACATTCCACCAGTCCACGAACAGTTCCTTTTCTGCTGCGAAAGTGCGAGGTAGAAGGGATTAACAGAAGAGAAATTACCAAATCCCAACAATGTCAGTATAAAGAACAAACCCAACTCACATTTTCAAGTAAAATTGCTGCTTTCACTGATTCTAATCCAAAGATAAGACACCCATCCGTGATTCTTCTTTGTTTATGTCTATACCCATTTCATAAATTTGATGGAATTTTGATTTTGTTTGAGCAATTTGAGCTCTAATTTAGTCCATTTTTGAAGTCAATTCAGCTGGGTTGGTCATAAATGTTGATGATTCTTCGAATATTTATTGTGGGCTTGTTTTGAATTTTTTATTAGTGTTTTGACCATCTGTTTTTATTTGTGAAAACTACTGATTTGGTTGGTTTCTCTTAATTAGTGAGAAACAATCCTTTTCCTTTCAGTTGATTATTTTAATTGCTATTTATTGGGGTTGGTATATATTGGCTTGTTCTTGAAGGGATTTCTAGCTTTTTACATCATCTATAAGCAAAGTGAAGTTGAGCTATAAATATATATATTTTTAGTGGGTTTTTGATCTTTGTTCTTGCTAAATTTTGGGTTTAATTCATGGGTTTCTTGTGTATTCTGTTCTTCTTGTTTCTGTCATGTGATTTTGCTTTGGGGAAGGAGTGTACTAATATTCCTACTGAGCTATCATCACATGCTGTTAGATATGAGCTACAAATATCAAACAATGAAACTTGGAAAACTGAGATGTTTTCGCATTACCATTTGACTCCAACGGACACTTCTGCTTGGGCTAGCCTGCTTCCTAGGAAGATATTGAAGCAGGAAGATGAAATTGATTGGATGATGTTGTATAGGAAGATGAAGAATTCAGATGATTTCAATGTTCCAGGGGGTTTTCTAAAGGAATTGCCCTTGGAAAATGTGAGATTGGACCCAAATTCGAAGCACGGACAGGCTCAGCAGACAAATTTGGAATATCTATTGATGTTGGATGTTGATAGTTTGGTTTGGAGCTTTAGGAGGACGGCTAGTTTGCCTACTCCAGGCAATGCTTATGGAGGTTGGGAGGCCCCAAATATTGAGCTTCGAGGACATTTTGTAGGTTAGTTTTGCTTCGATATTCTATAATTTTCATAAATTCCATTATGTTCATGGCCTTTGGTGGTGGTCCTTATAGAGGGAATGCATATAAAGGGTATTTTCTGAGATATTTTTCATGTCTTGTAAATTCAAAACTTCATTGAAGCTCTAGGGAAAGATTCAATGTAAGTAGTTCTTAAAGATCATATATTTCACATTTGCTCTGATGGCATAGTTTCTAGTCATTAATATATTCACAAACTTATTGACTATAAGTTCTTCTAACTCTATATTTGCTTTTGACATAATGCAGGGCATTACCTGAGTGCTTCAGCACAAATGTGGGCCAGTACTCACAATGATGCTCTCAAAGAGAAAATGTCCGCTGTGGTTTCTGCTCTATCCGACTGTCAGAACAAAATGGGCACAGGGTATCTTTCTGCTTTCCCATCTGAACAATTTGACCGTTTTGAAGATATAAAACCTGTGTGGGCACCATATTACACCATTCATAAGGTACAAGCTTCATTCATCCTTCTATAAATTTTACTAAATAGTTTTTCTTATTTTTTATTTTTTTTATAATATCTCTACCCTCATTTTGTGAATGTGAACAGATAATGGCAGGTCTTTTAGATCAGCATTTATTTGCTAAGAATTATCAAGCATTAAAAATGGTAACGTGGATGGCTGATTACTTCTTCAAACGTGTGAAAAATGTAATATTAAAGTATAGTATTGAGAGACACTGGCTATCGTTAAATGAAGAAACAGGCGGCATGAATGATGTTCTATACAAATTGTACACCATAACGGTATGTATAGCTCATTTGTAAGGCTCCTTTAGCCAGTTTAGCTTGTATCTTGTTTTCCCTGTTATTCATCATGTTAGATGTTGGCACACATGACTTGGGCTCAAAAAAGAAAATGAAAAATTTAACTATCTGCCTTTAGATTTTATATTAATGATCTGGATCAGATACTGCGGCTTCCTCTGTTCTTATAGCATTTGGATATGTCTACAAGAAATTTCAGTAAGTATTCATTTGGTGGAGTGGTTCATTGAGATGAAGCACTTCCAATAGAAAAAGTGCTTTAATGTAAAAGTCAAATAGTGTTTGGTAAATATCTTTGAAAGCACTTTAATAGAGAAATTTTAGTAAGCTCAAGAATGTACACACATTTTCGAAAGTACTAAATTTTATCTTCTACTAAAAGTGCTTTTACGCTCGACATTTTTATTGTTAGAAGCACTCTTCTTATGTTACCAGACTCTTAAACTCTTTTTTGAATTGAAATTATTACATGTATTCACGTGAAGTGAACAAAATTTAATACTACAATTCATATTTGCTGCTGTTTCTATGGAAGAAGTTGGTCAGCATTTTTTTTTTCCAGTTTTTTTGAATTTTAAACTATAGATTGTTCTAGAACATATGCTTCAACATTACCTTTTCATTCCTATGCTTTGCAGAGAGATCCAAATCATTTATTGTTGGCTCACCTTTTTGACAAACCCTGCTTTTTAGGAGTGCTGGCAGTACAGGTTGGGATCACTACTTTTAAGTTATATACCTTATGCTACATATTATTTCCTTTGATCCCTTTCACCTTTATAAGTAATACATAAGAGTTCATATCTTTGGGCAATTGCAGACTATACTTTGGTCCTAATTATCGGTGTTGTTTATTGGTACTAGTAATAGATATTAACATAATTATCAGAATCTTACGATACATATCAGACGATACAATGTGATACAGAGACAATTCGATAAGTTTCGCACAGTGAATCGAAAATGACACCGTATCATACGATTCAGATAGGATACGATACATATCTTACGATACAATACAATGCACGATACTTTCTAAAGCTAGTAACCGACTTGAAAAAGTTTTTATGTAGACCTAATAAAAGAGTAAAAGCAAAACTTTTGAGCCTTCTATTTCAAATGAAGAGGTTTTTTAACGTTCACATATTCTATATCACTTGATGAACCTTTAATCACTTTTTAGAACTTCATATCTTCTTCCAATGTTGATTTATTTTTCTCACGTCACTTTTCACAGGTAGAAACATAAATCTCCACTGGTTAATTTGAATTATTCTCTTTGCTTTGTATTTTAAAGGTGGATCTGCATTTTTGTTTTCTCTTGTTACTCAATAAGGATTACTAAAATAATATCTAACAAATCAATTTAGAGTATTTTGGCTACTATTTAACTTTAAAATTAATTTTAGTCTATAATAATATTTACTTGACTACTTCAATACATAGTCAAGCTAATATGTTTGATTGTCCAATAAATTGTGTGTTTTATATGTTTAAATATATATTACCACACATTTTTCCTTTTGTCTTCGTATCGTACAATACAATTCACGATACGATACATGAAATACGATACGGGGGTTTTCGATACATGATACGATTCATGATTTGACAACTATGGATATTAATAACTTGTTCCATAGGTGAAGATTATTCTGCTTCAAAATGTTAAAATATTAGTACAGTAATGATAATGAGGTTTGTATGGAATGAGGGCAGCACTTCTGCAGATCAGTATCTCTGTAAAAGTGCCACTAAAATTATTGAAAATTTTACATCATATTAAGTATGGTTCATGGCATTGCCTATTAATGGGATTGCATGTTGAGTTAAGACATAATGAGATCCTAAGACCAACTATGACTTCCAACTTGACATCAACTCCATTTTGACGGAATAAAGACATGCTTCCTCGATTCTCAGTGAATGCAACGAGCGGACATGGTTCATCCAACTTTCAAGTGCTGCATCTCATCATTTAATCATCAAATATGAGGAGGATTAAGGGGTTATAAGAGTATAAAACTCGTGTTCATGTGGTACTAAATTTATTTTAGTTTAAGCAATTGATGAGAAATGATATCCAAGCCGTTGTTATCCAGTTCTAGAATTTCTCATTAAAAAATTATCATATGGTGTATATTATTTAATTCATTTTTATATTAATTTCCGAATGTTAATTTTCTGATTTGACTTTTCTGTTCAAGTTCCATAGTAATTCAGATTGTATTTTCTGTTTATCTATTACTCGTTATTATTATTACCGTTGTTGTTGCCGTTGTCTTGTAAATTAAATCTTCCCTATTATTCTCAGTACTGTTTTGTATAATCTTTGTCATTTACCTGTAGGTTGACGATATATCTGGTTTTCATGCTAATACACATATTCCAATTGTTATCGGTTCTCAAAGGCGATATGAAGTTACTGGTGATCCACTATATAAGGTAAGTTGTTGTTCACATTATTAATTTATATCTTCCATTCATATTTGTAATATTCAACTCAACGAAGCGATGTTGGCTAGTAAAGTTAGTACTTCATACTAGCAAGATGCTCTCTCTCTCTCTCTCTTTCTCTTGTTGGGATATATCACATGAATAAGTTAGTACTTCATACTAGCAAGGTGCTCTCTCTCTCTCTCTCTTTCTCTTGTTGGGATATATCACATGAATCCCACATCAGATAAATTCAAGAATGTTGATGGATTAATAAGTATGATGTAACCTTAACCTAACAGGTTAATTATTTGGGTCAAGATGTGATTTCATATAAGTATGTAAGTAGGTTGAGGCTACCCCATACTTATAAACCCATCTACACTCTTGAATTTATCCGACCTCAAGTTAGGGCTTGGGCCCATCATAAAATTTCCCTACATCTCTCTCTATCTTTTTGTTAGGGCTTTCTCTATATTAACATTTTATTTTAATTTAAAAATGCCTTTGGCTAAGAACAAGATGTCAAGATCTTGATTTTTCTGCAACTAAAAAAGAAAAAACAATGTATATAAGAGAATAACAAACATTTTTCTTAAAATAAAATGTGATCTCGAAATAACTTGAGAAAAGTGTCTTTTGGCTAACCAATCTACTTCCTCGAATACAAATAGAAGAGCGAAGAAAAATAGGAGGAAACTAATTATCATATTAGCATAAATGCAGAGATGAGAAGTCACTTTTTCACCAAAGTGACAACATTAACATCACATTCAATTAAACAATTATGCCACTTGAAAAATCCCTTTCTTTGGATTTCCGCTTGAGTCCCCGCTTATGTTGTGATGGAATAACTTGCACCAAGTTATATGATCAAAATATCTGTATCTTCTTCAATATTTCTTCCCTGTAATGAAGTTCTGTTGACCAGAAAATCTAATACATATTTTCTCCGACTTTCAGGAAATAGGGATGTTCTTCATGAATATTGTGAACTCTTCTCACAGCTATGCAACTGGAGGGACATCAGTCTCCGAGTTCTGGTAGCATACGAAGCAATATACATTGTGTTCCCTTGATAAATAAGACGTTCCCTATATTACCTACTCTTCTTTTAGTAGAAATTTGTGAATGATTACAACTAATTTCAGAATTGTCAATCTGTTTGCTGCTTCTCTTGTATGATTGTTTTTATCCTCTACTGATTCTTCACCTTTCCTCAACATATAAACAGGGAATACCCAAAGCGATTAGCAAGTACTCTAGAAAGTGAGAATGAAGAGTCTTGTACAACCTATAACATGCTAAAGGTAAGACTTAAACTTTAGAATTTTTAGGATGCACACAATTATATGATTTTTTGTTAATATTACCTCTCATAGTATTAAATAAAGGTACTGGAGGAGGTTAGGTTCCGTGGGCAGGGGAAGGGGATTTAATATCTTTTCACAACTAGTTCAACTTACAATCTCTCAATATTTTAGCATATAAATTTGAGTGAAAATCCGTGTTCAAGATGCATTGACTTGTTAAGTTTTCAGGTCTCGCGCCACCTGTTTAAATGGACCAAAGAAATGGCATATGCAGATTACTATGAACGAGCCCTCACAAATGGTGTACTGAGCATCCAAAGAGGAAGGGAACCTGGAATAATGATCTACATGCTACCACTAGGCCATGGGCTATCCAAGGCCGGAAGCTACCATGGATGGGGAACGAAGTTTGATAGTTTCTGGTGCTGCTATGGGACAGGTTTGAAAACTATCTTTTTTATTGCTTTTATCAGCATAAAAAGAATTAAGATTTTTCTATTTGATTTTTTAATATCATCCAAAAATCTTATAAAATTTATGATTTTCTTCCTCACTCCCTTGTTATTCTGATTCGAAGATTCAATAACCCTGACCATTTTGTTCATTATCCTGTTCTTTGGTTTACGTAATTTTAGTTTCCCTTCTTTCCTACATGATAAATTACTTGTATCTCTCATGGGAAAATTTTCTTCCCTTGTGGTTATGATGCGAGGAATGAACAACGGTCATACCCAAGTTAATGCCTCATAACAGAAAGATCATTTTATGGATCATGTGTTACTGTTATCATTTTTTTCCATTGATTAATCAGGAATTGAGTCATTCTCGAAGTTAGGAGATTCGATATACTTTGAGGAGGAGGGAAAAGTTCCAGGGATTTACGTTATCCAGTACATATCAAGCTCACTTGATTGGGACGCTGGGAAGATTTCTATAGTTCAGAATGTAGAACCTGCTGTTTCGTGGGATAATAACCTTCGCTTGACCTTGACAATTTCCTCAAAGGAGGTACGTGTTAGCAGTGAATTATATTTTGAGGCACACAAAGTCTGTGTTGTTCCTTTTGTCTTTTTCTTTTGTCGTTTTTAACTAAAGTAGAAAAGATGTTGAATATTACACAACAGTGGAATCTTAAACTGTTTGCGCCAACCTCATGCATACAGTCCTATATATTTGACATTTCCTCACTAGATGATTAATTGATCTGGATACCTAATTCATACTTTCATGATATTGAAAACCAAAAAGAATGTTAATGATGCAAGCTGGATATGCATATTAAAGGAACTAAGTGAAATGATAGAGTTTTAGCTTTCCCACTCTAGTTTTCAAGGAAGTATAGCTTAAAACAAATATAAAAGAATAATTAAAAGAAAACATTGATAGGGGGAATATATGGAGAAGGCGGCATAAAAAACAGTGCAGAAAAATGATCAGTTGAACTTTCAAATATATGTTCAAACTTAAAATGGCAAGAAGATAAATGTTCTTATAAAATCCAATGGGCTGTGGATTTAATCTTCGCTCCCAAATCCACCTTTTTTCGAGTGCTGGCTGATTTTGGGGATTCGATATAACATTTTTTTGTAACTCTTTGTATGGTTTCAGAAAGGATCAGGCCAATCTACATTGAATTTGAGAGTACCTTTTTGGACGCATTTAGATGGTGCAAAGGCAGCTTTAAATGACCAGCCATTGTCTCTACCAAATCCAGGTGTGGCTTCCACCTTCCAATTTCTTTATGGAAATGTACCCGTCTTAAGAGTGTCAAGTTGTATAGCTGTAATGTAGCAAAATCCTGAAATTATTGATTTTTCAACTCCTTGATGTAGGTAATTTCCTATCAATAACTCGAGAATGGGGCACTAGTGACAAGATTGCTCTTGATCTACCCATTAGTATCAGAACCGAGGCTATTAAAGGTACTTTCTTGATATGCTTTTTTTCCCAGTAAATATAATGGTGATAATAACAATAAATTACGGGAATTGATATTTCCACATGAAAAAAATGATATTTTGTGAGTGGTCTCACGCCTATGTGAAAGAGACACGAGGAAATATTATTTTTCTATGTGGAAATATCAGTTTCCAAAATTATAAGTTGTTCTATACCTCATTAAAGCCTAATCATTCATTTGTTAGATACTATTGACATACTTTTAATGATAACTCAGATGATCGTCCCGAATACGCCTCCGATCGGGCAATTTTATACGGTCCCTACCTTCTTGCTGGTCTGACCATTGGTGATAGGGACATTAAAACAAAAGCATTAGATTCTCCCTCAGATTGGATTACTCCAATTCCAGCTGAATACAATTCCCATCTAATATCCCTTTCCAAAGAATCCAGGAACACAAAATTCGTCCTCGCCAAATCAAAAAACTCCTTTAGAATCGAGACATTACCTGAACCTGGCTCAAATCATTCTGTCTATGCCACTTTTAGACTCATCCTAAAAGACTCAACTCCCTCAAACATTTCGGCACCAAAAGATTTTATCGGGAAATTGATCATGCTAGAGCCATTTGATTATCCGGGTATGGTTGTAATGCAGAAAGGCAAAGATCAGAGCCTCGGGTTAACAGATTCCTCCAATAACAACGATGCAGTTTTCCGTCTAGTTGCTGGACTAGATGGGAAGAAAGAATCCGTTTCGTTGGAGTCCGAAAACCAGAATGGTTGCTTTTTGTATAGTGATCTTAAATTGTTTGCCAGTGTTAAGCTCAGGTGCAGTTCAAAATCATCAGATGCTGCATTTAAACAGGGAGCTAGCTTTACAATGAGAGATGGAATAAGCCAGTATGATCCTATAAGCTTTGTGGCAAAAGGAGCAAAAAGGAACTTTCTTTTGCAACCATTACTTAGCATTAGAGATGAAAATTATGTTGTATATTTCAAAATTCAATCCAAAAAGGAGTAGGTGGGAATGAAGGAACAATATAGTTGGCTCAATGGAATAATAATTTAGTTTTATTTTTATTTTTTGTTCTGATTGTGTTTTTTCATATAGAAATCTGTAACTAGAACATTAGTCGTAAAATAGTAAGGTTGTTGATAATACCATAGCAATATTTATGGTGTCAGAGCAAATATACATTTAACGACACTTTTATACTTGTTTTAACAACAATTGTACTTTCAGCGACATTTATATTGCTCTGACATCATAATTATTGTTCTGAGATTATCATTCATCATAATAAATGCGGAACTAATTGGATTGAAACAGTAGAAGTTATAACTTCTTGTGGCAATTTATTGCCAATTGCCACGAAAATACTGATCATCTCACAGCAAGATTATTTGTTGTTTATTTATCGTGTTGTGTGACCTCAAGTGAAAAAGTGTGACGCCAAGCACTTTAAAATTTTCAAATTTTAATTTAAAAGCGTTTTTACTTCACTTTATTGTTCCACTAAACGAACTCTTAGTCAAACCCTTATTAATTAAACTAATATTTATGATATGCACTATTTGTATGCAATTAAAATAAATAAATAAATAAATGTTTAAATAAAAATTATAAAATATAGATAAAAATATATATGCACATAAAAGATGAGAAAGAAAAAGAAAATTAAAAGTGATACAATTTCAAGAAAACAATTATTTTTTGTCCTCTCCTCTAATAAAATACTAGTTATTTGACACACACAATTGTTTGTGTAAATTTTAAAAAAAATAGAAATATAAAATTTAGTGGTGAGAGAAATTAGGAAATAGTGGATAAAGGGAGTGGAGAGAAGAAATAGAAATATTCACAGTAGGATAAAAAACAATTTAAAAAAAAATAAGAGAGATCATTCCAACTGTTTGTGTTTTATGGGGATACCAATAAATAAATATGGATTCTAGAATAATCTACTAAAAGCAATCAAGATTTTATTGAGTGGAATCATCACCAACCATTTCCCTTGTCCGAATAATTTCTCCTTCACCATGATCTAAAAACAAAACTATGATAAAGACTGGCTTGATCTGTACTTGAACGGTTATCTGTCCTCTTCATAATCCTACCAATAGATATTTATTTTTGGAAATTGAAATTTTTACAAATAAATTTAATCGTTCTACAAGTTTCTCTTTACATGAATAGTAAGTAAAATTAATCCTCGTGTAAAAAAGAATGTTATAAAACTAACACTTTTACTTATAGAAATATCAATTCTTTTATTTTTTTTATAGATACATTCATGTAGGGTAACTATAGTATGCATATATAAATATATTTATTTTTTATACATACAGAAAAAACACTAATATATATTCCATAGGTTAAGTATATAATCAGTTCTGACTATTTAAAATTAATTTGAGATGTCTTCAAATTTAAAAGTGATATTAATTCATTTAATTAGGAAATTTGTGATGCTCTCAAATTCGGACTTATACAACTCAATTTGAATCGCCAAAATATAAAACAACATACATAAATTCCCCTAAATTATAATTATTACAATACCATGTATAGCACGACAATACACATATTAAGTTCTCACTATAATTATTGGCACATTATTTTACAACTTAGTGAAAACTACTACAATTATTAAATCAGACCGTCACTCCATTCTTATGCTCTTCCCGCTAGCCCCAGTTACATTCTCATCTCTTAAAAAGTAATTAGTAAAACAAAAGGATAAACTCAAATAGTCCAGTAAAAAATATCATGACAGTGTGTTGGCTCAGAGTATGACTAACCAAGGGGGAGATAAATTGGTAGTCTCAAAACTTTTCAAGTTTTTTTAACTATTTGCAGCGGAATAATTAAAGCACTCTCATTCTAAACTATTTGACTCTATATGGGTGTGTGTAATTGACTTACAGTAAAAATGTGATTCTGTTTACTAATGAACTTGATTGACTAATAGTAAGTTTAGTATATAAATAAGACACAAACTAAGCTAAATTAAACAAACAAATATACAATGACGCAAGAGATTTTTATGTGGTTTAATACAACTCGTGTTTAATCTACGGAACACTAGTTCAATATCTTGTTGTACAACTTCTACAGTTTCTTAAGCTTATTAGGCAACCTTAACATTTCCTATGCTACCAATGCGCTCTAGTGCATCACCCATCTGTTTTCACAAGTTCACATGCGAATAAACTTATTCATACTCCTATTTTCAGGGTTCACAGAAAATCACACCTATTTAAAAGAAAGATAGTGTTGTTTAAGAAAAGAATAAAAAACTTTACAAGTTGTTTAAGAATGCAGAATCAATTATATAACATATGATCTCTAAATAGATTTGATATCCTAATGTGAGTACGATATCTAGATCATAGCATTGTTAGTGTAAAAGGTAATGAACTAGTGTATGGGTGTATTTAGATTTGTTTGACTCCCTGTTTGAATGCGATTCTCGTCTGAACTTGAAGTTTGTGTCTTCTTTTTCACTCCCTTACTCTTCTTTGATGAACATGAGCCCTTTTATAGTTGTTCGATCCAGTAGATAGTCGTTTGAGAGATGCAGACTTGTTTAGTGGAAATTTGAATTTTCATCAACGATTATGATCTTCCAATCTTGATCTTATGGATGTGTTTGTATTTAATTTGTATTTTGAATTTCAAATACAAATCTGATCTGTGTTGGTGAGACTGCAGAGTCTTCTTTCATGCATAAGGAATAATTCAGCTTTGACAAAAATCGTAGAAGAACTAAAACTTTCCTGTTTGGTGAAATATATTTGACTCTGAAGTCTGTCTTGTTCAATTGCTTAAACCTTTGCTTTCCTTGGTCAAAATGAAGCTTCTTATGTATTTTTCATCAGCTAAATGTATATTTTACCAAACATCATTGATAATAACATTAAAATAATCATTGGGTATACTAAATGATATTGTCTTTGTTTCATTAAAATAATCATTGGGTATACTAAATGATATTGTTTTTGTTTTTAAGCAACGAGTGACTCTTGATCATTCACTGACTCTACTTTAAGAACATGACTCTATTAAGTTATGCTTTTAACATATGACTTAACTAGCCATTTTCTGCACATTTGGATAAACTTATTAATCACACTTAATGTGTTTTGTCAATCATCAAAATCTAGATGAGTACAACATAGTGATAAAATCAGAGATTTAGAAAATGCTAGACAACATAAAGTTTTAACAAATAACTGCAGCAAAATAAGCAATCCATTATGAGAGTCAAATAAACGATAATGTCTATTATATTTTTCAATTTAAAATTCATCATCAAGATTCTATCAATTGTAACACCAATGGTTGTGATCATGTTAAATAACAGTTTTTTTTTTTGCACTCACAAATGGTGTACAACAACTTGAGTTCTGATTATTAGTACAAACAACAGAGAATAAACATAAATAATAAGAATAATGAATGAATATTAGAGATTTGTAATTTATTTATGTTTAAGAAATAATTTAATTTATTCATACTCCAATAAATATTTAAATTGTCAACACGATATCCAGAATATCGGAATGAGTTCAAGCCCAAGGGTATTATCCAAGATTCACAAATAGAAAGTTCAACGGTAAGATTCACGGTACAAAGAATATTTAGCAGTTTTAAATGTTTACAGTTCAAATAGAAAGTTCATGTCAAAATGCTCAAATCCAAATGTAAAGTTCAAAGTCCAATATGTCACAGTTTAAATATAACGGTTAGAATTCAACACGAAGGTCCAAATCAAAAGATATTAGATGAAACACAAACTATTAAAAAAAAATTAACGAATTGTTATTTCATGAATTTTCGCCGTTTAATCTTAACGGTTGTAAAAAGGAATAATAATTTCTTGTCACAGTAAATTTAAATTTAAGAGTATGAAAGAATATGACATCTTTTATCTTATAACATGAATAAATTCTATTTAATATGTGAGAAATCAACCTATATGTATATTTATGATTAATTAGTATTTACTCCATATAAGTTATACTAATTCGTATATTGTAAAATCATTAAAAATATACTGATAATATTTATAAAATAAATTTGTGTAGTGTATAAAATAGAATAAAATATACTTTTAAAATAATTTTTAAAAGGATAAAATAACACTTTATTGAGTGGAATCATGAATCATCACCAACCAATTTTCCTTGTCCAAATAATTTCTCCTTTATCATGTTCTAAAAGCAAAATTATGATGAAGAATGGCTTGACGTGTACTTGTACGATTATCTGTCTTCATAATCCTACCAATAGATATTTTTTTTATAGATATATTCATGTAGGCTAAGTATAGAATAAATATATTTAAATTTTACATATACAGAAAAAACACTAATATATATTCTATAGGATTCAAGTTGTAACACCTTCCACGTGCTCATCCAAAAGATCCATTAATTTAATAGTATCTTCTTATGTTATCTTAACTCATCATTAACTCATCCAAAAAGTCATAACTGAAAGTACTATCGTTAGTAACTTAATTTCTTATATATAGACAAATTTTTTTCTCTTATTTTTCGATATAGGACTGGAGTGCTATACAAGTATATGATCAATTTTTGACTATTTAAAATTAATTTAATTATGGACAATTTAATTAGGAAATTTGTAAATTATTTAAAATGTATTATTAATTACAAGATTAATTATTTTTAATAGTTAAAATTAATTATATTAATTTTAAATATGAAAATATCTCAAATTAATTATGAAAACTAATCTTAATCTTATATTTCAAAACAAAAAAAATGAATAAATTATACTCGTACTTGTATATTAATTCTCTCCATGCCCGCCAAATGTGAAAAAAGGTATCTTCCCATTCTATTGGAAGACAAATTATTGTATTCATAATAATAAATAATTCTATACGTACAAATTATACGCAAATAATTTTCTATAAATGGTATGTTGCAATAAATATATACAAATTTTAAATAATATGTCTCACTTCTTATTTTCTCTCTTATTTATACTATTTATACATAATTTTTGTTTATAATTTATATACATAAAATTATTCATAATAAAGAAAAATATTCTTATTCAGTTTTCACTCTTAACCTTCACATCCCTAAAATCCATATGATTGACATATAATTATATAAGTTCCTAAAAAAAATTTAAGGTTAGAAAAGGACACGAATTCAAGCTTTGACATATAATAATATATTCCTAAATAATTAAAGTTTAGGAAATGGCATGAATTCAAGCTCCGGACATCACATGTAATCTATCTCTATCATTCTGGTCATCGTGACACAAGCTTTGTGTCTGAAATTATATTATAAAATAAAAAATTAATATTTTTACAAGTAAAAGTGATAATTTTACAAGATTATTTTCACATAAAAAATAAATGGGTCCTATATTTATGTGTGAAAGATCTTGCAGAAATATCAAATTTTACTTGTGAAAATAACAATTTCTTAAAAATATAATAATAATTTTATTAAATTTAGAGGATAAAATTAAAAAAGACAATTATAAAATTACTAAATTTTTAGGGGCAAAAAGGAGAAATTTTTTTTGAATCACCATCCGCCCTTATTATATAATATATATATATATATATATATATATATATATATATATATATATTCATAATTGCTTCTTTTTATTTGGTTCTAAATATTTTATTCAACTCTTTAAGTACCGGCCATTATTGATTATACCACCACACAAGTTGGCATTCAATTGCACAACAATATAGGCCAAGTTTCATGTTGTTCTTCATTAGAAAAAAAGTTTTAAAAAAATATGCACAAAAAAAATAAATAAAATCTCATAAAGCATATGACAGTAATATGAGGAATAATAATGTGCATAAAATAAAGTTGGGGTTTTAAATTAGAGTTTAAAAGTGACGTATTTTAAGTAACAAATATATTTTATATCATGTAACAAACCATGTATAATTTATAGGACAAAGACCATATATTAATATATAGAAGAATATAATCCTTTTCTTTTAAAATATAGAATTAATATTGATTTTCTATAATTAAAATTCAATATCTTTAAATTAAGAACTGATATGAATTAGTTTAATTTTAGATAATATAATTATAAAAATTGTAACTTAGTATAGGTATTAGTTACAAAATTATTATTTAAAAAAATATATAAATCATATTAATTTTAAATTTTAAAAGACATGAAATCGGCTTTTATAAGTCAAAGTTAATCCTAAATTTTGGCTATGATAGTTTTGAGCCAAAATTGGCTGCGCAACGGCCAACACCCTCTCAATTCCGTTATAGCATTAATGCATACATTTATTTATTTTATTAAAGAAGAGGAAGAAAAATAGTAGTAACTATTGTTTTAAAGCTGTATTACCTCTTAAAGTAAAAATAAAAATGTCTCTCTCTCTCTCCAACTATTTAATTACCTCATAACTTTCTTTCTCTCTCCTATTTTTTCTCCCATATTTCCTCATCTAATATATCTATATTATTTATATCTCACACTTTTTTCTTTCCTCTTTTACCTCTACAACTTTAATTATATTATTATTTTATTTTTTTATATTAATTTCTTTATTTTTTTATTTAATCTTTTAAATTTTATATAATTTTAATTTATCTCGCATAATTTACACATATAATGTGAATACCACCTGCACTAATATTTATAACTCTTATTCAAATATTTTTTTTCTTGGTTAAACACATAGTGAGGCATAAACCTTGTAGTAGTATTTGTGGGACTTGAGCCATCATTATTTGAAAATTTAATGTGAGGCATAACCTTGACCTTTGATTAATATATATATATAAAGGAAAAAAAAGACACCTTATTAACCATGATTATATTTAAAGTTTGACTACATTCAAAAATATAAAAATATTTAAAGTTTGACTTTTTAATAAAAATGAATTTAATGAAAATCATCCAACCAACAAAATGCCGGGAACCAATTTGCTGGTTTGCACATAACCACTCTACTTACTCTCTACTAACTAACAGCTCTATTTTCTACAACTTTGAAAATTGAACCCCTCTTTCTATCTCTCTGTAAAAACAACAAAAGCAGAGTCACGCTTTCATGAAAAATGGTGGACTCACAGACTCCTTCCACAGATAAGGACACCCATCCGTGATTTTTATTCGTCTATATCTTGCCCACTTGATTAATTTTCTCATATATGGGTATTTTAATCAATACCCATTTATGAGAAAATTAATTATGTGGTGTATAAATTCCCTGTATTTATTTTGGGTTTTTGTTTGATTTTTGTTTTGTACTGTATTTTACTTTATCTCCCCACTTTTATGTTGCTTTGCGTAAAATTTATGGGGTTGGATAGTTTTGTTTAACAAGAAACAATTCTTGCCTTTCACGGACAGTTTGATTTTAACCTTCAGCATTTGTAGCAGTTGTCATAGTTTTGCTTGTAATTAATTATTGGGGGTTGGTAGATCATCTGCTTTTAATGTGAATTTAGTTGAGTTCTATATATTATCTTTCAGAGGGTTTTTAATCTCTGTACCTGGTTAATTTTTCTTTAATTCATGGGTTTTTTGGGCTCTTTTAATCCGATTAAGAGGAGCTATTTTATGTTCTTCAATTTGCTATCATTCGTAGAACTAGTTTTGTTGCTGTCATGTGACTTTGCTTTGGGTAAGGAGTGTACTAACACTCCTACCCAGCTATCATCACATAGTTTTAGATATGAGCTGCAGATTTCCAACAATGGAACTTCGAAAAATGAGATGTTTTCGCATTACCATTTGACCCCAACTGACAATTCTGCTTGGGCTAGTTTGCTTCCTAGGAAGATTTTGAAGGACAAAGATGAAATTGTTTGGATGATGATGTATAGGAAGATGAAGAATTCGGGTCAATTCAAAGTTCCCGGGGATTTTCTAAAGGAATTGCCCTTGGAAAATGTGAGATTAGACCCGGATTCGATTCATGGACAGGCTCAACAGACTAATTTGGAATATCTATTGATGTTGGATGTTGATAGCTTGGTTTGGAGCTTTAGGAAGACGGCTGGATTGCCGACTCCAGGCAATGCTTATGGAGGTTGGGAGGCCCCAAATGTCGAGCTTCGAGGACATTTTGTAGGTTTGTTTTGCTTCGATAGCCAATAATTTCCACAAATTCCATTATGTTCTTGGTTTTGCATATAAAGGGTAATTTTTGAAATAATTTTCATTGATTATAAATTTTAAACTTAATATCATCCTTGTAGCTATTATGGATATCCTTGTTGTAGCTATTTTAAACTTAAATATTGTGTTGTTAATTTCTCTTTGTTTTGTTGTTTGATTTGCATCGACTTAATTCCTAACAAAAATTCCTATTCTGCATATAAGATTCAGGGAAAGAATCAATATGAGGAATATACAAATATACAATTTGGTATTGTGCACAAGCAATATCAACTTTTGCTGCATTGATTTTGTATCAATTCTCCTGAGCTGTAATGTTTGCTTCTCTTATCAGTTCATCTCTTACATATCACGTTTTAGTTACCATGAGACTCAGAATTCATTCTCCACAAGATGGACTTTTGTTGAGCATAATATTTTAATTTTTTGCTATATGATTTTTGAATTATCAGTTATGTAATTAGGATATTCTTGGACACTAAATATCGAAGTTTTAGCTATTTCACTGGTTTGGATCTGATTTGTTGGATTCTGTCTGCATATTATCTCATATTTGGATTGCGGTTTCTTAAATTTCGTTGATTTCATATTTGATCCGCTGACCATAGTTTCCTGTTGTTTGTATTTGAATCCACTTTTGATATGATATTTAGCATATCAATCTTTATAATTTATCTAATATAAGCTTTTACGACACTTTACTTACTTTTGAGATTATGTAGGGCATTACCTGAGTGCTTCTGCACAAATGTGGGCTAGCACTCAAAATGGCGCTCTCAAAGAGAAAATGTTCGCTGTGGTTTCTGCTCTATCCGAGTGTCAGGTCAAAATGGGCACAGGGTATCTTTCTGCTTTCCCTTCTGAACTATTTGACCGTTTTGAAGCTGTAAGACCTGTGTGGGCACCATATTACACCATTCACAAGGTAGAAGAAGCGTCTGTTCTTTTATAAATTTCGATAAGTAGTACTATTATTCTTGTTATATCTTTATCCCCATTGTTGTCAATTTGAACAGATATTAGCAGGTCTTTTGGATCAGCATTTATTTGCTAAGAATCCTCAAGCTTTAAAAATGGTAACGTGGATGGTTCAATACTTCAACAACCGTGTGCAAAATGTAATATTAAAGTACACTGTTGAACAACATTGGCGGTCGTTAAATGAAGAAACAGGCGGCATGAATGATGTTCTTTACAAATTGTACAGCATAACGGTATGTATAGCTCATTCGTAGGCTCCCTTATCTTTAATTATTCCCTGTTATTCAACATGTTAGATATTAGCACAAATGTCTAGGTTCAAAAGAAATTGGGAAATTTCAAATATCTGCCTTTAGAATTTATATTAATTTTTTGGGTCAAACATTGTGGCTTCCTCATATACTTTTGGATGTCTACATGAAATTTTATTAAGGGACCATGTATATTTTGTTCTAGATTTTCATATTTGTGAGATATATCTTATTGTTTGTTTCAATGTTGCCTTTTCATTCCTCACTCTTTGCAGGGAGATCCAAAACATTTATTGTTAGCTCACCTTTTTGATAAACCCTGCTTTTTAGGAGTTCTTGCTGTTCAGGTATTTCCACTATGTTTAAGTTATATACTTTGTGCTCCATATTATTTGCCTGAAATGTTTTACCCCCTTCACCTTTACAGAATACAAATGACATACAAGAGTTGTATATCTTTGGCTTTTCACAAATAACATTTTGTTCCATATTGACAAATAACATACTTTTTAGATAATTTACAATATTTATCATTGTATTAAATAAATTAAATGAATTTATGTCAATTTTGAGCTTATAAATGTCTCAAATTGACTTCAAAAAGTCAGCACTGATCTTATATTTTGGTACAGAAGGAGTATAATTTATTTTCGTTATTGACTGGAAAATATAGTCACAACTGTTTAAAGTTTTTGGTATACTTGGTTGATGATAAATGATATCCAAGCTGGTGTTTTCCAGGTCTAAGATGAATATCATTGAATATTCATAATGCATTCTACTTATTTCATTCATTTTATATTAATTTCCTAATGTTAATGTCCTAATTTTATCATTTCTGTTCAAGTTACATAGTTATTCAGATTGTATGTTCTTTTTAACTATTACTCGTTACTGTTTGATTGTTGTTGCAATTGTCTTTTAAGTCAAACTCTATTATTCTTATTGCTAACTTTGTTTAATCTGTGTCTTTTACCTTTAGGCTGATGATATATCTGGATTTCATGCCAATACACATATTCCAATTGTTATCGGTTCTCAAAGGCGATATGAAGTTACCGGTGACCCACTTTATAAGGTAAATTGATATTGTTTCAATATGTCTTCCATTCATATTTATGCTTCAATATCCACTTTATAAGGTAATTTGATGCTCTCTCTCTCTCTCTCTCCCTTTCATTTGAACTTATACTATGGACTTTGTCTATATTAATTAATTTGTTAAAAAAGAACAAGGAATAAGTTTCTTTTAAATAGTAAGTAAAGAAATTTAAAGGGAGAATTTACCACTAAAAATATTGTCTTTTGTAATATTTTACTTTTTCGGCAAATAAAAAAGAAAAAATTTCACAACAGAGACTAACACAAACTTTTGAGATGTAAAAGATGACCTCTAAATGACTCGAGAACAATTGGTCTTTTGGCTAACCAAGAAGAAATTAATTATCATATTAGAAGGCACTTTTTGACCAAGGAAAATACTAATTATCATAATCATTTTGCAACACTAGTTCCATTCGATTAAAAATCATGATATTTGAATTTCTTTGGCTTTCCAAATGAGTCCCCAACTTATGTTATATGTTATAATAACTTAACTAACCAAGTTATAGAATCATAAAATATTTATCTTCTTCTGATGTTCCGAAGATGCTTCCACTGCCCAATTCCTAATCATGCCAGGGGCCTGGATATTGAACTTAATTATAACTCATGGAGGAGGGAAGCAGTTCTTATATCTGTACTGGAATTTTTTGTTGACCAGAAATCTATTAAATATATAGTTTTTTATGACTGCCAGGAAATAGGGAAGTTCTTCATGGATGTTGTGAACTCTTCTCACAGCTACGCGACGGGTGGGACATCAGTCTCCGAGTTCTGGTAGCACACTTGGCATAAATATTGCGTTCCCTTGATAAAAAAAACTCGCCCCTCAGACTTCTTTTTGCAGTAACTAGTAAATAATTACAATCGTATAAACATATGATTATCTTCCTCCATTGTTTTCTTCTTCTTTCCTCAACATAAACAGGAAAGAACCAAAGCGATTAGCAAGCACTCTACAGACCGAGAATGAAGAATCTTGTACAACCTATAATATGCTAAAGGTAGGACTTTGACTTATGATTTTTTAGGATCCATATAGGAACATGAATTTTGGCTCCAATCTATTATAGGCAGAGAAGCAGTTTACTCAGTCTCCCTATTATATAAATTTTAGTGATAGTCTGTTTTCAAGCATGCATTGACTTGTTAAGTTTACAGGTCTCACGCCACCTCTTTCAATGGACCAAAGAAATGGCCTATGCGGATTATTATGAACGAGCACTCACAAATGGTGTACTGAGCATCCAAAGAGGAAGGGAACCTGGAGTAATGATCTACATGCTACCACTAGGCCATGGACAATCCAAGGCCCGAAGCTACCATGGATGGGGAACAAAGTTTAATAGTTTCTGGTGCTGCTATGGGACAGGTTTGACAAATAGCCTAATTTGTTTCTTTTATCAAAATAAATAGAAAGAAAAAGTTTTTCTATTTGACCTTAGTGTCATCACAAAAATCTCTAAATTTTATGGCTTTCTTCCTCACTCCCTTCCTGCACTTATGATGTTTTTACGGCTTCTGAGACGATTTACATTTTATTCGTTATCTTGTTCTTCGGTTTGAGGGATTATAGTTTCCCTTCTTTCCTATGTCATAAATTACTTGCATCTCTCATGGGAAAATTTCCTTCCTTGTTCCTGTGTGATTACAATGCAAGGATCAATAACTTTCATCCCCAAGTTAATGCCTAACAGCAGAAAGAGCAGGATTTTTTGGCTCATGTATTACTGTGTTCACCTTTTTCATTGATTATTCAGGAATCGAGTCATTCTCAAAGTTAGGAGATTCAATATACTTTGAAGAGGAGGGAGAAGTTCCAGGGATTTACGTTATCCAGTACATATCAAGCTCGCTTGATTGGAACTCCGGGAAGATTTCTCTAGTTCAGAAAGTAAAGCCTGTTGTTTCTTGGGATAATCGCCTTATCGTGACGTTGACAATTTCCTCGAAGGAGGTATGTCCTAGCATCGAATATCTTTTGAGCCACACACAAGTCCATGTTGTTCCCTTTTTCTTTTCCTTTTTTCGTTTAACGATAAAGTGGATAAGTTTTCCTAAAAGCTTCTCAATTCCACCTTACCGTCACAAACTGAAGTTGTATATTACAAACTCTGTGTATGCCTTCAGCAAGGATCAGGTCAATCATCTACATTGAATTTGAGAATACCATCTTGGGTGCATTCAACTGGTGCGAAGGCAGTGTTAAATGGCCAGGAATTGTCTCTACCAAATCCAGGTGTGCCTTCTATTTCTTCTCTTTGACATTCTTACTTTATTTTATCTTTTTTCGCCTCTCGTCTAAGTTTTTCCCTCCTTGCACTTCTATATGGAAACATAATTAACCCTGTCTTAAGTGTGGCAAGTCTTTTTTTGAACGTATTTTGGTTTATGTAGCAACGTCCCCAGATTATTGAATTTTCAACTCCTTGATGTAGGTAATTTCCTATCAATAACTCGAAAATGGATCAATAGTGACACGATCACTCTTGAGCTACCCATTAGTATAAGAACTGAGGCTATTAAAGGTACTTTCTTGATATCCTATTATTTTTGGTAGATATAATGGTGATAATAACAATAAGCCAAATCATTCATTTGTTCGATATTATTGACATTTGAACGATAAATCAGATGATCGGCCTGAATACGCTTTTGATCGCGCAATTTTATATGGTCCCTACCTTCTAGTTGGTCTGACCATTGGTGATAGAGACATTAAACCAGAACCATCATATTCTCTCTCAGACTGGATAACTCCAATTCCAGCTGATTACAATTCTCATCTGATCACACTTAGCCAAGATTCCAACAACACTACATTTGTCCTTGCCAAGTCAGACAAATCCATTAGAATGGAGGCGCTACCCGAATCAGGCTCAAATCATTCTGTCCATGCCACATATAGACTCATCTTGAAAGACTTGACTTCCTCAAAAATTTCGGCAGCAACAGATTTTATCGGGAAATCTGTCATGCTAGAACCATTTGATCTTCCGGGTATGGTTGTGGTGCAGCAAGGCGAAGATCAGAGCCTCGGGATAACGGCTTCTACTGGTAGCAGCGGTTCAGTTTTCCATTTGGTTGCTGGACTAGATGGGAACAAAGAATCCGTTTCGTTGGAGTCCGAAAGCCAGAAGGGTTGCTTTGTGTATAGTGATACTAAATTGCTTGCTAATGTCAAGCTCAGCTGCAGTTCCGGATCATCCGAGTTTAAACAGGGAGCCAGCTTTATATTGAGAGATGGAATTAGCAAGTATGACCCTATAAGCTTTGTGGCAAAAGGAGGGACAAGGAACTTTGTTCTGCAGCCATTACATAGTGTAAGAGATGAAAATTATGTTGTGTATTTCAACATTCAATCCCAAAATGTTTAGGTGGGAATGAAAGAATACTATAGTTGGCTCAAGGTAACATTAAAATTGCTTTGATTCTACCTTTGTTTTGGTTTACGCATTATTTGAGTTGTTGGGTAAGAAATACTAATGATATTATAGGACTCTGAATCACCTCTTAGTTTGTAAATTTGAAGAAAATAAGCAAATAATAATAAGATTTTTCTAAATGAACATATATCTGAGTTGTACGCATGGTTTTCGAGATTGATAAAATTGTTCCTTTTGACAGTAGATTAATTTTGTTTTATAAAATTGATTTTGAAAGAGTTAATACAATTATAAGATAAAATATAAGTTTAAGTTTAACTACGACAGTTTTTGTAGGATGGAAGAAGTATAAGTGTCCGTACCCAGGCCTTCGGCTAGCAGTTTTTGGCAGGCTATTAGCCGAAAACCAAAGCCAAGGGGCCGATCAACACTTGCAGAATATTTAATGCATGACAGATTGACAAGTCACAAGTGACTACGCCTGTCACATCAGAGATTGGCTAAGACCAACCGACCAACCACCACAGACATGATGACACGTGGCAGAGGACACGTGGCCATGTTAGATGCATTTGGGAGCTAACCTTTGGATTTTGGTGCTAAACCTCTTCTATAAATAGCTAGCCCATTGCACAAAGGTAGAAGGTAATACTTACTAAAATGCATTAGGTGGTTTTTTATATAGACTATATTGACACAAACAAATATAGAACAAACCCTAATCAACAGACAACTTGAAATGTAATCGCCTTCTAATTGAAGTTTAGTTCGACGGACAAGATTAGTTGACGTACGACTAAAGAAGTTCGATAAACAAAAAAGGTTCGTTGGAAATCGGAATCATCGGCAGGCAAATGTAGGAAAGATGGCCCCCAAACTAGACAATACACAGACAGAGGTTTAGGGTAGAAGTACCTAGTTGATACATAATGGCAGGATACTGTTTAACCCCACGCCACTAGGCTCAAGTTGGCTGGGATTGGGGAGCAGAAGAAGGTCCTAAGAGTTAAGGTAGAAGGTAGTAATATTTACTCTCACGACCGGAGACTTCTCCCCAATGACAATGTCAGATCACCAGTTTACTACCTATACATGTCCGAAGTCACCACGGCGAAAAGGAACGTCAACAATAAGATAATGGAATCATTTTGAAAAGAAATGTGTAACTAGCTAGAACAAAATTGTATACTAATCATTCCAGCATGCATATATATATAACAAGTTGTTTGCTTGTGATAAAATTAAATTCCCCATTTAAAAAGCCAAATTCTTCTTTATGAAAGCAAGCATAAGTCATATGTAGGTAATGTTTCTGTCGGCGTCATAAAACAAGAGGCCATTCCCATTCACGTGATGGTAAGTTTAGACAGCTGTTTTATGATATTGGCAGCTGCCAAAATATTCTGGCCTTTAACTTGTTTTTTCTATAAATATAGAAAATTTTAAAGTTATTTCAATTTATATATGTCGAATAAATTTTAGTAAATCACACTATGTAGTAGTAATACAACTCCATATCTTTAGAGAAAATTTAGGAGTTTTAATTATGTTAATAGATTATAGTAAATCACACTATGTAGTAGTAATACAACTCCATATCTTTAGAGAAAATTTAGGAGTTTTAATTATGTTAATAGATTATGTAACATGGCAAAATTAATACTCCTATAATATTATCAACACAATCAAAATTCTTTGATTTTCTTTTAAAATGCAAAGTTGATAATTTTCGATTAAATAATATAAAATCACTAGTTTACATACAATTTTTTTTATTTTAAATTTATCCTGATTTATAATACATCATTCCATGGGCGGATCCATTTGAAGGGCAGCATAGGCAACAGCTGCCTGTGCTGGGTTTTTTATCCCATGGGTAATTTTTTTTTAAGGTATAGGAGTAGGGCAGAATTTATAAATTAATAAACTCAAGGGAGCAAAATAATAAAAAAGTTAAATTCGATGTATTAAAAGAAAACAAGTTCATGCTGATCTAATTCTATAAAGTACAAAGTAAAGCAGTAACATATGTATTAAAAGTTAAACTCGATATTAAAAGAAAACAAGTTCATGCATTAATTATGTTTTCAGTAAAATTTAGTTTAATGGGTCTTAATATCTTTTATCCATACGTCGATTATTTATTTTAATTTTTTTTTATTTTAGGTAACGATTTATGAATATTTATTTATTGTATATTATAGAATTTTATGTACATTGCATAAAATAATTGATCTCAAATGGGTTGTGTTGTTGTTATATATATATATATATATATATATATATATATATAATATATTATTACTTGTTATATTAACAATATTGTAACCAAATACATATTTTACATATGTAAATGTCCGTAAAACATAAAATTATCTTTAAAAAATGACTCGGGAGCGCAGCCCCCGAACTTCTGTCAAATCCGCTTTAAGACCAAAATTCGCCCCTGCATCATTCAAGAGTCCATTTAAAATTCTAAATTGTAGGTCATTTGGTGAGATATTACTATCCCCTCTGTTATGTGAAAAATAGTCATAAACCTTGTTGTTCTGAGACTTCTTAATTCATGAATGATAGTCTCAGATTTCTTTATGCCTATCTAAATAGTAGAACCAGAAATAGAAGTCAGAGCTCGGAATCCCCAAAAGGACCTATGATTCTGGTTCTGAAGTATGACTTCTTTTACGGATTGAACCCTATCTACACCTGTAGTCAATCCCTTAACGATTTTGCCACCACGCTGCAGACGAGAGCTCTTGTAGAACTTTTTCTTTTTGGCATAACAGTAGTAGAACGTAACAAAATATTATGACCCCTTAACATGGGAGTCGGAAGTACAGTAAATTTGGCCAAAATATGAATTCTATCCTATCTGAGTTTGAGTTTATGCCCCTCTCCCACGTAACTTCGAGAGAATGAGTGCCTTCTCACAAAAAAACTTTTAGTTAGTTTATTCCAAATCATCGTCGAGTTATTGGGAATGAATAAAAAAGAACCATAGTCTGACATAAGAAGACCAATGGGAGTAATACTTGAAATGACAATCTATAAAAAAAAACACTGATTTTTAGAAGAAAAATAATTTAATTTACAAAAATAATTATTTTTGTCGATGATAATATTAGTATACCTTGATGGGACAATTACTCACCCACTTTGAACTAATCCCGTGGTTGTTGACTATTAATTAAGCTACTAAATCTTAGTGAAAAGTCGGATTTTCTTGCCGACATCTCCCCTCTTTTCTGTATAACGGTCAAATTTAGTGGGCCCCGGGTCTGGAAACAAGTATTATCTACTTTCTAAAAATAGCCCTATCTTTTGATATTTATTTTTAAATATTAAAATTTTAAGTCTATTTAATTGTTTAAAATTATTTAGAATCTCAAATTTCAAGAAATTTATTAAAAAAATATGTCTACATGTCTTTAGTATTGTTGTAAAAAAATAATAAGAGTATAACTAGTATATATACGTTGACAATAATTAAAGTAATGTACTCTAATAGTTCATTTAGATAATAAATGAATATATATATTTTAGATGTAAGGAAATTTGATTACTTATGGGGGAATAAAAAAAAGATGTAATGAAATTTGATATAATAGGATAAATTTATGGGTATTTTAGGTATTTGATACATTGAGTTGAAAATAAATTCTCATTTTTGATGTTTATTATTATAATAATAATAATAATAATAATAATAATAATAATAAAAAACAACTATTACAACATATTTCTTCTATTCCTTCTTCACTGCTAATAACCAAACACAAATTCAGTAATTAAAACTAACCAAACAAACCTTTTTTTGGTTTACTATCTGTAACATAATACAATTATATTCAGCATATTTATATTTTTATATTCTTAAAAACCGAAAAATCCATAAATATATCAGCCGTACGAATTCACTAATAACTCTTAACAAGGTCTTAGCGGCTTCCCGCATAGACAATCATTTCCTACAAACGACGACGCTTCAAGATGATCAAACGGCGACCCGACCGGAATCCGCCCGCACAGGTGGTTATGGCTCAGATCCAGGTGACCCACATAACTCGCTCCCGTTATGGACTTTGGTATCGGCCCCTTTAGCTTATTGTACGATAAATCTAGTGCGGTAAAATAAGATCTCGGCCCGAAAACATCCGGTATGTTGCCGTCAAGCGAGTTTTTGCTGAGATTTAGAATGCCGATACGCGAGCTGATCAAAGTCGGTGGTATGGGACCCGATATTCTGTTACCGTCTAGATTTAAGGTAGCTAGAACTCCCATTTTGCCTAGGGAGGGTGGGATTGAGCCGGAAATTTGGTTTAGAGAAAGATCCAAGTCGGAAAGACGGTAAATGTAGGATATTGACACCGGAATTGGACCAGATATCCGATTCCGACTCAGTAGGGCCCGACTCATCATTCGGAGTTTTCCGATGTTTCTGGGGATTGTACCTGAAATTTGGTTGTTTCGGAGATCTAAATGCATTAGAGAAGATAAGTTTGCGATGGACCGGGGCAATGGACCGGAGATGTTGTTGTCGGCGATGTTTAAAACAGTGAGTCGACTCAGTCTGCCGATATCAACTGGGAGTGGGCCGGAGAGTTTGTTTCCGATGAGGTCGAGGATTCGGAGATAGGGGAGATAAGAGATGCAGTCTGGAATGGAACCTGAAATGCCCTTCCAGTCTGCAATTATGATGCTTGAGAGCCAAGTAAGTTTACAGATTGCAGGCGAGATCGAACCAGTCATATAACCGGTTCGATGCGCTTTTTGAAAGATTGGGTCTTCTGACTCACCACGAAGATTAATGCCTGCGACTCGACCGTTGGTCGTGTCGCAACTGACTCCGTACCACTGGTGGCAACAATCGTTACCAGTCCATGACTTGAATATTCCCAAGTATGGTTCATTCAGGGCAGCTCTGAAAGCTAGCAGAGCTGTCCTATCTGGAGCTGTGCAGCTGGTAACTGCTGCGACAGTAGCTAAAAGTATAGCTGTTATGAAAATGAAAACACCCATTTTCTCTCTCTACAATGCTCACTCTATCTACTTAATTTTCTCTCTCTAGGACAGCATGGGAGTATGTGTCTTCATGCACGTTGAAGAGTGAGCTTGCTAGGGTTTATATAGTATGAATATTTTGTGTGACGGTTTTGCCCTTCACGTGTGGTGTATAATGTTGAGTTTACAGCTCAACATGGGTAGCAGGGATAAGATTGAGACGCACAATTATTGTGATGAAGGTGAGAGGAAATGTGTGGTGGTGAAGCACGTGGAAACGGGTTGTCCAGGTTCTGGGTATGGAGAAGTGTGAATTTTTTGAATGTATTAAATCTTTTTAAAATTTCTCTCTCAATTTTAAAATATAAGATTATTGACATTTTAAAATTCATTTTAAAATATTTTTTAACTCATATTTAACATAAATTTACATAATTATAGTCAATGAATATTGTAAACTGTTTAGAAAGTACTACTAATTATAATGTTTATTGGTTTACAATTTTAAATACATCATAACAATTTAAATTTAAAAAATATTTTAAATTAATTTTTTTAAAATCAATAATAATTTTATAATTTAGAACCGATGGAATATGATTTTAATTATTTCTTTCAGAAGGAAAGCATAAAAGATAAATTTAAAAAATAAAGGTGTCCTTACAAATTATTGGATGGCAATTTAATGTCTGCCGACCTAGTTTGTGTTTCTTAAATTCAAGCCAAGTTGAAGGAGGATCAAATATTCCAAAGAATTTCAATAGGAGATAACTGTTTAGTTTGACCTACTATTCAAAGGTAAGTCGTATACAGTTTCTCTACCTATGGATATAAGTTTCTGGTTATAGATATACTACTATATTGTATAGCTTTCGTCATACATATATATATGTATATGTATATGTATATATATATGGGTCAAATTTTTTATTTTAGGGATTTATAAAATAAAAAAAATTTAATATAACTTTTATACAAAATTATGTGATTTTATCAATTAATCTTAGTCAAATTTGATTAAAGGCATGCTTTATATAATATTTTCCTTATATATATATATATATAAATGTATCTGTATGTGTGTATTTTAAGTATTACTTTTGTTTTAAAATGAGAGTGAAGTTCCATGAGGCAGAATTTTTTGGAAACTTCGGCTACATTTGGAACTTGAAAAGATGTAGAAGAAAAGAAAGAAAATACAAAACAAAAAAATATAAAAAAAGGTAATAAAATTTAATTGAATATTCATATTTTTGAAAAATTTATTATCAAGAACAATATTGTTAAGATATAATATAATGAATGACTAAAAATTAAGGGTCCCGGCAAATTTTTAACTTTTATTTATTTTCTTTTTATTGCATTTGCCCTCAAGTTCCAAACATAGCTTAACAGTGTTAAGGCTCAATTCAATTTGTTAGAATTTGAACTTTAAATAAAATTTTAAACTTGAGTTTTAAGTTGGAATTTAAGTAGGTTCTATTAATCATTTAAGATGAATCCACGTATAAATGTGTTCTACTTTATGAGTAGATTAAAATCAAGTATTAGAAAGCTAAAATTCATGAGGTAATGAATAAAAAATTTACTCACAAAGATTATCCGTTGAAAATGATAAATGAATGTTTGTGGGAAGTAAATATCGATTGAGAACTAAACATTAAATGAGTATATATACAATTAGATTGTTCTTACGTTTGGGCCCTAAGGAGGAACCACTTTTGTGGAGGGGAGAGGACCTAACTAAAGTTTGGTTTGGTTTCACCACGCACCGCCCCCCGTTTGGTTTGGTTTCACCACGCACCGCCCCCCTCCCCCCCGGACCGGGCATGCGGGTCGAACTCGGGCTCGTGGATTTGTGGGTCAATGATATGTATCTTTTTGGACAAAAATTTCTTTAAATTTTTTCTTTTTTTAGCTAATTTATTTATTACCATTAGGTGAATTCTGGCAGAACGGCACCGCATTGCTGGAATTAGCACTGAGGATGGCGCCGCAGCGCCATGGTGTTCCAAGGTTTCTGATGGAATGGCGTCGTAGCGCCGATTGCAGTTCAATTTGTGGCGCCGCAGTGCCACATCGAGTCCTTTGGGAACAAACACCTTCTTCCTCTTCTACTGTAACTGTTCGTTCAAAATTGAATAGTCATGCCTTTTCATCTTTTCATATAAACTGAACATATGTGTCTAGTCGGATTCCAAGATCGTGTCCAGTCATGAAGGGTCATTAATCACCTATAAATATCTTGCCAAATCAGTCATTCAATCTTCAAAATTTTTCACTAATTCAGTCATATTCAGAGTTCATTTGAGAGAGTTCAAAGTATTGATTGGTTCGTTGAGTGTGCTATTTATAGTGTTGCTATAGTACACGTAGTCATTACATCCTAAGACAAACGCTATTAACTCTAAACACCAAAGTAAAGCGTAATTGTCTTAAGGATAGTGTAAGACCCCGAATTTATGAAATAAAAATTTATTATTTTCTTTATGATTATTTTTCTAAATAGTGAAGTGCTTAATTGTTATAAATGATAGTTAAGGGTGTTATATGAAAATTATCTGATAAATAGTATGTCGGGAAATATTCCTTTTGTCGAGAAATATTCTTTCTGTCGGGGAATATTATATTCGGTACCGTACGACGGTGCCGAAATGGCAATATTGTCAATGATAGTGGGCCCCACAACGGGTTAACTGTCGGATATAGAAAGTGATAGAAATTGGCGGCAAAACTTTAACCGATAACTGTTAAAATACCCGGTGATAAAAAGAACAGTAAAACGCGTTATTCCACAGTAGCACACGGTATTCCACAGTAGCTCACGATGTTGCACAGTGTTTTATATTATTGGTTCAATAATTGATAAAGTAGCAATTGCATAGTATCTTGATTCAATAATTGTTAGTTAGCATCTGCATAATATATTTTACTATTTGTCACGACACTGTAACTTATATCATTTGATAGGATATTTTAGCATTATCGACAATGTCTAGAAATTCTGTCAAGGAAAGGGGTTATTTAATTGCGCGCCATTTTTTATGGAAGGCCCCCTCTTTCCTGGGAATAATCTGGTTGTCAGTATTGCGAGTATATGCTATCTGTGATATTAATACATTTAACACAAAAATACAGAAAAATGGATTTATTGTGATAATGAAGTTATTTTTATGGTTTATCTTTTGATAATGGAATTATCTTTTGATAGTGGATTCATCTTTTTGAATAAATGGATGGATGATATTAATGGAAGAAAAAATGGATGGATGATATTAATGGAAGAAAAAATGGATGGATGATATTAATGGAAGAAAAAATGGATGGATGATATTAATGGAAGAAAAAATGGATGGATGATATTAATGGAAGAAAAAATGGATGGATGATATTAAAAGAATATGGGGAAAAGACCAAAATGCCCTCACCTTGATTTTCCTATAAATAGGGAGAGTTTGCTTAAGAAATTTTCACACCTTCATTGCTTATACTTCCTCCCTCTCTCTAAATTTCTGAAGTTCTCTTAGTGTGCTAGGCTATTGTGAGTATTTGTGAGAATACTAGTATTATCCGAAGTTAGTAAACTTCATAGAAAGTAACATCCAGTTAACGAAGGTAGGGAATATCATTTCTTTCATACTCATATATAATATCATTTGCTTTCATGTTCGTAAGTGATATTATACTCATAAAGGTTGTTATTCATTCTGTATTAATTTGTGGGGATAACCTGGCCGTGCGGTATGACGCATGCCTGGTGAATATCCTTTTGTATTCATTCCTTATTATTCTGTGGGAATAACCTGTATGTACGAGTGTCGTACCTGGTGAATACCCTTTGTATTCATTCCTTATTATTCTGTGGGAATAACCTGTATGTACGAGTGTCGTACCTGGTGAATAACCCTTTGTATTCTTTCCTTATTAATCTGTGGGTATAACCTGTCCGTGCGGATTGACGCATGCCTGGTGAATAACCCTTTGTATTCATTACTTATTAATCTGTTGTGGAAATAATCTGTCTACGCGAATTATCGCATGACAGGTGAAAATCCATTTGCAGTTTCATATATTCTGTTATACTCGTATAACGTATCATTTCTTTTGTACTCTTTAAGGGATATCTTTTTCTTTCACATTTCTCCATTTATGATAAGAAATCCTTATTTGTTTCCAAAACCTTATTTTTAAATGGAGAAAATCCCTGAAAATTAGTAGAATATCCTTAATAGTTTGTGCTTCATCTAATATCTTTTCACTTGAATCTTTCTATACGTTATAGTTGAAGCATGAAATAATTTCTTGAATATCATTCTTGAATTTGACTCCACAATTTAGTTATCGTGTTGGCAATTTGGTCAATCTTTGATACTGATTAAATTATAAAGTTTTTCTTATCCTTAATCTCACTGTATCATTGTCATCATCCTCATACTTAAATTGTGGTGATAGTTCTCTTTGGCCCGTAGTGCAAAGATGAACTGGCGTGACATGATTTTGACCAAACTGTGTATTGGTATAATCATGACTTTTTGTGTTACAAACAAAGGCGTATGGTGAAAATTCTCTTTGGCCGTAGTGCAAAGATTAACTGGCGTTTGGCATGATCATGACCGGTGATGTTACAAATAAATATCTTTGGCACGTAGTGCAAAGAGAGGCTGTTGAATATAAACTGTTGATTTGGATGTTCATAAACAGGAATTGTTGATTGGTGTTACAGGGATAAAATATTGGTGGTGATCCTTTAATTTATAGAAGATGGTAGATATTATAATCTACTTGACTCTTCTAATGGATTGTTTGTTCCGCTACAATTGTTGTTGTTGAACAATTATAATATCTTTAAATCTCTGATTTATTATTGTTGAAGACTAAAGATAATTTTTATTCTTCATTATCTTAGTCATGATATTTCTTACTGGGCTATTTAAGCTCACCCTTTTCAGTTTTGTCCCATTGTTTCTTCTCAGGAAAGGAAAATGTAGCTGGGACTAGCCGGGGAGTGGAGTGATGGTCCGAGTTAGTGGTTGTCCTCATCAAGTTATGACATAGTTTAATAATGATTGTACTGGAGACTTAAAACATGTGTTGCCGTCTTTTTACGGCATTGTAATAATTTGGGTTTGGATACTGTGGTACCATACGGTACGATATTTGTATGGAAGTCACAGTATGTGTGTGGTCGTATTTTGCACGACAAATATTAGTTGTAAATGGGAAAATTCGTATTTGTATTTGTATTTTGTAGAATGTTATTGGCGACTCAAAATGGGTTGTGTGGACCTATTTTGGGGGCGTCACAGTTGATATCAGAGCTTAGGGATATGATCTCTGGTAGAGATCTGGGATTAGAACTAGGAGGGGAGAGACGAGTAAAATCCTTTGCTAGTGTGTCCTACCTAAGCTATTTTTGGTTATTTAAGTAATTAGTTTGGTTATAGGGACAAGATGTTGCATGTCTATTTCTTTAACTAATCTTTGTTTTGTGATCACATTTCAGAATGACATCTGAAAACCAAGAGATTCACTATGAGACTATTGTGGCTGAAAACCAGGAAGCCACAAATAATACGGGTGCAAACTCAGAACACCATGATGCTAATCATGATGCTAACAACCGGATGAATGATGAATTTTTTAGGAACTTCATGCAATACATGCAGAACCAGGCGAGAAGAGCTCTTGTCTATAATACTGGCAGAAACGCTGATAATGTACGGATGGTCACTGCCAAGCAGTTCAAAGAATTGAGACCACCTGAATTTTTCGGCAAGCCAGATCCACTCAAGGCAGAGTCGTGGCTTAAACAATTAACGAAGATATTTGATGTACTGCGTTGCACGGACGACCAAAAGGTTCCCTTTGCCACCTTCATGTTGCGAGGAGAAGCAGATCATTGGTGGGAATCTGTGAAACGTACCCATCGCTCGGCACTCGAGATGTCTTGGGTCCAGTTCCAGGAATTATTTAATGAGAAGTATTTCCCGGAAAGTATTCGTCATATGAAGGAGGTAGAATTCATCAAACTGGAACAGAACAACATGACGGTGTCACAGTACGAAGCCAAGTTCTCCGAGTTGTCGCGTTTTGCATCCCATTTGGTGGACACTGAGAAGCGGATGACACAAATGTTCCTACGAGATTTGAAACCAGAGATTCGCCAATATCTCGTTTCTCATAAAATTTGTATATACGCAGATGCTGTGGATAGGGCTCAAGTAGTGGAGCAGGAAAGAGGACTACTACAACCAGGAAGCAACACCCAACCACGAGAGCAAAATCACGGTAATAATCGTAATGGTGGCAGCAATTATCGAAATAATGATAATCAGCGAGGAGGGAATCACAACACCGGAAATGGTAACCACTTTGGTGGTAATCCTGGCCCGGATAACAGAAGGAGTGAGTCAAGTGGAAACAATTCCAAGAAGAGGAGATTCAACAACAACCATGGAAAGGCACCAACGTCAACACCATCACCAGTACCAGTTTCGAAGGAAGGAGAACGACCACCTGTTAGATGTTTCAGGTGTGGGAAGGAAGGACACATCAGTCCAAATTGTACACAAGCGCCATCCCAAGTATGTTACAATTGTGGAAAGGAAGGCCATATAGCTCGCTTTTGTCATGCAGCGAAGTCAAGTCCAGCTGCGATGATGACACCGAAGGCGGTCACGGATAAGTCAAAGTCTGTAGTTCAAGGGAGAGCTTTTGTTGTGATGTCACAAAAAGCGCAGAATTCGAACGAGGTTATAACGGGTAAACTACTTATTAACTCTTATGAAGTCTATACCTTATTAGATACTGGTTCTACCCACTCTTTTATTTCACCAACATGTGCTCAACGCCTGAATTTGACTCCTGAAAAATTAGATTTTGACTTATCTGTCGAAACACCATTAGCGCAAACATTCGTTACATCTACGGTCTATAAATCTTGCTTTGTTCAAATCGGCACCCTCACATTGCCTGTTGATCTTATCTCCTTGAACATGCATGAATTTGATGTGATATTAGGAATTGATTGGTTAACTGTTCATCATGCTAAAATTGATTGCTTTCGTAAGGTTATTAGTTTTCATATTCCTAATCAACCTATTATGCGAATTCAAGCAACCAAACCATTGAAATCAATAACCATCATTTCTAGTCACAAAGCCATTCGTTTATTGAAAAACGGATGTCAAGCCTTCTTAGCCCATGTAACGGACTTAAATAAAAGTACGTCAGATTTGAAAAATATTTCTGTTGTTAATGAGTTCCCTGACGTATTTCCTGAAGAACTTCCTGGCCTACCCCCAGACCGTGAAATTGAATTTTGTATCGACCTTGAACCCGGTACGAAACCTATTTCCAAAACCCCATATCGAATGGCCCCTATTGAACTTCAAGAGTTAAAGGTCCAACTACAGGAGTTGTTAGACAGCGGTTTCATACGTCCGAGTACATCGCCTTGGGGTGCTCCTGTTTTATTCGTAAAGAAGAAAGACGGGAGTATGAGACTTTGCATTGACTATCGGGAGTTAAACCATGTCACCATCAAAAATAGGTACCCGTTACCTCGCATTGATGACCTGTTTGACCAGTTACAAGGTGCTCAATTCTTTTCAAAGATCGATCTTCGTTCTGGATATCATCAGTTGAAAGTTAAAGCTGATGACATTCCAAAGACTGCCTTTAGAACTCGGTACGGGCATTATGAATTCCTAGTCATGTCTTTTGGATTGACTAATGCTCCTGCTGCTTTCATGGATATGATGAACCGGATATTCAAAGAATATTTGGATCATTTCGTGGTTGTCTTCATTGATGACATTCTCATATATTCTAAAAGTCGTGAGGATCATGAGCAACACTTGAGGCTGATACTCTAAAAACTTCGTGAAAACAAGTTATATGCTAAGTTGAAGAAATGTGAATTCTGGCTTGAGGAAGTTGCATTCCTTGGTCACTTGGTTTCTAAAGAAGGAATCTCGGTTGACCTGGCGAAGATTGAAGCAGTATCAAATTGGGAACAACCCAAGTCAGTAACCGAAGTACGAAGCTTTCTGGGTCTAGCTGGTTATTATCGGAGATTCGTAGAAGGATTTTCTCGAATAGCCGTTCCATTAACTCAACTGACTCGGAAAAGCACAACATTCAAATGGAGCGAAGAATGTGAGAAGAGTTTTCAAGAACTCAAAAGAAGGCTCATTTCAGCACCTGTATTGGCAATACCTTCAGGATCGGAAGGATTTGTCATCTACAGCGACGCTTCAAACAAAGGACTAGGTTGTGTTCTCATGCAACATGGGAAGGTTATAGCCTATGCGTCTCGGCAACTCAAGGAATATGAGAGGAATTATCCTACTCATGATCTAGAGTTGGCAGCAGTTGTTTTCGCGTTGAAGATTTGGAGACATTACTTGTATGGGGAGAAAGTGGAGATCTATACAGACCACAAAAGTCTCAAATATTTCTTCACCCAGAAGGAACTCAACATGCGACAACGGCGTTGGCTCGAGTTGCTGAAAGATTACGATCATACCATCCAGTACCATCCTGGAAAGGCGAACGTAGTAGCTGATGCATTGAGTAGAAGATCATATGCAAGTACGAGTGCGTTATTGACATCTCAAAGGCCTATTTTGGATGATTTACAAAAGATGGAGATAGAGTTAAAGACTCCAGGAACCCACGTGAAGATCGCATATATACAAGTAGAACCAGCTTTAATCGACAAAATTAAAGCTGCTCAAGTTACAGACCCAGAGTTGATGAATATGAAAAAAAAGGTGCAAGAAGGTGCTATTCCAGAAGCAAGAGTCGACGAAGAAGGAATATTGCGAATCAACTCTAGACTGTGTGTTCCTAACGACCCTGAATTGAAATACAAAATCATGATGGAGGCGCACAACACACCGTTTGCAATCCACCCTGGAAGTACCAAAATGTATCGTGATCTTCGACATACATTTTGGTGGTGGAACAATATGAAGAGAGAAATTGCAGAGTTTATCGCAAGATGTTTAACTTGTCAACGTGTCAAGGCGGAGCATCAAGTACCAAGGGGTCCATTGCAACCACTTGAGATTCCAGAATGGAAGTGGGAACACATCAACATGGATTTTGTGACAGGTCTTCCCAAAGTTTCTCAAGGCTTAGACGCAATTTGGGTCATTATAGATAGATTGACCAAGTCTGCTCATTTCTTGCCTATACGAGAAAACTATTCACTCGAGCGTCTTGCTAACTTGTATATTAGCGAGATTATGAGATTGCATGGCATGCCGGTATCCATAGTTTCTGATCGAGATCCTAGATTCACTTCACGATTTTGGGTCAGCTTGCAAAAAGCTATGGGCACTGAATTACGATTCAGTTCTGCATACCATCCCCAGACAGACGGACAATCAGAAAGGACTATTCAAACCCTCGAAGATCTATTAAGACTCTGCGTACTAGACTTCAAAGGAAGTTGGGACAAATACTTGCCATTGGTGGAATTCTCTTACAACAACAGTTATCAAACAAGTATAGGCATGGCTCCCTTCGAGGCGTTGTATGGACGAAGGTGTCGATCTCCAACATGTTGGGATGAAGTAGGTGAGGCAAAATTGTTGGGTCCCGAGTTGATACGTATGACTACGGAAAAGATCCAAATGATCCGACAACGTATACAAACAGCTCAAGATCGACAAAAGAGTTATGCTGATCTTCATCGAAGAGACGAGGAATTCAATGTCGGAGATCATGTATTTTTACGTGTTGCTCCGTGGAAAGGTGTTACGCGATTCGGAAAGAGAGGAAAGCTTAACCCTCGATTTATCGGTCCATTTGAAATCCTCGATCGAGTAGGAACTGTGGCCTACAGACTCGCCTTACCGCCAAGCATGTCTCGTGTTCATAATGTTTTTCACATATCCATGCTACGTAAATATGTGAAAGATCCAAACCACATTATTGAGTTAGAACCAGACGAGATAGCAAAGGATTTGACGTACGAAGAGATACATGTCAAGGTCTTGGATAAGAAGGAGCAGATTCTACGCTCAAAGGTTATACCTCAAGTTAAAGTTTTATGGAGAAACCATGATGTTGAGGAAATGACCTGGGAGTTAGAATCCGAGATGAGAGCAAAGTATCCTCACCTTTTCGAATTGCCAGGTACGTACGTCAATTTCGAGGACGAAATTTCATAAGGAGGGGAGATTGTAAGACCCCGAATTTATGAAATAAAAATTTATTATTTTCTTTATGATTATTTTTCTAAATAGTGAAGTGTTTAATTGTTATAAATGATAGTTAAGGGTGTTATATGCAAATTATCTGATAAATAGTATGTCGGGGAATATTCCTTTTGTCGAGAAATATTCTTTCTGTCGGGGAATATTATATTCGGTACCGTACGACGGCGCCGAAATGGCAATATTGTCAATGATAGTGGGCCCCACAACGGGTTAACTGTCGGATATAGAAAGTGATAGAAATTGGCGGCAAAACTTTAACCGATAACTGTTAAAATACCCGGTGATAAAAAGAACAGTAAAACGCGTTATTCCACAGTAGCACACGGTATTCCACAGTAGCTCACGATGTTGCACAGTGTTTTATATTATTGGTTCAATAATTGATAAAGTAGCAATTGCATAGTATCTTGATTCAATAATTGTTAGTTAGCATCTGCATAATATATTTTACTATTTGTCACGACACTGTAACTTATATCATTTGATAGGATATTTTAGCATTATCGACAATGTCTAGAAATTCTGTCAAGGAAAGGGGTTATTTAATTGCGCGCCATTTTTTATGGAAGGCCCCCTCTTTCCTGGGAATAATCTGGTTGTCAGTATTGCGAGTATATGCTATCTGTGATATTAATACATTTAACACAAAAATACAGAAAAATGAATTTATTGTGATAATGAAGTTATTTTTATGGTTTATCTTTTGATAATGGAATTATGTTTTGATAATGGATTCATCTTTTTGAATAAATGGATGGATGATATTAATGGAAGAAAAAATGGATGGATGATATTAATGGAAGAAAAAAATGGATGGATGATATTAATGGAAGAAAAAATGGATGGATGATATTAATGGAAGAAAAAATGGATGGATGATATTAATGGAAGAAAAAATGGATGGATGATATTAATGGAAGAAAAAATGGATGGATGATATTAAAAGAATATGGGGAAAAGACCAAAATGCCCTCACCTTGATTTTCCTATAAATAGGGAGAGTTTGCTTAAGAAATTTTCACACCTTCATTGCTTATACTTCCTCCCTCTCTCTAAATTTCTGAAGTTCTCTTAGTGTGCTAGGCTATTGTGAGTATTTGTGAGAATACTAGTATTATCCGAAGTTAGTAAACTTCATAGAAAGTAACATCCAGTTAACGAAGGTAGGGAATATCATTTCTTTCATACTCATATATAATATCATTTGCTTTCATGTTCGTAAGTGATATTATACTCATAAAGGTTGTTATTCATTCTGTATTAATTTGTGGGGATAACCTGGCCGTGCGGTATGACGCATGCCTGGTGAATATCCTTTTGTATTCATTCCTTATTATTCTGTGGGAATAACCTGTATGTACGAGTGTCGTACCTGGTGAATACCCTTTGTATTCATTCCTTATTATTCTGTGGGAATAACCTGTATGTACGAGTGTCGTACCTGGTGAATAACCCTTTGTATTCTTTCCTTATTAATCTGTGGGTATAACCTGTCCGTGCGGATTGACGCATGCCTGGTGAATAACCCTTTGTATTCATTACTTATTAATCTGTTGTGGAAATAATCTGTCTACGCGAATTATCGCATGACAGGTGAAAATCCATTTGCAGTTTCATATATTCTGTTATACTCGTATAACGTATCATTTCTTTTGTACTCTTTAAGGGATATCTTTTTCTTTCACATTTCTCCATTTATGATAAGAAATCCTTATTTGTTTCCAAAACCTTATTTTTAAATGGAGAAAATCCCTGAAAATTAGTAGAATATCCTTAATAGTTTGTGCTTCATCTAATATCTTTTCACTTGAATCTTTCTATACGTTATAGTTGAAGCATGAAATAATTTCTTGAATATCATTCTTGAATTTGACTCCACAATTTAGTTATCGTGTTGGCAATTTGGTCAATCTTTGATACTGATTAAATTATAAAGTTTTTCTTATCCTTAATCTCACTGTATCATTGTCATCATCCTCATACTTAAATTGTGGTGATAGTTCTCTTTGGCCCGTAGTGCAAAGATGAACTGGCGTGACATGATTTTGACCAAACTGTGTATTGGTATAATCATGACTTTTTGTGTTACAAACAAAGGCGTATGGTGAAAATTCTCTTTGGCCGTAGTGCAAAGATGAACTGGCGTTTGGCATGATCATGACCGGTGATGTTACAAATAAATATCTTTGGCACGTAGTGCAAAGAGAGGCTGTTGAATATAAACTGTTGATTTGGATGTTCATAAACAGGAATTGTTGATTGGTGTTACAGGGATAAAATATTGGTGGTGATCCTTTAATTTATAGAAGATGGTAGATATTATAATCTACTTGACTCTTCTAATGGATTGTTTGTTCCGCTGCAATTGTTGTTGTTGAACAATTATAATATCTTTAAATCTCTGATTTATTATTGTTGAAGACTAAAGATAATTTTTATTCTTCATTATCTTAGTCATGATATTTCTTACTGGGTTATTTAAGCTCACCCTTTTCAGTTTTGTCCCATTGTTCTTCTCAGGAAAGGAAAATGTAGCTGGGACTAGCCGGGGAGTGGAGTGATGGTCCGAGTTAGTGGTTGTCCTCATCAAGTTATGACATAGTTTAATAATGATTGTACTGGAGACTTAAAACATGTGTTGCCGTCTTTTTACGGCATTGTAATAATTTGGGTTTGGATACTGTGGTACCATACGGTACGATATTTGTATGGAAGTCACAGTATGTGTGTGGTCGTATTTTGCACGACAAATATTAGTTGTAAATAGGAAAATTCGTATTTGTATTTGTATTTTGTAGAATGTTATTGGCGACTCAAAATGGGTTGTGTGGACCTATTTTGGGGGCGTCACAGATAGTACCAAGCCTTGACCAATTACAATTCTTTTTTCTGTATTTACTTTATCTACCAATAATGGAATATACATTTTCCTAACACAATTAATAGTGAGCTTTGAAATAAATCATAAATATTTTTCAAGAGACTAAAATCTCCTACCCTCAACCAAAAAAGTTGTGGGACAAAAATTCATAAAGTGGTTCTTATCTTTTTTCCTTTTGGTTGTACTAGAGAGACAACCCACAAGATATACGGTTCTTGTTCTAAATTTTATACTTGTGATTAGGGTGGTTTCATCAATCAGCATCATAAAAGAACCTAATAATTCATTCACTGTTTAAAATGGCCTATGTGATCTGGTTTTGTTCTATCGGCTTGAACGAGGAAGCTAATTTTATCTCCTTTAAAATTTGGGTTTGATTTTCAATATTCATAACTAATGGTTGTTGGCAACTCTATATCTTACACATTGCTTGCAAAGAATGTCTGAATTTCGATTCCGACATATATAAGTGCAGTGAAAATTTATTCAGATGCGTGTGATGCAGTCAAAACTTTCTTCATAAAACACATGATAAGTGTAAAATGAAATTTCAGCCATTGAGTTTGCTAAAGTAAAACATTTTTAAAAATAAAATTTAACTAAAAAATAAACTCTTATTACAAGATGAAGGGAGTACTACCTTTTATGTTAACTTTTGTTTTTTTCCCTTCATACCACGCGCTTTGATATAATTTATTTTTATAATTAAAGCTATTTTTAAGCACTTTAAAAGAAACATAATAAAATTAATATATCCAATTGGTCGATAGATAATTATTAGTATACATGAAAGTTATTAAATACCAATTAATAAAAATCACACTTTATATTTGATTGTTAGGAATTAAGTCAAACGCAAACCACACAATAAAATAAAGAGAGATAAAACAACACAAGATTTAATATAGAAAACTCTTAAAGGAAAAAATTACATGTCAAACTCTGAATCTCCATTATATCAAAATAATGAGTTTATAATAATCCTTCCAAGTTTTACGCCCTAAAACTTGAGATTCCACAATACCGCAACACAACTTTTAACACGGACTAAAAACTGCAAAATTCTCCCACCCACAATACAACTTTTTTGCACTAAATATAAAAGCTGCAAAACCCCTCTCCCCCACACAAATACAAAACACACTCACATCCTCTTTCAACTATGCTAAATGACTTTTGATTGTGCTACACTTCAATAACTCAACATAATACTCTATTTATAAAGTACCCACAATTCTCCTCTTCTTCTTCAAAATAAGACATTATCTAAATAAAACTCTTATTTCTAATAATAGATTATTTTCCAAAATAATACTCTTATTAAAAATAGAAGTTCTTCCTTTTCATATTAGCAATTCTTTTTTTAATAGAATTCGAGGAGTAATCTAACATTGATAAGGTAATATTTTCAGCATAATAATGTATTAACATGCACTAAAATTATATATTTGCTCTAAAATATAACTGGTAATATCAATTCTCAATATATCGTAAATATTTCAGAATACTTCAAGCTGAATATTTGTTTCCCTGATTATGTATTATCTGCATTTTAATACCTCTAAGTAGTCTGTAACAGCGTGAGCAAACTATATGAGCGATCTCAGTCGATGATCTGCCTTATCATCTATATTGAGAGGGCTGGCCCACAATAATAAAGCAATTAAAATTGTGGGTCATTTATTTATGAATTTATTATGTGAGGACAACTAACAATTTGTTCACGTATTCAGAATATTAAACATTGGGAAAGTGAAATAGTCCAAAATTTAGGCCACATTTTCTGGTAGTAGCACTTCTTTGCCAACCCTCCAAGTGTCAAAATTAAAAGAGAAGAGTAATGGCAGAGATTTCAAATGATAATTTATGGCAGAAAAAGTTTAAAAATATATTCAATTACTATAATAATTTGAGATATATTTAATATACAAAATTATTGACTCTCTTGTTTCTTAGAGAACAATTTATCAAATTAAAAAGTAGAATTTATGAAGGGATATCAATACAATTACAATTAATAACAGAATTAATCTCAACAATCTTTGGAGTACAACATTAAGTAAAGTCATTAATTGATAATGTGCTACCAAAGCAACAAGTGTCGCTAAAATTTTTAAATGTTATTAAAATAAGTGTAAAAGTTTCGCTATATTCATATTTGCTCAAATAATATATTTATTGTTCTGATATTATCAATGTCTTAAATAAACCACAAACTCAAAATAAGAGAGAAATACGTTTTCAAATAAAAGGACAAAAAGACTCACAGCAGAATGAAATATAATCTAACATAAGTAAAATCAAATTTCAAATCAAAATTTCAATATCTCAGTTTTAATTATCAAACTAAAATAGCATTGACGTAAAAATCAAGATTAGACGTACATTAAATCAAAAAACACTATTTTTTTAGAGAATTAATATTAACAAGGCAAAAAAAAAATATAAATATGAGGCAATTACAAAATCGGAAACATTTGGATTTGTGGGTTGATGAAACATTTTTTTGATGATTTGAACAATAATGCTGTTATTAAATGATTAATTCCCAGCTCAAAGATATTATAGTTATTATGGGTGAGGAAATTAAGGGGAACAAAGGTGAAAATTGTCATAGTTATCCTAAGAAGTAGCACATGGCCTCTGACAATCAGTTACCTATGATTGCCATTAGAGACTTGTTGTAAACTTGTAATGCATGAAATCTGCAGAAGATGACTCCATTCAAAACCAATTCTTGTCCACACACACACACACACATATATATATGTATGTATGTATGTATATATGTATGTATACTCTCTCGGTCCTTGCGAGAAAGAGCAAGGTCCTTGCGAGAAAGAGCAAAATATATTCTCACGTATATTAAAAAAAAAGATGGGTAGCAGAAAGAAAATAATTTTTTTAAAATTTATTCTCAAAGGTTCAACAAAATTATAAAAAGTAATGAGTATTTTATTTTTTTATATTAATAGATCCTACTAAATGACATATTTATTTTTTATTTTATGTATTTTAACTCATCTTACGTAGATAAAAAAATTATATCTTTAATCATTTTTTGAAGACGGAGATAGTATATTTTATGGACAAAATTTGTACACTAAATATTTAAGATTCGTGGGTGACTAGATAGCCTCATTTTCATATGAGTTTCAAATCATGCTAGGACCGGATTTATTTGATTTGTCCCCATGCATATCTTCCTCTCTCTGTGGATTTTTTATTATTTTTTTTAAATTATATATTTATTTTTAATTCTCAATGTATTAAAATTAACTCATATTTCAACGAGTCAGCATAATAACCACTATAACAGGATAATCAGAGGGTCCCCGTAAATCAAGCGTAGTGTGTATTTGGATTTTGTGATTTATTAGCATTCTAATTTTGAATTCGTCTAATATTTTAGGACTCGTGCGTTTGATTCCATGTTATAGTAGTTAAACTAGATACTAACCCGCGCGTTGCGGCGGGATTATTAACATATAATCTGATAAAATCATTTTTATAGTTCAGCCTCTGATAAACATTATGTTGCTAAAATTATTCTCACATTCTAAACTGAGGCACTCCAAATATATGCTAATAATTACATCAGTTGTGGGCAAATTAATGGATTAGGTGCAAGTAAGCTGTTTTTTTCTGCGAAGAAGGCTAAGGGGAAAAAAACACATTGATTCCAACTTCCAAGCATATACAACCATATCTTTCCCATCATCATTGTCAGATTAAATCATCCTTTACCAAGGTATAAATATTGTTGGAAAAGAGAGACAAAAGAGGTAGGAAAGCAAAACATTATAGCCAAGGAAAGTGCGTACCAATTTTTAGAAATGTTTTCGACTTATCTAAAAATTGAAGTTACTAAACAACAATGCTTCTTGTAATCCCAATCATGGTTAAGAAATAAACAGTAAACATAATCTGAACCGGCAGCCTCAGTTGAGCAGTAGCTGACCTAACTTAAATTTGTCAAGTGAACACCACTGTCCAGCATAACTGAAGCAGGCTCCATTTACAGAACCAAAACAAATATTTTATCCCCTCTCTGCAGATGTATGGTCAAAGCTACATTGCGCCATGAAAACCAGCCGAGTGTAGAAGTACTACTTTGATCTACTCAGGCAAAACTTCCTGGCCTTCTCTGCATTGCTGATGAACAACAAAAAGATGGTAAAACTTCAAATTGCATTCAACAAAGTATATCAAATCAACATGAAGAAGGATAAATTGTTATGAGGCCTTTAGTACATCAAAATGAACTCAATCGGGTTGTTTTATTTGGATGCCACATGATCACTACCACATACGGTGTTTCAAATTGCATCAATCTTTAGCCAAGTATAAGAATTGCTGAGCGAGTAGTTTTTCAACTTATGCAACTCATTTCACTCAAATTCTGAAGAGATACTGTTTAGACTGTTTAGAAGCCAAAGACATGATTATTCCATGTTAATCTGATGACAAATGAATTATGCCTTTCATATGCATCTACTCATTTCAGGGCAACAGTACTGTCAACTGTGCTTTACAAAACATGGTGGTAAATTATTTATCCTGTTGGCATTTCCAATATTTGATCGTCAACACCTCCTTTTCATATGATCGAGGGTTGAAAAGAAAGAAGTTATAATAGAGTTGCTAGCTGGTCCATAAATTTTTGCTCTTAGTTCTATGTATACGGCCCACAAGACACAAGACACACACACACACACACACACACACACACACACACATATTACGTGTATATGAGAGCAGTGGTGCAACTGATGTTGTTTAAATTTGCAACTCAGTTTATATTATCATAATTCAAGGGGCAGGAGATGATATTCATGGAAATTAATGAAGCTTGAAGGATTGATGGCCAATTAGGAACCTTACCTCAGCTCGAAATATATCCAAAGCAAAACCATTGAAACAACTAATGACTGCTTGCTGAATGTCCAAACCAAGGCTGTCAAGGGCCCTCAAAGTGGAAAGTAAGAGACCGGGCCTGCGGCATAGAACATGTGGATGTTGACAGCCCTCCGTTCTCTTGCCCTTACCTCTACCTACCAATTCAGAAAACCAGAAATCACGAGTTAGATGCGGAGCCAAGTTTTATAAAATATTTATTATATGGTAGAATTAACCTTGCTCATTCAGGGAACATATGAAAAAAAACATGGGAAGAGTAGTGAGAGAGAGAGGGGGAAATTCCCTTACAAAGGAATCCTTTAATCAAAGGTCTGGTTATGAAATACTGGATATACTGGAAAAAAAAAGAAGAAAAAAAAAAGAGCACAGGGAAACAACAAACCTGAGAACCAGCCGCATTAGTAACTGTATTTAATACTTCTCACCAGTAGTATTGTATTATTGTATGTTTGTCCATCGTTGTCACAACTTCATAACTTTCTACATTAAATTGTGAAAAACTTCCTTGAAAACTACATTTTTTGTAGTATTGTATGTTTGTCCATCCTTGTCACAAATTAGTATTTTCAATCCACTCTTGCTTGTAACTCTTGATACTGCTACATACAATTGACCATGGCTAAAAACTGGACGTGAAAGATACAGTCCAACATGTGAGAGAGATTGCCCCTGGCTCTTATTAATTGTCATGGAAAAGCAAACAACCAAAGGAAATTGTCTTCGTTGGAATTTAAAAGGTAATCTAATGTCTGACGGTGTTAAGACCAGGCGAGGTATGAAAACTCTGTGTCCAAAATTGCCGGCTGAAATTACTTTTGCTTCTATCACATGTTTTCCCAATTGAGTTACTATTAATCTCGTGCCATTGCACAAACCAGAACACTGATCTATATTTCGGAGCAACATTACAGGAACCCCAATCTTCAACGTTAGCTTGTGGTTTGGCATTCCAGAAGATGTAATGCTATTCAAAAATTCTGGGGTGTAAACGCTTTCATAGCTATTTAAGTTTTCATCAACGTTACATACACTGTCTGAGCTTAGATATGTTACTTCATCACCTGGCCATAAAGACATCACATATTCGTTCACCTTATGTACATCATCAGTGTAGGAGCAAGGATGGCTCGGTCTTGGAAATAAAAGCCATCGTCAAATTTTTCCAATAAATTAGGATATGTGCTATCAACAATTGCTGCAAGGGGATTAATCGGATCTTTGATAAGAATATCATCAGGAATTTCTACATCTGCTTCACCATCATTAGCTCCGCCAATTGTGCCATCTCCAACCTTCAATATCCAATCAGAAAATTCTCTCAACTCCTCTATATCAGAATTTGAATTTCGAGATTGAAGTCTCATGTTCTTTGTTAAAGTCAAAACCTTGCAAAAACTCCACAAATAGGAAGAATTTAGAGTTGCTAAAACAACATCTTGTCTACTGGCCTTGGGAATAGCAGGTAATATCTGCCTAAAATCTCCGCCAAATACCATTACTTTTCCACCAAATGGTTGATCTATACTATTCGACTTAGTAAATCTAAGGACATCTCTTAATGTTTTATCCAAAGCTTCAAAACAATGTTTATGTACCATTGGAGCTTCATCCCATATAATAAGTCGAGTTTTTCTAAGCAACTCAGCCAATTAACTTCCCTGTTTAATGTTGCAAGTTGAATCCTCAGTAACAATTAATGGGATACAAAATCTAGAATGAGCTGTTCTACCTCCAGGGATAAGAAGAGAAGCTATTCCGCTTGATGCAACAGTTAGTATTATTTCACCGGTTGATCGTAGTGCAGCAGACAAAGTTTTCCATATAAAAGTCTTCCCAGTTCCTCCATATCCATAAACAAAAAAAACTCCTCCTTCATCCCTTAAGACCGCATTCATGATGGTTTGATAAATGTTCCTTTGCTCATTCTTTAAACTGGAAAGCAGAGTTTTGTGCTCTCTTGCCAAGTTTTTCCTATCATAACAAAGCTCATCTTGAATAAATCTATTTTGCCCCTCTTCAATTATTATCGAATTTGGAAAAGGCAGTGTAGGGTAATCTCGCAAAGTTTTCCCATTGCTTTGCAGTAGCTTTTCAATTTCAGCAAGAGTATAACTCTTCAATTGGTCATCACTCATTTCCAAATCTGCTCAATAAGAAATTAACAAAATGAAAAAAGTAGTATATTCTTAAAATGTGGCATAGATAATAAATTGATTAAAAATGACAAATGAGACAGTTAATTTGGCGAGGAGGAAATAGATATTAATGAATTAATAATTAAATTTTGAATTATAAGAGAAGGCATCAAAATTTAGTTATTATGTAGATAAATTTAAAATGGTATTATAATCATAATATATTAACAATACAATACATATGAAATTAATGTGAAAGAAGTAGCAAGTCATGCATGGATTTAATCACACATATATTACGCATTTCACATCGTTAAAGTACCAAATTTGTTATGTTATCCTGAAATTCATGTATTACACTATAAACATGTGCAACTCCACCTATAAATTTAAGATGATGCAACAAATATGCAAATATTGGACAGATAGTAGGATATTGCAAAAGTTGAAAAACCCATGTAGTACATTATAAAATTGGGTAAATATGAATAGTCTTTACAAATTGTCCTTCCGAAAAACAAAAGCAACACCTACATACATCACTACTAAGACTGAACGAAAAGACAGAAGGGGATAAACGGTGGTACAACATAGAGGCTCTTGGGACCTCCTGTCAATGTTGCTGGTGTTTTGATTTGTCTATTAGAGTAGAGATAGCATATAGTTAGAGTGCGGATGTTTTGATTGTTCTTGTATAGTAGTAAATTTCAAAGCTCAAACTAGGGATTTTGGTAACACCATGTTCATGGCAAACCTGGAATTTCCAAAGATCACACACATTCTGCAAGTTGCCTTGTCCTACGACTGTAAAATACTCCCCGTTCTAAAATTAAAGATACATTTTTCTTTTTAATCCGTTCCAAAATTAGAAAAATATTTCTATTTTAAAACTATAAAGCTACATAATATTCATAATTTGGCACTACATTTTTACTGTCATTTTCAATATCAAACCACCACAAGTCCACACCTGAATTCCTAGCTAATACTAAGACTATTTGAGAATTAAAAGTTGTCGTTTTACAAATGTATCTCTAATTTTAGAACGGATGGAGTAATAAATCCACTATTTAAAGGGAGGTACACCAGTTGAAAGCATCCTACTTTTCTACTTGAATCACAAAATAGAACAGATCCAGCAAAAATAAGGGTATGCAATCAAAGCCTTTAGAACTACCAAATTTGCTAGTATGGTGAATTACATTTATGAAGTTGTGTGCAGAGATGAACATGTTGGTTCCATGCTGTCCACTCAAGAAAATAAATTATGCGACCAGTAGAGAACATCTTGGCAACAATGGAGGTTTACACACCCCAATGCATTTGAAAACTTACCAATTACAAAAATTTTATAGTCCAATCATCTACAATCCGGACATCAGGTTTGCGAATGGTTAGTACAGTTGGTTCTAGTGGAATGTGTAATATGTAGTGGAATGTGTAATATGTATTTAATAATAACAGAGGTTGTTTAAACTTAATGTAATAATTAACAAAAGAGAAGATATCAAAATTCAAAATTTCAAAGCAATCGAAAATGTTTAAGCCAAAAAAATTAATAATTAAATATTTCAAATATCAGATATGTAACCTGTAATCAAAAATTACAAATACAAAAAAAAACATTACGACTGTAAATGATTTTTGGAATTCAAAATAAAACGCAATAAAGGAGGGAGATTTAGTTTATCTATCTTGTGTAATGAACGTTTGCCAAAAAAATATGAATTTTTATATACTATTGCTAAACATACCTTGATATTGCAGAATATTTTTTTGTTTATGAAGAATATCTTCTGCAAGAAGATTCCATGTCTTCTCCCAAACTACTTCAGGCCTTGAAAGACAATTTGAAAATAGTAAAGTCACAAAAAGACTCCGTAAATAATGAGCTGAACCCCAAAATGATGCTTCTGTTATGCCATCTATATATTCCTTATCATCATCCAATAAACCTAATGCATAACATGTCTCTTTGAATGAAGGATATAAAACCCCATTCACAGTCTTGATATCATCATAACATGTTGCACCTTTGACTGTGTTTAGCAGAACCCTCAAGTAATATAATTCTCCACTCCCTGGAGGAACGTAGAATATTCTACCAACGCTTAACCGTTGCTTTCTTGGACACCATTTTTTCTTCTTTGTAACTCCATCACTTTCAAGTTGCTCCTTCCATACATACTTTGATGGAAATTGAGCATAGGTAAGTTCTCTAGCCTCTGAGTAGTCCTTGTTAGCCTGCATCCACTGCAAGAACATCGACTGGTTATTCGTACACTTGTTCAAAACTGAGTCAATTGGATCATCATCTTCAAATACAACTGTCTGCTCTTCTGGAAGATGGAAACTTAACCTCTCAACACTTGGATCCCTGTAATTAATTCTAAAACCAAAGATTCTCCAAGCTGCCTCACATGGAGAAACATACCTACAATCATAATACATTTTGATTTCATCAAGGCCTTCATGTTCTTCTGTATTGTCTTTATTCTGATAAAAAGCAGCAGTGATCCGATCATGACCTTTGTTTATATATTTGAACAAATACTTTATTGACCTTGATTGATTGCACCATTCAACATTAATATGAGCCTGATACTTTAGTAATAGTTGTGGATTATAAGGAACAACAAACTTATTGTCAAGTACAACTCCATTCTTTTCCACAGTTCTACCATCATCTCTTCGTCTATATAGGGGATAACCCTCACCATCTACAGTGGTTTGATCATTGAATCTTTTAGGAAAGTGCTTTGAGCAATTGCCATCTTTCATACATAGCGATTTTTTGTTAGAAACACCGCACGGCCCATGTATCATGAAGTTTTTCACAACTTCATATATCTTTGGATTTATTTCTTGATCCGGTATTTCAGCTGTAATTATTTTGTCGATATCATCACCAGTAGGATACTTGTCTTCTGGATGCAAGAACAGTAGAATATGAGCGTGAGGCAAGCCACGTTTTTGGAATTCAACTGTATACAAAACTGCAAAAGATGAAAATGTTCAAAGTTGATTTTGATGAAATAATGAAATTATAAAAATTTAATTAAATTGATCATACCTGCTTTTACCCTTCCAAATACTTGTTTGTGTTTCAATTCTCTAACTAACTGATCAAGTTTTATTTTGAAGACTCTACAAATTATGTCAGCTCTATCTTCGGGGCTAATGCCTCTTTGATTAACAAACCTCTGTATCTCTGGCCACTTCGGATTGCACATGAATGTAATAAAAAGGTCAGGGTATCCAGTCCACCTACAAATCGCCATAGCATCTTGATAATTTTGGATCATGTACCCTGCACCACCAACATATGAAGAAGGTAATATAATTCATTTCCCACGTGATGATGGATCTGTTTCTCCTTTCAACAAAGCTTCAGTTAAACCTTTGTACATATCTGCTCTTAGATTCTTTTGATTAGTACGAATAAAAAACAACCTATCTGCCTCAATCATAGTGTATGAATCAACCAAAAATTGTTGAAACAATTTCCTTGAATTTAAAAGTGTAATTGCTTCATTTTTCCTTTCTTGTATCCTAAAGACAAAATTGTCTCATGCTTACTCTTCCCCTTTTTCCTTTTGAATTTTCACTAAGAAGAATATCATGTCTAAATCCATCTTCACCATATGGGAAAAGCAACGGGTACTGCATTGGAAGATAAGAATGGTGCAACTCACTTATTCGTTTTAATAAACCATTCTGAGTCTCAACTATGATATCCCTATCATTATTTGAGCTTCCAATGTCACCAACAATTAAACCAGCTACTTCAGGTGCAGTAGGGAGATTATACCTTTGTCCATCACAATTCCTTCTTCCAATAAGCCTCAATTTAACATCTTTGAATTCTCTTGAATCAAATCTATCCCTAGCCATCCTGAATGATTGAGCCACAACATTGTTGTCATCAAGCATCTTTTTTAAGTCTGCTACAATCGATGATTCAAATGTTTTTGAATTATTTGCTGAACTGTTTAATAAATTAACAAAAGGAAAACTGAATTAGTAACATATAATAATCAATAATTTTTGTAGATTACACAAAAAAGTAATACAAACCTGAGGGCACCAATTCGATTTGCAATTTCATTCTCTGTATCATATATGTATAGTTGAGCAAACTTTGGAGTGGATCCTATATTTGGAATCAAACTACCAATTTTGTGACAATTTTGGCCATGTAATCTAAACACGGTTGGACCCTTTCCATTGTTAAGTGATGAATCAATCTTCCCACCCATTGATGTGAAAGAAAACATCATATTGTATGCACGAATGTTGTCAATGAAATGGCTGTTTCTATGATCAGAACCATTAAGTAGATCTTTCAAAATCTGGGGTGGTTCTTTCAGCAAAGGCAGTTGTACTTTGCCTCCAGCACAACACATTGAGAATTCTGGATTTTTGCTGTTTTGATTCTTGTTTATTCTTTCCTGGTACCACATCAACGCATTATATGATGAACAATCCCAGTTTGGGTCACCGATGTCCCAATAATCTGAATTTAATACATTTACGTGGATATATCATCATTATAGTACAATTGTCCTTGAAAATTACAAATACTGGAACATGCGAAATGATAAGCAAGATTAAGAATTTACCATCATTAGCAGAATGAACATCAACATCCATTTCACCTTAATTAAAAAAAATAAGAAATCTATTATAAGAACAATTATCGTATAAAAAGAAAAATTAACAACAGACGGGATCAATTACAATTTATAATTTATACATTAATTCTTTAAACTTTTTATACATACTAATGCTTAATATATTTGAAAGATGTTTTTGGTGTTTATTAGTAGAGTAAGGTAACAGCATACCGTTATCAGGGGGATCAATAGAAAATTCTGGGGGTTGAAATGTGTCGTCATCAAGTATTTTTTCATTCATAAATGCATTAACATGATCTGCATTATGTACCGATCCTAGTTGAGATGCTTTACTCTTTCTATTGTGAGTAACATTATGTCTGTTGGTAGGCAGAGTATATTGTTGATTGAACCTTGATGTTTGCATCGATTCAGTAGAGCATGATTCAGGATGATTGACAACTACTTCATTAAAGGTTGTTCTGAGATCTGTACAAACTGCATAAAATAACTAAATTTATAGTTATGAAAAATAATCATAATTTTGGACATATACTAAGCAAAATAGTAGACATTTATTACCGTTTGAAATGTCTGACATTGGCAATCTTGATTTGTTCTGTATCCTATTAAGCATATCTCTTCCAGTGGTAGTATTGGACGATTTTGTCAATAAAGTAGAAATAGTAGAAAGGTTCATCGGGTATGTACCTAATTTTTAATAACAAATACACGAACATATATAAATATGACATCCATCATTTTTTGAAATATTATAACGCTTTCAATTCAATAACGAAAAGAAAATTAGAATGGAAACACTGAATACCAGTAGCCGAAAGATGAACACTGTTTTCTCTGCTAACCGGAGTGTTTTCCTTTCCTTGAATAAGTTTTGGATAAGTATAAAAAAAATTAGATTTCATGAAATTAATTTTAATTTCAAAGCTCATATGTAAAGAAATTGAATATAGAAATACCATCATCTGGGGTTGGATGAACCCAATTTTGCTGATTTATACGTTGCCAATGTTTTGATGTTTGTAAATGTATATTTGGTGTTGAATCAGTACGACTAACAGCAACTTCATCGAAAGATGAATTGAGATTTGTACAAACTACATAAAAAATTCACATTATATTAGCATAAGCAGTATAATTGACAGAAAAATAAATACAATGATATAATGAAATAATTACCATTTGAAATATCAGTCATATGCATCCTGGATGTTTTGCTTGGTCTAATAGATGTAGTACTTGTGCTCTTTTTGTTGGTGGATTCTAACATGAAATAGGAAGCACAATCAATAAGCCTGATAATTATTTTGACAGTAGAGAGTTAATTTTATACACTTAATTAATGAATAACTCAGTAGAAAGTATATGTTGTATTATTTTTTCTCGTTTTTCCAGCATAATCATCCTTCTACGCATCCTTGATTGAGTTTTGTCGCAGTGGTTGTCAGTAAATTCATGTTTTTCATTGTTTTCTGACATGTATGGCTTATGGTTGATTTTCCCAATTTTCCTTGCAATGGTTTCTAATGTTAGGGTTTGAGAGATAAGATGAGAGATGTGAAAATACCTAAATTTGTGCAAAATTAATCTTCCAAGCGGGTTATGTAGTTCCTCGAGTACACAAAAATCTATCCACTTTCACACTCTGGAATTCGATTTTTGGGAGGAGTTCCTCCAAGAGGGAAGTGATAAGCAATGGAATGATGGAACAATGATGCTCTGTTTTGTGATGTGCACGTGCTCTGTTTTGATAATATAGAACAGGTACAAAGTGATAGCATAGGATATCAATCCTCTTCAACTCTCTGGTCTGGAAGAAGAAGATGATGATTATTGCAGGTCGGAATCCTTTTACTGTTGGTCACTATGGATATCAGATCAGATTATGCTAAAACCTACATATTTAATCGGGTTCTGGGTCAGACTTATAATTGGAATTTGGTTAGAACAGCTTCTGGATTCAAGTAGTAATTGGAATTTTGGGTTAAAACGGGTTTTGGATCCAAGTTGTGATAGACAAATTATTTACACCAATCTTGATGCACATGCGTTACGTATGTGTGTGAGAAAAAAATAGTTGCAAAAAAAAATTGAATTTGTTATGCCATCTATAAAATTACAAAAGGAAAACATTTATGTGAAAATAAAAAAACGCACAGACGTTAGAATATAAAAGAGGAGAAAATCGTAAATTAACTTGAGAGTACTTAATTGTTATACTCTCTTTTCTTGCAATTTGAGAAATAAAATAGTTTATATTGATTATTGAATTAGAAGTATAACAGATGCAAACTGGCATAATGATGAAACCTTATACTTCATAATTGATTTATTAGTATTATACTTTATCTTTCTCTTGCAGATGTCTCAGCTTATTGTCTCTGTACAAATATGTACATAATAGATCTTCATCCGATGAGCTTGGGAAAAAGTACATAATAGCTCTTTATAATAGTTCTTCTCCAAATATATTATACCATTGTTTTGGGAAAAAGTTGTAGTATAATAATGAGTTATGTACATATTTAGTAATGCAGAAACTGCACTACACACAGTTCTTCATTTGCTGAGCTTTCTTAAAGTTAAATTTCCATTATGGGGAAGTTGAAAATTATGAGTGACAAGAAGTTGGAAATTGGCACAGTTGCATGAGAGTTTGTGTTGCAAAATGTGTTGAGTACATTTCTTGTGTTGGAAATATCAAAAAAAATTTGCTGACTCTTAAATTATAGATAATCATCGTAGGTGAAATTATATTGTTATGAGAGAATTCAATTACAATCATTAACTGCAGATGGCTCTGAAGTTGTCAAATAAATTAGCTGAAAAGGCCATTTTTTGTGCATTAAATATGATCTCGGTTGAACCACCAAGGCAATCCTTTCATACAAATTGTTCAGCCGAATTTAAGTTGATAAGCCACAACTTGCTTGTTGACATCCTATAATCAGTTTCTGTGACTATTCATAGATGGATAGATATAGTGCTTAGAACTTTCATTGTATTGAGTAAATATATACCAAAATAGTGATACAATGATATGTTTTTTAATATTTTCAGTTGTGTTGTTGTAGAAGACAGTGTTATAGGTTTTGCAGCTGCCAAAGCTGCTGGAATGAAGTGTATTGTAACAAAGAGTGGGTAAGTTTAATTTCTAATTTTGCCAATCCCTTGTATAGTATTAATTATTGTACATAAGGATGCATACATGCAAAATCATTGATATCAAATGTAGCTTTGATATTTCCCAGACCAAATCCAAAAATTGGTGAGCTGATTACTGCACTGTCTTCAAGATATTTGTTTTTTCAACCGAAGGGAGGCTCAACTTTCTAGTTTTTTGTGTGTTTCAAACTTACAAACTTACAGTAGTGAAGTCGACTTAAATTCCTCCAAGTATCCAGGACCTACACATCTTTCAATGTAGGACTATCCTAAAGTCATATCCTGGGTCTACATTTTTTGTGGGAATAATTGCATTGTTTGTTCGCCCACTAATTCAATGACTTGCTTGTCAGCCGTGGATAATTGTCATAATTTAGTCCTGAAATATTTTCCATTGCATTCTCAAACTGTCATCAGTAAATTATCACCACTTCATCCCTTCCAAGAAAGATGCATCATTTAACACTATGTTCTGTGTCATATTGTCACTACGAATATTGTCTGGTAAAACTATAAATAGCAATTGACTTATATATTTGTGAGGAGTCTTCTGTAGCAATTGGCCCATTCAACCTTTACATTGAACAATGATTTACTGATGTAACATACTACTACATACTACTAAGAAAGTAACATATGTTCAAATAGGTTCATTGATCTGTTCCTATTTAAGCCACAAAGTGAACTAATCTCCCTAATAATACACAAAAACTACAACAAAGAAACCCAGTCGAATTACTTGAGACAATAATTGACGTAGTAAATAATATCCAATAATATCCAATAATAAAGAAGTTTCATTCAAATAATCCAAATCCAAATTCTAACTGAACTGGTACCACTCAACAAAGAAACCCAATCGAATTCGAAGTCTAATTTATTGAGACAATAATTGACGTAGTAAATAATATCCAATAATATCCAATAATAAGGAAGTTTCATTCAAATAATCCAAATCCAAATTTAAAATTCAAAGAGGATTATACTAAAATTCTGCAGAAAGTGTAAAAAATTAAGACTACCAAGTGACGTAGTAAACTCTCTCTAAGTTGAAGCGGTAAAGTTGTCATCTTTCTCGATTTTGATCTTCTTTTGCAGCTTGTTGGTAGACATTTCAGCATCAGTTGTCTGTGATTCTTGTACCTCATCATCGCTGATTGAATATATAGGCCTTTTGCTTACAGGTGTGACACAGTTAACAACATCGGGCAACGACTCACCCTGTATAGACTGTAGTATAGAAGCAAAACAGAGATATAAGAAATAGTTGGTAATGTAGGTAATTGTATGGGTAAAATTCATATTACCTGAGGTTCGTCACATAAACTTGTGAAGGTTGCAATTATTTTTTCATCGTCAGTCATTCTAGGAACAGTGAAAGTGGCATAGTTTGCCTTCAAATTATAGGATGATATATGTATCTTGAAGAGAAACCTCTTTTGCAACAGTAAATTGAGTTCATCCGGAAAACAATCAGAGTCTCCATCCTTTTGTACATTTAAAAAACATGAATTAAGGGCAGTTATGTACATAAGGTTAAATTTGTTTAATCTAATTTTACCTGAATCAGTTTCTCCCTCAATTCATAAGCGGACTTTCCTATGACGTATTGGGCTTCACGATCAAATAGCACAAATGATGCACTGGACGTATCATCCATTACTTTAACCTGAACTTTAAATCTAAAATTAAAAGTAACATTTAAGAAGTTAGATAGTAGTAACGGCCAGCACAAAGTATGAACACAGACTGAATGATATAACATATACCTTGGTGTTACAGATTTGACATAGTCAGAACATTTGTCACACCAATGTTTTCCGCTGTCAGGTTTGACTTTTTTGCGGCATTTTTTGCAGGAATTGTAGAACCAATTGTATTCGATTTCTATACACAGAATAGTAGCAAGTACCACACATGTTGACTCCTAGAGTGTTAAATAGAGAATGAGCATAAAGAATATAAGATGATGGTGTGAAGTATTAAGGTCTTTTAAAAGCGGGCTTACCTCTGTTGCGTCCCGTATGTCATCAATAGTTTTCCTATCATAGATTTGGAGAAATTCATCTGTAATAGATAAAGTGCTCTGGCTGGATAAATGATTAATTGTAGCTTTATTATTTGATGCAGCACAAATGCTGTTAGACAACAGACAATAGTGAGGGTGGGTAAAGGGTAAATTGAGTTGTAGTAGTAATAGTAATAGAAATTAATAAGGAAGAAGTACGCCATATACCTATTTTTAAAAGTAACAACCTCAGGGATATCTGCATTTATAAGGAGTCGCGAACCGAACATTGAGTTGGACAACGTTGGTGTACCTAGTTAATGGCAGATGATGCATAGTTAATAATCATATGTTTGGAGAGGATTACTTCATTGGATTAACAGTAATATATAGTACCTTTCCAGAACTTGATTTTTGCAAACTGTAAAACAATTATAATGTTACATTGTTTTTCTGTTTCAGTAAAGGAACAAATATGGTTTGCAAAGTCATCCCACAATGTGCATGTCAACACGTTCTGACTGTAACAAAAATAGAGTGTAAGAATAGTTATTAATAAAAGAATTGTTCATACAGTTTAGAAAGTTACCTGTCATCAGTTAGTTCAATATTAACTCTCTTGCTCTGTTTACCATTTTTTGTGCTGACTTCTACATTCCCCATCGCAGTTAGTTGTCCAATAACATCTGGTTATAACGCAACACAATTATGTAGGTAAAAAAGACACAACTGTAGTAAAAAGTTGAAGGGTTAGACATACCAACTAAGTATGAATCATCAACTGCAGATGATAGTATTTGATTGTATGGAGTGAATTGAAATCCATATGTATGGATGGGAGCCTCATCTAACTCTTGCAGTTTGGTGGAGAGCAAAAAATTAATCTTGTATGGATGTTGAGTAGCTTTGAAGGAGCCACCGTTCTGACTGACAACGAAATTGGTGATTAGAAAGATTTTTTGTTCGTTGACAGTGGTTTGGAACTTAGTAAAAAGTGACCTCTTGATACTCGCTTGTATTTTGCCGTCCTATAAAGTGTAATAGCCATATGGTAAGATGTTGTAATTTAAGATGATGTAATTAGAAGATTTTGTAATTAGGAATTGGGTACCTTTTCATCCAACAATACCAGTTCGATACTGTTTATGTTGTCGGATTTGTTGAAGCTTGGCATATTTCAGAGTCGAGTAATCCTGACTTTAATCTTCCACGTCTCCTTAACTGGGCTGATGGCATCAACAAAATCGTATCTAGTAGTCATCGTAGGTAATGGGGTTGGTAAAGATGATAGTAAGTAGGAGATGATTGTTTGTATTGTGCAGTAGTTGGTATTTATAGGGAGAGAATTAGGTTAAACAACGGAGAGTACAACAGAGAGTAATAGCCCAGTAAGGATAATAGCCCAGTACCAAGTAAGTGATTTTAGTAGATAATAGCTCAATAATGGGGTTGGAATATAGAGTAGTGATAATAACATAACAGTTTAGAGTTGTAGTGATTTAAGGTATTTGAAATTAAAAAGGATAATAAATCAGTGATTTAAGGGATAATAAAGTAGTGATTTAAGGGATTTCAAATTAAAAAGGATAATAAAGTAGTGATTTAAGGGATTTCAAACTAAAAAGGATATTGAAGTAGATTTAAGGGATTTCAAATTAAAAAGGATAGTAGTGATTTAAGGGATTTAAAATTAAAAAGGATAGTAGTGATTTAAAAAGGATAATAATTAGTGATTTGGGGGATAATAATTAAGTAAGTATAAAAAATGTAGATATTAGACATAAATAAAGATAAGGCAAAAAAAAGAGGTCAAGTTGAGTTAGGATTTTGTTTTCAAAGAACGCAGAGGTTTAACCTTTCGTATCCAAATAACCCAAATAAAAATTATAACCCAAATAAGCTTTCGTATACCTCTGGAGGCAAGTGATAGAACAAAGCAGAGTAGAGCAAAAACTATAACCCAAATAAACTTAATATGCAGGACAAAGCAGAGAAACAACGATAACCCAAATAAACTCAATATGCAGAACAAACAATTAAAAACCGAGATAAATGAAAATAAGATTGACAGATATAATGTATAGCTTCAATTTAAAAGAGAGGTCAAAGTTAAGTTGAGTCTAAGTTGTTTTCAAAGAATGCAGAATTTTTAATTCAACAATCAAACTACTTGATAATTCCATATGATCATGATGCCTGCTCGAGCAGTACCCTCTGGAACAGGGTACAGAGCAAAAACTCAAATAAAAACAGAATAAAGTTGTTAAAAGTAAAGAAGATAAAGCTTCTCTATTTGGCATAAACTGAAAGGAAAAGGGAAATCAAATGAGAGTAGAACAACTGTTCCATTGTTGCGGCGCCACCGGAGTGAGTTGAGTATCTTCCTGGCTGTTCCATTGTTGCGGCAATGAGAGTAGAACAGCTGTTCCATTGTTGTGGCGCCACCGGAGTGAATTGAGTATCTTCCCGGCTGTTCCATTGTTGCGGCGCTGGTAGTGTCAATTGTGAGGAGCAGGTGTAAAATTAATGATGTCGCTGGTGATTGTGAGGATTTGGTGGTGTCGATTGGGAGTGGATTGAAAAGGTTGGTGGGAAAATTGTGGGAATGGATTGAAAAATTGGGTAGAATTTGGGGAGAAGTAATGAGGCGGGTTTGAGTCGATTGGAAGTAATGGATTGTTTCATTGTGGCTGTCGGGTGGAAAATTTGGGAATGGATTGAAGAATTGGGGGTCATTGGGAAGAATTGGGGGTTGGAGTTCGGAGATATGTGGAAAATTTGGGAATGGGTTGAAGAATTGGGGGTAATTGGAGATTTGGGGTAGAGTTAATGAGTTGGGACAGGTGTTGGACTGTGAGGCTGACAGATGGCGCCTAGTGGTGTTAAAAACTGCGTTTTAGTATATTTAATAGATTTTTTTATTTGTTAAATAAATCGTTATTTGGTATCTGAGTGTGAAACACACTAATAAATATATCAGACAAGTAGAATTAGTTAAAATTTAATAACATAAGTATATCACATGTTCTTTATTTTTTGTTCTTTATATAATTTTTGTATGATTGTGCCTTAGATTAGATATTAAATCTAACATCATGAGATTTTGTTTTTAATCAATATTGTCTCGTTAAATTCATTTTTTTATTTTTTCTTATAATCAAATCAAAGACATAACTTTGAGACCAAAGGTGATAATTTTGTAAGTTATCTCTTTTTACTTGTAAAGTTACAATTTTGAGCTTATCCCTCGACAAAGTATGAATTAGCAGCCAACATATACTCATATTAAAGTTATATTTTGTTGCTTTCTCCATTATATAATATAAATCATTTTATAATTTGTAATTCAATTTTTATGTTTTATTGTATTCTCAGGCTCAAGTGTATAAAGTATAAAGTATTTAGAGTATATGTCTAAGTAGTAATTGTTGGAACAATAGTAAACATTTATACTTTTATAGATTTCTTGGGCTTTTTATTGGAATCTGAATACAGTATAAAAAAAAAGTTGTGTTGTCTTTATGTGGGTATATATGTATGTGTATTTCTCTGCCCAAGCCCAAGCCTAAAAAAAAAAGAAAAGAAAAAAAAAGCACGTGTGTATGTGAATGATTGAACAATGTTTATGCTAATTTAAAATGTTATTGATATTATCAAAATAAAATTGATACCGTTAGAATAAATATATATTTAACTATATTTTATATTTTAAATTATACTTAATATTTTGAATTTGCTCTAACAATATCAACTGTTTAAAAATTACTCAAAGAAACGTGTATATAAAAACTCAATGAATCACGGATTTCCAAAAATAAATAAATAATTGAACAGTACTAAATTAAGTTAATGTAGCCCATGTTAAGTACACTTAACAGTATAATTATCAAATATTTTCTAATTATGTTTGATGATATCTTGCTTTGATCTCTAGGTTCCATCCAGTGGAGTTGATACCCAAACTTCTGGGGGGAATTGTAATTAATTAGAATATGATTAGAATAACACATGGTGTAGGAGATTTTGGTATAGCCAAAACACACACATGCATGTGACACACCAGAAACATGCCATTAAACATGGACCGACCCTCTATGGCTCTATATATCTATCAATCAATCTATCAATCTATCAATCTATCAATCTTATATATCAGTTATTTTTGTCGATAGACTTGAGAGGAATACATGGAACAATTTCATGCGGATTCTTCATTCTAGTATTGACTTCTTTGTCTTCTTCAATACTTAGAATTTTATTTTTTCAGAATTTCTTTGACAAATATTTAAAAGCAAAATAGGGTGTGACGGCTACCTGCAAAACGACGTCGTTTTGTATAATTGAATACACTCTCTTCAATGTTATATACAAAAAATATTTTTTTTATAATTTTTAATATTTGAAAGAAACCTATATAGAAAGGCCTTCAGAAGAGACATGAAAGTTGGATACCTCATGTAAGAACGTGAGGTAACTCTCACCTCCCGTGCCCTCATATTTAAATATCAATAGTACAAATTCACTATTGTTTCAAAAAAAATTTCTTCTTTTTCTTATTTTTTTTTTCTCTTTTAGCAATCACAGGAATCCAATTTTCTTAAAGTCGAGATATGCACCCGAACAAATCCAAGCATAAACTTATGCAACATACATCCTAAGACGAGAGTTTTTCTTAGAGTTTTGACCCTATTTTACGAATATCAACATTTTGACAACACAAACTCGGACATTTAAATTTAACACTATTAAAAAGATATCTATGTGTCTTTGATATATTTCAATATTAAAAATAAAATAAAAAGACAAAATGAAGTTTCTCAATTTTGGGGACTGATGTAAGGCATGGCTTATGATTAGTGTTTAAGTCCAATCAATCTTGGGTCAAAAATGCCCAATCTTTCCTTTGGTAAGGCTATATATAGTGGACTGGACTATCAAATTGGACTAAGATGGTTTGAATAGTTTTACAACAGTGGCTTTAAATAAGATTTCAAGCAACAAACCTAGGGCTCTTTACATTAGTATACAACATTTAGAAAGTAATTACAATATTAGTATATCCACAAAATAATTTCAAAAAAAATGCAACTCAACAAACAAATCAGATCATTCAAATTCAAAAAACATGAAACCCTGAAATCAAGGAGAAGTAACTGCCATATACAGCAGTTACCAATCGAAACCAAACCAAAACAAAACAAATCGAAACCAAACCAAAACAAAACAAATCGAAGAAGAAGAAGAAGCCGGAGTTACCAAAATAAATCAAAGAAAAAAAAGTCAAAGTTACCAAACCAACAAGAACAGATCCAAAACGAATTCGGAGTAGCCGAACAAAGAGGAAATCACGAACAACAAAAAACAAAACAAATCGAACAAGAAGAAGAAGAAGCCGGAGTTACCAAAACAAATCGAAGAAGAAGTCGGAGTTACCAAACTAGAGTAACCGAACAAAGAGGAAATCACGAACAACCAAAACAAAATAAATCGAAGAAGAAGAAGAAGAAGAAGAAGAAGAAGAAGAAGAAGAAGAAGAAGAAGAAGAAGAAGAAGAAGAAGAAGAAGAAGAAGAAGAAGAAGAAGAAGAAGAAGAAGAAGAAGAAGAAGAAGAAGAAGAAGAAGAAGAAGAAGTCGGAGTTACCAAAACAAATCAAAGAAGAAGAAGCCGGAATTACCAAACCAGCAAGAATAGATCCAAAACGAATTCGGATTAGCCGAACAAAGAGGAAATCACGAACAATTTTTTTTATAACTATTTGGTTACCCACAAAAACTAAAATGGTTACCTTTGTATGAAGGTTTGGCTACCACCTGTACCATTCCAAATAATTTTATTTCTAAAAAGTTATTTATAAGTAACGAGCAGCTACATATATGGGAACTCTTACATGGTATTTCGGATACCATCTGCACCTTCTCTTAAAACAAAAAATTAATCATACATACATTACCATAACTATAAAATTGATTATTTGGTTACCCACAAATACTAAAATGGTTACCTTTTAACTAAAATGGTAATCTTCATTCTAAAATGGTTGTTTCAAAATTTTTTTATGACTATTTGTTTACCCACAAAAACTAAAATGGTTACATTTGTATGAAGGTTTGACTACCAACTGCACCATATTTCAAATAATTTTATTTTTAAAAGGTTATTTATAAATAACCAACAACTACATAAATGGAAACTCTTACATGGCAATACGAATACCATCTGTACTTTCTGTTAAAACAAAAAAATTAATCATACATATATTACCATGACTATAAAATTGACCATTTGGTTACCCATAAAAACTAAAATGGTTACCTTTTAACTAAAATGGTTACTTTCGTTCTAAAATGGTTGTTTCAAATTTTTTTATGATTATTTGGTTACCCACAAAAACTAAAATGGTTACCTTTGTATTAAGGTTTGGCTACCAATTGCACCATATTCCAAAAAAATTTATTTTTAAAAAGTTACCTGTCACTCCTATTCCGATCTCTTCGTCGCTATCACTCTCTTTCTCTCTCTGTATATACACATACACATACATATACATATATACATACATATACATATACACGTACACGTACACATACATATACATATAGATAGAGATAAACATACTCATGTGATCCATCTCTCATTCAAACAAACTTCTTCCTCTCAGATTTTGTCTATTGGCATTAAAGACCATAAAAAGGATTTTCAAAAAAAAAAAAAAATGAAGGACACGCCAGTCAAAAGGTTGAGAAGAAAAGGAGAGATCTGAAGGTTAAGGAACTTGAAAATGAGAGTGAACTTGAAAAGGTGGAGGAACTTGAAAAGGGAACTTGAAAAGGAGAGACGGAGATCTGAAGTTGCAGTATATCATCTTCTCTTTCCCATTCTTCTTCCTTTTTTTTTTCTCTTTCTCCTACCTGATTATTGCGGGTAGACTAAATACACTAATTATGAAAATAAAATATAAAAATGTATTAATTCTGTAAATATTTTTCATATGTACTTTTGTTGTAATTTTTACAAAATGTACTAGAAAGTATAATTTTCCCATAAACGTAAGAGAAAATGAAACTTTATTTTACAGGTGGTATTAAGAGATATTTTACTTTACTAGGTAGACCCGCGCGTGGGGTTCTTCATAATCATATGGAAAAGTAGTTTGCTAACAATATATGAAAAAAAATTTAAACCAACAACAGTATAGCATAATTATTCTCAATGTTCTAAAAAACAATATCACTATCTATGTTTCTGTTAAAAAAATGATTTTTTATAGTTTTTATAATAGCGTAAAATGAGACATTGCCGGCAAAATTTTCATTAAAATTTCATAAATACTATATTGATTTTTAAAAATATTCTATGCACTTGAATATTATTTAAGAATATGTTCCCAACATTTTAAAATATAATATAAAAAATTATGCACTTAATTATTCCCAATGTTCTAAAAAAAGTATCATTATCCTTTTTTTGTTCAATTTTTTTTTAATATTTATAATAGCATAGAATAAGACATTGTGCTCAAAGTTTTCATATTGATTTAAAAATATTCTATGCACTTAAATACTCACTTCATTCCATATTATTTGATCATATTGGCTTTTTAAAATAAATTTAAGAGATTTTTAAACTCAAAATTGACATAAATTCTTTTAATTTTAATCAATAAAATAACGAATATTGTAAACTATCTATAAAGTATAACTCATTATAAGTTTTATTGTTTTATAATTTTTAATGAGTCATCTCAATTTTGAGTTTGAAAACGTCTCAAAATGACTTTCAAAAGTCAATAATGATCATATAATTTGGAACATAAGGAGTATTGTTTAAGAATATGTTCCCTACATACATTTTTTAAAAATGTAATGTAAAAAATTATGCACTTAATTATTCCCAATGTTCTAAAAAAGAATATAGTTATCTATTTTTTTGTTTAAAAAATTAATTTTTTTAGTTTTTATAATAGCATAAAATGAGACATTGCCCTCAAAGTTTTCAGCATAATTTCATATATAGTATATTGATTTTTAAAATTATTCTATGCACCTAAATATTATTTAAGAATATGCTCCCTAAATTTTAAAATATAATGTAAAAAATTATGTACCTACTTCTTTCCAATGTTCTAAAAAAAGAGTATATTATCCTCTCTTTTTTGTTCATTTTTTTTTTAGTTTTTATAATAGCATGAAATGAGACATTGCCCTCAAAGTTTTCATCATGATTTCATAAACACTATATTGATTTTTAATAATATTCTATGCGCCTAAATATTAGTTAAGAATCTGTTCCTTACATTTTGAAATGTAATGTAAAAAGTTATGCATCTAATTATTCCCAATGTTCTAAAAAAGAGTATCATTATCCATTTTTTTTTAGTTTTTATAAGAGCATTAAACGAGACATTGATCAAAATTTTCATTATAACTTCATAAATACTATAATAATTTTTAAAAATTAGTATTCTATGTTTTTTGTTAATTTTTGTTAGTTTTTATAATAACATAAATTGAGACATTGCCCTCAAAGTTTTCATCATTATTTCATAAATAGTGTATTGATTTTTAAAAATATTCTATGCACCTAAATATTATTTAAGAATATGTTCCCTACATTTTGAAATGTAATATAAAAAATTATGCACTTAATTATTCCCAATATTGTTCTAAGGAAGAGTACCATTGTCCATTTTTTTTGTTCAAAAAATAACTTTTTTTAGCTTTTATAATAGCATAAAATGAGACGCCCTCAAAGTTTTCATCATAATTTCATAACCCATTTTTTCAAATTAACAAAAATATAAAATGTGTACTATAGAAGTTTGAGTGTGTTATGATAAAATTTTAAACTAAATCAAAATTTCATACTAAATTGGATTTTCATCTTAAATTTTAATTAGAGGCAGACTAAATAAATAAATTTTAGATGGAGAATTATATCTTGTAAATTTTATCAAATTTCTAATTAATCTATGTTTTTCTTTGAGATTCATTCATTTGTCTAAATAAACTTTTATATGCTCTCTTTTTTTTTTTAGAAGTTATGATGTAAAATGTGAATATTTGGGCTTGATGGTGAAAATAATAATTAGACGCATATAAGTTCTCTTTTTAATGTTTTGTTAAAATAAGTTATCATCTATCTTCTTATATTTCTTTTCTTAAATATCATATCAAAATTTGGCATATTAACCTCCAATCTGATATACTATGATTTATTCTCAAAAAGATTGTCATATGAAAAGTGTATAAATTTTAAGAGTATATTTTATAATCACAGCTTATTCTTTTAAAAAAATATTAAATACGGGGAATAATTAAGTGCATTACTTGTTTTTTTTACCTTACATTTTAAAATGGACGAGGTAACATATTTTAAAATAAGAATTAGGTGCATATAATTTGTCTTTTTAATGTTTTGTTAACATACATCATCATCTTTTTTCTATAAAAAAAATTCCGTCATATTAAAAGTTGGCATATTAACCTTCAACCAGTTAAAGTATGATTTATTCATGAAAAGATTTGAGATATTTTATGTTTGGAAGTTGAGGTGATTCATTAAATTTTAAGAAATAATAAATATTTTAATTAGTGTCAATATTTAGATAGTTTATAAGTTTTCTAGTTGTATTATTTAAAATTAAAATAAATCAATTAAATTTAAATTTAAACTTATCTTCAAAAAATTAAAATTAATTTTATATTTGAGAATGGAGAGAGTATAAAATATTTTAATTTGGTGAAGAAATAAAACAAAAGTGTCAAATGACAATATTACTTTGTTATTAGTATTAAATAGATAATCTCTATCTTAATTTTTGATAATCTGAATCCTATTTGAATTAGCTCTCTCCTGGACAATATTGTAGTAATATAATATTCAATAGTAAAAATAATATTATATTAGTATTTCAAAAATTAAAATTAAGGGTTAAATACATTTTTGTCCCTCGAAATATCACATTTTTTTACACAAGTGACCATAATCTAAAAAACGTATAATAGTAGTATCCAAGAACACTTAAGTAAGCAAAATTGACCCTAACACTCTGTTTCTGAGTTTTGGACGGAAAAGAAAAGAATAAAAAACTTAAATTAGAATAGAAAAAAAAAAGAATAGAAAATTTAACGTTTTTTTTTTGTGTTGTTTCTGAGTTTTTAATAGAAATGAATAGAAAATTTAAAAATTTTCTTTTCTTGCGTTTTTGAGTTCAAATGAAAAGAAAAAAAATATTATTTTTACAAATTTACCCTTATATTAATTATAACCATTGAACCATGAATAAAAATATGCAAGATAAATTTAATCAAAGAAAAAAATTCCATAATCAAATACAAATATCCAAATAAATGTTAAACAAAACTACTTCTACAAAGTCATTGTCATACTATACCCAAAAGTCATCAAACATAATCTGTATTATTAATACTAACGGAGATTACTCATCAAATTCTTCAAGAAATTCAATCTCCTCTCTAATGGTAACCCAAACACCCTTGAATTACAAGTATGATGAGAAATCCGGCAAATTACACCACATGATGAGTCAATAGAAAAACATTCTATCTGCAAATGCAATCATGTTTGACCTAAAAACATTCACATTGATATCTAATTTGACATTATTGGACTTAAAATTTGTACGCATTAGGGATTACTTAGGACACACTTATACATAATTTTTGGCAGGTAAACTACAGAATGCATAAAGAAAAGTCAAGTTGGACTCATTCTTGAACTGTGGGAGTAGAATATATGCTAAGCCTGTGTAACTAAATTTCTTGATAAAGAACAGCTGAAATGATTTGCAGTGATTTATGAGATGACAGGAGTAAATAGTCAAATGCATAAACAGCTGGAGTTAAGCAAGTATTACTAAGTTCCCATTTACAAATTATCAAATTGAACTTGAGTTCAAAACAATAATAACTGGAATTATAAGCTGAAAGAATCTGGAAATGAAAGCAATCGAACCTCATTCTAATAAGCTACAACAACCCTTCTACCTGAAACAAATGGTAAAAGTAATTATAGTAAACATATATATATATATATATATATATATAGAAGGAATCTTAAAAAGCCTAAACAAAGAAGAAGTGAGTGATACAAAAGAAACATACCGAACAGTTGGCGAAAGGTGTCGCGACATGCTTCATAGACGAAAGAGGCGTACTGGTCGTCCTTCTCCGCCGCTCTCATTACCTCCGGATGCGCCGCCAACGAAAACCGCCGTACACCACCCGCTCCGCGCGGCGACATTACTGGGCCCCGCCTCATCGGCGTTATTATATTGAAAGTTGAGGATAATATGAGAATTATAAAAATATTACTTATTCTAATTTCTTTTCTGTCCAAATCAGGCCAATTTTGGACGGAAAACTTTGGCAGGGAAAGTGGCTAAGTTTTCTATCCATTTTTTTTTCTTTTTCGTTTATTAAAAAACTCAGAAACATAGGAATTGGAAAGAAAACTTAAATTTTTCGTCCATTTCTTTTCTTTTCTGTCCATTTTAAAACTCAAAAACAGAGTGTAAATTCATTTTCGGCCATAAAAATGACCGGATTACTGACGTGTCACGGGGAAGGCCTGTATTCAGTATATTTTTATAATTTTGAACGTATTTTACTGTATTTTGCCATTAAAATAAATTTATACATGTATACCCATATGTTTTTCCTCCAACTAAAAACACTATTTGTTTTTCCTTAATTTCAGTCTAACAATATTGACCATCCCCTATATATTAGTGGTTCCATGAGATGGTGGAAAGAGAAAGAGAAGGAATAGAAGAACAGACGAAAGAGAAAAAGAAAGAGAAGGTGCAAAAAATTAGTAGAAGATAAAGGAGAAGGAGAAAGAGAAAGACCATACCTGAAAGTTCCATGGCTTCAATTTGGTGTCACTGTCATTGTCCGTCTGTGATGAGGATATCTTGGACTGATACAAATCCAAATAGGAGATTTTTTACTTGCCAAACTATTGGAGTTCAAGGATATAGTTTCTTCTACTGGCATGATCCTCCAATGCAAACAAGAGCAATTCAAGTAATTCCTGACCTGCTGAGAAGGATTTCAACAACTGAGCAAGAGCAATATATATATATATATATATTGCTCTTGCTGATTCATGTATATTCATATGTTGACCATTAGTATTTTGCATTAATTTTCATGATGCATAAACCTAATTAGTATAATTTATCATTATAAATGGAACTAGTACATACACATCAAATTAAACACACAAATCCTACAAGTTTAATATGCATCAACAACATGTTCCCTTAAATTAACTATATTAAAAATAAAAATAAAAAAAGATGATTCTACTAGCGAAATCAGAGTTACTACAATTTGGGATGGGGTAGATACAAATACAAACAAGCTTGTCAACACCTGCTATCCTATTAGATAAAAAGGTACGTATTTTTTTTCCTACCTATTACTCAATGGATTAAAATGACATATTATAATGACTTTATTTGAAATTGAACAAATTAGTATGATTTCAAATATATGATATTTAAAACGTATTTGATAAGTCGTTTTTAAGCTTATTTGTGCTTTGCACATGCTACAAAGCTTGATTAATTTAATTAACTAACTCATTTCTCCATACAAAACATGGGATCTTGCTTTGTTGTTTATTATTATATAAGTTTAATTTATTATTCTTCTTAATTGACTAAATAATTATTTCTTATTTTATGCTTAATAATTGAACAAATTTTAAATTGTCATTTTCTAAAAATACTAAAACTTTATAATTTTATTAAATATTATTGAATTAATTAGTTAGGATTTATTTTGATACCTTCTTATTCTCTCAATTGAGTATTGAATCATATTTTCACGTTAATTTTTTGGATGAATCATTTGACATAAATTACCATAGGGACATTTATGTTACAAATGAATATTGAGAAAATGTATGTAGTAATGTTAAATTTGTACTATACACTTACAATAATTATTACTGATAATCATATGACTTCTGCCAAATGACATTAAAATTGATAATCATTAATCTAAATTTTTTGAATGACCCAATAATATAAGTTTTGATGGGTATTTTACATACTTGCTATGATAATTTATTTGTTAAATCTTAGTCATTAAAATTATATTTTTACCGCTTATTAATTATGTGACGCCCACAAAATAGGTTCACACAACCCATTTTGATTCGCCAAAATACATACTATAAATATAAAATTTCTAATTTACAACTATTACACTATCGTTCAAAATACGACAACACACATGCTGTGAGTTCAATACAAATATCGTACCGTATATGGTACAACAGTATCCAAACCCAAATTATTACAATGCCGTAAAAAGACGACAACACACGTTCTAAGTCCCCAGTACAATTATTGTTATACTACTTTATAATTTGATGAGGACAACCACTAACTCGGACTATCATTTCATTCCTCGGCTAGTCCCAACTACACTCTCGTTTCCTGAGAAGAACAATGGAATAAAACTGAAAAGGGTGAGCTCAAATAGCCCAGTAATAATATCATGACTAAGATAATAAAGAATAAATTATCTTTAGTCTTCAACAAGGATAAATCTGATATAATATAATAGGCAATAAGTCTTAGATCAACAATTGCAGCGGAAATAACAATCAATTAAGAGGTAAAGTAGATCATAATGTCCACAATCTTCTCCAATTTAAAAGTTCACCATCAATATTATATCCCTGTAATACCAATCAACAGTTCCTGCAAATCATTAGTTTATCTTTGCACTACGGGGCAAAGATATTCATTTGTAACACTAATCAACAGTTCCTGCAAATCAATAGTTTATCCCTACATTACGGGCCAAAGATATTCATTTGTAATGCCAATGGTCATGATCATGCCAAACACCAGTCCATCTTTGCACTACGGGCCAAAGAAAACTTTCACCACAAGCCTTTGTCTATAACACCAAAGGTCAAGATTATACCAATACACAGTTCCTGGTCATAATCATGCGAATCACCAGTTCATCTTTGCATTACGGGCCAAAGAGAACTTTTCACCACAATTTAAGTCTGAGGATTATGACAATAATATAGAGGATGAATAGAAACAATGAGATCAAGAATAAGGATAAATATTAGAGATTGTAATTAGATTTATCCAGAAATAAAAAATGTCCAAATTGTCAACATGATGACCAAAATGTGAAGTCAAATTCAAGAATGATATTCACGATTCATATTTCAAAGATAACGATAAAATTCAATAGAAGAATTCAGGTGAAAAGATACTAGATGAAACACAAACTATTAAGGATATTCTACTAATTTCAGGAATTTTCACCATTTAATAATATTATTATGAAAATGAATAATAATTTCTGCCATAAATGGAGGAGTATGAAAGAAAATGATATCTTTTACGAGTATGAAAGAAAATAATATCCTTTACGAGTACAAAAGAAATGATACCACTTACGAGTATGAAGAAAATGACATTCCTTACCTCAATTAGCAAGTGACTGTATGTTTCTTTCTATGAAATTTATCAACCTAAATATATTTATAATATAATTAGTAACTATCACATATGGTGTACACTAACTCGTATATTATGAAATTATCAAAAGTGATTATATAGTATATTCTGTGTAGTGTAAAGAATAAACTTCAAAAATAATATTTCAAAATAAAATCTTTCAAATGAAGTTTTTCAAAATAACTCTTCTAAAGGAAGAATTATAAACACTGTGTGATGTGTGTGGGTGCTTGACCAACTTTATAGAAAAACTTACTTGAACAATACTCGTACTCTTACTGATCTTCACAACTACTCAAGATAATTTAGCACACTTAGAGAGAACTTACACAAAGAAATTTAGAGAGTGGAAGGAAGTATAAGCAAGTAAGAAAGTTATGATTTTCCTTATGCTAAACCCCCTATTTATAGCAAAATTTAACTAATATCTACCACACATAAATTATCACACTCTTTTTATATCATCCATCCATTTTTTCTTGAATCTATATCATCCATCCATTTTTTCTTCAATCTATATCATCCATCTATTTTTTCAAAAAGATTAATCCATTATCAAATAAAGTAACTCCATTATCAAAAAGGTAAATCCATTATCAAAAATATAAATCCATTATAAAAAAATAAATCCATTATCAAAATTTTTATTATTAATAAATTCATTTTTTGTATTATTATGTTAAATGTATTAATATTACAGATATCATATACTCACAATACTGGCAACAAGATCATTTCCAAGAAAGAGGGGGCCTTCTGTATAAATGGCGCGCAATTAAATAACCCCTTTCCTCGACAGAACTTCTAGACATTACCAATATTGCCAACTAATAATATCCTTTCAATAATATGAGTTACTATGTCGTTACAATTATTGATTTAATAATGTAAAATACTGTGCAGTTGTTATTATGATAATTATTAAATCAATAATATAAAATACTATGTTATTATCACTGTAGCAATTATTGAACCAATAATATGACATACTGTGCAATACCGTGTGCTATTGTGAAATACCGCGTGCTATTGTGGAGTACCGCGTGCTACTGTGGAATAACGCGTGTTATTGTTCTTTTATTACCGAACATTTCAACAGTTAACAGTAAAAGTCCTGCCGCCAATTTAAAAAGTTACCGCTTTTTATATCCGACAATTATTCCGTTGTGGGGCCCACCAATGTTTGGTTATTTCGGCGCCGTCGTACTTTACCGAATATAATATTCTCCGACAGAAGGAATATTTACCGACATACTGTATAATTGCACATATCATCCTTAACTTATCGTTATAACAATTTAACACCTAACAGTTTAGAATAATAATAATAAGAAAAGTTAAAATCTTATTCATAAAAGGTTAGAGTCTTACAACCTTCCCTCCTTATGAAATTTCGTCCCCGAAATTGACGTACCTGGTATCTCGACTGGCATTTCGAAGAGGTAAGGATACTTAGTCCTCATCTCAGATTCTAGCTCCTAAGTCATTTCCTCTGTATCTTGGTTTCTCCACAAAACTTTGACTTGAGGTATAACTTTTGAGCGTAAAATCTGTTCCTTTTTATCTAAGATCTTAACAGGTACCCTTTCATACGTTAAATCGTCCGTAATTACGTCTGGCTCTAACTCAATGATGTGATTTGAATCCTTCACATACTTACGTAGCATGGATATGTGAAAAACGTTATGAATGTGAGCCATGTTTGGCGGTAGAGCAAGTCTATAGGCCACAACTCCTACACGATCGAGAATTTCAAAAGGGCCAATAAATCGAGGGTTAAACTTTCCTCTCTTTCCAAATCTCGTAACTCCTTTCTATAGAGAAACACGTAAAAATACATGGTCCTCGACATTGAATCTCTTATCTCTTCGATGAAGATCAGCATAACTCTTTTGCCATTCTTGTGCTGCTTGCATACGTTGTTGAATCCTTTGGATATTTTCTATTATCATGCACACCAACTCGGGTCCCAATAATTTTGCTTCTCCTACCTCATTCCAGCATATTAGAGAGTGGTACTTTCGTCCATACAAAGCCTCGAATGGGGCCATGCCTATACTTGCTTGATAACTGTTGTTGTAGGAGAATTCGACCAATGACAAGTGTTAAATGTATAAAATCTGTACATTTTGTTATGTTTTACAATTACAAGAGTCCCTAATTTATACAAGACTTGGAGCTAGTTGAGGAGGAAAACAAGTTCCCTGTTTTCCTCAGTGGAGATACACAACACACACACACACACACACACAGCACACACAAGCACCAGTTCTAACACTCCCCCTCAAGTTGGTGTATAGATATCTCGCATACCCAACTTGAAACACAAGGGATGAAACATCTTACCACTAAGACCCTTAATCAGAATATCAGCTAGCTGATGTTCTGTTTTTACAAAAGGTAAGCAGATAAGACCACTGACTAATTTTTCTTTGATGAAGTGTCGGTCAATCTCAATGTGCTTTGTTCTATCATGTTGTACCGGATCATTTGCAATACTAATGGCTGCCTTGTTATCACAAAACAACTGCATAGGCCCTTTAGTTGAAACACCCAAATCTTCTAGCAAGGTTCGAAGCCATATTAGTTCACATATACCCAAGGCGATAGCTCGGTATTCAGCCTCAGCACTAGATCTTGCCACAACAGATTGTTTCTTACTACGCCAGGTGACAAGATTACCTCCAACAAATGAACAGTAACCTGATGTAGATCGACGATCCTCTATAGAGCCAGCCCAATTTGAGTCAGAAAAAGCTTCGACTCTCATATGACCATGTGGTGCAAACAATAAACCTTTACCGGGTGCAGATTTGAGATACCTCAAAATTCTGTAAACGGTTTCCATATGACTTTGTCGAGGATCATGCATATATTGGCTGACTATGCCCACAGCATAAGATATCTCGGGTCTAGTATGAGATAGGTATATCAGTCGCCCCACTAGACCTTGATAACGCTCTCTATCCACTGTAGGTCCTATGCCTCCTTCTAGATGATGATTAACTTCAATAGGAGAATCAGCAGGTTTACACCCTAGCATGTCAGTTTCTGTTAAGAGATCAAGAACATATTTTCGTTGAGATAGAAAAATTCCATTGGAAGATCTTGAAACTTCAATACCAAGGAAATATTTTAAGGTGCTCAGATCTTTGATTTCAAACTCTTTAGCCAAACTTGCCTTGAGTTTAACTATCTCTTCGTTATTATCCCCTGTCACTACAATGTCATCAACATAAACAATAAGAATGACAGTCTTACCGTTTATTTGCTTGACAAATAGAGTGTGATCTGCTCGACTCTGTTTGTACCTAAGTTTTATCATTGCTTTATGGAATTTTCCAAACCAGGCTCAAGGAGATTGCTTCAATCCGTATAAAGCCTTTCGCAGTCTACAAACCTTACCCTTGGTGACAGATGAGGCAAAACCAGAGGGTATTTCCATGTATACTTCTTCTTCTAGATCACCATAAAGAAATGCATTTTTCACATTCAATTGTTGAATATCCCAGCCAAAGTTTGCTGCACATGAGATTATGGTACGAACAGAGTTCATTTTTGCCACGGGAGCAAAAGTCTCTTGGTAATCAATCCCGTGAGTCTGAGTGTACCCTTTTGTAACTAGCCTGGCTTTGAGTCTTTCAACTGTCCCATCTGCCTTTTGTTTCAATGTATATACCCATTTGCAACCAACTGGTCTTTTCCCATAAGGAAGAGTAACTAGTTCCCAAGTATCATTCTTTTTAGGGCATTCATCTCTTCTATCATAGCATGTTTCCACTTCTCGTTGCTAATTGCTTCTTTCCACCCCTGAGGAATAGATATAGAGGACAAAGAAGAAACAAAGGAATGGTAGGATGCAGATAATTTATCATATGAAACAAAATTTGAGATAGGATATTGTGTACAAGACCTGACACCTTTTCTAAGAGCAATAGGAATGTCAGTATCATCAGAAGAACAAATAGGATCAGGATTCATACCATTAGTATTACCAAGACTCGGTTCAGGGCAAGGTTGGTGTGGTGGTGCAGCAGTGGTGACCTTATTCTTCCTTTTCCGAGTATAGGTCCTTAACTCAGGCTCGGACTGTAACTGTAACTCCCCCTGTGTAGCAATATCAGAAACAACAACAGGAGTAGAGGAAGATGTCTCGTGTAACTGTAACTCCCCCTGTGTAGCATTATCAGAAATAACAACAGGAGTAGAAGAAGATGGTATAATAATACTTGTACTTGTATTTGTAATACCAGTTTCAAAAGACTCAAAGGACGTCTCCTCAGAAATAACCTCCTCCCCCTGAGGAGATGGTGAAGAGGAATAAAAAGGTTCAGACTCCCAAAAAGTGACATCTCGAGTGACAAACACTTTGTGAGTTGGAGTATAACCTTTTTGAGTTGGAGTATAACCAATAAAAACACACCGAAGAGCTTTGGGATCTAATTTACCTCTAGTGGGGGATTTATCATGAACATAGCACACACATCCGAAAACTCGGGGCGAGGGAGAAGGAGTGGTTATGTGCTGGAGAAAGGAGATAGGACTTTTGTTTCCTAGGCTTCTAGAAGGAAGACGATTGATTAGGAATGCCGCAGTAAGAATCGCATCCCCCCAAAAAAAATTTAGGAGTTTGCATGGTAAACATAAGTGTGCGGACAACTTCTAGTAGGTGTCGATTTTTTCTTTCTGCTACTCCATTTTGCTCTGGAGTTTGGACACATGTGGTTTGAAGAATGATGCCATGCCGGGAGAGGTAAGATTCAAAAGCATGATTATTACTGTATTCACGACCGTTATCACTATGGAGGATTTTGATTTTAGCGTTAAATTGAGTTTGAATCATTTTATGAAAGTCCTGAAAGCAATCAAAAACTTCATTTTTGGAACGCAAAAGGTAAATCCAAGTAACACGAGAATGACTGTCAATAAAGCTAACAAACCATCTAAAACCAGAACGGGAAACAATCCGAGATGGCCCCCATACATCTGTATGGATAGTAGCAAAAGACTCAGATTGACGACTGTTAATAGCAGAATAAGTCGAACGTTTGTGTTTACCGATTTCACATGGTTAACACAAAAACTGAGTTTTGTTACAATTCTTAACTAAAGACGGAAACAAAAATTCCAATACTGCAAAAGAAGGATGACCCAAGCGACGATGCCATTGATGGAGAGAGGCTAGGTCGGAATCTGAAACAGAGTGAAGAGTCTGAGTAGGGACCATTTTAGATGAGGGAACATCTAAGTAATAGAGACCATCAACTGCACTACCACTGCCAATCTGCTGTCCCGTCACCAAGTCCTGAAAAATACAATGATTTGGAAAAAAAAGGTTACCGAACAATGCATAGATTCAGAAAGACGTTGGACAGATAATAAATTTGCAGTAAAGGAAGGAATATGAAGAACAGATGATAAAGTCAATGAAGGGGTACAGACTACAGAACCACTCCCGGAGATAGAGGACAGAGAGCCATCAGCAACTCGAACCTTGTCCTTTCACGAACGGGGGTATATATGAAGTAAAAAGGTTTGAGGACCCAGTCATATGCTCGGAGGCACCTGTATCTATAATCCAACTGTGACAAGTAGGTGAAACATGAAAAGTACGAGGAGGTATACCTGTCTGGGCATAATGAGAGGAAGTAGGATTGGAATAGAATTTTCGAAAGGCAGTGATTTCCGCAGGAGTCAGTGCATGAGTAGTGTTTGTGGTACTAGGTACATCTGCAGAATGTGGAGGAGTAGACATGTAGGCATGAGATCCACGTCCACGACTAGAACGACCGCCACGTCCTTTAGGATGCCCATGAAGCTTAAAACAACGGTCTCTGGTATGATTTTTCCCCCCACAATAGTCACAGTCACGAGACTCCTTCTCAACAGGAGAGGAAATGGGAAAGCCAGGCTTAGGATACGAGGCAATCAAGGCTGATCGATCAACAAGATTTAGTTTGAGTACCATGACCCGACGCCTACTTTTCTCTTGCTGGACTCTAGCATGAGCCTCTCTCAGTGATGGAAAAGGTGTCTGACCAAGCAGTTGTGCTCGAACTTGATCAAATTCTATATTCAACCCAGCTAAGAAGTCTACAACCCTATCTTCATTAATAAACTTTTGATAAGCTGCTGCATCTTCCGGACATTTAGCTGAGAAAACCCGATAATGATCAAGCTCCTGCCATAGTGCATTAATATCTGCAAAATATTGTGCCACAGACTTCTCTCCTTGGCCCAACTCACGGATTTGTTTATGAATATCATAGGCCTTAGACATATCATCAGAGATAGAGAAGGTTTGAGAGATAGCTTCCCAAAGTGCATATGCAGTGTCTAAGAACATGTAACTACTCCTCAGACTAGGTTCCATTGAGTTAAAAATCCATGTTTTTACCATGGAGTTATCATATTTCCATTCTTCTTGAGCAGTACCTGTTTGTACAGGTATGGTGTTTGTACCAGTGATAAAGTGCTGCATTCGGTTTGCTTCAATTGACATACGGCATGCTTGGGACCAGGCAAGATAATTGTTTCCATCCAATTTAAAGGGACTAAGAACCAAAGAGGAATTGAGATGATGATTTCTAAACATCTGTCCCTTATTGGTTTCGATAATAGGACCAACTTCTGCCATGGGGATATAATAGGAGCAACAAGAATTTATCCAAGGAATTTACCAACAAGGATAATATACAGGCTTCCAACAGTAAGCAGTAGTCGTATGAAAATAGCCCAAACAGTAATGCTTAACAAGGCAGGGATAACAGTGTGAAACTGGGCCAAACACTTAATATTGATAAAGCAAGCCAAACAGCAGCTTAACACTTGATACTAAAAATAACTTATGAATGCCAGTTCAAAGCCGTGTATATCAAAGACAGTATCATATAACAAGAGGCCGTGTATATCACAATTAAGACACAAGCCAACGTAGCAGCCATAGTTTAACAGTTAGTTAACAAAGCCAAGGTAGCAAATAACTTACAAAGTCAAGTGTATATCACAGTTAAGACACAAGCCAAAGTAGCAGCCAAGGATAATATTCAGTAACAGAGGGCCGACCGAACCAAACTAAAGCCAAATCCAAGCAAACCTGATTTTCTCGCTATAAGATCACTATGGGCAGGAAGAGGAGAGAGAGGCGACCGCCTTGGAAGAAGCCGCGGTGGTGTAGGTCGCCAGAAAATAGGTCACGCGCCGGCGCGTGGGATCGACGGTGAGGCGCGTGGACGGCGCGTGCGGCGGTGGGTCAAAGATCTGAAAGCTCCGGCTTGGTCGCCCGGCAACAAGTAGCCCAATTATGATGTCAATTTCTCGATATCTAATCGTTGGGCTAGTTTTCTGATTAAAATTAGGAACAGTAGCGACGCGGAAGGTAAAAGCTTAAAAAAAAATTCGTACTGCTAAAATGGGTTATGCAGTAGGCTCTGATACCATGTTAAATGTATAAAATCTGTACATTTTGTTATGTTTTACAATTACAAGAGTCCCTAATTTATACAAGACTTGGAGCTAGTGGAGGAGGAAAACAAGTTCCCTATTTTCCTCAGTGGAGATACACAACACACACACTCACACACAGCACACACAAGCACCAGTTCTAACAACAAGTATTTGTCCCAACTTCCTTTGAAGTCTGGTACGCAAAGTTTTAATAGATCCTCGAGAATTTGAATTGTCATTTCTGATTGCCCATCCGTTTGAGGATGATATGCAGAACTGAATCGTAATTCAATGCCCATAGCTTTCTGCAAGCTGACCCAAAATTGTGAAGTGAATCTATGGTCTCGATCGAAAATTATGGATACTGGCATGCCATGCAGTCTCACAATCTCACTTATATACATACTAGCAAGACGCTCAAGGGAATAGTTTTCTCGTATGGGCAAAAAATGAGTAGATTTGGTCAATCTATCCACAATGACCCAAATTGTGTCCAAGTCTTGAGAAAACTTTGGGAAGACCTATCACGAAATCCATATTAATTGCTCCCACTTCTATTCTGGAACTTCGAGTGGTTGTAATGGACCCTTAGGTACTTGATGCTCTGCTTTAACACGTTGACAAGTTAAACACCTTGAGATAAACTTTGCGATCTCTCTTTTCACGTTGTTCCACCAAAATGTATGTCGAAGGTCACGATACATTTTAGTACTTCCAAGGTGAATTGCAAACGATGTGTTATGTGTCTCCATCATGATTTTATGCTTCAAATCAGGATCATTAGGGATACAGAGTCGATAATTAACTTGAAGTATCCCTTCCTCGTCGATTTTCGCTTCCAGAATAGCACCTTCTTGTACCTTCTTCCTCATCTTTATCAATTCTGGGTCGGTAGTTTGAGCAGCTTTAATTTTATCGATTAAAACTGGTTCTACTCGTACATGTGCAATCTGCATAAAGGTCCCTGATGTCTTTATCTCTATCTCCATCTTTTGTAAATCGTGCAAATTGCGTCCTTGTGTTGTCAGTATCGCATTCGTACTCGCATATAATCTTCTACTCAATGCGTTGGCTACCACGTTTGCCTTTCCATGATGGTATTGGATTATATGGTCGTAATCCTTCAATAGCTCAAGCCAACGTCGTTGCCGCATGTTGAGTTCCTTTTGAGCGAAGAAATATTTGAGGCTTTTGTGATCTGTAAAGATCTCCACCTTCTCTCCATACAAGTAGTGTCTCCAGATCTTCAATGCGAAAACGACTGTTGCTAACTTTAGATCATGAGTAGGGTAATTCTTCTCATAATCTTTGAGTTGTCGAGAGGCATAAGCTATAACTTTTTCTTGTTGCATGAGGACGCAACCAAGACCTTTGCTTGAAGCATCGTTGTAGATAACAAATCTTCCCGATCCTGATGGTATGGTCAGAACAGGAGCTGAAACAAGTCTACTCTTGAGTTCTTGAAAACTCTTTTCGCATTCCTCATTTCATTCGAATTTTGTACTTTTTTGAGTCAACTAAGTTAACGGAGTGGCAATTCGAGAAAATCCTTCTACGAATCTCCGATAATAACCAGCTAGACCCAGAAAGCTTCATACTTCGGAGATTGTCTTTGGTTGTTTCCAGTTTAAAATAGCATCAATCTTCGCAGGATCAACTGATATTCCTTGATTAGAAATCACATGTCCAAGGAATGTTACTTCCTCGAGCCAGAACTCACATTTCTTCAGCTTGGCATACAACTTATTCTTACGCAACTTTTGGAGTATCAATCTCAAGTGTTGTTCATGATCCTCGCAAGTCTTAGAGTATATGAGGATGTCATCAATAAATATAACCACAAAATGATCCAAATATTCTTTGAATATTCGGTTCATCATGTCTATGAAAGCTGCAGGAGCATTGGTCAATTCAAAAGGCATGACTAAGAACTCGTAGTGCCTGTAGCGAGTTCTGAAAGCAGTCTTAGGAATATCATCGACTTTAACCTTCAGCTGATGATACCCAGAACGGAGATCTATCTTTGAAAAATATTGAGCACCTTATAATTGATCAAACATGTCATCAATTTTTGATGGTAAAATGGTTCAACTCTCGATAATTAATGTATAGTCTCATACTTCCGTCTTTCTTCTTCACAAATAGAATAGGAGCACCCAAGGCGATGTACTCGGACGTATGAAATCAGCATCTAACAATTCCTGAAGTTGGACTTTTAACTCTTGGAGTTCAACGGGAGCCATTCGGTATGGGGATTTGGAAATAGGTTTGGTACTGGGTTCTAAGTCAATACAAAATTCGATTTCCCGGTTTGGGGGTAAGCCGAGAAGTTCTTTAGGAAAAACGTCAGGAAATTCATTAACAATAGGAATATCATTCAAATTTGACGCATTTTTGTTTAAGTCAGTGACATGGGCTAAGAAAACTTGATATCCATTTTTCAATAAACGAATGGCTTTATGGCTAGAAATGATAGTTATTGATTTCAATGGTTTGGTTGCTTGAATTCGCATAACAGGTTGATTAGGAATAAGAAAACTAATGACTTTACAAAAGCAATTAATTTTAGCATAATGAGTAGTCAACCAATCAATTCCTAAAATCAAATCAAATTCATGCATTTCCAAAGAAATAAGGTCAACGGGTAATGTGAGGCTGTTGACTTGGACCAAACATGATTTATAGACAATAGATGTAATGGCTATTTCTCCTAATGGTATTTCAATTGATAAGTCAAAGTCTAATTTTTCAGGAGTCAAGTTTAAACGTTGAGCACATACAGATGAAATAAAAGAGTGGGTAGCTCTAGTATCTAATAAGGCATAGACTTCACAAGAGTTAATAAGTAGTTTACCCGTGATAACTTCGTGCGGGTTTTACGCTTTTTGAGACGTCATAATAAAAGCTCTTCCCTGGATCACAGGCTTTGACTTGTCCATGATAGTCTTTGGTGTTATCATTGTAGCTGGACTTGATTTTGCTGCATGAAAAAATCGAGCTATGTGGCCTTCCTTTCCACAATTGTAACACACCTGAGATGGCGATTGTGTACAGTTTGAACTGATGTGTCCCTCTTTTTCACACCTGTAACATCTGACTGGTGGTCGTTCTGCTCCCCTTGAAACTGGTACTGGTGCCGGTGCTGATGTTGGTGCCTTTCCATAGTTATTGTTGAATCTTCTCTTCTTGAAATTATTGCCACTTGACTCACTCCTCCTGTTATATGGGCCAGGATTAATTACCACCAAGTGGTTACCATTTCCGGCGTAGTGATTCTCTCCTCATTGGTTATCATTATTTTGATTATTGTTGCCACCATTACGATTATTATCGTAATTCCTCTCTGGTTACAATGTTTCTTTCTCTCGTTCCATTAATTGAGCCCTATCCACGATATTTGAATATAGACGAATTATATGAGAAATAAGATGTTGACGAATTTTAGGTTTCAAACCTCGTAAAAACATTCGCGTCATCCGTTCCTCAGTGTCCACCAAATGGGACGTAAATCGAGACAGCTCGTCAAACTTGGCCTCATACTGCGATACGGTCATATTGTTCTGCTCCAGTTTGATGAATTCCACCTCCTTCGTATGGTGAATACTCTCCGGAAAATACTTTTCGTTAAATAATTCTTGGAACTCGACCCAAGACATCTCGAGTGCCGAGTAACGGGTACGTTTTACATATTTCCACCAATGATCTGCTTCTCCACGCAACATAAAGGTAGCGAAAGGAACCTTTTGTTCGTCAGTACAACATAAAACATCAAATATCTTTGTCAATTGTTTGAGCCATGTCTCTGCCTTGAGTGGGTCCGGCTTTTCGAGAAATTTAGGTGGTCCCAACTCCTTGAACTACTTGGCAGTGACCATTCGTGAGTTACCCGTATTTTTTCTGGTATTATTAGCAGTAGTTTCTCTCACCTGGTTCTGCAAGAATTGCATGGAATTCTGAAAAAAAATCGCCATTCATTATGTTATTAGCATCATGATTTTATGAGTTCGCAACAGTATTATTTGTAGCTTTCTGATTTTTAGCCACAATTGTCTCATAGTTCATCTCTTGATTTTCAAATGTCATTCTGAAACGTGATCACAAAAAAAAAATTAGTTAAAGAAATTGACATGTCACTTCTTGTCCCTACAACCAAACCGATTAATTAATAACAAAATAGCTTAGGTAGAACACACTAGTGACTAATTCTATTCGTCTCTCTTCTCCTATTTCTACCTCCAGATCTCCATCAAAGATCATATCCCTAAGCTCCAATACCAACTGTGACGCCCCCAAAATTGGTCCACACAACCCATTTTGAGTCGCCAAAATACATACTATAAATACAAATTTTTTAATTTACAACTATTAAACTGTTGTAACGATCGCGGATCGTGGGTAGCTTTGTAACACGAGCCTATGAATTTTATTGAATAAATTGAACTTTTATTAATATTATTCCGTGTTATGTGTTTGAATATTTTATTTCTACATATGATGTGTATGTGATAATTTTTAATTGTTATTATTTTTATTGGAGTTGATTAAATCATTAGAGAAATAGCGCTAAAACGCTATTTATGCAAAGGACGCCTTTTTCGATTTTATGACTTTTCATAATTTCGCCAAAGCGTTAATGAGAGGGGTTAATAATCCAAGTGTGGGATTTTATTTTAGCCCAATTGATTTTTATTAGAAGCCCAATTGGTATTAAATTTGGAGTCCAAGAGAAGCCCAAAAGGTTATTAAGTGAAGCCCAAAACCCATGGACTTAGTCCATGAACCAAACCCACCATCCATGACCCAAACCCATGACCCATGAAGGGAAATGGGTTATAACAATCAGCTGGTCATTTGAAGGTGGGAGAAGAGTACGGGAGAAGGAGAGGAAGAGAGGGAGGAGGGTGCCAAGAACGTGGGAAGAGCATGGGGAGAAGCATTCTCTGCATTTGGTGAAGCAAGAATGTCAGAAAGCAAACTCGGGAGAAGGGAGGGGGAGAGCCCAATGGCTGACCACACCTTGGAGGAGCCGAAGCTCTCCTACCCGAGCATTGGGAGCTGCCGTGTCTGGCATGCTCAGCCCACAACCCATCCATGAAGCTCTGATCACTTCTTCTATATATACTCTCCCATTGTTTAGCTTCCATTCCTTTGATTTTGCTAAGTTAGAAACTGAAGATTGAGAGAGTGTAAGAATTGAGTGAGTTCGGGTGGTTTGAGAAAGCAGAAGGAGTATAGTAGCAGCTGGCTTTAGCTCATTAGCAACCTTAGAACAAGCTCAAGAGGTATGCAATATAGAGCTTAGCTCATTTCCACATTCTTTCCAAGTTTATAGTTTTACTGTGATTGTTTTGTTGGAGTTATGTTGCTGAAATTGCTTGGTTATTCATGAACGTGGGTATATGTTGTTAGCTCTGTATAAAGCTTGTTAATAATGTGTAAAAGTGGAACAATGAATGAGAATCAAACCTTTGCATAAGGAATCAAGAAGTGGACTGAAATGGACATTAGTAGACTGTTATTCATATTTTGTTAATAATGAAGTTGTAATCATCTTGGCTTGGTTATGTGCATTGGTTGTGTATTGTTGGTATATGCCCAGAAGCTATGAGAAGTGATTTCAATGTGAAATCTGGGGTAACCATGTAATGATAGGCTATGAGTTATGAACTCTAAAGCCATGTCCACCAACTATTTGGTTTAATGTCCAAGAGAATGATTTCTCTAAGGAACATGAGAATTAGGAATGGTTAATTGATTAAATGATGTTATGATGCATAGCTTAGTTGTAAAAGCATGCTTTAAGTCATATAGACTTGTTGTATAATGGCTAAGAAGCAAATAGGGTCAGAATCAAGAGTTTGGATTTTTGGGTTCTGCAGTAGCAGAACTTGAAAGTCCCTGGATGCAGAGTGGCGCAGCTGCGCCACTCCCAAGTATAGCACCTGCGCAGCTGCGCTGGGTGCCAGACCTGAAAGTCCCTGGATTAGAGTGGCGCAGCTGCGCCACTCCCAAGTACAAGACCTGCGCAGCTGCGCCGGTCTGCAGAGGTGAACTGTTTTGCTACTTTGTGTTATTGATGAGATGCATGTTTACATAGGCCTAACATGTTATAAATACCCCAAAGCATATGTATGATATGTTAGTGTAATAGTTGAATGACCCCAAGTATGAAATGACTAAGTCACGTGAGATTTGCTTAAATGAGCGAGACCCCCGTTTGGGTAAGCGTAGTGGCAATCAATGTTCGTAATGATTATAATGTCTTGATTAATGTAAGCCAATGTTTGGTGTCTATTGTGAGACTAATTGGTATGTGAATATATGTTTAAATGCGTAGGACATATTTGAAGGACGATTAACGTCAACTAGTAGCAAGCGCTTAAGGCAAGTTTCCTAAACCCTTGTGTTGGGCAAGTTCTCTAGCTTCATTCATTTTCAGTATTGAATGCAAGTTTCGTATCTTATACAAAAGACGTATATTGTGCAAGTTTATTTGATTCATTTGATTATATTCTCTTGACTCTCATGCGATGTTTGAAGTTCCAATTTACGCAATATATATATGGTTGTGTGAATTCCTTACTTATGTAAATCTTTCAGTATTTGCACAAGTATTCGATCTATGTTATGACATAAATTGTTGAAGCTTTCAAAGTTCACATATATATGAACTGTTATAGAGAACGTCGATGCCATTTGTTTCGGCTAGACAGATATTGAAATGTTTTATTGATTTGATAATAAATCTTTGAGATGTTATTGATGATTAAGTAGAGCTATCCAACCGAATTGCTTTGGTTAGGATTCCGAGACATGAATGAGATGAACAACCCTAATATTAGGGGCAGTTTTTAGTCAGTTATTCTGACAAGGCATCGAGCGCCTAAACAAACGCATATAGTCGTTTCCAGCTAGAGTGTTGATCAACATAGAGTACAATAGGCTGATCACCTAGAAGTGCTCGTAAGTAAGACGGTTTGCAGTTATAATGCTGTGTACCTTTTCAAGAAAGCAAAAGAAAGTTCAAGGTCTTATGACCACTCAATGTCGTTTCAAAAATATATTTTTAAAACGAAAGCAAAGTATGATTCCTGTTTATTCAGAATATTTCACAACTATTGTTCAGTTGTCGAAGGGAAATGATATGATTGATGATATTGTTGTTATTCAACTGTTATACTTGCTGGGCAATTGAATGCTCATTCTTGCTTTATATTAAACATTGCAGCTAAGTCCGAGCGGGCCGAAGGTTCCGGTAAGGACAAGGGAAAGGGCAAGATGAACGTCTAGATGGCGTCATAGTTTATTTGTATTAGTAATGTTGTAATACTAAGACTTATTATGTATTTGGATTGATGTTATGGTAATAGAACCTGGGATTGAGAGTAAGACGTGTTGTAATAATATAGTAATTACATTCATGTCTATTATGTTGTATGGAATGGGATGTACCGTGTAGCACCGGATTCGGGTTTGAGGTACCTGGATTTGGGGGCGTCACAACTGTCGTGCAAAATACGACAACACACATGCTGTGAGTTCAATACAAATATCGTACCATATGTGGTACAACAGTATCCAAACTTAAATTATTACAATGCCGTAAAAAGACGGCAACACACGTTCTAAGTCCTCACTACAATTATTGTTATACTACTTTATAACTTGATGAGGACGACCACGAACTTGGACCATCATTCCATTCCTCGGCTAGTCCCAACTACACTCTCCTTTCTTGAGAAGAACAATGGAACAAAACTGAAAAGGGTGAGCTCAAATAACCCAGTAAGAATATCATGACTAAGATAATAAAGAATAAATTATCTTTAGTCTTCAACAAGGATAAATCTGATATAATATAATAGACAATAAGTCTTAGATCAACAATTGCAGCGGAAATAACAATCAATTAAGAGGTAAAGTAGATCATAATGTCCACAATATTCTCCAATTTAAAAGTTCACTATAAATATTATATCCCTGTAATACCAATCAACAGTTCTTGCAAATCATTAGCTTATCTTTGCACTACGGGGCAAAGATATTCATTTGTAACACTAATCAACAGTTCCTGCAAATCAATAATTTATCTCTGCACTACGGGCCAAAGATATTCATTTGTAATACCAATGGTCATGATCATACCAAACACCTGTCTATCTTTGCACTACGGGCCAAAGAGAACTTTCACCATAAGCCTTTGTCTATAACACCAAAGGTCAAGATTATACCAATACACAATTCCTGGTCATAATCATGTCAATCACCAGTTCTTCTTTGCACTACGGGCCAAAGAGAACTTTTCACCACAATTTAAGTTTGAGGATTATGACAATAATATAGAGGATGAATAGAAACAATAGAAGCAATGAGATCAAGAATAAGAATAAATAGTAGAGATTGTAATTAAATTTATCCAGAAACCAAAAGTGTCTAAATTGTCAACATGATGACCAAAATGTGAAGTCAAATTCAAGAATAATATTCACGATTCATATTTCAAAGATAACGATAAAAATTCAATAGAAGAATTCAGGTGAAAAGATACTAGATGAAACACAAACTATTAAGGATATTCTACTAATTTCGGGAATTTTCACCATTTAATAATATTATTATGGAAACGAATAATAATTTCTTCCATAAATAGAGGAGTATGAAAGAAAATGATATCCTTTATGAGTATAAAAGAAAATAATACGAGTACAAAAAAAATGATACCACTTACGAGCATGAAGAAAATGACACCCCTTACCTCAATTAGCAAGTGACTTGATGTTGCTTTCTATGAAGTTTATCAACCTAAATATATTTATAATATAATTAGTAACTATCACATATGGTGTACACTAACTCGTATATTATGAAAATATCAAAAGTGATTATATAATATATTCTGTGTAGTGTAAAGAATAAACTTCAAAAATAATATTTCAAAATAAAATCTTTCAAAGGAAGTTTTTCAAAATAACTCTTCTAAAGGAAGAATTATAAACACCGTGTGATGTGTGTGAGTGCTTGACCAACTTTATAGAAAAAGTTACTTGAACAATACTCGTACTCTTACTGATCTTCACAACTACTCAAGATAATTTAGCACACTTAGAGAGAACTTACACAAAGAAATTTAGAGAGTGGAAGGAAGTATAAGCAAGTAAGAAAGTTATGATTTTATAGCAAAATTTAACCATAATATCTACCACACATAAATTATCACACTCTTTTTATATTATCCATCTGTTTTTTCAAAAAGATTAATCCATTATCAAATAAAGTTACTCCATTATCAAAAAGATAAATCTATTATCAAAAAGATAAATCCATTATAAAAAAAATAAATCCATTATCAAAATTTTTATTATTAATAAATTCATTTTCTGTATTATTGTGTTAAATGTACTAATATTATAGATATCATATAATCGCAATACTGACAACCAGATCATGTCCAGGAAAGAAAGAGTCTTCCGTATAAATGGCGCACAATTAAATAATCCATTTCCTCAACAGAACTTCTAGACATTGCCAATAATGCCAACTAATAATATGAGTTACTGTGTCGTGACAATTATTGATTTAATAATGTAAAATACTGTGTAGTTGTTACTGTGATAACTATTAAATCAATAATATAAAATACTATGCTATTGTCATTGTAGTAATTATAAAACCAATAATATGACATACTGTGCAATACCGTGTGCTATTGTGAAATATCGTGTGCTACTGTGGAGTACCGCGTGCTACTGTGGAGTACCGCGTGCTACTGTGGAATAACGCGTGTTGCTGTTCTTTTATTACCGGGCATTTTAACAGTTAACAGTAAAAGTCCTACCGCCAATTTAAAAAGTTACCGCTTTTTATATCCGACAGTTATTCCGTTGTGGGGCCCACTAATGTTTGGTTATTTCGGCGTCGTCGTACTTTACCGAATATAATATTCCCCGACAGAAGGAATATTGCCCGACATACTATATAATTGCACATATCATCCTTAACTTATCGTTATAACAATTTAACACCTAACAGTTTAGAATAATAATAATAAGGAAAGTTAAAATCTTGTTCATAAAAGGTTAGAGTCTTACAAATTATCTAATTATATATCGAGTAAAATTAAGAAAATATGTACTAGAAGGAAGTCTATATTTAATATGTATCAAAAGGAAGTCTATATTTGAACTTAAGGCTGAGTGCTTTTTCATCTATCAGTTTATGTAGTATTTAGTGTGTTTGAAGTTTCAAATACATTTGATAATCTTGTTTATTTATAATTAGTTTATTCTAAATATAACTTATTTAATTTACAAATACATTATTTAGAGTTTAAACGCATCGACAATAGTTTGGTGAGATGGTCAAATACACTTAATATTACCGCTATACAAAATATAAATAGTAACAACTGAACATCTCCTTGTTAAAACCATTTTTCTCGAAATATGAGATAATAATAATAAATTCTTATTGTTAGACTGTATTTAATATATCAAGATCGTGTTATTTATTAAGACAAGCTCACTAATGTCGTGCAAAACACGAACACTATGTTTGGAGATTTTGAATTCGTAATTTGAGTGTTTTTGAGTTTATTAAGTTCTTGATTCATTAAGAAATAAAAGGGGTATTATTGTCTTATTTGTACATATTAATAGTATAACAGCCATCCACCAACAGCCCCATACGGCAGCTGGGTTCCAGTTCCATCCATTTACCTAGGCTTCTGTCTATTATTTTTATTTCTTTTGAAAAGAATATTGGATTTGAAAAGACTTTTATATTTTTTTTAATGTTTTACATATAATATACTATTAGGCAAAGGTGCATAATTACCCCTGAGGTTTTCGCGTTCGACCCATTTAGTTTTGAAACTTTTTTTTGTCTATAGATGCCCCTGACGTTGCAAAACGTAGTTCAACTAGGCTCTTCCTGTTAAAAAAACTTCCAACTAGACAAATGGGTATTAGAACCTCTGTGATCAATTGACACGTGGCAAAAATTACCTTCTTTTTATTTCTTGGAAATCTGTTAAATGGGGGAAAAGCTCTAACAGTAATAGCGTCAAGACAAACCACGCTAAGCCGTAGATATGAAACATCGGGACCGTACAAATGAATGTTTGATTTCCAAGGCCTAAATCTCCTTCGACCAAATTTAACAATTTGACTAATGTTTGTACCATGGCGATTAAATTTTGATGCGACGTAATAATGCCTTTGTTTGCTCCGGTTGTACCGGACAAGTAGAGAAGAGTTACCGTGTCGTCCTGCATCACTCGCTCCTTGACTCGGCTTTGACTCGATTTTGTTTTCATCATGGCATCTAATGTAGTTATGGTATCAGATTTTGATGAAGTGAAAATGGAATCACCAATTAGTACAATCGAGAAGTTTTAATTTGCGAGTTTGATGATTAATTCAGGTGTAGTGAATGCTAGTGATAGGTGCAAAATATTCTCTGTTTTTGGTTCTTTTATATGCTTAGTATTATTATATACTTTATGTGTTTATGAGCTTAATTGAGGTGTTTATCAATTTAGAGAAGAATTTGTTAAGAGTTTACAAAATATGGGTTTAATGATAAGTTTCATGTTGTTTTGCAGAATACTCTACGATCGCTGAGTGAGGGCTTTACGTTCGTAGTGTTAGAGTACAGTCTGGCAGCTCTACGATCGTAGGCAGACTAAGGCGAAGTTGTTCGACGATTTCTATTGTCACTCTATGATTGTTGAGATTCACTCTATGACTAGGCACAACACTCTACGTTTTCAATCCAGCGGCTAAGTTACTCTACGATCTGTTACTCTACGATGGCGTTGTCAATTCGATGATCGTCTCAGTTCACTCTACGATGTCATGATTACTCTATGAAGTGTTAGTGCTGAAACGAATGTGATTTTCATGATTTAATAAAATATTTATTGAGTTAAATAAATATTTTAGTTGATTTATTTTATTGAATAAATTAATAAATATTCGATGTTGGATGTTATGGCTTAATTAAGTGTTACAATTTGATAGATAGTTTTAATAATTGAGATGCATTTCACTAGTAAAGTTTAATTGATTTTACTAATAAAATAAGTTTAATTAATCCTGGAATGAATCAGCATTCATTAAGCATGAATCTTATTAACTTTAACACACACACACACACACACACACACATATATATATATATATATATATATATATATATATATATATATTAAAAATATATATATTAACTAGCGAATTCAGGAAACAAACTGAATGCATGTTGGAAATTTGTAACTGAAGGATATAGCATAATAAGCTTACGTTATTAGTGGGGTAATTATTATATTATTTAAGTACATAACCATTAGTATGAGTATGTTATGTTTTTCTTTTATATAATGGGTAATGTGATTAGTCTTGCATGTGGGTAATTAAAACTGTAGCAGTAATATTGATTGTAACTGTTGGACTTGAATTCAAGTAGACTTACGTTTTTTTTAGTGGGTATAGTATTTTAATTGCATAACTATTAGCCAAATGAAGAAGTACATAAGAAGTAGTCCTGGAGTTTTTTTTCCTTCTTCTTTTAGAGCAAGAGTCTTTGTGGAAGGAGGAGGTAATAATCTAATTCCTAGTCTTTAAGTTATATTTCTTAAAATTCACTTTTCTGTGATAATTTTTGATGAACTAAATGGATAGGATTGATAATATGTTGATTATATATAATGTTAAGTGTATATGATCTGGTATATAGCATCTGTGAATGATTTTCTGTTGGTAGAATCCGTGTAAATGCATGAAAAGAAATAGACTTTTGTTTTACGTTGTTTTCATGGTCTGCTTTAGCTTAATTTTTTTTGATGCAACAAGACAGGTTACCATGTCCGAATTAGTATATTTCTAAGGAGCAGAAAGAGCAGAATTCCTACTTGGGATGTTAATGTAAAACTAATGAAATGAATTTCCAAATATTTGGACACTTGTGTGAATGAATGAAAACCTTGTGTGTAAACTGTTTGATAATAACGATATGTGTTACCTAAGTTTTAATAAGAGATAACGTTTGGGATAAACGTAATCGGTAATGTGAGCGGTTAATGAATATTGTTGTAAAACTAATTGCGATATCCATGTGATCTGAATGTGTAGGTTGTTTAACATACGTGAGTTGTAATTAGGAAATCTACGCACGAGGCAAGTTTCTTATCCTTATTTCATATTGTGCAAGTTTCCTAACCTTGTTTCTATTGAGCAAGTTTCTGAACTTCACTCCTTATATTGTGCAAGTTCCTTATCGATATTCTTTTCTATACAAGTTAAAGTTGTATTTCCATTGATGTTACAAAGATAGTTGTTCTATACATTGTTGTCGTTGTTTAATGCCTTGATATATAATAGTTGTTCATTGTATATCGTTGTTGATGTTCTATATTCTTAATTTATATTGTTCAAGTTCGTAGTTGTTGAACATTCTTAATTTCAGAACTTATTGTAATCCAAACCAAACTTACTTTGGTAAGGACTCGATTGTTAAAACTGAGATAAACAACCCTAGTTTAGGGGATCAATTACGTAATAGCGTTGAATGGTTGTGCACAATTCATTGTACGAGAGGCTGATCACCTTGAGTACAAGACGGTTAGTCTTGTTATAGTTTTATAAACTGTTTAAGGTTACAGGAAATAACTGTTAACCTAGGACATGGTTCGTGGTCTTGCGACCCTCAGTAAATCTTGATGTTAATTTCATTTGCTTATTCAACTGAGCTTTCAGATGTTTCAATCTTATCTAATATTATCAAAGAAGATTCCATTGTCAAAATCAATTATTACTATAAATGTTATTGCTATCTTGGTGGGCATTTGTTTTGCTCACCCTTGTATTTTAAACCCTTGCAGCTAGAGTTGAGAGGACGGGCGAGCCGTCCACTAGTAAAGGAAAAGGAAAGATGAACAAATGACGATGATTTGCTTAATCTAGAGAACTTGTTTACTTTTATTTATATGGTTTTGTAATTTAAGACTTATTAAGTTATTTTGTTTCCGCATTTAAGTTTGTAATAAAGGTTAGAAAGCTTGAGACTTATTTTGATAAACTATGTAACCCTTTAATGGGAGATGTTTTTATTATTCGGTTTGTTTATTTAAATCTTTTGTTTATGGGTAGAAATTAGTTATGTGTAGATAGTGAGCACCAAATCTGTGCGGTTTGAGGTAATCCGGATTTGGGGGCGTCACAGGTTGGTATCAGAGCTGATAGGTTATGAACCTTTAGGTGGGAAAAACCTTAGGGTAGTAGCCTTTTAGAAGATAGAGAATATAGTGGTGATAAACTCTTATCGAGTTCTAAGGAATGGATTACGGAAATTCATAAAAGACAATAAAATGATTATGTGTTATGTGCTTATTTGATAACAAACTTATGTGCTCGCGAGTATTATCGATTAGTAATTAAAACTTAAAATTTTGTTGTCAAGATGACTGATAGAGGAGAACCCGGCCAGGCTAGGGAGGAGGAGCCCCGAGATATTCACGTAGTTCATGAGCAGCTAGTTCAGAGGGAGTCATCCCCATTGGTTACAGTTGTAGGTACTGAGTACGAGCCTGAGACTGATCCTGAGGAGGACCCCGAGGAGAATCCTGAGGAGGAGGAGGAGGACCCTGAAGAGATACCACTATCTTCTTTGGGTGTCTAGATGTATGAGCAGGTATACGACCGCAACATAGAGTTGCAAGATAGAGTGGAGGAGTTAGAGGGGCAGCTGGATGAGCGACAGACTGTCTTGGAGCAGAAGAACAGTGAGATAGAGGAGCTCGATATACGTCTTGGGGACGTGGAGTGGAAGCTGGTTCATGTAGAGGACCAAAAGAAGGAGTTGGAAGATCAAGTTGTGGAGCGTCAAGCCGCTCTAGAGCAGAAGGATGCTGAGATCCAAGACCTTTCATCACGTCTTGCAGAGGTTGAGCAGAGGCTAGCACAGTCTGAGTATCAACGAGGACAGTTGATAGCCAGGAATGAAATTGTACGAGATGAATTGAAAGAGGAGTCAGCTAAGCGGGCGGGAGCTGAAACCGCTTGGTTGAGGGAGGCTAACCGCACAGATCGTGTTAAATGTGAGGTGCGGGCAAAGAAGGCCAAGATTGACGAGATGGGGTATATTTTTCACACCACAGTTGATAGAGCTCTGGATCGAGTTCATCGTCATCCAGATATGATGGATCGAAGGATGGTGACTCGTATTGTGGAGCAGGAACGCAAGGAAGCTGTGCGTCGTGGGATGTCATCATAGATTATGATTAGTTATGCTAGTATGAGAATTATGAAATTAATAAGTTGTAAATCCCAGTTTTATATAACGGGATAGAATAATGATGTAATCCTGGAACTTTACGATTTCAGGATAGATGATGTAAATAACTACGATGATATTTGTATTGTGTTTTGAAGCAGTTAATGAATAAAATGCGAAAGTTTATCAGATGTGTTATGTGTTTAAGTGTTGTTTATAAATGTTTAAGTTAAGACTTAAATGTTTAGGTAATTGAGTAAAAACCTAATAGCGCGAATTCTTAACAGTAAGATGCCGCCAAGAAGAAGACAAACCCGTCAACAGACCCCTGAGGGATCCACCAATAACAACGAAGAAGTCAACGTTAATCCAATGCAGCAGCTGGTAAATTTATTAATGGGAGCCTTTGCGAATCAACCCCAAGCTCAAGCTACAACCTTTAAGGACTTCAAGGCTGTTGGTCCCCCTGAGATTAAGGGAACGATGAATCCGATAGAAGCCCAAACCTGGGTAATGGAAATGGAAAAAGTTTTTGACGTCGCTGGAGTTGGGAATGACCAGAAGACTGTTTTTGCGACTTTCATGTTGAAGTCGGAAGCCAGTTACTGGTGGCAGGCCAACAAGACGAGAGCAGGAGAGGGTGTCATACCGTGGGATCGGTTTAAGGAGATGTTCTTCGAAATGTATTTTCCGGCTAGTTCACAGAACCAGATGGAGGTTCAGTTTCTCGAACTTAAGCAAGGAACGATGTCAGTTCCAGAATACGCGGCAAGATTCAATGAATTAGCGAGGTTTGCACCATGCCAAGTTAATACGGATGAGAGAAAGGCTAGACGGTTTGAGCAAAGATTGAAACCTTGGCTTTATAGTAGGGTTTTGATGTTCCAACTTAACACATTTGCGGCGGTGTTAGAGAAAGCAATAATAGTTGAGGGAGGAAGTGATGCGTTGACCAAATACAACCACGAGCAGAAAAAGAAAAGGAATGAAACTGAGAATAGGTCGAGTGGTAGCAATGGAGGAGGAAACCAGAAACGAAAGTGGAATGATGGTGGTTCTACTAGAAGTCAGTAGAGTAACCAGAGGAAGAAAATTGAGGCTTGTGCAACTTGTAGGAAGAATCACACAGGCGTGTGTTTGCAAGGGAAGAGAGTCTGCTACAACTGTGGACAAGAGGGCCACATTGCTCCACACTGTACTGCCCTAAAGAAGGGTGCATGTTTTACGTGCGGGTCAAAAGACCATCTTGCTCGTGATTGTCCAAAGAAGGTTGTTGGTGGAGGAAGTGGAGGCAAAGGAAACAACAGTGGAGGTACATTGTCTATTTCTGGGCCAACTACAACGAATCGTCCGACTGCTCGCACTTTTAATATGACGGTCCAAGATGCGATGCAATCCAAGGAGGTGGTGGCAGGTATCCTACCAATAAATAATTTGAATGTATACGTACTTTTTGATTCGGGTGCAACTTGTTCTTTCATTTCTGATGATTTTGCTGAGAAACTGGAGATACCCCGAGAAGAGTTAGACTTTCCCTTAAACATAGAAATTGCCAATAGGGAAGTAGTACCTGTTAGGTATGTATACAAAAATTGTGAGGTAGATATTCATGGTCATCTGATGCCTGTAGATCTTATTCCGATAAAACTTGGGGAATTTGACGTTATTCTAGGAATGGATTGGTTGTATAACCATGGGGCGATTATCGATTGCCAAAAGAAGTGTGTAAACCTTAAGACTCCGTCTAAGGTGGTATTTTATGGTAGCAAATTGCCAAGGCAAACTACTTGTCTGACGATTATGCAGGCCAAGAAGCTACTAAGACAAGGATGTGTAGGGTATTAAGCTCATGTGGTAGATACTCAAAAAACCAGTGCGAAGTTGGAAGAAATACCAGTGGTGAGAGAGTTTATGGATGTTTTTTCGGATGATTTACCGGGATTACCTCCCGATAGAGAGACTGAATTCGTTATTGATTTAGTGCCCGGGACAGCACCTATCTTAAAAGCTCCGTACAGAATGGCTCCGGTGGAGATGAAGGAGTTGATGGTGCAATTACAGGAACTACTTGACAAGAAGTACATTCAACGAAGCGCTTCGCCGTGGGGAGCACCGGTGTTGTTTGTCAAGAAGAAGGATGGTTCGATGCGTCTATGCATAGATTATCGTGAATTGAACAAGGTGACAATCAAGAATAAATACCCATTACCGAGAATTGACGATCTGTTCGATCAACTGAAAGGTGATACGCATTTTTCCAAAATAGACTTAAGAAGTGGTTACCATCAGCTGAAGGTGAGAAGGGAGGATGTTCCGAAGACGGCGTTCAGTACTCGTTATGGTCACTACGAGTTTCTGGTCATGTCATTTGGTCTAACGAATGCACCTGCGACATTCATGGACTTAATGAATAGGGTGTTTAAACCGTTTCTAGACAAGTTTGTGGTGGTATTTATCGACGACATTTTGGTGTATTCTAAATCAAGAGAAGATCATGTGGAGCATTTGAGGCTAACTTTAGAAGCCTTACGGAAAGAGAAGCTTTATGCGAAGTTCTCAAAATGTGAGTTCTGGTTCGATCGTGTTCAATTTCTTGGACATATAATTGATAAAGATGGGATTTCGGTTGACCCGACTAAAGTGGAAGCTGTGTCAAACTGGGAGCAGCCGAAAACACCGTCTGAAGTAAGGAGTTTCTTAGGTTTGGCAGGATATTACCGACGTTTTATACAAGATTTTTCTCGAATCGCCACTCCGTTAACAAATTTGACTAGAAAAGCGATTAAGTTTGTTTGGACGGAGAAGTGTGAGGAGAGTTTCCAAGAATTGAAGAAGAGGTTAAGTACGACACCTGTATTGTCTTTGCTGGATAGTACAGGAAATTTTGTGGTTTATAGTGACGCGTCGCATAAGGGCCTTGGCTGTGTGCTTATGGAGAACGACAAGGTTATTGCGTACGCCTCACGACATCTGAAAGATTACGAGAAGGGATACCCGACCCACGACTTCGAATTGGCAGCGGTGGTGTTTGCTCTAAAGATTTGGAGGCACTATCTGTATGGCGAGAAGTGTGAGATTTACACGGATCATAAGAGTCTCAAGTACATTTTTACATAGAAGGACCTCAACATGCGTCAAAGGCGATGGTTAGAACTGATTAAAGATTATGACTGCGAAATTCTCTATCATCCCGGAAAGGCGAATGTCGTTGTTGATGCATTAAGCAGGAAGGGTCGAGAGAAACTTCTGTTATTGACTGCTCAAGAGGAACTTGTTAAACAAATGGCGAAGTTGGAATTAGAAGTGAAGTGTCAACATGAACCAAAGGAGAAGTTATTTCAGGTAGAGGTTCGTCCGATGTTGCTGGACCGAATCAAAGAAGCTCAACTTCAGGATGCGGAGTGTGAGAAGATTAAGAAGGAAATCTCTGAGGGACAAGGTGGAAAGTTTAGTATTGATGCCGAGGGGTTACTCAGATTTGAACGTCGAATTTGGGTTCCAATGGTACAGGAGGTTAGACGGGAAATTTTAGATGAAGCTCACAGTACACGTTACTCAGTTCACCCAGGAAGTACAAAGATGTATCAAGCACTTCATCAACATTATTGGTGGTCAGGAATAAAGCGTGATGTAGCAAAATGTGTTGCAAGATGTTTGATATGCCAGAAAGTAAAAGTCGAACATCAGAGACCCAGTGGTTTGTTGCAACCGTTAGAAATACCAGAGTGGAAGTGGGAACACATAACGATGGATTTTGTGGTGGGCTTGCCGACTACACAGAAAGGTTTTGATGCAATTTGAGTGATTGTCGACAGACTGACGAAATCAGCACATTTCTTACCAATCAAGATTAGGTTCAATCTAGATCAGTTAGCGAAATTGTACATCAAAGAAATTGTTTCTCGACACGGTGTTCCAGTGTCTATTGTGTCTGATCGAGATCCAAGATTTACGTCGAATTTTTGGAAGCGTCTGCAAGAATGTTTGGGAACTCAGTTGAGAATGAGCACTGCATATCATCCTCAAACTGATGGTCAGACCGAAAGAACGATTCAAACCTTGGAAGACATGTTACGCGCCTGTGTCATGGATTTCAAGGGAAACTGGGATGATCATTTACCGTTGGTCGAGTTTGCTTATAACAACAGTTACCACGCGAGTATTGGCATGCCGCCATACGAAGCATTGTATGGACGAAAATGTCGAACTCCACTATGTTGGGATGAGGTTGGTGAAAGGCAACGGCTAGGACCAGAACTGGTACAACAAACTGCCGAGATCGTGAAAGTTATAAGAGCGCGATTGTAAGCTGCTCAAGACAGATAGAAGAAATATGCCGATCAACATCGTCAGAACCGAGAATTTGAGGTGGGAAGTTTCGTTTTTCTAAAAGTTTCACCCTGGAAAGGGAAAATTCGTTTTGGCAGGAAGGGAAAGCTAAGTCCGAGATTTATTGGACCTTTTGAAGTACTACGACGAGTTGGTGAGGTGGCCTATGAAGTAGATCTACCTCCAGAGCTGGTTCATATCCACAATGTTTTTCATGTGTCTGTTTTAAGACCCTACAAATCAGATTATAAGCATGTCATCGAATATGAACCGGTACAGTTTGAGAAAGACCTAACTTATGAGGAAGTTCCAATCCAGATAGTGGACAGGAAGGAACAAGTTCTCAGGAATAAAGTGATACCTTCTGTAAAGGTAATATGGAGAAACCACAACGCTGAAGAAACCACGTGGGAACTTGAAGCTGATATGATGAAAAATTATCCTGAGTTATTTGTTTAGTCCTACTTCTATGATTCTGGGGACAGAATCCTATTAAGAAGGGGAGAAAGGTGTGATCGAAATAATTGCGTTGTGATTCTGAGGACAGAATTCTTTTAAGGAGGGAAGGATGTAACGAATGTAATTTTCATGATTTAATAAAATATTTATTGAGTTAAATATATATTTTAATTGATTTATTTTATTCAATAAATTAATAAATATTCGATGTTGGTTGTTATGGCTTAATTAAGTGTTACAATTTGATAGATAGTTTTAATAATTGAGATGCATTTCACTAGTAAAGTTTAATTGATTTTACTAATAAAATAAGTTTAATTAATCCTGGAATGAATCAACATTCATTAAGCATGAATCTTATTAACTTTAACACACACACACACACACACACATATATATATATATATATATATATATATATATATATATATATATATATATATATATTAAAAATATATATATTAACTAGCGAATTCAGGAAACAAACTCAATGCATGTTAGAAATTTGTAACTAAAGGATATAGCATAATAAGCTTACGTTATTAGTGGGGTAATTATTATATTATTTAAGTACATAACCATTAGTATGAGTATGTTATGTTTTTCTTTTATATAATGGGTAATGTGATTAGTCTTGCATGTGGGTAATTGAAACTGTAGCAGCAATATTGATTGTAACTGTTGGACTTGAATTCAAGTAGACTTACGTTTTTTTCAGTGGGTGCAGTATTTTAATTGCATAACTATTAGCCAAATGAAGAAGTACATAAGAAGTAGTCCTGGAGTTTTTTTTTCCTTCTTCTTTTAGAGCAAGAGTCTTTGTGGAAGGAGGAAGTAATAATCTAATTCCTAGTCTTTAAGTTATATTTCTTAAAATTCACTTTTATGTGATAATTTTTGATGAACTAAATGGATAGGATTGATAATATGTTGATTATATATAATGTTAAGTGTATATGATCTGGTATATAGCATCTGTGAATGATTTTCTGTTGGTAGAATCCGTGTAAATGCATGAAAAGAAATAGACTTTTGTTTTACGTTGTTTTTCATGGTCTGCTTTAGCTTAATTTTTTTTGATGCAACAAGACAGGTTACCATGTCCGAATTAGTATATTTCTAAGGAGCAGAAAGAGCAGAATTCCTACTTGGGATGTTAATGTAAAACTAATGAAATGAATTTCCAAATATTTGGACACTTATGTGAATGAATGAAGACCTTGTGTGTAAACTGTTTGATAATAACGATATGTGTTACCTAAGTTTTAATAAGAGATAACGTTTGGGATAAACGTAATCGGTAATGTGAGCGGTTAATGAATATTGTTGTAAAACTAATTGCGATATCCATGTGATCTGAATGTGTAGGTTGTTTAACATACGTGAGTTGTAATTAGGAAATCTACGCACGAGGCAAGTTTCTTATCCTTATTTCATATTGTGCAAGTTTCCTAACCTTGTTTCTATTGAGCAAGTTTCTGAACTTCACTCCTTATATTGTGCAAGTTCCTTATCGATATTCTTTTCTATACAAGTTAAAGTTGTATTTCCATTGATGTTACAAAGATAGTTGTTCTATACATTGTTGTCGTTGTTTAATGCCTTGATATACAATAGTTGTTCATTGTATATCGTTGTTGATGTTCTATATTCTTAATTTATATTGTTCAAGTTCGTAGTTGTTGAACATTCTTAATTTCAGAACTTATTGTAATCCAAACCAAACTTACTTTGGTAAGGACTCGATTGTTAAAACTGAGATAAACAACCCTAGTTTAGGGGATCAATTACGCAATAGCGTTGAATGGTTGTGCACAATTCATTGTACGAGAGGCTGATCACCTTGAGTACAAGACGGTTAGTCCTGTTATAGTTTTATAAACTGTTTAAGGTTACAGGAAATAACTGTTAACCTAGGACATGGTTCGTGGTCTTGCGACCCTCAGTAAATCTTGATGTTAATTTCATTTGCTTATTCAACTGAGCTTTCAAATGTTTCAATCTTATCTAATATTATCAAAGAAGATTCCATTGTCAAAATCAGTTATTACTATAAATGTTATTGCTATCTTGGTGGGCATTTGTTTTGCTCACCCTTGCATTTTAAACCCTTGCAGCTAGAGTTGAGAGGACGGGCGAGCCGTCCACTAGTAAAGGAAAAGGAAAGATGAACAAATGACGATGATTTGCTTAATCTAGAGAAATTGTTTACTTTTATTTATATGGTTTTGTAATTTAAGACTTATTAAGTTATTTTGTTTCCGCATTTAAGTTTGTAATAAAGGTTAGAAAGCCTGGGACTTATTTTGATAAACTATGTAACCCTTTAATGGGAGATGTTTTTATTATTCGGTTTATTTATTTAAATCTTTTGTTTATTGGTAGAAATTAGTTATGTGTAGATAGTGAGCACCAACTCTGTGCGGTTTGAGGTAACCCGAATTTGGGGGCGTCACAAGTGCGGAGTATTACTCTACGATTTTGGTCGATTTTGCAGGATTCCTATTCTTAGTAGGATTTGGAGTATTAGAGTGCTGGAGTTCTATTCCTACGAGGATTTGGAGATGGGATTACAATCTTACATGGAAAGTATCTCTAACTATGGGAAGTAGAGTTTGATATGGAATCTGAGTTGAAGTTCGAATATGGAAACTGAATTGAACTGAAAAAAAAACTGAGGAAGACTTGGATTTGGAAATTAAAATCTAATTTGATAAGAAAGCTGCTTTAAGCTGGATTTCAGAGATTGAGAAGGATTTAGAATCCTACCATACTTGCAAAGTGAAGACTTCCGAAGTAGAATTGGATTAAAATTCTTCTAAGCTTTAGAGATTTATCTATAAATACTTTCACTTGTAATTGTTATACTTAATTGATCTATTACTGTGAGAAGGTGAAACTGAACTGGAAAACTGAAGTTTTAATTCACTGCTTAATTTTATTATTTTAAATTTGTTCTTGTTAATTAGTTAAATAAATTTAAAACCCCCAACCTTTTATTTACTGTTAAAACTGTTAGAAGCATTAGGATAAATTAAAAATCAACATTATTCTCTATGGGATCGATCCTTGCTTCTGTTATACTGTGTTTAAGTTTAGAGTTCGTAGAGTTAAGTAAGGTTTTATTTTTGGCGCCACTGACGACAGCTCCCAAATTTTGGCGTCGTTGTCGGGGAACAATTAGTGTTTTGATTTATTCTTTGTTTCTTTATTAGTTTATGACTTGATCTTCTCAATCTGGTAGTCTAAATTTTGATCCAGAGATTGAGAAAACTACAAAAAGGCTTAAGAAGCAGAATCGTAGAGTGCAGCATACAACTGCAGAAGAAACTGAAGTTCCATCACCTGGCCTTAATATAACACTAGAATTGCTTTCCAACAACTCATTAACTGAATCTGAATCAAACGAAGAGATGGCTGCTGCAAACAACAATAGAACTTTGAAGGAGTTGGCAACTCCTAATTTGAATTAACAACCTTTATGTTAATTCCTGGGGACACAATAGAGATCTAAAAGTGGGGTTGAATAGATCCTTTAAAACTTTTTTCTTTTATTACGAAAGTATATCAGTTATGATCAATAGAATCAATTCATGCACAACAGAATATACTTTAAGAACCCATTCAAAGATACAAACATAATCTCAGTTCAATGATTATATCTACGATATAATTGTTAGCAGATATAGCAGTTATTGTACATAATGTAAGAGACATAAAGTAAATAACACAGGAGGTTTTAAGTTGTTCGGAGACTGAATAACTCCTACTCCACTCTTCTACTTCAACGAGTAGGAATCTACTAATTTAGTCACTAAGACAAGGACGCTCCATCCTCCTCAAGTCCAGTAGACATGAGTTGTTTTTAGTCCCTCGGACAAGGATCCTCTGACCCTCTTCAAGTCCAGCAGACTTGGAACTCCAGTTCACTAAGAACTCTTCAAAGCCAGCAGCCTTGGAACTCTGTAGACTAAGACTTGCAGCCTTAGAATCTCTTGTACCCTTCAGTACTCAGCAAGTCCAGCAGACTTGACTTTGGTTTAGTCACTTAAGACAAGGACGCTCCGCCCTCTTTGGTGTGTTGTTTGTTGTTGGGTTGTTCTGCTAAGATGAACTTTGATCTCTTTCATCTTCAAGTACTTAGCAGCTGTTTGTGATCAATCTTTGGATGCTGCTGATGTCTATCGTTGATGCCCTTCTCCTTCTGGTATTCAGCAGATACAAATGATCTCTCTTGATGTACTACTAAGTTCTTCATATGCTTTGTACTTAGCAGTCTTTGGAACACAGGTTGTCTTGTGTACATAATCTGTTCTATATCTTCTTCTCTTCAGCTTGGAGTGTTCATGATTGATCACATAGTCTCTTTTCTAGATTTTCTTTCAGCTCTAATTACTCTTGATCTTGGTTTCTTGGCCATTCGACTCTTAGCTCATATGCTAGCACTTCGACATACCTCTGATGTTGCAGTGAAGCTTTCAGCAGATTTGTTCAGTCGGTGTTCTTGCTCATATTCACACTCATGTCTTTCAATCTTGATGCATTTTGCCATATATAGATTCCGTAATCTTTTTCGTTTGGAATCCTGCCGTTGCTAGCTTCCCATTGCAAATCTTTTTGTTAGAGTATTTCCTTTTTGTAGACTTCTTTATTGTACCAATGAATAGTTTACTCCTTGAGGTCTTCTAGTGATATCTGAGTCAGCTTCCATTAACTAGTACCAAGGTAGTGGAGTTATGTGTGCTGACTTTTGCTGCAGTAAACATGGTTGTTTGAACCCTACTAAGATTGGTTCCTTATTTTGCTTCTTTAAGTACTCAGCCTGTTGCTTCTGATCATAGAGTCATCTGCTCATTTCATAATGTGGCCTTAAGATCATGCATCATGTGCACTGCCTTAGAGCTCGTAGAGTGGCTGACTGTACTTGCTTTACGCTTTAATATGTTTCTTACTATTCTGCAGTTGTGCCTCTTGTGCTATGTGATCTCCATTGAGCTTTACGTTCTCAGAGTATAGGTTCATGATCTTGTTGAGCTTTTGCTACAATGTGCTTATCATAGAGGTTTGCTCTATGTTCTTAAGGTGTTAGCTTTGCTGTTGTGTGATAGAGGATTGCTCTATGGTCTTCTGATGTTTTAGCACTTTGTTGTAGATGACTGTTCTACTTAATCTTCAGATATTGTCTCTGCTGTTATGTCATAGAGGACTGCTCTATAATCTTCTGATGCTTCATTTAGGCTGTCAGAGTATCTTTATTATCTTTGGCTTAACTCTATGATCACTTGATCTGGCTGGTGCTTTCCTACTCTACGGTCTTGTCTCATGTGTATGCCGTAGAGTGATGGGATCGTAGAGTGTATATTTGGGCTGCCCTGTGATTTCTGTTAGGACTTGATGCTTCAGATGTACTATGAGATCTTCATTAGTCTGAGTGACAGTACATCAATCTGGCATGCATGATTGGGTCACGTGGGCTATCAAATGTTGTAACAAATTTGTTCAAAGAAGCTTCTTAATAGTGTTCCAGTTATGAAGGGTGTCAACAAATGCGTGGTTTGCAAGGCTGTCAATATAGAAAATCACATGTCCTTCCATTTAACAATTCAAAAAATCGAAGGAAGAATCCATTTGAATTAGTTCACGCGGATTTGATGTGACCAACTAAAACTCCAAGTTATAGCGGATTTCATTACATAATGGTGATTGTTGATGATTTCTCAAGGTCATCTTGGGTGTATTTATTGAATGAGAAAAATGAGGCCTTCACAAAGTTCCTGGAATTTGAGAGCACTATTAAGAGGGAGTTTGGCTCAAAGATTGGATGCTTAAGAACCGATAATTGAGGGGAATTCATGTCCAAAGAATTTTTCCAGCATTGTGATGTTAAAGGGATAAAGCGACAAATGTCTTGTCCAAACACTCCACAACAAAATAGCGTTGTTGAAAGGAAAATTATGCATCTTTCGAGTGTAAGTTTATCTTGGTTACATGACAAAAATCTTCCGTGGGAACTGTGGGCGGAAGCTATGCAATGTGTTTGTCATGTCACCGATCGTTTACCTCCTCGGTTAGGTACTAAATCTCCTTTTAAGTTGTTATACATTGTAAAACTAGATGTTGGATATTTTCATATTTTTGGTTCTATTTGTTATGTTCATGTTCCAAAAAGCGATAGAATTAAATTAGATTGCAAGGCAAAAAAATGTCTGTTTATAGGCTATGACTCAAACAGGAAAGGATGGAGGTGTATGGATCCAAACACTAAGAGATATATCACATCAAGAAATATAGTGTTCGATGAGGTATCTCTGTACTATGATTCATCAAGGGCAGCCATACCAACTATTGTTGATGATGAGCAATTTGACAAATCAGGGGAAGATTTATCCCAGCTCGAGTCACTTGACAAATCAGAGGAAGATTTATCTCAGCTTGAGTCACCTGATGATTTTAGATCAAAGAGGAATGTTGAAACCATAGAAGAAACACTCCAATTAGTTGCCAAAGGCGATGGGAAATTACAAGCTGATTTGAGAAGATCAACTAGAACACGAAGGCAACCTGATTACTTGAAGGACTATGACATCTCTGCAAACCAGATTTTCGTAAGTTCATGTTTCTTTCTAGGTGAAATGAACAACAACGAACCATCATGTTATGATGAAGCAAAAGGCAGTACTAAATAGGAATCTCCAATGTAAGAAGAAGTTGAAGCATTGATTAAGAATGAAACCTGGGAACTTGTGCCTAACCCTAAAGACAACGAAGTAGTAACTTATAAATGGGTTTACAAGTTAAAAAAGAGTCAGATGGAAGTATTGACAAGCACAAGGCTCGTCTAGTTGCTCGTGGATTTTCACAATGATATGGGCTAGACTACGAGGAAATATTTAGTCCAGTTGCAAAGATGGTGACGTTGAGAACACTTGTCTCCTTGGCAGCGTATAAAAGTTAGAAATTATGGCAACTTGATGTAAAGAATGCATTCCTTTATGGTGAACTAGATCGTGATGTGTACATGGAGCAGCCGCAAGTTTTTATTTCTAAGTAGTTCCCTCGTTATGTTTGTTGACTAAAGAAGGCACTATATGGTTTGAAATAGGCTCCACGCGCTTGGTATGGAAAGATTTCTCAGTATCTTACGTTTTGTGGTTTTACGGTATCAAATTCAGATTCCAATATGTTTGTAAAGCTTAAATCAGGAAGGCGAGTGGTGGTACTGTTGTATGTAGATGATATGATCATCATTGGAGACAATGATATTGAAATATCACGCTTACGGGATGACTTATCAGTTCGATTTGATATGAAAGATTTTGGTGAAATAGGATGCTTTCTTGGCTTAGAAGTTCAGAGCCTAGAAGATGGCTATTTTGTGTCGTAAAAGAGCTATGCTAAAAGGTTGATAGAACTTTTTGGCATGAGGGAGTCGAAAATAAAGTCAACTCCAATGGAGCCTAATTTGAAATTAAAGAAGGATGAAGGAAAATTCTAAAAGATGCAATCACGTTTCGATAACTTGTTGGTAGTTTAATTTATTTAACTATCATAAGGCCAGATATTGCATATTCTGTTGGTGTAATTTCTCAGTTTATGCAGAATCCGTGTAGTCCTCATTTGTAAGCTGCAAAACGGGTTCTACGCTATGTGAAAGGAACTTTTGAGCATGGTCTCATGTATAAGAAAGGAGAAAATTTCCTGCTACATGGGTTTACTGATGTATATTAGGCTGGGGATGTAAATGATCGATGTTCGACTACGGGATACTATTTTAGCTCTAGATCTGCAGCAGTCTCATGGTACAGTAAAAAGCAACCTTGTGTTGCTCTTTCTAGCACAGAGGCCGAGTATATGGCAGCTTCTACAGCAACGCAGGCAAGGGCGAAGCTACGTAGGGGCTACGGTGGGCCGTAGCCCAGGTGATTATTTTGAAAAACCTTTAGTATATATTAATATATGTTTGTTTATAAGGCTGCCCATAACTCATAAGGCTGCCCATTACCCATAAGCCTGCCCTGTTCAAAAAAAAAGAAAGAAAAACCCAAATCACTTCTTCTCTCTCTTTCGGCCAACAGTGAATAGACAAAGGAAAAACAAAACCCTCAAATCCCCTCTTCTCTCTCTCTGACTCTCTCGACAAATACAAACTAGAAGAAGAAGAAAAAAAACTACCAAATCTGAAATCCCCTATCTGGCTCTCTCTCTCTCTCTCGGCAAATTTGGGGAAAAGCCTTGGCAACCTCCTCCTGTGGATTTACAACAGATTGGGGCAAAAATTGAGGTAATACCAGTTTAGTAGAATAAAGAATAAATCAAATTGAAAGTTATTTTTCATTATTGTAGACTTGTAGTGTACTTAGTTAATAATAGTTCTCATGTTTGTAGAAATTGTGGGATATTTGATTGATTTATATTTATCTTAGATTCATGATTTATTTAAACTTTGAAGGTAATTTCTGAATTTTTAGGTTTTGGGGATTTTCAATTTGAATAAGTCACAATGGAAAATCAAGGAAGCAAGAGAGAAAAAACTTTGTTTTCTTTCTTTAAACCAAGAGAAAGTGCATCAACTAGTGATATCTCAAATCATCAACCACCCCTTTCCAAATTTCGAAGAGTTGAAATTGATCTTAGTACTCTTGAACGGGATCCTGGGATTCGGATCCCTATATGGCAACATCCCGTTAATCAAACGGGATGAAATTAGGAGAACTTATATCAAAATGGGTCCGTATCAACCTAAGTTGGTAGAGTACCGAAGGACTAAATCAGGGTCACAAAATCGAAAATTTCAATATTCGTGGTTTGAATCATTTCCTTGGTTAGAGTACTCTCCATCAAAGGATGCAGCATTTTGTTTTCCATGCTTTGTTTTTCAGAATAAAGTGCCTCTTCATCCTACATTCATTACTGAAGGGTTTAATAGTTGGAAGAGGGTTCATGATGGAGTTAGATGTGCACTTTTGATGCATGTGGGAGGTCCTACTTCACCACATAGGAATGCAGTGAAAGGTGTTGAAGACTTAATGAAAGTAACTGGACATATTGACAAAGTTTTAAATGCACAAACTCTAGAAAAAGTTCAGAAGAATCGGTTGCGACTTACGGCAACAATTGAGAGTATAAAGTGGCTTAGCTTGCAAGCTTGTGCATTTAGAGGTCACGATAAATCTCCAACTTCTAGCAATCGTGGTAATTTTATAGAGATGATAAAACTTATGGGCCGATTGAGCGTTAACATTGGTGATGTAGTCTTAGAGAAAGCTCCGAAAAATGCTAAATATACTTCATCGACTATCCAGAAAGAAATTTTGCATATTCTTGCAAACAAAGTTAGAAGAAAAATTCGTGAAGAAGTTGGAGATGCAAAGTTTTGTATTTTGGTTGATGAAGCCAAAGATGCATCAAATAAAGAGCAGATGGCTATTGTTTTAAGATTTGTTGACAGCCATGGTTTCATACGAGAGCGTTTTTTTGAGATTGTGCATGTTTCAGACACTACTGCTTCAACATTGAAGAAAGAAATAATTAATGTCCTTGCTCGATATAATTTGCATATCCTTAATATGCGAGGTCAAGGGTATGATGGTGCTAGTAATATGCGCGGTGCTTGGAACGAACTTCAAGCTCTATTTCTTAAAGATTGTCCATGCGCATATTATGTACATTGCTTTGCTCACAGACTACAATTAGCATTAGTTGCAGCTTCTGCAAAAGAGATTTTTGTTTGGCAATTTTTTTCAAAACTAACAGCCATTATCAACCTCATTGGTGCTTCTCCCAAATGGCATACTGAGTTACATTCTACTCAAGCTATTGAAATTGCACGTATGGTAGCTTCTGGTGAACGTGATACTGGTAGAGGCATTAATCAGATTGGTAATCTACATCGAAGTGGAGCTACTCGATGGAGCTCTCATTTTGATTCTATTTGCAGCTTAATTGATATGTATGGTGCAACTATTTCAGTGCTTGAAAGTATTGTTGAAGAAGGATCCTTTAACTCTATGCGTGGAGAAGCTGGTGGTTGTTTGATCATAAAGATGTCTTTTGAATTTATTTTCACTCTATATATGATGCATAAAATCATGGGGATTACTGATTTGCTTTGTAGAGCTTTGCAGCACAAATCTCTTGACATCGTAAATGTCATGGATCTAGTCTCAACTACTAAAGCACTACTTCACACTTTGAGAGAAGAGGGATTTGATCATCTCCTTGAGCATGTGCAATCAGTTTGCACACAAAATGACATTGACATACCAGATATGAATGCTTTATACAAAAGGGCTACAGGTCGTTCATGCCAACAAAAAGAATCGATAACAATTTGCCAACACTATCAATTTGATGTGTTTAATTCAGTAATAGATTTTCAGCAGGAAGAGTTGAATTCGAGATTTAGTGATGGAGCAGTGGAACTCCTTATACTTAGCTCTGCTTTAAAGCCGAAGGACAACTTTAAATCATTCAAAGTTGATGATATTTGCAAGCTTGCTGAGAAATTTTATCCAGAAGATTTCAGTGAACAAGAAATGCATTATTTGAGATGTCAGCTGAATCATTATGAAATTGATGTGCTCCATCATCATAGCTTTCAAAATATGTCTACCATTACTGAATTGTGTCGCAGATTAGTTGAAACAAATAAGTTGCAGCATTATAATTTGATTGATAGATTGATTCGTCTTGTTTTGACTCTACCTGTTTCCACTGCCACGACAGAACGAGCATTTTCAGCTATGAAACATGTTAAAACCGTTCTTCGCAATAAAATGGAAGAGGAGTTTATAGCAGATTCTATGATGATTTACATTGAACGAGAGTTTGTTGAAGATATCGATTCAGATTCCATAATAGACGAATTCTATTCTATAAAGCATAGAAGGATGCAACTTAAATAGTGTGTTTTGTTTTCCTTTTTCTTTAATTATTATGTACCTTTGAACCTTACTATTATGTATGATTTTGAATTTATGATTGAATAATACATGGGACAATTTCTTGTGTATATATTTGGTACTTAGCCCAGGGCGGGAAAAAATCCTGGCTTCGCCCTTGAACACAGGAGTGTGTTTGGTTGAGGTCTCTAGTTGGTGATATTTATGCAAATGTTGAGTATGTTGTTCCGATTCAATGTGACAATCAAAGTGCAATTAAACTTGCTGAAAATCCAGTGTTTCATACTCGCACTAAACATATAGAAGTTCAACATCATTTTATAAGAGAAAAGGTTCTTCAACGAGAAATCAGTTTGATGGAAGTCCGAAATGAAGATCAAGTAGCAGATATCTTTACAAAGGCTCTTGCTAAAGCCAAGTTTGAAAAGTTCAGAAATGCACTTGGACTTATAAGCATGCACTAAGAGGGAGTGTCACAAATTAGTGCATCTTATTTTTAATCCTGCTTTTTAGTTGTTAGTCTGTTTTGTTTGAATAAATCAAGCCTTTGGTTGCTGAGGTGTAATAGTAGTTATTTTGTTATCTAAATTTATGCAGTTGACTAGGTCTTTTAGGAGTCTATTTCTACTAAAGTTGGTACTGCTGTTAGCTATGTTTGCTATAACAGTGGATAGTGGTAGGAGTGGGATCAGTAGCTTCTATGACTTCCATTTTCTATAAATTTGTAAGTGGTAATCAGCAGTTGGCAAGAAATAAGAAACCAAGTTTTCGTCTTTATTATTTCTTTTACCTTATTAGTTCTTAAGTGTTTGAGTGGTGTATTCCTTCTCTACAAAATCTCTTTACTGTTTACACCTAGTGACAAAATCGAGAAGCAAATAATTGGGAAGAAGATGGAATTTGGAGCAAGAATGAGGATGACGTGGCCTTTGCCAGGGCCGATCCTGGGTTTTCTAAGGCCCAAGGCGAATTTTTTCAAATGTGCCCTTTTATACAAATTAAACAAAAAAATAAATAAATTATCAACCAATTAATTTTATTAAAATTATAAGAATTTACAAAAGATAAAGAAGAACACTTTGGGGCCTCATTAAAATGTTTAGGGAAAATTCAATGGGACAAAACTCCAAACGAAGAAAAAAGAGTACCCCGAATTGAATTGGTTGTTCATATTCATTTGGTAAATCTTCATCTAAATTTTCAAGTGAAGCATTGGTTTGTTTAACAAAATATTTATTCAAAGATCCTCTTAAACTTTGAGCAATTTCTTCTTCTTTTTTCTTTCTTTGTCTCTTGAGATTTCCTGAAAGTTGTTTCTTAGGAAACATTTTTTAATTTTTATAATAAACACAACACAATAAAAAATAATAAAACTAATTAACAAAGAACAATTAAACCTGGATTTTGAGCATATTTTCTTCCACTTGAAACTTCCAATTATAAATAACAAGAATCCCAGCCAAGTTTTCTGTTGAATCAAATAATAAATAAATAAAAAGTTTTAATAAATAAATAAAAACAGATTTCATAGCTATTTACATAAATTACCTTTCAATTAAAGCTTGTTTGATGAAATGAACAAATTAAATAAACACTTACCCGAATAACAACTTTTCTCTTCTTCAGTCTTCACCGAGCGGCGAGCATAATTTATGAGAGAAAAATGAAAGCTTTGATTGTATTTGATATATGTAAGAGAGTCAGAGAGAGAGAAATGAGAGAAGTGATTAAATTTTCTTCCTTTCTTCTGCCGAGAACTAGAAGTCAGAAGATGGAAATTGGAATGGGAATTGGGAAGTGGGGGTGAGTGAGTGGAGGAGTACTTTTTTAGTTTTTTTTTCTATGCTTAGGAAAAGGAAATGGTATTGCCGAGAACATGGAATAGAAAGTTGGGATGAGTTAGTGGAGGAGTACTTTTTTTCTTTTCTATGCTTAGGAAAAGGAAAAAGCATGTCTTGGATAGATGAAAAGTAAAAGAAAAAGAAAAGTGAAAGCAAAAAACTAAATATTTGTATTTTTTTTAATACACATATGTATGCATAACTACATTTTATAAATAATTTTGTGCCCCTCTCAATTATAGGCCCCGCGCGGTAGCCTCGGTAGCCCTGGGCAAGGGCCAGCCCTGGCCTTTGCGGATTCCCGTGTTGGAAAGTGACGTGGTGACTGACTCAACGACTTTCCAGAGGTCGGAGAAGGTGAGGCGGCGGCGGTGGCGTCTATGAGGGCGGTGTTGTCGTGGTGGGCATGGGAGGAGATGGAGGTGGTGATGTTGATGGATTGATTGGAAGGTAAAGCGATGGGTTTGCGTTTACCATAGAAAATGGAGTTTGATTTGTAAAATCCACTATTTGGATTGATCATATTCGTTTGACTGCTAAGCTGAGCTGCCATGGGAGTGCACTGGGATTTTACTGTTAGGGTTTTTCTCCCTTTTGGCAGATTTTCAAGAAATGGAGGGTAATTTTTGCCACATGTTAGTCGATTAGAGGTTCTAGCACCAGTCTGTCTAGCTAGAAGTTTTTTTAACAGGAGGGGTCTAATTGAGTTACGTTTTATAACGTCAAGAACATTTAAGGATCAAAAAAATTTTCCCGACTAAATGGATCGTACGTGAAAACCTCAGGAACAATTATACACCTTTGCCCATGTACTATTGGTAGCACAAATAGTACAAGCACGCAAAGATACTCAAAATAACCATTTCAAATACAAATAATAATTTATATAAAAAACTAACTCTCTCTCTCTCTATATATATATAAGATAATGGATATTAATTTGTAATCCCATGTGAATGGCGATGATGTGGAATAAATGTTATAGAATTTCATAATAGTTCATGTGAAATTAAATTGGCTTATTGTAAAAAAGTACAATTCCCACATATAAAATGAGTTATATATTGATACATCTACGATGAAGTTGAATTGTGATTTACGTGAAATTTTAAACGATAAGATAAATTATGATGAAATTATTTTTAATTTTTTCATATCTCATATATTTATATGCGTTAATAGTTAGAATCAACGTAAATTTATTTTCATATGTAGCAAGACTCTTTTCACATAATAGCTCTAAACTTGATACTTTCTCTTCTCAATTCTTATTTAAATCCATTTCCTTTAAATTTTTGTTTTTGTTTTTTTTAATTTTTATATAAAGCTCCATTTTCTCTTTTGTTACAGTGCAATATGATTTCATTTACTGAAATGTTACTCCCTCCTTTTACTTTAATTTATTTTTTGGGTTTTGGAAATTATACTTCTTAAATTTATTCTATATATTAGTAATTTTTTAAACACGTCATTTATTTTTATTTAAAAAAAAGCCTTCAAATGGGATTGGAGCACTAGAAGTGGTTATTTTGGCGACTGAGTGTTCAGAGTTTTGTTGATTATGAGGTGTATTGGTTACGTTTAAGAGAAAAAATTGTAGAATCATGTTATACATTACAAAAGTTATTAGTTGAATTATGATTGTGATGTATGTGTATTCATGAGATATGTAAGAATTAAGAAGAGTCATATTTTAATTTATTTATCTTATCGCATATACTTTCACGTTGGTCACAATCCAAATATTTGTGGACATGTATATTATTTTTCTAAATTATATATGGATGACCCGTAAATTTAGAGTTTTACACATTCTATTAATAATATATCATGTAGGGAATTCAGGAGAAAATTAAGAGATTTAAAATTCAATATGGTTAGTTAAACAGTTTTACTGTGATAAATAATAAATACAAAATGTGTCAATACAGTTTAAATTCATTGATTTTTTTTAAAATGCCGTACATAATATGTTATTATCAGAGGATGTAAAACTCTAATTTTATAAATTATTCATAAATAATTTATTATCTACATTTAATTACGAAAGTTCCATCGCAATTGATTAGAACATGATGATTTCACATCATTATGACTTTATGGAGTTATTAATTTGACAAAGTCAATAAATGACTTTGCCTCGTTTTAGTTTTCTAATTTTTTTCCAATGTCCAAAACAATAAATATAAAGACTTTGTCATAGTTTAATAGTCAATAGTACTTGAAAATTTATTTATGTTGAATTGATTGATTGAGCTAGCTGTGGTCCATGTTAGAAATTAGTTTAGTAAATACTAATTCGTTCGCCTATCAAGCTCTTAGTATATCACTAGTATTTATTTCTCCGTCCTCCTTAAAAGATAAAGATAAATAAAATATATTTTTCATACATATTAAGAAAATAAAAATTAAAAAAAAGAGAGTAAAAAAATTTTAAATTTATTCTTAGTGGCTCCACAAGATTACATAAAGTGACAAATACTTTTACTTTTTTAATACTAATAGAAGCTACTAAATGACATATTTCTCTTTTACTTCATATACCTTTGTTCATCCTTTTATAGATAAAAAAATTGTACTTTTCATTATCATTTTGAGGACGAATAGAGTAGAGATAGACTCTACGGCACACTTGTGTGAGGTGGTCGTCGCCCGAATCGTTACTAGCAAGCTTTAAAGGTGGACCCTCTCAACATCGCAACCTAACGCTTATAAAAAGACGAGAACCTTGGTACAATCGATCAAGCAATTGAATTTGCGTTGAATGGAACACCAACTACACCTAAACCCCATACTTATATGAAGTAGGAACCTCGGTACTATCGACGATTGATGCGGTAGAAGACGCCACACACAACTATGTATTGTTATATGATAAGTCAATAATTGAATCTCAAAGAATAAACTAAAAAATAACTTAGGAATTCTTCAAAGAACCAAAAGTAAAGAATAATCCCACAAATAATTGTATTGAATAAATCTAATGTGTTTTTGGAATTACAATCAAAATGACTATTTATACTAGTAACAAGGAATCCTTAATTCCTATAAGGAATCAACTAATAATTAAAAATCAATTAGGAAGTAAAATCTATCTAATAAGCATCCTAATTATATTAAAATTAGAAAAGATCTAATTAAATCTTAAAATAAAGCAAGAAATCTGGAAAAACGCGTGGAAAAAAACGTCCCTAAAATTCGAGCCCGGCGCGGCAGCGCCGAGAATTCAGAGATTAATTCTTCATCTGCAGACAGCGCGACAGTGCCAGGTTTACTCTTGCAGACGGCGCGATAGCGCCGGTAGTCTAGAGTTCTTGGGTTCCTGTAGTGGCGCGGCAGCGCCAGCTTTGGCAGTCAATATGGCGCGGTAGCGTCGAGGTTCCAGAGTTGATCCATCCCTGTTTTCCACTTCTTGGCTTGACAAAACTACTTATATCAGATTCACAAGCTTAGACTCCTTCCCAATTGCCTTCGGACTCGCACCCGTATCATCCCAAACTTTTTGAATAAATCCGTTAATTCCTTCCTTGAAGCGTTTAACTCTAGCTCTCGTTACGGGCCTAACTGGCACTTGCACCGGATTCGCTCCATAGCTTCCATCCTTGTCCAAGCTAGGCATGTCCTCATCATTTCTCTCCTCTTGAAAAGGATTTGTCCTCAAATCATCACCTACATCGAACGGACTCATATCAGAAACATTGAATGTTGCACTAACATTATATTCTCCTGGTAAATCCAATTTGTAGGCATTGTCATTAATGCGCTTAAGAATTTGAAATGGTTTATCTCCTCTTAGAAGCAATTTTGATTGTCTTTGAGTCGAAAATCTCTTTTTCCGCATGTGTAACCACACCCAATCTCCCGGCTCAAAGATAACTTGTCGTCGACTCTTGTTAGTTTGTTTTGTATATTGTTCCGTCCTCCTTTCAATGTTGAGTCGTGCCTTCTCATGTATCTGCTTAACAAATTCAGTCTTTTTCTTTCTATCTATGTTAGTATACTCAGAAACAGGCAATGGTGATAAGTCCAACGGTGTCAAAGGATCAAAACCATATACAATTTCAAATGGTGAAAAATGAGTAACAGAATGAATAGATCTATTATATACAAACTTAACATGAGGTAAACACTCCTCCCAATACTTAATATTCTTTTTAATGATTGCCCATAACAATGCAGATAAAGTCCTATTTACCACTTCAGTTTGACCATCAGTTTGTGGATGACAAGTAGTTAAAAATGACAGTTTAGTACCCAATTTACACCATAATGTCTTCCAAAAATAACTTAAAAATTTAGAATCCCTATCTGAAATAATTGTTCTAGGCATGCCATGCAAACACACAATTTCTTTAAAGAATAAATCAATAATATGGGATGCATCATTAGTTTTGTGACATGGAATAAAATGTGTCATTTTCAAAAATCGATCCACAACCACAAATACAGAACCATGACCATGCTTAGACCTAGGCAAACCCAATACAAAATTTATAGATAAATCAATTTAAGGTTTACTAGATATAGGCTATGGTGTATACAATCCGTGAGGTTGAACACGAGATTTAGCTTAACGACAAGTAATACATCTATCATAAATTTTTTCCACATCTTGTTTCATATGAGGCCAATAAAAATATTCTTTTAAAACAGATAAAGTTTTATCAACACCAAAATGTCCAATCAAACCACCCTCATGCGATTCTTTAACCAACAACTCACGTAAAGAACATGCAAGTATACACAATTTATTTTCACGAAATAGAAATTCATCCACTTTGAAGTATTTACCTACAATATTTTTTTCATAAGTTTTAAACTCTTCACAGAAATCATGGTCATCAACATATAATTCTTTAATTCGTTCGAAACCAAGCAATTTCGTATCAAGAGTATTTAACAACACATACCTTCACAAAAGAGCATTTGCAACGACGTTCTCTTTACCTTGCTTATATCGAATAACATATGGGAATGTCTCGATAAATTCCATCTATCGTGCATGTCTCTTATTCAATTTGTGTTGACCTTTCAAGTACTTCAATGATTCATGATCAGTGTAAATCACGAACTCTTTAGGCCATAGGTAGTGCTGCCAAGTCCCCAATGCTCGCACTAATGCTTAAATCTCCTTATCATAGTAGGATAGTTTAAAGCTATCCCACTTAACTTTTCATTGAAATACGCCACCGGCTTTCCTCCTTGCATCAAAACAGCTCCAATTCCTAATCCTGAAGCATCACACTCAATTTTAAAGGTTTTAGTAAAATTAGGTAAGACAAGTAAATGAGCGCTAGTCAATTTATCTTTAATCAAATTAAACGTCTTTTCCTGTTCATCACCCCATTTAAAACCTACACTCTTCTTGATTACTTTCGTTAGTGGTGATGTGATGTCGCTGAAGTTCCTAACGAAACATTGGTAAAAATTAGCTAGTCCATGAAAACTATGCACCTGACTTACATTTGTTGGACTCGGCCATTCCCAAATTGCACGTATTTTCTCCTCGTCTACTTGGACTCCCTGTGAACTCACAACAAAGCCAAGAAATACAATTCTATCTGTGCAAAACGCACATTTATCCATGTTAGCAAATAACTTTTTCTTACGAAGTACATCTAAAACAGATTTTAAATGCAATGTATGTTCTTCCAAGTTCTTGCTATAAATCAAAATATACCACGACAAATTTCTCAATGAATAGATGCAAAACATGATTCATTAGACGCATAAAAGTACTAGGTGTATTAGTTAAACGAAAAGATAAAACTAACCACTTATATAAACCATATTTTGTTTTAAATGCAGTCAACCACCCATCACCCTCTTGCATTCTTATTTGATGATAACCACTTTTTAAATTAATTTTTAAAAATACACATAACCCATGCAATTCATTTAACATGTCATCTAAACGAGGAATGGGATGTCGATATTTTACCTTAATGTTATTTACTGCTCGACAGTCAATACACATCCGTCATTTCCCATCCTTCTTTGGCATTAAGATCACTGGAACTGCACATGGACTCATGCTCTCCCTCACGAACCATTTCTCCATAAGCTCGCCAACTTGCTTTTGCAACTCCTTCGTCTCCTCGGGATTACTCCTATAAGCTGGACGATTCGAAATGGTAGCACCGGGTACGAAATCAATTCGATGTTCAATTCTCCGAATTGGTAGTAATCCTTGAGGAAGCTCCTCGGAAAACACATCCGCGTAATCCTACAAAAGAGATGAAACAATACTAGGCAAAGACAAATTGTTAGCGTTAGTATTCAAAAACGCCTCCTTATACCGAAGTATAATCATCGGCTATTTAGAAACCAATGCCCTCCTCATATCACTCTTTTTTGCATAGATATTTGTTTTTCTCTCATCATCTCTTTTTATCTCTCTTTCTTTTCCTCTTGATTTTTCTTTTCTTCACTCTCTTTTTTTGGTACAAAATCATTTTGCAAATGTAGTTGGTCCTCATGCACTTGTTTTGGTGACATAGGACAAAGAGTAACCTTCCGTTGATTGTGCATAAAAGAATATTCATTTGTAAAGCCATCATGCTTCACACGCCTATCAAATTGTCATGGCCTCCCAAGTAATAAATGACCTGCTTGCATTGGAACCACATCACACAACACTTCATCTACGTAACGACCAATAGTAAATGACACAAATACCTGCTTTATCACCCTCATATCTCCACTGTCATTGAGCCATTGCAAACGGTATGGCTAAGGATGTTTTGATGTAGTCAACCCCAACTTTTTAACCATGATAGTACTTGCCACATTTGTACAACCTCCTACATCTATCACTATGCAACAAATCTTTCCATTCACAAGACACCTAGTATGAAAAAGATTCTCCCGTTGTTCACTACTTTTTTTTTCACCTGCGTACTAAGGGCTTTCCTCGTAACCAATATCTCACCATGAATAGCCATCTCCTTATCATCCACCTCTTCTAATGGTGGCATAGAATCAGTGTCAATTTTTTTCTTTTCGATTTTTACCACTCCATTGTCAAGTAATAACATAATTCTTTGATTTGGGCATTGATTAGAAATATGTCATCTGCCTTGACATTTAAAACATACAATATCTCGATTTCAACTAAAAGAAAGTTGTTCATTTTTACATTGCATTCCTCGATTAGTCGTTCCCTGTTTTAGCTTCACCTTAGGCTTGCTCACAGCTGACTTTTCCTCGCGCTTCGCAACATTAGATTTCCATTACGAACTTGCGGTAGGATTCGATCTTTGGCCGCCTCTTCTCTTAAGCTGCTTCTCAATTTTAATAGTCATGTGAACCATATCCCCCAATTCCACATAATGTTGTCGCTCTACCAAATCAGCTATATCCCAATTTAACCCTGCTAAAAATCGAGTCATTGTCGCCTCGTTATCCTCATCTATGTTAGCTCTAGCCATTAAAATCTCCATCTCCTTGAAGTAGTCCTCTATGCTCCTACGTCCTTGCTTCAAATTTTGCAAACTTCAGAACAAGTCTCTGTGGTAGTGGCTTGGTACAAATATTTTTTTCATAACTGCTTTCATCTCCGCTCATGTTTCAATTGGACGTTCTCCACACCTCCGACTAGTCATCAACTGATCCCACCAAGTTGCTGCATAATTAAAAAATTCTGTAGCAGCCAATTTAACTTTCTTGAGATCTGAATAGTTATGACAATCAAATACCCACTCCATCTTCTTTTCCCACTCTAAATATGCCTCTGAATCGATCCTCCCTTAGAAAACTGGGATCTTCGTTTTAATGCTATCCAAGTTATTATCTTCTCTATTCTGACCTCCTCTTTCTCTAGCACCTCGTTGTCTCTGATGTATGAAGTCACACTCATGATCTTCCTCCTCACTAAACCCATCATCCAAGTAAGTATCCTCCATTCTAGTTTTCTTTTACTTAGTCCTTCCCTTTGGACGCCCACCAGGAGGGTTTTGAGATTGTTTCCCTCGGGTGTCACTTATCTGATCGATGCACTCGCGCACCTGCTCCATTGTCACTCCCAACTGTCTGAAAAATTCTTTCATCATAGCCTCTATCATATACTTCGAGTCAAAATTGGATGTAGACTCTTCAAAAATAGCTTTATCCTTTGCGTTAGATATGATTCACTGCAAAATAAGAGTTAGTAGAAAATAAATTTCCTCACCGCTCCCTTACGTGTTTCGCTCGAATTAATGTATCACTCGTGTATGCACTCAATAGACTTTTACCCTCAAATATTCTCACAACTCTTGCCTTTTACAACTCACAATTCTCTCTTATAGGTTCTTTTTGAATTCACTAAATAATATCACAGTTTTCAAATCAATTCAAAAATAACTTATCACGAAACAATTATAGAGTGTGTAAATTTCGGAATACCATAACTATTACAGATTAATCGCCTTGTACTCCTCTTATAAGCCTCTAAATATAGGAATAACAACAATTGAAATAAAACTGAAAATAATTTTATATACTCTTTTTTTTGCTCAACAATTTCAAACACGAAAATAAAGATAAGTAACTCGCTAGAAAACTTAGCATTGATACCAAATGATAGACTGCACAGCACGCTTGCGTGAGGTGGTCGTCGCCCGAATCGTTACTATCAAGCTTTAAGGGTGAAACTCTCTCAACACCGCAAATTAACACCTATAAAGAGACGAGAACCTTGGTACAATCGATCAAGCAATTGAATTTGCATTGAATAGAACACCAACGACACCTAAACCCCGTACTTATATGAAGCAGGAACCTCAGTACAATCGACGATTAACGCGGTAGAAGACGCCACACACAACTATGTATTGTTATATGATAAGTCAATAATTGAATCTCAAAGAATAAACTAAGAAATAGCTTAGGAATTCTGCAAAAAACCAAAAGTAGAGAATAATCTCACAAATAATTGTATTTAATAAATCTGATGTGTTTTTGAAATTACAATCAAAATGACTATTTATACTAGTAACAAGGAATCCCTAATTCCTATAAGGAATCAACTAATAATTAACAATTAATTAGAAAGTAAAATCTATCTAATAAGCATCCTAATTATATTAAAATTGGAAAAGATTTGATAAAATCCTAAAATAAAGCAAGAAATCTAGAAAAATGCATGAAAAAACACGTCCCTTGAAATCCGAGCCCGACGCAGCAGCGCCAGAATAGTACTAGTCAATGGCGCGACAGTGTCGGGAATCCAAAGATTAATTCTTCATCTGCAGACGGCGCGACGGCGCTAGGTCTACTCTTGCAAACGGTGCGACAATGCCGGTAGTCCAGAGTTCTTAGGTTCCTGTAGCGGCAGCGCCAACTTCGGCTGTCAATACGGCGCGACAGCGCCGGGGTTCCAGAGTTGATTATGTTTTCTACTTCTTGGCTTGACGAAACTACTTGTATCACATTCACAAGCTTAGACTCCTTCTCAAATGCCTTCGAACTCGCACCCGTATCGTGCCAAACTTCTTGAATAAGTCCGTTAATTCCTTCCTTGAAGCATTTAGCTCTAGCTCTCATTACGGGCCCAATTGGCACTTGCACCGGATCCTCTCCATAGCTTCCATCCTTATCCAAGCTAGACATGTCCTCATCAAGTAGTCTCTAGTATTATTTAACTACATCAAAAAAGTAAAATAAAATAAATCTCTAGCAATATACACATTAGCAAGCTATCACATTAAAATTATAGATTTATTATATACATTATTGATAAAGTATTACGTGCAGTTTATAGTTTATAGTTTATAATGGATAGGCTTGTCAATCTCACCTGAACTTGACGGGGTTCGTCCAATCTCGATTTTAATGAACTCAATTTTTTAAATCTTATAGAGTTATAGTCGGGTATGGGATATACTCTCTCACTCTTGTCTCGTTCCCGATCCGATTTTATATATATATATATATATATTAAATTAATATTTTGTGTAGTTATTTAGATTATTTTATTGCAAATTCTTAACATTTGTAATATATTATGTTACTAGTAATAGAAATGTTACATGTTGTTTGATTTTGAATTAAAAATAGTTGGACTAAGTAATATAAAAAAAATAGAGAAATTTAATTTGAAAAAAATAAAAATAATCAGGTAAACGGGACGGAATGGTATGAATATCATTTTATGAGTTAGATTGAGATAACTCCATATTGACGGGGAGGAGTCCCCTGAACTATATCCATTCCATTGCAGGGCTCAATAATAGAACATTCTAAAAATAATCTCGGCAAATCAACAATAAAAATATATAAATTATATTCCACTTTGTCATCATTAGAGTCTTGTTTAACGATAACTTATCCGCTGGATATTCAAACATATTTATGTCATAATTAAACATATATTCTATATATTATAATAATTTGTGTGTGTGAAAAATAATATGTTCGCGACTACAAGCTAGATCGATGTGATAATTCTTTAATTAGTTTTCTCATTTTAATAATTTCATTGTAATAATTTTATTGTCTTATCACCTTATTAATTAAAATCTCATTTTTAGAATTTTTTTTTTTGAAAAATCAAAACATAATATATTAATTACTTAAGCAAAAATATAGTTCAAATATTTAATTCTTGGAGTACACATCTGGATAAGTATAACCCTCCCCAAAATATCATCCTTCTCTATATATGAATTGAATCTCCACTATCCATTTCCTTGCTAGAGTCTCCTTCAATCTTTAAGATAAAGAAACTATTTGATTGTTATCACATCTAACTATTTGGAAATTATCTTACAAACAGGGGTAGTAAAGTCATTTACTCTCCCTCACACAAAGTACAATTCCCACAGTCATCCTGATCCAGAAATAGCAACCAAACAAGTCATTTCCCTATTGAATGAATAAAGGCCTAACTATCTCCCAATGTTGCACATGTAGGGGCGGAAGCGTCAAATCACAACCAAAGTGAAAAGTACAGAATTTTACACTACCCAATAAGAAGCAGCCAAGATCTATGTTTTCTTTTCTTCTGATTGGCTTTGCCCCGACTGATGAGGAAAGAAAATAAAACTTTCTTTTTTCATTTCTCCCCCACCCCCCACTTTCTCTCTCCTCACTGACTCACTCACTCACTCCCCTCTTTCTTTTCCCCATCTTTACTCTACAGAGAAGAAACAAATTTGTAGAGAGAAAAAAGTAGGGAGAGTGAGAAGGTGTCACCTTTTTGCTAGTTGTTCTGTTCTTTCCTGTTTAAATGTGATATATATATATATATATATATAATGTTTTTATTGAGTTTTTTAAGAAACTATTGATCTACTAAAAGTACATAAAACAAAATCGACTATCTTCGGTAGAATGCATCAAGTATCTAGTTTTCGTATCATAATTACAATCCAGAATGATATATATAGTACCCGGTAAGCGAAAGACAGTACGATAAGAGTTTTTTACTTTTGATTTTATCAACTTGGTGTGTGTGTGTGTATATATATATATATTTTGACAAACACATATATGTACACTTTTTATTGGTGACAGCCAAGTTGAATTGTTATTTAATGAGGGTTAGTGATGAACAGTGTAGTACGAATTGTTTCTTTGTTATTATTTATATTTTCTAATAGACTGAAGCTACTTTTAGTAGATTAGAAGCAGATTATAAAAATGTATATTTATATATGTATATGATTATACATACATATGTATAAATTTGATGGATTTGTGTGAGATCTATTTGAGTGAAGTAAACTTTCTATGTTGAATGCTTTGGGAATGATGAAACCCTAGTGAAGATTTGTGAAATTTGGTGATTTTAGGGGTTGTTTTGTTATTATTTCAGTTTTCTAATTCAGTAGAAAAGATTAATGGATCTTCATCATCAGCAGCAGCAGCAGCATGAGGTGAACTCGGGTTTGACTCGGTACCGATCCGCACCGAGTTCATATTTTGCAGATTTGATGAATTTTACTGGATATGGAGGAGTAGGAGAGGATTGTGATCAACTTCTCAAGGCTTCAAGTCCAGATTCCGATATATTTTTTTCAAGATTTATGTCGAGTTGTGGTGCTGAAGAATCAAAATCCTCAAATTTTGGTGAAATTGGGCAAAATTTATTGGCAACTGAGCCAGTTCAATCCCAATTTATGCCCCCTATGAAGCACGAACCAGATGTAATTAATCCTCAGCAGCAGCCAATGGTGTATACAACTCAATCTCAATTGGATCATAAACCAGTTGTGCCTAAATTGGGTGTGGATAACTCGTATAATGTTGCCAGTTCGATGAAGATGGAAGGTGGAAGTAATTCGAATCTCATTCGTCATAGCAGTTCGCCTGCCGGATTATTTGCCCAAATCAATGTTGATACTGGTATTTAATTTTATTTTGCTCTTGTTTTTTTTTCTTAATTATATTACTTAATTGTTTATATTGCTGAATTTAGTAGAATTCAATGTTTGATGTTATACCTAGAACTTTAGACTTGAAGTATGTTTGCTTTGCAGAACTATTGAGATCAACATTTAAGCCTTGTCTGCTTAGTGCGGAACTGCGTAAAGTAGGCTCAACTTCTTTGGTTTATAAAGATCTTGTAGTAGCCGAAGGAATTATTATCGCTTAAAAGTATTTATTTTACACTTTTTTGATTTTTTTTGAGTCTGTAGTTTTTTCGGATGTCTGTATGACAGGGAATAGGGTTGCTCATGCATTATTGAGCTTGCTCCGATTTTTGAATTATCGTTTCCTATTTTTTGGTTGGAAGACGCACATCCTAGTGTTCTTCCTTTGGTTGTTTCGGACAATTTGATGCAATAATTACGGTCTTACTTGTCTAAATATAGATTGAAATGGTTATACTTTTAGAAAATTAAGATTTTCAATATAAACATGAGTAGATTATGGATTTGATTTTCAGTCAATGCTAAAATAGTTTAACTATGTTGTTAAATATGTTCTCGGATCATAGATTATGGAAGAAGAGGCAAGTAGTCCACTTTTTTTACATTCAAGATTAGAATTTTGAAAGGGAACTAAATGTTTTAGCGATTGGCAGCAGGCTATGGTGTTATGAGAGGCATGGGGAATTTTGGCACTGGTAGTGTTGCTAATAAAGAAGCATCATTTTCCTCCGCTAGTAGATTGAAAAATCAAATGGATTTCCCACCAGGGCCACCTTCTTCCTCGGGGATAATGCCTCGTGCCTCTGAAATTGTGGGTAGCCCTGAAAGTGGAAGTTTTGGCGAAAGCCATAGAAATGATGGAAGTTATACGACAGGTTGTTTCCCAAGTACTTCTTGGGATGATTCAGCGCTCTTACCAGACAATTTCCTGAAAGGACTTGCAGAAAATGATGTCAATGCATTTTCTAATTTGAATTCATTAGAAAATCAGGTGTGATTTTCCTCCCTAATTATTGTTATCTGATCTGTATTTGCAAATTTAATCTGATTATGATTTTTCATGTTGATTAGAGTGGTGCAGGTGGAACTCGGACTCCCACAGTATTGGCTCATCACTTGAGTTTGCCAACAAGTTCTGCGGAGTTGTCTAATATGGAAAAGCTATTACAATTTCAGGACTCTGTACCTTTAAGGATCAGAGCCAAGAGGGGTTGTGCAACTCATCCACGAAGCATCGCGGAAAGGGTAATTTTGATATCGAATATATCATTCCTCAAGTCAATTTGAGCATAATTCACACTGTTCTTCATTCAACATATGCAAGGTTCTGGATTTTTACAACTAATTATGGTAACATATGTGAATTATATTCAGGTTAGAAGAACCCGAATTAGTGAAAGAATGAGGAAGCTACAAGAGCTTGTCCCAAATATGGACAAGGTAGGATCACTTGCATCTTTTATGCTACGTTTGGATTGCAATAATTAAGGTGAGAATGGAATGATGCACTCATATAGAATGAGAAAAGAGTATTTGGTTGTTCCATTGAAATGGAATGAGCCATTCTCACTCTTGTCAAATTTGTGAATTTTATTTTTTTGAGAAGGGTATAGGGTGACTCATTCTGGTCAGGAATAGAATGAATCATACTACTCTCCATTCCATTCTCTTCTATATTCCACTCATTCACTAATATTATTCCTTCAATTCAAACGAAACATAAGTAAATACAAGAAATAGCTTTTGCATACTAAGGCATTTGCTTCTGTTACTACCATTGCAGCAAACAAATACAGCAGACATGTTGGATTTGGCTGTAGATTACATTAAAGACCTTCAGAAACAAGTCAAGGTATATCCTGAATGATTTGAGCTCAAACCTAAGAAACCCTTCAAATAAACCCTTAATTCTAAATTTTTTTTTTTCCTTGAACTTTTCAGACCCTTTCGGATAATCGTGCAAAGTGTACGTGCTCGAATAATCAGCAGACACAACCCGACGAGGCTTAAATATGACTTGCTTTCGTACAGATCAAATAAAGAGAGAGCCAAAATGGATCCGTGTTGATACTGAGATAAGAATGGAGTATTTTCATATATTCATGTCGGGGGGGGGGGGGGGGGTTGTTAGATACCCCATTGATGTTGTAAATGGAACCTTATTGTAATTTAGCTGGTTTTATCTATCAATAGAAAATATATTTAGCTTGTCTTATAATTGATCAGACCAAAAAACTTGCATACAATTCTTGTTGAAACAGAGAGATAAAGTCTTGTAATGGTGTTAGGAGTACAGCTCTACGGTATACTACTTGATTCTGCATAAAAAAGAAATGTCACCATTGACATCCTATGATGTTAGAACAAACTACAGAAAACACAGAAATCAACTAAGAAAATTAAAGATAATAACACAAGATTGATGTGGAAAATCCAAATCGTGAAAAACCACGGTCAAGAGACGAAAGATATAACTATATCACAGTGTGAAAAATACAATTCGTGAATCTTCCTCCGAAGGCAGTTAAAATTAAGAAAGAAAGAACACTGCAATTCTAGCTACAATAATATGAACATAGCCCAACTAAAAATAACACGACACGTTCATATGACGCAACTTTGCGCTCGCACCCCCTTAGAGATCGGTCTCGAGTCATCCACGACTACTACTAAACATAATATATCTTTCTTTCCCTTGGAATTGCTACAAAATATAATTCAAAGTCGAACAAGAATTCGAGGCACATGTAACATATTAACTCACATGGGAAACACGTGGGGAGTCATTTTTAATTGAATATCCAAAACACAGCTCTCTTTCAAATCAAAGGAACCACCTCTTTGAATCTAATGAGTTTCCGTGGAAAATGAGTGTGATCTATCTCCTTCCTTTTTCTTTAAGTTGATACTTTATCACATAGTGTTTTGTTGTTCTTTCATGTTGTGCCATTTTCTAACTCCTGTCACTGTCCCAACTAAAGTTGGGACTTTTACGTTGTTTACAAACGTGGAAGTTGTTCCTAATGTAATTGTCTCAACTAGATTCTCCTAAAGTCCCTTTATAATAATAATAATAATAAAAAATAAATGCTGCACATGTTAGTATATTATACATTTAACAATTCATTGAATATGATCATCTCAAGCACTGTTATTGAATTGGTCAACTTTTTCGCTGAGCTTAATCTGTCAATTGCTTTCTTTAGTAGAAGTTATTATTTGGGTAATTGAGTTTATATTCTCCTAAAGTATTATCTTAATGTTCAAAGTTTCAATTTTAGAGTTTTATGACAATTTATTTGATTTACTGGTACCAACTGCGGCTGTAATTTTCTTTCTTTTGTTTTGCATAAAACGAATTCTGATTCCTGACAGTTCAAATGAGTAGTCTATATAAACAAGTGTTGGGATATTTTACATTAATCTTACATCAGATAAATTTAAGAGTGTAGATAAGTTAATAAGTATGATAGAACCTCAACTTAATAGGTTAACCTTTTAAGTAAGAAGGTCATCCAACATACTTATTAGGCTAGTTTACACATGTATGTGCTGCATTGGTATGATGAATTGATATGTGATGGATTATATATGGATCGTACAATTTCACTACAACAAGTTGCATTTAACAAGTTTTGCAACTGTTTGAAATCCGAATATGCAAAAAAAAAAATAAAAAAAAAATTACTTTTTGATGTTCTTTATCAACTGTGAAAAAGTAAGCTGTATTCTTGAAAGCATATTGAAGTTCACTTGCAGTCACAAACTTTAGAAGGTAGAGGAAAAAGGTAATTTTGGATAATAAAAAAATCCAGCATTTCATTCCATGCATGTTTAGTTTGAGACTTTTGGAGTCTAAATGCAAATCATTCCTTTTTTTTTTTGGGTACATGAACGCATATTATTTTAAATTTATCTTTATTAACTCATAAACGCATCTTTTAATATAATACGATGAGTTTGAAGCTTAAAACTCGCTAAAAAATAATTTTTCTCAACACTCGAAACTCACCGAAACAAACGAGCAGTAGAAGTAAAATTGTGGGAGCATTAGTCAGTATCTTAGTTAGTTGGTCCAAATCTACAATAGTGAGCAAAATTCACTGGAGAATTAGTTTTGTGTTGATTAGTAGCCTACTGTTTTTTAAATGGAAGGTGAGCATTCATTCCTATCAATTGTTTTGTAGATGCATGAGAACATAGAATGGGGGTCTCCTCTTCTAGTGATCTATAACTTTAATGGCCTCATAAGTCATATATAGACACATAAAAAAAGGAACCAACACTTGCTATTCTCATGCGGCTACTTTCTCATCCCACAATAATTATCTCCATATTAATGGTAAATGGGTTCCCACAATGTCTTGCATTGCTCCTTTTGTTTCAAATTAATTGTTTAGTTTGGACTTTTTTAAATCAAATTGACTATTTTTAGAATTAATAATTAAGCATATATAAATATATTTCTAAAATTATAAAAAATTGAGGTTAGTAATAAATTGTATATACTTTCTTTTGATTATAATCTCTTCATCTATATTTTAGCAGAAATAATAAAAAGATTAGTTTTAAAAATGATCAATTTAACTTTAAAAAGTCAAAACTGAGCAATTAATTTGGGACGGAGGGAGTATTTATTTAGGCGTTGTTTGATAGTTTCTTTTTATTTATTTATTTATTTATTTATTTTAGGTATAGAGACTTGGTTATTTGATAATAATTTGTGCAATCTCTTTTTGCCTCTTAAAAAACAAAGATTGAAGCAACTATTTTTAAAAATAACATGCTTTACTTAATTTATTCTTTTATCTTCGCTACCCTAATTTTATTTTTAAATTTTTTTACTTTACTTCTCTCATCACCCACCACCACCACCAATGTAACCATATCTTATAAAAATTCCACCAATGTAACCATATCTTATAAAAATTATGTAAAATTATTATTATTATTATTATTATTATTATTATTATTATTATTATTATTATTATTATTATTATTATTATTATTATTATTATTGAAATTGGTATAACCAAGCCATATAATGCAAATAATAAAATTGGTGGCGAAGCTAGACTAGTAGTATAAAGGAGAAATAAATATTAAGGAATCAGTTTGAATCTTGTTTAGTGTTTAGAGACTTGCTGATAAGTGATAAAGCATTATAAAATGCGTTTGATATAAATAAATTGGACGCCAAAATTTTCGTAAAAAATACCTAAATAAAATAAATACGGAGACAAGATCTCATAACTTAATTATTACTATCTCTGTCCCAAATTAAATGTCCAATTTAAACTTTTCTGATCAGATTGACTATTTTTAAAACTATTTTTTGTATCATTTTTGACAAAATATTGGTGAAGAAATTTTAACCAAAATAAAGTATATAATATTTTGTACAAAACCCAATTTTTATAATTTTAAAAATATATTTAAATATGCTTAATTATAAATTCTAAAAATAGTTAATTTAACTTTAAAATTTTAAAATTGGGTATTATTATTATTATTGAGAAATACAACTTGAAATAGCTAAATATTATTACCAAGAGAACTATCTTCTATTTTCTCCTTCTCTTCTATATGTTACTACTAGTAGTAGAATATTGTATGTCCCATTTGACTACTAGCTAGCCACTTCTATTGACATTCTCTCTCATGTCTTAACTTTTAACCAACTAAACTAATTAAAAGCCATTCCATCCTTTATTTTGCCCAACCAAAAGCTACATGTTACTCTCGATTCCAAATTTTAAAGGACCGTGGTCCCTGCCTTCTCCATCTCCCACTATCCCACCCAAAAGGATACGTTTTTAGGCTGAAAATTAAGTCACTAGAAAACATTAAAGGATATATAACTGCTTATATATCCAATGCTATGGCGAATAACTTAACAGTTGTACTCCATCTGTTTTAAATAATGAATTCAATCTATAAAATCTGTGTATAAATGCTATGGCGGATGGGTATAGCAAAATTATTGGAGAGAGCGATTATAACTTAACAGTGATCTATAAAATTTGTGTGTATATTAAAATATATTATTGTTCAATGTATGTATATTATTTATAAGTTTAGTAGGGTTGTACGATAATAAAATTTTAATAACAAACACAAAAATATTGCGTCATTTTATTAAAATATATTATTGTCCAATGTATGTATATTCTTTGTAAGTTTAGTAGGGTTGTATGATAATAAAATTTTGATGACAAATATAAAAATATTGCGTCATTTTATTCTACGAATATTAAAAATTGTACTCCTTTTGTGATCGAGAAATTTTGGTGCGACCTATCGTTTTCCCAAACTAAATTATATTACAAATAAAAGAGGATGTTCCCACCTCAATAAGTCTCTAGATTGGATTTTTTTTTTTTGTTTTTTTATTTTTTTATTTTGGAGAACTTTATAAGCTGGGTCCGTGATCAAGACCTCTAAATAAATTTGGACCATCAGTGTAAGTGTAGTCATCCCCATCTCATGTGCAGTTGTAGCACATTTTTGCCTGGAGGTGGAATTCACTTTATATATAATAAATATTCCCAGCTGTTTCAATCAATTTAACTGTGACAACTTCCTCCTTGTTCCTTCCCCGGAATTGGAACCAGGGGCGAATGCATGTAAAGGGCAGTATAGACAGTTGTCTATGTTGATTTTTTTTCTATGTTGATTTTTTTTATAATAAACTCAAAGAGACAAATTAATGAAAAAATTAAACTCGATGTATTAAAAAAAACAAGTCCACGCTAATTTAATTCTACAAAGTACAAAGTAAAGCAGTAACAGATGTATTAAAAGAAAACAAGTTCATACGTTGATTATGTTTTCAATAAAATTTAGTTTAATGTGTCTTAATATCTTTTATCTCCTTTTGTATTTATTTTGGGTGGCGGAATGATTGTTTTTTATGTATAGTGAACTGAGAATGAAATAATTTAGGGTTAATTTGGATAATTGGATGTATGCTTTCGGGTTTCTTATGCGTTTGTTATTTGATTTTGTTTGAATATAGAAAGAAAATTTGGTTTGAGGCTTTGTACATACAATTGAAATTGTAAGTGTTTGGGGAATCATTCAATTTGAACTATGAAAGTAATCGAAGTAAGTTTTTAAATTCTATCTAAATGTTTATTTATCGTCGGAAAACACGAAATTATCTAAAAAAATTGGCTCGGGGCCACCGAACCCCCGCCAAATCCACTCTAAGACCAAAATCCGTCCCTACTGGGTTTGATTTCTGGATTCACCCCTGATTGGAACAGTGGTCGCACTGTTAATCACCTCTGTCCTGAACAGTGTTCTTAAGTCATTTTTTGAGACGAATGGGATAATATTTTTAGATAATTTGTAATAATCATAATTTTATTGACAAATATTTTAAATTGAATTTTAAAAGGTTAATATGATCTTATACTTTGAGACAAAAAAATTATGTATTTTTATTTCATGTATACCTTCAAAAAAAATTATTATTAGTTTATTGTGGTATAATTACATTAAAATTATAATAATAAACTAAAAAATATTGCGTCACTTTGTCTACTATCAATAAAAAAGAATTCACTTCAATTATGAAACAACAACATTTAAATATTAAAATTCTTTTTATGAAATAGATGTCTAGTATCAATAAAAAAGAATTCACTTCAATTATGAAACAACAACATTTAAATATTATTCTTTTTGTGAAATAGATGAAGTACATGAAAATGCTCAATGTTCTTTACTCATTTGGAGGAAGATGGGAGTTGAGAGGGGTCTTTTAAGATGAATGTTTCTTATTTTATTTTATTTATTTATTTATTTTTATTTTTTTGCATTTGAGTTTAAAATAAAATAACTTCTAATTGTTTCAGGCATATCAAGATTTGTCTACCGTCTACCACAAACTTAAACATATTGTATCTTAAAATTTCAGCCCTGGATTAGTATTGTTTTGTACATCAGTACATGTATTAGGATTAGTGTGGAATAGTTGTCATTAAATGTGAAAATTCCAGCCATGTTCATTAAAGAAACATATATATTGACGGTTATATATCTTATGTACAATGCCATCCATCTCCTGATCCATACCTTTTGGATTAGGAAATATTTCAGTAATATAATTTATTTTGACTTTTGTAAAAAAATAATAATAATATCACGTCATCAAGTATCAAGCACTCATAAAATGAATAAAAGATAAATATCTCGTAAGTTTTTCTGATTATGATTACTTAAATAGTGACCAATATTTCACGTTTTTTCAAGGGTGTGACATTTGATGACTGAATGTCACTGCTGCATTTAGTTTAATAAATAAATAAATAAAACATGAAAACATTATCAAATAAGATTCTCATTGAAGGGAGGGTTTGTCCGACTGATTACATCTCGAAATAAGCTAACCATGGTTTTACGTTTGGATCAAAGAAGTAAAATGGAGACATGATAGAATGAACAATAATGTACTTGATGATCATTTTGGTAAATAAATCATTTTGAATGTATGAAAATTTATTTCATTCTCTTGATTTTCATTCTATATGATAGATTGTGGATTGTTAGATTTAAGATCTAATCTAAAACATAATCACACACAAATCATACGAAAAATAGAAAATAAATAACACACGATAAACACAAGTTCACTAAATTATGACTAGTACTTCTGTATGTTTGATGTATTCATTAATATATCTCGCATACTCTATTATGATCTACACACTATACATTAATTTATATAGCAACTAAAAATCTTTAACTGCTATAACATAAATTCAAACACTACAAAAAATTGCTAACAACGACGGACTTTTAGCGACAAATTCGGCCGCTAATGAGAAACCAATGACGAATTTATGTCGCTAAATGTCTTATTATGCACATTCTTCTTCTTGTACATGGACTCTAATGTAATCCAAAGAGTATTGACATCTGTTTCCAGTGAAACATGGTGGATCGTCTTCATGTTCATCTTTTTTCAATCTGCCACAGTTTTATCCGCTGGCTTAATTCCCTTAAGCTCTAATGGTTCATATAAATCCTTACAGTAATGATTTCTTCCATTTTAGGCTTCCATGTCGAAAAATTAGATAAAGTCAATTTAATCATGACGCCGTTTGATTCCTCCATTTAATTTATCAAAAACAACTGCACAAATAACCTTGCTCTTGATACCACTTTGTTGGGAAAACTCCTCTGACTAGAATAGTCTTTGATAAATTAAATAACAAACCACATGCAATTCCACCAAATAAATAACAATAAAAAATAATAATAGTACGGAAAAATTAATCAAATACAAGACACCAAATCTTACGTGAAAAACTCTCTAAAACTAAGAGATAAAAATCGCGGATAAAACTCTGAATAATTTCACTATAATCAATTATGAGTACAAATACTCCTTCCAAGTTTTATAACTAAAAGCTTGAAATATCACAAAATTGAGAGAACACAATGATACCTTAATTTAAGTGAAAACTTAAATTACTTCGTCATCTGAAATCCTCCGAATTAATTAAAGTCTTCAAACAATTAATTGATCCAAATAGCTGGCAAAACCTGTGAATTAATTAAAGTCTTCACAAGAAACTCTCAATTTTCTTTTCTGTTCTCTGCACAAACCTCTGTGTTATGCTTTACCGGAAAAACACCAATGATTATTATAGTTTTTAATTACAACAGGCTTCTCAAGTCAAACGTCATATATATATATATATATATATATAGAGTCCGGATCCAGTCCGGGATCCCGGACTTTGTAAAAATACGGACCTTTTTTTTTTTTTTTTTTTGCTTTTTTTTTTTTGAAACAACTAAAAAAAAAATAATAATAATTATGGAACTGAAATTTTTACGTAATACAATGTTTTGGGCGTGATTTGGATACATATAACAAAACATGTATGTACAGTCTGCGCAGACTGTACATACATGTTTTGTTATATGTATCCAAATCACGCCCAAAACATTGTATTACGTAAAAATTTCAGTTCCATAATTATTATTATTTTTTTTTAGTTGTTTCAAAAAAAAAAAAGCAAAAAAAAAAAAAAAAAAAAGGTCCCTAATTTAGCTCCGTCCGGGATCCCGGACTGGATCCTTGGGCTATATATATATATATATATATATATATATATATATACACACACACACACGGTAAGCTTCTAAAGCGAACCTGAACCGTCGTCTTTGGTGTCTATGACGACGATTCGACCCGTCGCCAAAGACTACATGGCTACGGCACATACACGGAGCGGTTCTCCAACATACCTGTTAAGTAACATTACATCCTTATATGACATACCTATTTAAACGGCTATTTCACAAAACGTGGAGCTCTTTCTCTGAAATAAAACAAAGCAAGCAGCTTCTCTCCAATACGAATCATAAATCATAATACATCTTCAAATCGAAACTGTCGTTTATCGATTCCGGACTCCATTCTTGGACAAATCTAGCCGTATTCTAATCGTTTCTCTCTCCAACATCCGGACTCCATTCTTTTTATGTGGTAACTTCGGAACATCGATTCTGGTCCAAAACGACAATTTCAACCAAGACGAAAAAAGGAGTTGTTTCCTTCAAATCAGAAAATCGATCCAAACGATTCAGGATCTACCTCAATTCTTGGATTTAGAGCATTATTCTGGACTCCATTCTTGGATTCAAAGTATTATTCTGGTATAGACCATTACAAGATTGGGTTAGATTGAAATTGTTTTTTTTTGTTGCTGGATTTAATTTTTTGAGCTTTATATTATTCAGCTCAAAACGAGTTTGAAGCCCCATTCTTGGATATTATTAAGCTTTATATTCTAGACTCCATTCTTGGATTCGGAGCATTCTGGATATTTTTGAGAATTTTTTTTTTCAGAATATTAAATAGCAGTTATGTTATTGAGCTTGAATGAAATATCATCATTTGCTTATAAACATAATTGTTATGTTCAAATTGAATCCAGCAATCTTGTATTTTTTTGTTTAATAACTCTGTTTCTAGTGACTATCATGTGTGAAACCTGTGAATATATATATATATATATATATATATATATATGTATGTTATGAATGTGTGAATATTGTTTTGTTTTTTTAATCTATTTATTTACTTTACTGCACTGGGACAACATAGAATTGGTTTTATGATTCTAAAAATTGGAGCATTTTTTTAAATTGGTTGTTAACATACATTTTTTTTCAGGTTTATTAAAAATGGATGACATGGACAATGAAATAGGGAGTTGTGGAGATAATGCAGATATGGATTTACAGAACACATATAATTTGGAGATAGAAATGGAGGGGGATGATTTGACTGGAGAGGGGTTGAATGTGAACAATGATAGAACTTGTGTCTACTATCCTCAAGTAGTCGATGAGTATACACCTAAGCTAGGTCAAGAATTTCAAACATTAGATGATGTTCACAATTTTTTGAATACATACGCAATGCATGCTGGTTTTAGTGTGCGAAAGTGGAATGAGAAAAAAAGGTTAGAAGTAATGAGATTTGTAGGAAGGAGTATGTGTGTTATAAGCAAGGAAAGAGTAAAGTACTAGCCGATATGGATGTAAAAAGAAAACGTGGATCTATAAAAGAAGGTTGTTCTGCAAGAATTGTAGTGGTCAAAAGAAATGAGTTGTACGTAGTTAGTAAATTTGAGGAGGGCCACTGTCACCCATTGTCAACCCCACACAAGAGGCATCTTTTACGATCGTAGCGTAATGTGTCAACTATCTAAAAATCTTTGAGTCAATAACTTAATTGGCATGTTGAATATACCATAATGCCAACAATACAATTTTCTTGCAGTACAGGCAGGAGGGTTTGAAAATATTGGTTGTACGCAACGAGATTTGTATAACTTTGAAACAGACAAGCGTAATGACTTAAAGGGACATGATGGCGATATGTTGAATGTGTATTTGAAGTTAGAACAACAAAAGAATCCTTCATTCATTTTCACAATTGACATAGACGATGAAAACATGATTACTCGTTGTTTTTGGGCAGATGCATCTTCCAGAAGGGTTTATAGATTTTATGGTGATGTTGTCATTTTTGATACCACATACAATACTAATTGTTACGGAATGATATTTGCACCACTATTGAGGGATAATAACCATGGTCAAACTACTGTATTTGCTTGTGCTTTCTTAAGTGATGAGACCATAGATAATTTTGTTTGGCTTTTCAATTGTTTTTTAGAAGCAATGCCAGGTGACGCACCTGAGATGATTATCACCGATCAAGATCCAGCTATGACAAATGTCATTTCACAGATTCTTCTTAATACCTTACATAGGTATTGTAGTTGGCACAATTTAACTAAATTTTCAGAGAAGATTGACTCGGTGAAATTCAGTGCCTATTATAAAGAATTTTCAGATTGCATTTGGAATTCTGAGACCGTGGAAGAGTTCGACTCCACTTGGGCGGAGGTTGTGCAGAAAAATAGGTTGAATGGTAATAAATGGCTACAATCAATATATGACATCCGTTCTAGATGGGTACCCATACATGTGAATCATGTTTTCTCAGCCGGCATATCAAGTAGCCAACGAGTAGAGAGTTCTCATTCATTTTTTAAAAGATTTGTTTCTAAAAGAAATTCTTTAGTGGATTTTATGATTCAATTTGGTCGGGGACTTCAACATCAAAGATATGTAGAGTTGGTTTCAGATAACAAAGATTTGACTAAGAGACCGAAAATGAAAATTCCACATGACTTCTTATTTCAAATGGTTGACATTTATACACACTCTATATATTATAAATTTGAAGATGAATTGTTTGAGAGCTTGAATTATAGGTTTGAACTTATGAGGGAAGATGTTAACTACTGTGTGTATAAGATTTACCGAAGGAATGTCAACAAGTTTAAAGTAAGAGAAATTCAGTATGACAAATCTTTGGATTACGCAGCATGCACTTGCAAAAAGTTTGAGAGTTCGGGAATCCTATGTCGGCATGTGATAGCTTACTTGAATAAGTATCATGATCTTGATAAATTGCCAACAAAATACATTTTGAAGAGGTGGACACAGACGAAAAAACCAAGTGGTGTAATTGATGACAATGGCGTGGTGATACAAGATGACAAACAATACTTACTCTTGCGGAGTCAATTGATTCAACTTTGTTTAAATTTAGTTGATACGACTCTTACAAATGAAGAAACCACAAATGTGTTAAAAGAATCCTTAGTTCATGTGGATGAGAAGATCAAACAAATTATTAGAAAGAATGGTTTCGAAAGAAACAATGAAATGGATTGTGGTAGAACGAGTGTGTCTAAGTCGGTTAACATGACATCGACTTATGAACATAGTTACATTGACCCTAAACAAGTGCGAGCAAAAGGGTGTGACAAAAGGCTAAAGGGTGGCAAAGAAAGGGCTTTGGAAAAAATAAAAAATTCCAACGGTAGACGTTGTCATGGATTGAGAAAGTTGGTGTGACACACGATAAAAGAAATTGCTCGATACTTAATCGGTAAACAAATTTACTTATTTGTTATTTATTTAAATTTGACTTTGCTATTTATTTAAAATTGACTTTTCTATTTCTATAAATGTAGGAATCCATGTTCAAATGATGATGCTACTCAGGATTCAAGTTTAGATGATGATAATGATTCACCCACAGGTGCAACACTAAACTGCTATAATAACACTTGCATATTTAGATCTTCGTATTAATTTGGCCTCTTTATTTTTTTTATTTTTACAGAATTAGCTTTAGAATTACAGTAATCATGGGAGTGACATGGGATGTTCTGTTGTTTACTGTGCTACAAATGCTAGTTGTTACTTTGGGTGTGGGTTTCTGGTTTTTACTAGTACAAATGTTATGTTATTTAGTGTGCTAGGGGGTGTTTTTTTTTTCCTGTAATGGTGTTGTTTAGTGCTCTGTACTTGGTTTCTTTTGTTCACTTTTGTTCATGTAATATAAGTACCTCTTTCTTTCAAAAGAGATGAAGCTTGGTATGCCATTGTCTTTAAATTCTCAAGTAGTGCCATTGTCTTTAAATTCTCAAGTGGTGCTGGTTTTGTACGTGCTACTAAAAAGGACAAATATGTAAATTTTCAATGCTTTTTGGAGTTCAAAGCAAACTCACTGTTTTTGTTTCCTGGCAGCTCCTTTCCTTTTTCCATGTGCATTTGTTTCCAAATATAAGTTTGTTCTGAGGTTTGGAAAAACATATCAATTTTCTTGTTCTTTGGACATTTCCATTTAAGCTTGTTAGGTGTTGATCATTACTCATATTGTCAAGTTAGTAAGTGTTGTAAATGACCTGGCTTATCATATGTGCACACTGAATAATAAAACTATGAAGTTTACAATATTAAAACCATCTTCATTACATTCAACAATTTCATTACAACTTCATTGAAACTTCATTACAAACAACACAAGCCACAACATGACTGCAGAAACAAGCACCCAGTATACCACTAATTTCTTCACTCTTTCATTGCTAAATTTCATTTCTTCAATTTTTGCCACCAACTTCTAATTTTTCTTTTTTATAGTAGTTTTATCATTTTTGACATTGACAATAACAATACTCAACTCATTAACTCTTTTTTTAAAACTTCTACTTCAAACTTCAATTCGTTGCTTTCGCGATAATATTGAGCAATTTTTGAGCGCGGTGACATTGCTGGATCAATCCATTCAAACAAGTCACATGGTACTGCTTTATAATTTGGGCAACCAACAAACCGTCTGCCGGGATTTATTTTGGTCTATGAAACCTTCACAGGTGAAGATTGTCCACATTTGCAGCTGGGGGATGAGCTCCTTGATGAATTTGTGCTCATGACTTGGCCTGAAAAGAAATTATGATTAATACCTTACTTCATTAAATCTAATACCAAACTAGCACACCTCTAGAAAACTAAGACCAAACCAGTACACCTGTAAAAATTGCAGAGAGGCAATATGGATAAAAAGTCACAATACTCTGAATATGTTTTTGTAAGAGAGATGATTTATTCAATGCAAATTAATTGCCTTATATAGGCATACATAGAACATGAAAAAGAGGTAACTCCAGCCACATAGGTATATCCCATAAATACCATCTGTTTAAAACACATTAAGTTCAAACCTTAGCAAGAAGAAAATTGTGATTTGAAGATAAAAGAAAAGAATCGATATGGGTTTACCTCTCAGATCTGTGATTTGAAGGAGAGAGAAGGTGAGACGGATCTGTTCATTGAAGGAGAGAGAAGGCGATTTCGGTAATGAATTCCGATCTGTGATTTTTTTCGGAGTTTACCTCTCAGATTTGTGATTTGAAGGAGAGAGCAGCGTTTTTTTTTCTTCTGATTGCCTCGTTTTTTTTTTTTTTGGGTCTTTATATAGGTATGTTAGATAAGAATGTATGTTGGTTAGAGGGGTATGTTATTGAACGACACTATATATATATATATATATATATATATATATATATATATATATATATATATATATATATATATAACCAATGACATAACTCAATTCCAAGTTGCTTTCTGAATTAAACCCCGAGTATGTCGGTTACTACTAAGTTATTCTTTATTCGTTTCGACTGAACCAATACGCCATATTAAAAAGCAATCTTAGGGGCTGTTTGTTTAGAACTTAATGGGTCTGAATGGCTGAATCGGTAAGTGGCTGAATCATTAAGTGCGTTTGTTTTGGAAAAAAATCGTCTGAATGGCTGAATCGGTCAGATGCTTTGGCTGAATGGTTAAGTCAGAATTTTTGGTCTGAATGGCTGAATGGTTGGCTGAATGAAGTAAAAAAAATAAAAAAAAAAAAAAAATAAAAAAAATAAAAAAAAATATTAACTATTATATTATGTAATATTAAATAAATTTACAACAACTTTGAATTTTTTCAGAGGGGTAAAATATTAAAAATATGTCATTCAGATCTTTAAGATATGTCAATTATCAAACAGCTTTTTTCATTCAGATTCAGCTCATTCAGATTCAGATTCAGATTCAGCTCATTCAGATTCAGATTCAGATTCATTCAATTTTTATCAAACACCCCCTTAGTGACTTTTGGAAATAATCCACTACCACAAGTCCACATGATTAAAATCATATATTTATTCTTGGTGCTCAATTAATGGATTTTGATCCCATGTAGCACACTCAATTAATTAAATATACTAATTAAAATTGACACATTTTATGGTTTTGAACCTGACAAACTCAATAAATTTACGATTAATAATACTTTTATAATTATTTTAACAGCACTTTATATTCTTATTCTTCTGATAATATAATTTAGAATTTGATATGTTTACAATAGAAAATGATATTTTTACATAAAAAATATCTTTATAGATCCTATAGCGATGGTTTGCTCAACAATATCAGTCACCCTTCAAATTAAATGGCAAATTGTGAACTTTATTTTTTTTAAATGTCGAACCGAAAAAATTGGTCGCTATTACTTTTTTGGGATCTGAAAAGACCCAACCTATTAAAAGCCCATATCGGAATATCCAATCTTTTCTATAAATAGAATTTCCCAACTTCCACAATAAAAATCATCCACTACAAGTAATACCCAAAAGACGTACCCAAAAATGGCAACCACACATGCCACCCCTAAGTTGCACATTGAAGCAGCACAGACTGTGGTACCAACAACACCAACTGATCCAAGGGAATCCCGGAAAATATTGGTGGGAAATAATGGTACAAGTCCGGCAATTTTCCGGCGACTGTTCCATATGATTTTTTACTATAACAAGGCCTCCGTTGAGGATTCCGGCTGGCTATTGGCCGGGCGGATCAAGGAGTCACTAGGGCACGTGCTGGCGGAGCAGCCACTTTTTGCGGGGAGGGTAAGGAGGGTGGAGGGTGGTGATGATGGAGAGCTAGAGATTGTTCCGAATGATAGTGGTGTTAGATTATTCGAGACACGAATTCCGATGGGATTGGAGGAGTTTCTTGATTTGGAAAATAAGGAAGAAGTTGAAGCTCAACTGGTTTATTGGGAGGATATTGATGCACAAAATCCTCAGTTTTGTCCCCTATTTTATGTTCAGGTAAGTCTAACATATGTCACATATTCTCTTTTCCCTTATTATATATCGAGTATATGAAAATATAAACTAATTTAAAGCAAAATTGGTCATATATATGTTAGTTAGCAAGGTAAATAGTGTGTGTTGTGGCATACAGTGAGTAGTCAAGCACAACAATACCTACAAATATAGGATTATCTTTTCTTCAGCAAAAGACTATTAATTTTATTTTGAAAATAAATACCGAAATCCAAAAGATTTTGATTTGGGTTGTTAAAATATGTTCCATACAATACTAAAATTAAAAGAAATAGATTCACATCCTAATAAAAGAATAACTTCTTGAATCAAATTCGAAATCATAAAGAAAAATCTTGACCTTCACTGCTATAAATTTTCACTTCAGAACTGTATTTCACATATAACCAAGTAACGCAAATGGTCTTGAAAAATTCAAATCTGAAAATCTTCTTGAACTGCTACATGATGTTTTGTACAAACTTGAAAATGGGTGCAAACATAATTCAACCCATAAAATTTATTGTTGAGCAAAACTGTTTTTATTTCTTCTTTCACATAAAGCCAAAAAACTAGAGAAAAAAAACCCTCAAAATTCCGACTAATCTCTAATTTGCACAATAAACTTTAACCGTAAGATCAATTTGTACCACAAATTTTATTTTGAATTATATGTATCCTCCACACCCTCTACATCAAAATAATTTGAATCCTAAACTTTAGTGCGTAGGGTGCAAATTATATTGAAACTTAAAGTTCAGGGTGCATTTAATTCAAAATAAAATTTAGGTTGCAAATTGATTGTAAAGTTAAAGTTTTTGGTTCAATTTGGAATGTAGTCCAAAGTTCCTCTATACAAAACTCACTTCAAGCACCAAAAAATCATATAATGAACTGGTTATCCATCCCCACATATCATCACTAACAGCTCACAATAACAAACAAGGAAAAAGCCTCCTGAAAGCCTTTCCACTCACCTTGCACTCCCTTTCAAGAATCCCCCAAGAATACTTAAAAGACATAAGAAACAAAAGGCACTCAACCTACCAAAACCTGCAAAAAATAGTAAATCCAAATTAAATACATCCTCAAAAAAATATTCTCCCTCTACATCATGTTATTTGTATTACGTGAGTAATATTTAAGTCAACATATATAACACGATTCATTTAAAATTAAGGTACAAAATAATAAAACAATCTCCTTATATAATGATACTCCATTGTCCTCGAATAAAGTATACTATATTTTTTGTTGATCTTTTCCTTTTTGTTTTTCATTTTTGTATCGTAAATTTAACCTTTTAAAGTTTAATAGCGAACAAAAAATATATATTTAAGTGTCATATCAAAGCTTCAAATGTATTCATAAAAAAAATGAACAAAAAAGTATATACTTTTTGTAATACCGGAGAAAGTGATTGTTTGATAATTAACGTTAGGTGCTTTACATATAAGAATTGTGATATATATGCTAACTCTGACATACAGAAAAATAGACACAAATGACCTATTGTAATTTTGTGAGCACTATAATTTGTATGCTCGACTGCATATCGGCATAAACAGCATTTTCCTACATAGAATATTGTCTAAATTAACCACAAAGATTGTTTTACAACATTTTACAGGTGACAAACTTCAAATGTGGCAGCTACTCAATTGGTTTAAGTTGCAGCCTTCTTTTAGCAGATCCCTTAGTCATGACAAACTTCCTCAACAGATGGACCAATATCCACAATAATATTGTCACTCAATCCGAAAACCCCAAAATACCCATATTTTACCTCCCTAATCTCGGAAAAACCAGCTCTTCCCTTTCTTATCCTAATAACTCAATTTCTACCAAAAATAATGCTAAAAATTTTATCTTCAAGTTTTCATCACAAAATTCGAGTATGGAATTTCACAAGGCTGTTGCAATGTCATGCATTGAGGAAGTGGAGCGCAAACTCGGTAAAAAAATGGCTGCAAATATTTCTTTAGTAGTGAAAGAACATTCTGAAGATATTATTAAGGTAATGCATTGGTCGAAACAAGAAATTTTTACTGAGAATTTTTCCAGCTTTATGAATGGACTTACTAGTACAAGTTGGGATTATTTAGGGGTGGATGGATCAATAAGTTTTAATGTTGGGAATAAACCTGTCTGCGTTTCGTGTTGGATTAGTTCACTAGTCGATGAAGGGCTTGTGATTGTATTTCCATCTTCTCATGAGGGCAAATCTGGAATAAAAATTATTGTCGCGGTTACGGATGATGTGGCGCCCCCAAATTCGGGTACTTAAAACCCGTATTTGGTGCTACACGATACCATTCATGCAAACTGCTTATAATAAAAGATAATAATAGTTATTACATCAAAGGTAGCTATCCCAGGTACGACGACCTTTGATATCTTTATTACATGATAGATATTGTATTTATAAAACAAAAGTCTATCTATTACAACAACCATTTTTAACTACTCATGTAGCTTTCTCTTGCCTTTGTCCTTTCCGGACCCTTCTATGCGCTTTGGCTTAGCTGAAAACATTTATATTCAAAGCAAGAATGAGCATTCGATTGCTCAACAAGTAATAATAGTTGATCAACAACGTATACCAAGAAATAAATGTTTTCTCTGAGATATGCTTTGATAGCAGAATAAATATTGTAAAGTAAATGAACAATTTTTAAACAACAGTATGACTCGTTTATATTTTTGAAACGATATACTGACTTCTGATACTGAGTGGTCACAAGACCATGAACTTTTATTTTTCTTTTCTTGAAAAGGTTCTATCAGAAATCCATCTGTGAACCGTCTGGTCTTACGGACACGGTGGATGATCAGCCTGTTATGCCCTGTATTGATCAATACTATCTAATAGAACAGTATTTGTGTTCATCGTCACCGTCCCCAGGAGGCAACATAAAATTTTCCAAGTTAGGGATGTTCTACTCAATCTGAAGTTCAACCTAAAAACAAAAGGGATGAACAGCTTTATCAATTCTGAAAATATTTCAAGACTTAATGCGAAAGAATTGAAATAGTCAAATCTTGTGTCTAGCCGGAACAAATGGCTTAAACCTTCATTAAACTGTAAATGTATACCGAATTTCATCGTACCTTCATCATTTTTCGAAGCTGATTGAAATAAAATTATATAACCTTATATTATTCATAAATAATTACGAAACATTTGCTCAAGGTAAGTGAACTTGTTTGAAAGTAAAGGAATTTGAGATACATGCCTTGTCCGTTGACTATTATAATAAGATTCAGCTAAATTTGCTTTTACAAATCGTACACAATTATAATTACATGAATAGATTAGCCACGTATCATAACATATAACATATATAGTTATATATTAAATATTCACACTGGTTACCTCATTAGCCATGCATTATCATTATCAATGATAACCATGTTATGCTATTTTTCTTTCTTATTCATATTATTGTTAGACCTTGAATTGATTGGTTGTATTGGAATGTATCGTTATTCTAGTTTATAACTCACTTGTAACGTAACATATAAGTATATCATAATTCTTCTAACTTAAGTGTACACGGTGAATTCCTAGCGTATTTTATGTTATAAGTGTTATTATAACTTGTGTGGATAACTTATAATTAATAGCTTCATTTTCATATACTAACGCGTTAAATACTATCGCGTTTCAATAGCTTGTTACAACAGCCCGCTAAAAGCAATTGCAACCTCTTGCTTAGCGTAACAATCTCAAGCTTAAATGCTTATCTTGTTAGTTTTATTTTATACTTTATTATTTCACTTATATTGAATTGTATTTATATTATAAATTTTATACGTTCATTCGTTTGGAATTAAGAAACTAACTTTATGGGGAATTAAGAAACTAACTTTATGGGCAATTAACGAATCAACCCATGAAGCTAATAAAGAGGGCTGAGTAGAGCAGCCATAGCTGCTGTTGGTTCCAAGTGCTGATACTGGGCAGCAACCTTATCCATTCTCTTGTCCCTTTATTTTTTTTTGTTTATTGATTAATAAATTTGTTTGTTTGTTTGTTTTTTTTAAAGTGAGTCTTAAAACAAACAAACCTAGCCAAGCTGCTGCAGCAGCAGTCAGCACAGCGTACGCGCTAATGCTACTGATGCAGTCAACTTGTTGATGCTGCTGGCGGTCAGCTTGTTGTTGCTGCTGCTGGTGAGGTGCACGCTACTGCTAGTTGGCTGTGTGTTGCTGCTGTGCGCATTGCGGTGCACACTGCTGCTGGTTCGCTGCGTGCGACCGCTGCTGCTGTGCACATTGCTGTGCACACAGCTGCTACATACGGCTGGTATATACAGCAGCCCCCTCGCAACAAGCTACTTTGCAAAATTTTTTAACTTTAACACGTAAGTCCGATCAAAGTAAATTTCGAATATATTATAGTCACCATAGTAGACTGTTTTTTAGAAACTTCTAACCATCCATTTCGGACATCTTTGGCAGCCTAAAACAAACCTCAAAAGTGCTTGATCGCAATTATTTTCAACACTTTGTTTTGTTTCAAATTAGCTTTCCTTCTTGTTTTAACTCGTTCCAACCCTTTAATTAACTCTATATAGCATAGCTATGCGAAATCATAATTTTAATTTCATTAAATTTTCAAGTTTTAGTAAACCAGTCCCTATTGGGACTTTTATCAAACATGATACGTGCATCTTTTTAGTAGGCAGATTTCTTAATCGTTTGTTTAAGTTCTCAACCCAAATCGTCATCCTTATTACTCCGCACAACAACAACTATGCTCCTTGTCTCTAATTCAATCATTACCAACAAATTTGCATCACAAATTCATATGTATAATAATTAATTACAACTAACTGTTATACTAACTTTTTTAATTTCCAAAGATGTCACGTTCGTTGATTCATACATATTCCATAAGTAATATCTCAATTACTGTTGCCAAATAATATAGCCATAACCAACAATCCAATCAAAACTAAATAATCAATTCAGTTCTACTACTGGTTTCATTATGAAACTAACTAATTAAAGTAACTTACCTTTGCTTATTTGATGAAAGGTTTTGATGTGAATTGATTCCTTGTTATCTCCCGAACTAAACCTCACTACTCAAACGAATTTTGTAGCTTCACTGTTTATTTTTTTTTCCTCATGTGAGCCGATCAAACGCACTGGACATTGATATGGAAGGAGCAGCAAAACAAGGCAGGAATAGAAATTAGGTAAAATTAATTAAGGAATAGAGGGTTTTGATTTTATAGAACTCAGGATCAACACTTGGCCTTCACGCATTTTGTTTGCTCCATACGCCAAAACCTTGCTCTCAACGAAATAGGTTTTCTGAGTTGCTGAACCTATGAGTCTAATTAGTAACCACCTCCTGCTTCCTTTTTCTTGATCAATACTCATTTTCTATAGCTCGTGTTTATATTAGTATAGTCACTGATTTCATGGTATACTCCCTTCATATGTACATATTATCCATATTTGTATAATATTTATCACACTAATAAACATAATATTTAGTGTGATAATTACCGCTCTGTTAAAATAATTTACCTTTATTAAATTATTTTAATCTTTCTTTTTTTTATTATTATTTTTTTTCTTTTTATATTATCTAATTTCCAATTAGAAAAAAGATAATATAATAAGTGCAATAAGTTTCTTATATTAAAACAATTTATAAACACTTTATCCCCATAAATTATTTTAATATCTTTTAAGGTACAACATAATGTTTGTATACCACATTATTTATTCATTTTCCATTTGTTTTTAAACAGTTTATTCATAATAGTAAATATGCGTTTTATTATATTTACTATTACCACAGATATTCACACCACATTACACATATACAAAATCAATAATATTAAAATAAAAATTTAAATTACTAAATTTCTATTTTAATATTAACTTGATAATTCAATCTATTATATTCTTCCCTCCTTATAAAGATTTCGTTCTCGGAATCGTAAAACAAAATTATTCAAATAAGTGAGGATAGTTCGTTTTCATTTTCTCTTCTAATTCCCACGTTGCTTCCTCAACGTTATGATTTCTCCATAAAACTTATACCGAAGAGATTATTTTATTTCTCAGAACTTGCTTCTTCTTATCAAGTATCTGAATAGGAGTCTCTTCATAAGTTAAGTCCTTCTGAAACTGTAGAGGTTCATATTCTATCACGTGTTTATAATCTGGCTTATATGGTCGTAAGACCGACACGTGAAACACATTATGAACGTGTTCTAACTCTGGAGGTAATGCTACTTCATAGGCTACCTCTCCAATTCTTTTCAAAACTTCAAATGGTCCTATAAAACGAGGACTCAACTTCCCTTTCTTTCCAAATCGTATCTTTCCTTTCCACGAGGATACTTTCAGAAATACGTGCGATCCGATGTCAAACTCCTTGTTCTGTCTATGCTGATCTGCGTATTTTTTCTGCCGGTCTTGAGCTGTGATAAGTCGCGTACGTATTAACTTTACAATTTTCGCAGTTTGCTGCACCAATTCTGGTCCTAGCAAACGACGCTCTCCTACCTCATCCCAACACAATGGTGTTCTGCACTTTCTTCCATACAACGCTTCGTAAGGCGACATGCTTATACTGGCGTGGTAACTGTTGTTATAAGCAAATTCTACCAGAGGTAAGTGATCGTCCCAACTTCGCTTGAAGTCCATAACACAAGCTCTTAGCATATCCTCTATAGTCTATATTGTCCTCTCACTCTGTCCGTCTGTTTGAGGATAGTATGTCGTACTCAATCTCAACTGCGTTCCCATGTGTTCTTATAAGCTTTTCTAAAAATTTGATGTGAACCTTGGATCTCTATCTGACACAATTGAAATTGGCACTCCATGTCAGGAAACAATTTCCTTGATATAGAGTTTAACTAACTGATCCAGGTTATATTTGATCTTGATTGGCAAAAAGTGTGTCGTCTTTGTTAATCGATCAACTATAACCCATATAGCATCGAACCCTTTCTGTGTATTCGGAAGTCCTACCACAAAATCCATCGTGATATGTTCCCACTTCCATTCAGGAATTTCTAACGGTTGGAGTAACCCACTTGGTTTCTGATGTTCGGCTTTGACTCTTTGACATGTCAAACACTTACTGACACATTATGCGACTTCTCTTTTCATGTTCGGCCACCAAAAATGTTGTCGAAGGTCTTGATACATCTTTGTACTTCCAAGATGAATCACGTACATTGAACAATGGGCCTATTGTAAAAAATTTTCTTTCAGCTCCGGTATGGACGGAACCCAAATTCTTCCTTCAAATCTGATTATTTTATCTTTATCAAGTTTCAGCTTCTCACACTCCTCGTCTTTGATTTGTGCTTCTTTGATTTTATCCAACAACGTTGGGCCACTTCCCATTATGTATAACTTTCCTTCCGACTCATGCAGAAACTTTACTTCTAGCTCCATTCTCTCCATTGCTGTTATCAACTCATCGTGAGTTGTCAACATCATCAACTTTTCTCGACCTTTTCTACTTAAAGCATCTGCAACTACATTTACTTTCCCTGGGTGATAAAGAATTTCACAATCGTAATCCTTGATCAGCTCTAACCATCTTCTCTGTCTCATATTCAACTCTTTTTGTGTGAAGATATATTTCAGATTTTTATGATCTGTATATATCTCACATTTCTCTCCGTACAGATAATGCCTCCAAATCTTCAAGGCAAATACTACTGCTGCTAATTCTAGATCGTGAGTAGGATATCCCTTCTCATAATCTTTTAACTGTCGTGATGCGTAAGCAATGACTTTTCCGTGTTGCACAAGCACACACCCTAGTCCTTTATGCGACGCGTCACTATACACAACAAAATTCCCTGTTTCATCTGGTAATGATAACATTGGCGCTTCACTTAGTCTTTTCTTGAGTTCTTGAAAACTTGATTCACACTTCTCCGACTATACAAATTTCACAGTCTTTCTTGTCAAATTAGTTAACGAGGTAGCTATTTTTGAAAAATCTTGAATAAATCTCTGATAGTAACCCGCTAACCCTAGAAAACTACGCATTTTAGTCGGCGTCTTTGGCTGTTCCCAATTCATTACTGCTTCTACTTTTGTTGGATCCACAGATATACCATCTTTGTCAATCACGTGACCCAAAAATTAAACTCTCTCTAGCCAAAATTCACATTTAGAGAATTTTGCATACAACTTTTCTCTTCTTAGTGTTTCCAAAACTATTCTCAAATGTATTGTATAATCATCTTGTGTCTTGGAGTAGATCAAAATATCATCTATGAATACTACCACAAACTTGTCCAAATACTGCTTAAATATTTTGTTCATCATGTCCATGAATGCGGCTGGCGCATTTGTCAATCCAAAAGACATTACCAGAAACTCGTAATGACCATACCGAGTTCTGAATGCTGTCTTTGGAACATTTTCATCTCTTACTTTCAGCTGGTGATATCCAGTCCTTAAGTCTATCTTGGAAAAGTACCTTGTCCCTTTCAACTGATCAAAGAGATCATCGATCCTAGGCAATGTATACTTATTCTTGATCGTTACTTTGTTCAACTCCCTGTAGTCGATACAAAGTCTCAACGATCCATCTTTCTTTTTCACAAATAATACCGGTGCTCCCCATGGTGACGTACTCGGTCGAATATACTTCTTGTCTAACAGTTCTTGCAATTGTATCATCAATTCTTTCATTTTCAATGGAGCCATTCTGTATGGTGCCTTGGATACTGGTGCTGTACCAGACACTATATCGATAACAAATTCAACTTCTCTGTTTGGTGGAAGACCTGGTAGATCATCTGGAAAAACATCCGTGAACTCATTTACTACTGCAATCTGATTCATATTCGCACCTACTTGTTGGGTATCCACCACATATGCTAGATATCCCACACAACTTTTTTGTAACAACTTTTTCGCTTGCATCATCGTCAAACAACGAGATTGCCTTGGCGATTTATTACCATGAAATACTACCTTCGACTGCATTGCAGGTTTGAGACTTACTAACTTCTTTTGGCAATCTATCACCGCTCCGTGATTAAATAACCAGTCCATTCCCAAAATTATATCAAACTCTCCCAATTGTATTGGAATTAAATCTATGTTCAACTTGTGATCTCCTATCTTAACGCAACAATCCTTATAGATGTGCTCTACAAGAATTACTTCTTTATTAGCGACTTCTATGTTCATGGGGGTTTCTAAATTTACCAAGGGCATATTCAAATGCTTAGCAAATTCATGTGATACAAAAGAACAGGTTGCTCCTGAATCAAACAACACATAAGCATTTATATTGTTGATCAGAACGATACCTGAAACTACATCTTTTGAAGCAACTGCATCTTGCACTGTCATATTAAAAGTTCTGGCGGTTGGTCTATTTTGCAGAGCTGGTCCTGTTGTAGTTGCTTTCCCGCTGCTATTGCCCTTGTTACTGTTTCCTCCATCTGTTCCCTTCTTTGAACATTTTCTAGCTAAGTGATCCACTGACCCACAAATAAAACATCCGAAAGTCTTTCTTGGATTGGGACAGTTAGGAGAGATGTGTCCCTCCTGCCCACACTTGTAGCATACCATCTTTCCTTTCAGACACACTCCAGAATGATTTCTTCCACAATTTTTACATAGTTCAAATTTCTTCTTCTGTTGATTCCCCTGAGTAGTCCTCGTATTTCCCACATTGTTCCATTTCCTTTTCTTAGTACTTCCACTACCTGTTTCCATTTTGACTGTCCCTTCCATCTTTTCTTTATTTTTCCTTTCTCTGTGGAAAATACTTATTGCTTCACTTCCTCCTTCTGCAATTATTACTTTTTCAAGGAGCGCACAAAATGATTCAATCTGTAGAATCGACAACTTATTGTAGAGCCAAGGTTATAGGCCTTGCTCAAATCACCTTGTTTTTCTTTCCTCTGTGTCCACCTGATGTGGAGCAAATCATGCCAAACTTAGCTGCGTACTGTGCTACTGTCATGTCATTTTGTTTGAGTTCCAGAAATCGTACTTCCATTCTACTTTGCATACCGGGAGGGAAATAGTTTTCAAAGAAAATCTCTTTAAATCTTTCCCAACTAATCATACATGTACCGACTCTGGTCTTGTTTGCTTCCCACCAAAAATTTGGCTCCCCTTTTAGCATATAGGCAGTAAAGGAAGTTTTCTGCTCTTCGCTCACCCTCGCTATCTCAAAAGTCTTCTCTATTTCTTTAATCCAGGACTGAGCCTATATAGGTTCAGTGGTTCCTCCAAACTCCGGGGGTCCCACAGTTTTGAAATCTTTGAAGCTAGTGATATGAACTGTTGGTGGATCTACATTTGCCTTAGGTTGAGGGGGATTCCTATTCTGGAAAACTCCCATCAACAAGTCTATAAATTGCTGCATCGGGTTTTCTTAATCTTCATTTCTATTTCTATTCTCAGTTTCTGATTCTTAAGTTTTATTTCTCTGTGTTATATGTATTCCTCTTCCTCTCCATTTTGGTGGCATTTTCTGTTTAATAAAATCTATTATTATTAAACAATTTCTTTGTTTTTAAGGCATTCTGATACAGTGCTTAATAATAACACTTAAAACAAAACATATTTAATCATCATTTTCATATTAAATATGCTTTTCTTTGCTTATAACATTCATTTGCTATATACTACTCTTTTCGTTTAATATTATTATTATTATTAAACTAATAAAGGTGTCAAACAGTTTCATTTCATCTGAACTCTGTACACATCTTTTCTACTAGCCCTTCTGGCTAGTTTCTTACATATAGCATTTTTACTAGCTATATTCTTTCTATCTTTACATCAAAAGATTTTTTTTTCATTCCTTAATCCTTAACTATTAGCAAATTAGGATTCTCAAAAGATATCCCATTACTATAACAAAAGATGGGATTTCTAGTTCATACCTACATTACCAACTATTTACAACATATATACAAATATGTACACATATATACAACATTGTTTCACAAACAAATTTCTCTTCTAAGTGTGACCAATAGTAGTAGTGTTCACACGTTCTTCCTCCGTAATGGCTATGACACATGCACAAGAGATGGACTGACTGAACTGGCCTATCCCCTGTGGATAGTCCCAAACTGCTTTCTATACACGTCTCATGGAATTGGTGTACGCATGGTTCATTGCATTTATTCTTTCCTTATAATTTCTCACCTCATTTTGGAGTGTATGAACACGTTCCTCGAACATCTGCTGCTCTTGGATCTCCACATCTCTAATATTATTCAAGTCGTGGAACTCTACTTGCAATTCATGCAACCTAGCCTCATAATACTAGGCCCTGTCTTCTGTTGTCTGAAGTCTGTTAGTTAAATCCAGATTCTGGTCCATCAGTTAGTGAACCATTGCCCCTAGTTGTATCAGGGCATCATCTGTCTCAGGGTTATCCTGTTCCTCGTTTGACTCAATATTTATAATTTTAGGCTCTACATTGGCCTTTACGGCCTCATTAATTTCCTCCACCAATAACTCTTCCTCGGGATCTTCTTCAGGGTCAGACTCAGAGTCACTAGCTATTATCACCACTGACACTTGCTCTTGTGCTGGCTGTGGTACAATAGGAGGTGGAACTATTTGCTCCTCAGGTTCTACTGGATCAAGCTGAATTTCTTCTCTTGACATCTACACGTAAATAAACAACTTGATTAATACATAATACAAGTTATTGATACACATAACAAAAAACAGTGTTGTTTAAGTTATATTTTTATTTCATTTGCTGATGAATTTCCGCAATCCATCTTCTTTAAACTCTATATGAGTTATTTATTTTTCTTCCTGTCTGATTTGCCTAAGGTTATAGCCCAAGGTATCCCATCCTAAGGTTTCTAACCTGCAGCTCTGATACCAACCTGTGGCGCCCCCAAATCCGGATATTTAAAACCCGTACTTGGTGCTACACGATACTATTCATGCAAACTGCTTATAATAAAAGATAATAATAGTTATTACATCAGAAGTAGCTATCCCAGGTACGACGACCTTTAGTATCTTTATTACATGATATATATTGTATTTATAAAACAAAAGTCTATCTATTACAACATCCATTTTTAACTACTCATGTAGTTTTCCCTTGCCTTTCTCCTTTCCGGACCCTTTTATATGCTCTGGCTTAGCTGAAAATATTTATATTCAAAACAAGAATGAGCACTCAATTGCTCAACAAGTAATAATAGCCGATCAACAACGTATACCAAGAAATAAATGTTTTCTCTGAGATATGCTTTGATAGCAGAATAAATATTGTAAAGTAACTGAACAATTTTTAAACAACAGTATGGCTCGTTTATATTTTTGAAATGATATACTGACTTCTGATACTGAGTGGTCACAAGACCATGAACTTTTATTTTTCTTTTCTTGAAAAGGTTCTATCAGAAATCCATCTGTGAACCGTCTGGTCTTACGGACACGGTGGGTGATCAGCCCGTTATGCCCTGTATTGATCAATACTATATAATAGAATAGTATTTGTGTTCATCGTCACCGTCCCCGGGATGTAACATAAAATTTCCCAAGTTAGGGATGTTCTACTCAGTCTGAAGTTCAACCCAAAAACAAAAGGGATGAATAACTTTATCGATTCTGAAAATATTTTAAGACTTAATGCGAAAAAATTGAAATAGTTGAATCTTGTGTCTAGCTAGAATAAATGGTTTAGACGTTCATTAAACTGTAAATGTATACCGAATTTTATCAAGTACACATGATCTTACCTTCATCATTTTTCGAAGCTGATTGGAATAAAATTATATAACCTTATATTATTCATAAATAATTGCGAAACATTTACTCAAGGTAAGCAAACTTGTTTGAAAGTAAAGGAATTTGAGATACTTGCCTTGTCCGTTGACTATTGTAATAAGATTCAGCTATATTTGCTTTTACAGATCCTACACAATTATAATTATATGAATACATTAGCCACGTATCATAACATATAACTTATATAGTTATATATTAAATATTCACATTGGTTACCTCATTAGCCATGCATTATCATTATCAATGATAACCATGTTATGCTATTTTTCTTTCTTATTCATATTATTGTTAGACCTTGAATTGATTGATTGTATTGGAATGTATCGTTATTCTAGTTTATAACTCACTTGTAACGTAACATATAAGTATATCATAATTCTTCTAACTTAAGTGTACACGGTGAATTCCTAGCATATTTTATGTTATAAGTGTTATTATAACTTGTGTGGATAACTTATAATTAATAGCTTCATTTTCGTATACTAACGCGTTAAATACTATCGCGTTTCAATAGCTTGTTACAACAGCCCACTAAAAGCAATTGCAACCTCTTGCTTAGCTTAACAATCCCAAGCTTAAATGCTTATCTTGTTAGTTTTATTTTGTACTTTATTATTTCAATTATATTGAATTGTACTTATATTATAAATTCTATACGTTCATTCGTTTGGAATTAAGAAACTAACTTTATGGGCAATTAACAAATCAACCCATGAAGCTAATAAAGAGGGCTGAGTAGAGCATCCATAGCTGTTGTTGGTTCCAAGTGCTGCTACTGGGCAGCAACCTTATCCATTTCTTGTCCCTTTTTATTGTTTATTGATTAATAAATTTGTTTGTTTGTTAGTTTTTTTTTAAAAGTGAGTCTTAAAACAAACAAACCTAGCCAAGCTGATGCAGTCAGCACAGCGTACACGCTACTGCTGATGCAGTCAGCTTGTTGCTGCTGCTGGCAGTCAGCTTGTTGCTGCTGCTGCTGGTGAGGTGCACGCTACTGTTAGTTGGTTGCGTGCTGCTGCTTTGCGCATTGCGGTGCACACTACTACTGGTTCGCTGCGTGCGACCACTGCTACTGTGCACGGAGCTGCTACATGCTGGTATATATAGCAGCCTCCCTCCCAACAAGCTACTTTGCAAATTTTTTTAACTTTAACACGTAAGTCCGATCAAAGTAAATTTTGAATATATTATAGTCACCATAGTAGACTGTTTTTTAGAAACTTCTAACCATCCATTTCGGACATCTTTGGCAACCTAAAACAAACCTCAAAAGTGCTTGATCACAATTGTTTTCAACACTTTGTTTTGTTTCAAATTAGCTTTCCTTCTTGTTTTAACTCGTTCCAACCCTTTAATTAACTCTATATAGCACAACTATGCGAAATCATAATTTCAATTTCATTAAATTTCGAAGTTTTAGTAAACCAGTCCCTATTGGGACTTTTATCAAACATGATACGTGCATCTTTTTAGTAGGCAGATTTCTTAGTCGTTGATTTAAGTTCTCAACCCAAATCGTCATCCTTATTACTCCGCACAACAACACCTATATGCTCCTTGTCTCTAATTCAATCAATACCAACAAATTTGCATCACAAATTCATATGTATAATAGTTAATTACAACTAACTGTTATACTAACTTTTCTAATTTCCAAAGATGTCACGTTCGTTGATTCATACATATTCCATAAGTAATATCTCAATTACTGTTGCCAAATAATATAGCGATAACCAACAATCCAATCAAAACTAAATAATCAATTCAATTCTGCTACTGGTTTCATTATGAAACTAACTAATTAAAGTAACTTACCTTTGCTTGTTTGTTGAAAGGTTTTGATGTGAATTGATTCCTTGTTATCTCCCGAACTAAACCTCACTGCTCAAACGAATTTTGTAGCTTCACTGTTTATTTCTTTTCCTCGTGCGAGCCGATCAAATGCACTGGACATTGGTATGGAAGGAGCGGCAAAATATGGCAGGAATAGAAATTGGGTAAAATTAATTAAGGAATAGAGGGTTTTGGTTTTATAGAACTGAGGATCAACACTTGGCCTTCACGCATTTTGTTTGCTCCATACGCCAAAACCTTGCTCTCAACGAAATAGGTTTCCTGAGTTGCTGAACCTATGAGTCTAATTAGTAACCACCTCATGCTTCCTTTTTCTTGATCAATACTCACTTTCTATAGCTCGTGTTTATATTAGTATAGTTACTGATTTCATGGTATACTCCCTTCATATGTACATATTATCCATATTTGTATAATATTTATCACACTAATAAACATAATATTTAGTGTGATAATTACCGCTCTGTTAAAATAATTTACCTTTATTAAATTATTTTAATCTTTCTTTTTTTTATTATTATTTTTTTTCTTTTTATATTATCTAATTTCCAATTAGAAAAAAGATAATATAATAAGTGCAATAAGTTTCTTATATTAAAACAATTTATAAACACTTTATCCTCATAAATTATTTTAATATCTTTTAAGGTATAGCATAATGTTTGTATACCACATTATTTACTTAACTTTCATTTTTCATCTGTTTTTAAACAGTTTATTCATAATAATAAATATACATTTTATTATATTTACTATTACCACAAATTTTCACATTACACATATACAAAATCAATAATATTAAAATAAAAATTTAAATTACTAAATTTCTATTTTAATATTAACTTGATAATTCAATCTATTACAGATGATATTATTGTTTAGGAAACTTTGTTGGGTTAAAGAAAAAATGTTATATTTAATTTTGCCACGTTTTGAATTTCTCTGGTTGAATTATTTTTTTCATAATAAACCATTAAGATCTTGATACCGATTAGAATGGAAATAGTTTGAATTGTTTCTTCTGGTGTTGTAAATTTGTTAGAGAATTACTTTTAAAGAAATTTAACTTTGTTGTTTGCACGTACTCTTAGAAACCTATTAGGATATCCTCTCTTATACATATTTTTTAATTTTTTCAATATACATTTAACGACACAAATATTATTTTTATCGATAATAGTAGTGACACAATTATTTGCAATGAAGTTATATTGTACCGCTAATTATTGACGAATAATTTTATTGTGTTGTTAAATATAATATTTGTGTCGTTGAATATTTTTTGAAAGAAATTAAAAAAATTAAATGTAATGGAAGGAATCATAACCTCTTAAAAATCATAATGTAACATTTTATCCTATTAATCCGCCTTTAAATATAAAAATATTGTATCTACTTCTATACCACTAGAGCAATTTCATATGAATCTTCTTTTGCCCTAACAACCAGCATTGATGAAAAAAGATACACCTGAATTATAGCTAATCTCATTCGGTAGTATGAGTAAACTTTAAGGAAAGCAAAAAACTATTTAAACGTTTTAGATTTATATTACTAAATACAATCTGCCAAAATACAACATTTATTGCATGTTTATCAAAACAACTACTCCCTTCATTCTCAAAAGGATGACTAAACGTATAATTTATATTGTTCTAAAAAAGATGAGATAAAGTACATAAAGTGAATTGTTGTTTGATAAAACTGAATGAAAAATGTTAAATTTATAAGTATATCTGAATGAGCTAAATGAAGAAGGGATTTTATTTGAAATTAAACACTGAATGAAACAATCTGTTTGATAATTAATCTGTCGCAGACATTTGAATAACAATTTTTTTCCAAATTTAACCCTATTAAGTGTTTTGAACTAGTTTGTCTAGTAATTACAGATACATAAGTGCCTATTCGATAAATCTAAATGAAAAATTCTGAAAGCTAAATGTATTTGAATGAGTTTAACAGAGTAGAGCATTTGTTTCAAACTAAACACGAAATAAAAAAAAATTGTTTGATAATTATTTGTTTAAAACATCCGAACGATTGGATTTTCGCATTTCAACCATATAGATTATTTTAAACAAGTTTGTTTTGATAATTTACAATTTAATGCTGTTACGATAAAGTTTTAATTATCTAAAGTATATTACTTTGAATATGATAACAATCATCTATACTAGATTTATTTCAAATGTAAAAAAAAATCAAAATTAATAATTTCCAAATTACATTAATAGTAAAAAAGATGTTTAAAAACAATAAATTTACTAGTCCGTTCTATAAAAAGAGTATCATTTACAATATTTGTGAAAATGAATAATATATATTATTTCATGCATTACAATATATGGTATATATGATATACACTTAAAAACAATTATTTGTTAGTTTAGCAATATGATATGATAATAAATTATGATGACAAACTTGAGATTGTTGTATCATTTTACACTACTATCATTAAAAAAGTCGACTCATTTTGTGAAATAAATAAATAAATTCTTTTTGTAAAATGAAGAGAGTATTATTTTAAATTAAAACATGAATCAAATAAAAAGATTAAATTAATTAGTTTTAAAAAGAAATGATGTAAATATAAATAGTATGGAATTGAGTATACGTTGGTAAGTTTGTCATTAAGTAGCTACACTGATTCAAAAAGGCAAAACTAACAGTTAATCTATTGTACTTAATCACTTGTGCAATGGTTTACTAAACTTTTATTTTATGTAATTATACTATTGAAGTAATTAAAAGTATGTAATTGGATCATTCCGTCTCATTAATTGAATAGGGGTTAAATTATTGCCTACATGACAATTTTAAACAAAATAAGAAATTCAAATAAATGACTTACGGATTAAAAACTTCTAGGTGATATGCAGGCAAAGTACAAAAGACGGGAAGTTCACCACGAGATTTATGTCTGAAGCGGCAAATCACAAGAGCCAAAGGGCGACAACCGACTAACCCAAAACAGTACTTTAAGCAGAATCACCAACAGTATTTTAACAGTGTTTATAACAAAATGAGCTGTTTTAATAAGATGATTTAGCTAGATCTTTGAGTACCTCTTCTTCTTCATCATCTTCTACTTCTTTAGATACCTCTGCTAATAAGCATACTGTTTCTATTAAAGATATTGAGACCCATTTACAAAATTGGTCTATTCCCAAAACCCCTGTTTCTCAGATTTATAATAAGGGTAGTTTTCTTTATAAATCGGATTATATTATTAAAACAGTGGAGCAAACACTTCCTATTACTCAAGGACATATGAATGTCGAATTGCTTCCTAAAAGGTTGCTTGAAGAAGCTGTTGAACGAGAGTTCAAATTTCTCCACATCGGTCTGGTTCAAGTAGCGGTCAAACCGTTAACCAGAGAAGGTTTAAATACATCCTCTTTGTTGTGTTTAAGGGATAAACGACATTTGAGATTCAACGACTCCTTGTTAGGCTGTATTACTGCAACTCTATCAGAAGGACCCGTTTATTTTAATAGTTTCCCAAACTTTTCTGTTTCTCTCCTTGATCCAACAATTTTGAAAACTCTAACCCTTAATATTCAAACAACAGGGTTTGATATGGATCCTTTGGCCATTAATCTGGCACTTGTTTATCGGATTTACATTAAAGTTATGAATACTCTCACTCCTGATATTAATTTGAAAAATAAATTCATCAAAGACAAGAGAGGAGAAACTACTGTTTTTCAGGTAAATCCAAAGAAGGCACAGATCTCAGTTCCATCTACCCTTAAATGGGAAAACATTACCATACCCGAAGATTGGAAGCTTATCAATGAAATACCTAAAAGGGTACCTGGTGGTGAGCGAACGCTTCAACAGGTGGTTGAAAACCCAGATGGTTCTGTCAATATTCGATTTGGAAATAGCAGATCTATTAGAATTGATCCTTGTGACGAACCAAGGCGAAGTACATCATCCATTCCTCAAAGGAATAGAGATGCCTCATCCACAGTCTCATCCAGAAGATCTACTTCCTCAATTGAAGGAGTTGTCCACCTGGCAGCTGATCCGATCAGTAGACCAACTTATCGTGTTGTGCAACCTGTTGAGTTACCAAGGGCTCAAAGTCCTACTGTTGGTTCTCGACCCACAAGTCCTACTGCATCTGACTTCGAGTACACTGGACTCTATACTCTGAACAACCAGATCTTCACTCCAGACCATACTCTGCTCAATTCTTGGTTTAATTCTGATGAAAATCGGACAAGACGCGAATGGTTCTTCAGAACATTTTCACCTGCGAAGCAGTCCTGGATTCGTGAAGTATTTTTCGATTTCTTAAAGGAATCTAAGAAAAATACGGATTTCTTTGTCTTTCTAAAGCATTGGTCAAAAGTCAAAGGTCTATCTTTTCCCACTGACAAGGAATTATCAATCAATGGCTTAAATGTTATTGATAATCCTTACAAACCCTATCGGGCGGTGAGCACCGAACATACTGTTGTCTCTGCCATCCATCCACCTGCTATCTCAGTTTATGTTGGCGGAACAACCAAAGCAACTCCTTACAAAAAGGAGTGTCCCAAGATTCTTGAAGGAAACAAAATGGATATGTTATGTGCTAACCAGATGATTGAGCAACATAACTATACCAATTTATTTCTTCAATCCCTTGGAGCTCAGACGACGCGTATTGAGAAGATGGTTGAAAATAAAGGCCAGTCTTCTATTGCCTTAAAGGCAACACCAGAAGAAGCATCTACCTCAAAAGAAGGTGTATCAAAATCCCACAATTTTGATGACATCACTTTACAATCAGTGCCATTCCGACCTCCTCCGAAGTTGTCTGAAAACTTTAAGATGGGATCATCATCAAATGAAATGTTTCAAGAACTTAAGGATCGATTAAGCAAACTCACTATCAATCCTTCAGTTTCAGTTATTAAGAGGCAGGGTTTAGATCTCAACAAGATCTTAACGAACCTTCAAGATGATCAGGATCCTCAAATCAGTCGGATTAAATGGGGACAGGTTAAAAACCAACCCTATTACCATCGACCATCACCTATTGACGCCCAGTTTGAAAACAAGTCTGTGTATGACGGCGTTAGTTTTAATGGTGAACATATTTGTGAGTGAAACCTTGACGGCCTCACAGAATATCAAATTGTCATTCTTCTTAAGCATATGACGATATATGCTCAAGCTCTTCGTGTCAAAGGAAATTCTGAAAAAGGAATTGCTCAAGCCTTGGCCTCTGGCTTCGTGGGACAATTAGGATCTTGGTGGGATAATCTTTTGACCCCATCAGCACGTGAAGAGATCTTCGATTATAAGGTACAAAAGGGAGTCGATAATATGAATGTCCCTGTTCTGGTTGAAGATGCGGTCAACACCTTATTGTATACCATCTTACGACACTTTATGGGTAACAACCAGTTACATCTCTCCAAGACATATGAGCAACTAAACAACTTAAAGTGCAAGTCGCTCTCTGAATATAAGTACTATCGCGATACTTTCCTATCCAAAGTTTTTGCTAGGACTGATTGCAATAGTGACTATTGGAAAGAGAAATTTGTTGAAGGACTTCCCACCTTATTCTCCCAGCGCGTTAAAACTCGTCTAAAGAACAAGAATGATGGTGTTATTCCTTGGGAGAATTATACCTATGGTGAAATTTCCTCTGAAATTGTGGCGGAGGGAGCAGATCTATGCAACACTCTCAAAATACAGAAACAAATTTCCGAAGAAAGAGCTAAAGGAAAACGAGCTCTAGGAGATTTTTGTGAACAATATGGTTTTGCTGAAATTCCTAAAAGGAGTCACAGGTCTAAAAGTAAGGAGGTTCTTAAAGAATCTGGTGGTCACAAGAAGAATAGACGCAAATCGTCTAAACAACGTTCTTCTGATGAAAAGCCTAAGTCAAAGAAGTCTTCTAAATCTAGAAGAAAATCTTCTACTTCCATGCCGCCAACTTGTTATAAATGTGGCAAGATTGGTCACAAAAGCCCTGAGTGTACAACAAAGAAAAAGATTAATCAGCTTGTCAAAGATGAAGGTCTAAAAAGGCAACTGTTAGCAGTTCTGATTAACTCTGATGCTGAAAAATCTGATGCTTCTGATACAAACTCTGACACGCACACTAGTGAGACCGATACTGGAAGTAATAGTGGTGTCTCCTGCTCCGATCTCAATGATTGTAATTGTACAGACGGAGATATGTGCTTATGTACTTTGAATGGCCTTTCGATTAATGTTCTATCGAAGGAAGATAGTCTCATTTTAGACATCATTGATCAACTTAAAGATGATACAATGAAGAGACAGATGATCGAGAAATACATTCAGATGACTAAAAGTAAGTCAAAATCTACGAAGGAAGATGACGATCGATTCGATCCAAGCCAATACTCCTTACAAAAGATTTTTGACAAAGTTGGAGAGCGATACAAAGAACCAACTCCTAAGGATTTAGGGATTATGGTTACAAATTTACAAATGAATGAGGCTTCTCGTGAAGTTGTTATTTCTGATCTGCAAAATGAAGTCAAGCAGATAAAAAGAGATCTTCGTTGGCTTAAGAGCCGTGTTGATAAGGGAAAATCTACGGTCGATCCTAATGATCCTATCATCGATGAAGTCATTTATACTGATTTTGAAGTTGAACAGGTGCATGACTTTGCGCTCCATGATCGAAGGACTTTCCTTGAGGTTGCTAGCGGCACTAATGGCTTAAAGGCTAGTACCAGTGGTATTCATATCAATCTAATTGATAGAATAATCACTCAAAAATGGTACGTTCTTATCACTATACTCATTGAAAATGAGTTCTCTGTAACAACAGAAGCCTTAATCGATTCAGGCGCAGATTTGAATTGCCTCGCTGAAGGATTAGTTCCTTCACGCTACTTTTCCAAAACAGCTTAAATGCTGAATGCTGCTGATGGAGGAAAGCTACAGGTGGATTACAAATTATCCGACGCTGTGGTATGCAATAATGGCGTATGTTTTGAAACACCATTTATGTTGGTTAAAAACATGACACAAGCAGCCATTCTTGGAACTCCGTTTATTAGTCTACTTTTCCCCCTTTCTGTTGACACGAGGGGAATTAGCACTACAAAGGCAGGAATCGAAATTCGTTTTGATTTTATCTCCGAACCTCGGTTTCAAGGAATAAATCACCTCCTAAAACAAAAAGAAAATTTTCTTTTCTTTCTCAAAGAAGAAATTGAAGATAAGCGTCTAAAAGAACATCTTAAAGATGACAAATTTCGACTCAAAGTCGATGAATTCCGTAAGGAACTCGAAAAGGAAGTTTGCTCGGATCTTCCCACGGCCTTCTAGGATAGAAAGAAGCACTCTGTTCCTCTCCCATATATCGATGGATTCGATGAAAAGCTAATTCCAACCAAAGCAAGGCCGATTCAAATGAATGCTAGATTTCTGAAGCTATGTCAAGATGAAATCGACGATTTGCTCAAAAAAGGATTAATAAGAAAAAGCTTTTTCTCCATGGTCTTGTCCTGCATTTTATGTTGAAAATGCGGCTGAGCTTGAACGAGGTGTCCCACGGCTTGTTATAAATTACAAACCCCTCAACAAGGTCCTCAAATGGATCAGATACCCCATCCCTAACAAGAGGGATTTGATCAATCGATTGCTTAAAGCAAGAGTCTTCTCCAAATTCGATATGAAAAGTGGTTTCTGGCAAGTTGAAATCAACGAAGAAGACAGATACAAAACAGCTTTTACTGTTCCATTTGGACATTACGAATGAAATGTTCAAGCTTTTGGACTAAAAAATGCTCCGTCTGAGTTTCAAAATATCATGAACGGAATTTTAAATCCGTACATGGATTTTGTTATCGTTTATATCGATGACGTGCTTGTGTTCTCAAAGAACATTGATCAGCACTGGAAGCATCTAAAAACTTTTCAGTCCGCCGTTAAAAGAGGAGGATTAGTGGTCTCTGCTAAAAAGATCGAACTCTTCCAGTCGGAAATACGATTCTTGGGATTTCTTATCTCTCAAGGTCGATATGTTCCTATTGACCGAGCTCTAGCTTTTGCTAAGAAGTTTCCTGACAAAATCCTTGATACTACCCAACTTCGCAGATTTTTGGGAAGTTTAAATTATGTTGCAGACTTCTATCAAAAGTTAGCTCTTGATGCTGCCCCTCTCTTCAAAAGGCTTAACAAAAACCCTACACCCTGGACTGATGAATGCACTACTGCTGTCAAGAGGATTAAACTTAAAGTTCAATCTCTTCCTTGTCTTCACTTCGCTGACCCTGACTCTCCGAAAATCGTCGAAACCGATGCATCTGACAAGGGTTATGGTGGTATCCTTAAGCAAATTCAAGACTCTAACGAAGTTCTTGTACGTTTTGCTTCGGGGGGGGGTGGGATTTAACACAGATGAATTATTCAACCATCAAAAAAGAAATCCTTTCTATAGTTCTTTGTGTTAGTAAATTTCAAGATGATCTCTTAAATCAGAGATTTGTTCTTCGAGTTGACTGCAAGTCAGCTAAGGAGGTTCTTGAAAAAGATGTTAAAAATATTGCATCTAAGCAAATCTTTGCTAGATGGCAAGCGCTTTTAGCAGTCTTTGATTTTGACATTGAATTTATAAGAGGAGAATCAAATTCTCTACCCGACTTCCTCACACGAGAATTCCTTCAAGACACTTCTAACATTTGTGTGCTCTCTTGTGACAGGACTTCCCGACGCACCAGCCAATCCTCTGAACAAAAGGATGATGTTCTCAAAGGACAATCCTCTACGTCTATGGCTCGAGATAAAGGCAAAGCTCCTAAGCTTAAAGCTGTTGAGGAACCTCAATATATGGACACGATGCTCAAAGAAATAGTGATTATCGAAGATGTCGACTCTCCTGATGAAGTCGCTTCTATCTATCTGACCTATTCTCATGATCTTCCTGTTGTTCTCCCAAAAACCAGAGAATTCTTTGAAGGAATCTTGGTTGAAACAGGTTCCATTAAGGTTTCACACAAACCTCGAGATTATAATAATCTGGCTTTCTCCACTGTCAAAATCTTCAAGGTTTTAACTCCTAATGACTAGGGCATGGAGATGAGGAAACATAAGAATTTCGAAAATCCTAATATGTTTCCTAAAGCCTATAATTATTTTGATTGTATTTGTGCTTGGGAGAAATTTATGTTCTATCAAAATGACAGACTCTCTCACAGCTGGTTCTTCCATCCAAAGCTCTCAAAGAGTTCGAAGCTTACTGATTTCCCTGCCTGGTTTCAATCTTGGTTTTACTTTTGGGGACCAGTTGCTGATTACTTTCCTCAAAGGATTAATAATATTTTTGAAAAATATTTTCAGACTTATAGCAGCCTTAATCTTAACCAGGCTATGCTTACTTTCTGCTGTGTCTACGAGATTCCATGGATCTTTAAATGGTCTTACGTGATTAATCAGCATGCTGGATCTGGAGTCTATCGCCTTCTTAGACAGGCTTCTATCAAATGGTGGCCAAAATTTAATGAAGACTCTGTCAAAGACATTTCTGTCCCTGTTGAGCCTCATTTCGGCGGCCAAGATGATTTTGAAGCATCTCAAAGAAAGCTTAAGTCTGCCCTTAAAGGAATTGCTAGGAGTGATATTCTAGAATTTCTAAAGACATATGGCGAAACCGCGTTTATGTCAGACAGCGATGATGATGCATCAGCTAGTGACCCTTTCGGTGGAAATTGTTCACAGACTCAATAATTTATTTTCTGGGTCCCTTGTCTGCCATCTGCCTCAATAATTCAGGCGTGCTCTCTTTTGAAAGGAATCCTAAGCTTAAAGTCTTTCCTGGGTCCCTTCTCTTTATGACTGACCACCCGACTCCACTATTCCAGGACACGTCTCAGCATAAAGAATCGTTCTTTTATTATGTTTTCTTTAAAACTTTGTCGCTTGTAATAATGTTGTCTGGTTTTCGCTTGCTATTTAAGAAGGCTCTGCCATTGTGTTTAGGCATCCGAATTTTAAAAGTCTAAAATAATCGTTTGTATTAGTGTGCAAGTTCTAAGTTCTCAAGCTTGGATCTATGTAAGTTTGAATTTCAGTTTATAAAATCTTCCGTTTTTACTCTTATTTTGTTATTTATCTCTATATGATCACTGGTTCGAAAATTGTTTTTGTAAAATGAAGAGAGTATTATTTTAAATTAAAACATGAATCAAATAAAAAGATTAAATTAATTAGTTTTAAAAAGAAATGATGTAAATATAAATAGTATGGAATTGAGTATACGTTGGTAAGTTTGTCATTAAGTAGCTACACTGATTCAAAAAGGCAAAACTAACAGTTAATCTATTGTACTTAATCACTTGTGCAATGGTTTACTAAACTTTTATTTTATGTAATTATACTATTGAAGTAATTAAAAGTATGTAATTGGATCATTCCGTCTCATTAACTGAATAGGGGTTAAATTATTGCCTACATGACAATTTTAAACAAAATAAGAAATTCAAATAAATGACTTGGCTGCCACTTGAGATTAACAAAAGAATTAAAAAAAAAAGAAGTTTCAAGTCCCAGATTAAATGTCATATTCAATCTCCAGTTTGGTATAACCCTACCCACTCACATGCAAAATGGGTCACCAGATCCTGAAAATGATACACCCAAATTCACAAAATATCAACCAGATCAGAAAAAATTCTCAGTGTTCTCTCACGGATCTGATTTGGTACTTGCAAATTCTTTGATTTATGTCCCCGTGTGTGTATTTTTTATGGGTTATTTTGTGTGACTCTTTCTATATTATGTATGTTTCCCATCTTAGTTAGGCAGAGGAGTAGGTGGGGAAGGAAGAAAGAAGTAGAGAAGAAGAGAATAGAAGGAAAAGAAGAAACTTCAAATTCTTTTCGGTAGGAAGGAAGAAGAAAGAGAAAAGAAGGAAAAGGAGAAACCAGTAACCAAAAGAAGAGTGACAGAGAGAGAAAAGAAAAAGAAATTGAGTTTTTTTTAATTATATCTCATGCGGCAATCAAATTTTTTCCTTTTATTTTGTCTTACATGTCTATATTAATTTGTCCACGTCATTTTTTTTAATACTGTCACATATAAAATAAATTAACGTCTGTTCAATTAATTTGACGGATGACCTAATGAAAATTTTTAAATTAGTTTAATAATGAGACAGTTACATAAATTAAAAGTTAAGAGGACTATTGCACAAAAATGATCAAGTACAGTGAGTTAACTGCTAATTTTATCGATTCAAAAAGCTAGGCACACTAACCGAAAAAGCGATTTTGATACAATTAAGTGTGCTTGAAAAATGTTATTTACGTTCCGTTTCTTTGACCGAAGAAGTTTTATTTTTATTAAGTACTCATTAAGGGTTATCAAACACCCTCTTAGTATATTAAAAAAAATAAAGTATTTATCAATTTATATAATCTTGTGAGACCACTAAGGATAAATTTAAAATTTTTTCTTCTTCTTCTTCTATTTTTATTTTTCTTAATATGTGTGCAAATTATGTTTTATTTATCCTTTTAAGGATGAAGGGAGTATTAGAAAAATACTCAATAAAATAAATTTGGTAAATAAAGTAAGTGGTGCCAAACACGAAAGCAAGTTAGCAGCCCACACGTAAGATAAACCTCAACACACTCACTGCATGCACAAGACATGGACTAGTGCCTCGGTAGCGCTTGGCCTTCAGGCCACATCAGTCCTTCTTTTGTGAAACATGGCCTAGCCTGCCTTGGCCTAGTCTGCCTTGGCCTGGTCAATAGCCAAGGCCTGGCAGGCCCAGGCCGGACCAGGCCAGACATTGTGCACCCCTGTGACATGTTGATACGTCTTTCCCTTTTAGGGGGATACTTTTAAAAACACATAATTGTCTACTTCAAATTCTTTATTATATTTGTGCTGATTTGCATATTTCTTCTGTCCATTTTGCGCAACTCTAAGTCTTCCTCGTATCACTAGAATAATTTCTACAATCTGCTAAACTAGTTCTGACTCGAACAATTGACGTTCTCTGACCTCGTCCTAGCATAAGGGTGTTCTGAACTTTCTCACGTACATAGCTTCGTAGGCCGACAAACTAGTTCTTTAAGTAGTTTCACAATAACCCATAAATACAAAACTGAGAAATTAGCTTATATAAAGAGAAGTCTCACCAACTATCGAAGATACCACCTAATTACTTGTATTAATTTATCTATTAGATAGTAAAATGTAATAACAACAGAAAAAGAAGGAAATATCATAAGATTCAATATTCTTACCTTAATTTATGTCTTAAGGAGAAAAAGAATGAGTCTTACAAACAAAATTGATATTGAATAAATTCCCGTCAATTTTAGTCCAATGTTAAATGATCGAAATACTAATTGCAATATTGTCAAAGAAAAACAAATTAAATATAAATATATATATATATACACACACACACAGAGAAATATATAAAATATATTGTATAAAATTTGGGCGGGTTTAGACGAGATCGAGTTTCATAAGTTCATAAAAGTATAAACCCAAGTCCATTCAAAATAAATTTAGTCGGGCTAAGGATTGGGCTAGTGTTAAAAATATGAACAAAAATTGGATGGGTATAAGATACCAGAGCGATTGACTTTAGTGCAAGTGGGAGATTGAAAGTAGTATGCCCTCAAGCCAATCACATCACTTGCTTTGTAATCTTGTTTATTTGTTAATAAAAGAATTTATTTTAATTAAATGCATTCTTTATCCATGTTTGATCGGTTGAATTAAATAAATGTGATAAACCCAAAGTATTATAGCAATATTTTTAGAATCATGATGATGATCATGCTAATGAGATCTAAATTCAAGATAATTCAAAATTAAAATGTTCCCAATCGTTGGATCACTAATGTGGGGTTACTGATTTCGGATAAATTGGTACATATTGTGCTTGATCTGTTGAAGAGAATGATTGATCTCATAATTATTTGTTTGGAAACACTAAAGCAAGTATGTATGTGCTTATTAGGGAATACGTTTACTGAACGTGGCTCGCTTAGAAGAACACCTAATGGAGTTTTACTTGTCTGACAATAGGAATTCCTATAGTGATAGTAATACAAGTGATACTTGGACTTGAGATCATCATAGTATCTTGTATACTCTGAGTTATGCTTTGTCATATTCCTTAACTCTTTGAGAGTATAATATGGTATGTTCGGGTATAATAAAGTATACATGGAGGTAGGTGAATGATCAACAAAGGATCTACCACTTCCAGTAATGGGAGAGAATGTCCTATGCGATTCGATGAATGACAACTCAGAAATCATTGACCAAGGTAAATGAAAATTAAAAAGTAGCATCTAATTTACATTAATCAGAGTTATGCATTTGTGAATCGAAATGCATATGATCACATAAATAAGATTTGTCAGCAATTTTATGTCTTATGTTTGATTGAGATATTGTATGGTAGAAGGATTAAATTGTACGGTAACTATTAATTAATAGGTTCTATGTGATTAAATATTGATTTTATATTATACGGATAGTCATGATACACTGATGTAAGGTGTCCCTGATGATGTAGAATAAATATTATTTATTTATAAATGAGTTAAAAAAGTTTAATTCATTATAAATAATATTAGAATGGTTCTAATTTATTTATTCTACTATCGACATAATATTGGACTTAAAAGGTCACACCGCAAAAAGAGAAATATTATTTTAGAAGTAATTGACTTAATAATAATAATAATAATTTAGTATTTGGAGAAATACTAATATTTATAATTAAGTATTTGGAGAAATACTAATTATAAATTAATAAGAGGAGTCTTATTATTATTATTATTATTAATTTAGTTCCTAAATAGTTTGGGAATTAAATTAAAAACCCTAAATCCTAAAAAGTTTAAAAATGGGAGAAGTCCATATAAGGAAAAGTCTTATGATAGATTAGGGTTGACACAATTGTGAATATAGAGATACCACATAACATATTCTTTATAACCTAAAGAGTTCGGAGAGAGAGAATTAGGGCTAGCCACCCAAGATTTGGAGAAACTTAAATATTATTTCTTCAATCAATATACTCTTGGTGGATCACCTTTAGAGCACTGCACACATTGAGTAGCTTGTGTTTGATCCGAAGAATTAAAGAAGCATGGAGGAGCAAAGGATTGGAACTTGAATATCAAGTTAAGGAGTTGATTCATCTTCGTAAAGGTATATCTTTTATCCTTGCTCAATTAATAATATCGCATATGGTGATTCCTGAGATTGCAAAAAAATTTAAATTCGATTTAAGTCGTACTTCCGCTATTTTACAATATGATTGTATGTATGCTCTTGTTTCTGCAAACTAATAATTTAGGTAAGACGAGGATCAATATTGTCACTCTTTCATAAATTTGGTGTGAAAATGGAGATAAAATAGAGATTTTTTGGGAAAGAGGGACGGCACACACCGTCACCTTATTGTGATAAAAAACGATAGCAATCATAGTCCGTCATTTAAATTCATCAATTTCCACTAGTTTAATTTGGTGCGAAAATGGAGATAAAATAGAAGACGGCTTCACTTGCCATCAACCTTGAGATAAGGTGACGGCCAACATCGTCACCAATTCATTTATTTATTCGCAATGTATATCATTTTTCAACTACGAATGGTCCAATATCATAACTTATGAATACTTGATACTAATGAGATTTGGTAACTTATTTTTGGATAATCATGATTTCAAGCTGATTGTGTGGGGCCGATAATTGTTAAATGAATTGTGTAGATTCATTTCAAATTTGAAGAAAATTAAATGAATTTTTATAGTGAAAGAAAGAAAATAAAATTATTTTGAGAAATAAATAAATAATTGTAAAGAGGGAATAATTACAAATATTTAAATGGAAAGAGTGAATAAAAGATTTAGAGAGAGTAAATAATTAAGTTCAATAAATGAAAGTGAGAGGCAAAGAAAAAATTGAAAGAGAAAAAAATAAATAAACTTCATTTTTGGGATGAGGTTGTATATTGGGGTGTAAGTACTTAACTAGTTTTAACTCATATTTGGTTCATATAATATATAGGTCTAAATTATATCCAACCCATGATATAAAATATGGATACCCAACTCATAAAGCTGCAGTTGATTTTGATTAACTTTATGGTTTTCAAACTATACTGCCGGTCTACCTATAATACCAATTACTGATAAATAACGCAATACTTCCTCATGAACCTTCTCCCATGTTTAATCATAGGAGGGTGGACTTCAGGTCCGAAAATTTGTAAACGTCAGATGACCCACGTCATGACTTATGAGTACCACATTAAACAATTAATCTATATTTATATAATAATAAATATATAATAAGGTAAAATTAAGTTTTTTGGTCCTTAGTATTTAATATTTGATATGTAATTAGAATTTAACTACTATTAAAATACTTTTTAAAATCTCCCTAATTTTATTTGATATATTTTAAATAGACTTAGAATTATATCTATATAAATATAGGCCTATAATTTAATTAGAATCAAGACTGTGTTTAAATATACTCCTAGAAATTAAAACTCTATCTCCATATTCATAAATTATTACATTCATTCTCCAATCAATTACCAATACAATGATGGTAATGAAATATTTAAACGGACAATTGTATTGCCTTAGATTTATTTTTCATTAAAAATTGAACATTACTCCCTCCGTCCCAAATTAATTGCTCAGTTTTGACTTTTTAAGTCAAATTGACTATTTTTAGAATTAACTAAAGAATATCTAGCTATAATCCATTAGTTCCTCTTTTGCAAAAGTTAATTCAAGTACAATGAAAAAACGGGTTCAGTGCATTAATAAATTTAGTCATTGATTTGATCTTTTACTATCAAATGCTATATTTTTAACCTCGTAACAAAATGATATATATATATATATATATATATATATATTTTACAACTAACATACTTTTAAAGTCTTTCTAAATTTATTTTTATGTATTTTAAAACAATCCAAATAGCTAACAATAAAACATAATTTTAATAGGACTCTTTTTCTTATTCATGTTCCATGATGATTTGGATTGATTCCTGTAATTGTCTTACAATTCATAATTTAATATCATAAGTTTTAATAATAAATTATAAAATAATAAAACTAAACTAAATTATATGCAGTTAGTATGTTAAGTTGTGAAATTATTAACTATTAAAAATAAATAATAGTGAGTCTTAGAGAATTGAATTTTTTTTAAGTTCCCACAAACTTTTATATTTACTTATTATTCAATAATAATTTTATTCTATAAAAGAATATTTTAATTACTTAGTCATACAATTAATTTTAACATTAATTTTGGATTTTACTCTACTCAACTTTGGACTCTAAATAACTAAATATTAAATCTATATGAAAAAATATTATGATTACATAATAATTCATATAGAAGACATTAGTTAATTAATGTTAAAAGTAATTATGACTTATATATTGAGATTAAACTTTGGTTAATTTTTAAAAATAAAAGTCATAATGGTACCTTACTATTCTACAATAGTTTTATTCTTAAATAACAATATTTTAAAAATATAAAAAAATATTACTAGAAAATAATAATTAATATTAAAAAGCGTAATATATTTTATAAAATATATTAAGAATTAAACTTTAGGTACCAAATTTATTCTAGATGGGAGATCTTTAGTTAATTAATGTTAAAAAAAATTCTTCACTTATATATTAGTTATTAAAATAGCTACCATTTAAAACTAAAAACCATGATGGTAATTATAATTTTACAACAATTTTATTTCATATAGAATTTCTTAAACACCAAATTTAGGCTTTTGAGTCCTACTCATTTTTGAACTCTAAACAATTATAAAGATTGAAAATAAAAATTAAATATTAAAATTTAAAAATATATAAAACTCATTATTAAATTAAAAAACAATCAAAAAAGAAGAAGAATTACACTCAATTGTGAGTTTGTTGTTGATAATTATTTGTTTGAACAAAGTTTACAATCATTTTAATAATAACAATAAGTAAAATTAGAAAATCATCACATATATAAATATATATTAAACATAATTTTATTTTAAAAATAAAATCGTGTTTCGTACGTAACATTTAGTTAGTTAGTTAGTATATTACTAATTTATTATTGTCGCTCATTTATCCATCTCTCTCCTCCTGACGCATCTTTTTCACGACTACTTCTAGAAGCTCAACCAATAAGTCAAATAAGTCAAGGAGTCATGTTAAATATTTTGAAAGTTTTTTGGTTAAATTATAATTGTGAAAAATATTAATATTTGAGAATGAATAGATTTACAAAATTGTCTCTTTAAAAAATTATTACTTATATTTATTTACATAATTGACAATAAAAAAATTAATATATAAAATCGTAAAATATATTATTTTTCATACGTTAAACAGACTCTCTTGAGCTTTTTCATAATTATAAAGTGACACCCCTAAGCTTTTTCATAATTCTAAGACAACTCCCATGATGTTTTACATAATTATAAATTGACACCCCATAAGTTTTTTTCTTACACACAATGGACCTTCATCCAAAAATTTGAATTACCACTATCTTTTCCTCTGCCTTAAGTGCACTTTTTTGGGGTGCTAATTGTGCACTTCTACTTTCAAATACTTACTTTACATTCCATGAATAAAATCATTTATTTATTTCAAAATTTTATATTGTTAGAAAAATCTATTATAAAAAAAACAGTGTTATATTGTTACCCTTACAAGTTTAATAACTCGTGTAAAGCATGAGTAACCTTAGAAACGACTTATCAAATAAGTTTTAAATATGATATATTTGAGCGACATTTTAATTGATCCCGAGTCAATTCAATAGTCCAAGTTTGATGACTCAGTAGCCCAAAATTTATTTATTTATTATTTTTATTTTTACTTGATTTTTAATGACAAAAGATACATTGTATCTTTAATAGTAAGTGTGAACTAAAATTTTGTGAAAAAATTGACTAATTTTGTTAATTATTGGGTCATTGGGTAATAGAGAATTACTAAGTCAATTATTTCGACTTTGAAAGTGAAAGTGGTAGAACTAATTTTCGAAACATTTACGGGACCTTTTCACACTTTTTTCTATGAATGTTGATTGAACACGATATATATATATATATCGTGTTGATTGAACACGATATATACAAAACGTGTTGATTGAACACGATATATACAAAAATTAAAAATATTTTTGATTTAGTTTTTATTAAATTAGTTTAATATTTTTATAACATGCATTCTAATAACATTCATTAAAATCGCATAAGAAATATTAACAAGCAATATAAGAATGTTTGTTCAATTAAAATTAAGATAATATTGTTATAATTTTAACATTATTATTTAATATATATCAATTATATATAAAAATATTCATAAATTAACTTTTAATATGTAAGAATAAAAAATAATAAAAATATATGTTTTGAGTAACTCTATGATTATATATAATATATACTATATAAGAATAATAAAAATATGAAATATAGAGATATAATTAAAATAAACAAAAATATATAAAGCGGTTCAAGGACCGGTGCACCGCCGATTGAAGAAGCGGTGCGATGCACTGACGGTTTAGAGGCAAATACCAAACTACACCGCACCGATCTCGATTTAATTTTTTTATTTATCAAAACCGCACCGGCGAGGCTAACTATTCGAATAAAAACCGACATGTTCGATACAGTTCGACCTATTCGGATCGGTTTCGGTTTAAATTGTTATTCGTACTCCGTCCCCAAAAAATGACCAAGTTGATAAAAGATTTTGTCCTCAAAAAGACAAGAAAAGTCAACTACATAAATTTTTGCATGAACTAATTTACTCTTAATTGACTATATATCACTCACATCCCGATTGAGTCTCTCTCTCTCCAATCTAAAAACCCAAGGATAGATTGGAAAGAAAATTTATACTCTCTTCTATTTTTTTGACTACCTTAATTTGTGTGCAAATTGTCCTTTTGTCATTTCTTAGGAGACGGAAATAATATATATATTTTTGTATAAAATGTATATAAACAAAAGGATCCTTTCATATTAGCGGAGGAAATAATATTGAAACGTGAAAATGAAGCAACATATTTTTTATATTATCTTTTTCAAATTTATTACTTTTGATAGAAACTCATGTCATCACTAAAATTGCATCGGTTGAACAGTGACAAATATATAAGAATTAATTTTTGTTTGTGAAATTTGACTGAAATATAAAATTAACCCTCCTATTTGTACGTCTTTTACAAACTTATCTTTAAATCTTTTTTTCCCACATAACTCACCCTCTAAGTTACATAAATACTAAAAAAGAGACCCTATTGACTTTTCTGATAAAAATAATAACATGAGTAACAGATGTAGAGGTAGAATAAGAATAAAAAAAATTAGGAAACAAGAATAGAAAATTCAAAATACAAAATAAAAATAAAAATAGGGTCATAAAAACTAAAATAATTTAAGAAGGTAACAAAATGAAACATTAATTTAAAAATTAAAATCAAAAATCAAAAATAAAAATAAAAAATTTGAAAATTAGAAATTTAAAAGTTTAAATTTTTTAAAAGAGTAAAGTAATATTTAGAATAATAATAATAACAATACTAATACATTAAAGAAAATAACAAAACTAATAATAATAAACAATCAACAAATTAGAATAAATTAAGTTAGAATTAAACCTGTATTAGAGTAACAATCCACACAAAACTCTCTCCCTAGCTAGCAGGTCTCAAAATCAAATCAAGCCTCTTGGCTTCGCCAAATGCCCACCGATGATAAAGAATCAATCGATTCCTAAATATAATCGATTCCCACCGTTAATAAAAACCATTGCTTGCTGTTAGTCACGTGCCCCAAGTCATGGTCAATCACGTATCTCACCAATTGGAGATAGTTGTAGTTTTTGTATTTAAATATTTGATATGTATCAGTTTGTTAAATTAATATTTGATATGTATAGATTTGTTATTCTTAGTTATCTGTACAACAACCTCATGTATTCCAAATATATACAGGCACTCACACAACTAGTTAGTGTTTGAAAATCCCAAACATTTTCCTGTTTTTAACTCTTGCATTGGAAGAATAATAGTATGTTCCTCCACTGTTGCAAATATATTTCAACTTTAGTCTTCTACTTCAAAACTCTAAATTCTGCAAATTCTTTAGAGTGTTTTTGGGATCAAATTTCAGAAACCCCACAAGTTAGAACTGAATGGCATACACTGCAAATTTTTTAGAGTGTTTTTGGAATCAAATTTCAGAAACCTCACAAGTTAGAACCGAATGGCATACAGTAATGGGGTTGATTTAGCAATAAATTGTAAGGTTCATTTGAAAATGCTTGGATCCTGTCACATCACTACAAGAAAGAAGGGCTATGCCCATAGTATAGGCCTGTCGTAATAGCACTCGCTGTATAATTTTTTTCGTTTAGCTTTAGAACCTAAATGCCGACAGTGTCATCCCCAACACTGACAGATCCTCACTGTCGACAAAAATGATTATAGCGACAAGCGCTATTTCGTCGGGTTTTAGGATACTCTAAGACGACAACATTAACCGTCCCTAATGAAACCTATTGTTTATAACGTTATGGCGACTACAATACTATCGACATAGACCTTTCTACTTTCGAATGAATTGCTATTGCAGGTAGCTATAACAAAGAATGAATAGGTTCTTTGAATAGCTATAACATTGTAGAAAGGACTATCGACATAGACCTTTCTACTTTCGAATGAATTGCACTATTGGGGATACGTTCTTTGGAAAAGCATTGTATGATTTGGGGGCAATATTAATTTGATGCCGTTGTCGATTTATCAAAAATTGGGTCTACTAGAAGTGAAGCCGACCAATGTCACTTTATAGTTAGCAAATCGGTCATTGACTTATCCAAGGGGAATAGTGGAGGATATATTGGTAAAAGTTGGCAAGTTTATTTTTCTGACAGATTTCATAGTATTAGACTTTGAGGAGGATAAAGAAATTCTGATCATACTTGGGCGTCCATTCTTGGCTACGGGGAAGACCTTAATAGATGTGCAAAAAGGAGAGCTAACTATAAGAGTCCAAGATGAAGAGGTGACATTTAAGGTTTTCAAAGTAATAGAGATCCCAAGTGGTCATGGCAAATATTTTCAGATCAATACAACTGAAGGTGTACTCAAGGATGAAGCGGATGGGAAAAGTGTAGTTCAATTAATCGAGATGGATCAACTTAAGTTTGGGGGCGTTCAATCTTACGAGAAAGTCAAACGATATATGGACAAAACCAAGCGTTGGAATGTGAAGCAGTTCGTCTAGCATAAATTTGATCCAGGTTAAGAAAGGAAGTAGTCTGGCTGAAGACTATAACGTAATCGCTTATTGGGAGGCAACCCAAGTTTTAATTTTTAGTTTTTTGCGATTTAATTCTATAGGCTATAGTTAGTTGTATTTTAATTAGTTGTTTCAATTGTTTTTTGGTACCAAGTATCGAACAAAATGGATTACACTTCCGACTTAGCGGACGAGGAGGACGTTGGCATGGCAAATCAGCCAGTTCTCAGGGAAGTCCTCTGCTTTTACTTGTTATATTTTTGATATTAAGGACAATGTCTAGTTTAAGTTTGGGTGTGTGTTTTTATTTTTATTTTTGTTTTATTTGGTACATAAGAGTATTATTTTATTAGGTTTGCATTTTAGATATTGTGTTTAGGGTAACTTGAACAATGGATTGATTGTAATTGATGATGGTTGATGAAAGAATGCGATTAATTTTTAACTTTTGTGAAATTGAGAAGCATGCTTAGTTTATATTTTGACTTGTTAGTTGGGTTTACACTGTTTATGATCTTTTTGAACTTCAAAGCACATATCCATTTGTTTAGCTAGTTGAGGCTTAAAAGGTTTATATGTTTAAGTGCTCGTGAAAGATATCATTGAAAATCTAGAAACTTATTTGAACATCATTTAAAGTGAAATTTAGGCTTTAACATAAGTTTGGGGGAAATTTTGGATTATTTGAAAATTTGAAAATTTTTGAACTTTCCCGAGTGAAATAATGAATCATGTGGTGAATTGAGATAGAGCGTAAAACGCACTCACTCATAAACACATGCAGAAAGCGAGATGGAACAGAAAACGTACCCGTTTAATGGGAAGTGATATGGAGCATAAAATGCACTCACTAAGAAATAAATAAGAAAGGGAAAATATAAAAAAAGAAAGAATAGTTTTGAAATACTCAGGAATGGTTCATATGTGCCTAATTGTTTGAAATATCCTTTTTATCTTCTAAATTTATGTTTTATTTTCATTAGCGGAGATTGATGTGAAAAGTGAGTTTATAGAGTTGATTTGAAAATCTTTTATGAAATATTTGATTATATGAGCTTATTTGAGTTTTGGCTAGCTTGTACATTTAGATGCACACACGCACTTAAAGGGTTATGAATAAATGTGGGACTGATGAATAGGTTGAAATTTTAGGCTTTGCATGTTCTTGATATTGTGCTTGAGTTATCATTTTAAGAAAAAATTTGAGGCCATTGTTCAATTTCGTATTGATTCATTGTTTGAGTAGTTTATTGTTAGAATTTATTTTTATAGTTTTGTTCTTAGTGTTTTGCTTGAGACCAGCAAATATTTAAGTTTGGGGGTATTTGATGAGTGAGTTTAATACTTATGAATCATGTATTGTTTACTTTGAAATATTGCTTATTCTTGAGTAATTTCATGTTATTTTTGATGTGGTTCTGTTTATTTTGTAGGAAAGGCTAAGGTGGGGCAAAAATGGATAATTGGAATCGGAAAGAGATCAAAGCTTGGAGTTGTCATATTTGAATTTTCAGATTGCCACTTAAAGCCCAATTTCAACCTTGATCCAACCAGAATCTCTCAATTCGTAAAGAATAAAAGTTGTAGATCTACTTCTTAGCTTTTCGACACATCTTGAATTGTCCCAATCGGAGCTCGGATGAGAGAGTTGTGGTCATTTTACAATAGAGGTTAGAGTCAAAAATTATCTAGCGCTGGCTGTGCCAGATTAACAAGGAAGAATGAGCAGGGTGCGCCAGAAGAGCAGGTTCTGATGGTATGGCATGGGGCGCACCATTTCTAGTGTAAAAACTGCGCGGGGCGCGCCGGTCATGAAGATTTGATGCTCACTTTGACAATTTTTTAGAGAAATTGACTTGGGCTAGGATTCTTATTACTCAATGAATTAGGATTATTATGGGGGCTATAAATACATTGGTTCTAACTAGAATTAGAGAGACTTTTTGATTGAAAGAATTGACAACCACCTAAGAAGGCTTGAAGATTGGATTGGGGAACAAAAAGAGTCAGACATTGAAGACTAAGGAGATAGGAGATTTCCACAAGAGTTTTTCTTCTTCTCTTTAATTTCTTTATCTGTAACTTTGAATGTTCTTATTATTTATGATGATGGTTTTCATTAGGATGATGAACTAAACTTTTAATTAGGAGTACAAGGAACCTTTTGTGATGCTTTAATTTATTCATCCTTATTTTCAGTTATTGATTCTACTTGAGTTGTTTATCATATCTTGCGCTTATTTATTAATTGTGTGGCCAACAATTAATCTGATATCTTAGATGGAATTAAAAAGGAAAATCTATGATTAGATCTGGATGTGATAACGTATGAATTTGTTGATTCTTTCTAGAATAATATAAAAGTATATAAGATGAAAATACCTATGTGTCATGCGTAACTTAATTGGGAGTTTATATTTAATGAATCTTTTTTAAGTGTCTTGCATGAAAATAGCAATATAACTGAAATATTTCTTTTTTTTAATCATTGAAAGATGTTAATGAATAAATAAACAATTCTAGTTAACAACTCATTGGATTAATAATGTGAAAATAGGGTGAAGAGGTTATTGTAAAGTAATTGGGGAAATTGTGTTCCTAGATTTAACATATTTGATAATTGATTATTGTTAGTTTAGCTTAATTTCAGTTTTAAATTTAAATTATTTTCAAAAATCAACATTGGTGATCATTTAAATTTAATTGAATTGATAGTAAATTGATAATTAGGATAATTATTGGTACTTATTCTCTGTAGATTAGACATCCTTCTTACTTCTATATTACTTGATTGACCGTATATACTTGCGCGAAATTGTCATTATATAAATTGGACAACAATTCCATTCTACGATCTTAACCTTTAAAAGCTTAGCCAAATAAAATTGTAGAACCATAGCATAAAATCATAGAGCCAACTTTCAAAATATTTCTAAATTTTCACAAAACAAACCCAGAGCATAATCTAAACCCCTCCCCCACACTCAAACCTTAATTGTCTCCAATGTAAGATAATTATGTAAAGAATATATAATAAGCTAAAGACAAATAAAAAAATAAAAAGGGATAGAAAATCAAATCTGAGATCTTGGGTTGCCTCCCAAGCAAGGCATTTATTTTATGTCGCTTGCCCGACAGCATTCATCATCAAACTGCATAGACTGGATCCTCCAATTCAACTGCCTCAACATCTTTCACTTGATAACCCTCATAGAATGGTTTAAGCTTGTGGCCATTCACTTTAAAAACTTTTCCTGATCTTGGGCTTTGAATTTCTACTGCACCATAAGGAAAAATGTTAGTAGTAATAAAAGGACCAAACCATTGAGAACGCAGTTTACCTGGAAATAACTTTAGCCTTGAGTGATAAAGAGAACTTTTTGTCCAACAGCAAAGTTCTTCTTAGAAATCTTCTTGTCATGAAAGGCCTTAGTATTTTCCTTGTATATTTTAGAGCTCTTATATGCATCATTCCTCAAATCTTCTAGCTCTTATAGCTATAACTTCTTATGTTCTCCAGCTTGATCCATGCTCAAGTTGCAGTTTTTAATTGCCCAAAAAGCCTTATGCTCTAATTCCACAGGAAGGTGACATGGTTTCCCAAATACGAGCCTATAAGGTGACATGGTTTTCCAAATACGAGCCTGTAAGGTGACCTACCAATAAGAGTTTTGTATGATGTCCTGTAGGCCCATAATGCATCCTCTAATCTTAGACTCCAATCCTTCCAGTTTGGCTTAACTACTTTCTCCAGAATAGACTTAACCTTACGATTGGATACCTCAGCTTGACCATTGCTCTGTGGATGGTAAGATGCAGAAACTGTTAGGTTTGTACATAGCGCGAATATGCAATCAAATTACATAAATAGTGTGGAAGCGCGATAAAACAGATTTTAAAATTTTCATACAAACCATCACCATGATCATCCATGTGCTCAATTATCAATTAAACGAAAGAGATAGAGATTAAGAAATTATACCCTCGTAGAACCGTGCTTCCTCGGGTACAAGTTCACCTCCAATTCCTTCGCATTCTCCTTGAATTTCACCGATTAAATTCCTTCCTTTGATCAACGTTAGCCACCCAAGTGTTTGGCCTCTAGAGGTGATCCACCAAGGAATAATAGTTGTTCAAGAAGATGGGTGTTGGCAAAACCCTAGTTTCTATCTCTATAGAAATTGCAAGTACTCTCTCTCTCCAATTCTCATGGAAGAGTGTGTAAATTGTCTAACCCTAAATCATGATAAGACTCCTCTTATTTATAGATATAGGGAACCCTCCTAAACTATTTAGGATTAGGGTTTTTATTTTAATTAAACTCCTTTAATTAATTGAACTCCTAATCCAATTAGGAATTCATGAGAGAGTACTTCTATTAATTAATTCTCAATCCCTATTAGGAATTAAATAATAGTAATTGTAATAATAATAATAAGACTCTTCTTATTAATTTATATTTAATATTTCTAAAATATTAAATAATAAATATTAAGCTATTTAATTTATTCTATCTCCATAGATTAAATTAAATACACTTAACATATTATTACAATTATGCCATTTACTTCTTAAATAAATATTTTCCTTTTGCGGTGTGACCCTTTAGGTTCTCTATATTAAACCGGTTGTGAATAAATCAATTAGAACAATTCTAATCTTATTTAAATAAATAAATTAAACTATTTAATTCATTTAAATAAATAATATTTATTCTACAATAAGGGTAAGCCTCCTTAGCGATCAACGACTTTCCAGATAATATAGATTTCAACATTAATCACAAAAGAACCTTTCAGTGAATAGTTACCGTACAATTCAATCCTTCTACCATACAATGTCCCAATTAAATATAAGACATGGAATTACTGTCAAGTCTTATTTTATTTAATTATATGTATTTCGATTCTCAAATGCACAACTCTGATAATGTAAATTAGAAACTCCTTTCTAATTACATTCTGTTTTGGCCAAAGACTTATGAGTCGTCATTTATCGAATCACATAGGACATTCTCTCCTTTTACTAGAAGTGGTAGATTCTTTGTTGATCATTCACCTATCTCCATGTATAACTTATTATACCCAATCATACCCTTTGATATACCCTAAAGGTCTTAAGGGACATGTCAAAGTATAACTCATCATACACAAGATACTATGATGATCTCAAGTCCAAGGATCACTTGTACTACTATCACTAGAGGAATTCCTATTGACAGGCGAGTAAAACTCCATTAGGTATTCCTTAGCGAGCCACGTTCAGTGAACTTATTCTCTAATAAACACCTACACACTTGCTTTAGTGTCTCCACACAAATGATTATGAGATCAATCATCCTCTTCATAAGAGCAAACAACGTATGTACTAATCTATCCGGATTCACTAATCCCCTTTTTAGTAATCCATCGATTAGGAATGATTTTAGTTTGTGAGCTATCTTGAATTTAGATCTCATTAACATGATCCCCATCATGATTCTAAAAGCATTGCTCAAAACTATGGGTTTATCATGTGACGCCCCCAAAATAGGTCCATACAACCCATTTTGAGTCGCCAATAACATTCCACAAAATACAATTACAAATACGAATTTTCCCATTTACAAATATTAAGTGTCGTGCAAAATACGACAACACAATACAAATATATCTTAAATTCTCAATACAGTTATTGTCACACTACTAGTAAGGTATTGAGACACTTCTATTATCTCGGACCATCACTCCATTCCCCGGCTAGTCCCCGCTACACTCTCTTTTCCTGAGGAGAACAATAGAACAAAAAGGAAAAGGGTGAGCACAAATAGCCCAGTAAGAAATATCATGACTAAGATAATGAAGAATAAAAATTATCTTTAGTCTTCAACAATAATAAATCAGAGATTTAAAGATATTATAATTGTTCAACACAACAACTGCAGCGGAACGAACAATCCATTAGAAGAGTCAAGTAGATTATAATATCTACCATCGTCTATAAGTTAAAGGATCACCATCAATATTTTATCCCTGTAACACCAATCAACAATCCCGGTTTATGAACATCCAAATCAACAGTTTATATTCAACAGCCTCTCTTTGCACTATGTGCCAAAGATATTTATTTGTAACATCACCGGTCATGATCATGCCAAACGCCAGTTCATCTTTGCACTACGGGCCAAAGAGAACTTTCACCATACGCCTTTGTTTGTAACACCAAAAGTCATGATAATACCAATACACAGTTTGGTCAAAATCATGTCACACTAGTTCATCTTTGCACTACGGGCCAAAGAGAACTATCACCACAATTTAAGTATGAGGATGAGGATGATGACAATGATACAGTGAGATCAAGGATAAGAAAAGCTTTATAATTTAATCAGTATCAAAGATTGACCAAATTGCCAACACGATGATCAAATTGTGGAGTCAAATTCAAGAATGATATTCAAGGAATTATTTCATGCTTCAACTATGACGTATAAAATGGAATAGAAAGATTCAAGTGAAAAGATATTAGATGAAGCACAAACTATTAAGGATATTCTACTAATTTTCAGGGATTCTCTCCATTTTAAAAAAATAAGGTTTTGGAAACAAACAAAGATTTCTTATCATAAATGGAGAAATGTGAAAGAAAAAGATATCCCTTAAAGAGTACAAAAGAAATGATACGTTATACGAGTATAACAGAATATATGAAACTGCAAATGGATTTTCACCCGTCATGCGATAATTCGCGTAGACAGATTTTTTCCACAATAGGTTAATATGTAATTAATACAAAGGGTTATTCACCAGGTACGACACTCGTACATACAGGTTATCCCCACGGAGTAATAAGGAATGAATACAGAAGGGTATTCACCAGGTACGACACTCGTACATACAGGTTATTCCCACAGAATAATAAGGAATGAATACAGAAGGGTATTCACCAGGTATGACACTCGTACATACAGGTTATTCCCACAGAATAATAAGGAATGAATACATAAGGGTATTCACCAGGCATGCGTCATACCGCACGGACAGGTTATCCCTACAAATTAATAAGGAATGAATAACAACCTTTATGAGTATAATATCACTTACGAACAAGGAAGCAAATGATATTACATAAGAGTATGAAAGAAATGATATCCCCTACCTTCGTTAATAAGTGATTGGATGTTGCTTTCTATGAAGTTTATTAACTTGGACAATACTAGTATTCTCACCAATACTCACAATAGCCTAGCACACTAAGAGAACTCAAGCAATTTAGAGAAAGAGAGAGAGAGGGAGTATAAGTAAGGAAGGTGTGAAGATTTCTTAAGATAACCCCTCCTATTTATAGAAAAACCAAGTTTCATTAATTGCACAATAAGGGCTCGACTTATTACACTTTAGTACCTTCATCTTTGCCTCTACTTTTTAATATAATCCTTTAAGTATTATCAATCTTGCATAACATCCCCTAATAGTTCACACATGTGAACCAATAGTTCCCACATGTGAACCAATAGTTCACAGCATGTGAATTTTAAAATTTCAATTAGGTACCCCTAAGTTAGACTCCACTTTTAATCCATCAATAATGCTAAAATATCATAACAATTAATATGAGTTACAGTGCTATGATAAATAATAAAAAGTACCATGCGGATGCTATTGTAATTATTGAATCAAAATACTGTGTAATTGCTACTTTATCAATTATTGAATCAATAATTTAAAATACTGTGCAATATCGTGTGCCTGTGAAATACCGCGTACTACTGTAGAATAACGCGTTTTACTGTTCTTTTTATTACCGGGTATTTCAACAGTTGCCGGTGATAATACTGTTGACAAAATACTGTCGCTTTCAGTATCCGACAATGGGGCCCACTATCGTTGACAATTTTGTCATTTGTGGGGCCCACTAATATTTTGATATTTCGGCGCCGTCGTACGGTGCCGAATATAATATTCTCCGACAAAAAGAATATTCTCCGACAAAAAGAATATTCCCCGACATACACTGTTTATCAGATAATTCGCATATAACACCCTTAACTATCATTTATACAATTAAGCACCTTACTATTAAAAATAAAAATTTTATCATAAAGAAAATAATAAACTTTTATTTCATAAAGTCGGGATCTTACAATCTCCCCTCCTTATGAAATTTCGTCCTCGAAATTGACGTACGTACCTGGCATTTCGAAGAGGTGAGGATACCTTGCTCTCATTTCAGATTCTAACTCCCAGGTCATTTCCTCAACATCATGGTTTCTCCATAAAACTTTGACTTGAGGTATAATCTTTGATCGTAGAATCTGTTCCTTCTTATCCAAGACCTTGACAAGTATCTCTTCGTACGTCAAATCCTCTGCTATCTCGTCTGGTTCTAACTCAATAATGTGGTTTGGATCTTTCACATATTTACGTAGCATGGATATGTGAAAAACATTATGAACACGAGACATGTTTGGCGGTAAGGCGAGTCTGTAGGCCACAGCTCCTACTCGGTCGAGGATTTCAAATGGACCGATAAATCGAGGGTTAAGCTTTCCTCTCTTTCCGAATCGCGTAACACCTTTCCACGGGGCAACACGTAAAAATACATGATCTCCGACACTGAATTCCTCGTCTCTTCGATGAAGATCGGCATAACTCTTTTGTCGATCTTGAGCTGTTTGTATACGTTGCCGGATCATTTGGATCTTTTTCGTAGTCATACGTATCAAATCGGGTCCCAATAATTTTGCCTCACCTACTTCATCCCAACATGCTGGAGATCGACACCTTCGTCCATACAGCGCCTCGAAGGGAGCCATGCCTATACTTGCTTGATAACTGTTATTGTAAGAGAATTCCACCAATGACAAGTATTTGTCCCAACTTCCTTTGAAGTCTAGCACGCAGAGTCTTAATAGATCTTCAAGGGTTTGAATAGTCCTTTCCGATTGCCCATCTGTTTGGGGATGGTATGCAGAACTGAATCGTAATTCAGTGCCCATAGCTTTTTGCAAGCTTACCCAAAATCGTGAAGTGAACCTAGGATCTCGATCAGAAACGATGGATACTGGCATGCCATGCAATCTGATAATCTCGCTTATATACATACTAGCAAGACGCTCAAGTGAATAGTTTTCTCGTATAGGCAAGAAATGAGCAGACTTGGTCAATCTATCTATAATGACCCAAATTGCGTCTAAGCCTTGAGAAACCTTGGGAAGACCTGTCACGAAATCCATGTTGATGTGTTCCCACTTCCATTCTGGAATCTCAAGTGGTTGCAATGGACCCCTTGGTACTTGATGCTCTGCCTTGACACGTTGACAAGTTAAACATCTTGCAATAAACTCTGCAATCTCTCTCTTCATATTGTTCCACCAAAATGTATGTCGAAGATCACGATACATTTTGGTACTTCCCGGGTGGATTGCAAATGATGTGTTGTGCGCCTCCATCATGATTTTGTATTTCAAGTCAGGGTCGTTAGGAACACACAGTCTAGAGTTGACTCGAAGTATTCCGTCTTCGTCGACTCTTGCTTCTGGAATAGCACCTTCTTGTACCTTTTTCTTCATATTCACCAACTCCGGGTCTGTAACTTGAGCAGCTTTAATTTTGTCGATTAAAGCCGGTTCTACCTGTATATGTGCGATCTTCACATGGGTTCCTGGAGCCTTTAACTCTATCTCCATCCTTTGTAAATCATCTAAGATGAGCCTTTGCGATGTCAGTAATGCACTCGTGCTTGCATATGATCTTCTACTCAATGCGTCAGCTACTACGTTCGCCTTTCCAGGATGGTATTGGATGGTATGGTCGTAATCTTTCAACAGCTCGAGCCAACGCCGTTGTCGCATGTTGAGTTCCTTCTGGGTGAAGAAATATTTGAGACTTTTGTGGTCTGTATAGATCTCCACTTTCTCTCCATACAAGTAATGTCTCCAAATCTTCAACGCGAAAACGACTGCTGCCAACTCTAGATCATGAGTAGGATAATTCCTCTCATATTCCTTGAGTTGCCGAGACGCATAGGCTATAACCTTCTCATGTTGCATGAGAACACAACCTAGTCCTTTGCCTGAAGCGTCGCTGTAGATGACAAATCCTTCCGATCCTGATGGTATTGCCAATACAGGTGCTGAAATGAGCCTTCTTTTGAGTTCTTGAAAACTCTTCTCGCATTCTTCGCTCCATTTGAATGTTGTGCTTTTCTGAGTCAGTTGAGTTAATGGAATGGCTATTCGAGAAAATCCTTCTACGAATCTCCGATAATAACCAGCTAGACCCAGAAAGCTTCGTACTTCAGTTGCTGACTTAGGTTGTTCCCAATTTGATACTGCTTCAATCTTCGCTGGATCCACCGAGATTCCTTGTTTAGAAACCAAGTGACCAAGGAATGCAACTTCCTCAAGCCAGAATTCACATTTCTTCAACTTAGCATATAACTTGTTCTCACGAAGCTTTTGAAGTATCAGCCTCAAGTGTTGCTCATGATCTTCACGACTTTTAGAATATATGAGAATGTCATCAATGAATACAACCACGAAATGATCCAAATAGTCCTTGAATATCCGGTTCATCATATCCATGAAAGCAGCAGGAGCATTAGTCAATCCAAAAGACATGACTAGGAATTCATAATGCCCGTATCGAGTTCTGAAGGCAGTCTTTGGAATGTCATCAACTTTAACTTTTAACTGATGATAACCAGAACGAAGGTCGATCTTTGAAAAGAACTGAGCACCTTGTAACTGGTCGAACAGGTCATCAATGCGAGGTAACGGGTACCTATTTTTGATGGTGACATGGTTTAACTCCCGATAGTCAATGCAAAGTCTCATACTCCCGTCCTTCTTCTTTACGAATAAAACAGGAGCACCCCAAGGCGATGTACTCGGACGTATGAAACCGCTGTCTAACAACTCCTGTAGTTGGACTTTTAACTCTTGAAGTTCAATAGGAGCCATTCGATATGGAGTTTTGGAAATAGGTTTCGTACCGGGTTCAAGGTCGATACAAAATTCAATTTCACGGTCTGGGGGTAGGCCAGGAAGTTCTTCGGGAAATACGTCAGGGAACTCATTAACCACAGAAATATTTTTCAAATCTGACGTACTTTTATTTAAATCCGTTACATGGGCTAAAAAGGCTTGACATCCATTTTTCAATAAACGAATGGCTTTGTGACTAGAAATGATGGTTATTGATTTCAATGGTTTGGTTGCTTGAATTCGCATAATAGGTTGATTAGGAATATGAAAACTAATGACCTTACGAAAGCAATCAATTTTAGCACGATGAGCAGTTAACCAGTCAATTCCTAATATCACATCAAATTCATGCATGTTCAAGGAGATAAGATCAACAGGTAATGTGAGGGTGCCGATTTGAACAAAGCAAGATTTATAGACTGTAGATGTAACGAATGTTTGTGCTAATGGTGTTTCAACAGATAAGTCAAAATCTAATTTTCCAGGAGTCAAATTCAGGCGTTGAGCACATGTTGGTGAAATAAAAGAATGGGTAGAACCAGTATCTAATAAGGCATAGACTTCACAAGAGTTAATAAGTAGTTTACCCGTAATAACCTCGTTCGGATTCTGCGCTTTTTGTGACGTCACGACAAAAGCTCTCCCTTGAACCACAGACTTTGATTTGTCCGTGACCGCCTTCGGTGTCATCATTGCAGCTGGACTTGACTTCGCTGCATGACAAAAGCGAGCTATATGACCTTCCTTTCCACAATTATAACATACTTGGGATGGCGATTGTGTACAATTTGGACTGATGTGTCCTTCCTTCCCACACCTGAAACATCTAACAGGTGGTCGTTCTCCTTCCTTCGAAACTGGTACTGGTGCTGGTGCTGACGTTGGTGCCTTTCCATGGTTGTTGAATCTCCTCTTCTTGGAATTGTTGCCACTTGACTCACTCCTTCTGTTATCGGGGCCAGGATTACCACCGAAGTGGTTACCATTTCCGGTGTTGTGATTCCCTCCTCGTTGATTATCATTATTTCGATAATTGCTGCCACCATTACGATTATTACCGTGATTTTGCTCTCGTGGTTGGGTGTTGCTCCCTGGTTGTAGTAGTCCTCTTTCCTGCTCCACTACTTGAGCCCTATCCACAGCATCTGCGTATATACAAATTTTATGAGAAACGAGATATTGGCGAATCTCTGGTTTCAAACCTCGTAGGAACATTCGTGTCATCCGTTTCTCAGTGTCCACCAAATGGGATGCAAAACGCGACAGCTCGACGAACTTGGCTTTGTACTGTGACACCATCATGTTGTTTTGTTCCAGTTTGATGAATTCTACCTCCTTCATATGACGAATACTTTCCGGGAAATACTTCTCGTTAAATAATTCCTGGAACTCGACCCAAGACATCTCGAGTGCCGAATGATGGGTACGTTTCACAGATTCCCACCAATGATCCGCTTCTCCTCGTAACATAAAGGTGGCAAAAGGAACCTTTTGGTCGTCCGTGCAACGCAGTACATCAAATATTTTTGTTAATTGTTTAAGCCATGCCTCTGCCTTGAGTGGATCTGGCTTGCCGGAAAATTCAGGTGGTCCCAATTCTTTGAACTGCTTGGCAGTGACCATCCGTACATTATCAGCGTTTCTGCCAGTATTGTAGACAGGAGCTCTTCTCGCCTGGTTCTGCAGGTATTGCATGAAGTTCCTAAAAAGTTCATCATTCATCCGGTTGTTAGTATCATGATTAACATCATGATGTTCTGAGTTTGCACCCGAATTATTTGTAGCTTCCTGGTTTTCAGCCACAATGGTCTCATAGTGAATCTCTTGGTTTTCAGATGCCATTCTGAAATGTGATCACCAAACAAATATTAGTTAAAGAAATAGACATGCAACATCTTGTCCCTATAACCAAACCAATTACTTAAATAACCAAAAATAGCTTAGGTAGGACACACTAGCGAAGGATTTTACTCGTCTCTCCCCTCCTAGTTCTAATCCCAGATCTCTACCAGAGATCATATCTCTAAGCTCTGATACCAACTATGACGCCCCCAAAATAGGTCCATACAACCCATTTTGAGTCGCCAATAACATTCCACAAAATACAATTACAAATACGAATTTTCCCATTTACAAATATTAAGTGTCGTGCAAAATACGACAACACAATACAAATATATCTTAAATTCTCAATACACTTATTGTCACACTACTAGTAAGGTATTGAGACACTTCTATTATCTCGGACCATCACTCCATTCCCCGGCTAGTCCCCGCTACACTCTCTTTTCCTGAGGAGAACAATAGAACAAAAAGGAAAAGGGTGAGCACAAATAGCCCAGTAAGAAATATCATGACTAAGATAATGAAGAATAAAAATTATCTTTAGTCTTCAACAATAATAAATCAGAGATTTAAAGATATTATAATTGTTCAACACAACAACTGCAGCGGAACGAACAATCCATTAGAAGAGTCAAGTAGATTATAATATCTACCATCGTCTATAAGTTAAAGGATCACCATCAATATTTTATCCCTGTAACACCAATCAACAATCCCTGTTTATGAACATCCAAATCAACAGTTTATATTCAACAGCCTCTCTTTGCACTATGTGCCAAAGATATTTATTTGTAACATCACCGGTCATGATCATGCCAAACGCCAGTTCATCTTTGCACTACGGGCCAAAGAGAACTTTCACCATACACCTTTGTTTGTAACACCAAAAGTCATGATAATACCAATACACAGTTTGGTCAAAATCATGTCACACTAGTTCATCTTTGCACTACGGGCCAAAGAGAACTATCACCACAATTTAAGTATGAGGATGAGGATGATGACAATGATACAGTGAGATCAAGGATAAGAAAAGCTTTATAATTTAATCAGTATCAAAGATTGACCAAATTGCCAACACGATGATCAAATTGTGGATTCAAATTCAAGAATGATATTCAAGGAATTATTTCATGCTTCAACTATGACGTATAAAATGGAATAGAAAGATTCAAGTGAAAAGATATTAGATGAAGCACAAACTATTAAGGATATTCTACTAATTTTCAGGGATTCTCTCCATTTTAAAAAAAATAAGGTTTTGGAAACAAACAAAGATTTCTTATCATAAATGGAGAAATGTGAAAGAAAAAGATATCCCTTAAAGAGTACAAAAGAAATGATACGTTATACGAGTATAAAAGAATATATGAAACTGCAAATGGATTTTCACCCGTCATGCGATAATCCGCGTAGACAGATTATTTCCACAATAGGTTAATATGTAATTAATACAAAGGGTTATTCACCAGGTACGACACTCGTACATACAGGTTATCCCCACGGAGTAATAAGGAATGAATACATAAGGGTATTCACCAGGTACGACACTCGTACATACAGGTTATTCCCACAGAATAATAAGGAATGAATACAGAAGGGTATTCACCAGGTACGACACTCGTACATACAGGTTATTCCCACAGAATAATAAGGAATGAATACAGAAGGGTATTCACCAGGCATGCGTCATACCGCACGGACAGGTTATCCCCACAAATTAATAAGGAATGAATAACAACATTTATGAGTATAATATCACTTACGAACAAGGAAGCAAATGATATTACATAAGAGTATGAAAGAAATGATATCCCCTACCTTCGTTAATAAGTGATTGGATGTTGCTTTCTATGAAGTTTATTAACTTGGACAATACTAGTATTCTCACTAATACTCACAATAGCCTAGCACACTAAGAGAACTCAATCAATTTAGAGAGAGAGAGATAGGGAGTATAAGTAAGGAAGGTGTGAAGATTTCTTAAGATAACCCCTCCTATTTATAGAAAAACCAATTTTCATTAATTGCACAATAAGGGCTCGACTTATTACACTTTAGTACCTTCATCTTTGCCTCTACTTTTTAATATAATCCTTCAAGTATTATCAATCTTGCATAACATCCCCTAATAGTTCACACATGTGAACCAATAGTTCCCACATGTGAACCAATAGTTCACAGCATGTGAATTTTAAAATTTCAATTAGGTACCCCTAAGTTAGACTCCACTTTTAATCCATCAATAATGCTAAAATATCATAACAATTAATATGAGTTACAGTGCTATGATAAATAATAAAAAGTACCATGCGGATGCTATTGTAATTATTGAATCAAAATACTGTGTAATTGCTACTTTATCAATTATTGAATCAATAATTTAAAATACTGTGCAATATCGTGTGCCTGTGAAATACCGCGTACTACTGTAGAATAACGCGTTTTACTGTTCTTTTTATTACCGGGTATTTCAACAGTTGCCGGTGATAATACTGTTGACAAAATACTGTCGCTTTCAGTATCCGACAATGGGGCCCACTATCGTTGACAATTTTGTCATTTGTGGGGCCCACTAATATTTTGATATTTCGGCGCTGTCGTACGGTGCCGAATATAATATTCTCCGACAAAAAGAATATTCTCCGACAAAAAGAATATTCCCCCGACCATACACTGTTTATCAGATAATTCGCATATAACACCCTTAACTATCATTTATACAATTAAGCACCTTACTATTAAAAATAAAAATTTTATCATAAAGAAAATAATAAACTTTTATTTCATAAAGTCGGGATCTTACAATCTCCCCTCCTTATGAAATTTCGTCCTCGAAATTGACGTACGTACCTGGCATTTCGAAGAGGTGAGGATACCTTGCTCTCATTTCAGATTCTAACTCCCAGGTCATTTCCTCAACATCATGGTTTCTCCATAAAACTTTGACTTGAGGTATAATCTTTGATCGTAGAATCTGTTCCTTCTTATCCAAGACCTTGACAGGTATCTCTTCGTACGTCAAATCCTCTGCTATCTCGTATGGTTCTAACTCAATAATGTGGTTTGGATCTTTCACATATTTACGTAGCATAGATATGTGAAAAACATTATGAACACGAGACATGTTTGGCGGTAAGGCGAGTCTATAGGCCACAGCTCCTACTCGGTCGAGGATTTCAAATGGACCGATAAATCGAAGGTTAAGCTTTCCTCTCTTTCCGAATCGCGTAACACCTTTCCACGGGGCAACACGTAAAAATACATGATCTCCGACACTGAATTCCTCGTCTCTTCGATGAAGATCGGCATAACTCTTTTGTCGATCTTGAGCTGTTTGTATACGTTGTCGGATCATTTGGATCTTTTCCGTAGTCATACGTATCAAATCGGGTCCCAATAATTTTGCCTCACCTACTTCATCCCAACATGCTGGAGATCGACACCTTCGTCCATACAGCGCCTCGAAGGGAGCCATGCCTATACTTGCTTGATAACTGTTATTGTAAGAGAATTCCACCAATGACAAGTATTTGTCCCAACTTCCTTTGAAGTCTAGCACGCAGAGTCTTAATAGATCTTCAAGGGTTTGAATAGTCCTTTCCGATTGCCCATCTGTTTGGGGATGGTATGCAGAACTGAATCGTAATTCAGTGCCCATAGCTTTTTGCAAGCTTACCCAAAATCGTGAAGTGAACCTAGGATCTCGATCAGAAACGATGGATACTGGCATGCCATGCAATCTGATAATCTCGCTTATATACATACTAGCAAGACGCTCAAGTGAATAGTTTTCTCGTATAGGCAAGAAATGAGCAGACTTGGTCAATCTATCTATAATGACCCAAATTGCGTCTAAGCCTTGAGAAACCTTGGGAAGACCTGTCACGAAATCCATGTTGATGTGTTCCCACTTCCATTCTGGAATCTCAAGTGGTTGCAATGGACCCCTTGGTACTTGATGCTCTGCCTTGACACGTTGACAAGTTAAACATCTTGCAATAAACTCTGCAATCTCTCTCTTCATATTGTTCCACCAAAATGTATGTCGAAGATCACGATACATTTTGGTACTTCCCGGGTGGATTGCAAATGGTGTGTTGTGCGCCTCCATCATGATTTTGTATTTCAAGTCAGGGTCGTTAGGAACACACAGTCTAGAGTTGACTCGAAGTATTCCGTCTTCGTCGACTCTTGCTTCTGGAATAGCACCTTCTTGTACCTTTTTCTTCATATTCACCAACTCCGGGTCTGTAACTTGAGCAGCTTTAATTTTGTCGATTAAAGCCGGTTCTACCTGTATATGTGCGATCTTCACATGGGTTCCTGGAGCCTTTAACTCTATCTCCATCCTTTGTAAATCATCCAAGATGAGCCTTTGCGATGTCAGTAATGCACTCGTGCTTGCATATGATCTTCTACTCAATGCGTCAGCTACTACGTTCGCCTTTCCAGGATGGTATTGGATGGTATGGTCGTAATCTTTCAACAGCTCGAGCCAACGCCGTTGTCGCATGTTGAGTTCCTTCTGGGTGAAGAAATATTTGAGACTTTTGTGGTCTGTATAGATCTCCACTTTCTCTCCATACAAGTAATGTCTCCAAATCTTCAACGCGAAAATGACTGCTGCCAACTCTAGATCATGAGTAGGATAATTCCTCTCATATTCCTTGAGTTGCCGAGACGCATAGGCTATAACCTTCCCATGTTGCATGAGAACACAACCTAGTCCTTTGCCTGAAGCGTCGTTGTAGATGACAAATCCTTCCGATCCTGATGGTATTGCCAATACAGGTGCTGAAATGAGCCTTCTTTTGAGTTCTTGAAAACTCTTCTCGCATTCTTCGCTCCATTTGAATGTTGTGCTTTTCTGAGTCAGTTGAGTTAATGGAATGGCTATTCGAGAAAATCCTTCTACGAATCTCCGATAATAACTAACTAGACCCAGAAAGCTTCGTACTTCAGTTGCTGACTTAGGTTGTTCCCAATTTGATACTGCTTCAATCTTCGCTGGATCCACCGAGATTCCTTGTTTAGAAACCAAGTGACCAAGGAATGCAACTTCCTCAAGCCAGAATTCACATTTCTTCAACTTAGCATATAACTTGTTCTCACGAAGCTTTTTAAGTATCAGCCTCAAGTGTTGCTCATGATCTTCACGACTTTTAGAATATATGAGAATGTCATCAATGAAGACAACCACGAAATGATCCAAATAGTCCTTGAATATCCGGTTCATCATATCTATGAAAGCAGCAGGAGCATTAGTCAATCCAAAAGACATGACTAGGAATTCATAATGCCCGTATCGAGTTCTGAAGGCAGTCTTTGGAATGTCATCAACTTTAACTTTTAACAGATGATAACCAGAACGGAGGTCGATCTTTGAAAAGAACTGAGCACCTTGTAACTGGTCGAACAGGTCATCAATGCGAGGTAACGGGTACCTATTTTTGATGGTGACATGGTTTAACTCCCGATAGTCAATGCAAAGTCTCATACTCCTGTCCTTCTTCTTTACGAATAAAACAGGAGCACCCCAAGGCGATGTACTCGGACGTATGAAACCGCTGTCTAACAACTCCTGTAGTTGGACTTTTAACTCTTGAAGTTCAATAGGAGCCATTCGATATAGAGTTTTGGAAATAGGTTTCGTACCGGGTTCAAGGTCGATACAAAATTTAATTTCACGGTCTGGGGGTAGGCCAGAAAGTTTTTCGGGAAATACGTCAGGGAACTCATTAACCACAGAAATATTTTTCAAATCTGACGTACTTTTATTTAAATCCGTTACATGGGCTAAAAAGGCTTGACATCCATTTTTCAATAAACGAATGGCTTTGTGACTAGAAATGATGGTTATTGATTTCAATGGTTTGGTTGCTTGAATTCGCATAATAGGTTGATTAGGAATATGAAAACTAATGACCTTACGAAAGCAATCAATTTTAGCACGATGAGCAGTTAACCAGTCAATTCCTAATATCACATCAAATTCATGCATGTTCAAGGAGATAAGATCAACAGGTAATGTGAGGGTGCCGATTTGAACAAAGCAAGATTTATAGACTGTAGATGTAACGAATGTTTGTGCTAATGGTGTTTCAACAGATAAGTCAAAATCTAATTTTCCAGGAGTCAAATTCAGGCGTTGAGCACATGTTGGTGAAATAAAAGAATGGGTAGAACCAGTATCTAATAAGGCATAGACTTCACAAGAGTTAATAAGTAGTTTACCCGTAATAACCTCGTTCGGATTCTGCGCTTTTTGTGACGTCACGACAAAAGCTCTCCCTTGAACCACAGACTTTGATTTGTCCGTGACCGCCTTCGGTGTCATCATTGCAGCTGGACTTGACTTCGCTGCATGACAAAAGCGAGCTATATGGCCTTCCTTTCCACAATTATAACATACTTGGGATGGCGATTGTGTACAATTTGGACTGATGTGTCCTTCCTTCCCACACCTGAAACATCTAACAGGTGGTCGTTCTCTTTCCTTCGAAACTGGTACTGGTGCTGGTGCTGACGTTGGTGCCTTTCCATGGTTGTTGAATCTCCTCTTCTTGGAATTGTTGCCACTTGACTCACTCCTTCTGTTATCGGGGCCAGGATTACCACCGAAGTGGTTACCATTTCCGGTGTTGTGATTCCCTCCTCGTTGATTATCATTATTTCGATAATTGCTGCCACCATTACGATTATTACCGTGATTTTGCTCTCGTGGTTGGGTGTTGCTCCCTGGTTGTAGTAGTCCTCTTTCCTGCTCCACTACTTGAGCCCTATCCACAGCATCTGCATATATACAAATTTTATGAGAAACGAGATATTGGCGAATCTCTGGTTTCAAACCTCGTAGGAACATTCGTGTCATCCATTTCTCAGTGTCCACCAAATGGGATGCAAAACGCGACAGCTCGACGAACTTGGCTTTGTACTGTGACACCATCATGTTGTTTTGTTCCAGTTTGATGAATTCTACCTCCTTCATATGACGAATACTTTCCGGGAAATACTTCTCGTTAAATAATTCCTGGAACTCGACCCAAGACATCTCGAGTGCCGAATGATGGGTACGTTTCACAGATTCCCACCAATGACCCGCTTCTCCTCGTAACATAAAGGTGGCAAAAGGAACCTTTTGGTCGTTCGTGCAACGCAGTACATCAAATATTTTTGTTAATTGTTTAAGCCATGCCTCTGCCTTGAGTGGATCTGGCTTGCCGAAAAATTCAGGTGGTCCCAATTCTTTGAACTGCTTGGCAGTGACCATCCGTACATTATCAGCGTTTCTGCCAGTATTGTAGACAGGAGCTCTTCTCGCCTGGTTCTGCAGGTATTGCATGAAGTTCCTAAAAAGTTCATCATTCATCCGGTTGTTAGTATCATGATTAACATCATGATGTTCTGAGTTTGCACCCGAATTATTTGTAGCTTCCTGGTTTTCAGCCACAATGGTCTCATAGTGAATCTCTTGGTTTTCAGATGCCATTCTGAAATGTGATCACCAAACAAATATTAGTTAAAGAAATAGACATGCAACATCTTGTCCCTATAACCAAACCAATTACTTAAATAACCAAAAATAGCTTAGGTAGGACACACTAGCGAAGGATTTTACTCGTCTCTCCCCTCCTAGTTCTAATCCCAGATCTCTACCAGAGATCATATCCCTAAGCTCTGATACCAACTGTGACGCCCCCAAAATAGGTCCATACAACCCATTTTGAGTCGCCAATAACATTCCACAATATACAATTAATCAAAATAATAAATTATTCTTCCCCTTTACTACTCCTTTATTATAATTTAAACCACACCAGAATTCCTCCCATGTTACAAATATTAAGTGTCGTGCAAAATACGACAACACAATACAAATATATCTTAAATTCTCAATACACTTATTGTCACACTACTAGTAAGGTATTGAGACACTTCTATTATCTCGGACCATCACTCCATTCCCCGGCTAGTCCCCGCTACACTCTCTTTTCCTGAGGAGAACATGAAAGTAGTATGCACACAAGCCAATCATATTTGATATGATGTAGCATATACTTTGTAATCTTATTCGATTGTTAAAAGGCATTTTACATTATCTACATAGTGCTGTTATATTAAATGTGATAAACCCATAGTTTTGAGCAATGCTTTTAGAATCATGATGGTGATCATGCTAATGAGATCTAAATTCTAGATAGCTCACAAACTAAAATTGTTCCTAATCGTTGGATTACTAAAAAGGGGATTAGTGAATCCGGATAGATTAGTACATACGTTGTTTGCTCTTATAAAGAGGATGATTGATCTCATAATCATTTGTGTGGAGACACTAAAGCAAATATGTAGGTGCTTATTAGAGAATAAGTTCACTGAACGTGGCTCGCTAAGGAATACCTAATGGAGTTTTACTCGCCTGTCAATAGGAATTCCTCTAGTGATAGTAGTACAAGTGATCCTTGGACTTGAGATCATCATAGTATCTTGTGTATGATGAGTTATACTTTGACATGTCCCTTAAGACCTTTAGGGTATATCAAAGGGTATGATTGGGTATAATAAGTTATATATGGAGATAGGTAAATGATCAATAAAGAATCTACCACTTCTAGTAAAAGGAGAGAATGTCCTATGTGATTCGATAAATGACGACTCAGAAGTCTTTGGCCAAAGCAGAATGAAATTAGAAAGGAGTTTCTAATTTGCATTAATTAGAGTTGTGCATTTGAGAATCGAAATACATATAATTAAATAAAATAAGACTTGACAGTAATTCCATGTCTTATATTTAATTGGGACATTGTATGGTAGAAGGATTGAATTGTACGGTAACTATGCACTGAAAGGTTCTTTTATGATTAATGTTGAAATCTATATTATCTTGAAAGTCGTTGATCGCTAAGGGGGCTTACCCTTATTGTAGAATAAATATTATTTATTTAAATAAATTAAATAGTTTAATTTATTTATTTAAATAAGATTAGAATTGTTTTAATTGATTTATTCACAACCGGTTTAATATGGAGAACCTAAAGGGTCACACCGCAAAAGGAAAATATTTATTTAAGAAGTAAATGGCATAATTGTAATAATAAGTTAAGTGTATTTAATTTAGTCTATGGAGATAGAATAAATTAAATAGCTTAATATTTATTATTTAATATTTAGAAATATTAAATATAAATTAATAAGAGGAGTCTTATTATTATTATTACTATTACTATTATTTAATTCCTAATAGGGATTGGGAATTAATTAATAGAAGTACTCTCACATGAATTCCTAATTGGATTAGGAGTTTAATTTAATTAAAGGAGTTTAATTAGAATAGAAACCCTAATCTTAAATAGTTTAGGGAAGGGTTTTCCTACATCTAGAAATAAGAGAAGTCTTATCATAGATTAGGGTTACACACTCTTGCATAAGAATTGTAGAGAGTACTTACAATTTCTATAGAGATAGAAACTAGGGTTTTGCCAACACCCATCTTCTTGAACAAGTATTATTCCTTGGTGGATCACCTCTAGAGGCCAAACACTTGGGTGGCTAACGTTGATCAAAGGAAGGAATTTAATCGGTGGAATTCAAGGAGAACGCGAAGGAATTGGAGGTGAACTTGTACCTGAGGAAGCTAGAATTCTACAAGGGTATAATTCTTATTCTCCAGCTCTTTCGTTTAATTAATAATTGTGCATAAAGAAAGATCATGGTGATGGTTTGTATAAAATTTTAAAATCTGATTTTATCGTGCTTCCGCACTATTTATGTAATTTGATTGCATATTCGCGCTATGTACAAACCTAACAGTGGTATCAGAGCCAAACTTTATGCGAATTATTAATTATTTTGATTATGTATATACATTGATATGTGTTAAGAACAATTTAATTGGGCATAATTGTTTGTGTAAAATTATTTTATTTATTTTATTTATTTTTTATTTATTTTCAATTAAGATAAAAGGTTTATTTTGAATTGGAATATAATTAAAATTAAAAGTTTTATTTGAACTTGGAATTATATTCTACGTTAACTAGAATAAAGGAGTTTATTCATATATGGAATAGGATTCCATGTTTCCTAGAATAAAGGAGTTTATTCACATATGGAATAGGATTCCATGTTTCCTTAAAAAAATAAAGATGTTTATTTTGATAAGGAATAGGATTCAACATATTTTATTTTCCAACAATTTTAAGTTAAAAATAAAGGTGTTTATTTTAAACTTGAAATTGGTTTCCATATTAATTAAAATAAAGGAGTTTATTTTGATTTAGAATTTGATTAAAAATAAAGGAGTTTATTTTTATTCAAAAAAATTGGATAAATTAAAATAAAAGAGTTTATTTTGATTTGGAATATGATTAAAATAAAGAAGTTTATTTTAATTAAAATTGGATTTCATGATAACTAATTAGAGTTGGAATTGGATTCCATGATAACTAATTGGAGTTGAAATTGAAATTTTATACTAACTAATATTGCCCATTAAATGATATCAATGCATATATGGAATGATTTTATTATTCATGGGATGAATGTTATTTATTGATACATATAGAGATATGTATGATGATAAATAGGGATTGATTATGGACTATTGACCAATGTGTGATTGGATTTATTTTAGTGGATGCTTGAATGAATGAGTTTTATAAATGGGGTCTGCGTACCTCGTCTTCTCTAGTTTTTCCTTGATGTAAATTCTATCTTCCTCCTATGTACCTCCCCTTGACTGCTGATCAAGATTTCTATTTATTGTAAATAGTTTATGTAATAGGTTTAGTTAGAATTACTTGAAGAATTGGAGACAAAGGAGCAAGGAGCGCTTGAAGACCCGTTTGTAATGGAGCCCGGGTTTAAATGTAATAGTTATATTTAAATTTAATTCTTGCACCCTAGGTTTGACCTTTTGGTTCACTTGGTGGCTCTAGTGAACCAAACTAGAATAAAAGTCCCATAATCAATCCGGGTAGAATATAGTATTCTATATGTGCCATGTTTGCTATGTATATATTATATATTATACAACATGCTTCGCATGTTAAATAATATGACGCGTATTTTATATATATATGTGCATGCGCGCTAAACAAGATGAGACAAAATAATAACAAACCCCTCAAAGAAATCATATTAAGTCCTAAGCGTTTCAAAGATATTTGGAATATCGGAACGTCGCCTTCTAGCATGGTAAAGCAATAGAGTATTAAATATTTTAATATGAGTTTGTTTGTGTCACCACAAGGCAAGTATTAAAATATTTAAGATGTTGCTTTATCACATTTGATGCTTATACAATAGACTGAACGATGTTTGTTTTGTTGTGTCACCACAAGGACAGTGTTTTTCTTTCGAATATATGGAAGTGCTAGGATGGACTTAACTTGGATAATTTTGATTCGGATGTGTCACCACTTGATCAAAATAATCTAAGAGGCAAAATACAAGGAGTTACATAGAGATGTAATTGACAATAGTTGTTTACCTATTTATTTATATATCGTTTGTTGTGTCACCACAAGGCTATATACATCTAAAATGGGATCCTTAGTCTCACTAGCAAATCTTTAATTAGAATTGTTGAACTATATAATGAGGGTAATATAATTTGATGAAAATAGTGGGAGATACCAATTTTAAAATAAAGACCTAATTTATTTTGGTAATTAATTAAAAATGAATGTATGCTAAAATGTTGTTAAATTACAAATTCATTTACAGAATTTTACGATGTCTAATTCACTATCACTGCATAGCATATTAGATGCTAATTAACCGGACCGAATTACACGGACTAGTTAAGGAATTTGAGAATAGTTCTCAAGGCTGAAAAGTTATCTTATGTCCTTAATATACCTATCCCTGCAATGGTTGCAGACAATGCCTCAGAGGAAGAGATTGCTACTTTTAGAAAGTGGCAAGATGATGTACAGTTGGCTCAATGCATCATGCTCGCATCCATGAGTAACGAGCTTCAGCGTCAGCATGAAACTATGGATGCTCCTACTGTACTCCAGCACCCTCAAGGAGTTGAGGGGTGAGGAAAGTAGGACTATTAGATATCAGATATCTAAGGAGCTCTTCTGATCTAGAATGACCGATGGCACTACAGTACAGACATATGTCCTAAAATGATCAATTTGATTGAACAATTGGGACAACTGGGTTTTAATGGATGGAGAGATGATCCAAGATTTGATCTTGCAATCACTTCCAGACTCTTTCTCACAAATTGTTGTGAATTTCCACATGAACAAGCTATATGTCAGCCTGCCTGAGTTGCTTAAACATGTTGAAAACTGTAAAGAGTCACTTTCCAACCAAGAAAGACCAAGTCTTACTGGTAGATGATTCTTCTAGGAAGCAGAAGAGGGCTAAAGGATCTTCTTAAAAGAAGAACAATTCAAAGAAGGTAAAAAGAAAGGCAAAAATGAAGGACAATAAGAACAAGACTGATGCAGATAGCAAAGGAGTTTGCTTCCACTGCAATAAGCCTGGATACTAGAATTAAAACTAGAGGGTAACCAGAAGAAGCTTAGTGAAGCTTCGGTTACAAATATGGGTTTGTTCATGATTGAAATAAATTTTTCTATAAGTCAAGGTTCTACTTGGGTATTGGATACCGGCTGTAGTTCTCACGTATGCAATCCAATGCAGAGACTAAGCAGAAGTAGAAAACTAAACAAAGAATAAGTAATCTTACGCGTGGAGAATGAAGCAATGGTTGCTGCATTAACCGTAGGAACTTATAGTTTAGCATTGCCTACGGGCAAGTCTATTAAGTTAATAAGTTGTTATTATGTTCCAGTTCTCTTTAGAAACATTATTACTTCCGTTGTTGGACAAGGAAGGTTCTGGTATTATATTTAAGAACAATTGTTGTTCTATTTGTAATGATAATGTTTTGTTTGAAACTGGAAGATTACTTGATAGACTTTGTATACTTGACTTACATGAAAATTATTTTGCAAATTGAACAAACTAATAAAAGAAAAGGAGATGGTCATTCAAAGAGTTGAATATGTATATTTGATGAAATACAAGTCTGAATCATTTGAAATGTTCAAAAAATTTAGAAGTGAAACATATTGACAGAGTATTAAGATTCTTTGATCAGATCGAGGAAAGAATACTTGTACAATGAGTATCTAGATCATCTCAAAATGGTATTTTCTCATAATGGACACTTCCCGATACGCAATAATTGATTGGTGTATCTAAAAGGAGAAATTGTACCTTGTTGGACATGGTGCAGTCCATAATGATTTTTACCGACATTCTAGTATCCATCTAGGGTTATGTCCTAGAAACGGCTGCATATCTACAAAATAAGGTAACCTCAAAAATCTGGCCCCAAGACTCCATAAAAGTTATGGATAGGGAGGATTCCTAATCTTAAGTAAGTTAAGATAAGGGGTTGTCCAGCTTATAGAAAAGGTTTCAAAGATAAGTTTGGGACAAAATCTGACATGTGTAGACTTGTGGGATATCCTAAAGTAAGTTTAGGGTATTATTACTATAATCCTACACGCTGCCTTCTTAGATAAAAGTGTTTATCATTGAAGGAGCTAGTGGGAGGGTAAAAGATCTTGAAGGAGTTCAAGAACCACAAAGCACTTTAAGTCGACTCGAGGAACCTGTAGATAGACCTATTGTACCACAACCGAATCGTAAATCTGGAAGAGTACCGAAGATACCTGGGAGGTATGGATTCATCATAGAGGATGATGATGAGGTACGCATCATAGAGGATGATGATCCAGTTATATACGATGAGGCTATGAGTAGAAGACACTCAGAGAAATGGCAGATGGCCATGAAATCCGAAATGGACTCCATGTATGAGAACCAAGTATAGACTCTGGTTACTCCACAAAAGGGCATAGTGCCAAGAGTGTGAATATGGGTCTTTAAGAGAAAGACTGGGGCAAATGGCAAGGTGGAGACCTATAAGACCAGACGTGTTTAAAAGGTTTTTCAAGTCAAAGAGTTGACTGTGATAAAACCTTATTACCGGGTAATGCTCAAGTCTATTTGGATTTTGCTTGTGATTGCAGCTTATTACGAAATCTGGCAAAATGGATGTGGAGACACCCTTCCTCAATGAAGACTTGAGGAGAATGTATGTATGATACAGCCAGAGGAATTTGTTTCAAAGGTTGAAGCAGATCGTGTTTTAAGCTACAATGATCCATTTATGGATTGAAGCAAGCTTCTCAAAGATGGAACATTCGTTTTTGATGAGATAATCAAAAGAGTTTGATTTTATCAAAAACGAGAATGAACCTAGTGTGTACAAAAGGTCAGTGGGAGCATTGTGACATTCCTAGTATTATATGTTGATATATTACTGATAATGAATGACACACCAATGCTACAATCAGTAAAGATAAAATTGTCTAAACATTCCTCCATGAATAACTTGGGAGGAACATCCTATAAATTGGGGATATAAATCTATATAGATAGATTTAAAAGGATGTTCGGCTTGACCCAATGAACGTATATTCATTCGATGCTAAAGGCGTTTAGCATGGCAAACTCCAAGAGAGGTCTCATGATGATGAGCCATGGAGTGTATCTCTCTAAAATTATCCCCAAATTGAAAGAGATATCGCATGAGTTACTATCATGTATGCAATGAATATACAAGGCCTGATGTTGATCAGACATATTCTGGAGAAGATCACTGTAAGACAGTGATAAACATCTTTAGGTACTTAACCGGTACTGAAGATGTGATCATGATTCATGGTAGGTCTGAATTAAAACTAGAGAGCTAAACAGACTCAAGTTTTTCAGACTGACCAAGACGATAACAAATCCACTTTAAGGTAAATCGTTACCTTGAAAGGTGGTGCAGTGAATTGGAAAGGTTTCAAACAACAAAGAGTTGCTGGTTTAGTGACAAAGACAAAGTATATAGCTGTAAATGAAGCTGCAAGTTTGATTGTTTGAATGGAAAAGTTCATTACAGAACTGGGAATGGTTCCTAAGTCTCATCTTGGATTCAAACATGTGTTGCAGCACTTTCATTTGATTAGTAGAATCATTGAAAGAGGAAAAGTCACTATAGAGATAGTGGACTATCGAGAACAACATTGCATATCCATCTACTGAAGCTTTATCCAAATAGCAGGATGATCGTCACTTAGAGAAGAAGGGTATTAGATACCATGGTGATTGGCTTTAGTGCAAGTGGGAGATTGAAAGTAGTATGCACACAAGCCAATCATATTTGATATGATGTAGCATATACTTTGTAATCTTATTCGGTTGTTAAAAGGCATTTTACATTATCTACATAGTGCTGTTATATTAAATGTGATAAACCCATAGTTTTGAGCAATGCTTTTAGAATCATGATGGTGATCATGCTAATGAGATCTAAATTCTAGATAGCTCACAAACTAAAATTGTTCCTAATCGTTGGATTACTAAAAAGGGGATTAGTGAATCCGGATAGATTAGTACATACGTTGTTTGCTCTTATAAAGAGGATGATTGATCTCATAATCATTTGTTGTGGAGACCACTAAAACAAGTATGTAGGTGCTTATTAGTAGAATAAGTTCACTGAACGTGGCTCGCTAAGGAATACCTAATGGAGTTTTACTCGCCTTGTCAATAGGAATTCCTCTAGTGATAGTAGTACAAGTGATCCTTGGACTTGAGATCATCATAGTATCTTGTGTATGATGAGTTATACTTTGACATGTCCCTTAAGGACCTTTAGGGTATATCAAAGGGTATGATTGGGTATAATAAGTTATATATGGAGATAGGTTGAATGATCAATAAAGAATCTACCACTTCTAGTAAAAGGAGGAGAGAATGTCCTATGTGATTCGATAAATGACGACTCAGAAGTCTTTGGCCAAAGCAGAATGAAATTAGAAAGGAGTTTCTTAATTTGCATTAATTAGAGTTGTGCATTTGGAGAATCGATAATACATATAATTAAATAAAATAAGACTTGACAGTAATTCCATGTCTTATATTTAATTGGGACATTGTATGGTAGAAGGATTGAATTGTACGGTAACTATGCACTGAAAGGTTTCTTTTATGATTAATGTTGAAATCTATATTATCTGGAAAGTCGTTGGATCGCTAAGGGGGCTTACCCTTATTGTAGAATAAATATTATTTATTTAAATAAAATTAAATAGTTTAATTTATTTATTTAAAATAAGATTAGAATTGTTTTAATTGATTTATTCACAACCGGTTTAATATGGAGAACCTAAAGGGTCACACCGCAAAAGGAAAATAATTATTTAAGAAGTAAATGGCATAATTGTAATAATAAGTTAAGTGTTATTTAATTTAGTCTATGGAGATAGAATAAATTAAATAGCTTAATATTTATTATTTAATATTTAGAAATATTAAATATAAATTAATAAGAGGAGTCTTATTATTATTTATTACTATTACTATTATTTAATTCCTAATAGGGATTGGGAATTAATTAATAGAAAGTACTCTCACATGAATTCCTAATTGGATTAGGAGTTTAATTTAATTAAAGGAGTTTAATTAGAATAGAAACCCTAATCTTAAATAGTTTTAGGGAAGGGTTTTCCTACATCTAGAAATAAGAGAAGTCTTATCATAGATTAGGGTTACACACTCTTGCATAAGAATTGTAGAGAGTACTTACAATTTCTATAGAGATAGAAACTAGGGTTTTGCCAACACCCATCTTCTTGAAACAAGTATTATTCCTTGGTGGATCACCTCTAGAGGCCAAACACTTGGGTGGCTAACGTTGATCAAAGGAAAGAATTTAATCGGTGGAATTCAAGGAGAACGCGAAGGAATTGGAGGTGAACTTGTACCTGAGGAAGCTAGAATTCTACAAGGGTATAATTCTTATTCTCCAGCTCTTTCGTTTAATTAATAATTGTGCATAAAGAAAGATCATGGTGATGGTTTGTATAAAATTTTAAAATCTGATTTTATCGTGCTTCCGCACTATTTATGTAATTTGATTGCATATTCGCGCTATGTACAAACCTAACAGAACAATAGAACAAAAAGGAAAAGGGTGAGCACAAATAGCCCAGTAAGAAATATCATGACTAAGATAATGAAGAATAAAAATTATCTTTAGTCTTCAACAATAATAAATCAGAGATTTAAAGATATTATAATTGTTCAACACAACAACTGCAGCGGAACGAACAATCCATTAGAAGAGTCAAGTAGATTATAATATCTACCATCGTCTATAAGTTAAAGGATCACCATCAATATTTTATCCCTGTAACACCAATCAACAATCCCTGTTTATGAACATCCAAATCAACAGTTTATATTTCAACAGCCTCTCTTTGCACTATGTGCCAAAGATATTTATTTGTAACATCACCGGTCATGATCATGCCAAACGCCAGTTTCATCTTTGCACTACGGGCCAAAGAGAACTTTCACCATACGCCTTTGTTTTGTAACACCAAAAGTCATGATAATACCAATACACAGTTTGGTCAAAATCATGTCACACTAGTTCATCTTTGCACTACGGGCCAAAGAGAACTATCACCACAATTTTAAGTAATGAGGATGAGGATGATGACAATGATACAGTGAGATCAAGGATAAGAGAAAAGCTTTATAATTTAATCAGTATCAAAGATTGACCAAATTGCCAACACGATGATCAAATTGTGGATTCAAATTCAAGAATGATATTCAAGGAATTATTTCATGCTTCAACTATGACGTATAAAATGGAATAGAAAGATTCAAGTGAAAAGATATTAGATGAAGCACAAACTATTAAGGATATTCTACTAATTTTCAGGGATTCTCTCCATTTTAAAAAAAATAAGGTTTTGGAAACAAACAAAGATTTCCTTATCATAAATGGAGAAATGTGAAAGAAAAAGATATCCCTTAAAGAGTACAAAAGAAATGATACGTTATACGAGTATAAAAGAATATATGGAAACTGCCAAATGGATTTTCACCCGTCATGCGATAATCCGCGTAGACAGATTATTTCCACAATAGGTTAATATGTAATTAAATACAAAGGGTTATTCACCAGGTACGACACTTCGTACATTACAGGTTTATCCCCACGGAGTAATAAGGAATGAATACAGAAGGGTATTCACCAGGTACGACACTCGTACATACAGGTTATTCCCACAGAATAATAAGGAATGAATACAGAAGGGTATTCACCAGGTACGACACTCGTACATACAGGTTATTCCCACAGAATAATAAGGAATGAATACAGAAGGGTATTCACCAGGCATGCGTCATACCGCACGGACAGGTTATCCCCACAAATTAATAAGGAATGAATAACAACATTTATGAGTATAATATCACTTACGAACAAGGAAGGCAAATGATATTTACATAAGGAGGTATGAAAGAAAGAAAAATGATATCCCCTACCTTCGTTAATAAGTGATTGGATGTTGCTTTCTATGAAGTTTATTAACTTGGACAATACTACTATTCTCACTAATACTCACAATAGCCTAGCACACTAAGAGAACTCAATCAATTTAGAGAGAGAGAGATAGGGAGTATAAGTAAGGAAGGTGTGAAGATTTCTTAAGATAACCCCTCCTATTTATAGAAAAACCAATTTTCATTAATTGCACAATAAGGGCTCGACTTATTACACTTTAGTACCTTCATCTTTGCCTCTACTTTTTAATATAATCCTTCAAGTATTATCAATCTTGCATAACATCCCCTAATAGTTCACACATGTGAACCAATAGTTCCCACATGTGAACCAATAGTTCACAGCATGTGAATTTTAAAATTTCAATTAGGTACCCCTAAGTTAGACTCCACTTTTAATCCATCAATAATGCTAAAATATCATAACAATTAATATGAGTTACAGTGCTATGATAAATAATAAAAAGTACCATGCGGATGCTATTGTAATTATTGAATCAAAATACTGTGTAATTGCTACTTTATCAATTATTGAATCAATAATTTAAAATACTGTGCAATATCGTGTGCCTGTGAAATACCGCGTACTACTGTAGAATAACGCGTTTTACTGTTCTTTTTATTACCGGGTATTTCAACAGTTGCCGGTGATAATACTGTTGACAAAATACTGTCGCTTTCAGTATCCGACAATGGGGCCCACTATCGTTGACAATTTTGTCATTTGTGGGGCCCACTAATATTTTGATATTTCGGCGCTGTCGTACGGTGCCGAATATAATATTCTCCGACAAAAAGAATATTCCCCGACAAAAAGAATATTCCCCGACATACACTGTTTATCAGATAATTCGCATATAACACCCTTAACTATCATTTATACAATTAAGCACCTTACTATTAAAAAATAAAAATTTTATCATAAAGAAAATAATAAACTTTTATTTCATAAAGTCGGGATCTTACATATCACATTTAATATAACAGCACCATGTAGATAATGTAAAATGCCTTTAATAACCGAATAAGATTACAAAGTATATGCTACATCATATCAAATATGATTGGCTTGTGTGCATACTACTTTCAATCTCCCACTTGCACTAAAGCCAATCGTCATGGTATCTAATACCCTTCTTCTCTAAGTGACGATCATCCTGCTGTTTGGATAAAGCTTCAGTAAATGGATATGCAATGTCGTTCTTGAGAGTCCACTATCTCTATAGTGATTTCTTCTCTTTCAATGATTCCACTATTCAAATGAAAGTGCCGCAACACATGTTTGAATCCAAGATGAGACTTAGGAACTATTCCTAGTTCTGTGATGAACTTTTCATCCAAACAATCAACTTGCAGCTTTATTTACAGCTATATACTTTGTCTTTGTCACTAAACCAACAACACTTTGCTGTTTGGAACCTTTCCAATTCACTGCACCACCTTTCAAGGTAACGTTTTACCCTAAAGTGGATTTGTTATCGTCTTGGTCAATCTGAAAAACTTGAGTCTGTTTAGCCCTCTAGTTTTAATTCAAACCTACCATGAATTATGATTACATCTTCAATACCGGTTAAGTACTTAAAGATGTTTATCACTGTCTTACAGTGATCTTCTCCAGAATATGACTGATCAACATCAGGCCTAGTATATTCATTGCATACATGATACTAACTCATGTGATCTCTCTTTCAATTGGGGACAATTTTAGAGAGATTCACTCCATGGCTCATCATCATGAGACCTCTCCTGGAGTTTGCCATGCTAAACGCCTTTAGCATCAAATGAATATACGTTCCTTGGGTCAAGCCGAATATCTTTTTAAATCTATCTATATAGATTTATATCCCCAATTTATAGGATGCTCCTCCCAAGTCATTCATGGAGGAATGTTTAGACAATTTTATCTTTACTGATTGTAGCATTGGTGTGTCATTCCTTATCAGTAGTATATCAACATATAATACTAGGAATATCACAGTGCTCCCACTGACCCTTTTGTACACACTAGGTTCATTCTCGTTTTCGATAAAATCAAACTCTTTTGATTGTCTCATCAAAACGAATGTTCCATCTTTGAGAAGCTTGCTTCAATCCATCAATGGATCATTGTAGCTTAAAACACGATTTGTTTCAACCTTTGAAACAAATTTCTCTGGCTGTATCATACATACATTCTCCTCAAGTCTTCATTGAGGAAGGACGTCTGCACATCCATTTTGCCAGATTTCGTAATAAGCTGCAATCACAAGTAAAATCCAAATGGACTTGAGCATTACCCGATAATAAGGTTCTATCACAGTCAACTCCTTGACTTGAAAAACCTTTTAAACAGGTCTGGTCTTATAGGTCTCCACCTTGCCATTTGCCCCAGTCTTTCTCTTAAAAGACCCATATTCACACTCTGGGCACAATGCCCTTTTGTGGAGTAACCAGAGTCTATACTTGGTTCTCATACATGGAGTCCATTTTGGATTTCATGGCCATCTACCATTTCTCTGAGTATCTTATACTCATAGCCTCATCGTATATAACTGGATCATCATCCTCTATAATGCGTACCTCATCATCATCCTCTATGATGAATCCATACCTCCCAGGTATCTTCGGTACTCTTCCAGATTTACGATTCGGTTGTGGTACAATAGGTCTATATACAGGTTCCTCGGTTCGACTTAAAGTGCTTTGTGGTTCTTGAACTCTTTCAAGATCTATTACCCTCCCACTAGCTCCTTCGATGATAAACACCTTTATCTAAGAAGGTAGCATGTAGGATTATAGTAATAATACCCTAAACTTTCTTTAGGATATCCCACAAATCTGCACTTGTCAGATTTTGTCCCAAACTTATCTTTGAAACCTTTTCACATAAGTTGGACAACCCCTTATCTTAACATACTTAAGAATAGCAATCCTCCCTATCCATAACCTTTATGGAGTATTGGGGCCAGATTTTTGAGGTTACCTTATTTTGTAGATATGCAGTCGTTTCTAGGGCATAACCATAGATGGATACTGGAATGTCGGTAAAAATCATTATGGACTGCACCATGTCCAACAAGGTACAATTTCTCCTTATAGATACGCCAATCAATTATTGTGTATCAGGAGGTGTCCATTATGAGAAAATACCATTTAGAGATGATCTAGAAACCTATTGCACAAGTATTCCTTCCTCGATCTGATCAAAGAATCTTAATACTTTGTCAATTTGTTTCACTTCTGAATTCTTTGAACCTTTCAAATGATTCAGACTTGTATTTCATCAAATACACACATTCAACTCTTTGAATGACCATCTCCTTTTTTTCTTTTATTAGTTTGTTCAATTTGCAAAATATTTTTCATGTAAGTCAAGTTTACAAAGTCTATCAAGTGATCTTTCAGTTTCAAACAAAACATTATCATTATAAATAGAACAACAATTGTTCTTAAATATAATACCAAAACCTTCCTTGTCCAACAATGGAAGTAATAATGTTTCTAAAGAGAACTAGAACGTAATAACAACTTATTAACTTAATAGACTTGTCTGTAGGCTATGCTAAATTATAAGTTCCTATGGTTAATGTAGCAACCTTTGCTCCATTTCACACATAAGATAACTTACTCTTTGTTTAGCTTTCTACTTCTGCTTAGTCTCTGCATTGGATTGCATACGTGAGAACTACAGCCGGTATCCAATACCCAAGTAGAACCTTGACTTATAGAAAGATTTATTTCAATCATGAACAAACTTATATCTGTAACCGAAGCTTCACTAAGCTTCTTCTGGTTAGCCTCTGTAAGATTCTCCTTACAGTTTCCTTTCTAGTATCCAGGCTTATTGCAGTGGAAGCAAACTCCTTTGCTATCTACATCAGTCTTGTTCTTATTGTCCTTTATTTTTGCCTTTCCTTTTACCTTCTTTGAATTGTTCTTCTTTTAAGAAGATCATTTGGCCTTCTTCTGCTTCCTAGAAGAATCATCTACCAGTAAGACTTGGTCTTTCTTGGTTAGAAAGTGACTCTTTACAGTTTTTCAACATGTTTAAGCAACTCAGACAGGCTGACATATAGCTTGTTCATGTGGAAATTCACAATAATTTGTGAGAAAGAGTCCGGAAGTGATTGCAAGATCAAATCTTGGATCAACTCTCCATCCATTAAAACCCAGTTGTCCCAATTGTTCAATCAGATTGATCATTTTAGGACATTTGTCTGTACTGTAGTGCCATCGGTTATTCTAGATCGGAAGAGCTCCTTAGATATCTGATATCTTATAGTCCTACTTTCCTCACCCTTCAACTCCTTGAAGGTGCAGGAGTATAGTAGGAGCATCCATAGTTTCATGCTGACGCTGAAGCTCGTTACTCATGGATGCGAGCATGATGCATTGAGCCAACTGTGCATCATCTTACTACTTTCTAAAAGTAGCAATCTCTTCCTTAGAGGCATTGTCTGCAACCATTGCAGGGATAAGCGTATTAAGGATATAAGATAACTTTTCAGCCTTGAGAACTATTCTCAAATTTCTTAACCAATCCGTGTAATTCGGTCCGGTTAATCAGCATCTAATATGCTATGCAGTGATAGTGAATTAGACATCGTAAAATTTTATAAATGAATTTTTAATTTAACAACATTTCAGCATACATTCATTTTATTAATTAATTACCAAAATAAATTAGGTCTTATTTTAAATTGGTATCTCTCACTTTTTTTCATCAAACTATATTACCCTCAATATACAGTTCGGCAAATCTAATTAAAGATTTGCTAGTGAGAATAAGGATCTCATTTCAAATGTATATAGCCTTGTGTGTGCACAACAAACTATATATAAATAAATAGGTAGACAACTATTATCAATTACATCACTATGTAACTCCTTGTATTTTGCCTCTTAGATTATAATGTTCAAGTGTGTGCACATCCGGACTAAAATAATCTAAGTTAAGTCCAACCTAGCACTTCCATATATTCGAAAGAAAAACACTATCCTTGTGTGTGCACAACAAAACAGGTTCAGTCTATGTATAAGCATCAAATGTGATAAAAATAACATCTTAAATATTTAATACTCGCCTTGTGTGTGCACAACAAACTCATATTAAATATTTAATGCTCTATTGTTTTACCATGTTAGAAGACGACGTTCGATATTCCTAATATCTTTGAACGCTTAGGACTTAATATGATTTGTTTGAGGGGTTTATTATTATTAGTCTCATCTTGTTTAGCGCGCATGCACATATATATATAAAATACGCGTCATATTATTTTACATGCGAAGCATGTTGTATAATATATAATATATACATAGTAAGCATGCACATATAGAATACTATATTCTACCCGGATTGATTATGGACTTTTATTCTAGTTTGGTTCACTAGAGCCACCAAGTGAACCAAAAGGTCAAACCTAGGGTGCAAGAACAAAATTTAAATATAACTATTACATTTAAACCCGAGTTCCATTACAAATGGGTCTTCAAGCGCTCCTTGCTCCTTTGTCTCCAATTCTTCAAGTAATTTTAACTAAACCTATTACATAAACTATTTACAATAAATAGAAACCTTGATCAGCAGTCAACGGGAAGTACATAGGAGGGAGATAGAATTTACATTAAGAAAAATTAGAGAAGACGAGGTACGCAGACCCCATTTATAAAAACTCATTCATGCAAGCATCCACTAAAATAAATCCAATCACACATTGGTCAATAGTCCATAATCAATCCCTATTTATTATCATACATATCTCCATATGTATCAATAAATAATATTCATCTCATGAATAATAAAATCATTCCATATATGCATTGATATCATTTAATGGGCAATTAAAAGTTTACTAGAAATCCAATTTTGAAACAAAAATAAACTCCTTTATTTTAATCAAAATTTAAATCATAATAAACTTATTTATTTTATTTTATCCAATTTTGAATAAAAATAAACTCTTTTATTTTTAATCAAATTCCAAATCAAAATAAACTCTTTTATTTTAATTAACATGGAATCCAATTTCAAGTTCAAAACAAACTCTTTTATTTTAACTTAAAATTGTTGGAAAATAAAATATGTTGAATCATATTCCTTATCAAAATAAACATCTTTATTTTTAAGGAAACATGAAATCCTATTCCATATGTGAATAAACTCCTTTATTTTAGGAAATATGGAATCCTATTCCAAATGTGAATAAACTCCTTTATTCTAGTTAACTTGGAATCTAATTCCAAGTTCAAATAAAACTTTTAATTTTAATCATATTCCAATTAAAATAAACCTTTTATCTTAATTGAAAATAAATAAAATCAAAAATAAAATTTTCAAAACCTGCAGACCGGCGCGGCCGCGCTCCAATATGAACTAGGAGCGGCGCGGCCGCGCTGCACCCCAGAAACGTTTTCTGGGTTCAGGCGCGGCCGCGCTCCAGAATGAACTGGAAGCGGCGCCGCCGCGCCGCGTAGCAGACTTCGAAAAAAAATTTTGTTGCCCAGAAAATCGATCCAATCGCATACCCATACATACATGGAATCATAATAATCGATAATTAGCACAAGGTTAGGCTCTGATACCACTGTTAGGTTTGTACATAGCGCGAATATGCAATCAAATTACATAAATAGTGTGGAAGCGCGATAAAACGGATTTTAAAATTTTCATACAAACCATCACCATGATCATCCATGTGCTCAATTATCAATTAAACGAAAGAGATAGAGATTAAGAAATTATACCCTCGTAGAACCGTGCTTCCTCGGGTACAAGTTCACCTCCAATTCCTTCGCGTTCTCCTTGAATTTCACCGATTAAATTCCTTCCTTTGATCAACGTTAGCCACCCAAGTGTTTGGCCTCTAGAGGTGATCCACCAAGGAATAATAGTTGTTCAAGAAGATAGGTGTTGGCAAAACCCTAGTTTCTATCTCTATAGAAATTGCAAGTACTCTCTCTCTCCAATTCTCATGGAAGAGTGTGTAAATTGTCTAACCCTAAATCATGATAAGACTCCTCTTATTTATAGATATAGGGAACCCTCCTAAACTATTTAGGATTAGGGTTTTTATTTTAATTAAACTCCTTTAATTAATTGAACTCCTAATCCAATTAGGAATTCATGAGAGAGTACTTCTATTAATTAATTTCCAATCCCTATTAGGAATTAAATAATAGTAAATGTAATAATAATAATAAGACTCTTCTTATTAATTTATATTTAATATTTCTAAAATATTAAATAATAAATATTAAGCTATTTAATTTATTCTATCTCCATAGATTAAATTAAATACACTTAACATATTATTATAATTATGCCATTTACTTCTTAAATAAATATTTTCCTTTTGCGGTGTGACCCTTTAGGTTCTCTATATTAAACCGGTTGTGAATAAATCAATTAGAACAATTCTAATCTTATTTAAATAAATAAATTAAACTATTTAATTCATTTAAATAAATAATATTTATTCTACAATAAGGGTAAGCCCCCTTAGCGATCAACGACTTTCCAGATAATATAGATTTCAACATTAATCACAAAAGAACCTTTCAGTGAATAGTTACCGTACAATTCAATCCTTCTACCATACAATGTCCCAATTAAATATAAGACATGGAATTACTGTCAAGTCTTATTTTATTTAATTATATGTATTTCGATTCTCAAATGCACAACTCTGATAATGTAAATTAGAAACTCCTTTCTAATTACATTCTACTTTGAACAAAGACTTCTGAGTCGTCATTTATCGAATCACATAGGACATTCTCTCCTTTTACTAGAAGTGGTAGATTCTTTGTTGATCATTCACCTATCTCCATGTATAACTTATTATACCCAATCATACCCTTTGATATACCCTAAAGGTCTTAGGGGACATGTCAAAGTATAACTCATCATACACAAGATACTATGATGATCTCAAGTCCAAGGATCACTTGTACTACTTTCACTAGAGGAATTCCTATTGACAGGTGAGTAAAACTCCATTAGCTATTCCTTAGCGAGCCACGTTCAGTGAACTTATTCTCTAATAAGCACCTACACACTTGCTTTAGTGTCTCCACACAAATGATTATGAGATCAATCATCCTCTTCATAAGAGCAAGCAACGTATGTACTAATCTATCCGGATTCACTAATCCCCTTTTTAGTAATTCATCGATTAGGAATGATTTTAGTTTGTGAGCTATCTTGAATTTAGATCTCATTAGCATGATCCTCATCATGATTCTAAAAGCATTGCTCAAAACTATGGGTTTATCACATTTAATATAATAGCACCATGTAGATAATGTAAAATTCCTTTAATAACCGAATAAGATTACAAAGTATATGCTACATCATATCAAATATGATTGGCTTGTGTGCATACTACTTTCAGAAACCCTATGCAGAACATTGTATTTCCTGAACAGTGTTGCTAGCATCCTATTACAGAAATGGGTTCATCTATCATTGATGATGGCCTTTGGAGTTCCAAACCTGACAAATATATTAAACTTGACAAAATCTGCAACAACTTTAGAATTGTCAGTCCTGGTGGCTTTAGCCTCCATCCATTTTGAAACGTAGTCAACAGCCAAAAGGATATAGATATTACCAAAATATGCAGGAAATGGTCCCATAAAATTAATACCACAAACATTAAAAATTTCAACAATTAAAATAGGAGTCTGTGGCATTTGATTCCTACGTGATATATTACCTGTCTTTTGACAATTTTCACATGACTTACAAAACAGATAAGAGTCCTTAAATAAAGTTGGCCAATAAAAATCACATTCTAAAACCCTATGAGCTGTTCTTTTAGGCCTAAAATGACCTCTACATGTATAAGAATGATAGAATGTTAAGATAGATAAAAATTCAGTTTCAGGCACACACCTTGTTATTACTTGATCAGAACAGAATTTTCATAAATATGGGTCATCCCATGTATAGTATTTAGCATTACTCTTAAGCTTATCTCTCTAGGATTTAAAGAATTCATTAGGTAGATGTTTACTCACTAAATAATTCACAATATGAGCATACCAGGGTAGTGCCTTATCAACAGAAAACAACTGCTCATCTGGGAAAGAATCTTGCAATGGTAATGCTTATTTATCATATATCAGCCTACTCAATTGATCTGCTACCAAGTTGTCTACTCCTTTCTTATCCTTAATTTCCAAATCAAACTTTTGTAATATCAAAATCCACCTAATGATCGTAGGTTTGGATTCCTCATTGGTCAGCAAATACCTGAGAGCAGCATGATCAGAATAAACTATAACTTTAGTACTAAGTAAATAAGACCAAAATTTCTCTAAGACAAAAACAACAGACAAAAGTTCTTTTTCAGTCGTAGAGTAATTGATCTGGGCAATATTTAAAGTCCTGCAATCATAGTAGATAGCATGAACAGCTTTGTCAACTCTTTGTCCTAAAACTTCTCTTACTGCATAATTGCTTGCATCACACATGATTTTAAACAGCAACTTCCAATTTGGTGGTTGTATCACTGGTGCTGAGGTTAATAGTTTTTTCAACTTGTCAAATGCCTCCTTGCACTCATCATCAAATTAGAATTGCACATCCTTTTGCAACAACTTATACAATGGTAAAGCTATCTTCGAGAAGTCCTTGAGAAATCTGCGATAAAAACCTGCATGACCAAGAAATAACGAATCTCCCGCACACTTGCAGGGTAAGGCAAAGTAGAAATAACTTCTATCTTAGACTTATCTACTTCTATTCTTCTAGCTGAAACAACATGTCCAAGAACTATACCTTGCTCTACCATGAAATGACACTTTTTCCAGTTAAGTATAAGATTAGTTTCTAAACATATATCAAGCACACAAGTCAAATTATCTAGGCAAGCATCTAATGAATCACCATGTATTATGAAATCATCCATAAACACTTCAATACAACTCTCTAAAAGATCAGAAAATATGCTTACCATGCATCTCTAAAAAGTACCTGGTGCATTGCACAGTCCAAAAGAAATTCTACGATAGGTAAATATACAAAAAAGACAGGTGAAGGTGGTCTTCTCCTGATCTTCTGGTGCAATCACAATCTAATTATAACCTGAAAAACCATCTAGAAAACAATAATAAGTATGTCCAGCTAATCTTTCTAACATCTGATCAATAAAAGGGAGATAAAAATGATCTTTTCTAATTACAGAGTGTAACTTCTTGTAATCAATACACACTCTCCATCCTGTTTGCACACGTGTGGGTACCACTTCATTATTGTCATTCTAGATGACTGTAATTCCATATTTTTTTGGAACTACCTACACTGGACTTACCCATTGACTGTCTAAAATTGTGTAGATTATACCTACATTAAGTAACTTCAACACCTCCTTTTTCACTACCTCCATCATTGGTGTATTCAGTCTGTGCTGGGCTTATTTAGTTGGTTTGGCTCCTTCTAATAAAATTTGATGCATACACACAGCAGGGCTTATTCTCTTGATATCTATAATTGTCCAACCAATGCCTGTTATATGCTCCCTTAGAATTCTCAACAATTTGTCTTCTTGAACTTTGGTCAGATTATTGGCAATGATCACCTGCACAACAGAAGGTAATAGCTTCTTATGAGAAACAGGTAACTGAATGAAATATACTTCATACTTATCTGAGATTTTTGCCAAAGAGTGTAATGCAACCACAGCCTCCATCAGATCTTGACTCTGTTCAATTTCTTCTTCTTTTTCCAATTCCAAGTTGTTGGAGATGGCAACCTCCAAACTTTCCTAATGTGTTTGCTCAGAAAATTTCTGCACTATAGAGTCAATAATATCAATAGCAAAAATAGGATTAATATCATTAAGGTACCTCATAGCCTCATAAATATTAAATTGAATCTTTTCACCATCAAACTCTATGGTCAAGATCCCATTATGCACATCAATCACTGTTCTAGATATTTTCAAGAATGGCCTCCCTAGTAGTATATGTGTAAGGTTTGGAGATGTATCATCATCCATATCCACAATATAAAAATCTACAGAAAATATTAGATCATTCACCTGCACTAACACATCCTCAACTACCCTCCAGGGTAAGTGTTAGTACGATCAGCCAATTGAATAATAACACCAGTTTATTTCAAGGGACCTAAATTTAAAGAAGATAGATAATGGCATGCCATTAATAGAAGCTCCAAAATATGGTATGGCTTTTTCAAATCTGGTTTTACCTATTCTACATGAAATTATAAATATGCCTGGTGTAGACACCCGATTTTTGCATTTCCTATACTAACCCTGACAGGAGGGCAAAATCGTCAATTGACCCGGCACACGAGAATAAAGGGTGGACATAAAGACGAACCCTCAAAACCACCACGACGGGATGATATTGAAGCCGACACGACAACAAGCGAATGTCGAGAGTCAGTTACTGATCACTGTGCTTACCCGGATGACGTGGCAACGTTTCCCGACGGTTTCCGGACTGCCGAGCGCAAACCCGTCAGCGGGAACCAACGGTACGACACGAAAAATCGAAGACGAGGCACGGAAAACGAGAAAATCAGCACAGTTAGCCGCAGATCAATTCGCGGCCAAGGACGGAACTCGAGGCAAGCACGGGACTCGAAGCGCACGGGACTCGAGCGCGGGCTGGGGGGAGAACCAAGGGCCAGCCGCAGATATATCTGCGGCCAGCCGCAGATAGATCTGCGGCTGCCCTTGGCAGTGCCTTATTAGGCCAGTTCGCATACAGGAAAGGAGGAGAGAAGGATTCAGCAGAAAAGGAGCTCGGGGAGAGGAAGAAAAAGAGAGAGAAAACAGCAAAATTAAGAGAGAAAAGAGTGAGAAGTATTGAGAGATTGTACCTATTTTGTGAGATTGTATTCCATAAATTTCTACTCTACTCAATACACAAATTCATACATATTGTGGGGATCATTTGCAAGGTGATAAATCTTTTGTTTTAGCATTTTGGTATACCATTTTGGCCAAGCTTTTGGGTCATCCAAATTACCTTAAATGTAGTTTTTGTTCTTACATATTATTAATGTGAAGCCATGGATTAGGGACTATTAGTGAGGGTCTCATCGGAATGAAATTCCCCCTAATAGCCCGATGATATCCGTTTGGTGAAAATCTTAGCTATTATGGTATGGTATCATTCATAGTGTATTTCGATCGTCATTGTAAGATATCCTAGAGCGTTAGGCATCCCGTTGTTGTTTATTTTCGTTATAATCCATTCGGTGGTTGTGCAATAAGTTCGGATGTGAGCCTAGGAATGCGACCCCGTGGTCCAAATCCGATGATGGACATTTTTGAATGTATGTAATCGGGTGGATGTATCCGTTATTGTAAATATGTAATCGTCGGGCCTTAAAAACGACGCCAAGGCGACAATCGTGTTTAAGGCCCCGAAATAGTGAAACTTGTGATTGTGGGCGTTTGGGGTTATTTTGATGGCTTACATGCCCATGAATAGCCTCGACGCGTGTTTATGCTTGATTGGATTTCGGAACACGAAAAAAATGATTTCAAAGATTAAACGAGGAAGGTTTTTCCTTAAAATCAAGCAAACTAGGAGGTTAGCATCACGTAGCTAAAAAAATTTGAGAAGTGCTAATGAATGTCGATTTCTATGTAAACGAGAAAGCTAAAGAAAATCGTTTTTCAAACATCACACAAAATGATTTTATAAATAAGTAACGTTTTATTAAACCGTTGTGCATAGGGTTAAAGAGATCCTAGAAATTGCCCATCATGTGGAGTTACGAAGGCAACGGTTTATAGATCTCGATTCCTATTTTGACGAAGGTTTAAAAACTCTTGTTTTGGCCAAAAACGACACCTAATGAAAATCTCATAGTTTTGACAATTAAAATCAAATCTTTCTCATAAAAGCTTTCTTGTGTATGCCGAAAAGACATTCCGAAGCATTCTCAAATTAAAGCACGACTTTCCCTAAAAATCCAAATGACTCTTTCATGCAAACTCACCACAACATTTACATAGACACACACACACACACGCGCACACACACATTTTATGAATTAAAGGATAGGAAAGCATCAAGATTGCGGTTAATCGTGTTTCACGGAAGTCGGGGGGTGCCTAACACCTTCCCCTCGCTTAAGCAAGCCCCCGAACTCTATGAATCTCGGATTCGCAGACCAATTAATTCGGAGTCACATATGAGCCAGCGATTTATAAAAAATGAAAACTCGGATGAGTTGGTACATCCATTTCAAATATACCAACTGGCGACTCTGGTTAATTGGCTCATCATAAAAAGCGATCTTTCAAAACCCCGTCGACAGTCAAAGCCGACCTTTTCCCAAAAAATCATCTAATCAAAAGGCTAAAATTGGAAAAAGACCAAATATCGCATAAGCGGATAAAACCGGCGTCGACAGCTGGCGACTCTGCTGGGGACATTAGAGGGCTTAAGCCGCATTTAAGTCTTGATGCTATCCTCATCCTTTAAAATTTATAAATGTGTATGTGCTTGCGACATTTTGACTTCTTTTTTTTGTTGTTTGAATGTGTGTTGTTGTACAATGAATGAATGAATGAATGGGTTTGCTTTACTTCAAAGTAATCATTTGCATACGCTGAGGACGATGAATGTGAATGGTATGTTGAGAGAGTACCTCCTCCTGAGGCGAACCCTGTCGGTTGCTTATTACTGGACTCGAAGGGGCTGCTCCCCTGGAGATGGCTCAGGAAACGCACCACCCAAATCCGCGCTCAATTCGAAAGGATTCAGACGAGTAGATTGCGAAGATTTGGGAACCTTCATGCCGAAAAGCCCCGCGAGAGTAACCCTAGGGTAGGTCAGCCTCTGATAAACCTAGACGAAAGGGAAGCTTCTTCATGCTCTTTTATCGTTCAGTCAAATAAATAAATGTCATGTAAATGACATACAACTGTCATACCGACATCATTGTAATAAATATGTCCTGTATCACGTGATTACATCACCTGCACACATAAAGGGAATACTGACATGGTTTTGCAGGAAGGCAATCCGTGCCACGAACCAGGGTTTTCTAAAACTTCTAAATATTAGCCTGTCATCAAACACTGACCTTGTTTTGCAGGATAAGATTGAGAGAGCCGTGAAAACACGGCATAACGATCACAAGGAACCCGGAGTAGGGGCATATTCGAAAAAGAGAAAAAAAAGAACAAAAAAAAAAAAAAAAAAAAAAAAAAAAATCAAAAAATCCAAAAAAATCAAAAATCCCCCAAAAACTTTGCAACAAGTCAAAGGACCGGATCTTTTGTCAAGCCCAGTGAGATACCGATGCGACCGGTACGAGGAAGATCACAAGAAAAGCAACTTAACACTGGGGCACTTGTCAACTACCCAGGAAATGATGACGTGCAAATTGGCACCCATGCAACAATTCCATCAACATGCACCATCATCATCAAATGCTACCTCATGTCAATTCAATCTTCAACGGAATCAGATTAATTCTGACAAGCAACCGTGGAGCACGATCGTGAGTATGGTTAGACGAAGAGGGCTATTCAACCTTTTGATCGGGTACAAAGCCTTAATTCAAAGCAACGTTTGCGACAGAATCGACCTCATGTGACAGCCTTCACTTTGCATTTGCACAAACTTTCAGTTGTGGGGTATAAAACTATGACGACGTTGATGGCGATGAACACGTAGTCAGACAGTCAATAATTATCAAGTTAATATCAAGAAGTCAGAGGATAAATGATTATCAAGCTAATGTCTCGAATCGTGGCCTGGGTTATTCGAGTAATTAAGCCCGAGGGGTGTCTCTACACCTGGTGCCCTAAAGCCATCTGGTTTGGGAGTCGCTGGCCCAACACTCGTTACATGGGTAACTCAGAGCCTAAGAAAACGAGCATTACAGTAGAGGAGGCTCGAGCAGATTCGAATCGTGGCATGGGCTACTCGAGTAATTAAGCCTAAGGGGTGTCTCTGCATCTGGTGCCCTAAAGCCGTCTGGTTTGGGAGTCACCGGCCTAACACTCGCTACATGGGTAACTCAAGCCTAAGAAAACGAATCTTGCGCAAGGTCAAGCAAAGAATGAATGGGGCAGACCACCAGCTTGTCTCGAACCGTGGCCTTTGTTACTTGAGTAAATAAACTCGAAGGGGTGTCTGTACACCTAATGCCCCAAAATCGTCTGGTTCGGGAGTCATTGGTCCAAAACTCGTTAAATGGGTAACTTTGAATAGCCTAAGAAAACGAGACAAGTGAAGTGGGCTAATAAAGAGAAAAGATAATAAAAAAAAAAAAAAAAAAACTCTTAGCCTTAAACAAGAGGTCATGGAGGAGAAACCCCTACTGAATGCTGCATCGCACAGTGCATTTGTTATACGACGTCAATCCTGCTAAGGACGTTGTCGAGAATGGAGACAGAGTACCTTTGACGAGGGAAGGTAGTTCTTTTGAATTCGACCTCACTCACGTACAATGACCATGAATGCTTGAAGGTGTTCTTACGATTTCATAACTCGTCAAATAGAAAATCATCAACACACGGGGAAAAAAAAAAAAAAAAAAAAAAAAAAAAAAAAACTTCCAGTCTAGTACATTCACGGTTCACAACTTGCTAGATTGTGCGGTCAATAGATATTCAATTGCATGTGCTTTAACTGCATTTTTGTCGAGATTATAATATCTTTGTGTTAAACTAACACTAACGGCCTGAGCCTTCAAGTTTTGGCATTTGTTAGTCATCTGATATGCAGGATCTTGCAGAGCTGTGGATATACTCAGCACGGTCAACATCGCGAGTTTTCGATAGAAATTCTTGGTAGCGACATGCGCCAAGGCTGGGGCAGTTAAGAATCATGAAATGGAAGGAAGTTGAGGCTGCACAGAACTTCTCGTCATTGGGCCTCTCCCCAATCTTGACTATCATTACCTCGACATCCAAATGATCCACGTGCATGATCATATACAAAGATGATATAATGCGGGATAACAGCATATCGACCAGCAGAAATGATCAAAAGGCCAAAGAGCCCAACATAGCAGCCGATCATCACAGAGAGCGAAACAGACTGCCTCAACTCGATGAAATGAAGACGACCAAGAACAGGTACGATCAAAATGAAAATCTTCAGGAAAGTACAAGCACGTCGCTCTCAACTTCACAAATGATCAGAGTGATGGCTTTTGCGGCGTGGTACGTGGACGATGTTGGTGGGAGATCTGGGACAAAAGCCGATCACACAGCCCACTTCAAGAAATCCCTCAAAATTCATACAAAAAGAAAAAGAAAAAAGACAAAAACAACAAACCCTGGGAAGGGCTGAGATCCAAGCAAACCGCGACAGAGTGGTGAGCAAACCTGGGAAGGCATCCAAGCAAACCGCGACAGAGTGGTGAGCAAACCCTGGGAAGGGCTGAGATCCACGCGAACCACAACAAGATGGTGAGCAACCCTGGGAAGGGCTGATATCCGCAAAAAGAAAAAAAAAAGGACAAAAAACAAGAAACCCTGGGAAGGGCTGAGATCCAAGCAAACCGCGACAGAGTGGTGAGCAAACCTGGGAAGGCATCCAAGCAAACCGCGACAGAGTGGTGAGCAAACCCTGGGAAGGGCTGAGATCCACGCGAACCACAACAAGATGGTGAGCAACCCTGGGAAGGGCTGATATCCACAAGAAGAAAAAAAAAGACAAAAAACAACAAACCCTGGGAAGGGCTGAGATCCAAGCAAACCGCGACAGAGTGGTGAGCAAACCTGGGAAGGCATCCAAGCAAACCACGACAGAGTGGTGAGCAAACCCTGGGAAGGGCTGAGATCCACGCGAACCACAACAAGATGGTGAGCAACCCTGGGAAGGGCTGATATCCATAAAAAGAAAAAAAGACAAAAAAACAACAAACCCTGGGAAGGGCTGAGATCCACGCGAACCGCGACAGAACGGTGAGCAAACCTGGGAAGGCATCCAAGCGAACCGCGACAGAGCGGTGAGCAAACCTGGGAAGGCATCCAAGCAAACCGCGACAGAGCGATGAGCAAACCTGGGAAGGCATCCAAGCAAACCGCGACAGAGCGGTGAGCAACCCTGGGAAGGGCTGAGATCCACGCGAACCACAATAAGATGGTGAGCAACCCTGGGAAGGGCTGATATCCGCAAAAAGAAAAAAAAAGGACAAAAAACAACAAACCCTGGGAAGGGCTGAGATCCAAGCAAACCGCGACAGAGTGGTGAGCAAACCTGGGAAGGCATCCAAGCAAACCGCGACAGAGTGGTGAGCAAACCCTGGGAAGGGCTGAGATCCACGCGAACCACAACAAGATGGTGAGCAACCCTGGGAAGGGCTGATATCCACAAGAAGAAAAAAAAAAGACAAAAAACAACAAACCCTGGGAAGGGCTGAGATCCAAGCAAACCGCGACAGAGTGGTGAGCAAACCTGGGAAGGCATCCAAGCCAACCGCGACAGAGTGGTGAGCAAACCCTGGGAAGGGCTGAGATCCACGCGAACCACAACAAGATGGTGAGCAACCCTGGGAAGGGCTGATATCCACAATAAGAAAAAAAAGACAAAAAATAACAAACCCTGGGAAGGGCTGAGATCCAAGCAAACCGCGACAGAGTGGTGAGCAAACCTGGGAAGGCATCCAAGCAAACCGCGACAGAGTGGTGAGCAAACCCTGGGAAGGGCTGAGATCCACGCGAACCACAACAAGATGGTGAGCAATCCTGGGAAGGGCTGATATCCACAAAAGAAAAAAGACAAAAAACAACAAACCCTGGGAAGGGCTGAGATCCAAGCAAACCGCGACAGAGTGGTGAGCAACCCTGGGAAGGGCTAAGATCCAAACCAACAACAACCCTGGGAAGGGCCGAGATCCAAGCAAATCACGTATGTATTGTCATTCTTGTGCACTGTCATTCATGCATCGAGTGTCTATTCTTTATCCTGTTCATTTCATTTATCATTTCATAAACATGATAAAGAGGGGCAGCTGTAGACACCCGATTTTTGCATTTCCTATACTAACCCTGACAGGAGGGCAAAATCGTCAATTGACCCGGCACACGAGAATAAAGGGTGGACATAAAGACGAACCCTCAAAACCACCACGACGGGATTGATATTGAAGCCGACACGACGACAACAAGCGAATGTCGAGAGTCAGTTACTGATCACTGTGCTTACCCGGATGACGTGGCACGTTTCCCGACGGTTTCCGGACTGCCAAGCGCAAACCCGTCAGCGGGAACCAACGGTACGACACGAAAATCGAGACGAGGCACGGAAAACGAGAAAATCAGCACAGTTAGTCGCAGATCAATTCGCGGCCAAGGACGGAACTCGAGGCAGCACGGGACTCGAAGCGCACGGGACTCGAGCGCGGCTGGGGGGAGAACCAAGGGCCAGCCGCAGATATATCTGCGGCCAGCCGCAGATAGATCTGCGGCTGCCCTTGGCAGTGCCTTATTAGGCCAGTTCGCATACAGGAAAGGAGGAGAGAAGGATTCAGCAGAAAAGGAGCTCGGGGAGAGGAAGAAAAAGAGAGAGAAAACAGCAAAATTAAGAGAGAAAAGAGTGAGAAGTATTGAGAGATTGTACCTATTTTGTGAGATTGTATTCCATAAATTTCTACTCTACTCAATACACACATTCATACATATTGTGGGGATCATTTGCAAGGTGATAAATCTTTTTTGTTTTAGCATTTTGGTATACTACCATTTTGGCCAAGCTTTTGGGTCATCCAAATTACCTTAAATGTAGTTTTTGTTCTTACATATTATTGTGAAGCCATGGATTAGGGACTATTAGTGAGGGTCTCATCGGAATGAAATTCCCCCTAATAGCCCGATGATATCCGTTTGGTGAAAATCTTAGCTATTATGGTATGGTATCATTCATAGTGTATTTCGATCGTCATTGTAAGATATCCTAGAGCGTTAGGCATCCCGTTGTTGTTTATTTTCGTTATATCCATTCGGTGGTTGTGCAATAAGTTCGGATGTGAGCCTAGGAATGCGACCCCGTGGTCCAAATCCGATGATGGACATTTTTGAATGTATGTAATCGGGTGGATGTATCCGTTATTGTAAATATGTAATCGTCGGGCCTTAAAACGACGCCAAGGCGACAATCGTGTTTAAGGCCCCGAAATAGTGAAACTTGTGATTGTGGGCGTTTGGGGTTATTTTGATGGCTTACATGCCCATGAATAGCCTCGACGCGTGTTTATGCTTGATTGGATTTCGGAACACGAAAAAATGATTTCAAAGATTAAACGAGGAAGGTTTTTCCTTAAAATCAAGCAAACTAGGAGGTTAGCATCACGTAGCTAAAAAAATTTGAGAAGTGCTAATGAATGTCGATTTCTATGTAAACGAGAAAGCTAAAGAAAATCGTTTTCAAACATCACACAAAATGATTTTATAAATAAGTAACGTTTTATTAAACCGTTGTGCATAGGGTTAAAGAGATCCTAGAAATTGCCCATCATGTGAGTTACGAAGGCAACGTATAGATCTCGATTCCTATTTTGACGAAGGTTTAAAACTCTTGTTTTGCCAAAACGACACCTAATGAAAATCTCATAGTTTTGACAATTAAAATCAAATCTTTCTCATAAAGCTTTCTTGTGTATGCCGAAAAGACATTCCGAAGCATTCTCAAATTAAAGCACGACTTTCCCTAAAAATCCAAATGACTCTTTCATGCAAACTCACCACAACATTTACATAGACACACACACACACACACGCGCACACACACATTTTATGAATTAAAGGATAGGAAAGCATCAAGATTGCGGTAACCGTGTTTCACGGAAGTCGGGGGGTGCCTAACACCTTCCCCTCGCTTAAGCAAGCCCCCGAACTCTATGAATCTCGATTCGCAGACCAATTAATTCGGAGTCACATATGAGCCAGCGATTTATAAAAAATGAAAACTCGGATGAGTTGGTACATCCATTTCAAATATACCAACTGGCGACTCTGGTTAATTGGCTCATCATAAAAAGCGATCTTTCAAAACCCCGTCGACATTCAAGCCGACCTTTTCCCAAAAAATCATCTAATCAAAAGGCTAAAATTGGAAAAGACCAAATATCGCATAAGCGGATAAAACCGGCGTCGACACCTGGGTCTTTACACTTATGGGGCAATTTCCTTTGAAGAACTGTTGACACATTCTCTTCTACAGTTACTTTCTCATCATCCCTTAATTTTCTCTTATTAGTGCATAACGCCTTCAAAAGTTTTGCATACCTTGGCACTTTCTTGATTATATCTAGTAAAAGAATGTTTACCTCTACCTTTCGAAAGGTTTCCAGTATTTCTTTCTCTTGTTCCTCCTTCTTAGAAGACCTTTAATACCTGGGTGGAAAAGGTAGGGAGTTAGCCTTAAATTGAACAACATGATTAGAAATTACATTAGATATTTCTGTTTCTTCCTTGGCCTTTTCCTCATCAAATTCAGCAGTGGATTTGAGCACTTCCTGTTATTTTCGACTCCTTAATGTTGTGACACTTACATTCTCTCTCGGATTGACAACAGTTTGTGAAGGTAATTTCCCTGAGCCTTGGGAATCTAATTGACCAACTGTTGTAGCCAGCTGACTCATTTGATTCTCCAAATTATGAATGGAAGTCCTTGTCTCTTATTGAAATTGTTGTGTTTGAGTCATGAAAGCCTTGAACATATCCTCAAGAGATGTTCCAGGATTGACAGGTGCTCCTTATCTAGGTTGGTACTACTGTTGAGCTAATTGAAAGCATTGCTGCCTATTAGGAAAAACATTTTACATTGGTGGCTTATTCCCACTATAGCTGAAATTGGGATGATCTCTCCATCCTGGATTATAAGTATTAGAATAAGTATCATATATGCGTTGAGGTTGACCTGGAAAATTCCCCACTGCATTTGCTTGTTGTATAGTTTCATCTTCTTGCAGTGTTGGACAAGCATCTGTAGTATTGCCTGACAACGAACAAATTCCATAAGTCTTTACTACTTGCATGTTCTATGCAGCTATCTGACGAACCATAGCAGTTAAATCAGAAATTTAACATTTAATATTACAAGTGCTTACCTTATTTACCCTTTTAGGTGTATGGTCTATTATGGTTCCACACTGCTGTGAGTTAGCTGTCATGTTTGCAATTAAATTCCTAGCGGCTTCTGGTGTTTTACAACTAGGGCTCCTCCACTTGCTGAATCAATCATACTCATGTCCATTGGCAACAACCCTTCATAAAAGTACTGAATCAAGTGTGGGTCATCAATTTGGTGTGGTGGACAACTAGAGTATAACTTATTAAATCTCTCTCAATACTCGTAGAGAGTCTCTTCATTGAACTGTCTGATACTACATATCTCCTTCCTAATGTTAGCAGCCCTGGAAGCAGAAAAATACTCCTCCAAGAATAACTTTTTCATCTCGTTTCATGATTGTATTGATCCTGAAGGAAGGTAGTACAACCAATTATTTGTCAAATCTGCTAATGAGAATGGAAAAGCTCTAAGCTTTATTTACTCCTCTGTTATTCCTTGAGGTTTCATGTTGGAATACACCACATGGAATTCCTTTAAATGCTTATATGGATCTTCACCTGTAAGACCATGAAAAGTAGGTAAAAGATGTATTAGTCCTGATTTTAGTTCAAAAGCAGCATCTAAGTTAGGATATTTAATACACAAGGGTTGTTGGTTAAGATTAGAAGTAGTCAACTCCTTTAGAGTCATGTTATTATTTGCAGTAGTCATATCTTCTTCTTCTGAATCACTGGATGAACAGTTTGAAAGTAATTCAAGTGTTATATTAAGGCCAGGGGATGGAGCAAAAGCTTCTTTTGAATCTGCAGTTCTTTTCTCTATCTCTGGATTAAATTCTAATTCACCAGATTAAGAGGATCGAGTCATAAACTAAAAAGAAAACAAAAAAATAAAAAAAACAAGCAAACACTCCCCAACAACGGTGCCAAAAATTTTGGTAGCTGTCGTTACACTCCCAAAATTTAATAAACCTTACTATTCATTCTACGACAACAAACTTAGTATAGTGCAAGTAAGAGTCGAACCCACAGAGAGTGATATTACTTTCACTTATTCTACTATTCCTAATTCTAACTAAACAATAAGTAAAAGAAGGGGGGGCTTGAATTTTGATTATAACTAATGAAACTGTAAGTAATAAGGTAAGCTTAAGTATTAGTAAAAAAAATCAATGAAGAGAAACTTTAGTTCTTCATTTTAGTATCACCCCTTACCATTGACAAAATAATCAAGTATAACACTATTCTTTCCTTCAATGAAACTAATAGCCCTAGGTAACAACAAGCTCTGTTACCCGAAACTCCCCTTAGATGTCATAAGAGTCTTATGTTTGTGTCTTCACTACGAACGTAGATTGTCAAACCAAACGAACGTAAAGTCAATGGCCAACTAATCGTAGAGTGACTACACAATCGTCGAGTAACAGACTATAGAGTTGCCTCTTCCTACGAACGTAGAGTGACATCACTGCGATCGTAGAGCAACATCCACCGATCGTAGAACACTTCTGCAAAATAGCTGAAAACTAAGCATTATATTCCATATCTGCTAATTCATCTCCAATTCTTTCTGAAATCAATAAATACTTTAATAAGCTCATATACACATAAAACATGTAATAAAACTAAATATAAAGGAATCAAAATCATAGAATATTCTGCACTTATCACGTTCCATGTAAATAAACCCTAAACAGCATATTTGTAATACTAAACTACTTTCCTACAACTAATTAGAAAAGGAAAATAATTAAATCCTAAACTAAATAAAATTAGAAAACTAAAGCCCAACACATAAACGGGCTAAATAAAAATTAAACTACTGAATTTTCCTAAATAATAAATAAAAATAAATCAAATAAATTCAAGTTTCATAAATATTAAAATATATGAAAATCTAAATCTTTCTCGTTATTTTTCTCCGTATCAATCTTCCCTTCTTATAAAAAATTCGTCCTCAAATTTTAAAACAAACAAGTATCAAGCACCAAGAACAAATCTTCAATCTTAACAGAATCAAAACTGCATGTCTTTTCTTCTCAAAGAATAATCCTGAAAATAAGTGAAAAAGTACCAATATCTTTCAATTTATCTATATGACAAAGAAATTTTCAGGGATAACAAAATCAATAATTTCGATGTCCTCGGACAATTGCATATAAACAAATTCTGAGCCAATGGTGTCTATTATAGTATCATTATCCTTAGACGTCACAAAATTTTTCATACTCTCCTCGATACTAAGTGACTCAACGAGAACTTGTGATTCTTCAACTGTACTAACTTTAATCCCAAGTTGTCTTTCCTCCAAAATAATACCCTTATGAGTTTCCAAACATGACACTTCTTCAATCCGTGGTGTACCAATACGCTTTTGAAACTCACAATACGTAACCAAGTACTCAACATGTTCACGACCATCAATCTCGTACTTATCCAATTCAAATTTTAGCTTTGGAAATTTCGCAGTAGTATGCATGCTTGATTGACAAGGAAGCAAACAAATTTTCTTCTTTCCACAATAAAAGCTATAGACATTTTCAGAATCAAAATATTCACCATGAAATCATCCAACCATAACAAACTTAGAAAAAATATGAGTTACATCCATAGGTAAAACATGACAAACTACCTCAATTGTATACCTTTTAAATTTAATTGAAACAACACACCAATGTGATACTATGATTGAGGAATTATTGAGCCAATAAATCTCAAAAGGATAAGAAATTGGTTCAGACTAGAGGTTTAATGCATTCACAAGGTTGGGTGAAACTATATTAAAATCATTGTCTTTATTAAGAACAAGTTTACACACTTTTGACTTACAATAAACATAAGTGCGGAAAGTAGATTTGGGTCGCAACTCATTCAGTCGAAGCACTTGAAGAATAAAAACGTTTTCTACCATGGTAGAGTATTAAAAATCACTGAACAATACAATTTTAGGGTGTATTTTCATTACGTATATGTAAAACATTGGGGTTCAGTATGTAAGTATTTAAAACTTGAGAGGACACTATAAAACTTGTTTTTAACCCAGGGGAACTAACCAGTAATTTGCCAAAATTAGATTTACCCCTCTTCTGATGTATTCTGCAACTTGATCGCAACTTCATCGGCAACTTGATTGTATCCTGCAACTTGATCGGCAACTTGAAATTCCGCAAAGAAGATGGGAACGCGACGAGAGACGTGAAGCTATCCATGAACTCTTTTTCTTTTTTCCTTTTTTTTAGATAAACGAAAATTACACGCAGCCTCGTTCTACTAATACGAGTTACACAATCTTCAATTTTAGGATAAAAATCCTCGAGATAATGCATGAGATTCAATCAACGGTCACTTTATTTGGATATAATTATCCAGGCTCTGATGTCAATTGACGTTGTGAAATATGGTTAGACTGTAACGCTCTAACACAAATGTGATTTGAAGGTTTAATGTATCAATAAAAACGTAAGATAAACTCTTGAATCCACAAAGAAGATAAAACTCTCAAAGAAAAATTCATATAATTGTCAAAATTCTATCTCTAAAACCCTAAAATAATATATTTATAATAATAAACTACTTTTCTATGATTATTGGGGAAAGAAAAATAATTAAAACCTAAAACTAAATAAAATTAGAAAAGCTAAACCCAAAACATAAACAGACTAGCTAAGTATAAATTTAACTACTAAATTTTCCTAAATAATAAATAAAAAATACGCAAAATATATCAAATCTCCATAAATATTAAAATATATAAAAATCTGAATATTTCTCGTTATTTTCCACCGTATCATTCTCCATAGAGGCAAACCCAAAATAGAATCTTGTTCCTTTTTGGTAGTGGAGCCTACAAAAATATAAAGGAAATGTCCATCTTACTTTGTCAAAAATATATGACTAAGTGGTGTAATAATATCAAAATATTACTGATAAGTCGCTACAAATACATCTAATAAAATCATACTTGAGTCTATTGAAGTAGAAAATATTTGAAGTTCTATCAACCAATTTATTGTGTAATATTAAAAGTCTATTGAAGTAGAAAATATTTGAAGTTCTATCAACCAATTTATTGTGTAATATTAAAGTAACCTGTTGTCGCATCCGCATCATCATTTGTTTATTATTGCAATCTCTCAACATATGCAATCATTTCAAAATCAAAATTAGGTGTGTTGATATTATCGTGAGTCATGAATGTATGTCTACACATGAAAATTAAGAATAATAATAAATAAATAAATAAATAAATAATAGAGTGCTAATGTATGTAATATAATTAGGAATGTAAATATACTTGTAATTAGGTACAATAAAATACGGACATATATAGCATTAAATTAATCATATTTTACTAAAACATATTAAGAATTTCACATAAGAACGGCCATAAATAACTTTCAAAATTTACAAAATTATTCCTCCTCTTCCTCTCATTCATCATCCTCTTCTGCTTCCTCTATCTCATCCCCTTCATCCTCGTTCTTTCTCCATTATTTGTCCATAATATTATCCTTAATAAAAGCACAATTGTTTGAAGAATAAGACAATCAAGTATATCAACTATTAATTCTTAAAATATAATAATCAGCAAAAAAAAAATATATATATATATACAATATTCTCAATAAGAGTGGAGCAGATTTATAAATATCAATAAAAAGAAAAAACCATGTAAAGTAATGGAGTAACATAAATTACTAACTTGAATAAAAGAAATGTAATGCATGTAAATATGCACCTAAGACAAATAACAAATATTTCTCCATTCGCATAATATTTGTCACTCAACCATTCTTATATGAAGATGACAAAGGAGAATGGGATTTTCTGCCCTATATTATTTAAAATGTTGTATCAGTTCTTTCAAAGTTAGAAGCTTATCATCCATGTAGTTCTTGAACTAGTTTCTATTTTATCTAAATTAAAAGAGTAAAGTTTTTGAGTATGTAGATGACAATTATGCTTCTGGTTTGGCAAAAAGGGGTATTACTCTACCGTGATTGTCGATTTTTAAATATTATACCATTAAACTTTAAAAATATGCAATTAGACAACTGAATTAATTAAAATTTTGTGATTAAGTCATTCCGTCAAAATAATTGAACGACTTTCAACTTTTATCCACGTGTCTGTGCAAACAAAAAAATTAAATTAAAACCATTACATATCTTGCAAAAGAATAATAAAAAATTTAAAAAAATAAAAATAAAATTAGAAAACCAAAACATCTATTACGTTGCAAAAGAAATTCATCTGAGTTTGGCAAAAGAATAATCTTTCTACTCATCTAGGTTTAATTCTCGGAGAAGATGAAGCAACAACCTGGTTCGGCCCATGAAGAGAGATTCGAAGAAACCCACATCTTCTTTCATCTTCTTCTTTCCGATTTTGCTCATCTTCTTTTCTCTCTGAGATATCGAAAGAGGAAAAAATTTAACTTTCGTGGTTTTAATTTGGAACAAAAATTGGGGGTTAGTACCAATCTGATGGTCTTGATCAATTTTGTTGGTGAGATCAGATTGGATGGTGGAGATGTTGTTGGGTTTTCTTGATTGTGCACCAACTCCACCTTCTTCTACTTGACCTATCCTATCTGGAAAACACAAATCGAGAAAGAATATTGCAAAAACAGTCGCCTAATCTCTGCAATTGGTGAAGATCTTGAACGTGATGCTGCCCAAGCAAAAGCCCCAAATTTTTTGCTCCAAATCAAGGTTTAATCCATCCCAATTTTTGGTAAGTTTGCAAAATCTAATTTCTATTTCATGTTGTAAATATGGTTAATATGCAGAAACCTAGCTCACGTGCTTAGGGGTGACTTTTATTTCTCCCGCCAATTCCATGTAAGAGAAAATTAATAGGCCACATCAGTATTTTTGTAATTTAAAGCATTTTCTATTAATCCACGTATAAAAATATCAGTTCTAATTTGACGTCCGTCCAACAAATTCGACGAAATGACCCAATTAATAATTTCTAAAAAAATTCAATTTGCTAATTATATATTTTTAAAGTTTAGTAGTATAATACATAAAAAGTAGACAACCACGTTGGGGTAATACCTCTTTTTTGCCATTCTGTTTCTCTATACGTTTAATTGACTGGGTAGTATTTTTATTATAATTATTTTAATTGCTAGAAACTATTTTTCCATCACAGAGCCACTAATTGTCATTCATAATTGTCGTATCAAATTCAACAGACTCAAATTTACTTTCTATTTTTAGGAAGAAAAAAAATTGATCAGCAAATAAAATTTATTAAAACCAAATAGTAATACACTTGTGACAAATCCAAAAGATTTGGATTAAGCCACAATTAAAGACTACATATGCAACATCTAGGAACACCAAAAGGAAGATAAATATTTTCAAACACAAATCCATGCATAACCATAATTTCTCTCCAATCTTCAATTCTGTAGCAGAGCTTTCTTTGACCCCTGTAGGCAAATAACTATTCCATGTTAGCTGTTATGATCCTGCATCACAATCTTATATATTACCATGATCTCCAACGTCATTAGGAAAACTTGAAAGAAACGCGGCTACAACTCCCAAGTAAAAGTCGTAAGCCAACTGAGACTACTATAGGCTATAGTCATCCCAAACTAGGGGTAAAAATGATCCCGAGTCGATCTCAACACCCTAATGTTCAAGCTCGACTTGAATCAAAAAATTTGTGTTCAGGTTCGACTCGAATTCGAACTAATAATTTTCAAGGCTGCTCAAGTTCGACTCGATGAATTACTCGATACTACTCGGCTCGAAGTTACTCGACTCGTTTTCACAACGAGTAATTCGCGAGCATTTCTATTCGAGTTCGAGCATGAGATGGATCACACCAAAATGAGACATAAAAATGAAAAATTAAAAAAACTTCATTTTCATTTATATATAAAAATACATGTGTCATAAAAATTACAATAATAAATTTACAATATTAATTATATTATGATACAATTTCTAGTAACATCATTACATCAAGGCAATAACTTCAAACAGAAGCTGAGAAGCAATTCATGAGCATAGTATGCAAATCAATTTGAGCAGCAGTAGCAGTAGGTCAGTAGCTTGAGCATAGACCATAGTATGCAAATTAATTTGAGCAGCAGTAGTAGCTTGAGCAAAATCAACCAAAGACTTCAGTATTTAGCATATAAAAAAAGACTTTCAAGTAAACATTAAGATTTTGCTAGTTGTATACTGGTATTTGGCATCACCTTTGGTTGTGGAATATGTTATGCATTAAACTATTAAAGTATATACTGAACATTTATATTAAATAGTATAATATATTCTCCTACGTAAATATTTTGCATTATCTTGGAAAATACATCCCACTACCTTCCACCACGTCGGCAGAACATCTTGACCATTCAATTATCAAGCATTGTCTTGGAAAATACATCTCACTACCTGCTCATCATCTCATTAATAGACATGGTCTAATTAAGTATACATAATACACTGACCAATAAACAACCAAACGGCTAAACCTTTCCTGTTTTCCACTTCCTTATCAGATACTAACAATTAAGTAAGTATCGAACCCCTAAACGAGTAGGGTTCATCGAGTATGGATCAGATGAAAGAGGCTAGCTCGAACTCTAAAACGAGCGAACGGTATTGTGCTCAGATTCGAGTTCAGTATTACAACCCCAAAAACGAGCTTGGCTCATATTCGGCTCGGATGCCTACCGAATCCGAGTCTCGGATCATATTTTCGGGTCAAATCTGAATCGGGTACCGAGCTACCCGGATCGATTTTCACCCCTACCCCAAAGTAGCATTAACATGATTGCACCACCAGATTGACATGAGACTACTATAGCCATCCCAAACACAGCTGAATTACACCTGCCCTCATCACCCCCATTCCCCGCTTCTACAACCCAACAAAGACTCAAACTTACTTAATTTATCATACCTTTTAGGTTTCATTCTTCAACTGGGTTACTCCACAATCTCCCACAATCAATTTTTTTTAGTACTTTTCCACATTTATTGACCAAAATTTCAACTGGTTTTCATTTAATTGATGGTTATATGTTGCTCTCAATTACACTAACTAACACAAACATACATACAATTGAATTTATACGCCAAAAGACATGTTAAAATAGAGAAGACTTAGGAAGATAAAAAAAAGACCCAAAGCATGCTAATACAGAGAAGAATTAGGAAGACAAAAGAAGAACCAGAAAGTGCTGGAAAAATTAAAATTACCAATACCAACTTGTTCTATCAAACTACGTCACTGCAAATCATCTCAAGGATTCCCCGAGAATGAAGAGAAGAGGGCGATTAGCATACAAACCGCAGCTCAACTACAACCACGCCCAAAATTCCAAATCAAAGAACAAAATCGGTATACCCAGAGGCATTGGAGCTTTGGAGAATGAAAATTTGTGACCAATTTATAAATAGCTTACTTGATCGAGAATGAAGAGAAGTGGGTGATTAGAGAGATAATGTTTGCATTGGAACTTTAGGCTTAATAGGATACGAGTAGTGGAAAACAAGACGGGGTAGTGAAATGTAGAGTATTAGATAGAACAGGATTTGTTTTTTTTAATAATTATTATTGCTTCTTTTACTTTCTTTTGTAGGGAATAATTATTATTATTTTATTATGGCCAATTTTTTAGAGGTTTCATTTGGGGCTGAATTTGACCACATTTTTTTCTCAGTTCTTTTCAAACCATGTAGCGATGATACTATGGTTACCTTAATTTTTTTAGGTGCTAATAATAGGCGTCCGTTTTCTAGCACGATCTATGTCGATCAGGTATAAATACTCATCGATTTATGAATAATATGGCGACGAGTTTTAGTATTGATCGTCATATCTCGTCGTTGTATCGCCTTCCTCTTGTAGTGTGGGTCAATTTGGGGCTGTTGGTAAAGTGGGTCAATTGTAAGTTTTAACAAGCTTAGTTGGCGGGACATTCCGAAAAACTTAGTAGGCAGGACGTTTCGGTAAACTTAGTTGATTGGATGTTCTAGGGAGCTTAATTGGTAGGATGTTCCGGCAAACTTTTTTGATAGAACAAAGGATGGGATGATGATGATATTTAGGACGGAGATGGTTTATATTGGGATGGAAGCGGGTTTGTTTGATTTCTTTTGTCTAATGACTGTATTATCTTGAATGTAGCACATGTGACAAACATATGTTGGATTTTCGTCAAAAGTCAATGAGATCTTTTTATTTTGGAAACGAAAAAGTTAATAGGATCCTATTTTTAGCACTTATGTAATTTCAAGGTTGATATTAATTAAGAGTTCATTTCAAAAATGTCAAATTAAAAAAAATTATAGGGAGTTGATATTAACCAATAAAAATATTAGAGATATGGACATCATTTTTTTGGACAATTTTGCTTTTAATAATTATTGTATGATTATTTATACCTTTTTAATAATAATAATAATAAAACATTTATCTAAAATTATAATCCCTTTGTTTCATAATATAAGATCAATATTAACTTTTTGAATTCAGTTTAAAGTATTTTCACAATCAAAATTGACATGAACTAGTTTAGATTTGGACAATATAATTATAAAAATTATAAACTAGCTAGATAAATTTATTACAAGATATATTATTTTTAAAAGTTAAATAAATCATATTAATTTTAAATTCACAAATATTTTTTAATTAACTTTAATAAACAAACTTGAGCTTATATTTATGTGTTAAAATTTCATAAATTGTCCGAGTATAAAATGAGCAGTGTCGTATTATAAACAAAAATATTTATATTAAATAAAATTACTCTAATTTTAATAATGTGTTATGATCCTAAAAATACTCAGCTTCTACACTCGGTGTCTTAAAGACAGTTAAAAATAACAGACTTGGCTCCCGTTCATTACACTTTTTTTCTAATTTGATCCAATACACTATATTTTTATAGTTTTGGATGGTATAATTGAAATCAACATCGGTCACTTAAGTTATAATATTGAGTACTATAATTATTTTAAAAATAAAAATAATCCGATATTTTTTTTACCATTTAATGAACATGTAGATTTTACATCAAAATTCAATTGTTGAAAATTATTTTAATTTTTTAACGGTAAAAATACTTTTAATTAATCTAAGTTTTGGTAGGATAGAACTTAATATTATTAAATATTGTAGGCAAGGAATTTTGTACCTCGCTAGGGTTGGGGTTCGTAATAATGGTGGAGGCGAGAAATCTGCGAAGAATACGGAATTGGTCAACGGATTGGAGAGGGAAGAAGAACTGGTGAGCAACTACCCGAGTAACACGTGGCAGAACTCTCGGGGTCCTAGCGTAATCGCCAGTGTCCAAGAGCCTTGTCAAGTATTAGGTGATCCCGAGTGAATTCAAGATAGGCTACGTCAACACTTGATTCGAAGTTAATCACAAGTCCAGAGAATTCTTCTATCTCCCTTGTCTCCAGAGAGAGAATCCCCAAGTGTTTTCCCCAAAAGTCCCCCTTCTTGTAAGAATGAAGAGTTATTTATAGAGTTGCCTAACACATGGGTCATGTGCGAGACACATAATTCTAGGAAAATGCCAGAAATACCCTTAGTAATAGGGAAATTCCTTGGTTATCCGGGTAATACCCAGATCGTCCAGTTCTTCTAGCCACCAATCTAATCCCTCAATCGATTCCCAATTAATGAGTTGCCCCCACGTGCCTTCTGCCTTGGGACACGTGACGACACCTCCAATTAGTCTCGTATATTTATTGTTATATATATTCATTCCCGTCTTATTCGCTTTGATTCATTAAATTAATTAGGTCAAATGTAAACCCTAATTTTATCATGGGCTCACATTTGCCCCCTGCACGTGAGTCGCGCCTTAAAGTGACGATCGTGCACAAAATCTTACAAGGCTGATTCCTTATAATTACTTTATAGTGAATCCATGCTAACTAATCTCCCATAACAAAATCCTCAATCCTCTCAATCAATCTCTCCGCTAATTAACCTTTCAGAATTGTTAACCCGAAAATAAATGTTTTGAAAATCTCATGGAAATAAAATCAATATCTTCTCATGGAAATAAAATCAATATCTTCTAATTTTGGTAAAAAGAATTTGCTTCCATATTTCTTGCACTTGGAATATTATATATAGATAGCTCAGGCTATTCATATAGCAAGTAGCAATTAACATCATCATCATCGCTAGTTTGACAAAGCAGCATCCCGCTTTCATTAAGGTGATTTTTTTTTGAACAGTGGCATGGCATATGAATATATATATATATATATATGCTATTCCGATTAGGACTGAGCAAAAAACGGTTATAACCGAATAACCGAACACTACCGAATTTTTTTAACCGAATTATTTCGGTTATTCGGTTATTTGTGTTAATTCGGGTATAACCGTTTTAACATTTCGGTATTCGGGTATGAATACGGTTATTGAATTAATGGTGTTCGGTTAACCGAATAACCGAATAGATTTTTTTAAAAAAATAAAGATTTAAACTTTTAACTCTTAAGAGTTAGACTTTTAACTCTCAGTAGTCAATACTCTCAAGTCTCATCTCTGCCGACTTTCTCCTCAACCAAATCCCTAGCTTTGCTTCGCTTCTCCACAGCCAGTCAACTCATTTTGGCTTCGCAAATCTTGAATCTCCTCCACTCCGGCCTCTTCTCCACTCCGACCTCCACCTCCGACCTGCGATTGTTTCTGCGATTCAGCCCCCGTCCTGCTCTGCGTGTATCGACCTCTCTAGACTCTGCCTCTCAACTCTCAAATCGCAGATCTGATCTCTCGCGAAGTGAACAGTGAACACCTCGAAGGTATTGTAGTCTTTGTTTCTCTCAAAACTCAAAAGTATTATTTTCATGGGTTCGTGAGTCATTCATAGTTGTAATCAAAAAATTTTGAAATGCTAGACCTGTTGGCTAGTAGGTATTCTCATATCACTGTAAGGATTCGATTATTATTGGAGGATACAGTATGATATGTATGACAGTTCAAGGGAACTTTGTCCTGCCAAAGAAGTATATCATTAAACTCTTGGTGTTGTATGCCTCCCACTAAGCTGGTCAGTGTATTATTAACAACTTGATGTTAATATATGAACTTCAGTTTAAAACTTGGATGAGTTTTTGGTATATGAACCAATTCATGAGCAACTATTTGTAATAGTAATGTTTGAATCATATTTAGCCAATTAGTAATGTTTGAATCATGTTGTAATAGTAATGTTTGAAATCATTAGTTTAAAAAAATGCACTTTTAGTTTACTGTTTAACCTTTTATATAAGGGAAAAAATTCTGAGCTAATATTACAAGAATATTTGACAACATTAAATTATCCAAAAAAAGTCTGTCTGTGTTTTGGAACGGAGGTAGTATATTAATGCATTTTTTAAACAGCTCAAAAAAGAAGAAGAAGGCAACTTTAAGTTGTTGATACTTGATAGTTTGGACAGCTATTTGTGAACGATGTGTTATCCATGTACTGTATAAATATGCATATCCCTATATTTTTTATATGCACAGAAAGATTTCTAAATTGATAAATTCATACTAAAACAAATTAAGAATTACAACTGAATCACAAAAATCTACAAGTTTTATACAAAGGAACAACATGTGAAATCTCGTTGTATCAACTTCAACTTGTAATAGCCAATTAGTAATGTTTGAAATTACGTCTTTGTATCAACTTATTTTTTTTTTTAAATTCTGGTTTCTCTATTTGTATGAATTTTACGAGTTTCAACCTTGTAATTGTAAGGGAATATGATATCTAAAGTTATTAGAACTGTATGGGATCTGCAATATACTATATCTGAAAGGCTATACAGTGAACCCCAAAAGCATGTTAGCTAATGATCATGTCATGTTTTTTGTTTATTGTAGATTATTTACATGGATGTTCATATGTAAGTCTGATAAAAATATATCTTTGCTTCTAACGAGAACCAATGTAAGGGTGGTTTACCCTAATTAGATTCCTCTAATTACTGGCAAATTTTTGTACCTGCAATATGGGCCTTTAGACTTCTCCATATACTTGCATCTCTGTTAGTTTCTTACTGCATCTCTCCATTCTTACATAAAAAATCTTGTACACATGAAAATGAACAAATTAACAAACAATTATTATCGTCTAATTTGTTACATGTATGTGTTAATTAACTTCTCTATTAATCTATTTTGGTTTGTTTGAAATTTTTAGGGGATGTCAAGGAATATTTTAAATGATTTACAAATGGTGGATGATATAGACGAGCCTGACCTTGATGCAATTGGAGATGGAAAAGAGTCGGGTGGTAGTGTTCCCACCATTACCAATAAAGAAACCGGGCCAAAGGAAACTAGTCAAACCACAACAAGTGCAAAGACTACGGGACAGTCAGAAACTGTTAAGATGCAAAGAAAGAGGATGGCACCTAGATCCAAGGTGTGGACTGAGGGGCACTTCATCCCAATTAAAGATAACAATGATATTATCATCAAAGGTAAGTGCACTTACTGTGGAAAGGAATTAGCTGCTAATACATCTTCTAACGGCACTACCGATTTAAGAAATCACTTTAGAAGTTGTAAAAAAAATCCTAACAACATGGATAAATCTCAACCCCAACTGGTAGGGATTACGGAGGGTGAGGGGGAGGGAGGGGCAAGTGAGAGTACACTCACTGCTTGGAGGTTTGACCAAGAAACTGTTAGGGCAGCCGTTAGTTACCATCTTATTGTAGATGAACTTCCTTTCAAACATGTTGAGAAGGAGGGTTTTAAACGACTTATGCAAGTTGCATGTCCTAAATTTCAGTTGCCTTCACGTTTTACATTTGCTAGAGATTGCATTCGTTTGTATGATAATGAGAAAATTAAGTTAAAAGCAATCCTTAGAAAAAATTGTGAACGTGTTTGCCTCACTACTGATTCTTGGACTTCCAATCAACGCTTGAATTATATGTGTGTTACTGCACATTTTATTGATAAAAATTGGAAATTGCATAAGAAAATCTTAAATTTTCGAACCATCACAAGTCATAAGGGGAAAGACATTGGGGAAATGGTTGAGTGTTGTCTAAAAGAGTGGGGACTTTCTAAGGTTATGACACTAACTGTAGATAATGCTAGCTCAAATGATACTGCAGCGGCTTACTTGAGAGATAGATGTACATCTTGGAAAACCAATGTCTTGAATGGTAAGTTCATTCACATGAGATGTATAGCTCACATTATTAATCTTGTTGTGAATGATGGGTTGAAGTTGATTGAGAAATCTGTTGAAACAATTAGGCGTGCAGTGAAGTATGCAAAACAATCTCCGGCTAGGCTTAAGTCATTTAGGGATTGTATTGATTATTGTGGTCTTGAAGACAAGAAAGGGTTAAGCCTAGATTGTCCAACTAGATGGAACTCTACTTACTTGATGTTAAGTTCTGCCTTAAAGTACCAAGAAGCATTTGATCGGTTTGGATTTGAAGATCGTGGCTTTGAAAAAGAGATGGGGGGAAAAACATTCCAACGGACTCGGATTGGAATAGGGCTAAATTATTTGTGAGATTCTTAGAACACTTTTATAATCTAACTATTCGTATTTCGGGGTCATCTTATGTCACATCAAATAATGCATTTCATGAAATAAGTGACACTTATATTATGTTGGGTGAGTGGGAAAGAAGTAATGATAGAGAATTACAAAAAATGGCCAAAGCAATGAAAAGAAAATATGATAAGTATTGGGGAAATGTTACAAAGATGAACATGTTGTTGTATATTCCCCTTGTGCTTGATCCTCGGTATAAGTTGAGTTTTGTTCAATTTAGTTTAGAACAAATGTATGGCCTTGGTGAAATTCAAGTTGAAGATCCACTAGAGGGCATGGAAGTGGATCTTCATTTTGACATTGATAATGAGGAGAGAGATTTAGAATATCAAGCAATTAACACCACGACCACGGGGATGGAGATTGCCGATGGTGTCAAGAGAGCAATGGAGGATTTGTTTAATGAGTACAAAAGAAAATTTTCTAATCAAGATAATGGAAAATCAAGTTTAAGTAATATGTCATCCCAATGTTCTATTGCAATGGAATCCCAACATACAAATAGACTTGCGGTTCTTGCGGATAAATTCAAAAAGCAAAGAATTGGAGGGGTATTTGGAGATAAATCGGAATTAGACAAGTACCTAAGCGAAGATGTAGAAGAAGCCGATGATACTTTTGACATTTTGGGGTGGTGGAAAGTTAATAGTGCAAGATTCCCTATCCTTGCACGTATTGCCCGTGACGTGTTGGCTATTCCCATTTCCACCGTTGCTTCGGAGTCCGCATTTAGCACGGGAGGGCGCATTCTTGATGCATTTAGGAGTTCATTGTCTCATAATATGGTTGAAGCTCTCATATGTGCTCAAGATTGGATTAAAATGAAGAATCGTATTAATGTGGAGGAAGATAACGACTTTGCCGATAAACTTGAGAGTGGTAATAGTTATTTGTTGTTGTATTTATTGAATTAATAAAGCAATTTGTAAATATAATGTGCTTATAATATGTTTTTACATTTTCAGCAATGTCCAAGTTGAGTCTTGCTACAAACGATGTCAATGTTTTTGGTACTCCAGTCCTTAACTCATGTACATGATGAAGTTGTACACCATTCTGTTTATGCAGGCTATTACCAACATGGTAAGATTCATGATCTGACTAAATTATTAAATATTATATATTGTTTGCTGCATGTTGCTGTTTTGTACTTTTGTTTCTTCATTATTAGAGAAATTTATGCATTTTCATTTAACTTAATAATTAAATTTGCCACCATGTTTTCTTCATTATCAGGGAAATTTGGTTGTTAGATGTTGCTTCTACTGGCCTGCTGCTGTTAATCTGATGCTGACTATTGCATGTTGTTGGCATGCTGCATTTTGTTGCTGAATGTTGAGTGCTAAGACTGTTGGGTTTACTGGCTGCATGTTTTTGTTTGTAATTAGACTTTGTTAAGTCATAACTCGGATTATGTATTGTTAATTTTAAACCATTAAACTTTTGTTAAGGTTATGAAATATTAATATGTTTTTGCTGTTAAATTTTTGTTGTTAGATAAATGGAACTTTATTTCGGTTATTAACCGGAATACCGGAATTTATAATTCGGATATTCGGTATTCGGTATTTCGGTTATTGTTAAATTCGGTTAGTTATTCGGATAGTAAAATTAGAAATATTTCGGTATTCGGTAATATCCAAATAGCTATTCGGTTCGGTTATTACCGAACTGCTCACTCCTAATTCCGATTGACGTCTCTCCATCTCCAAGCTACTGAAGATACTGTGCGAAAGGAACACATAGTTCGCTAAAGATGCATGCTCATATCCATTTTGCTGCAGTCTACTAAAGTAGTAATATTATACTACTATACATATAATATATATATATTATACGATATATGTACAGTATATATTATACTATATATATACAGCATATATTATACTACATATATATATAATATAGTAATATTATACTATATATATAATATATTATACTATATATATATTAGCAGTATATATTATATTATGATATAGTACTGTTATACCGTAATATAGTATAATATTATATATATATATATATACATATTTATTATTATTAAAATAATAATAATTGTTTACTCGTACCTTTTCTTTTCAGGTTTTCTCAATCTCTTTATCGGTTCAAGTCTACTCATTGAGCGTCAGACTTAGTTTTCATCGGCTATTGTCAAAGAGACGTTTCTTTAAGGCACCTTATTGCTTCACGATCCACTATGGTAAACAAGTTAATTACTTCATGTGCTTTCTTTCTATAAGTTTCTCATATCAATTATTCATTCTTATGTCAAGTTTTCATGGTTGTAGGCTAATTTCGAAGATCGCTCCATGGACCACAAAACCACCAAGCCACCCCTTCCTCTTAAGTATTGGGGAAGGGCTTCCTTCTTCGGAGATCTTGATGTTTTTTGGGATCGCGTCAAGAACTACGACCGGCATTCTTTCCCTCGTCCTGACAAAGAGGGCCTGTTTCTCTATGTCGCGGCTTACGAAAGTCAGGATAGTTATCCTCGTGCTAGTAGTATTCCCCGCATGCGCATTGAGACACAGGCATATCCGTACAGCCCGGTTCGTTTCCAGCCAGATTCTTCCGTTCGACTCCAAGAATGGCAACATTGGACCGACGAGATTATGAAAAGTTTGAAACATGTAAAAATGCTTGAAAGTGCTGGCATTCTACGGTGTATTCATCTGTGTAGAGATCTTCGCATTCATCATGACCAAGATGCGCTCCGTACCTTACTTTCCCGTTGGAGTTCTTCGACTTCCACTTTCGTCATAGCTTGGGGAGAGTTTACCCCCACCTTGGAGGATGTATACGCCATTTATCAGTGAGCTTCACTTTTTATTGCCTTTTTTATCCATTCTTGCGTTTTCTTTTAAATTATACTTATTCTTTATTCCCGCTTCCTTGTCAGCCTTCCTGTTGACGGTGAATTTTCATGTGTTCCCTCCGATCTATCACAAAGGGATGACGAGTGCGTGACCTACTTGGGGGAAGCTTTTAAACGTGCCTCGCGTTTGGGTTCGCGATACAAAGGAGATGAGCTACTTCCAGATTTTGACACTTCTGGCCGCCAAAGGACCTCTTGGCTTTCTTGGATACGTTATTTCTTTCGTGATTACAAACCAGCCAATTGGGATAGTTCCGTTTATAGTGAATTAGTCCTCAATGTTCGTGGCACCCCATGCCCCTTTCCGTTGGCCGCCTATCTTGTCATGTGGTTGTCCCGCTTTATATTTCCTGGCTCACCAATGGACGGACCTTCAACTCGTATGTTTTACATGGCTACTTTACTAGCTCATGGTTTATTGGTCCCCCTTGCCCCTTTGTTCTTAGGGACCCTATATCGTCGGTTGGATGAGACTATCATGGCCATGGAGGAGTCTGTTGGGAGGTATCTATTTCCTTCATCCATTACCTTATTCCGCTTCTTTTTCATAGTACGTTCCTTTTATTTACCAATTCCTTTTGATTTTTAGGTACGAAGTAACTTGTTTTGCTCCGGGCTCCTTTCTTCAAATTTTTCTCTTTGAGCGTTTCCCAAGCCATGCTGACTTATTACCTATTTCAAAGAAGAGAAAAACGTCATTCGTTCCTTTTTCGTCGCATACCATTGTTCTTCGCACTTCACGGTGGATTGACCATAAGCGCACTTCTGACGTGCGGTTGTACATTGACGACTTCTTATCCTTTGTTACCGGTCCTTTTACCATAGTTCCTGAGGGTGGTGTTCTTCCTCATTATTATAGACTTGAGTCACGCCATCTTGCAACTGTCAGAGACCTAAAAGGCTCAAACCTCTCTTGGTTCCTCTTCCTCCGTTCTGCCGAATTGCCATACTTCGCAGAGGATGACGAATTTGGGACTGTGCTTTATTCTCCTCAGAGGGTGATGAGACAATTTGGTTTTGATCAACATGTCTCCTTCAACACATCTGACGGCGGTGATTATGAGGAGGCTTTGGAGAATTTCATTCCTTCATCCACCTCTTTTTCACGGGAGATTCCTACACCACCTAATGCCCGTGGTGATCCTTTGCCTTTTCATTTGCCCTTTATTATTCCTGGTGCCTCCCGACAAGGACACTACTCTACTGGTGAACGAAATCGTTGGGTTTTTGTCATAAAATTGTGGTTAGATGAGACTTTATTGACTGCACCATCAGCCTTTCCTCCCAGACAACTTGAATGGACCAAGCTATTATGTCCCTCTAGGTCAAACTCACATCCAGAAAAATGGTCTGTCAGTGCCCGACTTTCTGAGCGTGAGGCTTCTATGCGTCAGCCTTCTCCACATCATGTCGCTTCTGCTTCCCATTATCCACCTTCATGGGTTTCATCCCATGTCCCTCCTCGAGTTCCTCCCCAGGGGTCCTCTGCTGTCGAAGAGACGAGGATTACACGTTCGAGAGCAAAGGAACCCATTGTCTCTACACCTGAGGTGGTACCTCCGATGATAACCAATATAAATCCCAGTGATGATGGTATCATTAGGCGGACAGTTAAGGGGACCACAATTGTTTTGAAGCCTTTGTCCAAACGACCAAATGACGATTCGAGTCCTAGCATAGCAGTCGCTGATGATCCCACTAAGAGACGTCAAAAATTTATGGTAAACTCTATACGATTTATGCTCATTTTCTTTCAATAATTATATATTTACCTATATATATATATATATTTATATATATATATATATTAGGTTATAGAGGATGAGGAAGAAGATGATGAAGATAATGTTCCCATTGCACTTCGCCAAGCTTCTAGAAATAATATGGGTTCCACCACTAACAAGCTTTCTGAGCCCCTCAGGACTATAGTCGAAGCTTCTTCCCCAGATGACCCCCGCGTCATTCTCAGTGCAGATGATTCTCAATCTGATGTGGGTTCAACTTTGGCCATAGGTAGCATAGTTCCCGATAATCCTGAGGGTACCAGTGACAATTATGACATGGAAGCTAGAATAGTGAGTCTCATTCCTCCCCAGAAGGATGCTGCCGAAAGGGTGTCTGAAAGGGAAGGCGCAACAGCTACTTTTGTGGGAGAGGCGTCTCATGATATTCTTTCTCCTGAACAGTTGGTAAGGACTTTCCTACATTTGTTGTCGTTGTTTGTTCTTTATATATATATATATATATATATATATATATATATATATATATATCTGCCATTTCTTATTCCGTTTCAATTTTCTTTCTAGGCCAGGGGAATGGATACTTTGGATATACCCCGTTGGCGACCTGCCTTTTGGTGACATCAACGGTCTTCTCAACATTTCAACTCCTACAACACATATGCCTCAAGATACAACAGTTTCTTCAAAAATATCTCCTGTCAAAGTTCCCTTCAATCCAACCGAAATGTTGGTCCCTTAGAAAGACTTTCATGTTGCTGCCCCCAGTCAAGAGATTCTTGAAAGTCTCTTGACCCGTTACCCACATATCCTCGGTCGATTCAATCTTCGTAGTCCTTTCTTCCAAACTATGGCACTAGACTGACTTGCCAATCTGGTTCTTAAGATGCGCCAATTTTCTATCCAGTCACTGCAATCCAAAGATTTAGAGCATCTAAACTACCAGGTTGATGACCTCCCCTTTTTTGGTTTTGATATGTCTCCCTTCCGCTCTAGGCTGGACCTTATTGGCAGTAATCACCATGCCATTGGACTTCGCTCAAGGATCAATTTTTGTCACCAAGAGCAGGAAGACCTTTCAAAAACATTGTTGGAGGTTCATGACACATTGGACAAGTTAAAAGCTAGAGTTCAAGAGTTTGAGTCAGCTGGACAAGAGATCGAAAAGAGAATTTTAGTTACTACGGAAGATCATGATAGTGTCGTTGCTGACTTAGAGGTCTTATCTTTGCCCCTGTCCTATTTGATGTATCATGGCCTTTGGATCATGACTTCCTTTAGCTTTCCTTTCCTGTATTAAAAAAACTCTAAAAACACATTTTTTAATGTCTTTGCCTTTAACTCTAATTCTCATGACACAACTTTTTTTTTTGTATCATAAGTTGTTAAAGTTAATGTTCCAAGGCAATATGGTATTAAATTATTTTCGCAAACTAATACTTTGATCTATACTTTCAAGCAAGAAATTCATTCAAGTATAAGTGAAAGTTCTAACAATTTTATTACTAAATCATAATTTTTACAGATCGAATAATGTTTATCACATCATTCCTGCTTTTAACGTGTAAAGCATAACGTTTCCCAAATTTAAAGCTAAAGGGTAACTAGTAAATCCGAGGACTTAGATTCAGGTGCCTCATCACTTTTGAAGATAAAGTGTAACTTGTCGGGTCCGAGGACTTGATCAGGTCGGGGTGCCTCGGTCACTTTTAAGGATTAAGTGTAACTTTTCTTGATTCGATGTCTACCTCACGTATAATATTTCTTTACCCACTTTAGGTTCAGGGGGCCGGAGATAGCATCAGATCCCACATGAGATATTTTACAATACCCGCTTTTGGAGACCTCTTATACCCTATACGGGCCTTCCCATTTGGGAAAGAATTTAGTGGTTGGTGTTCCCCTCATGACTGGACTCGCTGTCTTGAGTACCAAGTCCCCCACCAAAATTTGTCGAGGTACTATTGCAGTATTGTATTGTCGCTGCAATTTTTCGTGGTACCGTTCCAGTGTTTCTTTAGCTTTATCTCGGAAGTCAGCTAAGGCTTCTAGAGCAGCTGGTCGGTTCTCTTCCTCGACTAAGCTTCGAATTCTCATCTTGGCAGATGGAATCTCTATTTCTACGGGCAAGATAGCTTCTTCACCGTATACTAGGGCATATGGAGTTTCACCCGTAGGTTTTCTTTTTGAAGTTAGATAAGCCCATAGCGCCATTGGTAACTGTTCTGCCCATGCCTTCGAATGATCGTCCATGGTTTTTGAGAGGATCTTGATCAGGTTTTTGTTGGTTGCTTCTGCCTGGTCGTTGCCTTTCGGGTAGTATGGTGACGATTTGTAATGTTTCACCTTGTATTTGTCCATCAATCTCTTGACATCCTTATTTATGAAGGGTGTCCCATTATCTGACAAGATAATTTTTGGAATCCCGAAACGGCAAATGATATGCTCCTTCATAAAGTTTGCCACTGCTGGTCCTGTAGCTTTCTTTAAGGGAACTGCTTCTACCCATTTCGTATACATCTCTGTTGCAGTCAGGATCCAAATGTTCCCCTTAGAATTAGGATGAATGGGCCCTATGAGATCCATCCCCCATGTATGAAATGGCCAAGGCGTTGCTACAGTTCGTAGATCCACAGCAGGGGCATGTATCAGGTTCCCATGGATTTGGAAAGCATGACACTTCTTAACAGACTCTAGGCAGTCTCCCTCCATTTTTGGCCAGTAGTACCCATGATCAATCAGTTATTTGTACAATTTGGCTCCCCCTTGATGTTCGTCTTTATGCATCTGGTAGACCAAATCATTGGCATTACCTATCTCCAGACATCGTAAAGGTTTGCCGTTGAATCCTCTTCTAAACAGTTCTCCATCATGCAAGTAAAATCTTTGTGATTTCTTCTGTATTATCATTGAATCCTTCTTTTCAATAGGGAGGATGCCGCTCTGTAAAAACTCCACATACGAAACTCGCCAATCTGATGTGTCATCAATAAAAGCGCACTCCTCCTCCCCAGGGTATTCTTGGCACGAAAGACATTGTCGCTGTAATTCCTCCGCTTCTTTCTTCATTTCGGGCCAATAATACCCTTGTCGTTGTAACCGCCGATACAACCTAATATCTGCCAATCCACAATTTTCTTCATGCACCTGATGTAGAATTTTCCCTGATTCATTCCTCCCCAAGCATCTTGCCAGAACTCCATTCGTTTCTCTATGGTACAACATTCCTTTAATTATGCAGTACTTTTGAAGTTCTGCCAACGGTATTGTCCCCTCCTTTGTTTGTAGTTGATGAGAAATTGAATGTCTCCAATCATTTGTCAACTCCTTGGGAAATAATTCCAGTACCGTGGTAGGGAGGGTTCGCTTGATCACATTCACATTCATGTCCTCACCCGAAACATATATTCTGGATGCTATTGTCGCCAATGCATCAGGCTGTTTATTTTGTTCCCTCGGCACATACTCGATTACCACTTTTCTAAAGGCCTCCATCACCTTTTGTGCTACAGTTCGGTAATGTGCCAAGGCAGGTTCCCTGACTGCGAATTGCCCACATACTTGTTGCACTATCAAGTTAGAATCTCCCTTTACCTTGAGGCGTTTTGCTCCCAGTTCTCGGGCTACCAGTAAACCCAATATGAATGCTTCATATTCTGCTTCATTGTTCGTGCAGGGAAAATCTAACTTGTAGGACAATGCCACCTCATTTCCTTTCTCAGTAGTTAAAACTACTCCTGCTCCTCCTTTTCCCTCTGCAGATGATCCGTCAAATGCTAAGTTCCACCATTCTGAGTTTTCTTTTTCCACGTCGATCAATTCTACTTCTTCTCCGGGAAGATCTTCGGATGGGGGTTCATATTCTCCGTTCGGAAATTGAGCGAGCAGGTCCACCAAAGCTTGACATTTGATTGCCTTCGGTGTTACACATTTGATGTCATACTCTGAAAGGATCATCATCCACCTTGCAGGCCTTCCTACTAATGCAGGCCTAGTCAGCAAGTACCTGATCGGATCAGTCTTTGTCACCACCTGCACTTCATGTGCTAGAAAATAATGTCGCATTTTCTGTGCAATAAACACTAATGCTAAGCAATGTCGCTCCAATAATGAGTATCTGGTCTCCGGTCCTCTAATAATCCGACTGATGTAGTATACAGGCTTCTCCTCCCCGTCTACCTCTTGTGTAAGCACTCCTCCTATAGATTTCGCAGTCGAAGTGATGTATAGTTGTAGTGGGCTTCCTCTTTGTGGTACCGCCATTGTCTTTGCCGAAACCAATATCTCTTTTACCCGTTCAAAGGCTCTTTGTTGTTCTTGCCCCCAGTTCCATTCTGCCTTCCCTTTTAATAGCTTCCCGAAGGGTTCTGTCACTTCTGCTAATGCTGGCATAAACCTTCTCAAGTAAGAAGCCCTGCCTAAAAAGCTCTTCAATTGTTTCTGCGTTTTCGGTGGGGGCATTTCCGTGATTGCTTTAGTTTTTCCTGGATCCACTTCCAATCCTCTGTTATGTATAAGGAAACCCAAAAATTTTCTAGCCGTCATTCCAAAAGCACATTTCTTCGGGTTCATTTTTAACTTATACTGTCTACACCGCTCGAAAACCTTCCTCAAATCTTTCACATGGGTTGCCTTTTTTTTTTACTTCACCACCACATCATCCACGTAATCTTCCACTATATCATGTATCATATCATGGAAGATAGCATGCATCGCTCACTGGTAAGTCGCTCCGGCATTCTTCAACCCAAATGGCATTACCACATAATAAAAATTCCCAAAAGGAGTTCGGAAAGCCGTCATCTCAGCATCTTCTATGGACATCTTTATCTTGTTGTAACCTACAAACCCATCCATGAACGACATCATCTCATGGGCAGTCGTTGCATCCACCAAAGTATCTATGTTAGGTAACTTGTACATGTCTTTCGAGCATGCCTTATTCAGATCCCTGAAATCTACACATATACGCAGCTGCTCATTAGACTTTTTAACTGGTACAATACTGGATAGCCATACCGGGTGTTGAATCGGCTTGATGAACCCTACTTCTAACAACTTCTGAATTTTCTCCTTGATCTGTGTCTCCACTTCAGGTGCAAAATTTCGAGGTGCCTGCCTCACTGGCTTTACTCCCAGACTTATGTTCAGTTTGTGCTCTACTAATTCTGCATCAATCCCAGGCATCTCATCATAGCTCCATGCAAACACATCCCGATACTCCCGCAACAATTTTATCAGTTCTTCTTTCTGGACAACATCTAATTCCCTATTGATATGAATCAACCTCGGTGTCCCTTCCTCTGTTGATAGGTTTACTTCTTCCAATTCATTCTGTTGAGGCCTAGGTCGATCTTCGAAGTACTCTGGAGCTGGCTCCACCTTTTGTTGTACCACTTCCTTTTTTCCACTGCTGCTGGAGTGGGGGACTTCTCCTGAGTCCTTAGGCCTGAATGTGCCTTCAGACTCTTCCCCTTTGCACCGTCATAACCGAAACACAACTTTTCCATTGGGTTTCACAACCCTCTTCCAACTTGCATTTTCTTCATCTTTTCTCTTTGTCCCCACTAGTTTCTGCCTTTCAGATTCTGCCTTTTTAGCATTAATCAAATTTCTAGCATCATCTGGGGCTAATTCTTGTTTCCCTTGTTCTTTTCCTTCTTTCTCCAAGTCAACCACCATCGATTGCTTCCCTTTGGAGCTTTCCCCCTGTTCTGTGGCTGGTTTTTTCTTCTTCTCTTTCTTATCAGGAACAAACTTGTCTGCCTGTACGTCTTTCCAGCTTGCCAATTTTAATGAAGTAGGCTTGGCGATGTTGTTCTCTCCTTCCTCAGCCACATCATCGAAGAAGGTTGCTTCAATAATGTGGGCTTCTTCTGGCGCAAAGGGGTTTTTAGTTGCCGACACCCTCACTTCCTTTCCTTTCCAAATGGCCTTGATGCACTGATGAAACACAGAAGGTACTACCCCGTAGTCATTCTGCCATGCCCATCCTAACAGCACATGATAAGCAGCATCTATCTCTACCACATGAAACGTCATAGGTCCTCTTATCCTCCCAACTTGCATGTCTACCCTCACATGACCAAAGGTCCTCGTGCACTGGTTGGCGAATCCTGTAATGCTTGTTCTTTCCTTGATGAGCTTCTTCTCTGACAACCCCAACTGCTTAAATACACTATAGGGCATGATGTTCACAGACGCCCCATTGTCGATGAATGCCCTCCTAACTTCTATGCCATTAATGATTGTTGTCACATACAGTGGCCTGTTGTGGGGGTATTTCACCTCTATCTGCCTTAGAGAAAGAAATCTTGCCTTCCTCCTACTCCCTCATTCTGACAAAACTTTTATTGGCCACCATGCATATCTCCTGTGTTTCAGCAACCTTTATTATTGTCTTTGTTACCTCAATCCTTGCTTCTTTGGACAACCCAAGTTGATCAAAAAAACTCTGAAACTTTACTCCGTTCATTAGTGTCGTCACTTGTATCCCCAGCTCAGGAACTTCCACCTCTTCCGGTACTTCCACAGTTTCTGCCATCATGACTTCTCTGGCTCCCGACACATCAATATGAACCACAGTGTTACACGTCTCCTTGCCTTTATGGTCGGGTAGTGGTTTATCATGGACACTGTTTCCTTGCCCCAACTCGATCTCTCCCGCTGCCAGCTTCTCATGGTAAATTCTCCGCAAGCTATAACAGTCCATTGTAGAGTGCCCTACATACTGATGATATACACAAAAATTCTGATTCCTCTTCATTTCTTCAGTCACTGGAAATCTAGCCCGTGGTGGTTTCACAACCCCATGTTCTACCCACTGCTCATATAAGCCTCTGAATGCCTTCTCGCTACAAGTGATTACTTCTGGGATAGGTAACCCTAAATACTTATCTCCTGGCTTGCCTTTTCTTCCCCCATTTGTCTCTGTCTTCTCCTTCTTGCCCCCCTGTGGCTTTTGTCGAGCATCTGCAAAAGCCACAGTTGCAGTTCGCTTTCCTTTCCATGTAGTTGTTGGGTGATTCACCGGGACTGCTACAATTCCTCCCAAGTCTTGCGCAAAAGTGGAGAATGTGGCAAATGAGTCACAGGCTTTAGTAATCAAATGAGGCTTAAAAGTATCCAAGGCCCCGTTATTACATATGTTCACCAGGTTTTTCTCTTCGATGGGCTCTACACACTTCTGTGCCTAGGCCCGAAATCTATCAACGTAGTCAGATAGTTGCTCATTCATTTTCTGTTGAATTCTCATCAACTCAACAATCGTCACTTGCTTCTGAACATAGAAAAACTTTTTAAAGAACTGAAGTTTCATTTCATCCCAATCTCTAACCGACCCTTTCTCCAAATTATAATACCAACTGAAGGCTCCATCAGTAAGCGTCTTGTTAAACTTCCTTAACAAAAGATTGTGATTGCTTACTTCGTTGATCCCCAACCATGGAGACATTGACTCCACAAATCTTGCGATGTGTTCTCTCGCATTTCCTTTCTCTCCACTATATTTTGGGAATTGCGGTGGGTGTTCGATGTACCCAGTAGGGTATGGTTGCCTCCTCACATGCGCCTGGTATGGTGGGGTGAAATCCAATTCCGCAGGCCTGGTTGTCTGCCTTTTCATTTGATTGATCAAGTCCATCATATCCCCCTTCGTCACATATTGATTGATTTCTGGACCCTTTTGAGGTGCCGCCACATACTGATTTATCGAGGGTGTTGGTGTGATTGACACACGCTAGTGTATACTGGCATCTTGTAGAGTCGGTTGTTGGTTGTGTTGTTGGTGACAGATTGGTGTAGGGGGCAAATGCACTTGTGGGTTAATCGGAATGAGTGGTTGTTATGTGGGACTCACTTCTTCCCTTTGTTGTACTCCTTCACCATTCTGTTGACGTTCAAGATTTATCACTGGAATCTGTGGGGCTTCTCTTCCTTGCGACCCATTCTGATGATTTTTATCACTTTCATCCATTTCTACCTGTTGTTGCTATTGCGAGCTTCCTAGAAATATAGCTTTAAAGGCAGGTACTTGCATCATTTGTTGCCGAAAACTAGTCATCTCCTCATGTTGGTTTTGCATGTCAAGCATCATGTTCATCATCATTCCCTGACCTTCACGTGCCTCCTTTAGTGCCTTCAACATTTCCAACTGCACATTCATCGTCACGATTTGTTCCCCAACGGCTTCCTCACCTGGCCTTCCAACGCCTCCTTGTGCATTATTGGTTTGTCTCTGATCTGCCATCGGGGAAGCAAAACTACTATCCGAAGCTTCTTCAACAACCGGTCGATCGAGGTCTGCTTGTCTTTCTGTAAAATTTGGTGAAGTGATGCTCACTGTCGGCGAAACTCTTCCTGTAGCTCTTCCACTCCGAGTTGTGGGCATACCCTTCACAAATTCTCACCTCCCCAGCGGAGTCGCCAAAAGAATGTAGGCAAGGAATTTTGTACCTCGCTAGGGTTGGGTTAGTAATAATGGTGGAGGCGAGAAATCTGCGAAGAATACGGAATCGGTCAATGGATTGGAGAGGGAAGAAGAACTGGTGAGCAACTACCCGAGTAACACGTGGCAGAACTCTCAGGGTCCTAGCGTAATCGCCAGTGTCCAAGAGCCTTGTCAAGTATTAGGTGATCCCGAGTGAATTCAAGATAGGCTACGCCAACACTTGATTCGAAGTTAATCACAAGTCCAGAGAATTCTTCTAGCTCCCTTGTCTCCAGAGAGAGAATCCCCAAGTGTTTTCCCCAAAAGTCCCCTTTCTTATAAGAATGAAGAGTTATTTATAGAGTTGCCTAACACATGGGTCATGTGCCAGACACATAATTCTAGGAAAATTCCAGAAATACCCTTAGTAATAGGAAAATTTTTAAAATATCCTTGGTTATCCGGGTAATGCTCAGATCGTCCAGTTCTTCTAGCCACCAATCCAATCCCTCAATCGATTCCCAATTAATGAGTTGCCCCCACGTGCCTTCTGCCTTGGGACACGTGACGACACCTCCAATTAGTCTCGTATATTTATTGTTATATATATCCATTCCCGTCTTATTCGCTTTGATTCATTAAATTAATTAGGTCAAATGTAAACCCTAATTTTATCATGGGCTCACAAATATCTATTAACATATTTAGATTATTACGAACAAAATTATTAAAATGAAATAATTAATATATTAAATAGAATTAGAGAAAAAAAATGTAAAGGAGAGAAGTCAATTCCAAAAATAACTATCATGTCCCAAATATTTTCCTCATCTACTCTCATCAAATAAAATAACCCTTTTTAAAAGAGAGAGAATTCAACCCACGTAGAGTAGCACGCAAGTAATAGTATCAAGTATCAACCCCCACTAGATAATTAAGTTGACATATATATATATATATATATATATATATATATATATATATATATATATATATAAAATTTCCTTGTGTAGTACGTGAGAAGAGAGAGAGAGGAGATAATGGAGAATAAGCTTGGAGGTGGGTTGAGCCACCTGCTTGTGACGGTGTGTTGAATACAGTTAGAAATAACTATCATGTCCCAAGTATTTTTCTCATCTTAATACTATTACTTGCGTGCTAGTCTACGTTAATTTTATCAAGTTTTGCACGTAAACTTGATAAAATTAAAATATGTGACATACCAAAAACTCCACGAGAGAATGAGTACTAAAGAAAAAACAAAAACCTATTTAAAGTTTTTAGATTTATAATTACTAAATACAATCTGTCAAAATACATCTAGATCAAAGAAGTCAACACAATTTACTACATGTATATCAAAAAAACTATTAGGAAAATGCTCAATAAAATAAACTTAATAAAGTAAGGGAAAAAATATTTAGTATTTCTATGTGTTTGATAAGTGACATTATAGTTGACAAGTGTTTTAGTTTTATAAATACATCAAACATCCAATATATAGTCGGAAGATGCTTTTTATTTAATAAAAAGTATCCTCACTTAATGACCGTAAAATAAACCAAATAGTTCGAACTCGATTCGTACTCGGTTGACTAAAAGTTCTATTCAAACTCAACTCGAAATATAAAATGATTTAAATATGAGTAAATTTTAAAATTTGATAAATTACTCGAACCTCTTCAAATCATAATTTTCTATTGATACTCAGATCATAATCGCTTGAAAAATTCAAATTATTCGAGTTTGATTCGAGATCGTGTTCGACTTAATAGCTAAACGAATTTCAATCAAATCTTATTTTATACACGATAAATTTTATAAATCAAATTTGAACAACTCAATATTCAGCTCGACTCGTTTCATTCAGCTAAATAACTGATCATGATGCTTCAAAAAACGAGAGAGTACTGCATTTTCTATCAAATTAAAAATCAGTCCAATAATACAATTTACCGGTAAATAGCACAATAATTTGTCGCGAATCTTTTTCCATGTTTAATCATAGGAGTGTGGACTTAAGTTACGAAAATTTGTAAACGTCAGATGACCCACGTCATGACTTATGAGTACCACATTAAACAATTAATATATTACTAATTTATCCATCTCTCTCCTCATAACGCAGCTTTTACACGACTGCTTCTAGAAGCTCATACCAATTAGTAGTAGAAATTACCAAGAACAAAACAAATAAGTCAATGAGCCGTGTTAAATATTTCAATTTTTTTTGTCAAATTATAATTGTAAAAAATATTAATATTTGAGAATAGATAAATTTATAAAATTAGCTCTTTAAAAAAATATTACTTATATTTATTTATATAATTGATAATAAAAAAAATTAATATATAAAATCGTAAAATATATTATTTTTTATAAATTAAACCGACACTCATAAGCTTTTTTATAATTATAAAGTGACATCCCCTAAGCTTTTTCATAATTCTAAGCCAACTCCCATGATGTTTTTCCAATACTTACTTTGCATTCCATGAATAAAATCATTTATTTATTTCAAATTTTTATATTGTTAAAAAAAATCTATTATAAAAAAAATTGTGTTATATTGTTATCTTTACAAATTTAATAACCCGTGTAAAGTACATGTAAACTTAAAAATAATTTATCAAGTAATTTAACACCTTCTAGAAGCTCATACCTATTACAAAGTACAAATTACTAAAACAAATAAGTCAAGGAGTCATGTTAAAAATTTTAAAAGTTTTTTGTAAAATTATAATTGTGAAAAACATTAATACTTGAGAATTGATAGATTTATAAAAGTGTCTCTTTAAAAAATTATTGCTCGTATTTATTTACATAATTGACAATTAAAAAAATTAATACATAAAATCGCAAAATATATTATTTCTCATAAGTTAAACAGACTCTCTTGAGCTTTTTCATAATTATAAAGTGATACCCCGTTGCTTTTTCATAATTCTAAGCCAACTCCCATGATATTTTACATAATTATAAATTGACACCCCATAAGTTTTTTTCTTACACACAATGGACCTTCATCTAAAAATTTGAATTACCACTATCTTTTCCTCTGCCTAAGTGCACTTCTACTTTCAAATACTTACTTTGCATTCCATCAATAAAATCATTCATTTATTTTGAAATTTATATTGTTAAAAAAATTTATTTAAAAAAAATAATATTATATTATTACCCTTACAAGTTTAATAACTTGTGTAAAACGCGAGTAACCTTAAAAATGACTTATCAAATAAGTTTTAAATATAACATATTTGAGTGACATTTTAGTTGATCCCGAATTAATTCAGTAGTCCAATTTTATTGATTTGTTAGCATAAAATTTATTTATTTATTATTTTTTTTCTTTGCTCAATTTTTAGTGATAAATAATACATTATATCTTTAACAGTAAATGTGAACTAAAATTTTGTGAAAAAATTGACTAATTTTGTTAAATATTGGGTCATCGGGTAATAGAGAATTACTATGTCAATTATTTGGACTTTGAAAGTGAAAGTGGTAGAACTAATTTTCAAAACATTTACAGGACCTGTTTTATTCTTATATATATATATATCGTGTTCAACCAACATTCATAGAAAAAAAACGTGTGAGGAAATGACTTCAATTTTGTCCGTTGATTTTTTTTTCTATATATATTGCGAATGTGTTGGTTGATTTTTTGATAATCAGTTATATGGATAAATATATATTAGTTGTAATTTTTCTTAACTTTTTTTAAGAATAAATGGGTAAGAAAATTTATACTCTTTTCTACTTTCTTAATTATCTTAATTTGTGTATAAATTGTTCTTTTATCATTCTTTTGGGGACGCGGAGGTAAAATGTATAAAAAAAAATAGGATCTTTTCTTATTATTAGAGGAAATATTTTATTTTTTTTTGCTATTTTAGAGGAAATAATATTGAAAATGAAGCAACATATTTTTTATATTAACTTATTCAAATTTATTACTTTTGACAGAAACTCATGTCATTAAAATTGCATCTGTTGAAGAGTGACAAATATATAAAAAATAATTTTTGTTTGTGAAATAATTTATATACGATGCGTATATAAATTATGTGAAGTAAAATTAAAATTTTATTAAATTTAGAACATTAAATAAAAAGATAAAAAACTTAAATTAAAAAAAATAAAATAATAATATGTACATATAATTGTAAAAATAAAAATAAAAATAAGCATGACAAAAAAATCAACCAACCTCCCAATAAATATAAATTCAATTCATCCTCCATAACTTAATCCATATAAATATAGATAATATAGATACAATCCATCCTCCATAACTTAATTCAACTAGTTTCATTTGACTTCTTACACATTTATTTGTGCACAGAATTGTTTCTCTCTCCTCTTCTACATATGCACATCAATTCTCTGAGTCGCTGTATCCGCTTCGTTTAAAAGGGTTTGAGATTTTAAATTTATATATATATATATATATATATACACATACACACACACACACACACTTACTAAAAGATATGTTTTTCTTTGTAACAAAATGTGTGGTGTTAATAACAAGTCGTGGAGTGCAAAGAATTGATAGGAAAAATAATATAGTTTCATCTAACTTTGATTCCAATTAATTCTGAGAAATTCTACAATTTAAATTGTGATTTGAACTTTTTTTTAAATAATAATTTTGTACTTAATATAATACCTTTTAAGTAGCTTACAATATTAATTATTGTATAAATTAAAATCAAATAAACTCACGTTAATTTTAAATTTTAAAATTTCACGAATTAATTAAAAAAATAAATGTGGATTAATGGAAGATAGAAGGGGAACGCACCCTAGTATTATCTAATTATCTGACACTGGATACTAATGGAAATAAATACTCCTATTTAGCTATTTTTTGGTGGTATATTAAATTAAATTATATATTCGGCTGCTTTATTGGTCCACCCTTGTTACCTTTTCTTTTTTATTTATACATTTATTTATGCACGTAATTTATTTCTCTCTCCTCTACTACATATACACATTAATTTTTTGATTCTTGCTATTATCCACTTCATTTAAAAGGGTTTTAGATTTTAAATTAAAAATATATATATATATACTTTTTAATTTGTTTAAAAAAAATAAAAATTATTTTATTTTAAAATTATAAAATAACATAATATTTTTGTCATTATTTTTTAATTATCTTTTCAAACATTACTTAAGTACCCCTATCAAATTCCTATATTCATTTGAAAATATCAAACTATCTTTAAAAATCTTCAAGCCTAAATTCCCAATTTAGGGAATTGATATTAATTAAGAGTTCATTTCAAAAATGTCAAATTATAAAAATTATAGGAAGTTGATATATACCAATAAAAATATTAGAGATATGGCAATCATTTTTTTGGAAAATTTTACTTTTAATAATTATTGTATGATTATTTATACCTTTTTAACAATAAACTAGCTAGATACCATTTGTTACAAGATATATTATTTTTAACAGTTAAATAAATTATTTTAATTTTAAATTTAAAAATATTTTTTAAATTAATTTTAAAAAATCAAATTTAATCTTATATTTATGTGTTAAAATTTCATAAATTATCCGAATATAAAATGAACGCTGTTAAAATTATAAAATATTATAAATATATTAAATAAAATTATTTTTATTTTAATGATTGGTTATGATTCCGCTTGTATTATATAAGCGTGTACACTATTGGTTTATTAAAGACAATATATAATTATCATGTCCCAAATCTTTTTCTCATCTTAGTATATTCTTCCTCCCCCACTCTCTCTCTTTCCTCTGAAAAATTAGGCGTCTCTGCATATATCTGAGTTTTCTCTCTCTACTTTCTTCTACAGTCCATATATATATATATATATATATATATATGTCGTTACACTCTTTTTCTCTCCAAAAACTTCCCACTCAATTCCCCTCCCTCTAATTTGCTCCCATAAGGTCAACAAAAAATGACCCAAATATATACCTCTCTCTAATTTGCAACCAAAATAACAAGCAAAAGAAATGACCATGGACCGTTCAAATTTATCAATTCGTTCAAATTCATCAGTTGGTTCAAATTCATCAGCTGGATCGTCTAGAAGAAATAGTGGGAATTCAACTCACACTGTAGTTTTATCCGTTGAATGCTTAAAAGGCAGCTCCAAAGCCGACGAATGGACGGACGACACGTTGCAGACCGGAGACATTGTCGAGGAAATCGTCGTCGGGAACCTCACAGTCCGATCTCCGTTCAAGAACGGAAAGTCCGGCGTCCAGAAGATTCTGCACGACTGCTACAAATCGAAGGATACGTCGATTCGTGTCCGAGTCCGGCGCGGCTCGGACGAGTTTACTGAGTTGCAGGCGTGTATTGTGCCGAACGAGTCGGCTGGGAGGAAGCAGTACATGCTGAGGGCGATTGGGGATCCGAATTACGCCGTTGGATTTTTTGATCGGACGGAGGCGGAGTGCCAGGCTTTGCAAGGTACGGATATTGTTGACTTTTCTTTTGGATTTTAGTTTGACTATTTGAATCGCAATTTGCACAATACTGTTTGTTTGTTGGTCTGTTTCACACGTGGGTGAGCTTGTTGAAGCACGTGTGGGGTCGTTGGGTGTGTTTACTCCACTTTTGGGAGGTTGAAAACTGAAGCAGTTAAATACTGTCCTCTTCCAATTTGGAAACATGTGAAAGCATTGATGAAAATGGTTATCATTTGGAAGAGCACTATTGATCAATGGTGGGTGGCTAAAGAATGAATACTAAGTGTGGTTACCGATTATAACTATTGGATGTACGGTAGATTTTTAACTAATAACAAGTAAACCTAATAATTCATCATCAGATATAGGAAGTAGAGATTCTTCAATATCCTGCCAAAACTGCCGTATTCCTACACTAGATTCATGAGAATTCTCTCCTTCTTTATAGCATGTGTTTTAAATTATCTATTATTATCTTCTGTTATTATGTACAACTTCATGTTTATAGAAACATGAAACTTATGCTGTGTGTTGTTTTTCTCTTATGGTATCTATTTTGTTAAATGTGTATATATATATATATATATATATATATATATATATATATATATATACACGCCAAGGATCCAGCCCGGGATCCCGGACTGGCTTAAAATACGGACTTGTACATACATGTTTTGTTATAGGTATCCAAATCACGCCCAAAACACTGTATTATGTAAAAATTTCAGTTCCATAATTATTTATTTATTTTTTTTAGTTGTTTTAAAAAAAAAAGCAAAAAAAAAAAAAAGTCCGTATTTTAAGAAAGTCCGGGATCCCGGACTGTATATATATATATGTATGTATGTATTATCATACACATAAATATATACATATTCAACAATAAAATCTGTGCGGACTCCTCCCACACTCGAACCCCATCTTTTAAGATTTTATGAATCGTCATATACGCACCTGTATCTCCACACTTCTATCCGTGCTTCGTAATGTGATATATTTTTGTAAGAGTCTTTTGTAAGTGTAGCATTACTCTTGGAAAGAGTAACTTAACCATAGAAAGTAAAAGATATGTTTGTCTTTGTAACAAAATGTGGGTAACAAGTTGTGGAGTGCAAAGAATTGATAGGAAAAATAATATAGTTTAATCTAACTTTGATCCCAGTTAATTTTGCAAAATTCTATAATTTAAATTGTGATTTGAACTTATTTTCTTTTTAAAATAATAGTTTTGTACTTAATAATACCTTTTAAGTAGCTTACAATATTAACTATTGCATAAATCAAAATCAAATAAACTCACGTCAATTTTAAATTTTGAGATTTCCCGAATTAATTAGAAAAAAAATAAAAATAAAACTCTTTTTGTGGAATAGAGGAGTACTCTGCCTATAATTGTTGTGATTAATTGTTGTGATTAATGGAAGATAGAAGGGGAACGAACCCTAGTAGTATCTTATACTAGGATACTAATGGCAATAAATATTTAGCTATTTTTTGGTGGTATATTAAATTATATTATATATTTCGGCTGCTTTATTGGTCCACCCTTGTTACCTTTTCTTTTTTCTTTATCTAGAATTAATAATTCTTTTGTGATGAGTCTTCCTTATACTATTGATGATGAAGTTTTAGTTGACTTTGACAAGTTCAATCCTTTGCATCTGCCAACTCTTCTTCAGTTTCAATTGTCTATTCCAACATGTTTCCCCTAACCACCAACCCACCCATTCCAAGAATATATTGCTGCCATGTTTATCATCATGTTGATATAGATATATTCATGTGGATTTGAGAATTGAAGTAAGAACCATAAATGTTATGTACAGTTTCAAATTTATCTTTTACTAATTACATTTCATTTCTTTCTCCAAAAAAAAAATAGAACAAAAAGGGTAGTACATTAAAACTGAGGCTATATTTGTTTGCAAGTGAGTTACAATCCCATGGAATATTGTCCTGGGAACTGGGATTAGTTTTCCTATGCACTATTTTATCCTAGAATTAGTCCGGATAAAAATTCCATAGACTAATTTTTTATTCCTAAGGTCAATGAGGGACGCTATACTACTAGGTGGAGGTAATATTATATAGTCCCTCATAAATTGGCTTTTGGGGTATTATGTTATGCTACTCATAGTTCGTATTGTAAATATAAAACCACTCATGAGACTAGAGTTATTAAGAAAAGTATAAATAATACTGTCAATAATTATTACAAGCAAAAATAGCCTAAAGGTATAAAATTTTGGAAAAGGGACTCTAAATTGGGAAAAAGGAAGTAAGAAAAAGGGGGTATTCCCAATATCAAGGGGATTCTAGCTAGAAATATCATGCTGCTACTTCCAACCTAACTATAATTTTATGGAAGAATTTATTGGTACTTACCCACTATTTATTTCTGATAAGGATTGCCTTATTGAGCCACTTTTAGTTGGTGTTGGCTTCTTGGTGGGTGTCAATATCAGGTAGATAACTTCCTATTTGAAACACAATGTTCCTACATATATAGTCATCATGATATGACTTTATTTTCCTTCTTTCAAATATCCACTCAAATGCTTTTTTGGTTGCTGATCAATTCTTTGTGGGGTGCAGTTGTAATCCTCGAAATGATTTCACACCAACATTGGGGAATTTGTTTGACTGTTCACCAAACCTTCTTCTATACTTGGGTGTCTTAGGTTACCAAATTCCTGGACTGGGCTTCAGTAGTAAAAAAACTTTTTTCGAAATGCATTCTTCTTCTTTTCTTTCCTGTTTGCTAATCGGCACTAATTTAGTTACTTAAGGATATCGTAAAGAGCATAGCTTTATTAGTGTTTAATCTTGGTTGTAGAGCTTCAACTTGTGCCAAATTTGCTCGACTTTTCTATCTTAATTTGTGTAAGAACAAAATTATCTAAACATGTAATGTTTGTCATTTGTCTTGATTATTGTTCCACACTCCCTAAGATAATATGTAATAAATGACATGCAGCTTCAAGGACCTCTAGGATGGTGGATGCATTAGCCAGGACTCCACTTCAAGATGGTCAGGTCTCGTATCCATGGGAGAAGAGAATGCAGGAGCTTTTAGCAGTTCCTAATTCGAGCTTCTTTCTTTCAATGCTCTTCCTTCCAAAAGCCTCGGATAAAAGTCCTTCTCGCTACAATGATTTGGAAGACACTCTTGCTAGAGCAAATGCGTGGCTTACTGCCTCTCAGGCATCAGGGGTTCCTATTGTTTTTATGAACATCCAGACTGAATCCTTACTTACCAAGGTAAATTCCCAATAAAAACATTTCAAGATTTATCCCTCTAAGAGATTGTCTTCTTATACTGTTTGAAACCATGAATTAAATGGTGTTTTATGCTATTTGTTAGTAGTTAGGGCATGAACTAGTAATGAGTATAGTAAGTTAATAATTAAAATTAAAACTCACGCTTAAAATTTTCATATAATATAATGTGGTACATGAGGAATATTGTCTTCCATTTCATGGACATGATAGATTGGCCACTCCATATAAAATTTAAATAAAAAAATTGCAAATGAGCACGTGCTATATTTCACCGAATGCTTGTATTCGTAAGTATCATCTAGCTGGAGAGTGGTAGTTTTTTTTTTTCCTGCATTCTTGTATTGTTCAAGAATTGTACAATATGCTTATTGTTATGTTTTTGGGATAGATATCCGGAGAGACTGCTTCTTCTACTGTAAGTGCTGGGTCATTGTCTGATTTATCAAATCTTGCTAATGCAAGCTTGTATGGCTTTGAGGATTACCATGGGGTGGACATTGGTGTTGTTAGAGCAGTTCGTCTATGGTATTCTCCTCTCGAAGGAGAAGTCCCAGTTGAAATCAGAATAAAAGATAGCGACACAAAGCTTGGTTTTGCAATTAGTCGCACAGAAGAGGTTAGTAGCTTATTCTTCCTTATCTTGTTTATAAACAACATTCAAACATGAGGTCATATCAAAGCATCATACGAAATTGCAGCTGATTGAGAATGTTTTAAAGTTTGTATATGTACTTTTTCCTCTTGTCGTTAAGATTTATGATTACTTAGTTTCTACTAGTAAAGTTGAAGCAACTATGGAAAAAAGTTCATTGTTAGGACTGTATTTTGGAATTAGCTTAGCATTTTATGACCATTGACTACCTACTTTAAGAAGAAAAATATCATCTTGACTATTACAGTCAGTATTGACTGTTTTTGCTTCTTGTTTCTGAGATTGGTGGTTATAGAAATAAGTTACAGTACTATTTATCATGACGTTACTTCGGGGTTTCTTTTATTCAGAGTTACCATATAATCTTTTTGACGTAGTGAACCGCGTATTGGTATTTGCATTCCTAAACATGGTACTATTACATACCAATCCTCTAAATTCAGAGAAGCGAAATATTTCTTTGTTGATTTACCGATATTTGCAGATATTTTAGATGCTAAAACATCACATTGTACTAAATTATTTGGAGACGCACCATCTTTGCTATCAGAAGAATTCTTTCCCACGATCCTATATGAGGACAACAACATTCCGGCCGAGCTTTTCCCAACATATAGTACGGTAGAATACAATTTGGGTACCAAGTCAAATTTGAATTTGAGCCGTAATTGGGGGAATAATGTGGGTTCATCTCTGAATAAGTCATCCTTGTCGCTTCTTTGAGTCCTTCATTTTCATCAGCTTCTTGGAGATTCTAATAGATTCCTAACTACAAGAACTCACACAAAAACTACCTTAGTGTACCGCGTTTTAGCCTCACGTATTCTATTGGTTCCACGAACCAAAACGAACGGCGTTCCAAGTAACACTGCATTTATTCAACTCTTAGTTCATTTGCTATGTCTGTTGCATTTTTTTCCTCCCGCAGTTCTGCTCATCTTTTGTTTTTAATTTACAGGGATTTATATACATTTCTTCTGTTGCTGAAGGTGATGAAAATGCACCTTCAACGCGGTCAGGACTCTGCAATCTATACCAAGAAGCAAACAGAGCAGGTAAACTCCTAGTGGTTTCAAGAGTATCTAACCAGAAAGTCCTGCCTTGGATAGTTTCCCCAACAGGAGCCATTCGATGCTTTGACACCGTATCCCTAAGCCAGAAACTCTCATTGCACCGCCATGCAAGGGTACCTATACTCATTCATGTGCTCTCGTGGGATCGAAGACTAGCTTCCCTAATAAGTGGAGTTAGCACCACGGCTCCAACCGTGTCGCCTTTGCCACCTGATATTCAAATGGCTCGGTTTGCAAATGAGAATCAGGTACTGCCCTTTCCATATGAAGATTCAATTGAGAGCACCCGGAGTAGTGTTCGCAGTGATGATGGACCAGAGCTTAGACTCGAGAGAGAAACTGCAGCAGATTCCTCCTTTCGATTCCAAGATTTTGCAGTTCCAAACAATTGGGTTTAATTTTATTTTTTTTTGTTCTTTTTAAAAATCATTTTGGTTTCAGTTGCTTTTAATGACCTGTATATATAGAGATACATTAACTACTAGAGTTAGTTCCTCATCATTTGCTCAAGAACATAAAAGAATAGATTTTGTTGGGATGTGATATTGAGTAGGCTCACGTGGGTCCAAGTTCCCATAAAAAACTTCCTTGTTTTACGATCCATGTACTGGCGCATGCTTCCTGCCTGCCATGTTTCCTAGTTCGCTTTATCTATGGGTCCCACTAGAAATGCACAAAGGAGATGATTATATATATAGCCTCTCGACAGCAGCAAGAGGGGAGGACAAGACTCCAACTCAAGAGAAAACTATCAGAAAGCATTCCGATGGGTAACAAGAACATTAAAAAGAAGCTATGCAGAGAGCAAGTAGAGATCCAGATCTTAGATGAAACACAACACAAATACACTCTCTGTAATCAAGATATTATTATTACTACTCTCTCCGTGGTTTTCTCCCATTTTGGGTTTCCACGTTAAATCTTGGTGTTCTTGTTATTTATTCTGTATTTATATTCTTGGTGTATGTTGTTATTTATATATTTTGTGGGTTAAAATCCACAAGACTACACCAACATCCGTTGGCGCGATTTTGGCTCTGCCTTTTGGTGATTTTATCAGGTGGTCAAAATCTGGCGTTAACATTGGCGCCGTCTGTGGGAAACAAAATTAAGTTCGAAAAATCACCGATCAACCATAACGAGCAGGAAGCCTCACACATAAAAGCTAACTAGTGGGTTCTGTTCACAATGATAATAATTATCAATCTCCCACTTCAGCTTCGGTGAGGCGAAATTCAGTTTCGAAGAGGTCAAGCACCCTCCGGGACGGTCAAGGGATCCTTCGGAGAGGTCAAGCTCCCTCCGGGGCGGTCAAGGGATCCTTCGAAGAGGTCAAGCACCCTCCGGGACGGTCAAGGGATCCTTCGGAGAGGTCAAGCACCTTCCGGGGCGGTCAAGAGATCCTTCGGAGAGGTCAAGCACACTCCGGGGCGGTCAAGAGATCCTTCGGAGAGGGCAAACACCCTCCGGGGCGGTCAAGGGATCCTTCGGAGAGGTCAAGCACCTTCCGGGGCGGTCAAGAGATCCTTCGGAGAGGTCAAGCACCCTCCGGGATGGTCAAGGGATCCTTCGGAGAGGTCAAGCACCCTCCGGGGCGGTCAAGGGATCCTTCGAAGAGGTCAAGCACCCTTCGGGGCGGTCAAGAGATCCTTCGGAGAGGTCAACTATCCTCCGAGGCGATCAATGGATCCTTCGAAGAGGTCAAACAAGCATTCATCTTCACCATATATGATCAGCCGACAGAATCTCATCTTCGACCGTGTTCATAAAAGCTAAGTGCTTCTTTTTTATTTAATTATAAAATTATCATAATTATCGCTGGCACTTTATTAATATTATAAATTTTATACCTAGCCCACTGTTGCATCATGTATTGTTTATATAGTTCATTTCCTTTTTCTCCCAAAGTAATTATTACACCCAGCATGGACATAGTAATTTATATAAACTAAACTAAGTAATGATTACTTTCAAGTGGCAATGTAGTTGGTGTCGACACACCACGCTTAGACCACCATGGATTTGCGAGCCTGGCTCAAGCTTTAAATAATATCATGCCCATGCATATAATCGGCAAGGCACACTGTCATCAGGGGACTTCAGTCACATGGACGGGACACTAGTAAGTCCGGTAGTCTCGGAACTTGCAAAATCAAGTTGGCTTCGGGTTCGGCTTATAAAAGGTGGTTTCGGATTCGGGACCCAGTGGAGAACGTGTTGGTGGTGCACTGCAACGTCCATTGCAGCAGTAGCAATCACCAAGACCGCCACTCCAGCGCCGTGGAGGCGATATGGGAGGTGTTGGCCATAGAGGGTGTTGTACCTTCTGCCGGTGAACCTTCCAGGCCATCAGTATCCAAACTGCACCAAGCAACCCAAACTTCGACAGCATCAAAAATGGCTTCAGTAACATCAACTCCTCTTCGGTAGCATCAACTAAAGTTGTGGCGACATCAACCATGGCTTCGACAAAGCGAGCTAAAGCTTCAGCGAGGTGCGCTCCAGCTCCGACAATGGTTCCTCTTCGGCGAAGCATCCTTCAGCGAATCCTCTTCTATTGAATAGAATAAAGCAACCCTTTACATGTTAAGTTCAAGAATAGCAGCAGCTTCATTCACTTGGTCTTCGGGTTCGGAGAAGGCGCATCACGACTTCGGCAAATAGCATCATTCGGGTTCGGCAAATTAAGGGACAAAAGGTGACTTCGGGACCCGTGAATGTGACGATCATACATGGTGAAAAATTAAGCTTTTCAATTACTTCAGGGAACATAGTGAGTTTACAAAATCAACAGAGCATTCAAATGAGCAGGGGCATGATAAAATGGGGCATCGGCATCATATTTTTAATTAGTCACTTCGGACTGCATCGACAAAAACAAAGTCAAAAGATTCCATCTGATCAAGGCACATGGCCATATCATTCATCTTTAATAATTTAGACTTATCACCAAGTGACATCATCGGGGTTTTCTCTTTAGACTCCAGACACACCAAACTCACAAGTCTTTGCATTCTTTTGCGTTCCGTTTCATGGAGTTTGAATTTCTCCGACATCTCCCACCGGAAAATGGCTAGGATTTATGACGGTCGTTTGGGTCTAAGCCATCTCCGGCAACAACTGCACATTCTCCAAATACTCCGATGCAATCTTCGTCGTCGCCGATATATTTGAAAATCTTTATGAGATAAAGACTCACTTCGGACTATAGCAATCCGCTTCGGGCAATAAAGACCCCACTTCGGGTTCGGGGCTAATTCTTGTACTACATCAGCATCAACTTCGGCCTCTCCGACCCCCTCTACGCCGCTGTCGCTTCTAATCACCGCAGCCCCTGGTTGGTATACTTAGCCGGAACAACCCATTGTTTTGCCGGCTGCCTTTTCATCTGGCTCTCCATCTAACGGACTCGCTTCATCGGAATCATCGCCGATATATTTATAACCTGACTCTAATCAAATAGTAGACAAATTACCCACTTTGGGTTCGGCATATATTTCACTTCGTCATCGGGCGTAATTAATTCGGGTCCAGCGGTTCACTGCTAGTTTTTCTTGTTATGGCTGACAACCTGCTGGCTTTGTGTTGGTCAATCTGATGTTGATGGTGCCATCGGGTCCCACTTCATTATTTTACCTCTGGCTTCAATTTTATTGCTGATTATGCTTTTGTTGGCCGACAGTTCGGATGGCTTTTATTTTGGTTGAGCAGGGCCGCCGTGGGACTTGATGTGAAGGAAAGGGACGGTGAAGAGCATGTATTTGAGAAGTCATAAGGAGGTCCCCTCCGTACTCGGGTTAATATGGCGGTGGTGGGATCGGCTGGCGATGAGGGTGCAGTTGATGAAGGCGGAATGAGAAGGATACGTAGTATCGCTGGTGGGGGATGGTTCGGACCACCGACGGATGGACCGGTGTTGGAGGACGGATGATACAGTTTGAGATTAATGGGCTCCACGCCACACAAACGGGAATCAGAGAAATGTAGATGAGAGGATGAACTTTGCCAATCAAAGAGAAGAAGCAACAACACCAGTGATATCACGAATTAACTAAAGTTAAAACGACCTCGGGGTCAGCAAATGCACAGCATGACTTCGGGTTCGGCGTATACTCATGGGTCCGCCTAATCACGCCGATAGCAAAAGATTATTGTTTCGATCTTCAATAATTTGGGGTTGACTACGACAGGCAAAAGACTTCATCCTCCCATGGTCCTCCGTATTATACCCAAACAGAAACAAATAAACCCGGTCGTCCTTTCGGAGTACTTCGAATGGTACCCATTTCGGCTTCGGATTGGGTGGCGTTCGGCAAGGTAACTTTGGCGCACCCCTCGAACTCCTTCGGCATATACCCAATTCAGCCTCGACATAAGCATGACTCCGGCGAAATGAACTTCAGCTTCAGTAAAATCCACTTCGCCAAAGTGAACAGTATAGACAGACTTTGGGTTTGTCACATGCTATTAATTCTAAAGTTCCTGTTGCAAATGAAAATTAGTATGAAGCAATGGGCGGTAATAATAATGAGCAGAACATCCTTCGAAAGCATGTTGCTTTCTTCGGTCAAAATAATGATGAGTATCGTCGCTACAGACCCCACTTCGGCTTCGGCCTCGACTTTAGTTGGCTTCGGCTTCAGCCTTCGGGACGGTCAAGTCATCTCCCGGGACGGTCAGGCATCTCCCGGGACGGTCAGGCATCGCCCGGGACGGGTCAAGGCATCTCCCGGGACGGTCAAGGCATCTCCCAGGACGGTCAGGCATCTTCCGGGACGGTCAGGCATCTCCCGGGACGGTCAGGGCATCTCCCGGGACGGTCAGGCATCTCCCGGGACGGTCAGGCATCTCCCGGGACGGTCAAACATCTCCCGGGACGGTCAAAAATAGTCTTCCGGGACATTCACAATAAATTGATCAGGCGGTAGTGCGGTGGTGCCGATCAAGAACAGGCCTCCGAGCCGTTCTCAATGAATCGATCAGGTGGTGGTGCCGATCAGGAACAGGCTCGGCGTCGTTCGCAACAATTGATTCTTGGACTTTTAAATGATGTACTCTTTCGATTCAATGTTCCATTGAAACGAAAGACTGGGGGGCAATGTTGGGATGTGATATTGAGTAGGCTCACGTGGGTCCAAGTTCCCATAAAAAACTTCCTTGTTTTACGATCCATGTACTGGCGCATGCTTTCTGCCTGCCATGTTTCCTAGTTCGCTTTATCTATGGGTCCCACTAGAAATGCACAAAGGAGATGATTATATATATAGCCTCTCGACAGCAACAATGGGGGGGAGAATACTCCAACTCAAGAGAAAACCATCAGAAAGCATTCCGATGGGTAACAAGAACATTAAAAAGAAGCTATGCAGAGAGCAAGTAGAGATCCAGATCTTAGATGAAACACAACACAAATACACTCTCTGTAATCAAGATATTATTATTACTACTCTCTCCGTGGTTTTCTCCCATTTTGGGTTTTCACGTTAAATCTTGGTGTTCTTGTTATTTATTCTGTATTTATATTCTTGGTGTATGTTGTTATTTATATATTTTGTGGGTTAAAATCCACAAGACTACACCAACATCCGTTGGCGCGATTTTGGCTCTGCCTTTTGGTGATTTTATCAGGTGGTCAAAATCTGGCGTTAACAGATTTGTTTTTTTTTTCTTTTTTTTTCCCACTCACTTGTATTCATAGAACTCCATATAAATGTTAGTTTGGTCTGTCATATAGGGTTTTAAGTTTGAACAAGTGGAACTGTTTTCTATTTTTGTCATAAGCTTATCAGTTGCAAACATTTGATGCAAATTTTGTTATTACATGCTGGTTTTTCCTAATTAAAAAAAAGGAATCCAAATTACCTACAATTAGTTTTCATAAATTAGCTCCTTTTTTCTTTTTAAATAGTTTTCTTTCCTCCTCCTCCTTCTTCTCTTAATTTTTTTCATTTTTTATTTTTGCTTTTGTGGGCAAGGAAATCGTACCTTGTTAGGGTTAGGATTTCGTAATAGCTGAGAAGGAGAGAATTCCACAAAGACTAAGGAATTGATTGATTAATTGAAAAGGAGAGAAGAACAGGTAAGCAATTATTCTCATAACACGTGACAAAACTCTTAAGATCCAAGAGTTTTCTTGAGTATCTAGGGTCCAGAGAGTCTTCTTGAGTGTCTAGAGTCCAGAGATAATCAAAAGGTCCCTTCTACTGAAATGAATGGAGTATTTATAGAGTTACTTGGAGGCTGGAAAGTGATGACACATGTTTAGGGCATGTGTCTGACATGTGACCTCAGGAGAAATTTCAGAAATACCCTTAGTTACCCGAGTAATGCCTAAATCATCATGTCCTTCTAGCCACAAATTCAATCCCTCAATCAATTCACAAAATGAGTTGCTTCCATATGTATTCTGCCTCGGGACTCATTAGGCCTCCTCCCTCAGGCCTCGTATTCCAATATTCTTGTTGCTCAATTCATGTCTTTTCACTATTCTTTCTTTATCTAAACATCATGTCATTCAATCTTGTCGTCAGAAATCTCGGAAGAGCTCCGCATGGAACTAGGGAGGCTATGCCCTAGGGGATCGAATCCTAGGGAGCCTAACCCTAGGGTGGGCGAACCCTAGGGAGCCAAACCCTAGGTTCATGCCTCCTTCAGTCCTCTTTGCTTGACTCGGCTTTCCTTTATCAATTTTCATCATTTTCTCCTGATTTTTTGCCCTATAAATAAGAGTGTAAACGAGCCGAACCTAAACGAATAGAGAGCTACTCGAATTCGACTCGAAGCGTTAAATTTATACTTGAATTCGAATTGTATTTAAAAAATTCTACTCGACTCGAATATTTATTACTCTAATTCGATCCGACTCGGATCGAATTATATTCAAACTACTCACAAGCTTTCAATTCAAGCTCGAATTTGAGTATCCACATAATAACTAATTTTATAATAAATATAATTATAATTGAATTTGTTATTTTACTTAGAAATGAGAAAATATATTTACTATTACACTTTATAAATATAAAATCACAATTAAAATTAAAATTAAAATTAAAATAATAATAATTAATTATCCTAATTTGATTTAATTTTGTATATATATTATAAGAGAATGTATCTAGTATCTAATCGAATCTGTATCAATCGAGTAAGTAGTGAATCACAACCGAGAATTCGAGTAGTTTGAATCTTAAACGAGTCGAGTATAACCTTGCTCAAATTCTACTTATATTTTTATTCGAACTATTTTTTATGCTCAGATTTGGATCATATTATTAACAAATCCAAGTCTCGCTCGTATTTTTTCGAGTCGAGCCCGACTCAAGCCTGAATTGTTTGGTTCGTTTACAACCTTACCTGTGAGAAGTTTCTCTTGTCATGGAGGATTCAAGGAAACCCATTCCTAGACCCTCACAAGTCTCCTTGCTTGTTTCTGTGGTTCAGGTTCGTTATTCTGTTATTACACTGCTCAAAGCTTGTTCGATACGATTCTCGAGAACATAATACGGTGTGCCCCCTAGGAGGCCAACCTTAGGGTGGCCGAACCCTAGGGTGCCTATGGAGGCACTTTAGCTTTTTGTTCCTTCTTTGTTCGTTTCTCTTGTTTTGTCCTTGTTTTGTTCCGATAGTTCAAACCAAGTTCAATCGAGGAAGATGTTGTCAAATTTTACTTTAAGGTGGGACTGCCTAGGGGTGGCCGAACCCTAGGGGCCAAAACCCTAGATGTTATCCCCATTTGTTCATTTATTGCTTCTTTTGTTCATTAATTCTCGTTTTGTTCATTTATTCTGACTTTTTCCTTTTTCATTCAATTTTTTAGGTCACATGTGAAACCTAATTTATACTTAGGCTCACATTTGCCCCCTGCACATGAGTCATGCCTTCGGAGTGGTGATCGTGCAAAATACTTTAAGTCTTGAAATCTCACTTTAATTTTCTAAATAATCCTCAGAATTTAATCTTGCAAGCCTCAAAAATGAAGTATTTAGGAGAGGGAATCCCCATGGGGCCGAACCCCTAGGGGAGCTCTCCTAGGATATTTTGTGCAATCTTCCATCAAATCTTGCTCAATCTCTTTGTTTCCTTAATTTTTTGGAAACTAAATCAAAATAAATTAAATTAAATCTGGAAACTTCATATTACCAAATAAAAATCAAATCTATTTTTTTTAGAAACAAAATCATATCCTTCGTGTTTCCTCGAGTAAGAATCGGGTTGTGAATTAGAGTCCAATGTGGGCTAGAATTGCAAAGGAGGAATGGCATTTAATATGAAATTTATATAGTAGATGGACCTCGAGGTTTAGGTAACTAACATGCCCCTAAATTTAGCGTGGGGTCGGGCATTGCATAAGTTAAGTTCGGGATGTCGAACAAGCTCAGGTGCACACTGCGTCACTTGGATTTGGGCAGTATACTTGAGAAAGGAATGTATAGAAAATAAGTATCCCACTTTTTTGTATATATAATTGTTCTATATTAAAAACAAAGGAGTCAATATCCATAAAATATGAATCCACCGCCACATAGCTTTCATCCGAATTACAATTGTGAATCTTGTTGCCACATTACTTATGTGCTTTTATTTGCAGTAGGAATGGACCCCATGGAAACCATATATGTTGTTCCAATAGCCAAGTCCAACTTTAGTTCATCCACATATAAATGATTAGTCTAAGTTCCTGTATGAATACTTCTAACGTACATAATAGAGGTTGCTATAAGACCCCTCTCCCGAACCTTCCTTACATTGTGGTTCAAGAATAAGAATATGTAATTGCCTTCATATTTCCAAAGTAGGAATTGGGTGACAAACTTAGAGTCTAATGTGGTATAGAATTGTAACGGAAGGAACATAATAATTCTAAGTTTAATTGAAAATCTTGCAGCTCAAGTATTTGCTTTCCCCACTTTATCAATTCCACGGACAAGAACATCAAACATCGTCTTTTAAAGCCCTCAAACCGATTTAAAGGGCTAAACTCATTCATTTTCTATCGTCAGCTTCCAAAATTTCTCTTTGCTCTTATGCGGCAAAACTGCTTCATCTCTCTTTAGTGATTCGTTGTTACGTTTTTCCTTGAAAATCCAAAGTAAGTGTTTGTTATACTCCCGTGCTTATTTTTACCGATTATCTTTCCTCCTATTTACTTGATAATTCGTTTATTTAGCTATTGTAGTTATGTTGGTTTTCCATTTGGTTAATTTTTTGTGATTGCTTCATCTATTTTTTTCCCAGGTGATTGTAGTATTTCATTTTCGGGTCACTTCACCTTAACTAGATTTTGGCTTTTCCTCCGGATATTCTCAAAGAAAGGTTACACTTTTTCTATAACGAAGAAGCATCCATTCTAGACAATCAATCAACAAGCTAGGAGAAGTCAAAAAGTAAGAGGGAAGAGCTCCCTAGGTGGTCGAACCCTAGGGATCCGAACCCTAGGGAGGTTTTGGCCTCTTCCTTTATTTTTTTGGTCTTTTTTCTTCCTGTCTTATTTGAATGGCTTATTATGCTTGAGTTCTTTCTTGTTTGCTTTTTCTTCTTTCAGGTAACTTCAATTTTTCTTTTCCGAGCCTTATTACCTTGATTATATTTTGGTTTATTCCCTCGGATATTTTCAAAAAAAGATTATACTTTCGGGAATACAAAGCGGCATTTTGTTCCAACGATCAAACCACGAACCATGAGAGGAGCCAAAGTATCAAAGCAGGGCCACCCTAGGTGCTGAACCCTAGGGTGGTTGAACCCTAGGGTGGCCGAGCCCTAGGGTTTTTTCTTCTTCTTTTACTCACTTATTCTTTCTTCTTTTTCAAGTGTTCCTTGATCTCTCTCTTTTGGATTAAGTCTTCTTGTTTGAGCTTCAGACTTTTTTTCCGCCGAAGATTATCCAAGGGAGATTCTTCTCAAGGCAACCCCTTACTTGAAATTGGGCTCTACTACCCCTCTTTCCATCATGATAAACACTTAATTTTGCACGCTTTATCATTCTTTTCTTATTACATAAAGTTCTCATATTAAATATTCACCATTTATGGGCCAATTCTGATGACCGTTTCGCGGATCCAAGAAATGCTAAGGAAATCCTCTTCCTCTCAGAATAGGGAAAAACTCCTTTCTATAGATCCCTTGATGTTTTTTGGGATCAAGTCAAGAAATATGATAACTCGACTTTTCCTCCGCCTAACAAGGAAGACCTGTTTCTATACGCTGCGGCTTACGAAAATCGGGATAGTTTCTCCCGTTCTGATAGTATCCTCTGCATGCGTATCGAGAAACAGGAATTCCCCTTCAACCCAATCCGCTTCCTATTCGACTCCTACAACCGCCTCCAAGGATGGCAACATTGGACTGGCGAGATCCTTAGGGATTCAGGACATGTAAAGATGTTCAAGGATGTTGGCATTCTGCGATACATTCAGCTCTGTAGGGATTTTCGTATTCAACAGGACCATGACGCCATCACTTTATTATTTTTGCGTTGGTGCTCCTCTACCTGCACCTTTGTCACCGCTTGGGGGGAATTCACCCTTACTCTAAAGGACGTCTATGCCATTTATCAGTATTTTTTTTCTTCTCCTTCCATTCATTCATCATCGTTCATTTTCCTTGGATTATGTACTTATTCTGACTTATATCTTGTAGCTTTTCTGCCACTACTTTAGTCTCGTGCGGTCCCTCTAGCTTGTCTCCTAGGGATGTCGAGTGTCACATATCTGACAGAGGCTTTCAATTGGGCCTCTAGCTACACCTCACGATTTCAGGGTGATAAGCTTCTTTCTGACTTTAAGACTCTCAATCGGCAAAAGACCTTGTGGTTGTCTTGGGTACACTACTTCTTTCGAAACTACAAACCTGGTCATTGGGATAGTTCCATTCACAGCGAGTCCATTCTCGCTCTTCATGGAAAACAATGCCCTTTTCCACTAGCTCGGGGTTTATAAGTTCCCCTTGCTCCTCTCTTCTTAGGGACCTTATATCACCGCTTGGACGAGATTGTCCTTGCTATGAGGGAATCTGTTGGTAGGTACCCCTTTCTAGCCTTATTCATTCTTGTATCAATTATCATTCATACTACATTTCTCTTTTGCTCATCAACATTTTTTCATTTATTTAGGTATGATGTGAACTGCTTCATCCCGGGCTCTTTTCTTTAGATCTTCCTTTCCGAGCGCTTTTGAGGCCATTCTACCTCCTTGCACTTCTCCAAGAAAAAGAAGAAACTTCTATCCCCTTTCACATCGCCGAATATTATCCCTCGTACCTCAAGCTAGATTGATCATATGGCTTCCTCGGACTTGCAGTTCTACATCGACAATTTTTCATCCTTTATTGCTCGTCCATATACCATAGTCCGGAGGACGGTCTTCTTCCTCATTTCTATAGGAAAGAATTTCGCTCCTTCCCGAGCGTCGAGGCTTGCAGGGGTCATCACTTTCCTGGTTCATATTCGTCCGAGCTGCTAAACTTCCCTACTTTGTTGAGGATGATGAGTTCAACACTATTTTTTACTCACCTTAGAAAGTCATGGGGTAATTTGGCTTTGACCAGCATCGACCTTTCGACCATTCTTATCATGGGGATTACGAGAGCGCTCTTGACAATTTTATCCCTACATCCCACTCATTTGCATGGGAGCTCCCGAGACTACCGACTGCTCATTACAACCCTTTTCTTTTTGTCATACCAGCTGCTTCTCGGGAGGGATGCTATACGGCTAGTGAGCGCAACTTCTAGCTTATTAATCTGAAAATGTGGTCGGATGACATTATGCTTTACTCGTTGCCGGTTTCTCCTCCCAAACATCTTCAATGGGCCAAGCTGCTATGTTCTCCCAAACTCAACACTCACTCATAGGGTTGGCCCACCTGTAGTAGGTTTCTTGAGCATGAGGCTTCAATGCCCAAACTTCCTTTTCTTCCTTCAGAATCCTCCTGATGCTCCTCTAGCTCATGCTCCTACCACCTCTAGGCGTTTTCCCCCACGGGTTTCATTCTGGGTACCTCATCGAGCTCCTCCCTAGGGATCTTCTGCTGCTAAAGAGATGAGAGTTACTTGCTTTAGGGTGAAAGCACCTATGACTACTATTTATGAGGTGATGCCCCTTGTAAGTTCTACCGTGGGCCTAGCTGGTCATGATGTCATTAGGCACAGTACGAATCGGACTACATTTATCTTGAAGCCGTTGACGAAGCGCCCAGACGATGATGCTGGATCTAGTACACCGATAGCCGAGGATCTGGTCAAGAGACGTAGAAAGCTTGTGATAAGCTTTATGTGTTTTTTGTTTATCTCTTTCAATATTTGCATGATTTCTTCCAGATTTTCTAATGTCATTATTGTCTTTTTTTTCAGATTGTCGAGGATGATGATGATGATGATAAGGACAATGATGTTTTCATTGGGTTTCACATGAGTACCATATGTGAGGCGCTTGCATCCACTACTTGTGAGCCTCCCCAACCGATTGTGTCAGTCTAGATGTTGACAATTTTTTGTTGGATGTGGGCACGAGTCCTGCTGTGGGTAGTACAACTCCCTTTTCACTCCCACATATAGCATTTCCTCATGACAGCCTTGAGGGTACCGGTGATACCCATGCTGACAGTACTATGGTCCGATTCTCCTCCCTCGAGGGAGAATCCTTTAGAGCTTGTTGCTGATTTTCATCCTCCCAGAAGGATTATGCCGAGCTTTCGCCTGACAGGTAGGGTACATGTGCTAGTTCTTTGGGCGGGGCAACCGAGGTTTTGCTTTTTGTTGAGTCTCACAACACTTTCTCGGTCGGTTAACTTGTGAGTATCTTCCTTAGTTGACGTACACCTGTTTTTTAAATTTACTTTCTTTCTCCATAATTTATTATGCTATGTTATTTGTCTTTTCAGGCTAAAAAGATGAAGGATCTGTATTTTCCCATTGAGGGGCTCACCTTATTCGATTCCTTTCATCCTGATTCTGCCACCTCACCTTTTAGTGACCTTGGCTATCCTCCCAATAGCCAGGGTCTTGTGGAGCCACAAGCAGACTCACAGCTGACGACTCATTTAGCTCTTTCCTCGATAGATGTTATGGTTGCTTCCAAAGTGGCTCCTACTAAAGCTTCCTTCAATCCAACTAGAGAGCTTATTCCATGCAGAGGTTTTCAGGTTTCTTCCCCTAGCAAGGAAAGTCTTGAGCGTCTCCTAGTTCGGTTTCCTTAGATACTTGATCGACTACATATTCGTGATGCTTCCTTTAAGACCCTCTTAGTAGATAGACTAGCGAGCTTTATTCTTAAATTGCATAGTCTTTCTCTCTGTTCCCTACAAGCAGAGGACTTAGATAAGCTTAGTTGTGAGGTTAATGACCTCTCCTTTATGGGCCTTGATATGTCTCATTTTCGTGCTAGGCTGGATCTCCTTGTTTTCAATTATCGCGTTGCTACACTATGCTCGAAGGTCACTTTTTGTCATCATGAGAATGACTCGCTATCGGCAGAGCTTTCGGAGCATCAAGATGCCATTGCTAAATTAATGACCAAGCTTCAGGGATTTGATTCAGCTGCCCGAGACCTTGAGGAACTAATAGTTTTAAATACGAAGGCTCGGGATACCGTCATTGCTGACTTGGAGGCTTTAGCTATGCCCCCTCTTCAGTTCGACATGCCATGACCTTTAGATCATGGCCTTTTGTAGTTTCTTATTTCCTGTTTCAGAGAACTCATTTGAATGTGTATTTCAGTTATCAAAATAAAATTTCTTTAACATTATTAATTATCTTTAACTTGAATTCTTCCTTATGACCCAATATTTAAACATTGAATCATAAGTTATTTACATTAATACTCCAAGACAATAATATGCAAAACATAAGAGAAAACATGAAATCTTTAATCAAATATATTTTTTTCTTCAATTTATTGTAAACTAATACTTGAATCTATACTTTTAAAATAAGAAATTGTCCAAGTATAAGTAAAAATTTGGTATTTATTGATAATCAGTGTGCTTTTAATGAAAAGCATAACGTTCTAAATTTCATAAGAAAAGAATGATCAATCTTGCTTTTGATGAAAAAAGCATAACGTTCTCCACTTTTAAAGATAAAGTATAACTTTTTGGGTTTGGGGATTATAATTGTGTGCCTCGATCACTTTTAAAGCTGAAAGTGTAACTTGTCGGGTCCGAGAACTTAAAGTTAAGTACCTTGATCACTTTTAAAGTTGAAAGTGTAACTTCTGTGATGACTATATCATGTATAGTATTTCTTTACCCATTTCAAATTCAATGGGCCCAAGATAACATCTGATCCCACACGAGATATTTTTCAATACCCGCTTTCGAAGATCTCTTGCACCCTATACAGGCCTTCCCATTTGGGAAAAGATTTGGTGGTTGGTGTTCCCTTTTTGACTTGATTCGCTGTCTTGAGCACCAAGTCCCCCACCAGAATTTGACATGGTACCAATGCAGTATTGTACTGTCGTCGTAGCTTTTCATGGTACCGTTCCAGCTTTTCTTTTGCTTTGTCTTAGAAGTTGGTTAAGGCCTCTAGAGCAGCTGATCTGTTTTCTTCCTTGACTAAGATTTGAAGTCTCATCCTAGCCGAATGGATTTCTATTTCTGCGGGCAAAATAGCTTCTTCACCATATACCAAAGTGTATGGGGTTTTGCCCATAGGTTTTTTTTAAAGTTTGATAAGCCCACAATGCTATTGGTAGCTATTTTGCCATTTCTTCGGGTGATCGTCCAGGGTTTTTGAGAGAATTTTGATCAAGGTTTTGTTCGCGACCTCTGCTTGTCCATTGCCTTTCAGGTAATAAGGTGATAATTTCTAGTACTTCACCATGTATTTATCCATCAGATTTTTGAAGTCGCTATTAATGAAGGGAGTTCCGTTATCCGATAAGATGATTTTCGGGATCCCGAAATGGCAAACAATGTGTTCCTTTATGAAATTTCTTACTGCCAGCCCTGTAACTCTTTTTAAAGGTATGGCTTCCACCCACTTTGTGTACATCTCAATGGCAGTTAAGATCTAGATGTTACCCTTGGAATTGGGATGAATAGGACCTATGAGATCCATTCACCACGTATGAAAAGGCCATGATGTTACTAAGGTCCGCAAATCATTAAGTATTAACTAAGTAAAAAGTCCAACATTTTTATCTTTTCTTTTAAAAAAATACTCTCCAAAAGATAAAGATTGGGAATAAGTAGCTAAATTCTGGCCCTCTCTCATAAGCCACTGCAGAAGTAGATTAAAAAAATTCTAGTAACTTATTGATTCATCTAGTATCTAAACATATTATTCATTTATAAGTTTATTATGTCAAAAATTTATGACGTTCAAAAATGTATAGATCTAATGTCACATTCAGTAAAGATTTATGATACATATATATGATGTACTCAAAACGTCGAATTTCTAAATTCTCATAGGGCCCCTTGGAATTCCTTCAAAAGCTTATTGAATAATTTTTATGGATTCTGTCATTCCTCTGATTCGTACTAAATAACGAGCTTATCTTTATTCTTAGTATCTTTGATTAGTTTGGTACTTACTCTTATGAATTAATAAAATACCTCTGGTTTGATACATAATAAATTGTCCATCTTTTTTTACAGATAAATAAGTTATAAAAGAAAACATTGTAATAATATGAATAAAAAATTTGGCTTATTTCCTGGGGGGAGGGGTCAAGAATCAAGTTCCCATGAATTTGACAAACGTGGCACTTCTTGACAAACTCTAAGCAATCTCGTTCCATTTTAGGCCAATAGTAACTATGATCAATCAGCTATTTGTACAACTTGGCTCCCCCTTGGTGTTCATCTTTGTGCATTTAATAGACCAAATCATTAGTCTTACCTAATTCCAGATATCGTAAGGCTTCCCGTTGAACCTCTTCTAAAAAGCTCTCCGTTTTGTAAGAAAAATCGTTGTGCTTTATTGTAATTGTGTCTTTCTTTTCGGCAAAGAGACTGCCATTTTGTATAAACTCCATATATGGGATTCGCCAATTCCCTATGTCGTCAATGAAGGTGCATTGCTCCTTCACAAGACATTATCTTTGAAGTGCATTTGCTTCTTTCTTCATTTCGGACCAATAATACCTTTGGCGCTGTAATTTGCGATATAGCCCGATATCTGCCAATCTGTAGCTTTCTTCATGTACCTGATGTAAAATTTTATTTGCGGCATGCCTCCCCAAACATCTTATTAATACACCATCTGCTTCCTTATAGTATAAGACTCCTTTAATGATGTTGTATTTCTGAAACTCCACCGGTGATATATTCCCCTCCTTTGTTTGCAATTGATGAAAGATGTCATGCCTTCAATCACCTGTCATATCTTTGGGGAATAATTCCAGCATTGTGGTTGGGAGAGTTCTCTTGAACACCTTCACATCCAAGTCTTTTCCTTTGACATGCACTTTGGATGCTACCGTGGCTAATGCATCAGGCTGTTTATTTTGTCCTCTTGACACATACTCAATCATCACCTTCCTGAAAGTTTCCATTATTTTTAGTGTCATAGTTCTGTATGGTGCCAAGATAGGTTCCTTCACATCGAACTGGCCTCTTACTTGTTATACTATCAAATTTGAATCTCCCTTTTACTTTAAGACGTTTGACTCCAATTCTCGAGTCGCTAGTATCCCAGTATGAACGCCTCATATTCTACTTCATTATTTGTGCAAGAGAAATTCAGTTTGTATGACAAGGCCACTTCCTTTCTTTCTTCAGTGGTTAACACCACGTCTGTTTCTCTTTTTTCGTCTGGAGATGACCCGTCAAAGGCCAAGCTCCACCATTTTGAGTCTTCGTCCACCACATCAATTGTTTCTACTTCTCCCCTAGAACATCCTTAGAGGGAGGTTCATATTCTCCATTCAGAAATGGAGCGAGCAGGTCTGCCAAAGCCTGCCATCTGATTTTTTTCGGTGTTACGCACTTGATGTCATATTCTGAAAGGATCATCATCCATCTTGCAAGTCTTCCTACTAACACCGACCTCGTCAACAAGTATCTTATCGGATCAGTCCTTGTTGCGAGCTTCACTTCATGTGCTAAAAAGTAATGTTGCTTTCTGTGCGACAAATACTAACGCTAGTCAATGTCTCTCTAATTGCGAATACCTAGTTTTCGGTCGTCTGATGATTCCGCTAATATAATACACAAACTTTTCTTCCCCATCTACCTCCTGTGTGATCAACCCTCCTACAGACTTTATGGTAGATGTGATGTACAATTGCAACAGTATTCCTCTATGTGGTACTATCATCGTTTTTACCGAAGCCAATATTCCCTTTACCTTCTCGAAGGCTTGTTGTTGGTCCTGCCCCCAGTCCCATTCTGCCTTTCCCTTAATTGGCTTTCCGAAAGGTTCCATGACCTCTACCAATGCCGACATGAATCTTCTCAAAGAAGAAACCTTTCCTAGAAAGCTTTTCAACTGTTTCTGTATTTTCGGTGGAGGCATCTCTGTAATGGCCTTCGTCTTATTCGGGTCTACCTCCAAACCTCTGTTGTGCACCAAGAAGCCCCAAAACTTTCCAGTTGTCATCCCAAAGGCACACTTTTTCAGATTCATCTTCAGTTTGTACCTTTGATATCGTTCAAACACCTTTCCCATATCCTCTACATGGGTTGTTTCCTTTTTAGATTTCACCACTATATCATCCATGTAGTCTTCCACCGTGTCATGAATCATATCGTGAAAGATGGTGTGCATTGCCCGTTGGTAAGTTGTTCCCATATTTTTGAACCCGAATGACATTACAACATGGTAGAAATTCCCAAACAGGGTACGGAAGGCTGCCATCTCTGCATCTTCTAAGGACATCTTTATTTGGTTGTATCCCACAAACCAATCCATGAATGACATCATCTCATAATTGGCCGTTGCATCCACCAAAGTATCTATGTTGGGTAGAGGGTACATGTCCTTTGGGCACGCCTTGTTCAAGTCTCTGAAATCCATACATATTCACAACTGTCCATTGGATTTTTTACTGGTACAATGCTAGATACCCATACTGGATGCTGAATTGGCTTGATGAATCCTACCTCCAATAGCTTCTTTATCTCTTCCTTTATTTGTGTTTCGACCTCCGGTGAATAGATGCGAGGTGTTTGCTTCACTGGTTTAGCTCTCGGGTTTATGTTAAGCTTATGCTCCACCAATTCCTTGTTGATCCTAGGCATCTCATTATAGTTCCAAGCAAACACAACCCCATACTCTCATAGTAGCTCCACTAATTCTTTCTCCTGGCTTACGTTCAACTCCTTATTGATGTAAACCGGTCTTGGTGTTCCTCGCTCTGCTGTTAAATCGACTTCCTCCAATTCGTTTTGTTGAGGTTTTGGCTGGTCCTCAAAGTATTCCGGAGCTGGTTCCACTTTTTGCTGCATAATCTCTTCCTCTTCATTGCTACTAGAGTGGGGGACACCTCTTGAGCTGTTAGGTTCAGGTGTACCTTCGGGTTTGTCCCCTTGCACGTCACAAACAAAACACTATCCTCCCATCGGGTTTAACAACCCTTTCCCATTTCGCCTTCTATTCTTTTTTTTTTATTTTCTTTGCCAGTTTTCAATTAGGTTGTCCGTTCGGCATTGCTTATATTTCTGGCATCTTTCGGGCCTACTGCCCTCTTCTTTTATTCTTTTCCTTCTTTTTCTAAGTCTACTACTATAGGTTTCTTGTCTTTGGAACATTCACCTTGCTCCGAGGTTGATTTCTTTTCCTTTTTGGCAGGCATAAACTTGTCCTCTTGCACCTCTTCCCAGCGTGCCCAGCGTGCTAACTTCATAGAATCAGACTTAGTGATATTATTTTCTCCTTCTTCGGCAACATCATCAAAGAAAGCTGGCTCAGTAATGTATGCCTCTTTTGGAGCAAATGAGTTCCTTATTGCAGGTACCTTAATCTCATTTTTTTCCAAATTGCCTTCATGCACTGATGAAAGACCGATGGTACCACCCCGTAGTCATTCTGCTAAACTTTCCCCAATAACACATGGTATGCCACGTTGATCGCTGCTACATGGAACGTCATAGGTCCCCGGATCTTTCCCACTTGTATATCTACCCTTATATGTCCAAGGGTTCTTGTGCTCTGATTGGCGAACCCTGTGATATTTTTTCTTTCCTTGACAATTTTCTTTTTTGGCAAACCCAGTTGTTTAAACACATTATTGGGCATGTTATTCACAAATGCTCCGTTGTCAATGAATACCCTTTGCACTTCTATACCATTAATTATCCCTGTCAGATACAACGGTCTATTATGTGGATATTTCACCTCCTTATCGGCCTTGAAGAAAGAGATTTTACGTTTTTCCTCCTCCATCGTCTTCACGAACCCTTTGTTTACTGCCATGCAAGTTTCTTGTGTTTCAGCAACTTTGATGATTGCCTTGGTTGCCTCTATTCTTGCTTCCTTAGTCAATCATATCTAGTTAAAAAAATTTCTGCTCTATTCATTAATGTCGTCACTTGTAAACCTGGATTAGAAACATCATCCATTTCCTCCATCATTTCTGTATTTTTTATCATCTCCACTTCTCTTCCTTCTGGTGCTTCACTATGAGTGATAGTCTTGCACATTTTTTCCCTTTATGATTGGACAGTGGCTTGTCTAACACGTTGTTTCCCCTTTCCAACTCAATCTCACCTGCTGCTAACTTCTCGTGGTAAATCCTTCGCAAGCTATAATAGTCCATAGTGGAGTGTCCTGCATATTGATGGTACATACAAAAGTCTGGTCTCATATTCATTTCTTCGGTCACTACAAATCTGGGTCTTAGAGGTTTCACCACTCCATGTTCCACCTATTGTTCATACAAATCCTTGAATGCTTTTTCACCATAAGTAATTGCCTCTGGGATTGGCAATCTTGAATACTTATCTCCTAGCTTTCTTTTGTTCCGTTCATTCCTTCCATTCTTTTCCTTCTTGCCTCCTTATGGCTTTTGCTGAGAATCTACTAAAACTACAGTAGTCGTCCTCTTGCCCTTCCACGTAACAGTCGCATGACTCACGGGCAATGACAAGATTCCTCCAAAGTCCTGTGCAAACGATGAGAGTGTTACAAAGGAATCACAGGCTTTAGTAATCAAATGGGACTTAAAGGCATCTAGAGCACCATTGTTGCATATGTTCATTAGATTCTTCTCTTCAATCGACTCTATGCACTTCTGCGCCTGAGCCCTGAGCCTATCTACATAGTCTGACAGCTCCTCATTCGGCTTTTGTTTGAATCTTATTAGTTCCACAATGGTCACCTGTTTCTGCATATAGAAAAACTTCTTAAAAAATTATAACTTCAAATCATCCCAATCTTGGACTGACCCTTTCTCTAGATTGTAGTACCAGTTGGAGGCACTATCCGTCAACGTCTTGTTAAAATCTCGAAGCATGAGGTTGTGATTGCTTACTTCATCATAACCTAACCATGGGGACATCGACTTTACGAACCTGGTTATATGTTCTCTGGCATTCCCTTTCTCTCCATTATACTTTGGGAATTGCGGAGGGTGCTCAATATACCCTGCTAGGTAAGGCTGTCTCCGAATATGTGCTGAGAAAAGTGGAGTGAAGTTTGGTTGGCTTGCCTTGAAGCTGGATTCAGTGAGGTGATACTCGTAGTCGGTGAAACTCTACCTGTAGTTCTCCCACTTCGAGTTGTGGGTATACCCTTCACGAATTATACACCTCCCCAATAGAGTCGCCAAAGAAATATGGGCAAGGAAATCGTACCTTGCTAGGGTTAGGGTTTCGTGTTAGCTGAGAAAAAGAGAAATCCATGAAGAGTACGAAATTGATTGATGAGTTGAAGAGGAGAGAAGAACAAGTAAACAATTGCTCTAATAACACGTAGCAGAACTCTTAGGATCCAAGAGTTTTCTTGAGTATCTAGAGTCCAAAGAGCCTTCTTGAGTGTCTAGAGTCCAGAGAAAATGAAAAGGTTCCTTCTACTAAAACGGAAAGAGTATTTATAGAGTTTCTTGGAAAGTGATAATGTGCTTAACACATGTCTAGGTCATGTGCCTGACATGTGATCTCAGGAAAAATTCTAAAAATACCCTTAGTTACCCGAGTAATGCCTAAATCATCCTATCCTTCTAGCCACCAATCCAATCCCTCAATCAATTCCTAAAATGAGTTGCATTCATAAGCCTTCTGCCTCGGGACTCATGGAGGCCTCCCTTAGGTCTCGTATTCCAATGTTCTCGCTGCTCAATTCATGCCTTTTCGCTATTCTTTCTTTATCTGAACATCATGTTATTCAATCTTGTCGTCGGGAATCTCGGAAGAGCTCGACACGAAACCGGGGAGGCCATGCCCTAGGGGACTGAGCCCTAAGGGGGCCGAACCCTAAGGAGCCAAACCCTAGGTTCATGCCTCCTTCAGTCCTCTTTGTTCGGCTCGACTTTCCTTGATCCATTTTCATCCGTTTCTCTTGATTCTTGGCCCTATGAGAAGCTTCTCTTGTCATGAAGGATTTAAGGAAACCCATTGCTAGACCCTCACAAGTCTCCTTGCTTGTTTCTATGGTTCAGGCTCATTATTTTGTCATTGCACTGCTCAAAGCTTGTCCGACATAATTCTCGAGAACATAAAACGGTGTGCCCCCTAGGAGGCTAACCCCTAAGGTGATCGAACCCTAGGGTGCCTAGGGGGCACCTTAACTTTTTGTTCCTTCTTTGTTTTGTTTGTTTTGTTTTTATTTCGTTCCAGTAATTCAAACCAAGTTTAATCGAGGAAGATATTGTCAAATTAAGCCTTAAGGTGGGGCCACTTAGGGATGGCCGAACCCTAGGGGGCCAAAACCCTAGGTGTTCCCCCTTTTGTTCATTTATTGCTTCTTTTGTTTATTAATTCTCGTCTCGTTCATTTATTTTAACTTTTTCGTTTTTCATTCAATTCTTTAGGTCACATGTGAAACTTAATTTGTACTTGGGCTCTCAGTTTTAAAGAGACTTTAAATTTTTCTCCCTCCGTTCCATGAAAGATGACTCAAGTAGAAACAAAAAATTATCCTATAAAAGATGAATCAAGTACTTTAAAATGTTATACAAAGACTATTTTATCTTAAAAATCATTAGGTAGAATCAACTAATTTAAAGAAAGGAAATTTTTTTTTCGAGTGTACTATAATACTCTCTTTTTTATTTTAGTTTTTTTTTATAAATTTGATTGAACAATATACTTAAGTCATCTTTTTTGGATCATGATTATTAGCTTCTCTTCTTTATTTATTTATTTTGTGAAAAAGAATAAAAATTAAAAAATTGTTTGGTTGGTACTTGGGTGAGAGTTTCTTAGTAAACTTTTGGGCCATTGGCCCATAGCCCACTTGTAATGTGGTTATGGACTAGAGGCCGATGTATGTCTTAGATCTTACTCCAATTAGATTCAGTTCTTAACTCGCAACCGTGCAAGCATCAGATTATCCAACGGTCCAAACTTACTCCTCTACAAATAGCATCAACTAACCTGATTGGCCATTGATTGTACACACGGATTATAATTCTTACCGCCTTAATTACAAATCATTCACCGTCAATTACAACACCAATCCAACGGTTCCAACTCATCCGCCTAAAAAATTTTCAAACTTTGCCGCTCTTCAAAAACTTTCAATTCCAATATTTATAAATACCCACCAAAACCCAACATTTCAATTCACTCATCCTCCCAAATCTCTCATATCCCATCAATTTCATCCCATTTTCTCTCTCTAAAAGTGCAAAAATGGCTCGTACCAAGCAAACAGCACGAAAATCCACAGGCGGCAAGGCTCCAAGGAAGCAACTAGCAACAAAGGCGGCAAGGAAATCGGCGCCGGCGACCGGAGGAGTGAAGAAGCCACACAGATTCAGGCCCGGAACCGTAGCTCTAAGGGAAATCAGAAAGTACCAGAAAAGCACAGAGCTTTTGATCCGTAAGCTTCCATTTCAGAGGCTTGTAAGAGAAATTGCGCAGGATTTCAAGACGGATCTCCGGTTCCAGAGTTCCGCTGTGGCTGCTCTTCAGGAAGCGGCGGAAGCTTACTTGGTGGGTCTGTTTGAGGATACTAATCTTTGTGCGATTCACGCCAAGAGGGTTACGATTATGCCCAAAGATATTCAGCTTGCTCGCCGGATCCGTGGAGAGAGGGCTTAGAGGTGGTGGTTTAAATGTTAGATCTCTGTTCTACTTGTAGTAGACATATTATTAGTCTTTTTGATTTCTGTCTCTAGAACTTGGATGGTTTTCTAGATGTTCTGTTTTGTGATCTGTGTTTATGTAAATCGGCCCAAGTTTAATGAAAATGAAATTTATTAAATTTTGTGTTCTATCTGTTTGTTAAAAGTTGTGATTCATATTTGTGCAAGTTCACGTGTTTTTTAGCCTCTCATTGGGTATATTTTTTTTCAATATATATATATATACATATATATATATATATATTTACTGTTTTTCTTGATACTTTTAATCTATTACTACATTACATTATATTATCATTATTGGAAAGGGAGAGTAGGATTTGAATTTGTTCAAAGGCATAGGTATTTGGACAGCAGATTGCTCGACTAACGCTTGATTCCATAATATAAAATTTTAAGTGCATAATTTGAAGAAAAACTCTAGGAATGTTTTGGGTTAAATCAATTTTTCTCACTCAACTGAATCTCAAATTATATTTATATTGTTGAACTAATTTTTTTTATAATTAGCAAATTGCTAAATTTTTATAAATTTTTTAAAAATTGTCCAAGGCTATTAAAAACTAACAATATATTTGTGGCATCACTTGGTTTGCTGATGAGGAATGAAAATAAAAATAAAAATTAACTTTGATAATTAAAATCAAAATTAAACTTATTCCATTAAATTAAATTCATTTTATTTAAGTAAATTAAATTAACATGTTAAACAATTTTGTTAACTCTTCCACCCCCACTCCCACCTGCTGGGGTTGTGCAAAACAAATGAGACAAATGGTTTTTTTTTATCGAAACTGACTCAGCCGAACAGATTAGTTTGGTACTTTTTAATGCCGGTTCGTAGGGGTGGGTAAAATATTCGATAAAAACGGTATTATTTCGGAACCGATCATACCAAACCATTGAATTCGATAAAATTTTCAACCAGTACAATTTCGGTAAATTTTTTCGTTACATATTGGCTCAATGGGATTGGCATAGGTAGCCACTTTCTCAAAATCGATAAATACCGCACTGGACCGATTTACCGGTTTAGAATATATATATTAAATCAGATTTTTTTTATTTGCATCAAACATATACAATAAGCTGAAGAGAGAAACTTGAATTGAAGCTTGAAATCAGATTTGAAGACTCTCAAGTCTTAACAATACTCATATGCATGTTCATACCTTCATCATCTTCAAACGACAATTATCGTTATGTCATTATGGTGAGGTAAAAGTCCTCTCTCTCTCTCTCTCTCTCTCTCTCTCTCTCTACAAAAGTAAAGGACCACATCTTCAATCTTTTAATTATGGGTATTTTAGTTTCGATTTTGGTTATGGGGATGATAATTAAAGAACTTACCCATTATGAAGATAAATATTTTTTTGGTCACTGTATTTTATGTCAACTTATAAATGACTAACTAAACTTTTTTTTTTCTTATAGTCAACTCACTGAACTCAAGTTTTCTTACAAAACGTTAGAAAATCCGTTAAGTATTTTGACTTTAGACGGAAATGAACATATCAGCTGCTGAGTTGTTAAAAAAAAGCTGATATGACAATGATGATCCCATGTGGCCGTGACTATGTATGATGTGACTACTCTTGAGTGAAAATGAAAGATTTTTTTTATAAAATAAAATAAAATCAAAAAATTTAGCAAAAAAATGGAAAAAATAAAAATAAAAATTTACTTATTTTTGTGATTAATAGAAAATGAGTTTTTAGATAATTAATAACAACTCTTAATTTTTTCTAATTATGTTCAATTGGGCCGCCACGTCATAAATTGATGCTATGTCATGCTTACATGACAAATGAATGTTTATGTGTAATTAAACTAGATATTTCTAAATGAGATTTTAATTTTTTTTCTATAGATAGAAAGATAAAATCATAAAAAAGAAAACATAATGAATCAAAAGAAAAAAAATAAAAATATATTTCACTTTATTTAATCAAAAACAAAAATCAGATATACACTTAAATAACATTTTTGATAACAAACAAATTAATAAAACAAAATCAAAACACATCATTCATTTCAGTCATCTAATGGATCAAATGCCCTAATCCCCAAATCAAAATCACAAACCCACTATTCATCTTCTTCCAAACGTAGACACAATTCGTTTCTAACAAATAGCCTGCTGAGAAAATCTTCAACCTTCACCAACATACCCAACCACCACTAGCGCCGATCCATAGCACAACCAGCGGCATCGACAGAAAGTTTCGACTTTTTACAGCAACGAAGGTGTTGATATTATGGCAGCAGCTTGATGGAATCACAATTTTACGAGATCAACAACGTTGTTGTTGAAGCTACTTACTCTTTTTTTTTTCCAGATCTAGATCCTCACAAGACGCAAGCTGTGTTTTTTTCCTCTTTTTTTTGGCGATGATGCAACATTTATGTACGCATAAATTTGTTTTTATAACTTGCGATGAGTATGGGTAGCAACGATTTCTTCTGTTTGCTTTATGTTGGAGTGGGTTTGCTCGTTTTCCAATATTTAAGAATTGAAAATTGAACTTGGTATTGATGAATTTGGATGGTTATGAGGGAAGATCATTCGCGATTTTGGTTGATCAGAGTACATGTATTTTAGTTAATAGGGGATGTCACTTGGTTGGGTAGGTTGATGGTGAAAAATTGTTGTGGATGATGGACAAAAGATGTTTGTGGATGAAGGTGGAGGAACAATTGCCACTTGGGTCTGATTGATTCTAGCAGAAATGTAATATTTCAATTGTTTTAATATTGCAATTTGTTTAATTATTTAAAATTTGCAATTTGTTTCATTTATATTGAACATAATTGAAAAAAATCAAGAACTTAATCACCTAATAAAAAAAATTAAAAGGATGATCATCGAAGTGAAAAACGGTAATAGTTTGAGGTAGTAATTTATATTTAAGCCTTTAATAAATGTTAAAAATTTATTTAAAATAATATCTAAGCCTTACCTAAAAAATTATTTTCTATTAATTACAAAAATAAGTGAATTTTTTTTCATGTTTTTTTCTTAAATTTTTTGATTTTATTTTATTTTTTAAAAATTTCTTTCATATTCCCCTTAATTTTAATGAGCATATTTTTAGTTTTTATGTTTTATAAATGGCTTAATTATAAATAAAAATTCATTTGATATTAATTACAAAAATAATTAAATATATTTTTCATTTATTTTCTTATTTTTTTGGCTAACTTTTCTAATTTATATTATACTTTAAAATAATTTTTTCATTTTCTTCATAAATGTTTTCCTCCAAATCCATATAATGAAGGCCACGTGGGATCATCATTGCCACATCAGCTTTTTTTTATAACTCAACAGCTAATGTGTTCATTTCCGTCTAAAGTCAAAATACTTGACGGATTTTCTAACGTTTTGTAAGAAAACTTGAGTTCAGTGAGTTGACTGTAAGAAAAAAAAGTTTAGTTAGTCATTTGTAAGTTGACATAAAGTACAGTGACCAAAAAAATATTTATCCCACCCATTGTGAGTTCGTGAGAAATGAGGTAAGGTGGAGAGGTTGAGCGGATAACTAAAGGAGTCACGCTTATCCCAAATTATAATATTTGTAATCTATATATATAATATATAAAGGTAGTAATCCAGATAAAAGTCTTCACAAAAATAATGTTAGGAACAACATGCTTAAACTTGATGATGTGATAATACAAATGTATATTTGTGAAATAATTTTTGTAAAGTCCTTAATATGAATATGATGTACAAAGATTTTGTAAGACCCCGAAAATTTTAATAAATAGAATTTAATTTTCTTCTTATTATTATTTTAAACAGAAAGGTGTTAACGCTAAATCACTATTCACGCGATCACTATTCACGGGGTACTATTCACGCTAAAAACGCTTTTATACTTTCTTCGACCTTCGAATTACATCATAATGTTTATATGAGCTGGATACGAAATTATACGGTATAAATACGAAAGTACTATTCATACGAATATACTATTCATTTATACAAAAAAAAAGTCAAACCTGTATGTCGGGGAATATTCCTTCTGTCGGATAATATTCGCTCTGTCGGAGAATATTATATTCGGTAAAGTACGACGGCGCCGTCGAAATAACCACTTTTATATTCGGTAACGTACGGCGCCGAAATAACAAAATATTAGTGGACCCCACAATGGTAATATTATCAACGATAGTGGGCCCCATTGTCGGATACTGAAAACGACAGTATGTTATCAACAGTATTATCACCGGCAACTGTTGAAATACCCGGTAATAAAAAGAACAGTAAACGCGTTATTCCACAGTAGTACGCGGTATTTCACAGGCACACGGTATTGCACAGTATTTTAAATTATTGATTCAATAATTGATAAAGTAGCAATTGCACAGTATTTTGATTCAATAATTACAATAGCATCTGCATGATACTTTTTATTATTTATCATGGCACTGTAACTCATATTATTTGTTATGATATTTTAGCATTATTGACGGATTAAAAGTGGAGTAACTTAGGGGTACCTAATTGAAAATTTGAAATTCACATGATGTGAACTATTGGTTCACATGATGGAACTATTGGTTCACATGTGAGAACTATTAGGGGATATTATGCAAGATTGATAATACTTGAGGGATTATATTAAAAAATAGAGGCAAAGATGGAGGTACTAAAGTGTAATAAGTCGAGCCCTTTTTGTGCAATTAATGAAACTTGGTTTTCCTATAAATAGGAGGGGTTATCTTAAGAAATCTTCACACCTTCCTTGCATATACTTCCTCTCTCTCTAAATTTCTTGAGTTCTCTTAGTGTGCTAAGCTATTGTGAGTGTTTGTGAGAATACTAGTATTGTCCAAGTTAGTAAGCTTCATAGAAAGCAACATCCAGTCACTTGTTAACGAAGGTAGGAGATATCATTTCTTTCATACTCTTATGTAATATCATTTGCTTCCTTGTTCGTAAGTGATATTATACTCAGAAAGGTTGTTATTCATTCCGTATTAATTTGTGGGGATAACCTGTCTACGCGGATTACCGCATGACGGGTGAATAACCCTTCGTATTCGTTACTTATTAATATTTTGTGGAAATAATCTGTCTACGCGGGTTACCGCATGACGGGTGAATAACCCTTCGTATTCATTACTTATTAATCTTCTGTGGAGATAATCTGTCTACGCGGATTACCGCATGACGGGTGAAAACCCATTTGTAGTTTCATATATTCTGTTATACTCGTATAACGTATCATTTCTTTTGTACTCTTTAAGGAATATCTTTTCTTTCACATTTCTCCATTTATGATAAGAAAGCTCTGTTTGTTTCCAAAACCTTATTTTAAATGGTGAAAATTCTTGAAAATTTGTTGAATATCCTTAATAGTTTGTGCTTCATCTAATATCTTTTCACCTGAATCTTTCTATTTCGTTTGATACGATATAGTTAAATCGTGAATTTTATTCTTGAATATCATTCTTGAATTTGACTCCACAATTTGGTCATCGTGTTGGCAATTTGGTCAATCTTTGATACTATTTAAATTATAAAGCTTTTCTTATCCTTGATCTCACTGTATCATTGTCATCATCCTCATCCTCATACTTAAATTGTGGTGATAGTTCTCTTTGGCCCGTAGTGCAAAGATGAACTGGCGTGACATGATTTTGACCAAACTGTGTATTGGTATTATCATGACTTTTGGTGTTACAAACAAAGGCATATGATGAAAGTTCTCTTTGGCCCGTAGTGCAAAGATGAACTGGTGTTTGGCATGATCATGACCAGTGATGGTACAAATAAATATCTTTGGCATGTATTGCAAAGAGAGGCTGTTGAAACTGTTGATTGGTGTTACAAATAAATATCTTTGGCACGTAGTGCAAAGAGAGGCTGTTGAAATTGTTGATTGGTGTTACAAATAAATATCTTTGGCACGTACTGCAAAGAGAGGCTGTTGAATATAAACTGTTGATTTGGATGTTCATAAACAGGAATTGTTGATTGGTGTTACAGGGATAAAAATATTGGTGGGTGATCCTTTAATTTATACAAGATGGTAGATATTATAATCTACTTGACTCTTCTAATGGATTGTTCGTTCCGCTGCAGTTGTTGTGTTGAACAATTATAATATCTTTAAATCTCTGATTTATTATTGTTGAAGACTAAAGATAATTTTTATTCTTCATTATCTTAGTCATGATATTTCTTACTGGGCTATTTGTGCTCACCCTTTTCCTTTTTGTTCCATTATTCTCCTCAGGAAAAGAGAGTGTAGCGGGGACTAGCCGGGGAATGGAGTGATGGTCCGAGATAATAGAAATGTCTCAATACCTTACTATTAGTGTGACAATAAGTGTATTGAGAATTTAAGATGTATTTGTATTGTGTTGTTGTATTTTGCACGATACTTATTAGTGGTAAATGGAAAAATTCGTATTTGTATTTGTATTTTGTGGAATGTTATTGGCGACTCAAAATGGGTTGTGTGGACCTATTTTGGGGGCGTCACAGATTTAGTATAGAAAAATTAAACTTGTTAAGTTGATCTTATGAGTTGAATTTATGTATAGATGATAGGATAAAATTGATCGTATAATAATGTTAAGCAATCTTAGAGCTACTCTGCCAAATCTTAAAGTATACATAAGTTCGCAGAGTTAGGCTTCCTTTCGTAGAGCATTCAGTGGAAGATCGCAGAGTCTGTCAGAAGTTCGTAGAGTTATCTCAAGATCGCAGAGTCTGCAGCAGATCGTAGAGTTCTCTCTTAGATCGTATAATGAAGAAAGATTGCATAGTTTGCTCAAGGATCGTTGAATGCTCATCGTAAAGTGCAGATCGTAGAGAGCACATCGTAGAGTGTCTTTCTATTCGTAGAGCACTTCAATAATTGTAGAGCAGGTCGTAGAGCAAGAGTTATCGTATAGTATGTTTTTCAAATCACTCTACGATCTTCATCCAAATCTACGATCAACACTGGAGTCTACGATCAAACAATTCGTAGAGCATGTCAGGTCTGACATTAGACTGACATTAAGAAGACTTGCAGAGTAAGGATTCTAAGAAGTTGTCGAAGATCCTAAAATTTGAAATGAAGATCAGATAGCATTGTGTCAAACAACTAGTTTGACAAAGATGACAAGCTATCACAAATGTTAGGTGAAGTTGCAGTCTGTTGTAACCAGTCAAAGTCGAAAGCAAGCTAACACATTCGCCTTGGAAGTCAACATCATAGATTTTTTAGGATCAAAGCATTTAATGAAGGAGCGTCAACTTTCCAACGGGAATATTTCAAGGAAGCCTATAAAAGAGTACAAGGATTCAAATCCAAGTACGAATTATAACAGTACAAACCTGAACATTTGTCAAAGCAAAAAGTGTCTTATTCTACGAAAAGCAATCAACTGTTTTGCTGTTAAGTCTTAAGAAGTCAAGCTCAACACAACTTAAGCAGCACCTCAAACAACCAATCATTCAACTATGATTCGATTGTCTTAGTGACATAATTCTAAGTCTAAGTGACTTGAAAAAATCTTAGTGATCTGGACTAAGTGTCCCTTGTCTTAGTAACATTTGTCGAGACTAAGTGACTTGAAAGAATCTGAGTGATTCATTGTAATAGATATTTGTGATCTGGTCTAAGTGACTATTGCATCCTTAGTGGATTTCCTATTCATAGAGCAAAAGAGTGGGCTAGGAGTTATTCGTACTTCGAACCACTTAAAACATCTTGCGTCATTTACTTACTACATTTACATTTTGTCGATTAACTGCTATATATGCCATGACTTAATCTAGATGAACTAAATTCAAAGCTGTGATTTCATCATATCTTTAAGGAGATTTTAAACTAATATTCTGTTGTGCTTAATTAACTCTGATTAATTAATTATATGATAATACATTCCTAAACTAGTAAAAAGTTTTAAAGGATCTATTCAACCTCCCTTCTAGATCTCTTTTACGTCTCTAGGAAACAACAAGTGGTATTAAAGTAGGTTCTCTTGAACATAAGCTTAAACACTTTGAGTTGATCTATGACTTACAATAAAACCAGTTTTGAGCTTAGTGGTGGAAATAAGTCACCTCTTCTAAATAGAGAAAAATTTGCTAGCTGGAAGGTTTGTATACAGGCATACATGGATGCAATAGATAAAGTTCTATTCAATGCAGTTATAAGTGGTCTATATATTCTAACCAAGCTAGCACCAATAACTGATGATCCGAACAAGATGGTTGTCAAGCATAGAGCTGAATGGATAGAAAATAAGAAAGAGCTGGTGCAGCTGGACAAGAGGGCCAAGAACATCTTGTTTATGGCTCTAGAAGATGAGTTGTTTAAAAATGTCGTTAACTGCATAACAGCTAAAGAAGTCTGGGAAGCCCTGTTAATGATGCATGAGGACACTAAAGAAGTTAAAGAGTACAAGCAGTCTCTTTTGATGTAGCAATATGAAACGTTCACCCATGTACCAAGAGAGAACATAACTGCCATGTATGAAAGATTCAACGTGCTGCTTAACTCTCTGAGAGCTTATGGAAAAGTCTATCCAAATAAAGACCTTAACATCAAGTTCATGAGAGCTCTATCGAGCAAGTGGGATGCCAAAACCACTGTCATTCGTGAGTCAAAGAATCCGCATGAGATGACTATGCAAAAGCTCTACGGTAATCTTCTTACCTATGAGCTGAATCTTAATCAAAGGGCAGAGACCATCTCAGAAAACAAGAGAAAAGATAAATGAGTTGCTTTCAAGGTGTTAGAAGAAACAATCTCCAAAACCCTAATCAAAGACAATTCTGATGATGGTGATGCTGATGAAGATGATGATGATGAAGATATAATGCTGCTTACAGAAGGCTGAGAAATTTTATGCGGAAGAGTAGCAACAACAGACCAAGAAAGAATTTCAACAACAACAAAGATAACAGTAGTAGAGATCAAGAAAAAGATCTGTGCTACAATTGCAAGAAGCTTGCTCACTATATTGCAGAGTGCAACAAGCCCTTGCGAAAAAAGCTGAAAAGGAACAAAAACAAGTCTTACCCAAAGAAAGAGTTCAAGGGCTATAAGAAGTTCCATAAGAAGGAGAAAGACTTCGTAGCTGAAGGGACTTAGAGCGACTCAGATAATGATTCAAGTTCTGAGTCCAGTGAAAATGAAGGACCTCATGTAGCTAATCTCTGTCTAATGGCTACAAAAACAGATGTTGAAAAAGCTACTGATCGTTAAAAAATTAACATTAGTGATTTTAACTCTCCTGATATAGATATTGATAATCTTAGAACTGCAATGTATGATATAACTGTGGATCTGCATTAATATATGAAATGGTTCAGGGTTCTATCAAAGAATTATTCTCTTCTTCAAGAGGAGAAAGAGAAAGCTCACATAGAGTTGGAAACAGCTCTACGAAGTGTTGTCTCTTTTACTAATCTTGAGGCTAAGAATGCGAGTTTGAGAAAGATAACTGAATTCAGTGCATAGAGAGAGTTAATTCTAACCTCTAAGATAGAGGAGCCTGAAAAGACAATTTCTATGTGGAATCGTTCTACCTCGTTAGTGAGTTCCCTGATTACAAGCCAGAGTGTTGTCTTTGATTGAACAAGTTTAGGATTTGGAGATTCGTCTTCAGTCCTAAGTATGGAAAATTCATTGGAGATTTATAAGAGTAGTGCATCTACTTCCTATAGAGGCATTGTGTTTGTGAAATCCACAAAGATTGCTGAGCCCATTATTGCTAGTTGTCCAATATCTGCAGATCAGATTGTTGTTCCTAAGAACAACAGATTACATATTGGACTTGGTTTTGTGAAACCGTAGAGTAAGCTAAAGTCTACGATCGTGCCTGGAAGGATCGTAGAGTCAGGTGAAACTAATTCTATGAACCAACCAGGCCTAAAATGTAGAGCTGGCCTCTACTCTACGAAACCACAAAATCGTAGAGCAGTATGGAAGCAGAGAGAATTTCAACAAAAAAGAAAGGTTGGCAATGGCTAGCATTCACACACGTCCTCGATGAGAAGATATTCATACACACACACACACTCACACATACAACATATTAAATGTTATACCTGTCATAACTATGGGTATATAGATGCATTATACTATCATAATGATATCATCTAACATATTATCGACCCAAAGTCAAACAAGTATGGGTCCCCAAGGGTACTAACAAGTCAAGACCCAAGCAAGTTTGGGTACCAAAATAAATAATAATTTTTTATGCAGATACCGAGCTCCACTAACTTCATCTGGTATCTCGATAGTGGATGCTCAAGGCATATGACTGACAACAAGGCTCTCCTATTAAATTTTAAGGTAAAAGATAGTAATGTAGTTGTCTTTAGAGATAATAGCTCCGGGAAGACCAGAGGATATGGTTTGATTAGAAATATAGTATATGTTGATGGTTTGAAGCACAACCTACAGAACATAAATTAATTGTGCGATAAAGGTCATCTAGTCATCTTCCTTAATAACCAATGTCAAGTTCGAGACTTGGATTCCAACTCATTAAAGCTGACTGGTACTAGGGAAGGCAATGTGTATGTGGTTAATCACATAGAGCTCAGTTCATCAAAGATAACTTGCTTCTTTGCCAAAGCTTCATAATATGTGAGCTGGTTGTGGCATAGGAGATTATCCCATCTGAACTTCAAAAACATGTCAAAGCTTGCCTCAAAAGACCTAGTCCCAGGCTTGCCAAAGCTTAGCTTCGTTAAAGAAAGACCATGCAAGGCATGCTAGTTTAGGAAGCAAACAAGAAGCTCATTCAAATGCAAGGCAGTAAATTCAAAGGATAGGCCCCTACAGTTACTTCATATGGATCTATTTGGGCCTATCCCAACTACAAGCCTTGGAGGTAAAAGATATTCACTGGTCATAGTAGATAACTATACTAGATTCATATGGGTATTCTTCTTAAGCTCTAAGGATGAAACTAACTCTTAATTGATCAAATTCTTCAAGCTGGTTATGAATGAGAAGGGCGAGCAAATCAAGGCAATAAGGAGTGATCATGGAAAGGAGTTTGATTTCTCTAAAGTAGATCAGTTCTGCGAAGATAGTGGTAGTCATCATAACTTCTTAGCTCCAAGAACTCTGCAGCAAAATAAAGAAGTTGAGAGGAAGAATAGAATGTTGATCGAGGCAGGAAGAACTCTTCTAGCACCAGCTCGTCTCCCTGAGTATTTTTGAGCTGAAGCTGTCAACATTGTTTGCTATACTCAGAACAGATCCTTAATTCACTATACGCTTAAGAAGACGCCCTACGAGTTGTGGAAAGGAAAAAAGCCAAACATCAGTTACTTCCATGTATTTGGTTGTGCGTGTTACATCCTCAACAATGGCAAAATGTACCTGACCAAGTTCTAGCCCAAGTCAGACGAAGGGATATTCCTTGGATGCTCTATGGAAAGTAAAGCCTATAAAGTGTTCAACAAGAATACATAAAGCGTTAAAGTTTTTATCCATGTTACCTTTAACGAATTTGACTTAGGAGAACCAAGCAATGTTATACATTTTGATGAGAACGTAGAGCTGGACCCATCGATCACAGAGCATAAGAACCCTACAATCGTAGTACCAGACAAAGAGATCGTATAGTCATTAGTTCCTGAGATAGGAACTCTACGAGTTGATGAAGTTTTAGAGCATGAACCTGATGTTGAAGGACTGAGACAAGAAAACACAATAGATGTTCCAACTGGAAGCAAATGGGCAAAAGATCACACTCAAGACCTGATTATCGGGGATCCTAATGAAAAGTCAGGACAAGGTCGACTACTCATAATGAATGTTTCTTCCTAAGTTTTCTTTCTCAGATGGAGCCCAAGAAGATCGAAAAAATTATAGAAGATTCAAGCTGAATTAAAGCTATGTAAAAGGATCTGAAATAGTTTGAAAAAAGCAAAGTTTGGAGGCTAGTCCCAAGACCAAGAGATCATCCAGTCGTTGGTACTAAATGGGTTTTCAGAAACAAGATAGATGAAGATGGTGTGATCATAAGGAACAAAGCTAGATTGGTGGCCAAAGGTTATTCGCAAGAAAAATGGATCGACTATGATGAGACATTTACTCTTGTTGCCAAATTGGAAGCCATCAGAATGTTCCTAGCCTATGCAGCCCATATGAAGTTCAAAGTCTTCTAAATGGATGTCAATAGTTCATTTCTAAATGGAGAACTTCAAGAAGAGGTTTATGTTGAACAATCTCCAGATTTTGTCAATCCAACCCTTTCAAATTATGTCTATAGATTAGATAAAGCACTCTACGGTTTAAAGTAAGCACCTAGGGTATGGTATGAAATACTCACTACTTTTCTAATTGAAAATAGATTCACTAGAGGTAGGGTAGACACTACACTGTTCCTTAGAAAGCACAAAGATAAAATTCTATTAGTTCAAATCTATGTAGATGATATTATCTTTGGCTCTACTGATGAAAAGTTATGTGAAAGATTTGCCAAGTTAATGCAGACTAAATTTGAGATGAACATGATGGGTGAGCTGAATTTTATTTTTTTTGGACTTCAAGTGAAGCAGACGGATGAGAAAATCTTCATCAACTAAGCCAAGTACATCAAAGATCTACTCAAGAAGTATGACATAGAATCAGCCACTCCCATGAAAACTCCAATGGCCTCTGCAACCAAACTTGACAAGGATCAAAGTGGTAAAAGTATTGATGTAACTCAATATAGAGATATGATAGGATCTCTCCTATACTTAACTGCTAGTAGGCCAGATATTATGTTCTCTACTTGTATTTGTTCTAGATTTCAGTCGAACCCTAAGGAATCTCATTTAGTTACTGTAAAAAGAATTTTTAGATATTTTAAGGGTACTTTATATCTAGGATTGTGGTATCCCAGGGAGTTTCCTTTTGATCGAATAGGGTATTCAGATGTAGATTTTGCAGGATGTAAGATTGACAGGAAAAATATTAGTGGTATATGTCAACTGCTAGGGAATAGACTTGTCTCATGGTTCAGCAAGAAGCAAAATTCAGTGTTAACTTTAACTGCAGAAGCTGAGTACATTGTTGTTGTAAGACCCCGATAATTTTAACAAAGAAAATTTATTTTTCTTCTGATTATTATTTTTAAACAGAAAGGTGTTAAATCGATAATGATAAAGTTACTAGTGAAATGTGAAAATTGAGAAGTCTAGTAATAACGCTAAATCACTATTCACGCGATCACTATTCACGGGAGACTATTCACTCTAAAAACGCTTTTATACTTTCTTCGACCTTCGAATTACGTCATAACGTTTATATGAGCTGGATACAAAATTATACGGTATAAATACGAAAGTACTATTCATACGAGTATACTATTCATTTATACAAAAAGTCAAACCTGTATGTCGGGGAATATTCCTTCTGTTGGATAATATTCGTTCTGTCGGAGAATATTATATTCGGTAAAGTACGACGGCGCCGAAATATCAAAATATTAGTGGGCCCCACAATGGTAATATTGTCAACGATAGTGGACCCCATTGTCGGATACTGAAAGCGACAGTATTTTGTCAATAGTATTATCACCAGCAACTGTTGAAATACCCGGTAATAAAAAGAACAGTAAAACGCGTTATTCCACAGTAGTACGCGGTATTTACAGGCACACGGTGTTGCACAGTATTTTAAATTATTGATTCAATAATTGATAAAGTAGCAATTACACAGTATTTTGATTCAATAATTACAATAGCATCCGCATGGTACTTTTTATTATTTATCATGGCACTGTAACTCATATTATTGTTATGATATTTTAGCATTATTGACGGATTAAAAGTGAAGTCTAACTTAGGGGTACCTAAGTGAAATTTTAAAATTCACATGATGTGAACTATTGGTTCACATGATGGAACTATGGGTTCACATGTGGGAACTATTAGGGGATGTTATGCAAGATTGATAATACTTGAGGGATTATATTAAAAAATAGAGGCAAAGATGGAGGTACTAAAGTGTAATAAGTCGAGCCCTTATTGTGCAATTAATGAAACTTGGTTTTCCTATAAATAGGGGAGATTATCTTAAGAAATCTTCACACCTTCATTACTTATACTCCCTCTCTCTCTCTAAATTTCTTGAGTTCTCTTAGTGTGCTAGGCTATTGTGAGTATTTGTGAGAATACTAGTATTGTCCAAGTCAATAAACTTCATAGAAAGCAACATCCAATCACTTATTAACGAAGGTAGGGATATCATTTCTTTCATACTCTTATGTAATATCATTTACTTCCTTGTTCGTAAGTGATATTATACTCAGAAAGGTTGTTATTCATTCCGTATTAATTTGTGGGGATAACCTGTCCGTGCGGATTGACGCATGCCTGGTGAATAACCCTTCGTATTCATTACTTATTAATCTTGTGTGGAAATAATCTGTCTACGCGGATTACCGCATGACGGGTGAAAACCCTTCGTATTCATTACTTATTAATCTTTTGTGGAAATAATCTGTCTACGCGGATTACCGCATGACGGGTGAAGACCCATTTGCAGTTTCATATATTCTGTTATACTCGTATAACGTATCATTTCTTTTGTACTCTTTACGGAATATCTTTTCTTTCACATTTCTCCATTTATGATAAGAAATCTCTGTTTGTTTCCAAAACCTTATTTTTAAATGGAGAAAATCCTTGAAATTAGTAGAATATCCTTAATAGTTTGTGTTTCATCTAATATCTTTTCACTTGAATCTTTCTATTTCATTTTATACGTTATAGTTGAAGCATGAAATAATTTCTTGAATATCATTCTTGAATTTGACTCCACAATTTGGTCATCGTGTTGGCAATTTGGTCAATCTTTGATACTGATTAAATTATAAAGTTTTTCTTATCCTTGATCTCACTGTATCATTGTCATCATCCTCATCCTCATACTTAAATTGTGGTGAAAGTTCTCTTTGGCCTGTAGTGCAAAGATGAACTGGCGTTTGGCATGATCATGACCGGTGATGTTACAAATAAATATCTTTGGCACGTAGTGCAAAGAGAGGCTGTTGAAATTGTTGATTGGTGTTACAAATAAATATCTTTGGCATGTATTGCAAAGAGAGGCTGTTGAAACTGTTGATTGGTGTTACAAATAAATATCTTTGGCACGTAGTGCAAAGAGAGGCTGTTGAAATTGTTGATTGGTGTTACAAATAAATATCTTTGGCACGTACTGCAAAGAGAGGCTGTTGAATATAAACTGTTGATTTGGATGTTCATAAACAGGAATTGTTGATTGGTGTTACAGGGACAAAATATTGGTGGTGATCCTTTAACTTATAGACGATGGTAGATATTATAATCTACTTGACTCTTCTAATGGATTGTTCGTTCCGCTGCAGTTGTTGTGTTGAACAATTATAATACCTTTAAATCTCTGATTTATTATTGTTGAAGACTAAAGATAATTTTTATTCTTCATTATCTTAGTCATGATATTTCTTACTGGGCTATTTGTGCTCACCCTTTTCCTTTTTGTTCCATTGTTCTCCTCAGGAAAAGAGAGTGTAGCGGGGACTAGCCGGGGAATGGAGTGATGGTCCGAGATAATAGAAATGTCTCAATACCTTACTTTTAGTGTGACAATAAGTGTATTGAGAATTTAATATGTATTTGTATTGTGTTGTTGTATTTTGCACGATACTTATTAGTTGTAAATGGAAAAATTCGTATTTGTATTTGTATTTTGTGGAATGTTATTGGCGACTCAAAATGGGTTGTGTGGACCTATTTTGGGGGCGTCACAGTTGGTATCAGAGCCATAAGTGTGAAGAGCCCCGAGCCTCTCGCTGGTGACTTCCTTTGTGGGATGCACCGTAGCCAGACTCTCCGTAGGGGACGCCGACAATTAATAACGGTGGCAAGCTGATAGGTACCACTGTGAGGTGCTATCCGTGGTGTTGGATGTGAGTCACAGTTGGTATCAGAGCTTAGGGATATGATCTCTGGCAGAGATCTGAGATTAGAACTAGGAGGGGAGAGACAAGAAAAATCCTTCGCTAGTGTGTCCTACCTAAGCTATTTTATTTTTTTTTGTTTTTAGTAATTGATTTGGTTATAGGGATAAGATGTTGCATGTCTATTTCTTTAACTAAATGTTAGAATTGCGAAACCTAGGTTATAACCTTAGTATTAAACTCGTATTGAGTGCAGTAGGAGATAAATCAGGGGGATTTATTATATTGGGTATTTTGACGAGTTGGGGAAATTCATCGAGTCGAGTAGTACCCAATGAAATATAACTTCATTCCTTCAATGAATATATTTTATTGTTGTACTAATGTTAGTTTAGTGTGTTTGTAGGATGACTACCGTAGGAGAGACCAGCGGAGTTCGAAAGGAGGAGGTATTCACTGACATACCCGTTGTTGCGGAGCAGCTAGTAGGTTACGCACCCATTGCCCCAGTGATATCATCGAGTGGGTCCGAGCCTGAGAATGACTACTCGATGGATTTGGTAGAACCGGTCATGGGCAGAGTATTGAGATCCGGTAGTCAGGATAGTGAGGACCTGCTTGGGGATTATGCCGATCGCATAATGGAGCAGGAGCAGACTATCGAGCAGCAGAATGCTCGTATTTTCTACTTAGAAGAGGAGAATTCTGTCCATCAGGAGATGGAAGACCAGTATAAGGCGGAGGCGTATTCACTACAGTTCCAGGTAACTGAGTTGAAGGCTCAGATTCAGCAGTTAGAGAGTGTTACACCTCAGTTGAGCCACACAGTGCAACACTTGATGTTGCAAAACAGTCAGTTGAGGCAGGCAGTGGAGCAGTCAAATGTCAGGGAGGTGGAGCTACAGTCAGCGCTACAGGCTGCCAGAGCTGAGAGAGACCTAGAGCAGGCAGACAGGATTAGAGTACAGGAGTTCTGGGTTCGCGCAGCCACAAGGGTGGATGTGCTGGAGGGAGAGGTTCGAGATGAATCTGCTAGGGTTGATACATTAGAGTATGCTCTATATACGACCATGGTCAGACTGCAGGATCGAGTCAGAAGATATCCTCGAGAGGAGGGCAGTAGTCGGCGCATGATCAGACGCCGAGTGGTTGATCGGTTGGCTCAACAGGCACTCCGTCGGGCAGTTCGTCGTAGCGAGCATTGATTGATAGTGCAGCACCCTTGGGTTAGCTGGTCATTGTTATAATTCTCACTTTTGTCTAATAGAAACAGATTCTACGATCAAAGGTTAAACCTCTAGTCAAAGTTTTATGGAGAAACCATAATATAAAGGAAATGACCTGAGAGTTAGAATCTGAAATGATAGCAAAGTATCCTCACCTCTTTGATATGTCAGGTACGTACCTAAATTTCGGGGACGAAATTTCATAAGGAGGGGAGATTGTAAGACCCCGAAAATTTTAATAAATAAAATTTAATTTTCTTCTTATTGTTTTTAAACAGAAAGGTGTTAAATCGATAATGATAAAGTTCCCAGTGAAATATGAAAATTTGAGAAATCTAGTAATAACGCTAAATCACTATTCACGCGATCACTATTCACGGGAGACTATTCACGCTAAAAACGCTTTTACACTTTCTTCGACCTTCGAATTACGTCATAACGTTTATATGAGCTGGATACAAAATTATACGGTATAAATACGAAAGTACTATTCATACGAGTATACTATTCATTTATACAAAAAGTCAAACCTGTATGTCGGGGAATATTCCTTCTGTTGGATAATATTCGTTCTGTCGGAGAATATTATATTCGGTAAAGTACGACGGCACCGAAATATCAAAATATTAGTGGGCCCCACAATGGTAATATTGTCAACGATAGTGGACCCCATTGTCGGATACTGAAAGCGACAGTATTTTGTCAATAGTATTATCACCAGCAACTGTTGAAATACCCGGTAATAAAAAGAACAGTAAAACGCGTTATTCCACAGTAGTACGCGGTATTTTACAGGCACACGGTGTTGCACAGTATTTTAAATTATTGATTCAATAATTGATAAAGTAGCAATTACACAGTATTTTGATTCAATAATTACAATAGCATCCGCATGGTACTTTTTATTATTTATCATGGCACTATAACTCATATTATTGTTATGATATTTTAGCATTATTGACGGATTAAAAGTGAAGTCTAACTTAGGGGTACCTAAGTGAAATTTTAAAATTCACATGATGTGAACTATTGGTTCACATGATGGAACTATGGGTTCACATGTGGGAACTATTAGGGGATGTTATGCAAGATTGATAATACTTGAGGGATTATATTAAAAAATAGAGGCAAAGATGGAGGTACTAAAGTGTAATAAGTCGAGCCCTTATTGTGCAATTAATGAAACTTGGTTTTCCTATAAATAGGGGAGATTATCTTAAGAAATCTTCACACCTTCATTACTTATACTCCCTCTCTCTCTCTCTAAATTTCTTGAGTTCTCTTAGTGTGCTAGGCTATTGTGAGTATTTGTGAGAATACTAGTATTGTCCAAGTCAATAAACTTCATAGAAAGCAACATCCAATCACTTATTAACGAAGGTAGGGATATCATTTCTTTCATACTCTTATGTAATATCATTTACTTCCTTGTTCGTAAGTGATATTATACTCAGAAAGGTTGTTATTCATTCCGTATTAATTTGTGGGGATAACCTGTCCGTGCGGATTGACGCATGCCTGGTGAATAACCCTTCGTATTCATTACTTATTAATCTTGTGTGGAAATAATCTGTCTACGCGGATTACCGCATGACGGGTGAAAACCCTTCGTATTCATTACTTATTAATCTTTTGTGGAAAATAATCTGTCTACGCGGATTACCGCATGACGGGTGAAGACCCATTTGCAGTTTCATATATTCTGTTATACTCGTATAACGTATCATTTCTTTTGTACTCTTTACGGAATATCTTTTCTTTCACATTTCTCCATTTATGATAAGAAATCTCTGTTTGTTTCCAAAACCTTATTTTTAAATGGAGAAAATCCTTGAAATTAGTAGAATATCCTTAATAGTTTGTGTTTCATCTAATATCTTTTCACTTGAATCTTTCTATTTCATTTTATACGTTATAGTTGAAGCATGAAATAATTTCTTGAATATCATTCTTGAATTTGACTCCACAATTTGGTCATCGTGTTGGCAATTTGGTCAATCTTTGATACTGATTAAATTATAAAGTTTTTCTTATCCTTGATCTCACTGTATCATTGTCATCATCCTCATCCTCATACTTAAATTGTGGTGAAAGTTCTCTTTGGCCTGTAGTGCAAAGATGAACTGGCGTTTGGCATGATCATGACCGGTGATGTTACAAATAAATATCTTTGGCACGTAGTGCAAAGAGAGGCTGTTGAAATTGTTGATTGGTGTTACAAATAAATATCTTTGGCATGTATTGCAAAGAGAGGCTGTTGAAACTGTTGATTGGTGTTACAAATAAATATCTTTGGCACGTAGTGCAAAGAGAGGCTGTTGAAATTGTTGATTGGTGTTACAAATAAATATCTTTGGCACGTACTGCAAAGAGAGGCTGTTGAATATAAACTGTTGATTTGGATGTTCATAAACAGGAATTGTTGATTGGTGTTACAGGGACAAAATATTGGTGGTGATCCTTTAACTTATAGACGATGGTAGATATTATAATCTACTTGACTCTTCTAATGGATTGTTCGTTCCGCTGCAGTTGTTGTGTTGAACAATTATAATACCTTTAAATCTCTGATTTATTATTGTTGAAGACTAAAGATAATTTTTATTCTTCATTATCTTAGTCATGATATTTCTTACTGGGCTATTTGTGCTCACCCTTTTCCTTTTTGTTCCATTGTTCTCCTCAGGAAAAGAGAGTGTAGCGGGGACTAGCCGGGGAATGGAGTGATGGTCCGAGATAATAGAAATGTCTCAATACCTTACTTTTAGTGTGACAATAAGTGTATTGAGAATTTAATATGTATTTGTATTGTGTTGTTGTATTTTGCACGATACTTATTAGTTGTAAATGGGAAAATTCGTATTTGTATTTGTATTTTGTGGAATGTTATTGGCGACTCAAAATGGGTTGTGTGGACCTATTTTGGGGGCGTCACAGTTGTTGGTAGCTACTGTGCTCAAATTTTGTGGATGAAGAATCAGTTTGTTGGTTATGAGTTTGAGTTTAAATCTATTCCTATATTTTGTGATAATACCAGTGTTATATCTATAATTTATAATCCTGTCAGACATTCTAGGACTATGCATATAGACATCAGATACCATTTTATTAGAGATCATGTACAAAATAGAAATATATCATTGCATTTTATTCCAACTAAAAATCAACCTGCAGATGTATTCACCAAACCCTTAGATGAATCCAGATTTAATAATTTAAAAAGTGAGCTGGGAATGCTAAATTTGCATTCTTAGTATTTTGCCTTGGGAGTTTCTAACAGTGTAGAAAAGAATTGTAGAACTGTCCAAGAAGATACATGTGCGTAGAGCTATCCATGGTTCGTTGAGTGCTAGTCCCTACGAAGAGGCTCGTAGAGTGAAAGAGGATCGTAGATTGGAAGAGCGGTTCATTAAGTAAAAGGAATTCGTAAAGTGGATCGTTGAGCAAAAGAAGTTTTGTAGAGTTAGAAGGTTTTGTATAAGCTTACTCTATTTTATCTATCAAGTCGCTGAGCTAAAAGGACAGTAATTATGGCACATGTTCTTCACTTCCAAAGAAAGAAAATAAAAAGAAAAAGTAACTGCGCAACAACTTTAAATAGCAGTTACGAAGTGACTGGTAGCTGTCGTCAGTGCTGCCAAAAATAAAAACATTACATAACTCTACGAACTCTGCATTAAACACAGTATAACAGTAGCAAGGGTCGATCCGACATAGAATAATGTTGATTTTAATTTATCCTAATGCTTCTAATAGTTTTAACAGTAAATAAAAGATTGGGGGATTTGAATTTGTTTAACTAATTAACAAGTACAAATTTAAAATAATGAAATTGACCAATGAATTAAAACTTCAGTTTTCCAATTCAGTTTCTCCTGTTCACAACAATAGATGAAACAAATATAACAATATATACCCTTCAATAAAACTAATAATCCTAGATAACAATAAACTCTGTTATCCGAAATTCCACTTAGATTGTCACTTAATGAAACAAGCTCTTCACAAGATTCTAACCATCATATAGCCTAAAACAAGTTCTTTAGATTTAATATGACAGCAACATTAAGAACTAAGGAATTAGACTATTCCAAGTAACAAACACATAAGCACGGATTGTTTAACTTGTCTCTTGATAACCATAGCAATAATCAAAAGCTTGACCATAATTAGTATTACTGACTGCTACTTATGATTAGAAATAATATCGATTACGTAATACTATTCTTGAATCTAGCTGATATTATCAACAACCAATTTAATACTGCAGAAACCAAATCAGTTAATCAAATAATATTTAGCAATTAAAACAGATTATCAGAATAAGCTTCTTATAAGAAGGAGTAAATACTGTATATTCAATTAAAACATAAACTGTTACTAAGGATCCACGTTCACTTCAAACTTAATAAAAGAAAACTAGCTTGACATGTTTTTATGAATACTCTGAATATAATAAAACTCTCGATGATCAATCCTCCCTCTAACAATTACAAGCGAAAGTATTTATAGATAAATCTCTAAAGCCTAGAAGAATTCTAATTTAATTCTGATTCGGAAGTCTTCACTTTGCAAGTATGGAATGATTCTAAATCCTTCTCAATCTCTGAAATCCAGCTTTAAACAGCTTCCTTATCAAATTAGATTTTAGTAACCAAGTCCAAGTCTTCCTCAGTTTCCTTTTCTAGTTCGGCATCAATTTCCATATTGTTCCTCAACTCAGATTTCATGTCAGATTCTATTTCCATAATCAGATGTAGTTTCCTTATCAACTTTGACTTGAATCTCTATATTAGATTGAACTTCCTTTTTGATGCGCACGTCTATCTCCAAATCATGTTAGGAATCATATCTTTAAGCTCCAATGTCCCAAATCATACTCTGATTCGGAAATCTATAAGTCAATGAAAATCATAGAGTAACACTCTGCACCAGCTCTTCGTAGAGTAGTCATGAAATCGTAGAGTAACTGATCATAGAGTATCATAGAGTGTAACCCTTCTCTCGGAATCGTAAAGTAAACCTTGTCAGTCGTAGAGTAAACTAGTTGGTTGACTGAAAACGTAGAGTGTTGTGCCCAGTCGTAGAGTGAATCTCGCAATCGTAGAGTGTAACTAAAAATCGTCGAACAACTCCGCCTAGCCTTCCTGCGATTGTAGAGCTGCCAGATTGCCATTCTAACACTATTAACGTAGAGCTCTCACCCAACGATCGTAGAGTATTTCTGCAAAATAACATAAAACTTGGCATTAAACTCCATATTTGCAAAATCATACCAAATTCTTCTATAAATTGATAAACACCTTAATTAAGCTCATAAACACAGAAAACATATAATAATACTAAGCATAAAGGAATAAAAAACATAGAATATTTTTCACTTATCAAATTCCCCCACACTTAGTCTTTACATGTAAATAGAAATAAAGAACTTATCTGACTCAGCCCAACCAAACTTTCAAAGGCCTCAATAACATCACTAAATAATAATACTGATCACAGAAACTTGACTAACACGTTATCAACCAACTCACAATTAACAACTTTGTAATTTCCCACATAGAACTTCCTCCAAATCAGGACATATCCACATAAATATCCCTCCTATGATCAATAAAAATACCCAACTAAGCTATATGGAATAACAACTGTGCACACTGACTCAAAACCTGAATATCCCGCAATTCTTTTTAGCACAAGAACCTGTAATTTCCACTTTCTTAGGTGAATGCATTTTATGATCCATTTCACCTTTCACTTTTTTTCCCTTTTCAAGTGAGTGCATTTTATGCTCCATCTCACTTATTTTCTTCCCAGCGAGTGCGTTTTACGCTCCTTCTCGCTTCTTGTGTTTATGAGTGAGTGCGTTTTACGCTCCATCTCTACCCACCACAAGACATCTGCACTTTCTTTTTCATTCTGTAATTTTCTCAATTTTTTAATTTTTTTCAAAGATTTTTCTTGCACAAAGTTCTGCAAACAAAATAACAATTTAAACAAGTCTCAAATCTCAAAATCAGTGCACAAAGTATAATCTCACAAATAACTCAGTCAAGTAATCATGTATCCCATATTTAAGTATCCATGCAAAGCAATCCCAATTCAAAATCAGTTCATATGGATCCTAACTAAGTCATTATTGTTTATCAGTTATTAATGCATCAAATCAAATCCTTTCAAATAAGCATCAGTATTCACTCTACGATTTCAACCTTCAAAAGATTAGCAGAACACTATGATTGTAGAGTTAGAAAAATTTTCAAAAAAAAATTCACGTTCAAAGCATCATATATAGCATATCACATCCTAAATAATAACCTAAACCCATCCCCAGACTCAAACCTTACATTGTCCCCAATGTAAGGCAATTATGCAAAGAAGAAAGTACTACTAACTAACATGTAATTACAAAATAAAAAGTAAAGGGATAGAAAATCAAATCTGAATCTTGGGTTGCCTCCCAAGCAGCATGTGACAACCCGAAAATTTATAAGATTTATTGATAAAATCTTGAATGATAAAATAAAGGTTATAAAACCTAGATGAGAATTTGAAGATTTATTTAAAAATTTTAAGAAAAACCTATATGGTTTACTCTTTGAAAGAGAATAGAGAAAATATGGGTTATAAAATTTTAAAACCCTTAGAAATGAATTTATATGTACTTGAAGGGATATTATGGATAATGTATTACAATACCTATAAATTTGATGTGAACCAAATGGTGTAAAAAATTTAATAATGATACAAGTGAAAAATTTATTAAGAAAATAAATTTTCAAATGAAAGGATGCTATAAGGTTAAAGAAAATGTGTATTGGTACACATATATATACTTAGTGATGTGCTATATATATTGTAGCAAGAGGAGTGATGATAATAAATAGATATATTTATTGCGCATGAATAAATTGTTATGAAACAATTTATATTACGAAGCTAAATCATTAGTTTAGTATACGAAAATATTGTATACTTAATAAAGGATATTAAAACAAATTCTGTCATTGGATTATTTTAATAAAGAGTGAATATTATTTTAATTGTAATATCTTATTTATTGAATAAATTTTCATTTGTAAGGAAATATGAATGAATATGTGCTATGTGAATTAAATAAGTTAATAAATTTATTTAATTTAAGTGACAAAGAAATGAAAAGGAAAACCATGTAACATATTTATAAATATTATAAATATGAGGAGTTAATAAACTTAAGTGTTATATTAATAGTCCAACTAATAAATAAATACTAGTGGACTAGTTCAATTGGTTAAATAACCAAGCCCACTTATTTAATTGATTATGGACTTGGGTAATTAATATGTAAACTTACTAACTTAGCCCAATTAGAATGTTTAGCAAAAGATTTAATAAACTAGTAGCCCAAGTGATGGTCTAATAATGTTTGAGTATGATGAGTGTGTTTTATACACACAATTTGGGTACTTTTGGCCTTGATAATTTGTAAGTCTTTGGGTATTTTATGTGATTTTATTGTATTTTTATCTTTTTTTAGATATTGTGGTTTTATATTGCTGTAACATGTTTTGTATTGTTTTTATGTCTTTTTACTTAGTTTTGTAGGAATAAAGCAAAGCCATTTGAACGTCAACGCTTGGGTGCCTTGTTTGACATATTTGAGCTTCCGATTGACGTAGCAGCTGCTTGTTGCTCCATTTTAACCATGATCCAATCCTTATCTTTCAAAACTCAAAGAACGAAAGTTGTAGATATTTTCTTTGTCTTTCCGGAACATCTTGAATCATCATAATGCGAGTTCGTATGAGAGAGTTATGACCGTTTTACCAACGGATTTGGCATGTATTTTACACAGCAGCCACTTTGAGCTCAATTTCACCCTTTCTCCAGTCATTATCTGGCCGAACTCCAGTTATGGAAGTTGTAGAGCTACTTCTTAGATTTCCATAGCCTCTTGAATCGCCTTATTTTGAGTTCGTATGAGAAAGTTATGGTCATTTTACTAACAGACGTCAAAGCTGAGTCAGGTGACAGCACGCTGGCGCGGGCGCACCAAACAGCGCACGGACACGCCCAATGGCTGCAGGGCAGCGCCAGGTTTCATGATTTTCAGCCCTTTTGGTCATTTTTGGTGGGCTAAGCTAGGGTTTTGCATTGGGCACTATAAATATAACATGTAGCCTCCATTTTAACATATCCTAGAGTTCCAAAATCAGATTTAAAGAGAGAGAGAAGAGGCTTGGAGCAAAAAGAGGGAGGCCATGGCCATTGGCCATGGTTCTTCTAAAGCTTGGAAGAGCTTCAATGGATGTGTTTCAATGGAGTTTCATCCAACAACAATGGGGAAGCCATCCTTTATCTTTCTTTTTCTTTTTCCTCTATGTAATTAGTTTTTAATCTAAGATTGTAATTGAACCCATTGCTTATTTGAATTGATTTCTCTTCCTTTGATTGTTGTTACTCATATGAATTAGTTATCATAACTTATGCTTATAGATTAATTGTTTGGCTCGTAATTACCGTGGGAACCTATATGAACTTGACAAACGAATTATAGTGTTAAGACCTTGTTATGATATCATGCGAAAGTTAAAGATTGTTGTGGGTGATTAATAAAGATTTAGTGATGTGTGTCTTGTTGATTATCCTCAATGATAGGTAACTTGTTAGTATTTAGAATAGACATATACCTAGATACCGTGTGCAACCAATTGAGAATCTAATCTTAATGACTTCCTTTGTGAAAGTTGGTAATTGAAAGAGTGGTTAATGAGATTTAGTGACATGTGTCTTGTTAATTATTTTTAAAATTGGTCTCTTGATAGTGTGTAGGATAGACATATACCTACATGCCGTATTAGGAAGATTCGCAATTGACCATTAACAGAGGCTCTTACGTAATTGTGATTTCTCGGATGTCAATTATATGTGGTTAATTGATCTAAAAGGAGAGTTAAGATATTTGAACAAAGCATTGTACGCCAAGTGTTTGACAAAATGCTTGAATGGGGGAAATTGTAATCTTAGACCTTTATCTATCTATTCTTGGTATTTATATGTCATGCAATTTAGATATACCCTTCATTCTTCTCTTAAATCAAAGAGTTTGATTTAGATCGAGTCGATATTGAATTAGTACTTGGGGATACATTAGAGTTAATTATCGACAACTCTCTCTTATCATTGTATTACTTGTTGATCGCGTATACTTGAGCGTATTTATCAATTGCAAAATCAACCAACAGAGTACTAGTGGCCCAAATAATTTTAAATGAAAGTCCAATTGATGGCCTATTTGGTGTAGACTTTCTAGTAAGTTAATTATTCTAAAAATGAAAGAGAATTAAAGAATGTTTGGTAGCCTAATATTATAACTTAGGCATTGAAATTAAATAACCTAAAGGGTTATTTTTATTTAGTGGTCTAAGTATTTTAATTATATACTAGTGACCGAATCTAAAAAATTTATTTTATTATCTCAATTTGTTAAATTAGTTTGTGTAAATATGTGAGTAAATGAATATGAATATTATGTGTTTGTTTATATTTGTTTATTATATAAGCAAATAAAAGAAGGTATTGTAACCTAATTATTATATATTAGGTGTAAGAATTAAAATAACTTAAGAGTTATAGTATGTGAGAATGATAATATTTAAATTATATACTAATCTAAGGGATAAATTTTATTATCTCAATGTACTATTTATTTTGAACCTAATTAAAGAAAATTAATTGGGTTATAATATTAAATGTACATGAGTAATGTTTTAATTTACAAATGAGTGGACTAGAAACCTAATTAAATAATTAGGGTAATGTAAAATAAAATTATTGGGCTATGCTAATTTACATGGCCCAAATAATTGTTAGTTAAACGAAGTCCCACTAATAGTTAATTAATTTAGTAGACTAACCTAAGAATTTTAATATCAAACAATTGATATGATAAGTAAATTAATTAAATATTCAATTAAAGTGAATATAGTAGGCAAATAAATTTTGTACATTGATTAATGTGTGTATTAATTAATGAGAATTATGTGATATATGAATATTTAATTTTAATAGTCCAATTAGTAAGAAAATACTAGTGGACTAACCTAATTAATTAATTAATCAAGCCCACTTATTTAATTGGTCATGGACTTGGATAATTAATGAGTAGACTAATTAAAATACAAGCCCAAACAATTTAATTTGGAAGCCCAAGGGAATTAAATGGGAGCCCAAAACTTGATCCAACTTGAAAGGGGCATTTAAGTCATTTGACTAAGCTAATAATGCAATATAAAATAAAGCAATTTGGGACAAAGAAAGAAGAGTATATGGATGGATAAGGAGGGAGTATTTGGCATGTGCTAAATTTCTTTTTCTTAGATATTAAGGAAGAAAGAGATAAGGAAGAATAGAAAGAGAAAGAAGATAAGAAAAAGAAATCTAGAGAGAGAAAGCCAAACGAAAATAGAAGAGTGAGAAAGAATAGGCCACAGTAAGGTTGAAGGAAGAAGAGGAGAGAGAGGATGAGCCATGGAAGATGAAGAAGAAGAAATCAATAGGAAGGTAAAGAAAAAGAAAAATTTTCTAGTTTAATTAAAGTTATGTGTAGTTCTTGTACTTTATTGTTAGATCCATAAAAGGTTGTAATCTTGATGGTTTAAACTCTATGAAAGGGTTAGATCTATAGTTTTTTTATAGTTTTTCCGAAAAATGTTTAGTTAGTAGTTATGATCCATGGGATTTATTTTGAAGATCCAAATATGGTATTTATGATTTTGTTGTTGGGTGTGTTAGATCTATAGTTTATGGGCAAAAACCCTTTTCTTTGACTCAAAAATGATGAGAAATGAACAAGATATGGAAGATGTTCTAAAACACCTAATTTTTAGAAAATAATAAGGTTGCTGCCCCCAAAAAGGAAAATTCAAGATTTGCTATAATACTCTAAAAATTCTGGGCTTTTGGTATGTTGTAGTACGCTGAATAAGCTCTCCATAGACTCCGGAACGGACTAATTCCGACTTCGGAGCAAAGCGTTATGACCAATCTAAGTAGTCGTACAAAAACTGTCTAGCGATTTGGGTCAGCCCCCTTACTTGAGATTTCTGGACTGATGTGTTCAGAATTGGAAATATTTCAGTAAGACAAAGTTGTAGATACGGAAGTTACCTTTGCGTGGCCGCTTGAATCACCAAAAATTGTAAAAAAATGAAGAAGTTATGGCTATTATGGCGAAGAAAACAGTTTGAATCCAGTTTGCTGGATTGTGGTATTCGGCTTGCTGAATTGATTGAATCCGATTTGCAGAATTAATGATTCCGGTTTACTAAATTAGTGAATCTAGCTTGCTAGATTGTAAGATAGTTTGAATCCAGGTTACTGGATTAGATGTTAGTTTAAATCTAGGTTGCCGGATTGGTATGTTTGGATAATCCAACTTGTTGGATTAGGTATTCAGGCTTAATGGATTATAAAGAAAACTTATAAAATGAACGACTTAGTGTTAAGTCATATAGTTTATGATAAAGTAGTGGTACAGTCGTACTCTTTAATAGTTGATGTATAGTGGCTGGGCTAAACGATTCTTTTAGGGAGCGGAGGTATATACGAACTAGCAACCGATCTAACTCATTGTGAAAACAATGTAGACGAGACGGAAACTAGTTTGTTGGTTGTTTGTTGGAAACCACTCAGTATACTATATTGAACACTGTTAAAGACTCGATGTGTGCTAGTTTTAGAATTATGAATGCGTATGGTGCTAAGGTGCTATCTAATATTTGCTTATGTGCTTAAATATTAGAAGTAGTGTTATAAGGTGATATATGTGATGCTAATTGAAAGATCAATCTTATAACTGATAGGTCGTTCATAAGAGATTAAGTTAGATTGCGTAGTAGTAATCGACGATACATGCAAGTTTCCTTAACCTTACTCAAGTTTATATTGAGCAAGTTCCTCTTAACTCAAACTTGAGTTGTTATGTTTCAAGTATGCTGGTGGTTTTATTCTTTATAATTATTCCACCTCCTTAAATTATTGATTCACACTTAGTACATGTTGTATATGTTCATCAGGTATGAAAGGCTGATCACCTTCATTACCTTAAGGTTTAGTTAAATTGGTTCATGGTCATTATTGACACCCTGTATTATTGAATTCAGACATTCAATCATTGAATCTTGATTCATGCTCTTTCATAATTATTATATTATTGAAAAATTCTAAAGCTTATTCATTCTTTCAATCATGATATATCTTTATTGTATTTAAACTTGCTGAGCAAAGTAGTTGCTCACCCTTGCTATATCATGATAACAAATTTTAGATTTAAGGCGAATGTTTGAGGAAAGACAGTTACAAAAGTAAAGGACAAGATTAGATGGTTGTTAACTATTTAGTTATTTGATCTAAGTTAATTGTGTAAACCTTTTGTGAATCTAAAGGTAAATATGTATTAAAATAAAGGTTATAGACCTTGAGATATGTAGCAGAGTTTATTGTATAAACAATTTATGTTTATATCTTCCACAATAGTTATAAATATGATGTACCGTGACGCACCAGGTCCAAGGTTCAAGGGACCCGAATTTGGGGGGCGTTACACAGCGCATTTGTTTATCGCCGTTTACCCAACTTCAATCTCCTCAATCTCCATAAAATGGTCCCTCCAATCCAACTGTCTCAACATCTTCCACTTGATAACCTTCATAGAAAGGTTTAAGCCTATGGCCATTCACTTTGAATATTTTCCCTACACTTGGACTCTGAATTTCCACTGCATCATGATTAAACACGTTAGTAATAACAAAAGGTCCAACCCATCTAGAACGTAGCTTACTTGAAATAAATTAAGCCTTGAATGGTCAAGAAGAACTTTTTGTCCCACAGTAAAATTTTTCCTCAAAATTTGTTTATCATGAAAGGCTTTAGTTTTGTCCTTGTAAATCTCAGAACTTTCATAGGCTTTATTCCTTAACTCCTCTAGTTCCTGCAACTTCCTATGCTCTCAAGCTTGATCCATGTCCATGTTGCATTGCTTAATAGCCCAAAAAGCTCTATACTCCAATTCCACAAATAAGTGACAAGGTTTTTCAAATACTATCTTATATGGTGACATACCAATAGGAGTCTTGCAAACTGTTTTGTAAGCCCATAGTGCATCTGGCAACCTCAAACTCCAATCCTTCCTACTAGGCTTAACTACCTTCTCTAAAATGGATTTGAGCTCGTTGTTGGAGACTTCAGCCTGGCCATTACTCTAGGGATGATATGATGTGGAAACCCTGTGTATCACATTATACTTTTTGAATAGTGCTGCCAGCACCCTATTGCAAAAATGGGTCCCTCTATCGCTGATAATGGCTCTTAGAGCTCCAAACTTGACAAAAATATTATACTTAACAAAATCTGCAACAACTTTAGAATCATCAGTCCTTTTAGCCTTAGCTTCAACCCATTTAGAGACATAGTCAATAGCCAAAAGGATATAAACATTACCAAAAGAAGAAGGAAAGGGTCCCATAAAATCAATTCCCAAGAATCTTGTAATGGCAATGTCTTTTATTCCTTGATTATTCTGCTTAAATGGTCTGCTACCAAGTTATCTGCTCATTTCTTGTCTTTTATCTCTAAGTCAAACTCTTACAGCAACAAAATCCACCTAATGATTCTAGGCTTGGATTCCTTCTTGGTCAGTAAATACCTAAGAGCAACATGATCAGAATAAACCACAACTTTAGTACCAAGTAAATATGATCTAAATTTATCCAAAGCAAAAACAACTGGTAACAATTCTTTCTCAGTCGTAGAGTAGTTTATCTGAGCAACATTCAATGTTCTGGAAGCATAGTAAATATCATGGACATTTTTGTTGAGTCTTTGGCCCATTACAGCTCCAACTGCATAATTGCTAGCATCACACATAATTTCAAAAGGCAACTTCCAGTTTGGTGGTTGGATCACTGGTGCTGAGGTTAGCAATTTTTTCAATTTATCAAAAGCCTCCTTGCATTCATCAGTAAACTGGAACTCCACATCTTTCTACAGCAATTTGCATAACGACAATGCTATCTTGAAAAAGTTCTTGATAAACTTCCTATAGAAACCTGGATGTCCAAGAAAAGAACGAATCTCCTGCACTTTTGCAGGGTAAGGCAATGCAACAACAATTTCTATCTTAGTTTTATCAACTTCTAATCCTCTAGCTGAAACTATATGGCCAAGTATTATCCCTTGTTCTACTATAAAATGACACTTTCCCAGTTAAGAACAAGATTTTTTTCCAAACATCTATCAAGTACTTTAGTCAAATTGTCTAAACAAGCATCCAAAGAATCACCATGTATTGTGAAATCATCCATAAAAACCTCAATGCAGTTCTCTAAAAGATCAGAGAAAATATTTACCATGCATCTTTGAAAAGTACCTGGTGCATTACACAAACCAAAGGACATTCTCCTTAAGCAAAAGTTCCAAATGGGCATGTAAATGTGATTTTCTCCTGGTCTTTTAGTACAATCACAATCTGGTCGTAACCTAAAAAACCATCTAGAAAACAATAATAAGCATGGTCTGCCAATGTTTCTAACATTTGATCAATAAAAGGAGGAGGAAAATGGTCTTTTCTAGTTACTACATTCAGCTTCCTGTAATCAATGCACACTCTCCATCCTGTCTGTATTTTTGTTGGCGCCAGCTCATTGTTGTCATTCTTAATGATTGTGATTCCAGACTTCTTTGGTACTACTTGGACTGGACTCACCCATTGACTATTTGAGATGGGGTATATTATGCCTGCATCTAGAAACTTCAAAACTTCTTTCTTGACTACCTCCATCATGGGTGGATTCAGCCTTCTTTGTGCTTCCCTGGTTGGCTTGGCTCCCTCTTCCAAAAGAATTCTATGCATACATATTGCTGCGCTTATACCTTTAATATCTGTTATTGTCCAACCAAAAACAGTGATGTGATCCCTAAGAATTCTGAGCAATTTATCTTTCCACACTTTGGTTAGGTTACTAGCAATTATCACTGGCAATGTATCATCAGTCCCTAGGTATGCATACTTTAAGTGCACATGTAATGACTTTAAATCTAAGGTTGGGGCCTGCATAACAGATGGTAACAATTTTTGATGAGTGACAGGTAATTGAATAGAATTGACTGCATACTTATCTAAAATTTTGGGCAAGGAATGCAATGCAGCCACAGTCTCTTTCAATTCTTGGTTTTACTCAACTTCTTCTTCTTTGTCTATTTTCAAGTTGTTAGTAATGGCTACTTCCAAACCTTCTTTATATATGTGTTCAAAAGAGTGCTGCACTAGAGAATCAATCACAACAATAGCAAAAACTGGATTAATATCACTAGGGTACCTCATTGCCTCATATATATTGAACTGAATCTTCTCTCCATTAAACTCCATGGTTAAGGTCCTATTATGTACATCAATCATAGTTCTTGCTGTTTTTAGAAATGGTCTCCCTAACAAAATATGTGCAGGATTTGGAGATGTGTCATCTTCCATATCCACTATGTAAAAGTCTGCAAGAAAGATCAGCTCATTCACCTGTACTAAAACACCCTCAATTACCCCTTGAGGATAGGTGTTAGTCCTATCACCCAGTTGAATAATAACACCAGTTTGTTTTAAAGGACCTAGATTTAAAGAATCAAATATAGATAAATGCATGACATTAATTGAAGCTCCTAAATCTAACATAACTTTCTCAAACCTGGTGTTACCTATCCTACGTGGTATGATGAACATGCCTAGATCCTTACATTTAGGTGGCATCTTTCTTTGCAGCACTGCTGATACATTCTCTCCAACAGTGACTCTTTCATCATCTTTTAATTTCCTTTTGTTAGTACACAACTCTTTCAAAAATTTAGCATATCTTGGCATATGTTTGATTGCATTTAACAATGGTATATTAACTTCCACCTTTCTGAAGGTCTCCAAAATCTCCTTCTCTTGCACATCTTTTCTTGAAGTCCTGTGATTTCTAGGAGAAAAAGGTAAAGGATTAGTTTTAACTAAAATCACAGAGTTAGGATTTTCCCTAGGTGGTTCAGCTTCCTCTTTAATTTTCTCTTCATTAAAGTCTGTAGTAGCTTTAGGCACTTCCAGCTCTTTCCCACTCCTTAGTGTAATGGCACTTACATTCTCCCTTGGATTCACAACTGTTTGGGAGGGTAACTTTCCTGAGCCTTGGGATTCTAATTTTCCTATTGTGGTTGCAAGCTGAAATAATTGATTTCTCAAATCCTAGACTGAAGTTTTTGTCTCCTGCTGGAACTGTTGTGTCTGGTTCATGAATTGTTGAGTATTATTTATGAACTATTGTGTCTGTCCCATTAGTGCTTTGAACATCTCTTCTATGGAAGTTTCAAAAGGTGTTGATGTTGTTATTTTAGGTTGGTGTTGAACTGGTTGAAAGCCCTGCTACCTAGGTGGAAAGACAGGTGGTGCAGGTGGTCTATTTGCTCCATAACTCAGATTGGGGTGATCCTTCCACCCTGGATTATAAGTGTTCGAATAAGGATCATATCTTTTCTGAGGTTATGTTTAGTAATTCCCCATTGCATTAGCCTGCTGCATGGTTTCATCTTCTTGCAGTGTGGGGCATGCATCTATGCTATGGGTTTACTGTAAACAAATTCCACAAGCCTTTGCAACTGGCTTATTTCCTGCAACTAATTGTCTCACCAAAGTAGTTAGTTCAAAAATCTGTTGTTCATGATTATAAGTACTCACCTCATTTACCCTTTGTGGTGCATAATTCATTTTAGTTCCATATTGTTGTGAGTTTGCGGCCATGTTGGCAATCAAATTCTTTGCAGCCTCTGGAGTCTTGTCAACTAATGCACCTCCACTAGCAGCATTAATCATACTTCTGTCCATTGGTACCAATCCTTCATAGAAATACTAGATCAGGTGCTGGTCATCTATCTAGTGAGGTGGGCAGCTAGAGCAAAGCTTCTTGAATCTTTCCCAATATTCGTAGAGTGTCTCTCCACTGAATTGTCTAATTGAACAGATCTCCTTCCTTATATTGGCTACTCTTAAAGCAGGAAAATACTTCTCTAAGAATAGCTTTTTCATGTCATTCCATGATTGGATTGTACCTGATAGTAAATAATACAATCAATCTTTTGCCAAATCTGTCAATGAGAAAGGAAAGGCTCTAAGCTTGATCTGCTCCTCAGTTATTCCATGTGGCTTCATGGTGGAACACACCACATGAAATTCTTTCAGATGTTTATATGGGTCCTCACCTGTAAGACCACGAAAAGTAGGTAACAAATGGATTGGTCCAGATTTAAGTTCAAATGCAGCGTCTAAAGCAGGATATTTAATGCATAGAAGTTGCTGATTTAATTTAGGAGTTGTCAACTCCTTTAAGGTCATGTTATTGTTTTGAACAGCCATCTCCTCTTCTAATTCGGATTCAGTTGATGAATTATTGGACAATAGTTCTAATGCTATGTTCAGGCCAGGTGATGGAACTTCTTCTTCTGCAGTTGTGGATTGCACTCTACGATTTTTCTTCCTGAGCCTTTTTGCAGTTTTCTCAATCTCTAGATCAAAATTCAACTTACCAGATTGAGAAGATTGAGTCATAAACTAATAAAGAAATAAGAATAAATAAAAATAACTAATTATTCCCCGACAACGGCGCCAAAATTTGGTAGCTGTCGTCAGTGTTGCCAAAAATAAAAACCTTACTTAACTCTACGAACTCTGCACTGAACACAGTATAGCAGTAGCAAGAGTCGATCCCACAGAGAATAATGTTGATTTTAATTCATCCTACTGTTTCTAATAGTTTTAACAGTAAATAAAACATTGCGGGATTTGAATTTGTTTAACTAATTAACAAGAACAGATTTAAAATAATGAAATTGACCAATGAATTAAAACTTCAGTTTTCCAGTTCAGTTTCTCATGTTCACAGTAATAGATCAAACAAATATAACAATACTTACCCTTCAATTAAACTAATAATCCTAGATAATAACAAGCTTTGTTATCCGAAATTTCACTTAAATTGTCACTTAATGAAACAAGCTCTTCACAAGATTCTAACCATCATATAGCCTAAAACAAGTTCTTTAGATTTAATATGACAGTAGCATTAAGAACTAAGGAATTAGACTATTCCAAGTAACAAACACATAAGCTCGGATTGTTTAACTTGTCTCCTGATAACCATAGCAATAACCAAAAGCTTGACCACAATTAGTATTACTAACTGCTACTCGTGATTAGAAATAATATCGATTACGTAATACTATTCCTGAATCTAGCTGATATTATCAACTACCTATTTAATCCTGCAGAAACTAAATCAGTTAATCAAATAATATTTAACAATTAAAACATATTATCAGAATAAGATTCTTATAAGAAGGGGTAAATACTGTATATTCAATCTAACCATAAAATGTTACTAAGGATCCACGTTCCCTTCAAACTAAATAAAAGGAAACTAGTCTGACATTTTTTATGAATGCTCTGAATATACTAAAACTCTCGATGATCAATCCTCCCTCTAACAATTACAAGTAAAAGTATTTATAGATAAATCTCTAAAGCTTAGAAGAATTCTAATCCAATTCTGCTTCGGAAGTCTTCACTTTGCAAGTATGGCAGAATTCTAAATCATTCTCAATCTCTGAAATCCAGTTTTAAGCAACTTCCTTATCAAATTAGATTTTAGTTTTCAAATCCAAGTCTTTCTCAGTTTCTTTTTCTAGTTCGGCATCAATTTCCATATTGTTCCTCAACTTAGATTCTATGTCAGATTCTATTTCCATAATCAGATGTAGTTTTCTTATCGACTTTGACTTGAATCTCCATATTAGATTGAACTTCCTTTTTGATACGCATGTCTATCTACAAATCATGTTAGGAATCATATCTTTAAGCTCCAATGTCCCAAATCCTACTCTGATTCGGAAATCTATAAGTCAATGAAAATCGTAGAATAACACTCTACACCAGCTCTTCGTAGAGTAGTCATGCAATTGTAGAGTAACTGATCATAGAGTGAAACTCTTCTCTAGGAATCATAGAGTAAGCCTCGTCAGTCGTAGAGTAAACTAGTTATTGGACTGAAAACATAGAGGGTTTTGCTCGGTCGTAGAATGAATCTCGCAATCGTAGAGTGTAACTAAAAGTCGTCGAACAACTCCGCCTAGCCTTCCTACGATGGTAGAGCTTCCAGATTACCATTCTAACACTACGAACGTAGAGCTCTCACCCAACGATCGTAGAGTATTTCTGCAAAACAACATAAAACTCGGCATTAAACTCCATATTTGCAAAATCATACCAAATTCTTCTATAAATTGATAAACACCTTAATTAAGGTCATAGACACAGAAAACATATAATAATACTAAGCATAAAGGAACCAAAAACATAGAATATTTTGCACTTATCAGCGACGTACATCCAATCAATATTAAAGACGTGTCCCACTTAGCTGAATTAGAGGGAAGTGACATATAAAGTCTTTTCAAATTTTTTATCTAACCTTTACTATTCTTTTTGCAATCTGAGATCAAAATTTTCAAAATTTCTCTCTCTTTTGAGCCCCAACTTTCAAACTTCAGAAAACTTTACACTTTCTGTTTGTTTTCAGTTCAAATTTCACCAAGGATGATGGCTAGTTATTAAGTTATTTTCGGCAATCAGCTATGCTTCGAAAAGCTTGAAAAAGCAGAGAAGAAATTCAAAAGGATTTTATTGTTGGTTCAATGAGCTGGTTTCCAATCAATTCTAGAGTCCAACACGAGGAGCTTCACCAAATTGGTTAAAGAATTCTATCTAAATGTTATGCATGTTAATGGAGTCCTCATCGCCAAATTAGTCAAAGACCAAGTTCTGAAGTTTGATGTGGTGGAGTTGAGCCACTATTTGGAGTTTGCGAACAAAGGAATCACCTCCTTCAAAGATGTTGATGTAAAGGAGGGTCTTAAGCTCATGGGTTACAAAAGGAACCCAGAGCTAAAAGGGATGAATAAAAAGGAGTTTCCTCAAAAGTATGAGTTCCTTGCCAATATCATTGGCAAATGCATTTTGTGCAAAGACTTTGCTCATGATTCAATCAGTGAGCTTCAACTAAAGATCATGACTGTAATTATCATGAAGGTGCAGATCAAGTTTGGTGCTATCTTTATGGATTGGGTAGCTAAATAGGTTAATGATGCTGCAAAGAAGAAGGCTACTGGCAAGCATGTGCCAAAGATGTTCTTTGGGCGATTTATCAGCACTATCCTAAAGAAGAGGATGAAGCAGCTGATTGGGGATAAAGAAGGTGAAGCTTTGAATGTAAACAAGAAGATTTCCCCAAGCTCGTTGACAACTGGAAGAAAAACCCAGTTGAAATCCTCATGTCAAGGCAGTTTGAAGGTAGTGAACGCACCATCAGTGAAGTTCAGAAGCCTGCCAAGATCAAGGCTAAGAGAAAGGTTACTGCTATTGATGAGGAAAAACCATCTCAAGGGTCTGCATCTACTCCTCAAGTCTCTGAATCTTTGGCTTCTATAGTAGAGCAACCTTAGAAGAAACTGAAGAAGGCAAAAGAAGTTCCTAGGAACTCTCTAGTCAAACCAACAAAGACTGAGATACGGGAACAAGCAAAGTCATCTGGTTTGATTCCTAAGCCAGTAAAGAAGGGGTTACGAGGCAAACGCTTAAAGAAATCATCAAATTTACCTCCTACCCAAACTTAAGCAGAAGAAAAAATGGCTAGGACAACCTCTGAGCCCGAGCCACCTGTTGGTGATGACACGACTGTGACGGCTAATGCGTTGGAGCCCTAAGAAGTTGATATTGAAGTGGCTGTGAAGTCCCAAATCCTGAGCTAAAGCTGAAGAAGAGATTGAGAACAATGGTTGAGAAAAAGAAAAAGAACAAGAAGAAGAAAACCCTAGAGGTAGCTCAATCACCGAAGGCTATCTCTGAGGGGGAGGCAGAAGAAAGTCAGCAGCCCAGCTCTTCAGATGATTTGTTGGTGCCTACAAATGTTATTAAGAATGTTTGTCAAGACATCGATAGAGCAACTAGCCCTCTGGTTATCAAGTCTGAAGATCCAGACTCCAAGGGGGAACATCAAGTATTCATTCAAAGACCCCCATCAGAACAATCTAAAAAGGCTGAGCCTGGGATAAGGCGAGTAGTGCTGACAGGGAGGGAAATTCTAGAAACCTCTCATCTTTTCCTTAATAAGTTCATAGGAATAAGGGAGGGACGAATGAGAGTTATGGACTCAAAAGACTCCCTCTACGCTCTTTACTACGATTTGGAGATTGACAGAAGAACCACCGTCTATGATCATAATGGTGACCAACTGTTCTATTTCATGCCCTTAATGTCATTAGTGAGAGCAGTTATATATAAAGATCGAAGCTTCATTAGATGGAAATTCTGTAGATTCCCAAATCTAAAGCTGGTGGCCTCAAATTTTTAAAGAGTTCTCAACTATGCCACTAAAACGATTTGTTATGAGCCATCCTCTTCTTCATGTACATATAATAAGGTAATTTACATTCCAAATTCTTTATTTGATATTTATTCTCCTTGTCCATTATTTTCTTGCTATGACGAAGTCACATAGTCTCCCTTTACGATCTCTAAGCAATCCTCTACTCCTTTTATTCATTCCCCAATCGTAGAGTCCCAATACTCTACGGCAGATATACAATCACCTCACTCACTAATCGTAGAGTCCCAACACCCTACGATCGATGTAAATAATAGTAAGTCATTTATACTCATTCCTTCTATACACATAACTCTTATAGATTCTCATGTATATAATATAGATACAGAAATACTTTCTTCATCTATACAGACTATACAGTCAGATATACCTTCACCCTTTTATATACATATTCCCTCCTCATCAAACAATGAACATTTTGATCTTACTCTCGCTATCTCAAACCTCTCTTAGAATGATAAGGTTGGGTCAGAAACCTTATTAGAACAAATTCTGGAACTTGTCTCTATTATCCCATCAAAGCCCCAACTGGCTGAGTTGATGAACCTTGTTACTAATAAGCTTAATGAAGGTCTTGAGGACACATTAACTGGGATACAGAAAAGCTTAAAGCTTCTTGCTAAGACTGCATCTAAGATTCCTGGAGAAATAGGAAAGGAGTTTAAAGGTAACATGAAAGAACTGCTCAAGGACATCTCTGAAAATTTACAGAAAAGGGATGCAATTTTCTTAAGGCGCATTCAAGATCATAAAGAGGTTGTTCTTGCTCTCCAGCAATAAAATGAAAACACTATCAAGATCCTCACTGAAAAAGTCTTTGAACTAAGCTCCTCCCTAAGAGAGTTCAAAAGCATGGTCATGCAATAAATAGATTAAACTGATAGAGCTCTTGCTCGTATAGACAACGATATAGCCCTTGTATATGAGCAACGAGAGCAAGCTGAAACCAGGAAGAGAGCCGACATTGTCATGTCTCGTGACCAAATGTATGAACTTGCTCAAAGTGTTAGATAACTTTTTGAAGAATTCAATGTTCTAAATCAAGGTCAAGATACTGATAAAAAAAGGGGAGAAAGGAAGTAAGGGGGAGAAAAGGAGACCTCAACAGACATCAATTCAACCTCATTCCTATAGAGCACCTCAAGCAGTCCCAATCGATCGTGGCCATTCCTCATCTTCAAGGAATGAATCGTCGAGTGCAGTGACTCCCACTGGCATGAAACTTCGATCTGGTGATCCCATATTTCGTAACAGAAATCTTCATGGACTTCACATTGAAGGAGAAGAAAGGATTAACATGTATGATCTTGGCTCGAGGGATTCTATGGAGGAGATTCAAAGAAGGGATGTTGAATCAAGGGAAGCATACAGGCGTAGAGTCAAAACTGAAAGGAGAAATCCTCTCGAGTCAAAGAGGGGGAGAAGATAGGTAAATATAGAGGTATACAGTGTATATATATTCTTTGTAAATTTTAACTATTGCAAATTTTCATACTTTGTACAGTTATTTGATCGTATCAATAAATTCATACTTTTGATCTATTAATACACTTGCTTACTGTATATTATGTGACACCCTCAAATTCAGGTACTTCATTCCCGCAGGATTTGGTATTCACTGTCCGAATAAATCACATCTAACTACCCATAAATAGGAAAATAACTGAAATTCATAACTAAAATACAAATCCTCCCATTAAAGGGTTACAACATCTTAAACAAATCAATCCCAGGTCATCTAGCCTTAAACAAAATATCAATGCAAAAACATAACATAAATAACATAGGTCTATTACATAAACATCTTTCAAATAAATTAAACAAGTTTTCATCACTTATTCGCCTTGCCTTTTCCCTGACTAGTAATTGGTTCATCAACTCTTTCAACCTTAGCTGTAATGTTATTATGCAAGAGTGAGCAACGATTGCCCAGCAAGTGAAACAACAACAATTATAATAACATGCGAATAATCAATGGATACTGGATAATTGAAAGCTTGGCTTTTGAATCAAGATTATAAAACAAGAATCAAAAGAACATCTGAGGGTCACAAGACCACGAACTATGTCTTAGGTTATCAAGAATTTCTACTTTAAACCTTTAACAGCCATAAGACTATATGGACCTTACTTCTCGTACTTAGGGGGATCAGCCCTTTGTACCATGTATGTGCACAACATCTAAACGTTATTGCGTAAAATAATCCCTTACAAAAGGATTCGTCAGCTCAGTTTGACAACAGAGTCTGCACCAAAGGAAGTTTGGGTTGGATTTACTTCGATAACATTTTTAGAATTTAGAATGCTCATTGACTAGTCGAATCAATAAGGGTTCGCTAATCAATCAATGCTCAATAATAAAAATATAAATGGTATTCAAGAACCAAAGACTGAATCTCATAAAATATACAATTATATAAACTCTATATAACTAAAGTATTACTAAAAAGGAATTAGAATATCTCATTTGAATTCATGAACTTGAATGAATTAGGATAAAGAACTTGCTCAAATAAAAATAATAGAGTTAAGAAACTTGCTCAATATAAAAGTAGGATTTATAATTTGCGTAATTGAAATCAAGTTAGGGTACGGAAACTTGCCTCGTGCGTCTGCTACAACTAATATTATCTACTTGCTCTTTAAATAACCTATACATTCAAGTCACATTGAACAATTAATAATCATAGTTTAATTCAAAGTAATCGTTTAGTCACTTCATAACTCATATTCTTAATGCCTTATTATCTTTACTATATGCATAACATATTGTATCATACGTGTGAAATTATTTTATTTCAAAAATATGAAAAAAATTTATTTTCTGGCTGACTTAGCAGGACCGACCCGGACCGGCGCTGCTGCGCCGCGTTTTAGCCTTGTGTAGGCGCTGCTGCGCCGGCTTGACCCAAACCCAACGAACTCGGCGCTGCTGCGCCTGGTTTATGCCTAATACCGGCGATGCTGCACCTCGGCACTGCTGCGCCTAATTATAGTTATCCAGCGGAGCTACTGCGCCGCGACACAGACCCAGACTTCTCTGTTCTTCGCGAATAATGAAAAACAGACCAATTTCTTCACCAGTCAACAAATTAAATATACCCAGACACTATACTTGTTATAAAACTAAAATCTATTATTTACACAATAATTTTAACATCATAAACAACCTAAATAACCAATTTAAAAGGCCAAAATTCACTGTTCATATTTTATTTTCATATTTTGACACATTTAGCATAATCAATCACTGTGAACTCGTTTCTTAACCAAATTAATCCGTTTAACTTTTGTTCTTTTCGTTTCTACATGTATAAACATAATCAATCATCAATTTACCGTTTAATATGCAATTTAAACATGAATTTTCATACATTTAAGCCATATTCAAACATGATTTCTTTGTAAATTTCAAAACTCCAAATAAGACATAATTTTATGGATTAATTACTCTAAAACAATTTATAACATCATATAATGATTCATACATGCATATTAACCATTACAAACAATGTTTCAACAATTTACACATAAAATTCAATTAGCAAAGAACTTACATTATACGTTCATGGAGAAAATTTAAAAATATAATTAAAGCTTGGATTTAGAAAATTACCTTCATTTAGTAGTTTAGATTGCTAGTAGATGAAAGAAATTCTTCTCTCAATTCTAAAATCCTCTCAAAATTTTCTCTGTATTTCTCTCTGACTTGGCTTAGAAAATAGTACGTGAAAGAAAGACTGATGGTATTAACTGATGCAACATGAGTGTCACTTAAGGCCAGCATGCGTTTAACTACTTCCATGTTCCTAAGGTCATGTTTGGTTGACACTTAAAGCTCCTTTTTGGTTTATTTTAATTAACTAGCTTATTATATAGTTTATTGTCACGCTTTAATAAGCAAATTATATCACAATTAAATAAAAGCTACTACTACTCAATAAATCAAATAATCACATAATTAAAATTCTCACTTATTTAATTATGACAAATCAATAAATCTCTAATTAATTATTAGGTTAATTAGAACTACATCCCAATTAATAACAACTCATTTAATTTAATTATCCCAATTAAATTCACACTATGTGCTATAAAATTATTTCACATTAATACAATCAATATAACACATTTAATTAAATTAATCTACAACAATTTCATCAAATATTTACTTAACTCAATAAATAAATCAACACAAATATTTATTTAATTCGATAAATATTTAAAGATTAAATATAAAATTCTCGTTCGTTACATATTAAGACATATTTATCTTTAAAGTTATTTGCATAGTAGAATTAATGAATACTCTGAAACTGCTAGTTTTGTCATCGTCAAATAGGGGGAGATTGTTAGGAACTACATGCTTAAATTTGATGATGTGATAGTACTAATGTATATTTGTTCAGTAGTTTTTGTAAAGTCCTTAATATGAATATGATGTATAAGGACTTAGTATAAAAAGATCAAACTTGTTAGGTTGATCTTATAAGCTGAATTTATGTATAGATGATAAGATAAAATTGATCGTATAATAATGTTAAGCGATCATAGAGCTACTCTGCCAAACCATAAAGTATACAGAAGTTTCTCGAGTTAGGCTTCTGTTCGTAGAGCATTCAGTGGAAGATCGCCAAGTCTGCCAGAAGTTCGTAGAGTTATCTCAAGATTGCAGAGTCTGCTCTTAAATCGTATAGTGAAGAAAGATCGTAGAGTTTGCTTAAGGATTGTTGAGTGCTCATCGTAGAGTACAAATAAAGCACATCGTAGAATGCCTTTTTATTCGTAGAGCACTTCAAGAATCATAGAGCAGGTCGTAGAAGAGTTAGAGTATGTTTTCCAAAACACTCTACGATCTTCATCCAAGTCTACGATCAGCACTGGAGTCTACAATCAAGCAATTCGTAGAGCATGTCAGGCCTAACATTAGACTGACCTTAAGAAGACTTGCAGAATAAGGATTCCAAGAAGTTGTCGAAGATCCTAAAGTTTGAAATGAAGATCAGATAACATTGTGTCTAACAACTAGTTTGGCAAAGATGACAAGCTCTCACAAGTGGTAGGTGAAGCTGCAATCTAATGTGACCAGTCAGAGCCAAAAGCAAGCTAACACATTCGCCTTAGAAGTCAACATAATAGATTTTTTAGTATCAGAGAATTTAATGAAGGAGCGTCAACTTTCTAACGGGAATATTTCAAGGAAGCCTATAAAAGAGTACGATGATTTAAATCTAAGTACGAATTATAATAGTACAAGCTGAACTTCTGCCAAAGCAAAAAGAGTCTTACTCTACGAAAAGTAATCAACTATTTTGCTGCTAAGTCTTAAGAAGTCAAGCTCCACGCAACTTAAGCAACACCTCAAACAACCAGTCATTCAACTGTGATTCGATTGTCTTAGTGACATAATTCTAAATCTAAGTAACTTAAAAAGATCTTAGTGATCTGGACTAAGTGTCTCTTGTCTTAGTGACATTTACCGAGACTAAGTGACTCAAAGAAATCTGAGTGATTCATTGTAATAGATCTTTGTGATTTGGTCTAAACAATCCCTGCATCCTTAGTGGATTTCTTACTCGTAGTGTAAAAGAGTAAACTATGAGTTATTCGTACTTCGAACCACTTAAAACATCTTGTGTCATTTACTTACTGCATTTATATTTTATCAATTAACTATTATATCTACTGTGACTTAATCCATATAAACTAAATTAAAAACTATGATTTCATCATATCTTTAAGGAATTTTAAACTAATATTCTGTTGTGCTTAATTAACTTTTATTAATTAATTATCTGGTAATACATTCTTAAACTAGTAAAAAGTTTTAAAGGATCTATTCAACCCCCCTCCCCCTTCTAGATCTCTTTTGTGTCTCTAAAAAAAACATAGAATATTCTCACAGTCTCCAATATTTTTAAACTTCTTCCCCTAATAAAAAGTAAATCTAATAAATATATGTTCCTTTTTTAATTAAAATTATAATACTTTTAATCTTCTTCTATCAATAGAAAAAATAAATCCAAAATCTAATAGACTTTTTTTTTAATCTTTGCCCTTATCACATCACTAAAGATTAAAAAATAAAAAATTCCATCCATCATAACCAGAACAAAATAATTCAAAAACCTACTAATTAAATCTTTAAATAATAATTAATGAACCATTTTAATTTTAATATAAAAATATATTAATTTTATTGAATAGGTCAGTATTAATATTATATTTTGAAAGGAGGAAGCATACAATAGCAAATACGTTTTATTTTTAGTGAGTGCGAAATATAATTGAGTGTATTCTTGACACAAAATAAATTATAAAAATTTATGATTTAAATGTAAACTATCAAATCTATAATTTGCTTGGTTGATCACGTGTATAATTCTAAAATATGATGCTCTCTTCTTCTGCAAATACAACGAGAGATAATGGATAAGGCTTTTTAGTTTTTATAAAAATTGTTACTTTCTCAATAACATAAGTTTTTTTTTCTCTTTAATTACAAATAAGCAAAACTATCATAGCATTACTACAATCTGCAAAGCACTAATATAGTTTTTTGGAATGTACTCAATTTACTTATCAATCTATAAAACATGAAAAAACAAAACGAGTACGGTAACATTATAACTTTATAGTAATAACATTTTATTTCATAATTTTATAAATTCTACTTATTCTTAGTCAACTGATATAGTTATAAATAAAATTTAACAAGATTTTGCAAATAATTTCAAATAACAATATAAGTGTTCAAGCTGAAATTTATCCATCAAACTGAATTGTTAGTGTAGGATTTAAAAAAAAAAATTTATTAATATTTTTTATATCTGATATTTTATTTTATTTTGAATTATCAATAATGATATTATTTTATATTAGGACTTTTTTCTTTAATTCTATATGAGTCCTGCTATACATTGTAAAAAATTTCAGCCGAATTATGATTGCGACGTATGTGCATACATGTGATAAGTAGGAATTAAAAAGGGTTCCACTTTAAATTATTTTATCTTATCACATACACTTTCACGTTGGTCGCAATCCAACTTCGTCAAATATTTGTCGACATGTATATCATTTTTCATTCTAGATTAGAACGTAAAAAGACATGTAAAGAAGCAAAAATGCATCAACAAGATATTATTAGAAAAAAAGACATCCAATAGCTATTTTTAAATTAGGTAATGCAATTTTTTTTGTTCGTTATTGGAGTATCAGTATGATTTTTTTTATAAAAAATTTCTCTATTATGTTGTTTAATCGAATAATGATTTTAAAATATTATATAACCTTAATGTAATAACGATATACATATATTATGTATGAGACAATGAATGTTAGACCACCATCACAATTTTGTTAATATTATATTGATGTCATATATTTTATTTTTATTACAATATTATGATTTTTAATGTTCATTTAAATTGATATTTTGTGATTAATTTTAATTTGCAGATAATTATATGATTTTAATATCGGAACGTAGACAAAAATACAAAGAGACAAGAGCACGTCTATGAAGTATTCTATACTCAAAAAGTCACACTGAACAGTTAGCGTAATTTAATTTTTACGAAATATTAAAATTTATTTATATTCTTATACAATTTATAATGTACTTTTAATCAATTGAAGTAAAAGAATTGCATAAATAATGAATACTGAAAATTTAATTTAGTGTAATATATTTAATGTTATTATCATCTCTTTTAAAATAACCCATAACTTTGGAGACACTTATGATATTTTGTAGCAAAAATAAAATTCTATACATTGATAGTTATAATATATGAAAAAAAATAATCTAATATTACACTTGAACTAAGTTTGTATAAGACGACTTTATAAAAACGACATAGTTTTATCCTTAGGGTTAAGTTTTTTATTTTTTTACAAAAATAAATTAATTATAAATTTATGTAAAACTTCGCCGTTTCATTGAAATTATTAAGTAGTCTTAGTTAACTTGGCTAAGGCATGTATTAGATTTTTTTTTAATAATATTTATCGTGTGTATATATATATATATATATATATATATATGTGTGTGTGTGTGTGTGTGTGTGTGTGCGCGCGCGCGCGCGCGCATGTGTGTGTAATGTGTAAGAAATGTGCACAAATATTTTAAAATTTTTATTTTTCAAAAACTCTCATAAATTTCACAAACTTTTAAGTAAATATTAATAACAATAATTGCGCATAAATAAAATATTTTATCCAAAACAGATTAAAAATTCGTATAGAACGTTTAACGTACTTTAATTATATATTGATTATTGAAGTTCATTTACTTATATTATTACATAAATATTATGTATTTTAAATCAATTTGGGATAAAGAAAATGTACAAATAATAATTAATAAAACAAAATTTGAGATATTAATATAATTATTATTATTTATTAACAAATTATTTTACATAAAAATACATATTAAAATTGGTAGTGCCTTGCATAATTAGACTAGTATATTGTAATAATTGTAGATAAGTAAAATTTCAAAACGCTCCTTAACTCTGTTCGGTGATGTTTGATAAAACTATGTAATTAAGATCTGAATGGTTAATACATCTTAATAAATTAGATCATCTGAATGAAATAACATCTAAATCTAAAAAATTGTTTGATAACTAAAAAGTGTAAAACATCTTAATGACACTATTTTACCATTTTAACCTCTGAGTTATTTAAAAAATTTATTTGAATGATCTTAAAATTTGAAATTGAAGGAGTTTATTGAGGCTATTTTTGTCCATAAATTTTAAATAAACTATTAAGAGGCAACTCTTAATAGTTAAGATTTGAGTTTCTGTCTTAACGATTAAAATACATTAAGAGGCAAAAAAAAAAAATTACCAAACAAGATTTGTCTCTCACCGAATCAGAGGCAGGTGAATTAAGAGACATTCAGACACAAACAAATACCACCTTCCTCTGGTAAGCATTTGGGCTACTGTAATAATGTATTAAAACTAAAGAATAACAAATAACTATAGTTCTTTTAAAAAAAATTATGCCATTACTATTTAACAAATAACTTAGAGATAACCTTTTTTGCTAGTTCTTAAAATTATAGTGGTTTTTTATGTTAGTACCCTAATTAATTATAGTTTTATATTTTTTTTCAATGTTTAAAATATAGTTACTTTCACGCTTTGCAATTATATTGTAAATGTTATACAAAATTCACTAACTTTAAGAATATAATTTTGTTGTATTTTTACTCCCTAAAATTTGTATGTAGCTTAATCGTAATGACACAATGAAATGTGATAATAAACTCGATAAGATTATGTATTTTATACTATTATTAGAATTTTTTTAAATATAATAATTTAGCAATATTTCTTTAAATAGTTCGAAAGGATTGAAATTTCTTCATTTCCACACAAAGGGAAAAAAAACCTAGATTGAGTCTAATTAATTAAATCATGTAAACAAGATTACCATCACGTAATCACCTCAAATGAATTAGAGAATAGTTGACTATATCATCAATAATAAGTCCAAATAAAAAAACTCGAATAAAATTATACTCCCTCTGTTCTTAAAAGATTGTCGTTTAATGTTAATTCATGTAAATTAAGGAATCCAACTACACCCTATGAAAAATACTATATTACCCTTGCTTAATTATCTCAACCAATTATTAACTTTGTAGATTTCAAAAAGGAGTATACTACCATCCAATTAATTGTTTAAATCACAGAGAGAGAAATAAAAAAGTAAGATGTCGTAGTGATCAATATTAATTTCTTTATAAATCATCAATCTCATAAACCACAATTGAAAAAAGCATTCACTTCAATTACACAAAAATCTTCAATACAAAGTCCACCCATCTCTCTTTTCTATCGATCCCTACACATTCTGCCAAACCTAAAAAAAAAAACTAATCTCGTGAGAACTTCTGAAACAACCAAATAAAGACTCTCATGCCTCAACTTAATAGAACCTGGGAAAATAATTTTTTAACATGAATCGAAATATTGCTTGAAGTTCTTCCTTCTCAAAAACTTGACATGCTTCTTCAGGAAATTTATTCAAATCGAAATTACGATCACCAGGTAAATTCAAATCAAAATCATGAACAAATTTCTTCTTTTTCGAGACAAATTTCTTCTCATCTTCTTTGTCTATATCCATTATTTAGCATAAGTTTGTATGAAGAAGAAGGGTTTTTGAAAGGGAAGTAGAAAATACTGATGACTAACCATGAGATTATGAAGAAGAAGTATTGGGAAGGGAAGAGATTTGTAAGGACGTTTCAACAACCAAGAAGGGTTTTTTTTTTTTTTAGGAAAACCATTAAGTAGGAGAAAACTTTAAATAAGGGTAAAGTTGGAAAAAATTACTCTATCTGCATTGATAAACTCAAAACGTCAATCTTTTTGGAACAAAAATTACTCCCTAAAACGACAATCTTTTAGGAACAGATGGAGTATACGAGAAGGACAAAAGAAAAAGCGATACCTATATTAATCAATTGATTTGTCATGATATAACAGAAAAACAATGCACAGGCTGAACTCGAGCTTCAGATCAATGTCCCTAGAAATAAGGAGTACGGCTGCGTGTACCAACGAGAATACTAAAAAAGCCCTAATTCAGCTCCACGCCTCCACGTGGCAAATGGGACTTTTTTTTCTTTTTTTCCTTTTTTTTTTTTGCATTTTGTCAACTTATTTACTCCCTCCGTCCCAAATTAATTGATTTTTTAGGACTTTTTAAAGTCAAATTGACTATTTTTAAAATTAATAATTAAACATATATAAATATATTTCTAAAATTATAAAAATTGAAATTAGTAATAAATTGTATATACTTTCTTTTGGTTATAATATTTTTACCTATATGTTAGTAAAAATAGTAAAAAAATTAGTTTTAAAAATAGTCAATTTGACTTTAAAAAGTCTTAGAAATGCAATTAATTTGGGACGGAGGGAATAACTTATTACGCTCCTAATTATTAGGAATTTTAAAATAGGAACCTTTTAACCTTGGAACCTGATTGTGAAGGTTTTCCCTTCCCTTTAGAGTTGCTTCACATGAACAGGCGGGAACTTCTTGCCAATGCTTTGGAAGCGTGTAACAAAGGCAACTCAGTCAAACATTTGCATTCTGTTCTCATAAAGTCCGGTTACGTCTGCGATAGTTTCTTTGCCGCCAAGCTCATATCACTCTACGCTAAATACTCCCCGCTCGAAACTGCACGGAAGCTGTTTGACGAAACGCCGCACCGAACTGTATTTACCTGGAACGCTACTCTAAGATGCTACTGCAGAGAGAAACGATATAAAGAAACTCTGTATCTATTTTCTAAAATGGTTCTTGCTGAAAAGCCTGACCATATTACAATACCAATTGCGTTAAAGGCGTGTGCTGGGTTGCGGGCACTTGAGTTTGGCAAAACAATTCATGGGTATGTTAAGAGAAAGGGTAACTTTGATTCAAATATGTTTGTTGGTTCGGGTTTAGTTGACTTGTATTCGAAATGTGGACTAATGGTTGATGCTTTAAGAGTCTTTGAGGAATATTCTCAGCCGGATATTGTATTGTGGACAACTATTGTTACAGGATATGAGCAGAATGGTTATCCAGAGAAAGCGTTGACATTTTTCACCCGAATAGTGAGTGTGGAGCGTGTTAGTCCGGATCCAGTCATGCTTGTTAGCGTTGTTTCGGCTTGTGCTCAGTTATTGAATTTGAAGGCTGGAAGTAGTGTGCATGGATTCTTGACTAGGATGGGGTTTAATAGTGGTTTGTCTCTGGTTAACGCTTTGTTGAATTTATATGCAAAGACAGGATCTTTAAATGCTGCGGCTAATTTGTTCAGGACAATGGAAGAAAAAGATGTGATTTCGTGGGGCTCTATTATTTCTTGTTATGCTCATAATGGGGCTGCTAAAGAAGCATTGGATCTTTTCAATGAGATGATACATGAAAACATTGAACCGAATTCAGTTACTGTTATTAGTGCTCTACAAGCATGTGAAGCGACTTGTAATTTGGAAGAGGGTAAGAAGATCCATGAATTTGCAGTTAAGAAAAGGTTTGAATTGGATATCTTAGTCTCTACAGCTCTAATTGATATGTACATGAACTGTTCTTCCCCTAACGATGCGGTTGAGCTCTTCAAAAGAATGCCCAAGAAAGATGCGGTTGTTTGGGCTGCTTTGTTATGTGGATGTGTTCAAAATGGAATGGCATACAAGTCAATGGGTGTATTTTGCAATATGCTATCCAGTGAAGTCCAACCGGATGCTATTGCTATAGTGAAAATTCTCACAGCTTGTTCAGAGTTAGGAATTCTACAACAAGTTTTATGTCTTCATGGTTATGTTGTCAGAGGTGGCTTCGATAATAATTCTTTTGTTGGTGCTTCACTCATAGAATGTTACTCAAAATGTGGTAGCTTGGATGATGCTATTAAGGTTTTCGATTGTATAGTTGATAGAGACGTTGTTATTTGGAGTTCAATGGTTACAGGTTATGGAATTCATGGGCGAGGAAGGGAAGCATTAGAATTGTTTTATCTGATGGTCAATAATTCAAAAGTTAGGCCTAATAACGTAACATTCCTTTCTGTTTTATCTGCTTGTAGTCATGCGGGCTTAATTGAAGAAGGGATTCAGTTATTTAATATGATGGTCAACGAATATCAAATAACACCCAATTCAAACCATTATGGAATAATGGTCGATCTTCTAGGCCGTACTGGAGAGTTGGATAAGGCAATGGACATTATCAACCAGATGCCAGATCAAGTCGGGCCACATGTTTGGGGAGCATTGCTTGGTGCTTGTAGGATTCATCATAAGTCTGAATTAGGAGAGGTTGCCACAAGGAATCTTTTACGGTTAGATTCTGATCATGCGGGCTATTACATCCTTCTATCAAATATTTATGCTGTTGATGGGAAATGGGATAATATGGCCGAGCTTAGAAATTTAATTAAACAGAAAAAAATGAAGAAGATGACTGGTGAAAGTACGCTTGAGGTTAAGAGTGAGGTCCACAGTTTCATAGCTGGAGAATAGTGTGAGCACATTTATGGGTTGCTGAGGAAATTGGAGGTGAAGATGACAGAGGAGGGCTATGTTCTTAATATGGGTTTTTTACTGCATGATGTGAAGGAATGTGTGTCATTTTGAAGAATGGATGTCCCAAATCACCATGTCTACCCAAGTTATTGCCATATCGCTGCCCAAAATTTTAGCCTATTATTGGAGTGTACATCTCTGTCAAATTAGGCTACATATTCTTGATTTGGAAAAAAATTAGTGCAATCAATACTTCTGAACTCTAGCTTCATATTAATATCAATATGATCTTGATCCTGGATCTGAAGGGATTTTTTCAAAAGGCAGGGAGCTCGCTTCCAGAAGGAATTAATTGGATAATTTCACCTCTTTGAAGATGGGTGGTGGAAACATGAATTCTTTCTTGATTATGGGCTTCCGATTGGAGATTACCTCATGTTTTCACTAAAATAATATGGATAGACTCATTTCACCAAAACTTTCGAACGAGAAGGATACCGAAAGATTCCTTCCGTGATGCTGCAGGTTCAATAAATATATGCAACTTTTTTCTTCTCTAGTTCTGGACCAGAACGTGGCTTTGGTTTGACATTATGTAGCTTGAGGAGTCATTCCCTAGTAACTTACATGCTATGTTATATAAAAGGGGTCAACCTTTATCCAGCTCAAAGAGCACCGGATAAGTTGTGTCCGTGTTTATGGGAGCCCATGTCGGTTGTATACAGAAGAATCATGAGGATTTCGCTTTAGAGGAACCAAATTTCGGGGACAAATGCCTTCAGGTAAATGACTTCAATTTAGGGCTTTGAGTAATAATAATAAAGACAAAGTTATATAATTTTCATGTTAAATTCTCTATTATACCTTTTAATATGAACTCACTTCAATTATATATCAAGTTTCAGTTGTGATCATTCTTTGCAATAATCTGACTCTAATGTTCCCATTGAGCCCTCAATTTTGAAAGTATGCCAAGTTAACCAAACAAGGTTAGAAGACTAAAAACATGCATATTACAGATGAGCTATATTTGTTTGGTTTGATATTTTTGTAGGACAAGAGTAGAGGCCATCTTACCTTTCAAGTTGTAGCACTAAGGGGAAGACGGTATGATATGGTTCCAGTTCATAGATACATTTTAGAGAATATTATCTCTATTTTATCCTATATTGTGTAGTAGATTTTCTATCTGGTCATGACTACCAAAACATACTAAAGACTATTCCTCTATTTTATAGTAGACTTTCCATGTCTTGCTCGTTTTTGTATTTGTTTCAGAACTTCATATCGTCACAGATTTACTATGGACGAGAAATTCTTTGTATACAAGACATTTGTCTGTTAGAGTATAATAAGGATGATACTTGAAATTGATTAATAAACTAGCATTCTGGTTTATTTTAATTGACTTGCTTAATCCGCATGAAATCGCCAATTTTGACGTTATTAATGGGACATTGGGTGAGTATGTATGAGCCTATATTTAGATAGATGAAACAATAGTCATTTAATTTCGAAACACAACATTAGATTAATCACTGTATTGTTGTGTCATATGTTAATTCTTGTTTTGCTTATGTAGACGTGATGGACGAGGGATTGTTGCAGCTGGTACAAATTTGGTTCACTCATTAGAAAAAAAAGAAGTACGAATCTGGTTCAAAGCTGCTGCAAGGGCCAAATTCCCTGATGAGGCTTACTTTATTTCCCCAGAACCCAAAACTTGATGCTTTAGATCATAATAAGACTGCAGGCGTACATTGAAGCATGGTGTCCTTATCATTCCAGTGAGTCCTTGGATTACTTAAAATGCCAATTGTAAATACTCAAATCCTGCAGTAGTGCACCCTGAAATGCCTTGGATTTCCAGTACTTAATCGTCAACTCCTTTTGACTGCTCCAGCCCCATCCCCTGCAGTCTTTTTGATTTCTATATCCACTTGATCATTATTTAGCACCATACTTTGTTCAGAATCCTTGTTCTAAAATTATTCATGTTCTCTTTTTGGTTATATTTCCACCCATTATTTTGTCTCACCTCTCTTGCTAATTATACATTTGGAATTTTAGACAGGGATCCCTTATTACAAAGAAAAATGATATATATTATAAAAATTTACTTCTATTTTTTAATTATCAATTATGTAAACAAATATTAATAATAACTTTTTTAAACAAAATATATAATAAGTGAATTATTCTTATAATTTCTACCAACGTTATATATAATTTAACATAAATTTATCTCAAATACATAACAAATCTCTATTACAAATTAAAACACTATAAACACCAAAAACATGTATATAAAAGCTAATATATTTTGTATCCAATAACCCAAAACATTGAAAATATTATCATCGACATTGCCCTGTCTCCATCCACAAATTTCTGTCTTCAAATTATGCACTTAAAATTTTATATTGGAAAAATAAACCCCATTTGCTAAAAAACATAGATTTACACAAATAGAACACAAAATTTCATAAATTTGATTCTTCATTAAAACTTGAGCCAATTTACATAAACACAGATCACAAAACAGAACATCTAGATAATCATCTAAATTCTAAAGACAGAAATTATAAAAACTAATAATATTTCTAGTACAAAGTAAAATAAAACACAGATCTAACACTTCAATCACCACCTTTAAGCCCTCTCTCCACGAATCCGGCGAGCAAGCTGAATATCTTTAGGCATAATCGTAACCCTCTTAGCGTGAATCGCACAAAGATTAGTATCCTCAAACAGACCTACCAAGTAAGCTTCCGCCGCCTCCTGAAGAGCAGCCACGGCGGAGCTCTGGAACCGGAGATCCGTCTTGAAATCCTGAGCAATTTCTCTTACAAGCCTCTGAAATGGAAGCTTACGGATCAAAAGCTCTGTGCTTTTCTGGTACTTCCTGATTTCCCTTAAAGCCACAGTTCCGGGCCTGAATCTGTGTGGCTTTTTCACTCCTCCAGTCGCCGGAGCCGACTTCCTCGCGGCCTTTGTTGCTAGTTGCTTCCTTGGAGCCTTGCCGCCGGTGGATTTTCGTGCTGTTTGCTTGGTACGTGCCATTTTTGAACTTTTACAGAGAGAAAATGAGATGAGAAATAGATGGGATATGAGAGCTTTGGGAGGATGAGTGAATTGAAATGTTGGGTTTTGGTGGGTATTTATAAATTGGAATTGAAAGTTTTTGAAGAGCGGCAAAGTTTGAAAACTTTTGGGTTTTTGATGAATTTTAAGGGTCGTGGGTAAATGCCGTTGGATTGGTACCATATCGACGGCTACTGTTACTCTAGTGTATGACAAGGGATCTGATCCGTGTGTAGTGTTAACGACCAATGAGATTAGTTTAGAGGCTTTAGATAGGGGTGAGTTTGGACCGTTGGATTTTCGTACGTTTTAATGATTTAGATTTTGGGTAATGAAACTACACCCTCGAGGGCTTTAGTATGCATCTTGACTTGGGCTACGGCCCAAAAGTGTATTAGAATCGTATTCAAGTATTCATATACTCCCCAAACATTTTTCTAAGGCATATTCTTCCCTAGTGATTTTTATATTTTATTTCAATATTAAGTTAAAAAAAAAAGTCTTAAACGTAAATTATTACCTTGAGCAGTAGACCTATTTTCATTTCGATGATTGACCTTTTAATTTTTATAATTAAATGATCAAATTTTTAGCTTTTTTTCATTTACATTAATTGGACACACCACGTCATAAATTGATGATGTGGCAGGTTAATTAGGTCAAACAATTAATTGAAAAATGTTATTTTAAATGATTTTTCTACATTTATTAAATATCAAATTGTAAAAATTCATCAAATTTATGAATTTTTACCTTATTATGTTTAATAAATGAGGAAAAAATCATTTAAATTAACTTTTTTTAGTTACAGATAAACACTAATAGGTCTAATTGAACATAAGTGAAAAAAAATAAAATTTTGATTACCTAATTGTAAAAATTAAAAGGTCGATCACTAAAGTAAAAAAAAAAGTTAATAGTCTGGAGTAATAATTTATATTTAAACCTTAAAAAAATTATGAAAAAATTAGTATAGATCTTTCTGACTTGAGTGCTAAAATGTTTTTTTTTTCTTTTTGTGGGATATATTGTTGAATATGAGTCTATGTATACAGTTTTGATTTTGATTGTTGACCAACGAATACAAAGTTCTTTAGAATTCCTTTCTTATCTTTAAAACCTTTGAAAGAGTTAATCTTCACAAACGTACTAATTCACCACCAAAACTTACGATCAAATGAAAAAGGCATCTATTATATCAATAGTGTTTTGTTTATTAAATAAATATTAAAAATAATTATTAAATGATACGCATGTTTGTAGTTGATTATGAATTTTTGGATTTATCTATGTATGGTGGCTCTACAACTAATTACAATTTGACACATTATTTTATAATCTGACTTTAGTAAAAAAAAATTGTAAATATAGCATTACTCCTATTATATTAAGTGATTCTCTCACTCACAAATTGTTGTTTATTTTCTCTCTCTCCACTTTGGTTCTTCTTTAACCTTTCTCTCACTTCTATTTCTCCATGATGATGGTGGGCAACATTGGTAGTGGGCGATGATGGGTGATTGTGGGTGGCGAGTTATGGTTGGTGGTGCGCTATGGGGGTATGGTTGGTGGTGGGTGACGATGGTGGTAGTAGATTATGGTAAGTGATGGTGGTTGTAACAATTTAAGTCAAATCTCGAGTCTGAATCAAATTACAGGATAATAAGGCTCAATGTGTTTTCTCGATAATATTTTTTTGGGAGAATAGTATTTTCTTAGATAATTTTAATTCATCACAGACTTATCCAAAAAGTCATGACTAAAGGTATTAGTAATAATAATTTGAGTTCTTATATACATATCACACTATCTCATATGTTATAATGTGAGACTAGAGTGTTACAAACTCCTCCACTTAAATACGTTACGTCTTCGTCAGACCAAACACATAGTCACATAAAGCTTAGAAACTTTGTCTCTCTAACTATTGTGGGATAATACTAGCGACCTACTAAATTTGCCTTCATGCCCTCACTTTCGGCAACCCAATTAAATGACCCGACCCAAGCTTTCGAAAGTCGGCTCTGATATGTAACAACACGGGTCAAATCTTAAGTTCAAATCAAATCATAACATAATGAGACCCAATACGCTTTCTTAATAATATCTTATTGAGTTATATTAGCTCATCACAAATTCACCAAAAAGGTCATGACTGAAAGTATTAAAGATAGCAATTTGAGTATTTATATACATATCACATTATCCCAAATGTTAAAATGTGAAACTAGGGTGGGACAATGGTGGTGATGAGATATGCTGGCGATGTTTATGGTGGATGCTAGGTGACGGTAGTGGTGGGATACGGTGGTGGATGGTGGTGTGTGATTGATGAATTAGCGTGGATCTAGGTTTGTTGGTGGTGGCGGCGACAACGATGTTGTGGATCTGGGTTTGTTGGTGGTGGTGGTGTGCCAACCAATTTTCCTTTTCCTACCCTGCCGAAGGTGATGGTGGTTGACGACATGGATTTGTGTTTGTTAGTGGTGGTGGTACGCCAACCAATTTTCCTTTTCATTCCTTGCCCAAGGTGATGGTGGCTGGGTGGCTTGGTCGGCGAGAAATCTAACTTCTTTCGCAGTGATGTGTGACCATATTTTAAAAGTAAAAGTAAAAGAGAAATAAGAGAGAAAACTTGTTTCGAGGGGGGGTAGAACACCTCCAATCAGGGACGGATCCATGAATTTTTTCCTGTCGGGGCAAAGTTTTAACGAGACTAGTATTATTGGGTATTGTCTGCAGCAGCCCAGCCAGGTCAGGCCTCTCCCCTTCCCAACTCCTAACTTGAAAATTTTATAACTTTTGATCCACCATTTCGTTTGTACCAAATTTTCAATTTGATTTAGATATTATAGCAACATATTTAAGAAAAATATTAGGCCTTTTCTTTGGGTTCTTCAAGTTGCCCAAAACAGTGTGCAAAAGTAGTTTGACATACTAAATTCTAACCTTTTGTTTTAGCTTGAAATTACTTTTCATTTCCATTTGATATGTCAAAATTCTTTGTTTAGCATCATATATGATATATATATATATATATATATATCCAACCCAAGCTTTAGTTTTGTCTAATATTTGGTCTTTAATCAAAACAGTTCATAAAAGACTTTTATCAAACACTTGGTGTGCACTGTTTTGAGACTCTCAAGCCATAGTCATTTGGTTGTGTTAACCTCTCATTAGTCATTTAAGCCTCCTTATAACACCACACAACCAACCTATCTCCTCTACTTTATTTCCAACCATAACTGTCCATACCACAACAGATTTCAATCACAAAACATATATATAAACCTTATTAGTTCATACCTTCGGTCCATAACAAGAAATCACATAGTTTTAACCTAATTATATAATTTCCAACATAATTCACAACAAATTCGCATAGCATATTAATTCTCTTGTTATTCACACATAACACAGTAATTATATCAATTACCCAAGTACCCAACCAATTATATGATAATTTGATCAATTACCAATTATAATATGAAACCCATCTTTAGCCCAAATTTTCACTCAAAAATGAACATACCCGAAAAATAAATTGAAACACTTTCAGTTACCTGAGATTGATACTCGTTGCAATACTATGGTAATCTTCCCTTATCTCTAGCTCTCAATACCCGCATCACATCAACGTCGTTTTGGTCAAGGGTTTTAAAAAAATTTGAAATCCTCAGCCCTCTTCTTCTCTCCTCCTTCTTCCCCGCAGCTGTCCTGCCCCTCTGCATTTTCCGGCTGCTGTCGGGGCATAACTGGGACTCTCTTTGGGATTTTTTTCGGCGACTGCCTGAGCAGTTGTCCAAGTATGCTAAAGGCTGAATCCGTCCCTACCTCCAATGATTCACTTCGAGGAGAATCAAACATTCACATTAATAAAGCTTTAGCTTTGTTTCATAATAATCATCTCCTTGTCCTTCTAATAGATTTGATTACAATATATACAGCTAGTACAAATAAAAACCCACCACACTTAAGTTCCTACTAATAAGGACATGGCCATTATTCTATCGCTTCAATTTAGGAAATGACTACAGTCACTATTCTAACAAAACTAAGGGGGTGTATTCAATTAAGACTTTTAAAGACTTTTTTTAAGTGATAGATTTTTGTAGAGTTTGTGAATTTTAATGACTTTTAAAAACTTTTTTAAAATAACTTTTAAAGACTCCATGAAATAAGCGATAGACTTTTATAGACTTTTTACCAAGACTTTGGTAGACTTTTGTATACTTCTAATATATCTTGAAGCTTATATTAATTGTTAATTAGCCCATGTGTATAACCTCTCATTTGAGAAAGAGAGTAAATATATGCTTCAAGTGATGAATAAAATGTAATTCTCTACTCTCCACCGTATAATATGGGCAGTATGAGTTTTCTTCAAATATTTTAGATAAAATAACCAAATAAAAATAACAAGGATAGTTTTAAATAAAATAAACAAATAAAAATACTGATATTGATGCTCACGTATTACAAGTATGCAGAAAATAAATTTTTTATCTTATCAAAATAGTGATAGCACAAATCTTGAAATGCCAATGGCACTTACATCAACTACACGGTGTAGCAGGGCCGGCCCTGAGGGGGTGCAAGAAGGGGCGACCGCACAGGGCCCCCAAATTCGGAGGGCCCCCAATTTTTACCCACTTTGTACCGGCCTAAGTCCAAAATTGAAAACTTTTAAATATTAAGCCCTTGAATAAGTTTTACTTGGTAGTATTTTATAAGGAATTCTTCCTAAGACTTTTACCAATTAACTATAATGATGGACTTGAAGACTTTAGCTTCATTTGGTAGTCTTTTTGTAAGGAAAACTTCCTTCAGACTCTTACCAATTAACCAATGTGGGACTTAAAGATCTTGTCCCCTTGATAGGCTTTTTGTAAAGAAAACTTCCTTACTTTGGCTTCACTTGGTAGTCTTTTTATAAGGAAAACTTCCTTCAGACTTTTACCAATTAACCAATGTGGGACTTGAAAACCTTGTTCTTATAAGAAAAAACCAATTAACTAATGTGATAGTCTTTTTATAAGGAAAACTTCCTTCAGACTTTTACCAATTAGCCAATATGGGACTTAAAAATCTTGTACCCATGGTAGTCTTTATATAAGAAAAACTTCCTTAATACTTCCATTAATTAACTAATGTGGTAGTCTTTTTATAAGGAAAACTTCCTTCAAACTTTTACCAATTAATCAATGTGGGACTTGAAGACCTTGTTCACTTGGTAGTCTTTTATATAAGGAAAACTTCCTTAAACTTTTATTATCTAATCAATGTGGGACTTAGAGAAAAATCAAGTTCTTTTACACATGAATGACCACCACTATATGTAAGGGAGCAAATGTAGATTAAAAATTTTCAATAAGTCCCACATTGTCTAATATGTCTTCTCTTGTCTTACATTTGTTTTATAAATAAAGGAGACCATACAATAAGTCCCACATTGTCTAATATGTCTTCTTTAGTCTTACTTTTGTTATATAAATAGAGGAGACTTTAAGTTAATTTCATAAGGCTTGGCATGAAAGTCCTAAGAAAAATTTTGGAACGGTATTATACCGGACATACAAAATAGCTAACTGGTACGAACCGATTTTATCTGTACCGAGGGCCCCTTTTTTTTTTCTCGCACAGGGCCTCTAAATTCTCAGGACCCTCCATAGGAGGAGGCTAGCAGCATTACAGTTCTGCCTCATCAAATATACATTGTTGTGTTGTACAAACATATATGTTATGCCATTGTCATACACAACTAGATCTTGTGAATCCGGAGGACCGGATCTCCATAACATGTACCAAAACACCACCACGCATTATGAAAAATTAATTTAATTCAAATACACTCCTCAATAGAAAATATATCAAGGTATATTTATTTAACTAGAAAAAAAGTAATTGAGTAGCTAACAATTTTTAAATTTTAAAGACATGAAAAGTCTGCTTGAATGACCTTAATTGAACTGGTGAACGAATGAATTGTATGATTCTCTCTTTTTTCTTTTTTCTTTTGCTTCAGTTATGACTAAGCAAAAAGATCTAAGGAAGATAAACATGAAATAAAGCAATTTAAAATCTCAGTAGAATAAAAGTGTGCTTAGCTCATAAAAAGTTTAAGTTTTCTTTCTTTTTTGAATCATTTTTCCGACTGAGCAAACGTGAAATTGAAAATTTTATATAAGAAAAGCATACAAATCATGGGAAGAGAGAAGGTAATTTAAAACCTCTTTTTCGATGAATTTAAAATAACCAAATAACCAAATAAAATCAGTATAAACAACTGAAGGAAAAAAATTGATATGGAAGACACTTTCCTCTTATAATTTATTTACTTTTGGTACTGCTTGAATTGGGTATTCAGGCCAATCATTATGCTCAATTGAAAAACTCATACTGCCCATATGAAGTAGAAGTGGCGGCATCTTCTCCTTTTTCTCAAATATTTAGAAGTTTTTGAAAGTCTTTACAGATGAGGTCAGACTTTGGATATGAGTTAATATTTATATCTCTTCTTTTAAAGTCTGTCAAACTCTACCATTTGATAGAACTCTGAAAAATCTACGACTTTTTGAATATCAAAATACTGTTATAGACTTTGTAAAAGTCTCAATTCAATACCACCTAACTTTTAAAGACATTACAAAAGTTGTAATTGAATACCAGTAAACTTTTATAAACTCTTTAAATGTCTTGATTGAATACAATCAAACTTTAAAAGTTTTTATTGAATACACCCTCCTAAGACTATTTCAACTTGTAATTTAAATAATTACATAATTAAAAATAATAATAACAATTTAGAAATTCTAATAAATTTAGACACATAAGACACTGATAATAGTGTCACTCGTAATGTGCCAAAAATATCAGGTATTAGGTAATGGAGGTTCATGAAGAGAGATTGATGGGGAGATGGGTCATGGGAGAGAGAAAAAAAAAAGGAAAAAGAGGACAAAGACAAAATGGAATTAAGTAAGATAAGTGTAAAAGTTGGGAGGGGGGGGGGCCTTTAGATTCCTTTTGTGAGTTGTAGTCGAGCTTTGATTCGTTTGTCACAATTTGAAATATAATTAATGCAAGAAAGTATTTACATAAGATTTATCTGATTTTCTTATTTACAAATTTAATGGAATTTCATTTAAACAAAATGTCAAATAACATAAAAAAAATTTCACTTGATTATCCTTTTTTTGTGCAAAAAATAAGAAGTAGATAGGATATCGTTAACTCTCAGCATGACACATTGCGCTTATTATAACAACCATACATATTTAAAATAATTTTCATCGTACTTATGATAAAGTTGAAATTCAAAGATCCTTCCCAAATAACGTATACGACATAAAGCTGTCACTGACCATCCATTACCACTTATCTGATGCTGAGAATTAAAAACTAATCGATGAAGAAATATCAAGTTTTGTTCAAATAAGTTATCTGACTATCTGAAGCAAATAGCAATCCACAAAAAACAATGAATGAATTATGTTCTAGTATGTTGAAAGCAAATGACTTGCTAAGCGAAATGTGCGCAATACTGAAAGAATTATAAGAACTCTCAACAAAAAATGAGATATGATTTAAATTTAATCTTTACTAATATTCTTGCCTGCATCAACTTCACAAATATGTATAACATGATTTTAAGAGAATTTCAATACAAATTATTATAAAATAATACTATATGCACAAATTGTACAAAAAAATTTGTGAACAAAAAGTATAACTCATGTATTAGTTACTAATAGAAATGTGCATGGTAGGTCTCATTTTCTACATTCTCTCTTTTTATATTGTCCGTGCATTATTTTTTGTGTATAATTTGTGTGCATAACATTACTTATTATTATATTTTTCTGATGAATTTATTTTACAAATGTGCTTACTCAAACGCGATGAAGCCATGAGCCTATCAAGAGAGTGTGAACTCACACGGGCCAAAAAGGCCCAAAACTAGTGTCCCTCCTCTTAAATTTAGGGACATTAGGTCACCCCCTATTCTTGTCCATTTCCATTATCTTCTTTACCTATGCATGTGCCTTGTAGGCTTGTATGGCACCTCTACATTAATGTTGGGTCTATTCACAAGGGGTTGTCTGCCCCCAAATCCTTTGAAAGATCTTTCTCAACTCCATTAAAGAGATAAGTCTAACGATTATTCCTCGTAATTGGTTTCAATTGAGACAATGGTTCAAAATTTTCTTTTTATCTCAATTTTTGGTCTTTGATACTATAACAATAAATATCGTTGAAAGTTTTAAATGAGTTAAAACATGTATAAAAATATTGCTACATACATATTTGTTCTCACAGCATAAATATTATTCTAGTATTATCAACAGTTTAGTTTTACCTGATTTTGATGGGATTCGCTTAAACTTAATGTCGTTCCTGAACACGGGCGGAGGGGTCAACTGGCTTGAGCCCCTGATCAGGGGGGGCCCAAATTATATATATATATATATATATATATATATATGTGTGTGTGTGTGTGTGTGTGTGTGTGTGTGAAATAAAAAATATAAATATATAATGATTCAAATGATTGTTTTCATAATTGTAAGTGTTACAGATGACTTTGCCAAGAGAAATAGAGTCAGTCATTGAAATTCTGGAGTTTGTAAAAGCTTTGGATTGTTTTCCTAATGTTTCAATTGCTTACAGGGTATTACTAACTATTCATGTGACAATGACATCTGCTGAAAGAAGTGTTTCGAAGTTGAAATTGTTAAAAAATTACTTCCGGTAGACTATGACACAAGAAAGGTTAAATGGGTTGGCAACCATGTGTATCGAGAAGGATATGCTGGACAATCTTGATTTTAAACATTTGATTAAAGATTTTGCCTCTAGGAATACTAGAAGAAGTATCTTTCAATGAATGTATTCTTATCTATTTTATTGTAGTCGAACTTCTCATATATTTTATTGTAGTCGAACTATTATATTTTAAGCTTTGAAAAGGCACTTTTTTGGATACAATTTGTACTTTTTATTTATTTATTTTTACTTTTTTTGTGAAGATAATGTTTCGAAAAGGGCCTCGTTTTCATTTTTCGCTCTGAGCCACCAATATCTCAGGAACGGCCCTGACTTGATCTTAATAGGATCTAATTTTTAAAATTTTATAGGTTAGAAATCAATAGAAAATATATTTTTCCTATTTTTGACTTGATTATCCATAATATTTTTATAAAATTTTCAGATTATCCTTGTTTTATTTGTCTAAATTTTTAATATTCTATGGTAATGTTATATGTTTATGGTAGTGTGAATATGTATATAATGGAGCAATATTGAAAATTTTATTTTGTTGTATGTATTAAAGTTACTTTTTTTCAAGATTTAATATGTATATGAAAGTGATTTATGAATTAAAAAAATGTATTGGTTCTTTATAAGTTTTTAGGGCTAGGGCCGGACGGGACGGGGCGGGGCATAATTTTTTTTTTTGGCAAAAGATAATTTTTTTATTTCTAAATTAAGTTAAGCACTATAATTTAAAAGACTTGGATTATAAACTTAAACTTCAAAAAATTGCTGAAAAATCAATTACTATAACAGACTACAAAACACTTTTTGTAAATCTTACTATGTTAGAATCGCATCACACACACATAATATATGAGTATAAAGAATCAACACAAAGATATATGTGGTTCCCTAAAGCCGAGTACGTCCACGGGAGCGGTGAGCGGACACTGTTTTATTGATTATGTTTATGATGATACATATGGTTATACAATAAAAGAGTATTTATAACTGCTACCTCTATTCTAACCATAATCCACATTATAGTCTGAATACCCATAATGCCCTTATAATATCGTACCATACCGCGAGGGGTGTAGCCCCTCCTCCCGCACCCCCCAAAACCTTTGTTTCGCTCGACCCTGAGCTTTTCTGAGCTTCTCAATTATGAGTCACAAGTTCTAACATACTATAACGTATAAATTAAATGTTTATGGGTAAAAGTGATAATTCCACAACTTCATTTTCACATGAATTGTTAGTGGGTCACACACCTATGTGATAAAAATCTTGTAAAAATATTAATATTATTTGTGAAAATAATAATTCTCTAAATTAAAATGCATAAATTGGGTATAATTAATTTTGTAGAATCTGAAACATAAAAAGACTGAAACAGCTCGATGAGTAGTTAGGGTGGAGGTGTTGATCAAATGGTGGTGTGTGGTATGGTCTACCATCTCTATTTTATAACAATAAATGAATAAACAAACTCATCTCAATTGGCCCTTTTCCTTTTTCCACCTTTTTTAGATTTTCATTAGGATCATCAAATAAAGAAAGGGAAAAGCTTATGTCTAGAAATGAATATTTTAGACTTAAAAGGAGAATAAAATCATGACCTAATGGTGGGTTTCGTAGGAGGGTGGAAAATTTAGAGAATTACCATTTTAACCTCCTTTACATGAAATTCATGCAAGTCTGTTTTTGTATTTGTAATACCCAAATATGTAAATTGTGCATCATTCCTTCTTTTGTCCTCCCACCTTTGGATCCCTACCAAACATATTAAAAGTGTATCTTTTTTCCCTCAAGTATTCCTCAAACTTCTGGAAGAATTGATGAATGGACATAAAGAAAAACTCATCCTCCACTTTACCCTTATGACTTATATGATGATTGAAAAAATTATTAAACTTTTTTTAATTATTAAAAAATATATAAATTATTTTATTTTTATTAAAATTATTGAACATTAAAATATGAGCATTGTTATATATACAAACAATTATTATAAAAAAAAATTTACAAAATGATATGTCAGAATGTAATTAGTAGATGATCCACCATATATGGGTGAGTCCAATAGTTGTAAATAATCACAAATATACACATCATTTTGCATCTCTTTTTTGTAGCTATTATTTAGTAACCATGGTATTATTGTTAAAATATATGTTAAAAATATCCTTAAATAAGTTGAAGCGTATGCTGAAATGTACATATAAAAATTAATCAAATTTTAAGTATTTATTATAATTATTTAATAATTCAATTGTGTTGGACCTTTTGGTGCAAAGTGAAGTAAAAATTATTTGTATATTTTTACGGCGACTTGACAAAAGTTGAATACTTTTTTGAGATCATTAAATTTTTCCATTTATCCATCAAAAAATAATTTTATTGTCCTTCCAATTTGTCACCCTCTCTTTTCCAGCCTCACTTATCAGCCGTACCAACACAATACCATGGCTATATATTAGAGCTATGAGTTAGAATGAACTTGATATATCTATAGCCTCTATGAAATAGAGCTATGAATTAGAATGAACTTGATATATTTATACTCTATGAAAAGTTTGTTGTAACTGTGTCACGTGTTTTATTTTTTTTTCTCTGTAATTTTAATTATATTATTATTTATTTATTTATTTAATTCTTAAAATTTTATAAAATTATTTTTTTTTCGTATAATTTACACATACAAAACACATGTGCAAGACGTCTGTCTGCTGCATAATGTTAGTAAACAATAAAGTAGCCTTTCTGCTGGTAAAACAAGTGTTTCATAAACAACAAAATAAAAATGAAAGGGAATCTACTTTGTTTGATGAAACAATCAAAACAAGACAAATGATAAACAATGTACGACGTACTAGGCCCAACAAAACTAACTCATGTATAATCTACATTTGCTTTGAGAAGAATAATATTTTTTTAAAATTGTAGATAATGTTGAGTAATATTTGTATATATGTGTCGTTAAAAATGAAAAACATTAATAAAAACACGTGTATATATAAATATTTCTAAACGTATATTTTATTTTAATTGTATAAATTTTATTCTGTGATTATCAGCAGCCGTCTTAAAACGACATTTATATTTTATAGCAGTATAGGTTGTGGGTATTTTAATTATTATACTTTAGGGAAAAGGCCATGCTTACCAGCTTATGTGTGGTGGCAAAAATCTGGACTTTTGTTGCAGTAAGTTTTATTTAGGATAGTCAGGGACTGAAAATACATATAAGATGGAAAAACAGTTGGCATCATATATCAGGGGTATTAAAACACATAATAGGGATAGAGTATAGGCATTGAAGCAGATTAGAGATTCGGCAATTGCATGGTAGCACTCAATTTATGCATGTTTGCATGTTATATTTAGTTTTTTGTAAGAGTTTTTCGGTGTATTCAAATAAATGTATTGGAACTTTCGCCCTAAGATGTAGTCGAAATTCTGAAAAAATAATAATAGTATCGTCTGAATCAAATGGAAGCACACTCTTTCTTTAAGACAATATTTGTCCCTATATAAACTGCACATGGTTACAACAAATTCGTCTCCCAAGATAAAATAGGTCTAAAAATTAATCTGTAGTTAATACTATGTGCAGTATAGTATTTAATTCAAAACTATAATTAATTTGAGAGAGAAGAAAATAATAATACTAAAATTCTTTTAAAAGAATTATGCATTCATTTCTTGTGAAAGAACAATTATCCCAAAAGAGAGTTTTCTAATCTATTTATAGAATTCAAAAATACCTCTTTGAAAAGGCACCTTTTCAATTTCAAGAACCAAACACATTCTTTCTAAGGATTATACCGATTCAAACTAGTGACCCAAATTGAACTATTGTACCCGTTCAATGTTACATCCGTTCAAACTAACAATCACGCCTTTACCATTGAACCAATGCATCTGTAAATTAGGAAAACAATATAATATATTTATTATATGACAACAAATTTTAAAAATATCTAACAACAAGATGCCGTTTAATTTCTCTTCATATCCATAACTTATGAATTTGAGGAACTTTTCATAAATAAAATTCAGCCTTCTACTGTTTTGCATGTTGTTTGCTAGAGCTAGGTTGTGTGCTACCACATGTTTTATTCCTTCTTGTGCATATAAATATGCACAAAAATACTCTCTTTTTTCTCTTTAGGCCAACAAAGAACCGAAAGGGACCACACCTTCATGAGCAAAAAAGTACAACTTTTTGGATGATTTTTTATTATGTTCCAAGTAGAAAATATAAATGAAATTATTGAAATAAAAATATTATTATTGATTCCATTGGAGTTCTTATTCTACATTAGTGGCCAAAATGAAATTCTAAATGACAATTGGCATGGTTTGTAAAGCATCTTAGATGTTAGCCCGATGATTGATTATTGGCCAAAATGAATTCTAAATTTTTTTTTTGTTTGTTTTTAATGTTTTTTTTTGGAATCTGTTTGCATAGATGGGCCACTCTCAAAATTACTGATCTATCTAAGTTTTCAATTCTAATAGTATTTTTTAAATAATTTATAATATTCATCGTTATATTAAATAAAATAAAATTAATTTATATTAAATATAAGCTAAAAATATCTAAAATTCACTTTCAAAATATCAATAATAATTTTATATATTAAAATGGAAAGTATATTACATAGGCCCACGTGCCTAGCATGTGTGTCAATGTCTACTTCTTCTTCATAATCTTTTATAATAAAATAAATAAGTGCTGAAATTTAAAATAACGTTTGCAAAAATTCAGCTGTCTCTAACAAAAAAAATGATCGACACTTCTTATTTTCGGGTTTTACGCTTTTTTTTTTTTGAGAATTCCTTTAGTAAGTTCAGGTCTTTCTGAAAGTCAGTTCCGCGCCATTCATCTATTAATTTCATTTTACACTTTGAGCTCTTCTATATTGACATGAAAAAGTAGATATCTTTATAAAGAAATACTTCACACCAAAAAAAAACCATAATTTATCTTATAGTCTCGAACAATATTATGCAAGACATGCAATAATGATGTTGGGTAATTAGGTTTGAACTTCAATTTTACAAATTTTTGATAACTTAATTTTGAAATTTTTATGAATCCACCACTAACTGACTGCTAGTGAACAAGTGACAAAGATGAGAGTTTGTGGTCAAGGATGATCCTCCTCCAGAATTTACTCAACCTATTGGCCGGCTGATTGTGCTAAGGTTGCCTCTGAAGGGGTCCATATATAATGTGTTATCATTGTCCTTCCAACCAAAATATATAAAGACAAAACCCTAATATTCTTGTCATAGTAGATAGATACTATTTTTTCTTTTTATAGGTTGATGTCACTTTGATTTATGTTTGGTTCAAATTTGATTCCCTGGTACTGGCAAATATTAATCTAGTCTCAGTCAAACTGTATAAAGTTAGCTACCAAAACATATCTAAATTAGCTGATGAAGGTTTTTCCTTTTTAGACTTTAATTTGAACCATCTAATTCAAACTTATTTGGCAAAAATGGGTATTACTCCATTGTGATTGTCACCTTTTTAGTATTTAGTCATTAAATTTTAAAAATATGTAATTAGTCAACTGAATTTGTTAAAATTTTAAATTCAAGTATTCTGTGAAATTAATTAGACGAAAGTTTAATTATTATCTATGTGTCTATGTAAATAAATAAAAAATTAAAATATTGTTTAGGTGGCAAAAGAAAATTAAACTTTTGGGTATTCACCCAACGCACTTGCAAATGAAAGGACACTGATATTGAAAATCAAAGTACACTTATTTTCTCCCCCACTTGCAAATTCAAACACACTAACACACAAGAACACACTGCAAAAAATGATTACAGTTCCAACTAAATAATTAATTTTATTTTTTCAAATAACATTAAAACTAAAATTAAAAGGCAAAAAAAAATAGAGTAAAACATCAGTCTATCTATGCCGCCATCATCTTCCACACCAACACTATCCATGGCTGATCCCCATCTACAATCACCACCTTCACAACCTCCATGTCAGCGGTTGTCGTTCTCATCATAAAAAAATAAAAAATAAACTTTAACATCGAATCATCCAACCCCATAATCGGATCTATAGAAACAAACCACCATAAATCAACAAAATAATCTCCCAAAAAACTACCAAGCTTACCATCTCAAACCATATCCACAGTTCAAGGCCATTAATGAAACCCTGCCAATCACCACCAGTTCAAGTCGCCACTCTACGCCCAAATAGAAAATTAATCCCTAAAATTCACAAAATCTACAGATTTTAAATCAATTTTTAATTCTTATTTCTTAGATTTGGATTTGTTGAAGAAAGAAATCAAAGAAGAGAGAGGTATGGGGGTAGGGACGAAGGACGGGGAAGGGGAGGACGGGGGACAGAGAGAGGGAAAGGGAGGGACGGAGGTTAGAAGGAGGGGAGACGGCTAATATTATCAGAGTAAAAATAATATTATTAGAGCAATAATTATCATCTAATGCATGTGTTAAGTATCGCTAGAATAAATATAAAATTATCGTTAAATATATATTTAATATGACAATATCAACAAACATATTTTAAGAGACATCCACTCAGTTATTAATTTGGAATTCCTTTTTCTTACAATACTAACAAACAACCATACGAGCATGGTCCATAACTTCATATCAGTTAACAGATAAATTATAAGTGCATGAAAAATGATTTACATGTTGACAAATTTTATGATGAAGTTAGATTGCAATTAATATGAAATTTAAGCGATAAGATAGAAAAAAAATTAGTTAGGGTCCTTAATTCCTTCTATTTCATATATCCATGTATATCAATATTTATTTTCGATATAAATTTATTGTCATATATATCTACTAAGAGTCTTAACTGATAGCGTATGTGACAATTCTAATTAAACTAACTACGAGCCCTAGCTTCCTATATATTCAAGAGAATTGTAACATATGCAATATAACTTCATATTTCATATGTGAGCCCTTTATAAAATTCCCCCTCTCCCAATGTAAAGATAAATATTCTTTGCACAAATATGTCATAATTAATTGATTTTCACCTAGGTTTTTGGTTCCCTAAGTAGCAAAATATAGATGTACAAGAAAGTGGCACTGGTAGATGAACATATGTAAATTATACTTTTATTGTCCCCCACATATAATCGTTGGTCCACACTTGTGGAGTTGTTACTTTTGTGTAACCTAACCATTTTGTCTTTAAAAAAATGAAAAAAACACACACTGTCATTTATTATGATTCAAAGAGGGAAAGTAACTTTTTGCATGTGGAGGTTGACAAACTCACTTGCTTCTGAAGAGGGGTGGTTGATTTAGAAAGTTGGTTTTTCACTTTACAATAAATTAATGATATTTTTTTTCAACAAAGTAGTCATAGGAAACACCACAAGTTTAGTAATATAAACATTCCATTAATCCTACCCCACATGGAATTACATTTTAAATATGCACATAAAAGAATAATTAAGATTGTTAATAATGGTAAAGTAATATTTAGAAATTATGATTCTCGCTATTATATTTTTCATTTAATTATGTGCTGTATATATTTAACGTCATAAATATTATATTTAACAACAAAAAAAAAATTTATTATAAATAATTATGTCGATGGTATCATCATTAAAAGTATATTTGTGTCGCTACATATATATGAGTGAAATTAAGTAAAATTAAGTGAAAAGTATAATAGAGAGAATTTTTGTCTAATATTTATTTTGTTAAAACAAATATATATTTAATGATATTTTTATTTTAATAATATTTTAAATTTTCAACTATATTATCAGTGAACATAATTAATTGGATCTATCACTAATAGTATACCTCTAGCTTCATCTTTGAAAATCTCTACTTTACTGAACATTTGTAGTCTTTTCATGGGCTTTTCTGTAATCTTAGTAGACAATTAGTGGCATGTTTGGTCCCCAAATAATGACACATTATTACAAGATTCACTGTTGAAAGAGAAAAGAGAAACAGCGCTTATAGAAGGAATTGGATTTTTCTGTCCCCAAGCCTCATCTTCCTTGGGCCCCAAATATACGGCTCAGTATTTTCCAAAGGACATAAATACCCTTCATATTTTTACTTCTTTTTCATTTTTTCCCCTAAACCTCCATAATTTATTCCTTATTTTGGTATAAAATTAGTCGCCTGTTCCTAGAAAAATTTATATATTGATTACATAGAATGAAATCTACTTGGTGCCTCGTGTCGTTCTAAGCATGTTTGAAGCACAAAAAATAAATATTTAAAAGAAATAAAATAAAAATAAAAATAAAACATGTGTACAACATATCTTAAAAGTTGTAGCTTTCCTTGAGATTATCACAAAATAAAAATTGCATCCTATGAGAAATTAACATTTAAGTTTCTCTTACAATTTACAAGAAAGTACTAATAGGGATTAGCGCCGTGCTTTCAAGAAAAACAAAACAAGTAAGATATACATTGTCATGTTTATGTTGTTGTCGTGGATACCATATATTTAAACTTTCTAGTTCACGCTCGTAAAATTTTAATTTATTTTAATACGTTAATGATGAATTCAAATTGAGTGTACTAAACCAATTTGTAGTTTTCGAATGCATTCAATGAGTGATCTCAATAGCTGAGTTCGAATATTAGTTACGTCGTTGATGACAACTCTACATGTTATATAGCACTCGTGAAAGTTTCTTAAACTTCGACCTCGATATAAATACGATGGAAATTCATTTATATATATATATATGTAGTTATTATACGTGTAATGTGTCTTGTCTAGAGTTTAAAATACTCTATCCAGCTTTCATTGTAATAATCTGAATTTTTTTAATAATTAAATATTAACTAATTTTATTTTTATAAAAACGTAATTGAATTGAAAAAGATAAGTTACTAATTTTTTTTATTTCGTTTGGATAGTTAAATTCTTTTAATAGATGATTAAATAATTAATTTAATTAAAATTAAAGAGTCCAATAGAGTTTTGGTCGGAAAGAGAAGATGAATTTATATAAAAGGATATAATACGATTGAATGTAAAAGTTAAAATTTGAAAATCAATTTTTATTTTTTAATGTCTATTGTGTGAGTTATATTTCCTTATCCGACTGTTTGATCGTTCTAAATTTTGGATATGTTATACTTATATAAGATGATAATATTTTCACCAATTTTAGACCGTTAAAGATTAACGCATGATTTGTTATGCATTTTAAGATATGGCTGGTCTGGAATCTTTGTGGTAGAATTTTCAGCAACAAGTTTTAATATTTAAAAATTATAACTTAATGATTTTAAATCCGATTTGAGTGATTCTTGAGGCTAAATTGAAGTATTTGAAGTCTAGTTTCTGTTAAAATTATTTAATTTGAAAAATAATTATAAAATTAGATTGGTATGAGTGATACAATGAACTGAAGTTTTAAAAATAAATTATCATATTGAGGTTTAAGATTTCTTAACTTTCGCTATTGATTTTTATGCTTTGGAGGTATTAATAATGATCTAAGAAAAATAATTAAAGGCACATTGAATAGTTTAAAAAAGTATTTTATACTTAAGTTAGAGTGAATATGTTTAGGTGGTGAATAAGGTTTTGTATCGGATATCGTTGACATTTGAAATTAAGATTTTGTGGAGTGTACAATAAGTGAATTTGGCTATCAGGTACGGATTTCGTACTCCTCCAACGATACTCTTTTAGTTTTAATTATCTGTTTTGCTCCTAAAAATGGTCAATTTGGCAATTTATAAATTTGGTTTGCCTAGTGATGGGAATTGATCAGCCTTGTTCTAAAATTTATATAAATTTCATATAATAACGAAATTGCTTGATTCTTGATTCCCTAGAAAGCTCTGCTAGTTATCTACATATTTTGTGATAGCATTTTGTCCAATTTTGACCCTAAACTTGATTTATATTATGATTTGTAAAATATGTTCGATCTGTCCAACTTTTTGTCCAGCAACATAATAACTTCGTTGTAAAAATCACCTAGAACTCATTTTCATTCGGATTTGAGTGATTCTTAATTTGTTGAAAAGCTTTTCCAGGTATCCAAAACTTTCTTGCAATATTAGTTTCATCCTTGATATTCACGCATGGTTTATTTCAGCTTTAGTAAAACATGACATATTTTGTTCATAATCCTTATGTTGTGTTTCGTGTGTAATTAGCATTATCGGACTTGGGGTCATTTATTGTGATGTTATATCTTGTTTTTGTGTAAGATCATACATATTTAAACAACCATTTGTTATACATATTTAAACAACCCTTTGTTAAAAGGGTCTATGAGACTTTTGTTATATTCATATGTGCACATAGGCTTGTTGAAGCCATTAGGGAGTGATAATGTGGTTAGACGGGGAACATAATTCGCATATTTGAGTTCGGTTAATCATTTGAGATTAAATATGTGATCTTACTATTCTATGTCATATTTGATTCTTCTTTGAAACTATCTTGCACGTTATGGTTTTACGTTTCTATTATTTTCTTTGTTTTCAAGATAACGTTGATATATTTATAAATCATTAGTAGTTAGTATTCGTTTATCCATTCGACTCATTTGATTGCATTGTGTATATTGTGGTATATTTGTGTATCTCTATATCCGTATTGGACATTTGACTCATGTTGTGTTTTCTTCTGACTGAGTTGTAGGGGTGATTCGAGGTTATGTGAGGAAAGATTGCCTTTGACCATCTAGGTTAATTTGATTTTAGATTTTGATTAATTTTAATTATTGTATATATTTAAAGGAATTTTATTTAATTTGACCTATATAAATTATTAACTACTAAATGTTTTGAAAGTTATTAATACTCTGTTTATTTATTTGAGGTTCGAAAAGCGGTTTGTTACATTCATTTTATGTAACAAAAAGAAAAAGAGGAGAGAAGTGGCGAGCATACTTATAACAATATAAGAATTTGATAACACAATGGTAAACACAGTACTAAAGTGACAATTGTCAAAATATCATTATTTCCTGATAAGATTGAAAGACAACATATGCTTAATTTTGAAAACCATGTTTTACAAATTAATTGTAAAACAAAAATACAGAGAAAGAAATCAGGATTCAAATTTATGAAATTATCAGACACTCTTGATTATATTTAATTTCATATATTTTTATTGCATTTATTATATAATAAATATTGCATCTACGCTTATCCACAAAAGTTTTATTTGTTATAAAACACAACATAAAGTTATGAACTTACAATCGGTTAAAATTACCACAATTTCATCGTATCCAAATCTAGAAACTCATGGGTATTTTAGTAATCTTGCACAAGATTTTGTCACTCCTCCATGAAGTGAAACGCCCCCCCCCCCCCCTCTCCTTTATCTTTCCTCAATTCACATGCCCCTCTTAGTACATTGTTCCACTCAGAACCCATACAAAAAAATGAAACTCATTGGATTTGTGATATCTTCAGCTCTTTCTCTCTCTCCCTTTCATTTTCTCTGGTTCTCCAGATTCCTTCTCTGGATATGATATCATCCCAATCTATGCAAATCAAATGGTCCAAATCCAACCGTCAGATATATCCACAACTTCACATTCCATGTTTTTTTGTTTCTCCAATTGAATGTATAATTCTCCTGTCTATATATTTATATATGTAAATTCTTGATTCTCTTTTTGTGGGTTTATTGCTGTGCTCTGTTTTTTATCCTCCTCTGTTTATGGCTGCTATTACAAGTACTAGACCAGCTGAAATTTTTCAAGGGAATAATAATAATAACAATGAAGTTAGTAGGCATGAGATTCAAGCTGCCATAGCCAAAGCTGTGGAGCTCAGGGCTCTTCATGCTGCTCTGCTGCAGGGGAACAGCCCTGCCAATCTCAAATTCCCCTCTGCTTCACCTGTTTCACACCATCTTTCTCAACTCTCTGCCCAGGATTACCCTGTTTTCACACCAGTAAGTTTATTTTATTTTATTTTTATTTAATATTTTGTTGTAATTGTTAATTATTTTTGAGTAACATTCATAATTGAAATTTTCTGGGGTTTGGATTTTATTTGAAAATATGAGTTCTGATTCTAGGAGATTTGATGGGTTTTTACCTTTTACTCTTTTGGTCTGATAAAACTTGCAATTCTAATTCTTATGTGTTCTTCATTTTTTCTTTTATGTGTTTAGGGGTAAATTTTTCTAGGCTTGTTTGACTTTTGGTTATGAATGATTAATAATAAAACAGATTCTTTACTCTAAGTATACTCAATCTTTGTTGCCAGATATTGCTTACAGAGGAAGGTTTTTATTTACAGCTCAAATAAGTAAAAAGTACGTTTATTCAGTCAATGGTGATTATTTCCCTTACTATAAGTCTATAATCCCCTCACTATACGTTTGGAATTTGGAGAACGCGAGGAAAAAGAAATGAAAAAGAAAAGAAAATAACACTGAAAAAATTATTCTAATTACATGCTGTTGATAATGCCAGAGTAATATTTTATTTTTGCCGGAGCAAAATGTATTTAGTGTTATTTTTACATTTGTTTCAACAACATTTTGAACTTTTATGGACACTTGTTACCTTGAAAGTATAATTATTGCCTTGGAATTATTAATAGCATAATTATAATCCTCTTTAGTCTTTGAGTACCTTCTCTTCAAGTTATAATTACCATTCACTTGGTCTTATATTTTATTTTCTGTTTTTCCTTGCTGGTTCTTTTCCTAGAAAAATTAACAATTATTCTCTAACAATTGAAACATTTCTCATGTTTTGGTTAAATTGATTTATCCAGAAAGCCAATTTTCTCCATATGTGGTGGTGTTTTATATGGTTCCCGATTCCAAATAGTTCAAAATGGGAAGTTTATAAAAATAGGTTGCATTTTATATAGTAGAGAGCTGTAATTGCATAATACTAGAATAACAAAGGTCATCCGAAATGTAACTCTCTGCTATATAAATGTAAATTGTTTCTATAGACCGTCCAAATGAACTGATCTTTTTGAATTGCCTGGAATCAAGATTCGTTTTATATAATATGATCAAAATAATTGAATTCTTCAATTTGGAAAAGTTTATTGACATCCTAAACTTCTGACAGACTTATGAAGATGAACCATTACCAGGATATCAACAGATTCAACTGGAGAATCGAAATTTTCCAGAAAGTTGGGATGGATATGTTCTTGGAGGAGGAACTGGGGACACAACCATCCAATCCGAGTACAAAACGGAGAGCGCATCTTCAAGAAAGGGTATACCCTTTGAGTTCATGAACTCGGAACCTCACATTTGTTTAACTGAAGATAAAAAATCCGTGACAGGTTCTTCAGCAACTGATTTCTGCAAGTCAAGAAGAAATAGTCTCGGTGACTTTAGATCGATATCGTCTTGCAACAAATGCAAGCCTGCGATTATAAGTAGTGAATCCGGAATTGACAGTAAAAATGGCATGAATTCTAGCATTGTCATGCCACTGACAGATTCACACACTTCTCTTCATTCACAGCCGAAAAACCGGGGCCTGAGTTTTTCATGGTTGTTTCCCCGGTTAAAGAAGAAGCACAAGAACGATAATTCACCAAACAGAACAGAATCCGAGGAAGTTTCACAAATCTATAAGGATTTGGGGATTTTGTCCATCGAGACGTTAAAGAAAGAGCTGATGGAAGCGAATGAGAGTAGAGATGCAGCCTTAACCGAGGTTTCTGAAATGAGATCATCGTTTGGGGAGCTAAAACAGAAGTTGCAGCATTTGGAGACTTATTGTGAAGATCTGAAAAAGGCCTTGAGACAAGCAATGCTAGGAAAGGATTCTCAAGTTCTTGAAAAACTCGGAAATCTCCCTATAAAAGAGATTTCAATTGATGGGAATGGAGAAAATTATATGCCCGTTAGCGAGGAAATAATGGTGGAGGGATTCTTGCAAATAGTATCAGAAGCAAGATTATCTGTCAAACAGTTCTGCAAAACTCTTGTAGGGCAAATTGAGGAAACTGACAATACTCTAATGGATAACTTGAACCTGTTGCTTCAACCATATAAACTGTCCCTAAACTTGAAATACTCAAAGGCAGTATCTTACCATTTGGAGGCAATTATCAACCAGTCACTCTACCAAGACTTTGAGAATTGTGTGTTTCAAAAAAACGGTTCGGCTAAGCTTTTAGACCCCAAGCAGCATCGCCAAGTGCAGTTTTCATCGTTTGTGGCATTGAGGAATTTGAGTTGGAATGAAGTTCTGCGAAAAGGGACTAAGTACTACAGCGAAGAATTCAGCAAGTTTTGTGATCAGAAAATGAGTTGCATTATTACAAATCTGAATTGGACTAGGCCATGGCCTGAACAGCTGCTGCAATCATTTTTTGTTGCCGCTAAATGCATTTGGCTGCTCCATTTGCTTGCGTTTTCGTTCAATCCGCCTTTGGGGATTCTACGAGTCGATGAGAATCGAAGCTTTGATCCACATTACATGGAGGATATATTCATGGATAGGCAAAAATCACAAGGTCCTAGCCAGGTTAAGATTATGGTAATGCCAGGATTTTATGTGCAGGATAGAGTACTTAGGTGCAAAGTTCTTTGCAGGTATAAATCTTTAGCCTGATAAATTTTAGCTCAATAATTTCCTCTCTTCTTTGTTTGCTTTAATTTAATTTGGGGTAGTGTAAATTGTAACTTTGTGTTCTATTAATTATTTTAATGGGTTATTTTTATAGCACTGCTATGGTGCTTGGGTTTTTGGCACCCAAAATGTCCGGATGTGCATCGTACAAGTTATGGTGTCTGGGTTTTTGCTGTGTCATACAGAATAAGTACTACATAGTAAAGCACATCTGGGCATTCCGAGTGTCAAATATCTAGGCATCATAGATTTATTTTCCCCTCTCAAATATTCCTAATTGACATAGGACTGAAAATAAATGAAATTATTAATGAATGTGTGGTATCTATTTTGTTGTCTGTGTCTCTATGTTTTAACATTTATTGGTTGTTGAAGATGTGAAGATGGAACTCAAGAATTTCTATGGAATGAAACATTACATTCTGATACCAGTATGTTTTAGAAAATTCATAAAATTCACAATTGAATTAACAAAATTTAATATATGTATATATACATTTATAATATTAGTGTTTCTTAAATTAACTTAAAAATTTTAGAATGTGACCACTTTTGTAGCAATAAAAGTTAAAAGAACATCTTTCTTACTCAGACATAGTTAATGTTGTAAGCATGATTTTCAGACCCCGACCGGATCGGCGATCGAACCGGTAAAAATTGAAATTGGTTGACATTTCGGTTCGGTTTGGACCAATGACTCATTTTAAGTCAAAAAAATCGTTTAAACCTGACGAATCGTCAGTTGAACCTGACCTAGCGAATCGGTGACTAATTCGCGAGTTGGACCGATTCCCTACTTACTTAAATAGATAAAAAAAAACTGCACTTCTATTTCATTGCGCCCAAAATTAAATCTCTCTCATCAGCCATCATCTCTTTCTCATGCAGCCCAATCGCTCCCGGCCTCGGTCGTGCCCTAATCCACCCTGCTGCCCCCTACCTAAAAAAAAATGCAGAAGATCAAAGATGAGGAGAGAGGAAAAAAGAAAAGATATTTATTTGGAAATAGTGAAGTTTTGCGGATGATAATTATTTGAAGATAGATCATAAATAGGATAAGGTGAAATCAATTTTTCTGTCTTGGGGATCTCAAGTAGGGTAAATGAGTGGTGTTAATTGTGACCACGTGTCTAAAGGAATGGTGTTAAGTTTTGCAGGTTTTTTAACTTCTTTTTTCCTTCTTTATTGTCCCCCTATTTTTTGCTACTTTATTGAATGATAATACCACATGGTCATATGCTTTATTGTTATTATGATTTTATTCAAAAAAAATCAATCACACATTATCACAAAAAAATATTTATGAATCAGTAAAATTATACTTATATATATATATATATCATACATATAATAAAATAAATACTGAAAAATATTATATATATATATATATATATATATATATATGTATAGTATTTTCATACTAAACACGGATTATCAAACTTATATTGAACAGAAGTTCATTTTTAGTTCCGGTAATATTGGAGTGAAGAGGGCTTAAGAGATTGGCAACTAACCTGGGGCCTGGGGTGTTGTGGTTGAATTTTCGAATTTGAATGTATCCTAGAGATGTTTATGTTCATTTGTGTTTGATTTTATCACTTTTGAGTTATGATTTATGAGTATGATTTAATATCTTTATAGAAAAATTGATTAATTTTACACATTTACTAAATACGTAAATATTATATATAATATATAATGATAATAATTAATATATTTATTATTTATTACATATTAATGATGTTATTGAGTGGATGAGCTCTGATATTACATGCATTAAGAGCTTCATGCAACAAATAAAGCTGAACCAGCTACAGCTAGCACTTAGCAGGTAAAATCTCGGGTAGAATTTACATGAAAACATTTGACAAGGATGATATATATAAGACCAAATAAAGCTCAACCAGCTAATGAACAGTAGGAACTAGCAATAGTTGGGGAGAAACATACTCCTTAATTAACTTCCTCAGCAGCAGCAGCACTTATCTTTCCACCAATCTTCCTGACTTCCTTTACTTTTGAGGATATAATTTCCACAAAGGGGAACCTGTAAAATAGGCAGCCGCGTCAAGAAATACAATTTTTTTTTTTTAATTTTAAAAAAGATAAATTGAAAGATGTTTAAATTGCTTTCTGAAAGCAATATCTAGAAACCAGTACATCAGATTAGAGAAAGTTAATATTGACAAATTAAGGATAAAACAGAAGAAGAAATATGAACAATGTAGCAGTAATTCAAGACTGTAGCTGAGCCATTAGTAAAACCATTAGAATTCTGTCAAGCAAGCACCCAAAGATTAAGATTTATACACAGTAAACCTATGGCATTCGATTCTTAGGTTGATTTTGGAGGTTCCAAGATACATCCAGAACAAACGATATCAGAGATAGATATAGAACCAATTTTTATTTTTATTTTTTAAAAAATTGTTCCACAAAAATAGTTACATTTAAAATAAAAATAAAAACAAAAGCAGAGTCCACCTTTTAGTGATAGCTTAATATGACACAATATCCTTAATTAAGTTTGTCCTCATAATTTAATTATGATACGATAGTACTAAACTAACAATTTATTATTTTTAGTGGCCTACCTTTGAACAAAAATATATTGTTAATATTCAAAATTTGTAAATGAGATTCTTTTTGTCGTAAAGGAGAGAGTACAAGAAAAGGCAACAAACAAGTTTCACTTGACGCTAATTATTGCCAAAAAACAACTTTTTATAAACAAAACGTACAGAAAATAACAAGGACTAAACTTTTACCTTTACAACTCTGAATTCCAATATTACAAAATGTTCCATACTTGCTGCAGTTTATCAGCCATCAGCACAAGCAAATGGCTAAATCAGCATAACAGATACTGCTTTGCCCAATAATTAATGCCACAAACACACTAACAATTGTAGAATATATTGATAAAATTCATCAAATATACAAACTTGCAAAACAATTTCAAAAGGAAATGTTCGTTTTATACAATGAGGGTCACAAATCGTTCAAGAAAATATATATTATTACAGAGTTACAATTTGTAAACTGAAGCATATATTGAAGCACTTATTCATTAGCTGGTTGAGCTTTATTTGACAAATTGCTAGATTCTATTATAAGCAATACAATGTGCAGAAGATCGATAATGTGGCAATTGAGACCGGATGACCTTATTTTTCGCATGATGGTAAGCAATGCTTGTGACAGTAGCTTCCAAGTCCAATTAATGTTCACAAGATTAATTGGACTTGAATGAAATTCGTTAATCGAGTTAGGTTAAAAAAAAATTAGTGTTTAGCTCGACTCATGTAAACCTGACTCATTTCTATATTTAATTAATTATTTTTTTTTATTTTTATAATAAAAAGTTAAATGAATCGGGCTAAGCTTGTACTATGACCGAATTACAAACATTATGCCTAAACAAATTTAACATGCAAAAGACGAAAGATACAAGCTGTGACGAGGTTCAAGTCTCGGAGAAATATACAAGGCTTTAAGCCAACTCAAGGTGTGCGCAAAAATTGGAGAAACTCGGATATACTGTCACTTGATATCTAGCATTCTCTGTGTTCTAAGAAAATAAAAATAAAAAATAAAAATAAAAAACTCCTATACACTAACATAGCTTTCCCTTTTCATCTGTATACAACGTTGACATTTCATACATAAATTTCAATTTCCAAACATGCAAGTTCCACTATGTACATGTTCTAATGTGATTTAGGAGAAATCAAGGGGTTCTCCATATAATACCTTTTGGTATCTAATTTTCTTCTTAATAAAAATCCTAATTCACATGTCTATAGTTACCTTGTTGATTCATACTTTACCAATCAGTCTTACCCAAAAAAACCCTAGAATTATCTACTCATATTGATCAACGCAAATCAAAATCCAAGTAAAATCAACTAATAGACATCACATAGAGAAAGAAATTAGAAAATGGTCATAGTAAGGAAGAACTGAACCTTCTTTGAGTGTCCTGTTTTCTCAAACTTGAAGGTGATGACAACCGAATTTTTTATTTTATTTTATTTTTTTGCTATTTTTTTTAGCAAGGTTCTGGTACACCAATTGAGCCAAAGACTGTTGGTAAATCGAATCTTTTCTCCTTGCACCAATCTTTTGAGGGCTAGGTCTTGAAACACTCCGATATTCAATTATTGGAGACAGTCTTAATTTTACCGTCACAAATACCTTCACTTTTTAAGATATTTACAATAAACATCTCTATTATGATTTTTGGAACGATTTTAGCAATTGTCTTAAAAACCAGTGTCACCATTGCCCTCTTTTTTTTGTAGTGATGATTTGCGATATGTTCCTGCAAAATCTTTTCTACCAATCTTTCCAAATCATTTATTTGTCACCGTAGCAACACTCCTAGTTATAAGATTTGTTGTTTTCAAAACATAAATGAATTATGTCAATTTTAAATTTAAAAATATTTCAAATTGACTTTTTGAAAGTTTCGGAACGTAGGGAGTATATATCATCTTGTGGAACTAGTTAGTTGGCCTTGTTTGCATCTTATATATATATATATATATATATATATATATATAGGCCGGTTCAAGAGTAGACCGGTTTTTAGCGACGATTTTTCCGTCGCCTATACAATATGCAACGGTTTTTATATTAAATAATTCGTCGCCTATTGTATAGGAATATATATATATATATATATATATATATATATATATATATATATATAGAGAGAGAGAGAGAATGATTCACATGGCAAGTACTTATTATGGATCATAATAGGGTTTAACACCATCATTAGTATCCAATATATAAAACAACGACCCAGATTAAAACTGTAAAAAAGGTCATATGCTATTAATATTAACAGACGCTGCAGTTGAGAGGATTATAATTTGTCATCATCCGCTACTATTAGTAGTAGATGTAATCCCTTTGTCATTCGCTACTATTAGCAGCGAATGTACTATCATTCATTATTATTAGTGGTAGCATTCGCTACTATATATTAGCAGTGGATGATAAGTTTTAATTTTTTAATTTCAATCGTTGATTTCTATGATCGATGGATGGTATGAATAGTATTTACTCTATTTTGCTCCATATATTTTGTTCATTTGCTATGGGATTATTACTCGTATGTGTATGCATGTGTGTGTGTGGAGATAACATATTTGTGTCAATTATTATAGCTAATATGACTATGATAAAGTTTTTAAGTAAGGGTAGATAGGCATTTTACTTGTTTCATTAATAGTTTTTTTGTCGTTCATTATTTTATTAATCAAAATTAAGTCAGTTTAACCATAATCACAACTAATTAACGTGTCAACTTGGTTGATGATGGCTCCTAAATAACGTTATTTTGAAAGTAAATGATAAAATGACAAAAATACTACAATAAAATTAATAAATTGACAAAATTATGGTTAAAATATAATAGGGTCATATAAAAATAGTTGTGGTGTTGGTGTCCACAACAATCCAAGTTAAAACTCATTAAGATATGACATAGATGGATGTTATACGATTGCTAAAATATTGTTCATGATGGTAGAATTGGAGGCTGTTTATGCTTATCCATTTCAATTCTTTTTTTTTTCTTTTTTCCTTTTGAGTTAACAGTTAACACTGTCAACCGTAGTGCTAAAATTATTAAATTACTCTTTTTTTATAAGAGCACTCCTTTCTTTGGCGATTGACGAAAACTCGGTATTTCACTATTTCCCATCTTTGTTGGCAGGGACTAATTAAGTTTATATATTAGTATGTAATATATTATAATATAATAGCACTCGATAGGTAATAAGTTCAAATATTAGTATATAATATAATAGCATAGTAGTATTATATCCATTTATGTCTCTTTCTTCATCTTCTCTCTTCTTTCCCATGGAAGCATCGGCAACCCACTTGGCGGGTGTAGGCAACAGTGGTGTTGTAATTTTTTTTTCCTTCACTTTTTCAAAGGTTAAACTGAGAAAAAAATGACAACTTTTAGGGTTTTTTTAGATCATCAAGTCTTTTATGTACCTTGAAGTATTGAACATGTTTCTTTCGCTAAAAATGCAAAATGAAAACATAACTTCAATGTTTTTTTTTAGAACTTATGCTATTATAATGTAATAAATTTAGGAGTACATTTTAATAGAAGGGGCTTAGGACGAGCCTGAAAAAGGAGTCAAATATATCTTGACTCGAACATGTGAATTTGTACAATAAAAAGAGAGATTTTTACCGCTAAGCTATCATCTTTCATCTTCAATTTATTTCTAAAAAAAACATCAAAATTATTCCCTTTGTAAAAATACATTAAACCTAATTACTAGCAACTATTCATCCTCCCCTCTTACCCGCTTCTCTTTGCCAAAAAATGCAGCAACACTAAGAAACTCCTCCATAGCTTTAATAGAAGATCCCTTAGACCCCTCCTCATCTCTACCACCATTTTCAATCATTTTCTTCACCTGACCAGCTTTCTCTCTCATCTCCTTCCCTTTCCCATTCTCTCTCATTACAATCCTAATCTTTTCCACAATATCTTCACTCCTAACCTCAAAATTAGTCCCTCTTGCCACCTCCACACAAACTCCAACCTCCTCCAAATACTTCACATTGTAAAACTGCTCCGCCCCCATCGGCCACCCGATCAGAGGTACGCCGCTGCTAAACGATTCAAGCACCGAGTTCCACCCGCAATGACTCAGAAATGCCGCTACAGCTCTATGCGACAAAATCTCCACTTGAGGTGCCCATTTAACAATAATTAATCCCCTGTTTTGGTCTTCAATTCGCTTCATAAATCCCTCCGGCAGCCATTCTTCTGCGTCGAACCCCAAGTTAATGTCAAATTCTAGAGGCGGCCTAACGACCCAGATGAAATTTATCTCAATTGAATCCAAAGCTTTTGCTAATTGCATCATTTGTTTGGCAGAGATTGTATTTTGTGACCCAAATGAAATGTAAAGTACAGAATTTTGGGATTTTGAATCTAGCCAATTTATACATGATTTTGAAGAAATCCCATATTTTTTACCAGATCTAGCTCCGGTATCTACTGATAAAAGTATTGGACCAATTGGCCAAACTGGTAAACTTAATTTTCTTCGAAAATAATCTAAACCAGTCTTATCAATTTCTTCAACTGTATTAAACAAAATCCCATCTGAATCCACCCATGAAGAAAGCATAAATTGTAGAGTTTTAGACCAAGAATCAGTACCGTCCGCCGGTAAAACATCTGCCGATAACTGAGTCCTGTGAATCCGGCCGGATTCGGGGAAATCCGACAAGGTGAACTCGAAGGAGTCCGTATTATTATGGGGTAGATTCATCCAAACAGAGTAGTAACAAGCCAATCCAAAACCACCACAACCGCTAAAAATTGTATGGAAAATACCAAATTCATGAGCAACCTCCGCCGTCCAGCCCAAAAATATATCGGCAATGACGGCGAGCGGCGGAGCGCCGCCGCGGACGAGGTCCGAGATGAGATTTCGGAAGGCGGGTTTGAGAGAAACAGAGGCTTCGAGGAGGGTTAAACTGAGGCTAAAAGGGATGCTATCGGTGTTTTCGGTTTCCGGCGGGAGGCAGCGGTCGGAGCTGTTGAAGGGGATTTCTAAAAGGCGAATGGAAGAGTTTAAAGGGAGTGATTGTTTGAGATTTTTGATGTTTAGAGGGGTGTTTACAAATGTTATGTGGTAACCTTTTCTTTCAATTTGGAGAGCCAAGGCTAAGAAGGGGATAATGTGACCTTGTGCCATGTATGGGAATATCACTATGTTCTTTTCTTTTTTTTCTTCCATTTTTTTGTTGTTTTTGCTCAACAAAGTGATGGAGTGGAGGAAGAAGAAGAAGGGGAAGACCAGAGGACGAAGATGGTGTGGTGTGGGGTGGGGGTGGGGTGTGGTGTTTAGGCTTTAAATGGTGTGGGGTGGGGGTGGGGGTGGGGTGTGGTGTTTAGGCTTTAAAATTTAAATATGATTTGAATAAGACTAGAATGGTTGTACATGGATGACCCTTTTTGTTTCTGGTACCATATTTTGTAATAAAACACAATTACGTCTCATTACATCTTTTCTTATGGTTACTCTTCGCCATCACGTCCAACTCATTTTTGTTACTTTCACAATATAATATTAATATTAATTTTAATTTTTAGAGATAAATGAATAGAATTGTGTCCGGGAGCTTGGCTCGATTAACTGCAACTTCAACTTGAATGAAACTCGTTAAACGAGTTGGGCTAAAAAAAATTAGTGTTTAGCTCGACTCATGTAAAGCTGACTCATTTTATATTTAATTAATTATTTTTATAATAAAAAATTAAATGAATCGGGCTAGGTTCATCTAGACTCTCTGAAGCCTTAAGTTAAACATGCGGAATTCGTACACCTTAAGTTAAATGAATGAATGAATCGGGCTAAGCTCATCAGACTCGTTTAAAACCCATCTTAACTCATATGTGTTTTACTTTCAAAACTCGAGCTCGACGATTCAAAACACAATTCGGTTAGACTTATTTACAAAATAAAATGATCAGAGGACGTTTATTACAGGTAATCTAAAATACCTGATAATGTGAGCAGTCATATTTATAAATCGTGTTTGTTACACTAGTAATCTTACATTTTCGGTAATCAAATACTCGGCAAACTGTTAAGATTTCCGGTAATCAGATGACCAAAAAATAAATAGTAATATGAGATTACTACATAATGGTCATCTTGAAATTTTTATTTAGACAAAATATCTTTTATACTTAATAATAGGACATAAATATCCTATTAGTCACATAATTTATATTTATTTTTTGATTTTTTGATTTTTGTTTATTTGTTTGTTTTTGCTAATTGATCCTCAAAAAAAGTCATCTGATTATCACATTCTTGAATTTTGTCAATATATTTAGTTTAACTAAAATAACTCACTGTCCATACAAAATATATGATCTTGTTTGTTATTTATTATTATAAATTTAATTTATTATTAATGACATACTTAAAAATTTTGTTCTAAATAATTGAATAAATCATGAATTGTTATTTTATAAACATATTAAAAAATTTAATACGATTTATTAAGTTAGATCGATAGTACTTTTATAATTGTTGATTACATTTGACAATTATCATATGGATGAATCATACAACTAAAATTAGTACAAGAATATTTTAGTAAAAGATCAATATTTGAAAAAGTATACCCAGTAATCTTGAATTAGTACCAAAACACTTACAATAGTAATTACCAATAATCACATATCTTCTATCAAATAGAAATGATACAATAGGACTATTTTCTATTACTGAAAATCAAATATTCAGTAATATGTGTTTAAGAGCCTGTTCGGGAGCTACTTATAAGTTGGGTTGACCAACTTATAAGTAGTTTAGCAAAAAAAGTGTTCGGCAACAACTTTTTTTTTTTACTTATAAATCGAAAAAAAAGTCAAAAAAAATAAATAACCTTTAATTGCTTTAAAAAATGACTTATAAGTCATATTTTTTAAGTTGGTCAACGACTATGAAATGACAAAAATGCCCTCTTTTATTTTTAATGTTCTTCTTATTGAAAGACATTTTAGTAATCTTCTTATTTTATTTTAACTTATAAGTCATTATTAGCCGAACACATCCACAATTATTACTTATAATTCCTGACTTATAAGTAAAAATAATGTTGAACACTATTACTTATAAATCTACTAAAATTTTAACTTATAAATCTATTAAAATTTTAACTTTAAGTCAAAAAAAATAAGTCATTCCCGAACAGGCCCTAAGTAAATATCACTATAATAAACACCCCCTTAAAGTATTGAACATGCTTCTTTCACTGATACATGAAAACAAAACTAAATTTTTCTGAAATTATTTATTTCTAAAAACACCCAAATTATTCTCTTATTAAAAATACATTAAACCTAATTACTAGTAACTATTCATTCTGCCCTCTTACCTTCTTCTCTTTGCCAAAAAATGCAGCAACATTAAGAAACTCTTCCATAGCTTTAACAGAAGATCCCTTATACCCCTCCTCATCTCTACCGCCATTTTCAATCATTTTCTTCACCTCACAAGCTTTCTCTCTCATCTCCTTTCCTTTCCCATTCTCTCTCATCACAATCCCAATCTTTTCCACAATATCTTCACTCCTAACCTCAAAATTAGTCCCTCTAGCCACCTCCACACAAACCCCAACTTCCTCCTCCAAATACTTCACATTGTAAAACTGCTCCGCCCCCATCGGCCACCCAATTAGCGGCACGCCGCCGCTAAGCGATTCAAGCACCGAGTTCCACCCGCAATGACTCAGAAACGCCGCTACAGCTTTATGCAACAAAATCTCCACCTGGGGTGCCCATTTAACAATAATTAATCCCCTGTTTTGCTCTTCAATTCGCTTCAAAAATCCCTCCGGCAACCATTCTTCAACGTCGAACTCCAAGTTAATGTCAAATCCTAGAGGGGGCCTAACGACCCAGATGAAATTTATATCAATTGAATCTAAAGCTTTTGCTAATTGCATCATTTGTGAAGCAGAGATTGTATGTTGAGAACCGAATGATATATAGAGTACAGAATTTGGGGGTTTTGAATCTAACCAATTTATACATGATTCTGAAGAAATCCCAGATACTTTACTAGATCTAGCTCGGCTATCTACTGATAAAAGTATAGGTCCGATTGGCCAAACTGATAAACTTAATTTTCTTCTAAAATAATCTAAACCAATTTTATCAATTTCTTCAATTGTATTAAACAAAATCCCATCTGAATCTACCCATGAAGAAAGCAATAATTGAAGAAATTTACACGAAGGATCAGTACCATCCGCCGCTAAAACATTTGCCGATAACTGAGTCCTGTGAATCCGACCGGCTTCAGGGAAATCCGGCAAGGTGACCTCGAGGGAGTCCGTATAATTATGAGGTAGATTCATCCAAACAGAGTAATAACAAGCCATTCCGAACCCACCAGTACTGCTAAAAATTGTATGAAATATACCAAATTCATGAGCAACCTCCGCCGTCCAGCCGAAAAATATATCTGCGATGACGGCGAGCGGCGGAGCGCCGCCGCGGACGAGGTCGGAGATGAGATTTCGGAAAGCGGGTTTGAGAGAAACAGAGGCTTCAAGGAGGGTAAAAGTGAGGCTAAAAGGGATGCCATCGGTGTTTTCGGTTTCCGGCGGAAGGCGGTGGTCGGAGCTGTTGAAGGGGATTTCTAAAAGGCGAATGGAAGAGTTTGAAGGGAGTGAGTGTTTGAGATTTTTGATGTTTGGAGGGGTATTTACAAATGTTATGTGGTAACCTTTTTTTTCAATTTGGAGAGCTAAAGCTAAGAAGGGGATTATATGACCTTGTGCCATGTATGGGAATATCACTATGTTCTTTTCTTTTCTCTCTCCCATTTTCTGTTTTTTTTTTCCTCAACAAAGTGATGGAGTGGAAGAAGAAGGAGAAGAAAAAAAGAGGGTTTTGTGTGATTTAGGGTTTAGAATTTATTTATTTATTTATACACGAATTGGAGAAAACTAGAATTATTGTGTACATGGATGGCCCCTTTTTGTTTCTAGTAGCATCTCTTCCTTGAAAAGCATAACTTTATTACATCTTTTTGCATCTACTGGTTTACTCATAGCTATCATGTCCAATACAATTTTATTTTATTTTTAAATATAAAGTCAATATTAATTTTTGTCCTAATTTCTCACATACTTTACATCTTTTCTTATCTATTCGTTCACTCATTGCCATCACGGCAATCATATCGAGTTTTAAAATTAATTTAAAGTGATTTTTTTTTAAAAAAATTTGATCTGAATATATTTAATTTTTATCTATACAATTATAAAATAAATTATGTAAAAAATATTATCAATAATGAATTTATTGTGTTCAGAACAAAAAATGAAAATCATGTTTAAATTTAAAATATTTCAATTTTAAGTGTAAAAAGTCAAAGTCATTACTTAATGAATTCAATATAACTCTCTTTTTCTTTTTTTTTTCCTTTTTTTGAGAATCAACACTATTACAATATAATAAATTTAGGAGTACATTTCAATCCTATGGAGCTAGGAAAAACTTTGGAAATGAGTCAGGAGAAGAACTAGAGAGGAATTTGTGACCTTGCACAATAAAAAAAATAACTTTTACCACTAGACTATCACCTTTAATTTATTTTGATATCGCTTTGATTAAGGAGAAAATAGAGTCTCATTGCAAAAAAATAATAAACTCCATAACAGTGAAAATCGAAGTTGAGACCAAAAGCCTCGCCCTTTATTGTCAAACTAAGACCTTACTGGTATACGTATGCCCAGCTTTAAAATGTTGGAAGTTGAAACATAATGACATTTCAATGGAAAATGATATATTCCCCTGCAGCAGACTACACACAATGCCCTTAAGTTATAATCATTTACAGAGTATACTCTTCTTTGATGCTCTTAACCACCAGACTTTTCTGGAGAAGGATTGAAAGGATATTGTTCAATAAATTTGATCAATCATAAAATCCATGTATATATATATACATGAAAAAAGATGCACCATTAAAGTCGCAGTAAACACTGAAATTGAGTCTCTATAGGAATATACCCCACTTAAGTGTTCTGAGATATGCTTGGTATATTTGTAAAAAGATGGAGAAGAAAGAAACAGCATAGAATCAGGATGCTGAACTTCCAATCGCCCCACCAAAAGCTAACTAGAAAACTTGTGGGAGAGTGCCTTGTAACGCTACTGATTTTAAGGGATGAAAATAAGCAGAAAATCATGGTGTTGAACTTCCAAGGTCGCTCCACCAAAAGCTAACGGAAAAACTTGTAGTGAGAGATCGTACATAGTGCCACCACTTTGGAGGGATGTAAAGCATTTCACCTTCTTCTAAAATGCAGTCCAAAAATTCCAGCTCGTGGACCTTTGGAAACTCCTTCTCGTCTATGTTGTCCAAATCAACCTTCAAAAGCAATTCACTCCACTCAACATCAAAGTTGGAGGATTAGATAAGACACCATATATTATAACTACTAACAGTTCTATCAAATATATCTCTATATAAACAACAGCAAAAATGGTAATGGGAACCTCAATATCACTGAAAGTATGGGAACTACATTATTCTTAGAAAGAGCAATGCTAGGGGTCTCAAATTTTTGGTCTCAAAACCGGTCAAAAATGATGCAAGATTTAATATTTTAATGATACTTTATTGCATAACCAATCACAAGAGATATACCTAACAAATATAATAATGACATATCATTTAAGATACTTTTTTAGATTAAAAATTTGAGACCCCCTAGCATTACCCTCTTAGAGAAGAAAAACATGCACCCTCCCATCCGTCTAACCTCTTTGCAGTGTGATCCACACTATTCAAGCCTTCTATATCAACATAAATAAACAAACAAATAAGTAAATAAATATCATTAATTTTGACTCGAGGGACCAAGCATTGAAAATGCCATGTATTGAGCACTGCCAAGAAGAGGACCCCAAATTTTAAAAAAGAGTCGGAGTAATATTTAACTTCTTAAGTATAAATTGCACTCAAGTAACAAATGCAAGTGCTTAGTGACACCATTGAGAAATTGAGTGAACTAACGTATTTAGAAACATAAAATAAACGCTGATGTACCTAGGGCTCTAAAGGGTCCAAATCATTGTTACCTATATCGGGGTTTGATGTGGTACGTGGAACAAAAATTGGGAACGGAGAACGTCTTTAATGGTACAAAGTACGGTAGGGGTAACTTTCTTCAAATCATGTAACTGGTGCGGGATATATTTATTCGAAACATGGTAAGGTTTTAGTAGCTTTCTAAAAAGATATAGTTATAACTAGTTGAGATATAGTTGAAATTAATTGAGTTGTTTCTGAGCATAGTGACACAAAAAGAGCATTTTCTACGAGATTACGGCATGTCATCGCCTACTTGACACCCACAAGGCGCTCATTTAGCTACATTACTTGGCATTCCTAGAATCTTCTATTTATATATTAGGGTTTCTAACCGTGTTTTAAATTTACTCATGTGATTATTATAATTTGCAAGTAAATGATATTTTAGAGGATGATTATAGATAGTCGATCCTAGCCTTTCATTAGATTTAATCTTAGTCATTGGTTGTATAGCGCAAGGACTATATAAGAGGAGGCTCCTCATTTATAAATCATAAAATAAAGTTGTAATCATTCTTATGCACTAGAAGTTTAAGTAAATAGAGGGGAAAAATTTGGTTACTACTTTGGAACGAAAGTATACCATGTTTTAGAACGCTCGTACCAAAACATAATTGGCGCTACGATGGTAGCGATTTTCGATAACTAAAAACAAAGACAGACAAGGTATTAGATTGCTTCCGGCTAGTAACAGTACGCTCAACACGGTTGATTAAGCAAACTACTTAGTTGGCTTAGCTCCGATCATCGGCTAACAATTTTTGTCCACTTTGGAATAGTTGCTAATTCAAATTCCTAATACTTTCGCTCACCCGAGTCCCTAGAAGTTTATCTCTCAGATATAGTGACTATATTCCTTTGGATCGATATAGAGATGGGAATGGGAGATCCAACCATTGTCGCAAGCATATGTATTTTACAAATTATCACAGACCAGAGTTATTAATTTGTATAATTTAAGATTTGTTCTTAAATATCATAGAACATCTTTTTTTTTTAAGACTGCAATAAAGGATTCTTATGGAACACAAAGAATATTTTAATTCCGAATTAGGACATACGAAATTTCCAAGTTTTGGAACGAATCAATGGAAAAACTGGCTAAGAGGTCATAACCAATACAATTTATCTCAGATTAGATGGTATAGATTAATACCACAAAAATGGCGAAATTGTATTGATTTATTCTAAAGATTTCGTTTCAATTGGAATTTGGTTATTCACCATGTACGAGGATTGGTGTGTTATATTCATATCATAACATAATATATGAACAATAAGAACTAATATTCTTATTGGGACTAGAACTCATAGGGAAGAAAATCAATTTACGGACGGAATCAAATATGCAGTATTTATAGACAAATATTATTGGGGAAAAATTAATACACTTATAATGTCGAATCAAGATCAACTAGGACAGAAATAAAGCATTGGGTCGAATTCTTCTTTGGTGTTAAGGTAATAGCTATGAATAGTCATCGACTTCTAGGAAGGGGTAGAAGAATGGGACCTACTATGGGACATACAATGCACTACAGACATACGATCATTACGCTTCAACCGGATTATTCTATTCTACCTCTTAAAAAGAAAAGAACTTAAATCAAAATACTTAATAGCATGGCATACATTTATACAAAACTTCTACCCCAAGCACACGCAATCGAGCCATAGACAGTCAAATCCAATCCACGAAATAATTTGATCTATGGACAACATCATTGTGGTAAAGGTTGTAATGCCAGAAGAATCATTACCGCAGGGCATATAGGGGGAGGTCATAAGCGTCCATACCGTAAAATCAATTTTCGACAGAATGAAAAAGACATATATGGTAGAATCGTAACCATAGAATACCACCCTAACCAAAATGCATACATTTGTCTCATTCCTAAGTGACACAAGAAAGAAGATGAGTTCTAAGACCGAATCCATTCGATTTCTAAAAAAGATTACTAATCCTTAACTATTCGAGGAATCCTTCATCAGTGGTTGTGAATGACTTATTTTTCAATCTTTTCGATCTTGGTTCCGTATGAGCAAATCAGAAAGATTGAAAAATAGAACCATCTGATTTGATTCGTTCTCAATAACCATGAGATGATCATCTTAGGCTGATCCTTTTGTCGACGAATGCTCCTATTACACTCATAGTCTCTAAAGGATGACAACCAACTATGTAGCATCTACACTGAGAATTCAAGTATTGCTTACGTCACCAATCCAATCCTTTGTAGGAACTACCCGTAATAACGAGCTAAGCGATCGGTCATCTTTAGAAAAAGCATCTCAACGAAAGGCCTAAAAGAAATGGAAAATCCGGCACCAATTTTCAACACCGCCCTAATGGGATGCCTTTACCAAGCCTGATTTCCTCAATCAAATCCTACTCCGCCCTTGTTCTCTCTGATCTCACAAGCTTTGAAAGGTTTCCATCGGCAGGAGTTGGCTTGTCTTCTTTACATCCTCCCAAAAGAAAAGAAGTCTCACCTGCTTAGATTCTCTTATGATCTAGGTTTGATTCCATGGTCAGAATCAAAAGGTAAGAGCATATGGGGCTTAGGGGTAGGCCTATACCACTAGAAAAATACCCTGATAGTAAACCGTCAAGGTTTATAGAGAATTTGGTAGTAGAAACACACTCAATAATCCAAGAAAGCCTTCTAGGAGGAAACCAACTCCTCGACGCTGGGGGCATCCCCGAAGCGCGGGGGATTTTGTGACATTTCTGATTGGTTGTCTTGTATTTCTAATAAGTTGTTTAATGGTTGGCATGTTGAATCCGACTCCCTTATTTTATTTCAGATGCTAGTTCCTCTAGTCCAGTATCCCAACTAAGTACAGAGACTGTCTCCAATACTTTAGTCCTTCCATTCCTATCCGCATTTGGTGTTTAGTGGCAATCTGATCTTCTAACTGACTTCAATCAATCAGTCCAACCTAAAACCTAGTGGCATCAACCAACGTAGCCGGATCTTATGTTTCAACACGAAGGATGTTTGGAAGGGGTTTTTGGTTATCTTTCCTTGTTTATTTTATCTTTCCTCTCAACATAAGGTTTGCAAGTTTTGTTTCTCATATAAGTAATGTGGCATCTTGGAATCTTTATTTACGTTGCAACTTGAATAACAGGAGGCTCAAGATAATATTTCTCCCTTCTTACTTGACTCGTGTTTTTTATCCACTTCTAGTAAACATTCTTGGAATCTCAGTTCGTCTGCAAATTGCACATGCAAATCTTTTTTCTCCTATATTGATGGAACCAATCCAAGGGATTGGTTCCTTTGGTTACTTTTATTTGAAACTAAAACTCCTAGGGTTAAGGCTTGTGTCTGGTCTTTTATTCTTCATATGCTCAAAATTAGTAATTTATTGAATAGACAGAGGCCTTGCAAAGCCTTGTCCCTGGATGTGTGTGATGTGTTGGCCTCACTTGCTGCCCTGCCTTGAAAGCTGTGTATTTATCCACTAATCCTCCTCTTTTGCATGCTTTCTTGGTTTCTCTGTTCTAATAAAAAAAATTCTGTATCTAGAAAAATGCAAAGTATTTGTTGGACCTTGAATAACCGAAACAAATTAACCTCAATAACACTTTGAGATGGATTGAAACTTGAGAGAACAAAAATAAATGGCAGTGCAGACAAAGAAGACAAAAGGCGTTGAAAGTAGTTCAAAAGGCCCAACAAAGTCATCATTCTGAATCCGAAAAATATGTCTTATATAGATCAATGAGTTCCAGTTCAAACTCGGCTCATCCAGTTAAGTGAATAGGCCTGAGATGAGCTTCTCATGAACCAGCCACTTTCTAGATCAAGTGAATTCAGTATATAGACAGTCTTAAGCAAACTATGGCAACTAGAACATCACGCTTAATTGTGTATGCATTGAACAATGAACAAACATTAGTTTACCTAGAGAGGTATAAATGCTTATGCAAGTAAGAGAAACCATATAAGGTATCAACAGAACAGCAAATACCTTGGGATTACTAACTCAACTAATTGAGCGTAGATAGAAGAGCACAACTTCGCTAAAGTTGCTAAATAAACCTTTTTCCTTTCTAAAGTCTGAAATTTCTAAATACACGCACAACAATTCTATAAGTAAATGAAATGAAATTATAACTGAAAACCAGCAAGATATACCTAGAGAGCTGCACTTGCTTTCCTACAAGTAATCAGAAACTATAATGGGTATAATTCCATCACCATAATAACAACTTCCTATAGATAACAAAATCAAGCTAATTAGTGTTCAAGAGCAGATTTACCTGGCTAGAATTGCGTAGCATGGACTCGGTGTGTGGGTAAAGTTCCTCTGACAATGAAGCAGGGTAGAGTCTTACATACTTTTTGCCAACCACCTTGGAAACAAAGAAGCACGGAATCATCATTTATAAAAAGCAGAGATATACCTTTATATTTTAACCAAAAAATCACTTGTCGAACCCCCTTATTTCAGTGGTCATTCTGTCTTAAGAAAAACCTGAGTTTCGAGTATCACAGCTACACAAAAGTATTACAGGTCCCAGTTGATTCAACAGTTAGATTATTGGATTTATCTTGCCATTAGTCTAAATGTCATCATAATTCCAAATGAGATAGTAGTTAGAAGTGTCAAGACAATCCAGCATTAACTTTTGATTGACAAAATTTTCCCGGCACTACAACTCTACACGAAAAGCATGTTCTACAACTTTGTACGAAAATTTATAGTACTATACTTGAATTTTATTTACTTTTTTTTTCCAAAAAGGAGCGTGGGAGGGAGAAATGTTGAGCAGTTTTTTGTTCTAATGATAAGTGCTCGTCATTTTATCTTGTTGACATATAAAGAAATCCACTATGATGCTGTTCATCAAACAAACATACATGTGAAAAGAATGCAAGTTGAAAACTCCAAATGAATACAAATCACCAAAACTCAAAATACCTCAAACTATCAGTTTTAAAAATAAAAAAATAAATAAAAATAAAAATAGAAAAATTGGGGAAGGACAGGAAAAGGGCTGGCTAAAAGCCAAATACATTATTGAAAACTCCTAAAGCTTAAGGCTTCTGCTCTACCAACTTGAGCACTCAAGTGCTCCTCTAACTGCCTCCACTTAAGCGGTTAAAAAATTAGATTTAGACTCAATATGAACCAATCCAAGGCCCTAAGAAAAATTTGATGCAAAAGCATTCTACGTTTATCCTACAAAACGATCCAATAACTCAAACCAATCAGTATGTGAAATTCATTACTACCTAGGAGCTCCTTTCAACATTCTAATGTGTTGCAAAAAAAATCTGTAGCAAGACTTGAACAAAAGAGTTATGAAATGAAAAAATCTAGTTTGAAGCATTAAAACCATTTATTTTACAAATTTTAGCTCTAAGATGATTTAATTGTCAAATTTTAATAAATCAACTGAATAATAAACATATAAATATGTTACTTTGCACATAACAATGACCGGGCTATAAAATATTCCAATTGTTCTTTCCTCAGAATCAAGAACATGAAACCTATCACTTAACCACCCTCTATGCAATCATCTTATAATGGCCAAACCAAACACCACTGCCTCTGACCTCCAAAAAAGTGTAATACACATAATACATTGCACAAATTGAAGCATATCTTGCATCAAGGGTGCAATTTTTCTTCTTTTTTTATTTTTTTTATTTTTGGTTGTTAATTATTTATAGTTGAGGTGCAATAGTTTGTTGAGTTAAATAGGCTCTTTCTGCTGAAATATGATAATCGCATGTGCTTATAATGTGAATGCAGACTCATTAATTTTTTATTTTATTTTTCTTTTTTGATAAAAGACTCATTAAACTTTGATGATATTGTAAATCACATGATATCCAATACCTGACGTCTATCTAATTTTATTAACAAAAAACATGAAGCGAAATATTTTACCTCTTATAATGGCCAAACCAAACACCACTGCCTCTGACCTCCAAAAAAGTGTAATACACATAATACGTTGCACAAATTGAAGCATATCTTGCATCAAGGGTGCAATTTTTCTTCTTTTTTTTATATTTTTGGTTGTTAATTATTTATAGTTGAGGTGCAATAGTTTGTTGAGTTAAATAGGCTCTTTCTGCTGAAATATGATAATCACATGTGCTTATAATGTGAATGCAGACTCATTAATTTTTTATTTTATTTTTCTTTTTTGATAAAAGACTCATTAAACTTTGATGATATTGTAAATCACATGATATCCAATACCTGACGTCTATCTAATTTTATTAACAAAAAACATGACGCGAAATATTTTACCTCTTGGAGATGCAGTTAAAAAAAGTAGCTTTAAATATGAAATTTTAGTATGCTAATACTGTTGGCATGCAGAGTGAGACACCAAACTAAAACATGTTTCTTTTCTTCCAATGAAAAAGACATACATTCTGCTAAATACAGGAAAGAAAAAGAACTCGGGATTATACAGTGAAGAAAAGAGGGTAAGGCCTGCCTTTACTTTTACCATTAGCAAGGCCATTAAAACGATGAAAGTGAAGAGAGCAGAAAGAATATTTGAGGAAGAAACTCATGAAGGTAGCTTCAGGTCAGACTATTTAATGTTTAGAAATATGCTAGTAATACCTGAGCAAGTATATTATGGTGTGGATCATGGTGCAATGGTGTCACCGTCCCAGCTGGACCAAACCAAGCATTGAGTGACCTGAGCTCCCCACCACCAGCAAAACAGTAGTCAGGGACAACAATGTCCCTCCGTAGCTCTTGTATCTGCATTTATTTATAGTCAACAATAGGAAAACTGTATGACAAAGTACCTAAATAATAACTAGCCTTCCACGAAACAGCATATACACATTAGAGGATATGCATGCCTGATCAAACAATGGATGCTGAGCTAAATAAGTAGGGACAAAAGAAGTACTGTCATTGGATTGAATCCTCTCAAGAAACTCAGAAAATGTGATTAGCTCTTGCTTCCATTCCGTGCATAAATAGTTCTTTCCGACCTGCAAGAGATTTTGAGCATCATCCTTTGCCAAACGCAAGAATAGAATATGTGCTACATTTGACTATCAGTAGAGTTTTTAAGCCACCCCAAATGCAGAGACATACATACATTTATAACTAAAAAGGAGTAGTTCTAAAGGAACAACCAAGTTATATAGTAATTCAAAGATAATACTAATTGCATATAAGGGTCCCTGAAGAACAACTTAAATCCATACCCATAAATCCAGCGGAACAATCGATTAAATGAATCTCCTCAGAATTTATAATGAATAATCTAAGTTGAGATGAGGATCCTAGTTAGACTGACAAGATTCTCCACTTCAAGCCAAACCATTGGGGCTGTTCCCAAGGTTCTATCTTCATAATTGTTGCACAGTTCAGAAAAGATTTTATTTTGGAGACCCAAATATTTCCTTTTAATTAAATAAGGAGTGAAAGCATTAATAGAAAACAAAACAGCATGCTGTAGGACCTTGTCTCGAATGTGCAGTCCAGTCAATTTACTTATAGTCAACACAAAATAATAAGGATTTTCCTAGTGTAGTGACTGAGAGTACATTTCTTAAATATATATATATATATATAATATATATGTATATATATTATTTTTATAAGAAGAAATTATATTAGATGGAAGGAGAAAATCCAAGCATATGGGGACAAGGAGTCCACCACCCTATAACAAGTAAAAATTTAAAGAGCACTCAAAAAGGAAAAGCACTCCAATCTTTACAAAGATCGGTCGCAAAAAATGCCGTTAAAGGAAGGCAGACAGAGGCCCTTCGTTATTATTATTATTAAAACTGAAACAATGACGTGCACGACATTCACATGAACAAAAAGTAAGAAAAAATTAAAATCTAGTGAATCAGTTGACTAAATAACCATTGAGTAACTAAGCAATTAATCACCTCGACTGGAACTGTGCGAGAACCAGCAACCTTTTTCAGGTAATCCATGTCATTCCATTTGGTTCTTGCTGGCCAGTGAGCCATGCAATCACTTAATATAACTGGAGAAGCTGACAGGAAATAGTCACACAGAAACCCTTCCAAGGATAAAGCAGGCCTTTTCACAACAAGCTTGCTAGAAAGAGACTGCTTGGGTAAAACATGAAGTATCTACAAAGTGCAAATTGAAAATATGGATCAGAAACTGTCTTATTGCCCCATGCAAAAATATCTAGTTATGGGATAAAGATTATAATAATAAAACTTAGTCCAATTCTCTTACCTTCCTCCCTCCCACAATTAAAGGACTATTTGAGCCATTCTTACTTGGTGAAGAGGAACGATTTGCATGTATTTTTTTTTTTGTTAGAATGTGAAGAATCAGCCTGCTAATCTTAAAGTATAGAGGTCAACCAATTAACTAGTTATGTGAATAAGACCGTCCATGATCCAACTTCTCAAAGGTGCTATAGCCCACAAATTATGTATAGTGCAATACTGGGGTAAAACCAACTTTGTATTGTTAAATACTTAAATGATCTACTTTACCTACTATTAAAGCTAACATAAAGTTAGGCTACTTAAAACTCAAAAGGAGCAAGAAAACTGAAAAAGTAAAGGACAAGTCCTATATATAAACATTTATAAATTTTAATATCTTGCATTATGCTAAAATTAGCTGTCATAAGTTGTTTAAAAGTCTTATATGTTTTACACTTAATTTTCTTTTACTTTGCCTTTCCTTTCTCATCCCAGTTACTAACTAGTAAGTAGTAACTATATGCACACACGTATTCAGACTCAAATAATTTTTCCCCTTCATCATTTAAATCTTTCTGATAAACAGATCAATTACTCTTCATTTCCTAGCTCGAGCTGTATAGTACAGATAATCAAGAATAAATCATAATTCAGTATTATATTTATTTCTCATTTATAACATGTTACTTATGACTTGTACCCAATAAAATTTGAAATTTACCATAACTATGTATAATGTATTTAAAAATATAATATACTATAAATGCTCTAATTCCCTCTTCATACAACTATCCCCTCCCAAGAAATATCCTAACTCAACTTCCATATATTCAACAACCAACATCAAAACAGGGTTACCAGGGAACTCTTATTATCCCTGTGTTCCACATGCTAGATACTATCATTCCGAATCGTGGTACGAGAACTAAATGCTTTGTGCATTCCATCATAGGCAGCGTCCTCGAACCCAATTTTGTTCCATGTGCTCAATTAGCGTTCCTAGTAACCCAACATCAAACCTTGCTTTCTTTTTCCTTTTTTACTGAAAACTCACTCCCTCTATTTCTTTTTGCTGTTTTTTATTGGACATCAAACTTACCTAAATACTTGCTCTGTTCCAAAATTTAGAGATACATCTTGTTTCTTGTATTCTATTCCAAAATTCAACATACATTTCTATTTTTATACTAATAATAACATGTTATTACTTATATTCTATTATCATGTCATTGCTAATTCACTACTATATTTACTAGTACTCTATATTAATTCACTAACTCATGTTATTGTATTGTATTTTCGATAAAAGTGAAGCCTTTTATGTAAAATAAAAATAGAGAAAGGGAAAACAAACCTCACCTCCGCCACATTAAATTCCCCATTAACAAGTGGGCTTTTAACTTTCTCCAAATCCCTAATAAGACCATTTGCTTTCTCCGTCGCCTTCGCAATCGCCGAGTCCAAATCCTTCCGCAGCGCCATTCCTCCCATAATCAATCCCATATCAAGAACCCTAATCGCCTCCTTAAAGTCACCGCCACTATAATGAAGCTTCGCCACGTGGAGGCACGCCATTGAGTACGCGTCTCTCCACACCGGCAGCACGGAGTGCCAGGGGCCCGAGTGGAGCTGCTCCCACGCCATCTCACGCGCCGTCTCCGCCGCCCTGTAGTCCCCGGCGGCGGCCAGAGTGGACGTGCCGACGTAAGCGTACCCGCCTTGCTCGGAGATTTTCTGGAGTAGGGTCGGTGCCTCGGCGTCCAGGACCGGCGTTTCTAAAACGTCGCCGGAGACTGCGGCGGCCATCGGCGGTGAAGTTGAGAGACGAGTCACGAGTTGATGAGAGAGGAGATAGAAAAGAGAAGCGAAGCCCATAAAATGTTGGGATATTTTGCTTTTCTAGAGGGAGATATTTTGCGCTTTTTGCTACGTGGCAAACGATGTGGAAAGATATTTATTGGCATCAGACAAATACATGCATATTCTAGAACTGGGATATTTTCTTGTTCAGAAAAATCTTTCTTCTTTTATAACAACTTTAAAATTTCTCATTTCCAAAATTAAAAAATTCTCTATTTTAATTTTGAATTTATTTATTTTTTATATTTTAAAATTAGAAATATATTTTTTTAATCCTTTTCTAAATAAGAGATATTTTTTTATTTTAAAATTATAAAGTGATATGATATTTCTAATTCGTCATTACTTTTTCATTATTATTTTTAATATCAAAGCACCATGCTGAATCTCTACCTAATACTAAATACTAAGGTTATATTTGAGAATTATTTTTAAAAATTGTCGTTTTAAAAATAATTTTTTAATTTTAGAACGGAGGGAGTATTTGATTAAGAAATTAAAAGTTTGACAAAATCGAAAAATATAAGGAAAAATTAATCTAACTTTTCAACCCAAAAGGTAGGTAGCTAAATAAAGGAATTTACATGGATTTTACAGAAAATAAAAGTGAATGCCCCAAGTCCAAGTCGGTTCTCGATCAAGGCTAAATTTAGTGAGGTAGGAGAAGTTGGATGCGTTAATTGCAAAATTGACCCTACAAGAATATTCCAATTTTAGTTCTTAAATATTAATTTTTTCAATTTTGTTCTTTTAAGTATTAGTTCTTTGACTAGCCGGCCCCTTTTGGTCACAAAATATCATTTTTTGCATGTCAGTGGTACAGTCTTAGGTTGTGTTTGATAAAATTGATGATTAAAATATGAATAGTTTAAACATCTGAATAATATAGAGCACCTGAATAGAACTGTATCTGAATGAAAAAATGTTGTTTGATAATAATTTTTTCAAAATGTCTGAATAAAAATATTTTACCATTTTAACCCTTGAAACAAAACTAAAAAAAATAAAATAAAGTGTTCCTTCTTCATCTACCCCTCCCCTCCCCCATCCCGTCGCCCCCTCCTCTTTCCCCGCCCCCTGCTCCAGCCTCCCCCTCCCCTCCCCTCCCTAGATCTGGTATTTGGTGATGGTGGCGTGATGATGGTGTGGCGTTTAGTGATGGTGGCGTGGTGGTGGTGGCAGATCTGCTTGAAGGATAGAAAAGGAAAATGATAATATTAACGATGGTATTTTTGTCCAAAAAATAGCAATGTCATTCAGACTTGCCTCTTAATTATTTAGATTTGGTTTTATATCTTAATCGGTTAGAGGCATTAAGAGGTGGAAAAAAAAACAACACACTGCCTCTTAACGAATAAGAGGCAGTCCATTCAGACCTCTTAAGAGGTAAACAAACATCACCTTAGTTGTTAATAATCTATATCTATATAAATATATAAATGACAAAATTTTATTTTTTGGTCTTTGATTTTTGGTATAAACTTAAAATTTAACTACAAATAAAATACTTTAATCTTCTTAATATTATTTATTTTAAAGTAATCCAAATAACTACTAATAAGTTCTAAACTTAATACGTCTCTTTTTTCTTATACTAATTTTATACATTTGGGTCTTCCAACCCTACAACACATTATAATGACCTAATATCATAAGATTTAATAATAAATTATGAAATCATAACAGCCAACTAAACTATATGCAATTAGTAAGTTATAAGTTGTGAAATTATTAACTACTAAAAATAACTAATAGTTAGTGTTATAGAACCAAAATTCTTTTTATGGTCCTACAAATTTTAATGTTAACACATTATTCTATCCAAAAAAAATTATATGAAAAAGTCCTTTAATTATTTAGTTATACAATAAAATTTAACTTTAAAAATATGTGTATAATTTTACTTTACTCAATTTTGGACTCTAAATAACTAAATATTAAACGTATAGAAAAAAAAATATTATGATTACATATATAATTAATATTAACAAAATATATTAAACATTATAAAATATATTAATGATTAAACTTTAGTTACCAATTTTATTTCATATAGGAGACATTTTTAGTTAATTATGTTAAAAATAATTATGACTTATATATTAGTGATTAAAAATTAGTTAAATTTTAAAACTAAAAGTCATAATGGCAACCTATTATTCTACAATAATTTTATTCTTAAATAACTATATATTACAATATAAGAAAAATATTATGAGAAAATAATAATTAATATTAAAAAGCGTAATATATATTGCAAAATATATTAATGATTGAACTTTACATACCAATTTTATTTCAAATAGGAGATCTTTAGTTAATTAATGTTAAAAACAATCTCACTTATATATTAGTAATTAAAATTTAGTTACCTTTTAAAACTAAAAACCATGATGGTAACTTATTATTTTTACAACAATTTTATATATTTCATATAGAATTTTTTAAACATCAACTTTAGATAGTTAGGTTCTACTCATTTTTGAAGTCTAAAAAATTATATATAAATCAAAAGAATAAAAATAAAACTAAATATTAAATTTAAAAACTATTTAAAAATAAATATTAAACTTCAAATAACATAAAAAGAAATATAGAGCAGTTACTTTGGTCAAATATTGTTTGTTTGAGCAAAGTTTGTAATTATTCTAATAATAAGAAGAAGTTAATTTGAAATTCAAAAATATTCTATAATCATCATATATATAGAATAAATAAAAAATTATTTTATTTAAAAATATCGTGCTTCGAATGGGCACTTAAATAGTAGTATGTAGGTTGTGGACTTGTGGTACTAACCTCTAACATATAGGTCCACCACAAAATGAATAAACAAATTATGTTGTGGATCTTCTTGAATATAAATCTCCAAAACAATTTGCATCGTCAAATATCGTAACCTCATTTGTTTGCCTTACCACGAATGAATACGATGATATAATTGGTTGTACTTGTTAGAAAATAAAAAGTCTATTTAACAACATTCCAATAATCTTTCTGAATTCGTCATATACCTAATAACCACATTAATTGCATGTGAAATATCTGGTTTCATATATACTATAGCGTACATGAGTTAACCAACTACATTTCCATATAGTACTCTGAATCTATACTCCGCCTCATACTTTATTTGAAGACATAGGTAAAAAGATAAATTGAAATGTGTTGCCAAAAGAGTGTTAATTGGTTTAGCATTGTGCATGTTAAACATCTCCAATGCCTTTTACATATATCCTTTTCTAGTTAACCACAATTTTTCTATTGTGTCATTTATGTGAATTTTCATACCAAGGATCTCATTAACTGATCCAAGATTTTTCATGCCAAATTCTCTGCACAATAATTTTTTTTAACAGAAGAGAATGTTGGACTTTTTCTTTATGGCTAACCAATTGATAGAGCCAAAGCTAAAGTTAATGTCTTTTAAGCCTAATATTAGGTCTTAGTCTACTAGTTAAGATTGAGGTATTGTGACATTTATGTCTCATATTTGATTCATACTTCGGGTGAGTTTATTTCTTATTTTATTGTGAAACTTATTTCCTTTTTATGTGAGAGACTTGTTTGTAAGTTTATTTATTGCTCATTTAGTAAAACTATTCTAATTTCCTGTACGAGCTGTTTTATATATATTTTTATATAAAAATAATTATTAATAAATAATAATAATAACAACATTAATAGCTTACAACAAAATAAATTTTCATTGTTCATTATTTATACAACTTTTTTTTACCTCAAATTGATTTAAAATACATGATATTTATATAAAATATAAGTAAAATTAACTTCAATATTTAAGTAAATTACATTACCCGTTCAATACGACTTTTTAATCTATTTTGGAAAGAATATTTCATCGACGTGACAGTTATTATTATTAATATTTACTTAATTTTTTGTAAAACTTATGAAAGTTTTTGAAAAATAAAAATTTTAAATTACTTGTTCACACTTCTTACTACATTATATATATATATATAGAGAGAGAGAGAACGGATCAAGAGCATACCCCTTTATCTGACATACCAAGCATACCCCCTTTAGCGACGGACCGGACGACGCTTTGGTCCGTCGCCATAGGTCCGGGCGGTCGCTATATGTTTGTCCGTCGCTATATGTTGTTCGTCACTAAAAGCTATAGTGACGGATCGGAACTATGGCGACGGACCAAAGCGTCGCCTAGTCCATCACTAAAGATGGTATGCTTGATATGTCAGATAAAGGGATATACTCTTGACTGTTCTCTCTCTATATATATATATATGTATAGTATAAAAAAAATAGAATTTAAGGTATGCCTTAGCCAATTTAGCTAAGGATATGTAATAATTTCGATGATAATGTAATTTTGCATAAAATTTATATTTATTTTTTCTTTTTTTAAAAAAAACTCTAAAATGAAAATCTTGACCCTATGAAATAAAATTACGTCGTTTTAATTAAGTAACATTAATCAAACTTAGCTCAATCATAACATTAGATTCTTTTTTTTTGCATATATTATAATTAACTATCAATGTATAATGTTTTATTTTTGTTGAAGAATATCAAAGGTATCTGCAGTGTTATCAATAAATACTTATTACGACTTGTTCCAACTTATATATATAAATATTAATTTTTGAAATTACTTAATAGTTTATGTGTGAATTGTGAATACGTACATTCTAATAGTTTATTTTACTAACTAATGATATAGATTAAACTTTTAATTTACTATTTTAAGCTATTTTTATAAAGTTATAAAGTTTAATTCACTAAAAAAGGAGGATTGTTTCGAATTTAATAAGAAACTGATAGAGGATAAATATCACCTTTTAGTCTATAATATGCACTTTATTTGTAACAATATATATTATAATGAATAAATTAAAATATACACTTTTGCAATATATTTAAACTTTACAATACCGTTCTTACAAAAGCATAAATTAAAAAAGTAATTACATGTCTTCAAATTCAACAGTCCAAAAACAAAATAATAATAATAATAATAATAATAATAATAATAATAATAATAATAGTAATAATAATAATAATGATGATGATGATGATGATGATCTTATTTTCCTTATGATATATATATATATATATATATATATATATATATAAAGATTGTAAAATTAGTATAATATTGAGCAATATATTATTTTAAAAATATTATAGATATTTATGGATATTCAATTGAATCTATTTGAGTGATTATAGACTTTAAGATGAACTGAATATCTACTAATTAATATTAAATTGAATAATAAAAATTATAGAAAGATAAATGGGTTTGGATTTGTTTTTCATATTAGATTAAGATATTTGGAAAGATATTAGTATTTCCCATGTTATTCCGTATTTTGATATTATGATTTAGACTTATAATATTAATATACAAAAAGATGGATGAATTTAGATTTATTGTTCATATTAGATTAATTAATATATTTGGATATTAATATTTCGATATTTTTTGAATTTTAATATTATGATCTAGACTCATCAATATTATGCTAATGACTTTGAACTCTACATAATATGAAAGATAAAAATAAAAAGAAAGAAGTTTATTAAATTTATGCATGTTTTATTGTTGTTGTTGTTGTTGTTGTTGTTGTTGTTGTTGATCCATATTAAATATTGTATGTCGTATAAATTTACCTATATACGTACATCATTTTGTTTGCATTTATTATTATTAAAATCATAATAATATGTATATATTATAACCATATGGGTTATTATTAGTAGTTTATTGGTTTCGTTTGCGTAAATATTAATATATTGTTTATATTAAGGTATAATATAGTTTCATTTATGTTGCATATACATATCTTAATTATTTATACTATATTACAAAATCAATATACGTCGTATTGAATTAAATTTATTTTGTGGTATCCATTAATTTTTGTAATTTATAATTTACTATAATTAATGATTTTGAGACAATATTACAATAAATTTACTTATAATTAATGATTTTGTGTTAGTCAATATTATGAGAATATTGATGTACCTATTTTAATTTTATGATTATTGGTTAGTGTAGGTTTAAGCTTTTTCGTGGTGTATAATAGGTGTGTGAAGTTGTTCATATGTTTTTAGCAATTTTGATCGGATATTTTAAGTTAGATCAATAACGTTATAATATCACAACTAAGTGACATTATAATTAAAATACAAACAAATCAATTTCATTCATAAATATCAAAGTCTTCCTATCCCAAATATTAAGCCATAAAATCAAATGGTAGAGATTTGAGATTAATAGCAATTGATAGCAAGAATGAATCAACAATCAAAGTCGAGTCTGTAAATTTGGAAAAGAAATAATTAATTGAGATGAAAAAGAATAATTTGTTGGAAAGAGAGAAATTACCACATCATAACGCACATACCCTTTGTGATGATAGCATGCTAACGTTTTGACTAATGAATTGTCACACCTTTGTATGTAATCACATATATGGGTTTACAGTATTTATTTAGTTTAATATTAGAGTTTGTTTGGCATATTATTTAATTATAATTATAAAAAAGAGGAGATTTAGTTTGAGAAGAAGTTTAAAAAATGAACATATATTCATTAGATTTACTTTTTTATTGGTAGATGAAGTTTAAAAATATTGAAGAATATGAGGGTGTTTTATTTTGTGAGTAGTATATGTTGTTTCCCAGATACACAAAAAGATCTAGAAGAGGGGGTTGAATAAATCCTTTAAAACTTTTTTAATTATTAAGAATGTGTTACCAGATAATTGATTAAATAAATTTAATTACGCACAACGGAATATTAGTTTGAAAACCCCTTCAAAGATTTAATGAAATCTCAGCTCTGAATTTAATTATTGTGAATTTAAGTCACAAATATATATACCAAATAAAAGTAGGAATATAAGTGTAGAATGTAAAAGACGAAATTTTAAGTGGTTCGGAGTATAAAAGACTCCTAGTCTACTCTTATACTCTATGAGTAGGAAATTCACTAAGGATGCTCGACAGTCACTAAGACCAGATCACTAATGCTATGTTTGGATCAGTGGAATAAGAGGGGGAATGGAATGGATTATTCCACCTAAATGATAAATGGATTATTTGGTTGCATATTCCGTACGAAATGTTATATTCCTACCAGAATGCTAGGAAGCTTAAAATAAAAAAATTCATTCCTGACGAAAAGGCATTGAATAAGGTATTCCTGAAGGATTAAATGCTTACTACTGCACCAAAAGCTATAACTGGTGGTGAAGGCACAACTTTATTTCTTAGCACATGGCAGCGCAGAGTTCGTCCAGAAGGATTTTGGCGGTCTAGCCCCAACAATCCCATCCCCCAAAATCCCCTTCTAGGGGGCTCAAACTTGGGACCTCGCTCTGATACCAAATGAAGGATCAAGGGCCTACCACTGCACCAAAAGCTATCACTGGTGGTGAAGGCGCAACTTTATTTCTTAGCACATGGCAACGCAGAGTTCGTCCAGAAGGATTTTGGCGGTCCAACCCCAACAATTTCATCCTCTAATTTTGGTCAATTGACAATAATATTCCTGTAAAGATATGATGGGGCTTTATCGATTCTTTATTCAGTCGATGGATTTTATCCCGAGAGAAGGAGAGCGGCGAGAGGAGAAGCAAGATCGATCCATGAATCAGGGAAATTTCGATTCAAAAATATAATATAATCTCTCTTTCAGTCGTTGGATTTGTGGATATCTAACGAAGGTAACCAACCCCGACTCCCAATCTACTCCGGTTGTGTTCACCGTCGGTCGCAGTTTTCTGGCCATCTTCATCATTTCTTTCCTCCAGTTACCTAAGGTTCCCATTGTTGCTCTATCTTATATATATATATATATATGCTCTGCATCTCAACTGATCTGACTCCATACTTGTTGGATTTCGACATAGTCGGGTTTAGCCCTGTTTGGTGCTAATTTGGCAAGTTCTCATTGCATCATGTAATTAAATCATTTTTAATTAGATTAAATTAGGACAACTCAAATAGAAATGAGAATGTTGCCTCCTTTTATGGATAAGTATGCTTTGTGAATTCGGGAGTTACAGGATGTGAATTTTGTTTATTTGGTGTCGTAACGGAGTGGTGTAATCAGTGGCAGTTTTCGAAGTTCTGTCCAAATTGGCACATGAGAACCTAATATAGTTAATGGTGTTGTTGAACCAACTGATTTTATTTATTATATATTCCATGCCTTGCCAATTTGAGGCTTTCTCTAAAATCATGTTGTGCAACTTAATTATTTTATTATGAGCTTGCTTCTGGAGTTGCAGTCTTGGTGTTATTGTTTTCTCATTAATAATTTTCTTCAGTTGTTTGAGTTTGCTCTTACTTTTTCAATTGAATTGCAGTCATTGTAACGACCGTGGATTCTGGATAGCCTTGTAATTCAAATATATATATATATATATTAATGAATATTATAAATTTTAGTAACATTGTTATGTGTTACATGTTTAAAGGTTGTGTGACAACCTGAATTATGTGAATACATGAATTTTATATAAGTGAATAAATTAATTTCGCGGAATCTGGCTAAATTACTATTCACGGACACTATTCACGCCATAATATTTTTACGTATTTTTCGATTTGTATTATTTTTGTTAAATCATGTATGTGATGAGATAATTTTTTCAAGCGTTGGAATATTTGTTTGAGCTCGTTGGTGATTTATATCTTATCCGAAAGGTTATTATGGGTTATCCGAATAAATGGATAACCCCCGTATTTATTATTTTTATCTATCACAATATTTTATGGGATGACCCATTTTAATTTTGGGTAGAGTTATTAAGGAAATTGGGTACAAATAAGGAAGAATTCGGGTATGGGAGACCAAATGGGAGTACTAATTTTTGTGTGTTGCTAATATGGGGAACCAACTTAATGCATGGACCAATGAAGAGTGAGCAAGAAGGGAGTGGTCGGATGAGTGGCCTTGAGCCAAGTAATTGCCTTGAAATCTTTTATTTCCCAACATTCTCATTGGATGAGAAACCCACCACCTTGGTTATTCCCTCCCACTCTCCCGAGCGCCTCCCACCACTTCATCTCCTCCAAACTTGTTCAGCTAATCCTTTCTCTCCCATCCCATTATCCTTTTCTTGTTGCTGCAATTAGACAGAAGAGAGAATATAGAGAGAGAAAGAGAAGAAATAAGGAAGAAGAAGAAGTAGAGAGAGAAAGAGAGTTTTTAGAGAGAGAAAGAAGTGGGTTTGTTCGAGAAGAAGCCAAGAAGAAGAAGAAGAGGAAGCTTCAAGCTCTAACCAAGTCTCTGAGCATCAAAGAGCAAAAATCAAGAGGATAATTGAAGAGCATGTGTTGTATTATTGTAGCAGACGCACGAGGCAAGTTTTCTCTAACCTTACTCAAGTTATTTATCGAGCAAGTTCTTCTTTAACCCTTGTCTAACCCTTGTGTTGGGCAAATTTCTTTACCCTAACTCAATTTATTGATTGAGCAAGTATTCTATCTTATTGCAAGTTTCATGACTCGAATTGAGTTATTACGTTCAAATTATATTATTGGATTAATTATTAACAATTATTCTACATCTATGATTATTGATATTCGCACTCTGTGCAATTGATCTCTTGTTCTATTATTTGAATTGTGAAATAATTAAAATTCTTTATTCATAAACTGTTTATGAGCCATGTCTCAGCTAGTTGTATCAGCTGGACCAAATAACTGTTTATTAGCCATGTCTCAGCTAATTGTTTCGGCTAGACATGTACAGGTTATTATTTTTTTTAAAAGCTATCCAAACTGATTGTTGGTATGGATTCTTGGACTGAGAGAGCAACCCTTCTAGGGGATTTTAATGTGTCGGTTATTCGATGCAGTCAGAGTTAAATGTATGCATATACATATGGTACGAGAGGCTGATCCCCTCACGTACTACTGACGGGCCAGTTTTTAAGAGAGTCAGTTAAATGATTGATTCTTGGGGCCAAAAAGTTCATGGTCTATTGGACCACTCAGCAGTAAATAATCAATATTCATTATTTCATTTGAACTTCGATTATATTGCCAGCTATTTCTTCAATGTTCTTAAATTGTTGAACTATGCGATTATTATTCTCATTCATTTATGATATATCTTCTTTATTCATTTTAAACTTGCTGGGCAAAGTAGTTGCTCACCCTTGCTATATCATGAACCTATTGCAGTTAAGCCGGAGAGTTCCAAGAAGGACAAAGGCAAAGAGAAGCTTAAGAAATAGTATTATGTACTATCCCACAAAGTAGTTGCTCACCCTTGTTTTGTATCATTAATGTATTCTGCTATGTATTTAATTAAGGTTATAGACCTTGGGACCGTAGTAAACCTTTTGTAATGAACAACATATGTTTATTTATTCTGCATTGGTTGATCTATGTTGTTTAGAGGTATATGGATGTACTTTATCGTGAGCACCAGATTCGAGGTATTGGTACCTGAATTTAGGGGTGTCACAATCATGGCTCGTCGTAAATTAGACAAACAGAAGAGGACGAAGAGATTAGTTATTATTTTTCGTTTTTGGTCTGAAATAGTTGTCATGGTTACCTTATTCATGCAATTTGTTATATCTATGGCACGACATAGACGTATGAGAGAACTTACTCGACCAAAGTACGCCTTCTCTTGCTCGAGCGGGCTAAAATTTATGGGGGAGCTAGTGTATGACAGTGACATTACATGTCACAATTATCTTAGAATAGATAGGGCAAGTTTTACCAAATTGTGTGATATTTTACATACCACAGGCAAGCTTAATAGTACAAAGTACCTTCAAATAGGTTGACATTTTCTTGTATGTGCTAGCCCATCATGTGAAAAATCGTGTCATAGTGTTACAATTTCGTCGATCCAGTGAGACAATTAGTAGACACTTCGACAACGTACTCAATGCCGTGATAAGATTGGAATGTCAACTTTATAAGAAACCAGAACCTATACGTGAAAACTCTACTGGCGATAAATTGAAATGGTTTAAGGTATTACTTTAACTTAAATATTTATTATCTTACTAGAACAAGCTTTTTTTAAATTACATATTTATCATTCTGTTTTTGAAAAAGATAAGTATTTCTTACTAGGGTTGTCTAGGGGCTTTGGATGGAACATACATAAAGGTTCATGTTCCTGAAGAAGATAAACCTAGGTATCGAAATCGAAAAAATGAGGTTACAACTAACGTGTTAGGTGTTTGTTCCCCAGAGATGCAATTTATCTACGTCTTACCTGGTTGGGAAGGGTCCGTAGCAGATGGTAGGGTACTTTATTCTGCAATGCATCGTAATCATGGTTTGAAAGTAAATCGAGGTAAGAAATAAGAAATATCTTAATATAATTTAATATTTGTAGACATACACACACTAACAAACACAGACAAATACATAACCCCATGTATATATATACAATCAACTTTAACATCTTTTTTATTTGGTTAAGGTAACTACTACCTCGTAGATACTGGATATACCAATGGAGAGGGGTTTCTTGCACCTCTTAGAGGTCAAAGATATCATTTAAATGATTGGTTAGATGGACATCGACCTACGACTGCCAAAAAATTGTTTAACATAAAGCACTCCTCCGCTAGAAATGTTATAGAGCGTTGTTTTGGCCTTCTGAAGAAAAGATGGGGAATTCGTAGAAGTCCTTCATTTTATCCTATTCGAACACAAAATAAAAAGTTGATGAAGACTACATCAATACAGTTGAGACATCCCATGTGTGGACAAATATTAGAGAAAATCTTGTTGTTGAGATGTTTGATGTGTGGAGGGCTGACCATAATTTATAGTTTAAAATTGTGTTATTTATTATTAGTAGTACCTTTCAATGCTTATTGTATCAATTGATGGGATTTTGTATGATACTCATGTTTTGAGATTGAGATGTGATGAAATCTATTGTTTTTTTGTATAATTCTTGACATGTTTTCTTTAATCGAAATATGTGATTGCTCATTTATTTTTTTCCCATAACAATTGTAATGAGTTGGAATGAAATGCAACTAATTTTATATATGGCCAGACTTCAATTTATGATGGATTCTCAAGTAAATGATGAAGCAAAGGGGGCAGGCAAGAGTAAGCACAAATGGGTTGAAAATGAAGATGACAAGCTTGTGGAATGTATGCTAGACATATTAAATACTACTGGAACTTTGTATAGGGCTGACAATGGTTTTAAGCCTGGGTTTTACTTGGCCATTGAGAAAGCATTGGCTGAGAAATTGCCTGAAACGGGAATAAAATCAAAGCCGCATATTGAGTCAAGGTTGAAAATATTGAAAGCTGAATGGGCAGTTGTTTATGATATGTTGCATGGAAAAGACAGTAGTGGATTTGGTTGGGATGCTGAAAATCATGTACTCGAAGCCTCTAAAGATGTTTGGATTCCATATCTTAAGGTAAGTCATTTTTAGGACTTGCAACTACTTTTCCATGAGGTTGATGCAATTTAATTACAAATCTTAAATTCATAGGTTGCTTGAAATTTGTGGCTGAAACAATAAAAGTTGCACTACTGGTTGTTATATATATGGTATATGAATATTCCGTCATGAAGGGCTGGATCTCTCTATTTTAACCATCTTTACAATATGGATTAGAATTTTCCTTGATGTCTCCAAGCATTTTGGAAGTAAAGTTTGCCAAATTGAAGCTCATGATATGCCTTAGGCATAGCTTCACTTGGATATTATCTAGGAAGGAATATGAAAATCAGTTGTAAAGCTGCAATAACTGTTTTACACATGTTTCTACCACATATTGTTGGACATAATTTTTTGATGCTGCTTGCATAAGATGAAATGAACATTTATGCAGTACCATTGAACTAATTGGTGGCTTCCATCATTACTAAAAATTAATATTAAAGCTCTCATCCTGATGCTTCTATTCCCATATATATAACAATCAGTAGTGCAACTTTTCTGTCATGAAGTGGTTTTAGTTTTAGTTACACTCTGCAATGGTTGTTATAGATATGGTACTTGAAGTCATGAAGTGATTTGCAGTGTTTATTAATTTGTTTTTATTTAGTGTTATCATTTCATTTCAAGGTAGTGGTTCATTATCTCGTTTGTGTGTACATAACAGGATATTTTTGAAGTTTATTTCTTGGGAGTTTGGGTTATTAACACTTATGATTGTTACACTCTGCAATAGTTCTATGCTTGTAGTTTTTTTTTCAAATTTTTTTTTTGGATACTGCTATGATATAATTAATTACTATGTTTTACTTTTTTTAAAAAAAAATTATTGTGTTATCTTTTTTTCTCTAACTTGTTTTAGGTGCACCAAAAGAGAGCAAAGTGGCAGAATAAGACATTTTTAAATTATTTGGATATATATGTTATATTTGGCAAGGATAGAGCAACTGGAAAAGATGCTCTATCGGCTACGAAAATGATCGAGTTAGATGAAGAGATCCAAACAAATGATGGAGATGATGGCTTGACTCCAACCCGCAGTAAGAAAATATCTAGCAAGTCCTCTAGATTCAAAAAGAGGAAGAGAAAGTCAAGTTTCGATATTGATTCTGAATCTGCCATGGAGAGGGCTGTTACTATTCTCGCTGTACAACTCGAGAAATCATCTACTCAAGTTGCTAACTTTCTTGGATTGGAGGCTTCATTAAATAAGCAACGCAAGAATCTCAATAATGCGTTGAGTAATGTGCCTGGTCTAAGTGATAGCGAGCGTAATAAGGTCATGTGCAAGCTTGCTCGTGAGGAGGAGTTGATGATGGTCTTCTTTAGCCTTCCCGATGAGCAAAAAGAGGGTTGTCAAAGATTTATTGAGTGGAGTGCTATTCTAGCTATTTAGACATTTTACTATGTTGGTTATTGAATGATGATATTGGGATTTTGTTTAGGATTTATTGATGCGATGCATTACTAGTTGATCAGACATTTTATTAAGTAGTTAGTTGTTTATATTATTGGATTTTATCATCACTTTATTTTATTGAGTGAGGTGTTATACTAATTGATTTATTTTTTTATTTTTATTTTTTGCTAAATGTACTACTACTAGTTGATTTAGTTTTGTTGGTTGTATTTTATTTTACACTACTTATCTTTAGTTTTTATCAATTAAAATAAAGTTAATTCTAGAGAAATAAAAAAAAATTATAAAAAAAAGATAAATTATAAGTAAGAAAAAAATTATATGAAAAATTATAAGTAGAAAAAAGGAAGAAATATAGAATCATAAAAAAATCTAGAGAAATATGAGTCAAATTTTAAATGTAAATTGAATTTAAGTTAAATTTGAACATTTGAGGGTATTTAAGTCACTCTCAAATTATTTATTCCATTCTTGGATGTATTCTTAACACCAACCAAGCATGCACATGTAATGCTAAAAAATCATTCCATTCCTTCTCCTATTCCATTCCCTCTCCTATTCCACTCCCTCCGCTATTCCATTCCTTCAATACAAACGTAGCATAAGATCTATTACAATGAATCACGAAGATTCTTTCAAGTCACTTAGACTTGACAAATTGTCACTAAGATAGGGTCATTTAGACCAGTTCACTTAGAACTCTTCAAGTCACTTAGAATTAGTACAATGGTCACTTAGACCAGCGAATCATAGTTGGTTAATTGTTGTCTGAGGTGCTACTAAGTTGCGTTTAAGCTCGGCTTCTGAAGACTTAATAGCAGAACAAGTTGTTCTTGTATCGTAGAGTAAGACTCTTGATATTTTGGCAGAGATTCAGCTTGATGATTGGTGATTCGTACTGTTTGATTGAATCATCTTGCCCTTTTATAGACTTCCTCTAGAGCTTCCCGTTGGAGAGTTGCCATTGTGCATTTAATGCACCGATCCTAGAAGATCTCTGATGTTGACTTTCAAAGTGGATGTATCAGCTTGCTTTTTAGCTCTGATAGGTCACATCAGATTGCCGTTTGACCTACCATGTGGGTGCTGTCACATCACCAAATCTAGTTGTTACACATAACACAGTCTGATCTTCAAATTTAACTTAGGATGATTGACAAACATCTTGAGTTTTTCACTCTGCAGCGCTCCTCATTGTCAGTCTTATGTTAGACCTGACATGCTCTACAACTTTGACTGATCGTAGAGTTTCATGAGGGTTTAAAGTGTATGGCTTAGTTTGCTCAACGTTCTGGTACTCTATGATTTGCTCTACGATTGGCTTGCTCTACGAGTTGAAACATACTCTACGATCTGCTTTACGATCCTTGAGCAGACTCTGCGATTCTTACTTCACCTTACGACCTAAGAGTGAACTCTATGATTTACTACAGGTTCTGCGATCTTGACTTAACTTTGCGAACTTCTGGCAGGCTTTGCGATCATCTACTGAATACTCTACGATAGGATAACTAACTCTGCGAACTCCAAAATACTTTACGATATACCAGAGTAGCTTTATGATCGTCCAACTTGAATAAACGATCGATTTAATCCTATCATCTATACATCTATTTAGCTTATAAGATCAACCTAACAAGTTTGATCTTTTTATTCTAAGTTCTTGTACATCATCTTCTTATTAAGGACTTTATAAAAACTACTAATACAAATATACATTAATCACATCATCATCAAATTAAACATGCATACCCTAACAGTATATTATTTAATTATAATTAAAAAAAAGAGATCGATTTAGTTTGAGAAGAAGTTTAAAAAAAGAACATATATTTATTATATTTACTGTAAAAAGACTTGGACTCTATATAAAAAGGAACATATATTTATTAAATTTATTTACCTTTTATTGGTAGAAGTTTAAAATATTGGAGATTATGAGAGTGTTTTATTTTGTGAGGAGAATTCTCTCGGTTACTACATTTATATATTATATAGATATAGATTTGATTAGTTCTTCGTATTGTAATTGTGTAATGATGTACTTGATTATGATTATGAAAATTATATTGTATTCTCCAAAAAATGGGACTTTTAAAAAATAAATCAATTATTATATGCTGAATAATTAGAAATGATGTCTATAATCTAATTGAATTAAGTTAATAATATATGAACATTTCGAACCGTTTAAAGAGAATGAGTTAACGTGATCATAAGTAGTTTATGCTAATGGATTGAAAGTTTGAAACAATTTATATTGCCTTTTGTTTTGTGGACATGTAGTAACTCATTACACATAAATTAATTTTTGACTAATGTTCTTTTCATTGTGTTGCAGTATTATTTATTACTAGGTGATATCCCGTGCAATGCACGAGCTAGTTTAAAGAATAGATTAAATAATTTGTCAAATATGCAATGAGAACGCTATCTTTTTTTTCTTTTTTTTATAAATAGACTAACTGAAGATAGGAACAGCAACACCCAATATCTTTTCCTATGTTAAAAACAGATCAATAATTAAAGGCTTAAACAATCAATATCAATAATTAAACCTAATGAAATATATAGAAACAGTAGCTCAACACCCAAATTAAAAGTTACAAGACGCAAGGCCCATCTCAAATTAGTCAAATTCCTAAAACATATAGCCTGCCTTTACAGAATTCATATAGGTAAGTGTACATAATTACTATAGGTTCTGCAACTTCTAATATCAATAAAGGTTGTTCATCAAAAATTGAATGTATGATCCCACATATAGCAGTTGAAGCCAGAGTTTTCACTTTGCTTAAGCTTCCATCTATATACAAAAAGTGACTCGTCAAAGCCCTCCATCACATCCGCATACTCAAATAAATATGCCAACCCAAGCTGCATCAGTTTTGCAACTTGTAAATTGTATTACTATCTTCACTAAAGAAATATAATAAGAATAAATACATGACTAACCTGTGTCTCTACGAAATTGCTCTCCAAACACAATGACAGAGGCAAAGAATATATAGGTTGTTGGAGTCAAAATCCTGCTTAAAGGAAGGCAAGATCAGATTCCAATAAAATTTCACTTCTATCATAGGTAAAAGAAGAAGCAAATGAAGAAACAGAACCTGCCCCTTGAGCATAGTGCGTTAATCCAGTCTTGTTTGTAGCAAGCTTTTTTTCCTCTAAAGTCATTAATAATTCCCCTGAATGGTTTTTGAAAATTTTCATTGCCGAAGGCAAGTGTAAAATTAAATAGCACTATGAGAATAGGAAAACCAATGAGAATGATAAGTCTCCATGGAGAGTACATTAATTTATGTCAATGTTCCCTGAGAAACAGGGTAAGCTGTCATTTCCAGAAATTGCAAGAAAGAAAAGATAATGTTATGTCTTGTTGGAAAGGTGTGAGATAAACAAATTTGTAATTAGCGTTTAACGGTAATATGGAAAATGAGTTATGAAATCTCCTTGATATCTAAAAAGAATAGAAAGGTAAAGAGGAAGTAACAAATATTAATACATACAGCACAGAGTTTCTTAGTACTCTTGACATCAGCCTTCAAATTTTTTAGAGTCTCTTGGTGATATTTAGGGTCTCCCCACGAAAAGTCAAATCTAGCCACTGCCAAAACACGAACCCAAAAACCATTAATTGAGAGAGAAAAAAAAGTTCACCTTTCATATCAAAAAGAAAAATAAAACTCAAATTGGAAGTTTTGTTCTTTGTCCTTGATGTTTCTGCACATTCTTAGTAAGTCTATGCTCTCATCCTCTGGATCTACTTTCCTAAATGATTGAAGTAAATTCCGAACATCCTTCTCCGTGAAGGGGTAATATCCAAGCTCCACACACTTCTCAAGCTCCATAAGCCTCATCATCTGTTGCACCGATATTCCTGTTTTGGCAAACATGAGAATTTTGCTCTTATCTGTATCGGAGATGGTGTGATATGCGGGAAGAAAATGAAATTGCTTGGCTTCTAAGAGTTCATGATTATGGTTGTTTGCATATCCTGTTATCCGCCATTTTGGTACTCCAAATTCAGTTGTCTTGCTTATTCGCATGTAAGCTTGACAATTACACCATAAGGACTTTCGGTTTCTTTGAGGTTTATTTTCATTTAAGACTTTGACAGGAGTATTACCTACACGGTGGCAGACAAAGTACCTTCTTGTAAGCGCTTTGCCAACCCCATCTTTACCTTCTGTGCGATGACGGCGGATATAAAAGCCATTTCTCTTGGAAAATTCACTATAGAATTTATACGCAGTATCATGAGTAGTAAATCATTGCCCAATATAAGGAATTGCATCATATGTGGTTTTTAAGGAGAGCCTGGTTTCATCTGGTGATTCTTCTGTGTTGCTTCTATCATCTAACGACAAAGATCTTTGATCCGAGTAATCATCACAAAATACCATCATCTGCCTAGTCTCTTCAGACATCATAGTCTTCTCAAAATCCTGTTCAAGGTCAAACGAAAACCATCTGGTTTCCTACCATATAGAAGGGAAACAATCATAATATTTAACAAAAATGACCTTTTAGTTAATGGAACGTTCCAAATATAAAATCAACATTCAAGTGTTTATAAAAATGTATAAATAGAATTTACTTCCTTATTAATGACAATTACATAGCAATCTAGCACTCTTGGCATATAAATCAGTTAAATGTTTGTCAAATAATAAGCACATGTTAACAGAGAAATAACAATGTTGTGTTCAGTAGTTTTAGTTTAATTTGCTCAGTATACTGTTCGGTAAGATCACATCAAATTTGGTACTTCTCTAAAATGGGCGAAGTTCTATTGTTTTATCATTATTAAGACATTTTAGCAGTATCCACACCTTTTGTACAGCTATAAAAACTAAAGCATTTCAGACAAAGGTGCAATCCGTTATTTTTCAGTAACAAATACTAAAAAATCTGGTATTCTCTTTTTTTTTGCTATTAGTTCAAGAGTTATGCATCAAACATGTACTTACTTTGAAGTCAATGACAAATAAATAAAAATGAATAGTAATAAAAAAAACTTAAATTAAACATACCTGGAGGCTTGATGGCTCGATTGATTTTACTGTACGGCGAGATAAATATAAACTTAACAGACGAAATTGTTGGGTATGTAAAAAAATGAATACCATGAAGCTAAGCAACCTTGCGAATATCAGATATTTTTTCTCTTTGGCATTTTATCAAACAGGTAACTTGCATATGGCAAAGACATCAGTAAAATTGGAACAAATCAAATTTTCATGTGCAAAAGTAAATATAGATTTGGAGGGAGAAATACAATAATTGGGGAGGCTATGGAAATCGGTATATATATAGCTTATATATATATATATATATATACTAATCTATGATTTTGGAGGAGAAGATTAAGTTTCTCATCCACGGGAAAAGAGGAGGTAATAGAGGAGATGAAACCCTAAACTCTAATAAGGCGTACCTGACTTGCTTAGAAGGTCGAAATTGAGGACTTAGATAGGCCGATACAGAGCAGCGGCGGTAAATTCTCTGATGGACTACCTTCTTTCTCTTGATTTCTCTCGTATTCTCTGAGAATCTGTTTTATTTTGGTTGCAATTTTAATGTGTCAACAGTACCTTTGCTTCTTGACTTTAGATTTTCTCGAAAAGGAACATGGAAGCTGAAGAGGAAAAGGCGATTGAAGAAACACAGTCAGTCGGATGAAAACCGATAAAGGGATGAAGAGATAAACATTAAGAGATAAGGGAAAGGGAAGAGTAAAAGTCGAACGATTGATCAGGCGAATTCAGAAAAAATTAACCGAGTTAACTCTTAATTATTTAAGGGTTGACTCAGTGAGCTTTTCAATTGATTAAAGATTGGATCGGCATCATAGTCTTCTCAAAATCCTGTTCAAGGTCAAACGAAAACCATCTGGTTTCCTACCATATAGAAGGGAAACAATCATAATATTTAACAAAAATGACCTTTTAGTTAATGGAACGTTCCAAATATAAAATCAACATTCAAGTGTTTATAAAAATGTATAAATAGAATTTACTTCCTTATTAATTACAATTACATAGCAATCTAGCACTCTTGGCATATAAATCAGTTAAATGTTTTTCAAATAATAAACACATGTTAACAGAGAAATAGCAATGTTGTGTTCAGTAGTTTCAGTTTAATTTGCTCAGTATACTGTTCGGTAAGATCACATCAAATTTGGTACTTCTCTAAAATGGGCGAAGTTCTATTGTTTTATCATTATTAAGACATTTTAGCAGTATCCACACCTTTTGTACAGCTATAAAAACTAAAGCATTTCAGACAAAGGTGCAATCCGTTATTTTTCAGTAACAAATACTAAAAAATCTGGTATTCTCTTTTTTTTTGCTATTAGTTCAAGAGTTATGCATCAAACATGTACTCGCTTTGAAGTCAATGGCAAATAAATAAAAATTAATAGTAATAAAAAAAACTTAAATTAAACATACCTGGAGGCTTGATGGCTCGATTGATTTTACTGTACGACGAGATAAATATAAACTTAACAGACGAAATTGTTGGGTATGTAAAAAAATGAATACCATGAAGCTAAGCAACCTTGCGAATATCAGATATTTTTTCTCTTTGGCATTTTATCAAACAGGTAACTTGCATATGGCAGAGACATCAGTAAAATTGGAACAAATCAAATTTTCATGTGCAAAAGTAAATATAGATTTGGAGGGAGAAATACAATAATTGGGGAGGCTATGGAAATCGGTATATATATAGCTTATATATATATATATATATACCAATCTATGATTTTGGAGGAGAAGATTAAGTTTCTCATCCACGGGAAAATAGGAGGTAATGGAGGAGATGAAACCCTAAACTCTAATAAGGCGTACCTGACTTGCTTAGAAGGTCGAAATTGAGGACTTAGATAGGCCGATACAGAGCAGCGGCGGTAAATTCTCTGATGGACTACCTTCTTTCTCTTGATTTCTCTCGTATTCTCTGAGAATCTGTTTTATTTTGGTTGCAATTTTAATGTGCCAACAGTACCTTTGCTTCTTGACTTTAGATTTTCTCGAAAAGGAACATGGAAGCTGAAGAGGAAAAGGCGATTGAAGAAACACAGTCAGTCGGATGAAAACCGATAAAGGGATGAAGAGATAAACATTAAGAGATAAGGGAAATGGAAGAGTAAAAGTCGAACGATTGATCAGGCGAATTCAGAAAAAATTAACCGAGTTAACTCTTAATTATTTAAGGGTTGACTCAGTGAGCTTTTCAATTGATTAAAGATTGGATCGGCATCATAGTCTTCTCAAAATCCTGTTCAAGGTCAAACGAAAACCATCTGGTTTCCTACCATATAGAAGGGAAACAATCATAATATTTAACAAAAATGACCTTTTAGTTAATGGAACGTTCCAAATATAAAATCAACATTCAAGTGTTTATAAAAATGTATAAATAGAATTTACTTCCTTATTAATAACAATTACATAGCAATCTAGCACTCTTGGCATATAAATCAGTTAAATATTTGTCAAATAATAAGCACATGTTAACAGAGAAATAGCAATGTTGTGTTCAGTAGTTTTAGTTTAATTTGCTCAGTATACTGTTCGGTAAGATCACATCAAATTTGGTACTTCTCTAAAATGGGCGAAGTTCTATTGTTTTATCATTATTAAGCCATTTTAGCAGTATCCACACCTTTTGTACAGCTATAAAAACTAAAGCATTTCAGACAAAGGTGCTATCCGTTATTTTTCAGTAACAAATACTAAAAAATCTGGTATTCTCTTTTTTTTTGCTATTAGTTCAAGAGTTATGCATCAAACATGTACTTGCTTTGAAGTCAGTGGCAAATAAATAAAAATGAATAGTAATAAAAAAACTTAAATTAAACATACCTGGAGGCTTGATGGCTCGATTGATTTACTGTACGGCGAGATAAATATAAACTTAACAGACGAAATTGTTGGGTATGTAAAAAAATGAATACCATGAAGCTAAGCAACCTTGCGAATATCAGATATTTTTTCTCTTTGGCATTTTATCAAACAGGTAACTTGCATATGGCAGAGACATCAGTAAAATTGGAACAAATCAAATTTTCATGTGCAAAAGTAAATATAGATTTGGAGGGAGAAATACAATAATTGGGGAGGCTATGGAAATCGGTATATATATAGCTTATATATATATATATATACCAATCTATGATTTTGGAGGAGAAGATTAAGTTTCTCATCCACGGGAAAAAAAAAGAGAGGAGGTAATGGAGGAGATGAAACCCTAAACTCTAATAAGGCGTACCTGACTTGCTTAGAAGGTCGAAATTGAGGACTTAGATAGGCCGATACAGAGCAGCGGCGGTAAATTCTCTGATGGACTACCTTCTTTCTCTTGATTTCTCTCGTATTCTCTGAGAATCTGTTTTATTTTGGTTGCAATTTTAATGTGTCAACAGTACCTTTGCTTCTTGACTTTAGATTTTCTCGAAAAGGAACATGGAAGCTGAAGAGGAAAAGGCGATTGAAGAAACACAGTCAGTCGGATGAAAACCGATAAAGGGATGAAGAGATAAACATTAAGAGATAAGGGAAAGGGAAGAGTAAAAGTCGAACGATTGATTAGGCGAATTCAGAAAAAATTAACCGAGTTAACTCTTAATTATTTAAGGGTTGACTCAGTGAGCTTTTCAATTGATTAAAGATTGGATCGGCATCATAGTCTTCTCAAAATCCTGTTCAAGGTCAAACGAAAACCATCTGGTTTCCTACCATATGGAAGGGAAACAATCATAATATTTAACAAAAATGACCTTTTAGTTAATGTAACGTTCCAAATATAAAATCAACATTCAAGTGTTTATAAAAATGTATAAATAGAATTTACTTCCTTATTAATGACAATTACATAGCAATCTAGCACTCTTGGCATATAAATCAGTTAAATGTTTGTCAAATAATAAGCACATGTTAACAGAGAAATAGCAATGTTGTGTTCAGTAGTTTTAGTTTAATTTGCTCAGTATACTGTTCGGTAAGATCACATCAAATTTGGTACTTCTCTAAAATGGGCGAAGTTCTATTGTTTTATCATTATTAAGACATTTTAGCAATATCCACACCTTTTGTACAGCTATAAAAACTAAAGCATTTCAGACAAAGGTGCAATCCGTTATTTTTCAGTAACAAATACTAAAAAATCTGGTATTCTCTTTTGTTTGCTATTAGTTCAAGAGTTATGCATCAAACATGTACTTGCTTTGAAGTCAGTGGCAAATAAATAAAAATGAATAGTAATAAAAAAAACTTAAATTAAACATACCTGGAGGCTTGATGGCTCGATTGATTTTACTATACGGCGAGATAAATATAAACTTAACAGACGAAATTGTTGGGTATGTAAAAAAATGAATACCATGAAGCTAAGCAACCTTGCGAATATCAGATATTTTTTCTCTTTGGCATTTTATCAAACAGGTAACTTGCATATGGCAGAGAAATCAGTAAAATTGGAACAAATCAAATTTTCATGTGCAAAAGTAAATATAGATTTGGAGGGAGAAATACAATAATTGGGGAGGCTATGGAAATCGGTATATATATAGCTTATATATATATATATATACCAATCTATGATTTTGGAGGAGAAGATTAAGTTTCTCATCCACGGGAAAATAGGAGGTAATGGAGGAGATGAAACCCTAAACTCTAATAAGGCGTACCTGACTTGCTTAGAAGGTCGAAATTGAGGACTTAGATAGGCCGATACAGAGCAGCGGCGGTAAATTCTCTGATGGACTACCTTCTTTCTCTTGATTTCTCTCGTATTCTCTGAGAATCTGTTTTATTTTGGTTGCAATTTTAATGTGTCAACAGTACCTTTGCTTCTTGACTTTAGATTTTCTCGAAAAGGAACATGGAAGCTGAAGAGGAAAAGGCGATTGAAGAAACACAGTCAGTCGGATGAAAACCGATAAAGGGATGAAGAGATAAACATTAAGAGATAAGGGAAATGGAAGAGTAAAAGTCGAACGATTGATCAGGCGAATTCAGAAAAAATTAACCGAGTTAACTCTTAATTATTTAAGGGTTGACTCAGTGAGCTTTTCAATTGATTAAAGATTGGATCGGCATCATAGTCTTCTCAAAATCCTGTTCAAGGTCAAACGAAAACCATCTGGTTTCCTACCATATAGAAGGGAAACAATCATAATATTTAACAAAAATGACCTTTTAGTTAATGGAACGTTCCAAATATAAAATCAACATTCAAGTGTTTATAAAAATGTATAAATAGAATTTACTTCCTTATTAATGACAATTACATAGCAATCTAGCACTCTTGGCATATAAATCAGTTAAATGTTTGTCAAATAATAAGCACATGTTAACAGAGAAATAGCAATGTTGTGTTCAGTAGTTTTAGTTTAATTTGCTCAGTATACTGTTCGGTAAGATCACATCAAATTTGGTACTTCTCTAAAATGGGTGAAGTTCTATTGTTTTATCATTATTAAGCCATTTTAGCAGTATCCACACCTTTTGTACAGCTATAAAAACTAAAGCATTTCAGACAAAGGTGCTATCCGTTATTTTTCAGTAACAAATACTAAAAAATCTGGTATTCTCTTTTTTTTGCTATTAGTTCAAGAGTTATGCATCAAACATGTACTTGCTTTGAAGTCAGTGGCAAATAAATAAAAATGAATAGTAATAAAAAAAACTTAAATTAAACATACCTGGAGGCTTGATGGCTCGATTGATTTACTGTACGGCGAGATAAATATAAACTTAACAGACGAAATTGTTGGGTATGTAAAAAAATGAATACCATGAAGCTAAGCAACCTTGCGAATATCAGATATTTTTTCTCTTTGGCATTTTATCAAACAGGTAACTTGCATATGGCAGAGACATCAGTAAAATTGGAACAAATCAAATTTTCATGTGCAAAAGTAAATATAGATTTGGAGGGAGAAATACAATAATTGGGGAGGCTATGGAAATCGGTATATATATAGCTTATATATATATATACCAATCTATGATTTTGGAGGAGAAGATTAAGTTTCTCATCCACGGGAAAATAGGAGGTAATGGAGGAGATGAAACCCTAAACTCTAATAAGGCGTACCTGACTTGCTTAGAAGGTCGAAATTGAGGACTTAGATAGGCCGATACAGAGCAGCGGCGGTAAATTCTCTGATGGACTACCTTCTTTCTCTTGATTTCTCTCGTATTCTCTGAGAATCTGTTTTATTTTGGTTGCAATTTTAATGTGTCAACAGTACCTTTGCTTCTTGACTTTAGATTTTCTCGAAAAGGAACATGGAAGCTGAAGAGGAAAAGGCGATTGAAGAAACACAGTCAGTCGGATGAAAACCGATAAAGGGATGAAGAGATAAACATTAAGAGATAAGGGAAAGGGAAGAGTAAAAGTCGAACGATTGATCAGGCGAATTCAGAAAAAATTAACCGAGTTAACTCTTAATTATTTAAGGGTTGACTCAGTGAGCTTTTCAATTGATTAAAGATTGGATCGGCATCATAGTCTTCTCAAAATCCTGTTCAAGGTCAAACGAAAACCATCTGGTTTCCTACCATATAGAAGGGAAACAATCATAATATTTAACAAAAATGACCTTTTAGTTAATGGAACGTTCCAAATATAAAATCAACATTCAAGTGTTTATAAAAATGTATAAATAGAATTTACTTCCTTATTAATGACAATTACATAGCAATCTAGCACTCTTGGCATATAAATCAGTTAAATGTTTGTCAAATAATAAGCACATGTTAACAGAGAAATAGCAATGTTGTGTTCAATAGTTTTAGTTTAATTTGCTCAGTATATTGTTCGGTAAGATCACATCAAATTTGGTACTTCTCTAAAATGGGCGAAGTTCTATTGTTTTATCATTATTAAGACATTTTAGCAATATCCACACCTTTTGTACAGCTATAAAAACTAAAGCATTTCAGACAAAGGTGCTATCCGTTATTTTTCAGTAACAAATACTAAAAAATCTGGTATTCTCTTTTTTTTGCTATTAGTTCAAGAGTTATGCATCAAACATGTACTTGCTTTGAAGTCAGTGGCAAATAAATAAAAATGAATAGTAATAAAAAAAACTTAAATTAAACATACCTGGAGGCTTGATGGCTCGATTGATTTACTGTACGGCGAGATAAATATAAACTTAACAGACGAAATTGTTGGGTATGTAAAAAAATGAATACCATGAAGCTAAGCAACCTTGCGAATATCAGATATTTTTTCTCTTTGGCATTTTATCAAACAGGTAACTTGCATATGGCAGAGACATCAGTAAAATTGGAACAAATCAAATTTTCATGTGCAAAAGTAAATATAGATTTGGAGGGAGAAATACAGTAATTGGGGAGGCTATGGAAATCGGTATATATATAGCTTATATATATATACCAATCTATGATTTTGGAGGAGAAGATTAGGTTTCTCATCCACGGGAAAAGAGGAGGTAATGGAGGAGATGAAACCCTAAACTCTAATAAGGCGTACCTGACTTGCTTAGAAGGTCGAAATTGAGGACTTAGATAGGCCGATACAGAGCAGCGGCGGTAAATTCTCTGATGGACTACCTTCTTTCTCTTGATTTCTCTCGTATTCTCTGAGAATCTGTTTTATTTTGGTTGCAATTTTAATGTGGCAACAGTACCTTTGCTTCTTGACTTTAGATTTTCTCGAAAAGGAACATGGAAGCTGAAGAGGAAAAGGCGATTGAAGAAACACAGTCAGTTGGATGAAGACCGATAAAGGGATGAAGAGATAAACATTAAGCGAGAAGGGAAAGGGAAGAGTAAGAGTTGAACGATTGATCAGGCGAATTCAAAAAAAATTAACCGAGTTAACTCTTAATTATTTAAGGGTTGACTCAGTGAGCTTTTCAATTGATTAAAGATTGAATCGGTTGTCCTGATTTTATATATAATAATTGATTAGTAAGTTTATTTTTTTGAATTACTACTCAGCTTTTGGTGTTAGAATAATAAATTAAATTTAATAGAAAAGAAAAAGGAAAAATTGTAATATAAACAATTAATGTGAGAATAAGAAAAAGAATATATAGAAAGAATTTGCGATTGACCAGTCAACCATCATTTATTTTTCATGAAGTAATGTTAATGACATCTATTATCTTGAATGAAACATAAAGCGACGACTAATATCGTCGTATATAGACCTTCACCTTCTTAAGACTTTTGAAAGTCCCTTTTGTTTTTACATTTAAGTCAACGGTTATCACTATTACCACCAGCATGAATAATATGAGAAGACAGAAGTGTTCCCTAATTATTTTTTTTAACATAGGTCTCCGTCTCCCTGGTAGATATATTAATTATACATTTTATCAATAAAAGAATGAATTCTGTTCATTAATTTTGACAAAAAATACTAACATATTATTCATATGTCTAGAATAAAGTTATTATTGTTATTATAATAGTCAGACTTATTTAAGACGCAGCTAACAACAGTATAATATATTTATATTTTTGATCGGGAAATGATAGAGATAAATTTCAAATCAAGTTAGAATTCATCTTAATCAGAGAATGAATTTTAAATTAAGGCTAAAATTCATTCTCAAGCAAATCATATTTTGTAAAATTGAAATTGTAAATAGTTGTTACGGTTCAAATTAGTGTCGTAGATGGAACGAATAATTTGATTACCAATTTGAGAGCATGACGATACACAAATGAATACTATAATAACCTTACTTTCGTATGAGAATAATAAGTTAGCACCCTTCCTCAAATTTAATTAATAAAATTTATTTTTTATTTGATAAAAAAGGAGTGGAGGAATAGTTTTTCACACCTAATGTATATATAACAACGGAGACTAGTGGTTAAAAAAAATAAATTTAAAAAACACTCTTGTAAAGCCATAAGAGAGACAGATTTGTAGTTTAGTCAAATTTATGAGTCTCCCACTGAGCGCAACACATCAAATAGTGTGGGTCCCATGATTTATACAAGCCAACTTTTTAAGCAAAAGGCTCGAGTGTGTGTCCCTTCTTCATTCGTTAAATGAGTTTGTACATGTCGGCCTTTTATTACGTTCCGGGATGATTCCAATTCGTTTTTGTTTTTGGTTCAAGGTGATGCAGTCATGGTGTTTGTTAAAATGTCTCACCCATACTTAATATAGCAGAACACACTCTCAATCACCCACAAATTATTCATTTCTGTACATGCAAAGTTTCTTTGTCTAAATATTAAATTATTCATTTAAACTCCCAAGTAAAATGCTTTCTATTCCTTCCGGCTTCGAAATGATGACTACAAGTACAGAAGTATATAAAGCGAAGAGTAACTACTCTTTTAGTGGAATCCATTAATATAAAAAAAATACAGTACTCATCGTTTTATATGATCTTATACAATCCTTTTGGAAAGGAAAGAATATATATTTTACATAAAATAAACAAAAGCTGTTCTTGTAAACATATATACCTCTTAGTTGAGTTTATTCTGGTCGGCTAAGGCATGGCACTGCCAATGCTGCTAGTAGCTGATTTTGGGGGTGTGAAAAATTTATCTGGGAGGAAATTTATACAGCTGAATGCTATTATTATAGTCTTTCTGTTAGCTTTTTGCAGCATTTTTGCGGCGGCTTCGAGATCAATAATTAAGACCCTTCCTGGTTATTCTGGTACTATACCTTTCAATCTCGAAACTGGGTAAGGTTTTTTTTTTTTTGAATAGAAATTCCATATTTTTTTGATTGAATAGAAATTCCATTTTAAGGGTACAATTATTATAGATTTTTTATGCAGATATGTTAGTGTGGACAGATTGAATGATTTGCATCTGTTCTACTACTTTATAGAGTCTGAAAAGGATCCTGCAAATGACCCTCTTGTGCTTTGGCTCAGTGGTGGCCCTGGTTGTTCCAGTTTCTCAGGCCTAGTTTATGAAATTGGTATCTATGTTTTTCTAACCTCAACTTTCTCTCTATTCAAAACAGTGAAATTAGTTTATGTATTGTTCATAGTATTCATTCATCTTACATTAATCTTTCGGAATTAAAGTTTCATGCACTGTCATCGTATACATGAGGGTATTAGGATAAAGTACTTGGGTTGGACGAAATTATCCTTATTTTAATGATGTGTTATGATCTGCTCATATGTACACTTTTAATATGTCAAATTTAAACTCACTCTTTCGCATGAATTCTACAGGTCCATTAAAATTTGATTTCCCAGCTTTTATTGGGGGATTACCATCACTTACTCTGAACCCATACTCATGGACAAAGGTGCTATATAAATTCTTCCTTGCACCATATTCCTTCTCTGTCCCACTTTAGTTGACCCTTTTTCATTTTGGGATGTCCCATACTAATTGAGCCTTCTTGACTTATATCAATGTGTGTTTGGTAGGAGAAGAAGCAAAGAAGCTCTTGTTTTGTGTTCTCTCATTTGTTTGGATATCACCCAAGAATTGAAGAGAAAATAAACAAAAAAAAATGATTTTTTTGTAATAAAAAAAAAAAAGCAATAGGCAACTTTACCTTCATATTCTTCTTTCCCGTCTTATTACTTTTATTTTTTCTTACTATTGTATTCTAGCTTATATTTACGCTTTCAATTTGATGAGTAATTAGGATTCAAGTTAGTTTTGTCTTAATATGATTGCGTTAATTTTTGCAGATTGCAAACATAATATTTTTAGATGCACCAGCCGGATCTGGATTTTCCTATGCAACAACCTCAGAAGGCAACTACAACTCTGACACAAAATCAGCACAAGATATTTCCAATTTTCTGAAGGAGGTTAGCTGAAATATAAAGAAAAAAGATATGAATTATGTGTAAGCAAAATTATTTAAAAAGGAAACATTTTATGTTTAGTATAAATAGGGTAGTTCGTAGTTATTGTCACTCAAATACTCTATCGACCAATAATGTGGGGCGATTACTATGTTTGTTTGAAGTCCTGACGAGCATGATAATCTTTCAACTACCATATATGTGTGTCTGTGTGCGCACATGAGTATATTTAATCTGAATACTGAAGACTTTCAATGATTGCAGTGGTTGCTAGATCACCCTAATTTCTCCAGAAACCCCCTTTACATTGCTGGTGACTCCTATGCTGGCATATTTGTTCCAATGGTTGTTATGGAAATTGCAAAAGGTGATTTATGCCAACAAAAATTTATATGTTCTAGAAAATTTTAACATTGATTCTGTATTAACCTTGATGAATCTTAATTAGGCATTGTGATGCTGATGTTGCAGGTAATGAAGCATGTTACACGCCATACCAGTCTCTCCAGCTCCAAGTACACTTCACTTGTACTTTATATTTCTTTTTATGTTTTATTTTTTGCTGTTTAATAAAGGGGTGGGGGCAGTGACAGACATGTTACTTGTGGCTCGTTTTTGAGCTGTAATCCGTTGATGTCAGTCTTGTTCGCTGCTATACGCATTGCCAGCTTACTCGATCACAACTGTTTGGTAAACGCGATCAACAAATGAACATTGATCGTCATATAGGACCATATTCAGACTGAATCTAACGGGGAGTAGTTTGTATTTCACTTTGATGAAAAAAAGAGCATAAACTATTACTAATCAAAAACAAAAATATTTCCTTTAACAATTTTTTATGGACATGCAATTTAATTGAGTTTTCCAATGGTTAACATGTTTTCATTGTGCTGTGGATTTACAACAGGGTTACATTCTTGGCAACCCGTTAGTTAGTCCTGAAATTGCAATAAATTCAAGGATCCCATTTGCTCATCGAATGGGACTAATATCAGACGAATATTATGAGGTACCTTGAGTGCTCGTACATTTAATTGGTGTGATTAACTAGCATAATTTCAAATTAATATTTTATATATTCTACTTTTTTCCTTTTATGGTCTTATCATCTGTACTTGTTGCTCTAAGTGTGAAGACTTTATGTTCTCAACAATTTAACATAGCAATACTATTCAGTAATAAATAAGATAATCTAATGTTCTCAAATTTCTCTGTTGATTACTCTCAACTCTTTATTTCTAAAGTTTTCTCCAAAAAGGTTACTTTAATTGGCTCTTCCTGAGTAGGTTGTTTCAATCTTTCGAAATTAAAAATTGTGAATTTCTGTTAATTGTCTATCTAAATTTGCTATTGTGCAGTCAGCCAGAAGACACTGTCGTGGTGACTATTTTAATATAGATCCAAGCAATGCTCTATGTGTCAATGCCATTGAGCTTATTAAAGAGGTAAATTAAGACAACAAACACATTTTCTGAAGATTATTAGAAAAATGTTTTCTGGTTTCCATTACTAATGGAGGATTTTGGCGGTTTCTCGTATTATAGTGCATTGCTAGACTCGATCTTGAACATATTTTGGAAGTCAGCTGTGGTGTTGATGATCCAACGTCAGATGAACTGAGATCCGATTACAGATTCTCTGAAGACATTCTGTTACCATCCTGGCATGATAAACCATGGTGTCGAGTAATAGCTTTTTCTTTGTGTTTACTTTCTACTAGTACTCGGAACTTTTTGCTTTTCTGCTAAGCCAGCAGCGATTACATTTTAATACTATATAAAAGAAAATGAGAGTCACATTTGACATCTTAACTTTATTATTATTAATTTTATTATATTTTTTCACATATTATGGTTTGCCTAAGATACACTTCGATGCAAAATTACAGGGGAATCACCAGAATCAGCATGACTCCAAACCACTGTTAGTGTAACTGTCTTGTATATTTTTTTCCCTGAACCATCTACATTCTAATTGATTCAGTTATACCACTTTTCTTATAACCTTTCATTTTGCATTCACAGTCATTTTTCTTAATATATCATCTTGATAGCCTCGTTGAATCATTTCAGACCTACTTCGCTCTAATTTTTATTCCGAATCATCACTCAAAACAGAGTTTTTCTAGAGTTTTCCTCTCCATTATTTTCCGTCATTACCATTAACCACACAAGTACCTATTTACCTAATAAAATCCCAAACTCTTTAGCTGTCAATTTCATTATTGTGGAATTGTCTTCCAAGCCTTTAGTAATAAAAATGTGTAACATCAAAAAGACCATGATGTACTATAGTAATTTTCCTATTCATGCTATGCTTGGATCTATAAATTGTTATGGACAAGGTTTTGTTAAACTCAATATGTAACATATAATTAATCTGAACTTCAAAACTTCGAGAAGGTAAGTGAGGAGACAAATTTTTTTTTTTTGGCAGAAATATGGCTACCTACTATCTTATGCTTGGGCAAACGATCCAAATGTCCAAGAAGCTCTTCACGTTCGAAATGTAAGTTAATTTCAATTAGCAACATTATATATCATATGGTCTGCTCTATATTCTCTTTTCTCTGGGTATAAATCTCGTTACTTTTGTTGCTGGATAATGTTTTTGTGGAGGCAATTAAGATTGTTGCCGCATAATGTAGTCAATAGTCATCTGTGTTGATGATTGATCTAATATGCATTCTTGATTTTCTTTAACAATATTGTTTCCGCTTTTATTATGAGATCAGGGAACAATAACAAAATGGAAGAGGTGCAACAGGAACTTATCTTATGTAAAAGATGTTCCAGATGTGGTCGAGCATCATAAAGTTCTTAGTGAGAAAGAATATCGAGTTTTAGCATACAGGTCCGTCTAATGTTTTTTCTCATGTTTTCAGCGAATTTTTATGATTTCAATTAATCTTGCATAACTTGAATATAAAGTCACTTAATCAGCAAGTAGCTTTTCCCCTCCGAATTTAGGAATCCATTCTAGAAAATGAATAAACCAAATCTCGTAGTTAAGTAACGTTTTTAATTACTTTTGTTGATAATATAAAAGTTTAATTTTCTTTTAAAAATTTGACCTTCAAATTGGGACTTGGAGAAAGGTTGAGCTAGGTGATTTCGCCACTTGCTTGGGAGAAAGGTATATTGACATCCAAAACATAACCGTGTGAAATTGCTATAAAATTATACACTAGAGTGTGGATTGAAGTGTGGTGTGTCATGGATGTCCTGCATTTAGTTTGAAGTGCAACATGGAGATCCTTTTTGATTACTAAGAGCTTGTTTGGTTAGAGTGCGTTTGGAAGTCCAAACATAACCAAATGCTACCACTCACTGCAAGAGCTGCAAATGCTATTAACCAAATAAACCCTAAGCAAGTAAGTCGTCATTAGGAAAAAGTGAAAGTATGTTGTATAGAAAAATCAGTGCATTTTGATCCGGAAAATAGAATTATGGGAGTATTGAGATAAATATAGCACATTTAACTCACTTAGATACATTAAACTATTTAGAAAGAGAAAAGAAAAGAAAACTTAAATTTTTATTTGGAATTAAAGACAAACCATATTATCAAATGCTTATCGACAAAATTGATGATCAACTAATCCAATTTTTTTCCTTATTACAGTGGTGATCACGACATGGTGTCTCCATATATTGGTACATTAGCATATATAAAGTCTCTCAATCTGACTATGGATGTGAGTTGGAGACCATGGTTTGTTGATGATCAAATTGCAGGGTAAGTTTTTAACGTTCATGTTTTCATTTCTCTGAGCATTATTTTTTTAGTTTCCCAAAGGCAAAATGAAACAAATGGAATGATTTTGTTAAAGAATTTACTGTTGAAATAATTTTACAATATGTTTGTCTCAGATACACAGAAACGTACAAGCTACATGGATACCATCTCACTTTTGCTACTGTAAAGGCAAGTTTATACTGTGATAAATTTTTATTCAAATGTTTTCCTTTCTTTTTAGATTTCAACTTGCTTCCCTCAATTTCGATGAAGGTAGAATTTGATATCAATTATGTAATAGGATTGATTATCAAGAGACTTTACGATCTGAATATCTAAAATGGGTGCTGTTACGGTAACAAAAAAAGTTTACAAAAACTAGTTTACATGATGTGACAAAGTGGAGTCCTGCTACACTCACAAAGAACTCTTACAAAAACTAGTTTACAAAATGATGTGTCAAAGTTTAATTAGTGGATGATTGACCATACATGGATGGGTCTAGTGATTGTAATCAATCAAAGCCATGCACATCATTTTGTATTTTCTTTCTGTAACAATTCTTTAGTCACCGTAGTATTGTTGGACAAAGTGTAATTAGTGGATGATCCATCATATATGGATGGGTCTAGTGATAGTAACTAACCACAACCAGCCACATCATTTTATAAGCAACTTTTTCTAAGATTCTTTTGTCATCAAAGTACTATTGATATAAAATAGAGCTGCAAATGAATCGAGTTCGCAAACAATGCTCGGCTCAACTCGAGTTCGTTTATCGAGTCGAGTTCGAACAAACAATTGTGTTTGTTTAATCAAACAAGCCGAACTCGAAATATACTGTGTTTGGCTTGAGCTCGGCTCTTCTAAGCTCAACTCGAGCTCGCTTAACCTCAGCTCGACTAAGCTTGCTTGAATTCAACTCGAGCTCGACTTTTATAAACGAGTTGAATTCAAACAACATATTCAAGTTTTGTTTAAAAGCTTGACTCGAACTCATTCAACTTTTAATTTGAGCTTGAGCTCGACAAGTCAAAACTCGGCTCGGCTCGGCTCGTTTCGTTTAAGGCCCTACTCTAACACCTGCAGTGAAAACTTTGCTCATACGACAAATGGGCATATCGGATCTCTTATCTGTTTTTCCTTTTGATTTGTGTAGGGAGGGGGTCACACGGCTCCGATGTACAAACCTAAGGAATGCTTGGCCATGGTCGATAGGTGGTTTTCTAATTTTCCATTGGAAGCAAGGCTGGAGCTTCTTAAATAATGCATGATATGTACATCTGAAAATTAGCTATTTAGCATGTAAGCTTTTCTCTGTTTTGTCTTGTTAAATGAAACAAAAGTCTGAAAATTAGCATGTACCTTTTCTTTGTTTTGTCTTGTCTTGTTAAATGATGTAGAAGTGAGAAAGGCCAATTTTCAGAGGGTACCATCTACAAACCCATTAATATCATTTATTTGCAAAACTTGCAATAAATAGGATAATCGAACTGAAAATATTCAACTTCTTTCGACGAAAAGGAAGTGAATTTAGACATTTTCCTCAAATCCCAAAAAAAATACAAATAAATAATAATATAATAAAAAAGAAAAAAAGAAAAGAAAAGATAGGGTGCCTTAAAACTCAAGTTCTTTCATTTTGTTCTTATAATATACTCCCTCTGTCCTAAAAATCTTTTAAAAACAGAAAGAAAAATAGTATCATTGTAAATGTAAGCTACAAAGAAAAAGTCCATTTTAGGGCATATTGCTTTTTTGTTTTTTGCCCTTATAGAATTGGACTATATTTTTGGTGGGTATGTCTTGTAAGTTATTTTTTGGAGGCATACGCAAAACTTTCTCGTTGGCTTTTCATTGAAACCAACACGCTTGAACATAAGGCAGGTACTTTCACTCCGTACAATAGATTATAGGTGTTTGAAATCTTGGAACTTTGATGGACTAAAAGTAAAATCTTGAATTGAATCACTTTTGTGTGGAATTGTTACTGGGTCCAATCTTGGGTGGTCACCTTTCTCTGTGTCTATTAGAAATGGTCACTTGAATGGTAAGTGAGGTGTATAAATAATAATTAAATGATAATGACATGTATTGTGAAGATTTATGTTAATTATTTGATTAATAAGTATTAGTTGTATTTTTGTGAATAAATATGTACTAAGTGAAATCTTTCTATAATTTCTATCAATTTTATATATTAATAAATTTCGCAATTATAAATGGACATAAATTTGTCGTAGTATATAGAATACTCGTAATTAAACTGAAACATTCAAATGCATGTATGCAGTCGAATGTATATAATAATTAAACATATAGTCCACACAATTCGAAACAAAATTTAAAATATAACTAAAGTTTAACAATTCAATTTCATTAGCTCAAAGACAAATTTCATTTATATTCTCCGACTCCTTCCACAATACAAAATATCACAATATCCTCAGGCCTCATGTGACTTTTCTTTTATGCATATTAAGTTTTACTTTGACACCATTACATATAATTTTTTATTTATATATTCTAAATAATAATTTAATCATGAATTAAATTTCAAAAAAAGCTCTTTAATGAAAATTATGTCTAATGAATTCTACACCAACTTTAATATCCATAAATTGATACTTATTTGGTTAGAGGGCATTTGGTGCGTTTAGAAATTTAATTTCACCCTAAACTTTTGTTTGTTTAGAAACAACTTATTTCAAGTAACTTATTTAACTCATAAACATAATTTTGAAGCTGAAGCGTGTACTATACTAAAAATAGTACAAACACACCAAATGTTACTGCTAAAAGTTGCAAACGTTGACAACTAAACAAACTCTTAAATTAAAAAGTCAATTGGGACTTTTATTTTGAGATAAAATAGGGATAAATCAGCTCTATGCCCTTGAATAACATAACCCTGATGAGGGATGACCAATTTCAGGAAACCAGCCTCCTCCTAACTAGCAGCAGGAATATATATCTGTCCTTCAACCCTCAACTTTTCCCACATTCAAATTCAGGAGATAAAGTTACTTTAAAAAAAATCAGGAGAAAACAATAACTTTAAAATTACTGCAGATAAATTTTGATTAGAAATCTCTAAAATGAAAAACCCATAAAGTAGTCCATCTGTTTTTTACCCCAAAAAAGATTTTTTTAAAAAAAAAGGATAAAAAGAAAAAGGAACCCAAAGATATGAACAAAGCTAGCTAACTTGACAATCAATTTGGGACAACATATATTCTTGAAATAAACGAGTGATGATCTTTAATTCTCTGTCTCTATGCTTCTCTGAAGAAACTAAAATGATCAAGGACCTGAAGGATTGCTCTTATGGTGAAGAGGGTCTGGTCCAGTTGGCACTTCCCTTGCTGAATCCTCTGTCCCAAAACCTGAGTCTCCATTTCCAAACTTATCCAACAATCCCTTCATTTTTCCACAAAAATAAAAATAAAAAATAATTAAAACCCTCCATGAAAAATACAATGTTAAAGATAAAAACATAAAATATAAAGAAATATGACATAAAGAAGGTTTTTTTTTCCCTCAAGAAAATGGCTGATACTTGTATAAATAAATATATATATACACACACACACACACATACAGACACCTGTGTAGCTATGCTTTCTGCAATTTTGGTCTCTATTTGTAAACCTGAGAAAAAGGGGGGAAAAAAAAAGGAACCATTTTATAGTTTGTACATTTAGAGAGAGAAACCATAACTAAAAGAGAAAGAGACAGACTTACAGGGACGAGAAGTCTGGACAAAAAGTGGTGAAACCGCCATTAAAATGGCCAAGAAGAGTAAAAAACAGGTTAAATCTCTGCAAAAGGCCATTTTTTTGGGGTAAGAAATGAAACCGTGTCCCAAAATCTGTGTAACATATAAGAAAAAGAAACAGAGAGAGATTAGTGAAACAGAGCTTTCAGAACCTTTTATGGAGTCGCCAAATTGAAATTCTGGAAATAAAAAATAAATTTGCAAAAAAAATAAAAATAAAAATTGGGAATATATTTTAGCACCATGCCTAAAATATCCCCTCAACTTTTCTGTAAAAGAGCTATGATTTCAATATTTGATGGGTGTTTTGGTCTTTTCGTTGATGGAGAATTTTCTTTGTCCACCCACACAAATGTTTTTGTACGGAAATTCTTTTTATCGTACTGGCGACATGCTTTGAGGTGGCGACACGTGTAACCTACGATTGGTGCAGTGGAACGTTTTTCGAGGGCCTACAGAGATGTGTGTGACGGCTGAGCGCCTGAAACCGATATTGAGTGGGCTCAAACCGTACATGTAATGGATTGACAGGTCTGCCCCTGTTCGATGAAGAAACTTGTGGAAGTATTTTTGCTCTTCAGTGTTGCTTTGTTCATTTAAGTGTTGTGGGCAAATTGGGTAATACGGCTCATTTTATATGTCAGAGATAATTATTGTGTAATGATGATTTATTAAGGGAGATGATATTTGTTATTTAAGGATTTTTTTTTTGCTAAAATTTTTAAGGATAATTTAACTTTTAATTTTATAAATATTTTCATTGTACAGGTGGAACGATATTTTTAACATTGAAAATATTAATTCAGCAAAAAACATGCATTACATAACTGTAACACAGTTATGTATATTACAGTTAAGCTAGAAAGGGAGGGAAAAAAACGAGAATTAATCAATAGTAAATTATAACAAGATAAATCGTTGTATTTGTTGATCCCAAGTCGGTTCAATGAAATTTTTTAGGACTAAGCAATTCAAAGGTTTTTTTTATAATTTTTTTTATTTTACATAATATACATTCATTTACGATGGCTTCTCAAATTCACAAACCAAATACATTGTATTCCCTCTTTATTTTCTTTATTTTTCATTGAGTCGAAAGTCTAAAGATTTTTTTGGTTTTATTATTAGATTTTTTTCCTTTTTTAATTGACGTTTTAAGGTTATGCACATAAATTAATAAATTAATGCTATGTATTGCGATAAATTTACGCCGAATTATAATTACGAAACTTATCAATACATGAGATTGATACTAATTATAGGAGGACCACACTTATTACACATTTTTTTTAAAAAGTTATCCGTAATACTTATTCACGTAACTGATAATCAAAAAGTCTAACTTAAACATTCGTAATATATATCATTTTTTATGCAACTAATACTTTGCCTGATTGACTAAATCGAGTATAAATTTTCTGTATTAGACTTCTGAAATTTATTGAAAATATGAGAGAGAAGCAAATTAGTCTTTAATCATAAAAGAATAATATAAAAAATTAAGCACTTAATACTTTCTTGAAATCTACAAACGATAAAAAAAAAATCAAAAATCTCTCTCCAAAAAGATAGATAAAAAAAGACGAAGGGAGTAATATTTAAGCTTTTTCGGTACATCATCTACCACGTAATAGTATAATACATCCTATACGATTTGAAACAATATTAAAAATTTTATATTATTATTGTTGTTTAAATATGTATCTTTGAAATTTATCCTTATTTTACACAAATTATCAAACTTGTAATGGATAACCCATGTTGAGATGATATCTTAAGGAAAGTGTGGAAGGATCATTTTATTTATAAAAAATATTAATCTCCTATTTCAAAATAACTTTTTACAATTATTATTAATACTTATTGAGCGAACATTTCACTCGCTCCAATCTACAAAAAAGTGTTTTTTCTTTAAACTCATTTATGAAATTCTAAAACTAAAAAAAATGATATTTATTGCAATTGTAATTATTGCTGAAATATATATTTTCAAAATTGACATCAAAATTTCAAAATGGAACTAATTTTACAAAACAATAGAGAACATGTTTTATTCAGAATCTAATGCCATCATAGCTGGAAAAAAAAACAGAAAAAGATTTAATTTAAAAGAAATGTTGATCATAATAATTTGATGCTATACAAAATGTATTTGCAATTAATCAAGTTTGATTAGAAGTTTCTTTGTTTTTCTTCTTTTTTTTGATGTGGTTAACCCAACATCTACCCCAAACATTATATCACTCCGTACCAAATTAATTGTTCAATTTTAACTTTTTTAAGTTAAATTGACTATTTTTAGAATTAATAATTAAGCATTTATAAATATATTTCTAAAATTATAAAAATTAGGGTTAGTAATAAATTGTATATATATTTTTTTTGGTTATAATCTCTTTACCTATATTTTAGCAAAAATAGTAAAAAGATTAGTTTTAAAAATGGTCAATTTGACTTTAAAAAATCAAAATTGAGCAATTAATTTGGGACGGAGGGAGTACATGTTTCCAATCAAACTTGTCAAAGAGTCCTAAATGTTCTACTTAGAAAATTGAAACTATCAAAATTTATGCTAAATGCTCAAAATTAACTGATGAGTGACTAAAATGTGTCAGAAACAACAGATTATATCGGAAATTATATTCACATACATAATATATTCATCTGGGGTGATAATATCAGATTCCCAGTAATATGGATACTAACACAATTGCCAAGTAAGCATAAGAATTGAGATGATATGTGATCTCCAAGTATCCTCATATTAGCATAAATTCGAATATACATACCCTACTTGTACGCTTTTGCAGCAGCTAGAAGACGAATGATTCTTCTCTGGAAAATGGTTAGAAGTTAGAAGATAAAGACATTCAAACCTTCATTAAGATTCCAGAATTCGCTGCATTATGGTTCCTGCTGGGTCGAACACCACAGGTAATGGCAGTACGTAAACATTTTTCAAATGCTAAACTACTCGATATTCATATTCTTAACTTGAAATTGAGATATCAGACATCAGAGAAATATGTGAGTGAATAAACTTGATGGAATCAAATAGAACTCATGTTGAATGCATGAATTGAGGAAAAGATGAGGAAACTGATGGCATACGGCCATACGCCTAATGCCAACACTATATTGTACTTACTGGAAGAACCTGATACAGTTATATCAACCAGGCTCGTTACTGCGGGACAATCTCACTGACAAGTGGAACAAGAATTTGAACATTGTTGACTAGTCATCCCCCCAAGGTGCCTTTTTTTATAAGTAAATATTTATAAATAACAATTTAAGAAGGTGCCAAAAGGAGGCAGCATCCAAATACAAGCGGTGTATACAAAGGCAGTCAGAACCAAAGAACATAACCTGCACATAAAAACCCTATACAAAAGTCAACAAAGAATATTCAGAGCCCCCAATCTGAACTCCCCCAAGAAATCAACCCCCCAGAAAAACCTCCTTCTGCAAGAGAAACAAGCTCAGAAACAGAAATCTAATATTCCCCAGGGGTTTTTTTTAATCATCACAGTATAACCTGTTTCTCACCCTCCACAGGGTTTATCAGAAACAATACGAAATCATGTCACCCTTTGCCTTACACCTCCTCGTATTCTAGCACCCTTCCAAGCTTGCAAGAATTTCGGAATCGAGGTCGACATCACCACTTCCAGCCAATCCTTTCAAAACATATAGCACCTATTAACAACAAACCTTTCTTTCTTCCACACATTATCCCAAGTCAAAATACCAACGTGCTACAATTCAGAAGAAAACTAGTTTTCCTCTGGACCCTCCAAATGTTCTTCCACGAAAACTCAAATCACTACTCTACCCCCAAAACTCCTATAAAAAGAACTCACAGTATAGCTCCTCCTACTACCGGAAGAACCAAAACATTGAATCTCCACCATCATAAAGGGACCCACCTCATGCAACAATGGCAATAGCTCATCAATTTTTTCCAACTCCCGATCCCAAAATTTCCTACCAAAACACCGCTGCCACGAGACACGGTTCCACCTGTAATCATCTCATTATCTGCAACCGAGGTGTCCCAATTTGTCGCAATCAAAACAAATTAGGAAATCTCCCCCAACCACATCTTTTCACATGCAGCATACGCCTCCCATTCTCTACCACAAATGCGATATGGCTGACAAAATGCTCTCACACTCCAGAGATGGACTTCCGCAAACCCAACACGAAAGGCCTTCTAGCACCCACTATGGACAATCACATATACCCCCTCCCACTAACTACTTGCCTACCCCTTGTCCCCCCTCTAACCCCCCCTTCTCCAGTTGATGCATACTTCCTCCATATGTAAAACTTCCCAATCACCATATGTCAGCACCTTAAAAGCATCTACCTAATAAAATGACTAATATGACGCAATTCAAGTTAGACAGGCGAATCCTACTTCTGTTTTGGGATTTATATATGGACCTCCCCTGAGATTTGAAAATAAAAGGCACTACCCACAATATGAATTAGTACTTTAGTAGCCAAATTCCTCCAAAATCAGTAAACAAACCAATCACCTCCATAAAGTTTCCACTTTCCACCCACAAAAACAACCACCACCACCACCAAGAAAAAAAGAAAAGGAAGAAGCAATCTAGTCTATATTCACTATGGCTTGCTCAACACCTAGCAGAAAAGTTAAGTATTAAATCTTATTTTATTTTCAAAACTCAACTCTCCAGATTCTATTCCAGTCATATGAAATTTACCAGGTAGGCAGTACTTGACAACATTATCACTGGTAATTCTAATTCCAAGAGATGTGAAAGAACTACATATAAGTTTCATGTCTAAAGAGTTCTTGATTAATAACTGATTGGGATTGCACACAGCAAAAATTTAACTAGATAGTTGCACCAAAAAAAAACGCTATTATGGTTAACCAGGACATAGTAACAACTCTTTGTCAAGGTTTTTAGGGCATAAATTGATTCTTTGTTTACAAAGAATAGATCACCAAAGCAGTATGAGAAGCCTTCCCGTATGTCCAACTGGAATTGAAAAAGTTAGTTTCCTTCTTTTGGAACTATGACATAACAATACAATACTTACTTCAAACAACAATCAAACACCAGTGAAAACCAACTAAGGCACACCTTGTCAAGATACCAGTTACCCTAAAAGCTTAAGTGATTCAACAATTATATCATAACATCTGACATTAAACTTGGAACCCTGTTATTCTGCTTGGTGCTCAGAATATTATAATCACCACCCCCACCCCCACCTCCCCCCCCCCCCCCCAAACAAAAACAAAAAAAAACAAACACATCAAGTCAATGAAGCACAAATTATTACGAGAGGAGTAAATGAAGACATGAACACAATAAAGGTAGCAATTTACAAATGCCCAAAGTCATTCATTAACTTGATAATGGAAGACGGAAATTATTATTCCGTTGAATCCAATCAAACAAATTGACTCATCTACAAGAACCTTTTGGGATCTTCGGCAACACAGAAGCAGTGCAACCATAACTTACAGCCTTGAGATCTAAAGGCGATAATGTCAGTACTGACAAAATCACTACGGAGAAAGAAAAACTCATTTACCTAGGATCGGATGCTTCATTTTTATAATCCCTGCAAAAGCACACCAGCAAAAATTAATCATTAAATCAAACTAAACATAAACAGAAAAAGGAGTAAATTCCGGTTTTGGAGAAAAAGCACGCACTGTATAAACCTTAAGCAGCAACTCCAGGAGTTAGGCCCCAAAGTATTGCATTAGATCATCATCAAGCAAAAAGTCTATATCTGAGGCATCTAATGGACTTGGGTCTCCAATTCCAATATTGAACGGACTGTTGAATCCTGAATAATCTAGTGACAAACTATTGAGTGGAGAGCCGTAATCATTCTCAACTGGTCGATCTTGCTCATTCTGAAAGGTGCCGTTAACATAATTGTTGAGACTGTTGCCAGCTAAACCACCTTCATTTTTACGTGACACTGGCAAATGGACTCCAGAACCATCTGGCCTAATCTGGAGTTCATTAAATGCCATCTGGGACTGCTGTCCATCATGCCTAGCAGCAAATGCGACTGATGGATTTAGAAGATCATAAGGAGAGCCTTGATGTAACACACCATTTTCAGGTTCATGATGCAAAGCAGAATTTTGAGATCCATAATGCAAATCATAATTTTGAGGTCCATGATGCAACCCAGATTCTTGATGTACATTAGGCAATCCAAACTCTTGAGGTCCATGGTAATCTTGAGGCCTATGATGCAACCCAGATTCTTGATGTACATTAGGCAATCCAGACTCTTGAGGTCCATGAGCAAAGCCAGGATTATAAGGTGTATGACCAGAATTTTGCATCGCTGGATGAAGTAAGGACCTATCACCCGTAAAAGTGCTCTGTGAGATTACACTGGTCGGAGGAAGGATGAAGTAATTGTTATTATTGTTCAACTCTGACTGGAATTGAACATCGGGATCTTTCTCAGTAAGCCCCAGTTCTGCAACTGTGCCATTTTCATGTTGACTTCCATGCATGTCGTATACAACCAACTGTGAATCAGATTGGTTTATGTCAGGAAGACTGTTTCGACGTTCATCAGGTGGCTCAGCGAGAGATGTCACAACCTGTTGTTCAGTAACGTTTGCTCTCACACGTCGCCTTCTTTTCTTAGGTTGCTCATCTGTTTGCTCTTTTCCTTGAACCAGTTGCAGTGCAGTATTATGAGAATGGCCAGATGGTTCCACAAGCGTTAGCTGATTTCTACTGTCATCCTTAGATGAAACAGAGCCCAAACCATCTTCAACACCATCAACATCATAGTCACTGTCACTGCTGTTGGAGGGTTTGTTCTTCTCACCACGGCCACCTGAAGGTGTCTCAGTTATTCCAGATGCCCCATTCTCACTACTAGGCTGGTGGATGAGGGCTTCCTCTCTACCCAAAACCCCCAACCAAATTGAGCTCTCCTTAGCAGTCATCTTATCTTGCAAACATTTTGACTGCCGGATCAGCCTCTTGATCTTTGCAAAATTAGGTGACATATGCTTTATCACAGAATTTAGAACTCCTACTTTCCACATCTTTTTCAAATCATGTGGCTTCTTATATGGAGGACTCTGACCCTTGGGTAGCCCTAATCTGAGCCACCATTCTTCATTCCCAGATGGCCACCAAGGTGGGGGAACACCCTTCTCTAGTGGGTACTTCCTCTGAGGTGGATCACAGTGCTGCATCAAAGAAGACAAAAGAGATCCCAAAGTTGCATCTTGCAAATCTTGTAGAACGCTTTGGGGGTTTCCGTTTTGACAGCCAACTCCCTCACCCTTAGCGAAAAACTCGGCTTCGTACTTCGCTATGGCTGCGGGTCCATTCTTATCAAACTTAACCTTCTCTTTCCACCAAGCTCTAATATTATCTGAAGCACCACTGACTGCCTTACCCTTTTCAGGAATAATCCCATACACAAATCCACGAGCTTTGCACACCTCCATAAGCTTAAGCATATACTTCAAAATCCCATCCTGAGCTCTTGACATTTTCTTCCGTCGAGCCTGATCAGTGATCTGCTTATTCTTTTGCTTCTCTGCAGCCTGCTGGGCTGCAAGTTTCTGCCTTTCCTTGATCCTCTTGAGTTTGACACGGTCTTTCCACATACGCCTCTCCAAATCTTCTGCTTCAATCTCTTCATCACTGACATCTTTATCAGCTATATTCTCGCACCTTAAATCATCAACTTCGATATCCGAACTGTCACCCGAAGCATTGGCAACAATCATTAATTGCTCCGTTCAACTTGATTTACAGTACAAACTAAATAAAACCCAAATGCATCTCTAAAATTTCATTCAATGAAAAACCCATATTTCAATAAAAACAAGAACTTACGCGACTATCGCAAACAGCTATCAACAACAATTTCCATAAACTCAAATCAACTCAAAGAATTCAGAGCTAGTTAACCCAATTTATCAACTTCTCAATAACTGGAGTAGATTGAAGCAAAGGGCAATAATAATATAAACGAAAGACACCCACTTCGTCAATTCCTATAGTTATCCATAATTACCCAATTTAGGTTCAAAAATTCATTAAACCAACTAAAAATTGCTGTGACCTCATCCAGTATTCATGAGACAAACAGTTTTCACAACAGAACAGAAAAAAAAAAATAAACAAAGAGATGAAAGAGAACCAAGTTAAATTGAAACATTTGGGTTTTGAAAGATTAAAAAAGAATTCAAAATCCTCACCTGATATCAGCTACAATCTCTTCAATTATACCCATTAATGGCACCCCTTTTAAACCCTTAATCGCTTTCGTATTCTTCAGCTATCAAAAGATGGAGAGAGCGAGGAGAGAGAAAAAGAATTAGAATTATAATATATACATATATAATATAGAAATTAGATGTATATATTATGCCTGCTTGTGCTGCGTATCTGCGGGCACAATAGGAGAGAGAGAATATGAGGCTCAGAAAGATGAGAGAGAGGGTAAATATTAAATACAAGTAGAACTTGGTTGCCTCTTCGCAAATTTAAGGGTCCGTTTGGATAGGTTATGCGGTGCGACGCACTTTTACTCATTTATTTATTTACTTATATTTATTTAAAAACAATTTTACTACTTGGATAGTTGGATTGGGAATGAGACTGATTTAGGTGGGGCTCCACATCACCGAATTTAAAAAATATCAAAACCCGTATCAGATTCGGGGCGGATATATTATTCTTCTTAACATCCTCGAATTCGTATGTCCAATGTAAAATTATAAGCGAACTGGACTGTTGAGTCCAATTCAACTCGGCTTGCATGAGTAAGCTCGACTTGGTTCTCATTAAACAAGCTTAGACTATTCATTGATAATTAATCCAACTGTATATCTCGCACACCCCGTTTTAGTCCTGCAACTATTTAAATAATAATAATAATCAATATATATATATATATATATATCTGTATCGGTTATTGAAATTATTCAAATTGGATACTAATATCGGTATCGGTTGCATTGATATCTCGAACTGATTAGTCGATCTGGTACCGGTACGGTACCGATTTTTACCTTCTATTATACCGGTTGTTGTTTTTTCAGCCATTAAAATTTTTTACAAATCATAAATTACAAGAAGCACACGCAGAGTATAATATTCTAGAAATGAGAGTGTTGAGTGGTGAGAAAAGTAAAAGAGGAAGAGTATGAAGCGGTGTATTTAATATTTATATATGCTGGAATGTAAATGAATCAACCAGCTTAAGCCTGATTGTAAACTTGTATGTAATATTGGAAATGGATGGTGAAATTACTATTATTGTTAAAATCCCCATAAAGCAAAAAAAATAAAAATAAAAAAAATAAAAAATAATAATAATCTGTGAACTGTGATGGCAGCACATGCAGAGCTAGTAACTAATACATAGGGGACCTCTTAATTAATTATTTGATTTTGTATCCTTATTCTTTAGGGGTTACAAGTTACAACTGAAGGGATTCCAAGGAACAGGGCACCAAATATTAACAAAGTGAATACATGTCTACACCACTACACCACCAGAACATAATATACACATCAAGATTATATTCACAAGGAGCAGTGGAGCACCACAAACAAATTACAAGAAGCTATTATCTTTGTGATTGATTAATGAGTTGACTAGTTTTGATATATAATTTACAATCAACTAATAACTGTAATACTGCTAATGGCAGCAAGCCATAAACAAAATTAGTCAGATGAACAAATCACTAACCAGTAAGGCAGTAACCAATCCGCAAAATAAAATAAAAGAAACCAATAAAATTAAATTGCAATCCAACCAACAAAACTAAATAAAACTAGAAAATTAACATGCATATGAGTACCATGACTTCCTTACACAACTACAATTCAAAATTAAATAAACATAACTACATAAGTCCAATTTCAAATATTAAATTAACAAACATAAATAACAAGTCTTTTAACAACTTCAAAGCTCCAATTCTTCAAGTTTCCAAACCAAGCTTCACATCTCCATTAAATTCCATTATTCATATCTAAAACTTTCGCAAATTCTAAGAAAATCAGAAGAAAATAAAACTAGTTAAAGAGAATCATAAACAAATAAACATTATAGATAAAAAGTTATATAAATAAAAATTAAAGATTACCTTTCTTAATTGTTTTAAGTGCATCTAAGCTTTCCTCTACGGACATTAGTTGTTTGCTTGAACGAAACCAATCTTGAGCATAAATAAGAGTTTGTACTATTCTAGAAGTTAAAAAACTCCAAAATGGATCAAGTACACGTCCACCGGTGCTAAATGTCGACTCGAAAGCAACGGTTGACATAGGAACCGCCAAGACATCCCTAGCCATTTGAGAGAGAATATGAAATCTTGGAGAATTGTTTTTCTACCAACCCAAAATATTATAATTTGAAGTCGTTTGGTCAACATGCTCCTTCAAATATTTGTCTAATTCGGTATTATCCTCTCCTTGAATATTCGCAATGTGTTCCACAAATTTTTCTGTCATCCTCCTCCTTATCCTTTCTCGAAGATGCACACCAAAAGTATTTTCACTAGACACATTAGATTGTGTACTTTGGGATGATTGTACACTTTGGAATGTATATTGGAGGCTATAACACTTAAACAATTTTTCAATGGCATCATACACCAATTTTATCATTTTATTTGTCATTTGACTCCCACTCCCATACATTGAATTAAGAGTAAATTCCACAAATACAAATTTATGTCTAGGATCTAAAACAATCGTACTGTACAACAATTTATTCATCTTATCCACATTCCCCCAATATTTATCTAATTTTTCTCTCATCCTCAATGCCATTTCTCTCATGCATTGATCATACAATCAAGGTGAGAATTATAAGGATTTGGGATGGTGTCAATATAAGGACAAGACAAATTATATATAAATAAAATATCTTATTGCTTGATGAAGGGGTATTTATGTTTGTTCTATACTTATTATATATATTTGATGAATTATATTATTATATTGTTTTGTTACTAAAATTTATGTGTATTCTTTTGTAGAATAATCACATGTTGGTGGTGCTGAGAACAAATCAAAGGATGCATTACATACATAAGTTGGAAGAGGAGAATTTTTACATCATATCTAATTTTAAAATAGTGCCTGGACCAACTCGGTATAAGGCAATGAGCGGAAATAAAGCCTTAAATTTTTTTCATAGGTGTTAACGTTAGATTTTGACCACCCGATGAAATCACCAAAACAGCGGGCCAAAATCGCGCCAACGGAAGATGGTGTAGTCTTGTGGATTTTAACCCACAAAATATATAAATAACAACATACATCAAGAATTAACGTGGAAACCCAAAACGGGTGAAAACCACGAAGAGTGCAGTAATAATAATATCTTGATTACAGAGAGTCCCTTTGTATTGTGTTTCATCCCCCCTCCTTTCTGACCCCTGCCCACTACCTATTTATAGAAGAAATACATTCAAGTGACCCATGTGCAATATGGCCCACCAAAATATCTAGATTAATAAATTTCAACCCAACATTGCCCCCCAATCTCTTATTTACAAGAAACTTTAAACAAGAGACTATACAAAAAATACCCTCCAACAGCCAAACCAGCAAAATTAATAAACTCATCACAACCGCACACGAGTGCTCTTCAGGAGAAAAAAGTTTGTCTGAATTGTAAGATCCCGACTTTATGAAATAAAAGTTTATTATTTTCTTTATAATTATTTTTTTTTAAATAGTATGGTGCTTAATTGTAACGATCGCGGATCGTGGGTAGCTTTGTAACGCGAGCCTATGAATTTTATTGAATAAATTGAACTTTTATTAATATTATTCCGCGTTATGTGTTTGAATATTTTATTACTACATATGATGTGTATGTGATAATTTTTTATTGTTATTATTTTTATTGGAGGTGATTAAATCATTAGAGAATAGCGCTAAAGCGCTATTCACGCCAAGACGCCTTTTTCGATTTTATGACTTTTCATAATTTCGCCAAAGCGTTAATGAGAGGGGTTAATAATTCAAGTGTGGGATTTTATTTGAGCCCAATTGAATTTTTATTAGAAGCCCAATTGGTATTAAATTTGGAGTCCAAGAGAAGCCCAAAAGGTTATTAAGTGAAGCCCAAAACCCATGGACCTAATCCATGAACCAAACCCACCATCCATGACCCAAACCCATGACCCATGAAGGGAAATGGGTTATAACAATCAGCTGGTCACAATTGGAGAAGGGAGAAGAGTACGGGAGAAGAGTGAAGAAGAGGAGGAAGAACGTTGTGCTTTTGGGGAGGAGGAAAATCTGCATTTGGTGAAGCAAGGAAGGAATAAAGCAATTGGGGAGAAGGGAGGGGGATTACCTGGGCATGGGGAGGAGCAAAGCTCACTCTCCCAGCAATGGGGAGCTGCCATGTATAGCACGCTCACCTCCTCTACCCAGCCATGAAGCTCTGATCATTTCCCCTATATATACTCATGCCATTGCAAGCCTTCCATCCATTTCTTGTTGCTAAGTGTTGAAACTGAATACTTAGAGAGTGAGAAGAGTGAGTTCGGGTGAATTGAGGAAGAAGAAGGAGTGTGGTAGCAGCTGGTATTTGATTCATTAACACCTTAGAACAAGCTCAAGAGGTATGCAATATAGAGCTTAGCTCATTTCCACATTCTTTCCAAGTTTCTAGTTTTGCTATGATTGCTTGTTGGAGTAATGTTGCTGAAATTGCTTGGTTGTTCATGAACGTGTGTATATGTTGTTAGCTCTGTATAAAGCTTGTTAATAATGTGTGAAAGTGGAATAATGAATGAGAATCAAACCTATGCTTAAAGAATCAAGAAATGGACTGAAATGGACATTAGTGGACTGTTATTCTTATGTTGTTAATAATGAAGTTGTAATCATCTTGGTTTGGTTATGTGCATTGGTTGTATATTGTTGGTATATGTCCAGAAGCTATGGGAGTTGATTTCATATGTGAAGTCAATGGTAATCATGTAATGATAGGCTATGAGTTATGAACTCTAAAGCTATGCCCACCAACTATTTGGTTTAATGTCTAAGAGAATGATTTCTCTAAGGAACATGAGAATTAGAGATAATTAATTGATTAAATGATGTTACGATGCATAGCTCAGTTGTAAAAGTATGTTTTGAGTCATATAGACATGTTGTATAATGGCTAAGAAGCAAATGGGACGGAATCAAGAGTTTGGATTTTTGGGTTCTACAGTAGCAGAACTTGAAAGTCCCTGGATGCAGAGTGGCGCAGCTGCGCCACTCCCAAGCATAGCACCTGCGCAGCTGCGCTGGGTTGCAGAGCTGGAAGTCCCTGATGCAGAGTGACGCAGCTGCGCCACTCCCAAGTACAAGACCTGCGCAGCTGCGCCGGTCTGCAGAACTGCCAAGCTTAGTTGTTTTGCGTTATTGATTTGATGCATGTTTACATAGGCCTAACATGTTATAAATACCCCAAGACATATGCATGATATGTTAGTGTAATAGTTGGATGACCCCAAGCATGAAATGATTAAGTCACGTGGGATTTGCTTAAATGAAATGAATAGCATAGTTACAATTTTCGTTTGGCTTTCAGGGGGCGTTGCCCCCTACTCCCCCGCCAGCTCACTGGCGAGCTGGGCAGCCGCTCACTCACCGGGGAGCGAGACCCCCGTTTGGGTAGTCGTAGTGACAATCAATGTTCGTAATGATTATAATGTCTTGATTAATGTAAGCCAATGTTTGGTGATTATTGTGAGACTAATTGGTATGTGAATATGTGTCTAAATGCGTAGGACATATTTGAAGGACGATTAACGTCAACTAGTAGCAAGCGCTTAAGGCAAGTTTCTAAACCTTATGCACTATTTATATTTCGTGCAAACAGGTATATATTGTTGCAAGTTTCCTAAACCCTTGTCTAACCTTTTGTGTTGGGCAAGTTCTCTAGCTTCATTCATTTTCAGTATTGAATGCAAGTTTCGTATCTTATACAAAAGACGTATATTATGCAAGTTTATTTGATTCATTTGATTATATTCTCTTGACTCTCATGCGATGTTTGAAGTTTCGATTTACGCAATACATATATGGTTGTGTGAATTCCTTACTTATGTAAATTTTTCAGTATTTGCACAAGTATTCGAGCTATGTTATGACATAAATTGTTGTAGCTTTCAAGTTCACATATATATGAACTGTTATAGAGAACGTCGATGCCATTTGTTTCGGCTAGACAGATATTGAGATATTTTATTGATTTGATAATAAATCCTTGAAATGTTATTGATGATTAAGTAGAGCTATCCAACCGAATTGTTTTGGTTAGGATTCCGAGACATGAATGAGATGAACAACCCTAATATTAGGGGCAGTTTTTAGTCAGTTATTCTGACAAGGCATCGAACGCCTAAATAAACGCATATAGTCGTTTCCAGCTAGAGTGTTGATCAACATAGAGTACAATAGGCTGATCACCTAGAAGTGCTCGTAAGTAAGACGGTTTGCAGTTATAATGCTGTGTACCTTTTCAAGAAAGCAAAAGAAAGTTCAAGGTCTTATGACCACTCAATGTCGTTTCAAAAATATATTTTTAAAACGAAAGCAAAGTATTATTCTTGTTTATTCAGAATATTTCACAACTATTGTTCAGTTGTCGAAGAGAAATGATATGATTGATGATATTGTTGTTATTCAACTGTTATACTTGCTGGGCAATTGAATGCTCATTCTTGCTTTATATTAAACATTGCAGCTAAGTCCGAGCGGGCCGAAGGTTCCAGTAAGGACAAGGAAAAGGGCAAGATGAACGTCTAGATGGTGTCATAGTTTATTTGTATTAGAAATATTGTAATACTAAGACTTATTATGTATTTGGAATGATGTCATGGTTATAGAACCTGGGATTGAGAGTAAGACGTGTTGTAATAATATAGTAATTACATTCATGTCTATTATGTTGTATGGAATGGGATGTACCGTGTAGCACCGGATTCGGGTTTGAGATACCTGGATTTGGGGGCGTCACAGGTTGGTATCAGAGCTGATAGGTTTTAAACCTTAGGTTGGGGGAAAACCTTAGGAATATGACCGTAGAGAGAATAGAAGAGTTAGTAAATGAACTCAAATAGAGTTGTTAAGGGTGAATTGAGAAAATTCATCAAAAGAGCTAAGAGTATACTTAGAATAAACTATATTTGTTAAGTGTTATTATATTGATTGTTATTGTTATGTACTAATCGAGTTAGTATATTGGTTTGTAGATGTCTGGAGAAGAACCCGAGTATAGAGATATCCATATAGTAAGCGAGGAGCTGATCGCTCCACCCGAGCCAACACCCGAGCCAGTAGCAAAGGCTGAGGCTCAGATAGAAAGTGACCCGGAGGAAGATCCGGAGGAGGAACCGGAGATGGACCTTTCACTTGATGAGGATCCGTCCGAGCATGAGGAGGAAGCAGATGATATATTATCGGATGTTGTGCTTTCTGAAGAGGAGGAAGTGGCACCATCAGACATGAATAATCTGTTTGAAGTGGTACTTGACAGGAATGTAGCACTAAGAGGTAGAGTTCAAGCCTTAGAGTCGAGGGTTCAAGAACTCTTGCAAGAGAGACATGAGTTAGAGGCCTACTGGGAGGCAGAGATCGATGATAGGATCAGGGCCGAAGATCGGGCCGATGACCTGGAAGAAGAGGCAAGGATCAAGAGGGTGAGGACCGATAGGACTAACTATGCGTTCAGGTCGTCACATGGGCGATTTCAGCGTAGGGTGACCCATTACCCAACAGAGGAGGGCCAGACCAGGCACACCATTAGTAGGGATCTGGTGATGGCCATAGCAGATGACGAGTATGCAGACGCCATTAGGCGTGGTCTAGTTCAGTGATTAGACGAGGTCTGTCTAGATGTGTACCTTGTAAGGATGTAAATCCTAAATTTTATATATGTAATAGATTATCTGGTGTAAATCCCATCTTTTTAGTAATAGAGGGATATATTGTATGCGAATAGCAGAAGCTATGTGTTACAAGATGTATGAAGTAAGAAGCATGTTAATATAAGTATGTTTATTTTAATGTGCCTTGTGATGAGTATGTTTATTTCAATGTGCCTTGCGATTAGTATGTGTACGTCTTAGTATTTACTATAGTGCGCAAGGATGAATAGTAGATTAATAGTGGCATAATTTGTTTAACAGAAAATGTCGCCGAGATGGAGAGGAAGAGGAAGACAGGGAATACGGGGGAATGAGGATAGAGAATCCGATAATGAGAGTGAGACTAGAGAAACAACAAACCCTATGCAGCAATTCATAGACTTACTGGTAGGAGCTTTGAACAGAGTTCCAACCGTACCACCTGTCGTTCCTCCAGTTGCGCGTGTTGCCAACTTTAAGGACTTTAAGAGCGTGGGACCGCCCGAATTTAAGGGGACCACTGAGCCTATAGAGGCTCAATCATGGGTTAAGGAGGTGGAGAAAGCATTCATCATTGCTGGAGTTGGGGAGGAGCAGAAGACCACTTTTGCTACCTACCTATTGAAGGGCGAGGCCAACTTCTGGTGGGAAGCAAACCAGAATAGGGTTGGGGAAGGAGTCATTGCTTGAGAACGGTTCAAGGAGTTGTACTTCGAGAACTACTTTCCCAAGAGCATGCAGAGTCGCATGGAGATGCGATTCTTAGAACTGAAGCAAGATAACCTGACAGTACCCCAATATGCTGCCAAGTTCAACGAGCTGGCTCGGTTTGCTCCACACCAAGTGGACACCGAGGAAAGGAAGACGAGGAGGTTTGAGCAGGGCCTGAAACCCTGGCTCTACAGCAAGGTGAGTGTGTTACAGATCGATACCTTTGGATCAATCTTGGAAAAAGCTATTGTAGACACCCAAATTTTGCACTTCCTATACTAACCCTGACAGGAGGGCAAATTCGTCCATGGACCCGACCCACGAGAATGGAAGGAGGACATAAAGATGAAACTCAAAGCCATCTCCACTAGACGAGATCGAGGCCGACACGACGACGCGCAGATGTCGGGAGTCAGTTACTGATCGCTGCACTTACCCGGACGGCATGACACGTTTCCCGGCGATCTCCGGACTGCAGAATGCAAGCCCTTCAACGGAAATCAACGGTACGGCACGGAAATCGAGACGAGGTGCGGAAAATGAGAAAATCAGCACAGTCAGCCGCAGATCGATCCGCGGCCAAGGACGGAACTCGAGACGGCACGGGACTCGAGCGCACGGGACTCGAGCGCGGCTGGGGGGAGAACCAAGGGCCAGCCGCAGATCAATCTGCGGCCAGCCGCAGATCAATCTGCGGCTGCCCTTGGCAGTCCCTTATCAGGCCAGTTCGCATACAGAAACAAGAGGAAGAAGAAGGAAAAAAATCCAGCAGTAGCAGCTCGAAAATAGGGAGAAAACAGCAACAAAATAAGGGCAATTAGGAGAGAAAAAGAGTGAAAAGAGTGAGGAATTGTACCAATTTTGTGAGATTATATCTCATATTTTCTACTCTACTCAATACACAAATTCCTACATATTGTGGGGATCATTTTGCAAGGTGAAAATCTTTTGTTTTTGACATTTGTTTGTACCATTTTTGATAGGCTCTTATTATCCGAATCCTCTTAAATGTATCCTTTTTTTTCATTGTATTGTGAAATCATGGATTAGGGATTATTAGTGAGGGTTCCATCGGAACAAAATTCTTCCTAATAACCCAAGGATATCCAATTGGTGAAATTTCTAGCTTATTTATGGTGATTTCTTGGATGTAATTTATTTAGATTATCATTTTCGGATATCATGGTGTATTAGGCAAATCCGTGTTGTTTAGTTTCGTAGTATTCATTTTGCGGGTATGTAGTAATCTTGGGTGTGAGCCTAGGAATGCGACCCCGGGGTCCAAATCCGATGATTGACGTTTTGATATATGTAATGGAGGCAAGGTACTCGTTTTGTTGTAACATGTAATCGTTGGGCCTTAAAACGACGCTAGAGCGAGAATCGGGTTTAAGGCCCCGTGATAGTGAAATATGTGATTTTTGGCGTTAGGGGATATTTTGATGGCTTACATGCCCATGAATAGCCTCCTACGCGTTTGATATTTAGTTCGATTTGTAAACACCCAACAAAAAGATTTCAAAGCCAAGACAATAAAGATTTTGCTAAAATTAATCAAAGTAGGATATTAGCATCACGAGGCTAAAAATTGGAAGTGTTAATGAAAGTCGATTCCTATTTTACGAGAAAGCTAAAAGGAAGTTGTTTCCAAATGTCACAAAAAATGGTTTTATAAAGAGAAATAAACGTTTTACTAAACCTTGATACATAGGGCGAAAGAGATTCTAGAAATTGCCTATCATTTAGGAAAGCAACGTATAAATCTCGATTCCTATTTTGGCTAAGGTTTAACAAACTCACGTTTTACCAAAACAAACACTTAATAAAAATCTCATAGCTTTTCTCAATTTAAAATCAAATCTTTCTCAATAAGAAAATAAGGTTTTCTCGTAAATACCGAAAAGACATTTTTTAGCATTCTCAAAACTAAAGCACGATTTTCCCTAAAAAATCCAAATGATTTTTTCATACAAACTCACCACAACTTTCATTTAGGCACACACACACACACACGCACGCATATACGTTTCATGAATTAAAGGATAGGAAAAGCATCAAGATTGCGGTAACCATATTTCACGGAAGTCGGGAGGTGCCTAACACCTTCCCCTCGCTTAAGCAAGCCCCCGAACTCTATGAATCTCGATTCGCAGACCATTTAATTCGGAGTCACATATGAGCCAGCGATTTATAAAAAAATGAAAATTCAGATGAGTTGGTACATCCATTTCAAATATACCAACTGGCGACTCTGGTTAATTGGCTCATCATAAAAAACGATCTTTCAAAACCCCGTCGACATCAAGGCCGACCTTTTCCCCCAAATCACCAAAACCAAGAGGCTAAAATAGGAAAAGAAAAAGAGACGAGAAAAACCCGGCGTCGACAGCTGGCGACTCTGCTGGGGATATTAGAGGGCTTAAGCCGCGTTTAAATCTTGATGCTATCCTATCCTTTAAATTTCATAAAATGTGTGTGCGTGCGATATTTTGATTTTTTACTTTTGTTGTGTGAATGCGTGTTTTGTCGAATAAATGAATAATTTGAATGGAATTGCTTTACTTTTGAGTAATCATTTGCATACGGTGAGGACGATGAATGTGAATGTATGTTGAGAGAGTACCTCCTCCTGAGGCAAACCTGTCGGTTGCTTATTACTGGACTCGAAGGGGCTGCTCCCCGGAGATGGCTCAGGAAACGCACCACCCAAATCCGCTCCAATCGAAAGGGCTCAAACGAGTAGATTGCGAAGATTTGGGGACCTTCATGCCGAAAAGCCCGTGAGAGTAACCCTAGGATAGGTCATCCTCAGATTAACCCAACGCAGGAAAAGTCTCTTCATGCCTTTTTACGTTTATATGTCTAAATGTCATGATCTCATTCAATATTCATATATCCCTTTCCTGTGTCAAAAGAGATTACTAACCTCTGTGAATTGCAGGGAATAGTTGGGGAAGCATAATAAAGCATGTTTAGCATTGGTTATTGCATTAAAGGACTACTAACTTGCTGTTTTACAGGGAAAGATTAAAAAACCCAAAGCACAAAAAGTTACAACTTTTGCATGCATCCATATCCTTTCATTTCCCCGGACTAAACTTCGAACCGTTGTTTTGTAGGATTGCTCCTCAAACCCGTTCGCAGTCTAAGAAAGTCCAAAATTCTACATCTGAAATGGCCGATCTTCCTAATCATGGTTCCATATCTCGGGAAGAGTTTGATGACTTCAAGAAACAGATGATGGAAATGGCCACGATGCTAAAAGAGCAGTTCTTACTCAGACAGGATCCGCCAAGCCAAGGACCACATAATATTCCACCACCAGGGGGTGACCAGAATCCTCCTAAAAATATTGTAAACCTGGGTAAGGATGACCAACCCCAACTCAAGGACGAGCCAGTCATTACAAGGGCCGTTCCCATACCTAACAAGACAGTGATTACTATCCCAGAGGAAGGGGACACCGACGACCTTCGGAAAAAAATGAGACACATGGAGGAGACCATCCAATCTCTGCGAGGCATAGGCTCCCTGGGTAGGGTCAATTACTCGGATCTGTGTGTTTTCCCCAGAACCAGATATCCAGAAAAGTTCAAAGTCCCCAAGTTTGAAAAATACAATGGAAAGGGAGACCCCTACACGCATTTGAAAATATACATTGGAGAACTCGGGTCTTATGCCGAGGACGAGGGGTTGAGGATGCAGCTATTCCAGAAAAGCTTAACGGGTGAGGCGAGGATCTGGTATGCCCGCCTTGACAACGCCCGAATCCACAACTGGGAGGAATTGGCCCATACTTTCTTAACCCAATACAGCTTTCAGGCCCAGATGGCCCCTGACAGGTACCAAATGACAAAAGTTAAGAAGCAGCCTAGGGAATCCTTCAGGGAATATGCGCAACGATGGAGGGGCATGGCCGCGCAAGTGAACCCTCCGATGAGCGAATCGGAGATGGTGATGACTTTTGTAGACATTCAAGAGGCTCCGTATTATGAACGAGTCATATCAGGGATTGGTAGACCTTTCGCCGAAATGTTAAAACACGGAGAAATGGTGGACATGGGTTTGAAATTCGGCAAAATTCGGGATCTCACGGCTTTGGAAACGGCTGCAGAACAGATCCAAAGCGGTAATTATGGCAGCACTTCCCGAAGGGTGCAAAAGAAAAAAGAGGAGGACGTTTCCCTCATCCTTCAAGGCTCGTCCAAAAAGGCAGAAAGCCATCTTCCGGTACAGGTGCAGAGGGTAGGGCCATCCCGGCAGCCCAACTTCACAGATCAAAGAGCAGAGGGACGAAGGAGATATGAGGCCTCGTAAAATCGAGTATTCACCCCGCTCGGGGAGCCACTTGAACGAGTATTAGCGGTATTAGTAGCCCAAAAGAAAATAGTTGGTCTGGCACCACCGAGTGACCCAAAGGGTAGAATGTTTGACCCGAGCAAGCGATGTGCATACCACTCCAGTTCCCCTGGCCATGATACACAAGACTGTTGGACGTTGAAGCATCGAATCCAAAACCTGATTGACAGTGGGGAAATTGTGGTGGAACAGCCAGACTCCCCGAATGTTAAAGCAAATCCCCTGCCAAGACATGATGGAGGGGGAGTCAATATGACGGATGACAGTGAAGTCGAGGGGCCGTCAAGGCTGAACTATGTGCAGAAAATGGATGAAATGACCAACGTGATAAGCAGTCATGGGAATGCACGGGGAGCGCCCATTCGATTGATGGGTGTAAGTGGAAATACCCCGGAGGGACTCGTCAAATTGGCGGCACCGAAACCCATCATTCTGGCAGCAAGACCACAAATCCCTATCAGTAGTCTAAAGACGGTACCTTGGAATTATGGGGGAACGCCAGAGGAAGCGGCCAGTTGTGCTTCTGTGACGACAAAGGGGAACCCCTTATACCTTCCCGGGCGAGTCCTTGAGAGCCAAAGGGAAAAAAATGAAGAGATTTCCGAAGAAAGGGCCATAGAGTTCTTAAAAAGGATGGATCACCCGGAAACGAGGGGGATTCAGATTTTAAATGAGGAGTCAACCTTAACATCAGTCATGGACCTGGTGTTGTCATCCAATCAGCATTGCAAAACTTTGACGAAGGTTCTGGAGGAGGCATACGTGCCCAAAGAAATTAGTGAGGAAGGTTTCGGCCAGCTGGTGGGCCATTTGATGGAGAGCGACGTGATATCCTTTGCAGATGAGGACATACCCAAGGAAGGAAGGGGACACCGGAAACCGCTACATATTGCGGTAATCTCCTCGGGGTATATCATGAATGGGGTTTTGATTGATGGGGGATCAGCATTGAATATTTATCCCCTCAACACATTGCAGAAGATGAACATTAATCCCAAGCGCCTACGGGCCAGTCACGTGGTGGTGCAAGCTTTCGATGGGTCCCGAAGGGATACAATTGGGGAAATAGAATTACCAGTGGAAATAGGTCCCTGTACTTTTGATATATCTTTCTAGGTCCTAGACATCACCGCCAGTTATAACCTGCTGCTAGGGAGGTCGTGGATACACATGGCCGGGGCAGTGCCTTCTACGCTCCATCAACAAATCAAGCTAATCATCAATGGGAATCTGGTAACAATCTCGGCCGAATGTGATGACCATTCTCCTCCCAGGGGTGGCCTACCAGTGATCAATGTGGATGAGTCGGCGGCACCAGCCAGTTTTCAGGCACTAGAGATTAGCACTCCCCAATACAGATGCTTGGGGACTCCAGCCATGAAGCCAAGGGTCTCTCCAGAACTTACTTTTGTTGCAAGGGAAATGATAAGGATGAAGTTCCAGCCTGGACAAGGGTTAGGAAGAAGCAGTCAAGGAATCACCAAGCCCATTCAACTGCCCCATCAGGTAGGCAAGGCAGGTTTGGAATATCATGGAGGTATAACATGGAGAAGCCGTTAGGGCATGGGCCCGATTCGATTGATTGGCAGCCCGGTGACCCCGGTCAACAATAAGCAGGGGACTAGCGAGCCTGTGACTAGAACAGGGGGTGAAAATTTGTCCCCCACAAATGATGAATTAGCCAAAAGGGAAAGTTTCCTACAGGAAATCGCGGAAGAGTTCGAAACCCAGTGCTATATCCCCGGACAATTAATAAGCAATGAAGAGGGGACGAATGTTGCCACACCAAGAGCCCAACAAAGTGTGCCTATCATCGATTGGGCAGGGTTGATTATTCCTAAGAAGGGTATGAAGGAAGACTCGGGCGATGTGGCCGTGGTCATCGGGGAAGTGTCCGGTATAAAGCCACCTCTCATCGAGCACATATCGCCTGACCTGACCATCGACAATTGGACCGTGAGGCCAATAATATCCAAACAAGGGTAAAACCCGACGTCAGGGTGGTAGACCCCAGAGGATGAGGGAATGAAGAAGTTCTATTTTTGTTGTTGTTTTATTTCTGCATAATTATGTCGTTCCTTCGTGTTATTTGAAAATGCGATCATCGTGGAAAATGATTTATATATGACAAGTATTTTGTTTCATGTCAGGTGTACCAAATTGAGTAATCCTTGCCTAACAAACGATCTCTCAAATTTGAATGATGATTATGATTTTGACATTGAGCTGGATTTCGATTTGATGGGCATTGAGCAAGACGAGACAGATTACGATGATGCGCCTGACGAGATCAAAGGATGGGTCGAGGATAAACCCAAACCCAATTTAAACCAAATCATCACCATTGATATTGGAACCCCAGACAACCCAAAAGAACTCAAGATAGGGATAGACCTCACCACCAGCCAAAAAGTAGAAATAGCTGAGTTGCTAAGCCAATATGAGGATGTCTTTGCCTGGTCACACGAGGATATGATCGGATTGTCCACCGACATCGTGGTCCACCGGTTGCCCATCAAGGAGGGTTTCAGGCCTGTCAAGCAGAAGCTAAGGAAGTTGAAACCTGAGTGGAGCTTAAAAGTGAAAGAGGAGATCATTAAACAATTTCGGGCCGGAATCATTATGGTGTCCACTTACCCGGAATGGCTATCCAATGTAGTCCCAGTGGCTAAACCTGGAGGAAAAGTGAGGGTATGCGTAGACTACAGAGATCTAAACAAGGCCAGTCTCAAGGACAACTTCCCGGTGCCTTTCATACACATCCTGGTGGATAACACAGCCCAGTACGAAATGTACTCTTTTGTGGATTGCTTCGCGGGATATCATCAGATAATGGTGGCGGAGGAAGATCGGGAAAAGACCGCATTCATCACCCCTTGGGGCACGTTTTGCTATAGACGATTGGCTTTTGGTCTCACAAACGCAGGGGCTACCTATCAGAGAGCTATGATGGCCCTGTTCCATGACATGATGCATAAGGAGATAGAGGTCTACGTGGATGACATTATTGTGAAATCGAAGGTAGAGTCTGATCATATAACCCACCTCAAAAAGCTGTTCGATCGGCTCAGAAAGTATAATTTGAAACTCAATCCAGCCAAGTGTGCTTTCGGAGTACAATCGGGTAAGCTCTTGGGATTCCTGGTTAGTGATCGGGGCATTGAGTTGGATTCGGCAAAGATTAAGGCCATTGTGGATATGCCGGCACCTCACACAGAGAAAGAGATAAGAGGATTCCTGGGAAGAATAAACTTCATCAGCCGTTTCATATCCCACTTGACAACTACGTGCGAGCCAATTTTCAAGTTGTTGAGGAAGGGTGCTTCCCAAGAATGGAATGAGCAATGTCAGAGGGCCTTTCAGACCATTAAAAAGCAGCTGACTGAGGCACCGGTGCTGGTACCCCCAAAGGATGGGATCCCCCAGTTTATGTACATATCGGTCAATGCCATCGCGATGGGGTGCATGCTGGGACAAAAGAATGAGGCAGGTAAAGAGCAGGCCATCTATTACCTCAGCAAGAGATTTAGCCAATGTGAACAGAATTACACTCCCATCGAGAAGACCTGTTGTGCTCTGGCCTGGGCTGTAGGGAGATTACAGCATTATCTCCATGGGCATACTACGTACCTGATATCGAGAATGGATCCCCTGAAATATATTTTTGAAAGGCCCATGTTGAATTGTCGACTATCAAGATGGCAGTTAATCTTACAGCAGTTCGACATGGTATACGTAACTCAGAAAGCCATGAAGGGGAAAGGAATTGCAGATCAGTTGGCCGAGACGCCGTCGGGAGGGGTGGAACCGTTAGAAACTCCTCTACCGGGCGAAGATATATTTTGGGTGTCAGATACGAAATGCAATGATGAGGGACAATTCTGGAAGCTGTATTTTGACGGTGCCATGAATGCTGAAGGGGCAGGAGCCGGAGCAGTCCTGGTCTCTATCACCGGAGAACAATACCCCGTGGCCACTAAATTGCAGTTCAGTAATTCGAATAATACAGCTGAGTACGAGGGATGTATTTTGGGACTCCGTTTTGCACGCGATATGGGAGTGAAGAGACTGGCGGTGTTTGGGGATTCAGAACTGGTAATCAGACAGGCGATCGGGGTGTACAACACGAAAGAGCTCCGGTTGCTCCCATACCACCGATGTGTTGTCCAATTAATGCGAGAATTTGAAGATATCGCTTTCCGACATATTCCCCGCGGACGGAATGATTTTGCCGATGCATTGGCAACTTTGGCTTCCTTGATCCATATCATCAAAAGAAGGGACGCTCCACAGATTGAGATAGCAGTACAGAATGCCCCGGCATACGAAGAGCATGTTGCAGTATTATCAGGCGAGGTGGTTCTGCCAAAGCAGCCTTGGTATCACAGCATAAGGGAATATCTAAGGGATAGATCCATTCCCGACCAGGCGAGTCGAACTGAGAGGATGAGAATTCAAAAAATGGCGATGAAGTTCTACTTGAGTGGGGACTCACTCTACAAGAGGGATGCTGGTTTGGGACTGTTGCAGTGCGTGGATGAGACGCAGGCCCAAAGGATTATGAACGAAATACATGGTGGAATGTGTGGGCCACACATGAGTGGACCGATGCTGGCCAAAAAGATTTTGAGAACAGGGCATTATTGGTTGACCTTAAAAGCTGACTGTGATGATCATGTCAAACGGTGTTACCAATGTCAGGCGCACGACAATGTGACCCATACGCCCCCCAATGAACTGCACTGTATGACCTCCCCGTGGCCATTCTCAATGTGGGGAATTGACGTGATCGGACCAATAGAGCCCAAAGCAAGCAATGGGCACCGATTCATCTTCGTCATGATCGATTATTTCACCAAATGGGTAGAAGCAGCCTCTTTCCCCAAGGTCACTCAGGAGGTTATCGTTGGGTTCATCAGGAATAATGTCATTTGTCGATACGGGCAACCTGAGGTTTTGGTCTCCGACAATGCTAAGAATTTGAACAACGCCCTCATGAAGGGATTGTGCGACCAGTTTAAGATCAAGCACCTCAACTCTGTCATTTACCGTCCCAAAATGAATGGGGCAGTGGAGGCTGCCAATAAGAACATCAAGAAGATCATGGCAAAAATGTCTGCTAATCATCGGGGATGGCCAGATCTGCTACCCCTCACCCTGCTGGCATATCGAACATCAACGCGTACTTCTACAGGGGCAACCCCTTACGCTTTGGTGTATGGAATGGAGGTCGTCCTGCCAATTGAGGTTGAGATGACATCCCTCAGAATAATGATCGATGCTCAGATAAGCGAGGAGGATTGGATGCAAGATCGATACGACCAGTTGGCCCTAATTGATGAAAGGAGGGTGGCTGCTGTTTGGCACGGTCAGTTATATCAACAAAGGATCTCCCGATCATATGACAAAAGGATAAGACCTCGGAAATTCAAGGAGAATGACCTGGTGCTAAAGAGAGTCATGCCTTGCCAAGACGAAGCCAAGGGGAAGTTTGCCCCAAACTGGGAGGGACCTGTTGTAATTAAGAAGGTGCTATCCGGAGGAGCCCTCATATTGCAAGAAATGGATGGTGAGACATTTCCACAACCCCTAAATTCTGACTCAGTGAAGCGATTCTACGCTTAAATCATCAATTTCCTTTTTCCTTTGAGGAGCGAACTACGTAGGACCTGATCTCCCAACTTGTGGGGGTACGTAGGCAGCCATTATGGCGCGGTCCGATCCATAAAAAAAATAATAATCCTTCCCCTAAAACAAAATCAATTCCCAACAGCCAGATAAACCTGCCTAAACCCTCAAAACTTTCCCAAAACCAGCCAACCAATCCTTTCCATACCAAATTGACATAACCCCGATTAAACCAAATAGTTAGCCAAAGTCTGAAACTCAATCCAATGAAATCGACAGGGGTACGGCCATATCTGTCAAATCTCCATCAAGACTTGAGAAGAGAAAGAAAGCGAAATGTCAAAATCATGATCAACCGGATAAAATGATGATCCAATGAAGGGCAACGATACAACAAAGAGGGAAAATGACTAAATTTAAATACCTGTTTACATATATAAGTCTTTTGTTACAAGATTTCCTTCTCAATAACCGATGAAATTAACATAGTCTATGCAGGAAATAAAACAATCTGCAACTAACTGAAGCAGGATGGATAGGGTGGTGGATAGATCTGGGGCATCAGCATCCCCTGAAATCTGCTGTCCCATCATGTCGATGCGGTCCAACAAGGCAGCGGCCCGACTGATAGTCCCAGAGTGTGCATCTATGACTGTCCTAGCCTGAAGAGCAATGACATCTCTATCAGCTATGGCAGCATCTCTGGATAGAATAGCAGCATCCCTCTCAGCAATGGCGGCATCCCTCTCAGATTCAATAGCCATCAAAGACAGTCGGATCCGGCTATGTTCAGTGTCATGACTAGGGAGAGAGTCGGCTGAGATCGAGTGATGTATGGTATCGTCTGGGAAAGTCACTCCAGAGTCATCAAAAGTCCCAGTCTGACTCACACCAACCGCATCCGAATCTCCGCGCAACCATTGCACATAAGCGAATGTCTGGATGGGGCAACTATCATTATACTCGGCCAGGATCCTACGAGGCCAAAGATCATATACCCGCAATATGTCTCTCTCTGTCTGGGATGATATAGGGAATCGGTAGTCGGCCACGCCCGTGAAGAGGTGGAAATCCTGTGTCTGATCAAACTGCCCCATCACCGCCATGGGATGATAAGTCGTCACACCCCTCAAGCCAGCAATGGGAATGAAGTCCAGGTCGGGCACATGAGTCAAGAAGCTCATAAAGGAGCAATAACCCGAATAAACCATGAGATGAAAGGGATCCTCGATGACCGACAGAAATGCTGTCCAGGAGGCCGCATCAGTACAGCTCACAGGACGAAATGAAAACTGCGTGGTTATGTCATGACTGAAGCAAAACCCTTGGCGACGGAGATGGCCGATGGGACTAAGATGACTCATGAACCACACATACAACAAAGTCGAGCTCCCTCGGAATACTCTGCCTCGGAAGGACTGACAGTATGAGGCTGACATGTAAGTATCCGCCAATATCATGGGAAGAATGGTGTGATCCTCCTGAAGGGCCCTGACGGCCGCGACCACCCGCATGTCCAAATGATCAGGTCCCGCGGGCAGGTACAGAACTGAGATGATACAGGCCATCAGAACGTCTAGCCTCAGAACGCCCCAGCGCTCCTCCGATACAGAAAAATCCCCAGGAAAGTGGCGAAAACTGTTAGGAGAGCCGAATCGGTCAATCAAAAAATGAAGAGGAACAAGGTGATCTGATGTGATCGCCGATAGCAGAACCGCCCTCCGCAACCCAGTAAAAGTCAAGAACTGACGGCGCATGGGACCAGACGTGACCCGGACACAGGGTCTATCCAAAGGCAGGCCGGTGAAACGAGCATACTCCTCAAGGGTGGGGGTCAGCTCTACTGTCCCTAGCCTGAACACTTGACGAACAGGGACCCAATATCTCAAAATACCATCCACAAAGCCCGCTGGCACCTGAAAGGTTAATAAGGACCGAGAATGTCCCAAAAGACCATCTGCGATGACCCTGTCGGCCGGCGATAAACCGTCCAACCAACGGAGGAGGCTGCCAAGCAACCCTGTAGGAGGAATGGAATCCAAGCATACCACGACATCTGAGGACGTCATCTGTGAAAATAGTATCAAAAGGACCATACAAGGGTCATTTTCTATCCATGAATAAAAAGCATGCATCGTACAGTCAATAATAAAGCATATGAATTTCATGAGGATAAAAGATAAAGAACTGTGCATAAATAAATAAATGAGTTCAGTACATAGTGCATGAAATGAAAAATAAATCTAAACAGGTACTGGTACGAAAAGCCCTATCCTATCCTGATCTAGATAAAGTCAATCTCATCTATGAAGGCGGGATCCTCAAACTGATCCCCCGGGGTCGCCGAAGTCGAGGGCCCAAAGTTCATGTCGGGGATGTATGGCCGCGCGGTGGCATCAGATGAGCTCGGCCCCGCATCATAACCCGTACCATCAGGATCATAGGTGTAAGCATCCTCTGGAGTCCGGCCCAGCACCCGAAGATATAGGGACAACTAGTCTACCTGACGAGTCAGAGTGGCAATCTGCTCGACATGGGTAGGGCTCCGAACGCAGGCTGCCCAGTCAGTCATCATCACCGAGCCAGGGACCATATCCCCGAGGAAGAATGTGGCCCGGGTCTGAGGACCGATAGTGCGGGGCACCCACCAAGTACGGAAAACATCACTCGTACTGGGACCCGTAGAAAGCATCCGGCCGTCCTCCCCTGCAAGCATGATCCCTGAGGGCTGAGAGTCCAGCGGCCAGGAGGTAGTGAAAGGAAGGGAATGCGGGATCCGGATCTCTCCTGTGACGCATCTGAATGCGCGCTCCCCCAGATACATCACCCATCCTCTAATACTCTGCAAAGTGAGGCGACCGGTGGAAAGCTCGAACTCCGGACCAGAGGGGTTCCCAGCATCAAACCCCTCAACCAAATGCTCGGAGAGGTAGGGAATCCAGACGACATCTACCGCAGTGATCAGCTCCAGCTGGATGCGGCAGTGTGCAAAGCTGCCTGATATCGGGACCTCCTCCAGAGTGCTGTGATGCCACCGTCGGCCCCCGGGATAAGTATCAAGGCCGAGAGTAGTGACAGGCCTCAGGCATGGAAGACGCTCGTAGGCCCAGAACTGCGAACAGAAACAGTGAAAGGCATGAGTAACCGACAGACGCAGAAAGAAAAGAAATGAATTGACGGAAAATACATTAAGAAAAAAGAAAGAAGTCTCACCAGCAGAAAATGATAGAATCCGAGCCAAGCGTCTGTCTGGCCCTCCGAGCGTAGACGCATGCCATGGAGGAAATAGGCAAAGGTGAATGACCCCCAGTCATAGTCACCGATGCGGTCCACGTCTCTGACCGCTCCTACGACGCTGAAATGAATGGTGGAGGAGTTGTTCCCCAGAAAACAACCCCTCATGATGGTCAGGAACAGGCGTCGTAGCAGAATGTCCCTGGTGCCCTGATCCGCTGGAATGGGCAGTGCGTACAGACCCCCAACAGCATCGACAGCCAAAGCACCGGATCGAATGCTACGGGCCTTAATGACCCGATCCTCAGCACCGAAGCCCAATAAAGCCCGGACCTCCACAGGAGTGATGTCGAGATCTAGAGGAACGCGGGACCCGGCAAACTCTATGCCCGTAATGTATCTCCAATCCCAGGGGGTCAGCACAACCTCGCAGTCCAGAAGGTGAAGAGACTGCGTCTGGTGGAACCAGCGCTCTGATAAGGCCCTCATGTAACCCCAGGGGCACTGCCGGGGAATGATGGTAAAGAAGTGACGAAAGCCCCAAGAATCCACCACCGCCCGGTAGTCACTGTGCAAAGTTGTGTAAAGGGAGTAGATGTTGAACCAGTTGCCCCTCGGCTGAGTAAACTCGGGTACCTGGGGCAGTCACCAATGGGTCAGTCCGGATAAAAGGAGCATTGGGAAATCGAGAATAAAATCAGAATAGAACCGAATATACCTCGTTAGCCACGAGAGATGCCGAGGGATGACGACTGAGATCCCGACTCAATAGATCGGGGATCTGCACAGATGCGCCAGACGGGGCACTATGAGGAGATGGAGCCGGTGTGCTGGATGATGGTCCCTCTGCCGCGACCTCCGGAGGAACAGCCTCCTCAACGTCCGGATGAGCAGGACGAATGACATCCTCCGCCAAGCGGCGAGCCTGACGGGTCCGAGGAGGAACGGGGGCAGGTGCAGCCCTACGACGACGAACACCTGAGGTCCGTGACACGGAGGAGCTACTATGAGCATCGGGATCCATAGCTGGACAGAACAGGCAAGGAGGAAGGTAAGTTCCCTTTTGAATTATGTAACGAATATTCTAAATTCCTACCCACATCATATAATTAATGCAACATGATGCATGTTTATGGTATGTAAAATAAAAAATAAAAAATAAAAAAAAAAAAAAAAAAAATTTCGGCAGAGTTCCGTTTGTAAAATGGACATCCCAGGCATAAGCCAAACGTGTTTTCAATCAATCCAAGCCTCAAACAGATCAAAATTGCATTCATATGTGTAGTTACAACATATAAAGTACAGTAATGCATGATTTTCTTGTAGAAAAGGAATAACAGTATGTGGGACCACATCATGAGCATAAAATAGGACTCACACAATTGCTACATAGCATGCATATATGATAATACATAGCATAGCATTGTAAAGCATACATTTCTATCTCTAAACATGCAAATAGCCAAATGTATAGTAAAACGCTGACGAAATTGAAAAGTGAACGGTCAAAGTGTTACCTGTAGCGCGTAGGGCGATCCTACCGGAGCGGTTTTGCAGAAAAGTTGGAGAAATCGACAAAAGGCCTTTGCAAACAAGCAAAATCTCAAGAATCTATGTGGGGTACGAAGTTGAAAGTGACAGATCTGGAGGCGGCGAGCCGCTTAAGAATCCCGATCTTGGCCGCAGATCTATCTGCGGCTGGCCGCAGATCAATCTGCGGCTGGCCGCAGATCCATCTGCGGCTGGCCCTGGTGGGTCCCCTTGGCTCCCTTGCAGCCGTTTGATGTGTCTAGTGAAAATGAATTACGAGATGGGTGACCGGCGACGGTAACCGGCCCCGACGAGAGGATCGACCGGCGACGATAACCGGCGATTACGAGATGGATGTCCGGCGACGAAAACCGGCTCCGGCAAGATAACCAACCGGCGACGATAACCGGGGGTTACGAGATGGGTGACCGGCGACGGTAACCGGCCCCGACAAGAGGATCGACCGGCGACGATAACCGGCGATTACGAGATGGATGTCCGGCGACGAAAACTGGCTCCGACGAGATAATCGACCAGCGGCGATAACCGGCGATTACGAGATGGATGTCCGGCGACGAAAACCGGCTCCGACAAGATAATCGACCGGCGACGATAACCGGCGATTACGAGATGGACGTCCGGCGACGAAAACCGGCTCTGACGAGATAACCAACCGGGGACGATAACCGGGGGTTACGAGATGGATGTCCGGCGACGATACCCGGCCCCGACAAGACGATCGACCGGCGACGATAACCGGCGATTACGAGATGGATGTCCGACGACGAAAACCGGCTCCGGCAAGATAACCAACCGGCGACGATAACCGGGGGTTACGAGATGGGTGACCGGCGACGATAACCGGCCCCGACGAGAGAATCGACCGGCGACGATAACCGGTGAGTACGAGATGGATGTCCGGCGACGAAAACCGGTTCCGACAAGATAATCGACCGGCGACGATAACCGGCGATTACGAGATGGACGTCCGGCGACGAAAACCGGCTCCGACGAGATAACCAACCGGCGACGATAACCGGGAGTTACGAGATGGGTGTACGGCGAAGATAACCGGCCCCGACGAGAGGATCGACCGGCGACGATAATCGGCGATTACGAGATGGATGTCCGGCGACGATAACCGGCTCCGACAAGATAACCAACCGGCGACGATAACCGGGGGTTACGAGACGATCCTCCGCATTGCGTTGATACCCTTTTACGAGTATGATTGCATCCATTGCATCATACATTGCATCGTAGGGCATATGTGTAGCATCACGTATGTATTGTCATCCATGTGCATTGTCCTTCATGCATCAGGTGTATATTCTTTATCTTGTTCATTTCATTCATCATTTCATGAACATGATAAAGAGGGGCAGCTGTAGACACCCAAATTTTGCACTTCCTATACTAACCCTGACAGGAGGGCAAATTCGTCCATGGACCCGGCCCACGAGAATGGAAGGAGGACATAAAGATGAAACTCAAAGCCATCTCCACTAGACGAGATCGAGGCCGACACGACGACGCGCAGATGTCGGGAGTCAGTTACTGATCGCTGCACTTACCCGGACGGCATGACACGTTTCCCGGCGATCTCCGGACTGCAGAATGCAAGCCCTTCAACGGGAATCAACGGTACGGCACGGAAATCGAGACGAGGTACGGAAAATGAGAAAATCAGCACAGTCAGCCGCAGATCAATCCGCGGCCAAGGACGGAACTCGAGACGGCACGGGACTCGAGCGCACGGGACTCGAGCGCGGCTGGGGGGAGAACCAAGGGCCAGCCGCAGATCAATCTGCGGCCAGCCGCAGATCAATCTGCGGCTGCCCTTGGCAGTCCCTTATCAGGCCAGTTCGCATACAGAAACAAGAGGAAGAAGAAGGAAAAAAATCCAGCAGTAGCAGCTCGGAAATAGGGAGAAAACAGCAACAAAATAAGGGCAATTAGGAGAGAAAAAGAGTGAAAAGAGTGAGGAATTGTACCAATTTTGTGAGATTATATCTCATATTTTCTACTCTACTCAATACACAAATTCCTACATATTGTGGGGATCATTTTGCAAGGTGAAAATCTTTTGTTTTTGACATTTGTTTGTACCATTTTTGATAGGCTCTTATTATCCGAATCCTCTTAAATGTATCCTTTTTTTGCATTGTATTGTGAAATCATGGATTAGGGATTATTAGTGAGGGTTCCATCGGAACAAAATTCTTCCTAATAACCCAAGGATATCCAATTGGTGAAATTTCTAGCTTATTTATGGTGATTTCTTGGATGTAATTTATTTAGATTATCATTTTCGGATATCATGGTGTATTAGGCAAATCCGTGTTGTTTAGTTTCGTAGTATTCATTTTGCGGGTATGTAGTAATCTTGGGTGTGAGCCTAGGAATGCGACCCCGGGGTCCAAATCCGATGATGGACGTTTTGATATATGTAATGGAGGCAAGGTACTCGTTTTGTTGTAACATGTAATCGTTGGGCCTTAAAACGACGCTAGAGCGAGAATCGGGTTTAAGGCCCCGTGATAGTGAAATATGTGATTGTTGGCGTTAGGGGATATTTTGATGGCTTACATGCCCATGAATAGCCTCCTACGCGTTTGATATTTAGTTCGATTTGTAAACACCCAACAAAAAGATTTCAAAGCCAAGACAATAAAGATTTTGCTAAAATTAATCAAAGTAGGATATTAGCATCACGAGGCTAAAAATTGGAAGTGTTAATGAAAGTCGATTCCTATTTTACGAGAAAGCTAAAAGGAAGTTGTTTCCAAATGTCACAAAAAATGGTTTTATAAAGAGAAATAAACGTTTTACTAAACCTTGATACATAGGGCGAAAGAGATTCTAGAAATTGCCTATCATTTAGGAAAACAACGTATAAATCTCGATTCCTATTTTGGCTAAGGTTTAACAAACTCACGTTTTACCAAAACAAACACTTAATAAAAATCTCATAGCTTTTCTCAATTTAAAATCAAATCTTTCTCAATAAGAAAATAAGGTTTTCTCGTAAATACCGAAAAGACATTTTTTAGCATTCTCAAAACTAAAGCACGATTTTCCCTAAAAAATCCAAATGATTTTTTCATACAAACTCACCACAACTTTCATTTAGGCACACACACACACACACGCACGCATATACGTTTCATGAATTAAAGGATAGGAAAAGCATCAAGATTGCGGTAACCGTATTTCACGGAAGTCGGGGGTGCCTAACACCTTCCCCTCGCTTAAGCAAGCCCCCGAACTCTATGAATCTCGATTCGCAGACCATTTAATTCGGAGTCACATATGAGCCAGCGATTTATAAAAAAACGAAAATTCGGATGAGTTGGTACATCCATTTCAAATATACCAACTGGCGACTCTGGTTAATTGGCTCATCATAAAAAACGATCTTTCAAAACCCCGTCGACATCAAGGCCGACCTTTTCCCCCAAATCACCAAAACCAAGAGGCTAAAATAGGAAAAGAAAAAGAGACGAGAAAAACCCGGCGTCGACAGCTATCATAGCCGAAGGAGGGAGTGAGGCACTGAGCCTCTACAATAGGGAGAAGAAGAATAAGGGTAGGAACGAAGGAGGAAATAAGACTGATGTAGCCAGTGGAAGTGGAAGTAACCAGAAAAGGAAATGGAACTGTTGATTGGTGTTACAGGGATAAAATATTGGTGGTGATCCTTTAACTTATAGAAGATGGTAGACATTATAATCTGCTTGACTCTTCTAATAGATTATTCGTTCCGCTGCAGTTGTTGTTATTGAACAATTATAATATCTTTAAATCTCTGATTTATTTTGGTTGAAGGCTAGAGATAATTTTATTCTTCATTATCTTAGTCATGATATTTCCTACTGGGCTATTTGTGCTCACCCTTTTCCTTTTTGTTCCATTGTTCTCCTCAGGAAAAGAGAGTGTAGCAGGGACTAGCCGGGGAATGGAGTGATGGTCCGAGACAATAGAAATATCTCAATACAATATTATTAGTGTGGCAATAAGTGTATTGAGAATTTAAGATGTATTTGTATTGTGTTGTCGTATTTTGCACAACCCTTATTAATTGTAAATGGGAAAATTCGTATTTGTATTTGTATTTTGTGGAATGTTATTGGCGACTCAAAATGGGTTGTATGGACCTATTTTGGGGGCGTCACAGTTGGTATCAGAGCTTAGGGATATGATCTCTGGTAGAGATCTGGGATTAGAACTAGGAGGGGAGAGACGAGTAAAATCCTTCGTTAGTGTGTCCTACCTAAGCTATTTTTGTTATTTAAGTAATGGGTTTAGTTATAGGGACAAAATGTTGCATGTCTATTTCTTTAACTAATCTTTGTTTTGTGATCACATTTCAGAATGGCATCTGAAAACCAAGAGATTCACTATGAGACCATTGTGGCTGAAAATCAAGAAGCTACAAATAATGCAGGTGCAAACTCAGAACATCATGATGTTAATCATGATGCTAACAACAGAATGAATGATGAAATGTTTAGGAACTTCTACGATCAAAGGTTATACCTCAAGTCAAAGTTTTATGGAGAAACCATGATGTTGAGGAAATGACCTGGGAGTTAGAATCTGAAATGAGAGCAAGGTATCCTCACCTCTTCGAAATGCCAGGTACGTACGTCAATTTCGAGGACGAAATTTCATAAGGAGGGGAGATTGTAAGATCCCGACTTTATGAAATAAAAGTTTATTATTTTCTTTATGATTATTATTATTTTTTTAAATAGTAAGGTACTTAATTGTTATAAATGATAGTTAAGGGTGTTATATGCGAATTATCTGATAAACAGTGTATGTCGGGGAATATTCTTTTTGTCGGGGAATATTCTTTCTGTCGGAGAATATTCTATTCGGTACCGTACGACGGCGCCGAAATATCAAAATATTAGTGGGCCCCACAAATGACAAAATTGTCAACGACAGTGGGCCCCATTGTCGGATACTGAAAGCGACAGTATTTTGTCAACAGTATTATCACCGACAACTGTTAAAATACCCGGTAATAAAAAAGAACAGTAAAACGCGTTATTCCACAGTAGTACGCGGTATTTCACAGCACACAGTATTGCACAGTATTTTAAATTATTGATTCAATAATTGATAAAGTAGCAATTACACAGTATTTTGATTCAATAATTACAATAGCATCCGCATGGTACTTTTATTATTTATCATGACACTGTAACTCATATTATTGTTATGATATTTTAGCATTATTGACGGATTAAAAGTGGAGTCTAACTTAGGGGTACCTAATTGAAATTTTAAAATTCACATGCTGTGAACTATTGGTTCACATGTGGGAACTATTAGGGGATGTTATGCAAGATTGATAATACTTGATAGATTATATTAAAAAGTAGAGGCAAAGATGGATGTACTAAGGTGTAATAAGTCGAGCCCTTATTGTGCAATTAATGAAACTTGGTTTTCCTATAAATAGGAGGGGTTATCTTAAGAAATCTTCACACCATCCTTGCATATACTTCCTCTCTCTCTAAATTTCTTGAGTTCTTTTAGTGTGCTAGGCTATTGTGAGTATTTGTGAGAATACTAGTATTGTCCAAGTTAGTAACTTCATAGAAAGCAACATCCAATCACTTATTAACGAAGGTAGGGGATATCATTTCTTTCATACTCTTATGTAATATCATTTGCTTCCTTGTTCGTAAGTGATATTATACTCAGAAAGGTTGTTATTCATTCCGTATTAATTTGTGGGGATAACCTGTCCGTGCGGATTGACGCATGCCTGGTGAATAACCCTTCGTATTCATTACTTATTAATATTTTATGGAAATAATCTGTCTATGCGGATTACCGCATGACGGGTGAAAACCCTTCGTATTCATTACTTATTAATCTTTTGTGGAAATCTGTCTACGCGGATTACCGCATGACGGGTGAAAACCCATTTGCAGTTTCATATATTCTGTTATACTCGTATAACGTATCATTTCTTTTGTACTCTTTAAGGAATATCTTTTCTTTCACATTTCTCCATTTATGATAAGAAATCTCTGTTTGTTTCCAAAACCTTATTTTAAATGGTGAAAATCCTTGAAAATTTGTTGAATATCCTTAATAGTTTGTGCTTCATCTAATATCTTTTCACCTGAATCTTTCTATTTCATTTGATACGATATAGTTAAATCGTGAATTTTATTTTGAATATCATTCTTGAATTTGACTCCACAATTTGGTCATCATGTTGGCAATTTGGTCAACCTTCGTCACTGGATAAATTAAACATTTATTCTTATTCTTGATCTCACTGTATTCATTCTATATCATTGTCATCATCCTCATCCTTAAATTATGGTGATAGTTCTCTTTGGCCCGTAGTGCAAAGATGAACTGGCGTGACATGATTTTGACCAAACTGTGTATTGGTATTATCATGACTTTTGGTGTTACAAACAAAGGCGTATGGTGAAAGTTCTCTTTGGCCCGTAGTGCAAAGATGAACTGGCGTTTGGCATGATCATGACCGGTGATGTTACAAATAAATATCTTTGTCACATAGTGCAAAGAGAGGCTGTTGAATATAAATTATTGATTTGGATGTTCATAAACAGGAACTGTTGATTGGTGTTACAGAGATAAAATATTGGTGGTGATCCTTTAACTTATAGAAGATGGTAGACATTATAATCTGCTTGACTCTTCTAATGGATTATTCGTTCCGCTGCAGTTGTTGTTATTGAACAATTATAATATCTTTAAATCTCTGATTTATTTTGGTTGAAGACTAGAGATAATTTTATTCTTCATTATCTTAGTCATGATATTTCCTATTGGGCTATTTGTGCTCACCCTTTTCCTTTTTGTTCCATTGTTCTCCTCAAGAAAAGAGAGTGTAGCGGGGACTAGCCGGGAAATGGAGTGATGGTCCGAGACAATAGAAATATCTCAATACAATATTATTAGTGTGGCAATAAGTGTATTGAGAATTTAAGATGTATTTGTATTGTGCTGTCGTATTTTGCACAACCCTTATTAATTGTAAATGGAAAAATTCGTATTTGTATTTGTATTTTGTGGAATGTTATTGGCGACTCAAAATGAGTTATATGGACCTATTTTGGGGGCGTCACATGAATGATGTCTATTCAAAGGGATTTTTATCCGTTCAAGAGGAACGCTCCTCTTCGACCAAGGGCCTGAAGAGGAGAGGTCCCCGACCTTCGCCTGGGAGACCCAAAATGCTCTGCTCGACCAATGGCCTGAGCTGAAGAGATCCCCGTCCCCTGCCAAAGGATATGTATCCGCCTGAATATTTACCATTCAGAAAATCTAAGTCTTCCCGAAGAACGCCTCGAATCCGACCTTATAACGCCATCCAACTTTATCACCCCGAAATGCCACCCCAACTACTTTAACGAAAAATTCATCTTCTTCACCCTTTTAGTACCCAATATAACCATAGTGCAGATCCATTTTTCTTATCAAATTACTGGGTCAAACCCATTTCCACCTTTATTCACCAAATACCCACCTTTTCTCCCTCGGAAACAATGGAGATCGAATTAGAGAAGATTAAGGCCTCTGACGCTAAAACCCACCCATCACTCCCAACCGAACCAAATCCATACCCAAACAACGGCCCCAAAACCAAAGAGCAACGTCGCATCCCATGGACACAAAGCCGAAGTGGAATCATGCCAGCCGAAGTCCGACGGCGGCCCGTCGAGGATGACTGCCAAAGCCAACTCAACCGTGCCGGAACTGTCCGAAGCGGAGGCCGAAGCCGACGCCGGAGCGGATCTGGAGTAAAAGCTGAAGCCCATCGGAAGCCGAAGCCTAACGTGATCCGAAGCCATGACGATGTGGTCCGAAGACATGACGAACCCGAAGCTGAAGTGGCGAAGGCAGCGCTGAAGCCAAACGCCGAAGAATGAATGTCGAACCCGAAGCTAGCCCTTTATCCCATAAAGATTTTCCATTTTTCTATATTTGCCTAGCTCCTCAAATACGTCCGCACAAAAATCCTCAAAGTGGTCTTGGATTTCGCTAGGATCGAGGGGCTGATAATGGATTTGCTGTGCAGGTTGGAGCATATGCTGACTACTGAAGCTTAACTCAACCGTGCCGGAACTGTTCGAAGCAGAGGCCGAAGCCGACGCTGGACCGAAGCCCGACGTGATCCGAAGCCATCTCGCCATGAACCGAAGTCGAAGCTTGTAAGATGACCTGAATAGTCAGGCACTTTCCCCATCTTTTTTATCTGCTTCCACCGCACATGGGTTTCTTGCCCATGGTGATCCAAGTGTGGCGTGTTGAACTATACTGCCATCGAAAGTAATCACATGGTAGCTCGATTAGATGAACCAACTGTTCACCGTGGCCTTGAGGGAAGTAGACGACGTGGGTCCCAGCCGCCGGTAAATTCACTAGAGGCCCGACACACGCTAGCCATAACTCAGTATTTATTTTGCTTTGAAGTTCTCCTCCTGATAATAAAAGGAAAACAAAGGAAAAAGCATCCGAGTTCTGACAATCAATATTACTACAGCGGCCACCGAAAATTCATTTTAAATTTTTTTCCAATTCAAAAAGAAAATTTTTAAGCTTTTCTTTTGTTTTTACCGAAGAGGGGACCAAAAACCTTAGTCATGCCACTAAAAAAATCCACTAACTCAAGAAAGGCATTTTCTATGAATTAGTATACATAATATATATACAGACTAAAGTAACTTTAATGATGATAGTGCAACTCATGCGCAAGGCTGCAGTGAATCACGTGAAGTAAACAAGTGGCTCATCTTGGAACTTGATAAAGCAGTAGCTATAGTCATGATAATTTTATAATTTATTAAAAGAGAACTACTTAGCTTTTATGTGTACGCCGAAGATGAGATTTTGTCGTGGAAAAGGCATTATTTCTCTGAACGGAATCATATTTGCCGAAGAAAAATTGTCGAAGTGATATTCACCTTGTCGAAGTGGTCCGAAGAGAAAATTAATAATTATTATTGTTGCGAACATAACCCATTAGTTATCTTTTATGCGCAAGGCTTCCTCTTCGTCATAGTTGATCGGTGATTTTTCGAACTTAACAACGTTCCCACAGACGGCGCCAATGTTAACGCCAGATTTTGACCACCCGATGAAATCACCAAAACAGCGGGCCAAAATCGCGTCAACGGAAGATGGTATAGTCTTGTGGATTTTAATCCACAAAATATATAAATAACAACATACATCAAGAATTAACGTGGAAACCCAAAACGGGTGAAAACCACGAAAAGTGCAGTAATAATAATATCTTGATTACAGAGAGTCCCTTTGTATTGTGTTTCATCTCTCCTCCTTTCTGACCCCTGCCCACTACCTATTTATAGAAGAAATACATTCAAGTGACCCATGTGCAATATGGCCCACCAAAATATCTAGCTCAATAAATTTCAACCCAACAATAGGTATGAATATATATGATGTCCTTAAAATCATCTAAACAAGCACTTCAATGAAACAAAAAATAAACATATATACAATGTGTTGATATTGTTCATTAATTTATATTTTATTATATCGCAGACGTTCTGGGCAGACTCACAACTGTTAGTGCAGTCCAAACAGTTGGGCAGGGAATTAAGAAACTTGACATTTGGCAGGGAATTAACGGAGATGAATTTGACAACGATACTGGCATCAGTTCTGAAGATGAAAATTACAGCCTTAAAGATGAAGATGCTGGGAAAAAAACCAAACGTGGCAACACCGATCAAGAAGGAGAAGAAGCTTACGGGAAAAAAAAAATACCAGCTGACTATCATTGAATTATATTATATGAGAATGAAAATCTATTATAATATTTAATATATGACAATTTATATTGAAAGCAACAAATAGTATTGGAAAGTATTTCACCAGTGTTTGAGGATATAGAAGGAATATATGAATGCATTTTAAGCTCTTTCGTTTTGAAAAAGATGTGTGCTACCTGCAATCTTATTTGGCAAAACTAACATTTTACTCACTGTATTTGGATTATTTTGTGCCGTAGCCCATTAAACTTTTAAAAACTGCAATTACCACATCGAACTAATTAAAATTTTGAAACTAGGTCATTCCGTAAAATTAATTAAATGGTGGTTAACTCTTTTCCTACCTGGCTGTTTGAAAAAAAAATAGAATTAAACTTAAACTTAGGTGGTTGTTTAATATATAAACAAAAGAAATCTATGCGGCTGTCTATAAAATCTAAATAGATATGAAGTGACAATGAGAATTACTAAGATAAAAGTTAAAAGTATACAATGGGAAAGTAATCATTTTTAAATATTATTTTTTTTTAAAAAAAAATAGTCATCTTCAACTTTCAACCGAGTTTACTCGACCCAAGTACATGTAAAACGGGTCAAAAAGTCATAACTCTCTCATTTCAACTCCAAATCATGCAAATAATATGTCAAAATCTTCGTAGCGACGAGACCTATCACATCATGTTATTCATTTCGAAAAAGAAAATCAAAGATTAAGCAGATCCGGGACTGAACGAATGTAAAACTATGAGTTTTTGACAACAATGGTGATTATATCACTAAAAATTACCTATATTATTCTTTTGAACCATTCTGCAACAAATTCGAAAAAGAATACGGATGTGTGATTTATGATAAATGACTTCCACCTCTTCTCTTAAGTAATTCTTATTCAATTTTACTTTCATCTCTTTCTTAAATTAATATAAGGATTCTTGGTAGATAAAATAGTTTCTAAAGATAGGATTACGATAGGAAAGAGAAAAAGTCATGAACTAGTGCAAGGATATGAAACCCTAGAAAAGTCCAAATTTCTGGTCAAATTCGTATCAACAATTCTTACTGCAGCAGTTCGATGCTTTAATGTATAAACTTGAAGGAAACAAGGATTTTGAAAATTAAAAGGAAGATAAAGAAGAAAAAATTATTTGGAATCTTTGATTTTTTTTTTGTTCATTTTTTAAGCTTTTCTATTTTTCTTTTTATCATGTACTTAATGTTTTCATTTATTTATATTTTCTGTCCAGCCATGTAAGAAAAAAAATGGATATTAGTTGTGTCGGAAAGAATGGACAGGTGTTCTTTTTTATCATTACAATAGACACGTGGATAGCATTAAAAATTAAAACACATTAATTTCATTAATTTGCTTGACTAGATTTATAAAAAGGAAATCTATTCATTTTTATGGGATAAGCAAAACCCAAAATACCAAAAGCCTTTTAAGTGGACAGTTGTCTTTTAACATTTCCATAGCAATACACGTGGAGAGCATTAAAAAATGAAGCACAAGAAGTGTTTGACCGGACTTATAAATCAATTCAATTCATTTTCCTGGGATAACAAAACCCAAAAGACCAACCGACATGCATTCACAATTTTAGAGTCCTTCTGCGGCGACTTTTTTGGGCGACCCTTTGACGATCGGTAATTTTTTTTATTTTTTGGTTTTGACTCCTAAATAATTTATATAATTTTTGACGGTCGCTAAAGGGTTGTCGGGCGCCGGTCGGTCTAGAATTATTGTAATTTTAATACCATACAAATACAATGAATAAAAAAATTGAAATATTCATGTTTTCAAATTCACCTAACATCATCTTTCTCACCACACTATTTATTTCTCACCACACTATTTCTTAGGGACAGTAAAAAAATCCATAAAATCGAATTATCAAATCAATTTTTTTGGTTATTCAGTTATTTTGCTTGATTCGATTATAATCATTTAATTATTTGGTATTTGAATTTGATTTCGATTTTAAAATTTTTATTATTTGGATATCTGAATAACCGAATTAGATATTTAAAAAAAAATTAACTGTCATATGGTTATGTATTTATGTATTGTTAATTTGTAATTATTAAACTAATTTATGAATTATTATGACTGTGGATTGTGATTAAATATTGTTTAAAAACTCTAGTGTGAAATTTGAAATGATTTCTTTTTGTTTGGTAAAGATAAGTTAATATTTTGGTTATAAACCGAATAACCGAATAGTATAATTCGGTTATTCAATTTTCGGTTATTCGGTTAGTACTAATTTCGGATACTTGTTCAGATAATGAAATTGTATGAAATTCGATATTTGATTATAACCGAATAGACAATTCGGTTTAGCTATAACCAAATGATCACCCCTACTATTTATACGTAACCACCAACTCAAAATATTCATACAAATATTGCTCAACAGAATACATTTAATTATAAAAAATTATTATACAATGGAGAAACGGTAAATAACTTTACAATATTTATAGTTAGATGTATATAGTTTACAATTCTTACACACACATATCAAAATGAAAATTCACAGTGCTTAGTGATATCAGTAACAGCGACAACAGTAGTACTGAAAGGCTCCAATATATTGATTTCTCAAGAATGCGACAAATCATAAATGATCTTAAAAACGAGATAACAATTCTAAAGGATAAGTAAGATACAACAACTCCAACAATAATTTGATGATTTCGAATATAATTTCCTTCACTGCAGTTATAAATCTCCATGATAAATATAACCTCATGAAATTCAAATATCGAAATCATAAATTTAAATCTTCTACGTATGTCAATAGATATTATCACGTCAAATTGGAGCTTACAAGCATAATGAAAGAATCTAATATTGAAGTTGTGTTTTTTGTTATTTGCACATAATCATGATATTTAAATTATTGTAGTGCAAGTTTGTTCGTGTCTTACACAGATACTATGCTAGTACTTTATAAAGATATAAAATATAAAGCAAGTATATCAAAATCATTTTGTATGGCAAGCGATGAACTTTAGAGAGAAACAATTAATTAGGCAATATTTTGATCTTTTGGCTTGAAGAGTAATGATGAATGAATGAAAAGTTTGGTTTGATATTTACATAAGAAATTTGAATAATGGGTTGACCCATTTTGCAAATCTAGAACCGAATAGAGGAGCAGCCGAAGTCCTAATAGGGCAAACTATTTGTTTGTATGGTTGGTCCATTTTCGACCACACATTTCAATTAAGCAATGTTGTAAACAAATGAATAAGGAATGTCAGCAAAGTGAGTCGTCAAGAGTGACAACTTTAGGAGTCAATTTAGATGAGAATGGAAGGAAAATGATTTTAAATCATTTTTGGTTGTGTAAAATAATAATGAGGGATAAATATATTATTTGTATGAACTATTTAGAATAGTTTTGAAAATACTTTTTCCAAGTTAAAAGTGATGTTTCTTGTTTTTAGAAATGTTACTATGTGAATTTGGCTTTCTTAATTTTTGACATTAAATTGTTAAAGTTAATAGGAGAGTTTTTATTCAACAAGTACGAAAACATTAATGTTTATAAAAGCTTGTTTTTATACTTAAAATAATTTTTATATATACGATATATATAACCTATAGGATATTTTCTAAAAAGATAATATTAAAAATGTATTTAATTTAGAAAAAGACTTTTTTTATTTTATTATCATTAAAATAGGAATAAACTAGATAATATCCAACAAAGATTAATAAATATATTTTAAAAATAATTCATACTAGTATAAATTAAATCTAGAGGTCAATAAAAATCAACATCAACGTCCAAATATTTAAAAGAAAATATGTGAGCGGATGGCGTCGTTTCTGCTACCTTTAATTAGAGGCGACAATCGTGTCATATTAGGCGAATTCATATCGTGTCAAGTTATATGTATTACACTAAATAGATCAACACTAATATTACTCGTTTAATTATTCGTGTCAAGATTCTCAACACTAACACTAACTTGTTTATTAATGGTGCTAAACGTGCCGACCAGTTTAACTCATTTATTGCATAATTAAAATTTTTAAATAAAAAATAAATATCATTCACTTATTTATTGAATAATAATATAATTTATTCATCACAATAACATTTATTTAAAAAAATACAAAATAATATGCTTAAAAAGCAGTAACTAAAAAAGTTAAAACTTAATATTTAAGATAAATTATGATGTTAACTTATTTTAAATAAACGTGTCTAATCGTGTTAGACATGTCAATAATTGATTATACGTGTTACACCCATTTAAATTTTATTTTAAATGTGTCGACTTATTTATGACACAAAAATTATTTATACTCGACACTAATCTTTTTTTTTTAGTATTGAATCATTGTGTCCTACCATTAATTAACTTTTGTGTGTGTGTGTGTTTTATTTATTTTTGCGTGAGGTTTATGTTTATAAGTTATAGGGTTAAATTCAGATGACCACCTGGGGTTTGGGCGCATTCCCACTTAACCACCTCTCGTCAGTAAAGCTACATTTAAACTCCCAACTTTTTGCGTTGAAGTGAAAACGTGACCTTTTCCATCCACTTTAACTGTGCGTGTATGTCAGACGCCAAGAGTGCGTTAGAGAGTGCTGTAACGGTCAAAAAAGGGTAGGAAAGTTCCAAAATACCCCTCTTCCTTCTTCTTGGCTTTTAAAAGACATTCAGAATCAATTTCTTCTTCCCCATTTCAGCTCCATCGCAGACCAAACTAGCAGACGAAATTGAAGGCTACTAGCAGACCAAATTCACAACTAAGGTATGCACATCAACTTATTTCTTCCATATTTCTAATTTATTCTTCCAATTTAATTTTCTTATTTAATTTTAACAGTTGCCCACAAGGTGTTTGTTAAAATGCTAGTGTTTGTTAAAATATTAGTCTTCCTTCGTGTTGTTTATGTAAATTAGGAGTCATGTCTTCGTCAAGCAATGATGTAGGAAGGATGAATGGTGACTTGCGCTACATACCTAGGCGATGTAAATGTGGAAAAAAGGCAACTATAAGAATTGTTGACTCGAACAAACCATCGAAGGGAAGGTTATATTTTGTATGCGATGAGTGTGAGTTTTGGGCATGGTGTTTGCCTTCTACAACAACCTCAAGTGGAACAGTTAATGGCCCCAATGAAGACAATGACAGAACGGGAACAAAATGGGGAACAAAATGCAAGTGTTCGTGTGAGCTGAATAACATACCAAGTAGGATGATAGTTGTTGAAAGTAATGTGAAGATGATAATTGTTGTTGGACTTGTGTTGTATTTCATGTCAGTCATGATGTATTTTAGTAGCAAAAAATGAATGTTTGTAATGTGTAATGTGTAATGGTAATGGTAATGGTAATGGTAATGTATTTTAGTAGTATCTGACATATGTTTGTAATGTTTGTAACCATTTAATGTTGGGTTTAATGTTTAATGGTAATGTTTCATGGAATGTATAAACTGTCTGCAATGTGCTATTCTTGCTTGGGTACCTATTGATTATACAAGGTGCAGTAAAAAATTCCTGCTTGGGTCAAAATGATTATATTACAAAAATAATTCCAAAATGGAGTTGAATATATATAAATTTGTTCATGTACATATCTGACTGAAACACAGACCCATTAATGCCAACTGTTAATTGTACCGATTATAAAACACAAACCCATTGATGCCAACTGTATTAGACAAAAATTATGCCACCAAAAACATTGTCAACATTATCAAAATAGTGATAGCATAAAAAGTACCAAAAGCTACACATTAAAACATTAAAGCCTTAATCCCCCATTCCTCCTTTTTTTGGTGATTTGGATATGCTGCCCTTTGTTGTTATCTTTTTGGAGGCTGGTGATTTCTTCATGTTCTTTGTCTTAGGCTGTGAGCTTGCAGCAGGTTGATTACTCCACATAGTAGTTAAATTTGGTGTGGGATTAGGTTGAGAGCTTGATTTGGGTTGATTACTTGACTGTCCTCTAGTCTGCAACTTGTGTGGTCTGGGATTTGGCTGAAAAGCAATGCAAAAACATGTTTGTTATCCCAAATAAAAGTTTCAAACCACATAGTATAGTATGTACAAAATTTACCTCAACAGGAATCTGTTGCACATTAGTTGTAGTCCCTTTAGTGGACTGATGTGATCTGATGTGCTTGTCTGGTTGTGCAGTTGACTGATTTTGTTTGCTCTTTGTCTAAAATCGAAACATAGTAAACTGTTATAAATAAATGTTAAAAATACAACTGATAGTATGAAAAACATAAAGTATATACCTTGTTCATCTTTGAATTAGGATGAAAAGGCAACCACATATTCATCTACAAGTATATACCTCTGGCTGCTCCCTATTTGCCCATATTGCACACATAGCATGTCTACAAGGAATCCCACTAAGCTGCCACATTCTACAACCACATATTCTTTCATTCAAATTCACAACCCATGTTCTGTCATCAACTTCTACTTCAAATTCTCCAACCCCAGACTTCAAAGTAGTGCATCCCCTAGAAGCTTTCTTATTCATCTCCAATTTTTTCCGAATTCTGGGCCCAACTGACCCTTCATACTGTTCCATGCCTTCCCTTTTTACCTGAAACCTAACCATTAATTTCTTTCTTATCCACTCTAGCATGTTTATTATACCTTTATCCCTTGCCTCCAAGATGTAATTATTCCAGGACTCATTCAAGTTGTTCACTACTACATCACACTTACAGTGGGGTGAAAAATGAGATCTTGCCCAAAATTTGGGCCCAACAGCCATTAACCACTTAGCTGCTTCTGCATCAGCTTTGTGCAGCTCCTTCATAGCTGCTTCAAATGAAAACATGTCACCACAACTAGCTGCATTCCAGAACAAATCCCTAAGCAGCTTCCCCCTAAACTTAATTTTGAAGTTGTTGTACAAATGCTTTAAACAAAATCTATGTTCATTATTTGGTAACATTGTATTGAACACCTCTACTAGCCCCTTCTGCCTATCAGAAATGAAAACATACCTTCTTGTTTCATTTTCACCTATATCATCTAGAAGCTGAGTAAGAAACCACTGCCAACTATCATTACATTCAATTTCAACTACAGCAACTGCAAGGGAAAATATGTTGTCATTACCATCTCTTCCTATAGCACTCAGTAGCTGCCCTCCAAAGACCCCCTTTAAAAAACACCCATCTAATCCTATAATAGGTCTACACCCAACTAGGAAGCCATTTTTACAAGCATCAAGCCTCATATAAAGCCTCTGAAAAATAGGTAGTGAACTAGGTCCTTCATCTCGCATACCAACAACTTGTGTGGGACCCTCCCTTACTTCTGCATATATATGCACCTCCTCACTCTGTTCATGTACTAACAAATCAATCATATCAATGACATCTTTGTCATCCGTAATACTTAATGCCCCACCCTCCGAAATTTCAAAGCCCGATGCAAGATAATAGTAATTCACATTTGGGGCTGGATTTAAACTAAAATGGTAGTCATTTATACCAAGCAAAGAAATGTAATCCAAATCATATTTTTCTAGTATTTCAATACTACCCCCAACATATTTCTTAACTGGATCTTCAACAAATTTCCCACCATAATGAAAAACAACTCTGACAGACATTCTGCATTAAACAAATGAAGGAGAAATGATTGAATAATATATAATACATTATAACAACAAAAAAGTATATTAAAGATTCATATGGAATCTTTAATTTGAACAGCTAGTTGAGGAGTCCTTTTCACTCATAATGTAAGGACCAAAGTCATAAAGACAGGGGGGACCATATTATTGAGCATCATTTATCCAGGCCCAAATATACTAAGTAATTCCACAAAAAAGCATGCATGCATATACATCAAACAACATTTAACAAATCCAGCACATAGTCTTTACCATATTATTATACCAATACAACTTCTCAGACATCAAATCCCAAAATATACTCACTAAATAGACAAAAAAAGTGCATGCATGTTTAATCCATCAGACAAATGCACCCAACTGTACCCATTAGACAACAAATAAACAAAGTGGATGCATATCCTCTTAAATGTGCTTTTTAATCAAAAATTGCAGCAGAGCACATATTTACAATGTGTAATGGCGACAACATACCTTTTATTAAAGAAATTGATGCCTTTAATCTCCCAGTTCCACCACGAACACAGTAACCGACGAACAATTTCTCTCCGATTTGCACACCAGCGAACAATGTCTCTCTGATTTGCACACCCACGACTGATTGCCTCTCTCTAGCCTTAGATGTAAAACGGAAATGAAATGAAACAAAACCCTATCTCGTCTGTCGTTTTGAATATATATGGAGGGTAATTAAGTCTTTAGCCAACTCAGGTAACGCAGTTAAGACGGAAAGTATTTATTCACTTCAACTCAAAAAGTTGGGAGTTTAAATGTAAGTTTACTGACTAGAGGTGGTTAAGTGGGAATGCGGCCAAAACCCAGATGGTTATCTGAATTTAACCCTAAGTTATATAACCTTATATTGCTAGCTCTCAAAAACCCCAAAAGTTGAGTTCTTGAACGAACAAATATTCCGAGGGTTTATACAAATGCAATTGTTCAATTGAGTACACGGGTAAACGCTAGAGGGATGGCTTGGAGGCAATTTACATCCTTAAACACAAGATTTCTCTCCGCTCCCACTAATTTTCCATCTGGGTTCGCAAGATTTTCCTCTAAATCGTCCCCTTACCAAGGTAAAAAACATTTCTTATGCTTCAAATTAATAATATAGTAGTTATTTGGAATAAGAATGCATGCTTAAATCACTCATATATCTTGAATTGATGATAAGAATGTGGAGAAATATGGGACACTGTTGATTTCTGGGAAATTTGTGCCATTTAAATTAGACTAAAATTTCAATACAGAGAGCAAGGGGTTTGAGTTCACAAAATTACATAAAATTGGCAGGCATTCCTATGTTTTAACGTTCTTATCATCTGTACAATTGGATCTTATGGAAAATGTTTAAAATTTTAGTTTTTAGAGTGATTTATAGCCAAGCTTGGCTAAGACAATGCCTAAAATTACCTTTCTCCATACATACATATAGATGGGAATGATCCATAGCAAATGTTTGTTATAGCATTGTTTGAGCAAACTCATCTATTGCTGTCCATAGGAGAAACGGACGACCTAAGTTATTTTTAAAAAGTGCTATCCGCTACTAATAGTGGTGGAAGCATTAAAATTTTAAATCTTGGCCGTCGGTTTCTCATACGGATGGCTAGAGATGAGTTTGCCCAAATAGTGTCATATCAAACATTTGTTATGAATCCCTCCTATATATATATGTATATATTATGCATAAATGTATTTGTATGTGTAGGGTGTTTGGTGAATTTAAAGGGATACTGAAAGTGGGTATGTTTGGTTACTTTGGTAAATGTTGCAGTTAAAGTTGGGATACCAGAGTTTCTGAAGGGGGTGGGAAAAGGGGTGGAAGCCCATGTGGAAAAGCTTGAAACTGAGATTGGGGACTTTCAGAAACTTCTTGTCACTCGCACTCTCAAGCTCAAGAAACTTGAAATTCCCTGCAAACACGTAAGTATTTTGCAATAATACCCTTTTTGAAAATTATTACTATTATCAATGGTTTTCATGAGATTTTTATTTTTAGTAATGTAGAGTAAAGCATGGACTTTGTTGATTATATATGCATGTATATATTCAATAGAATCATGTATATACTTTCGTGTGTGTGCGTGTGTGTTTTATACTTGGTCTTCTTACTGTTTAGGAGGTGTTTGATATATTTTTGCTTGTGTTCTTTCGTGCTTGGGGGAGTCTGGGTGCTATGAGGGTCTAAACTTTTGACCACAAAATTTGGAGATTCTAATGAGTTGCGGTTCTTTGTGAACTAGTTGGACCAGAGTTACCAAATACTCTCATAGAACTAGCAAACCGCGTATTGATACTTGCATACCTAAATAGGGTACTCTTTCGTACCAATACTCTAAATTTAGCGTATTGAAAAATTTCTTTGTTGTTATTGCACAAATATCAATATTATAACTTTGTATTGGATGCTCAAACATCACATTTGTACTAAAATATTTATAAAACAATCAATTTGTTGAGTCAACTAAAAATCTTCTATAAAACTTAGGTTTATTAATTTAGATTATAAGAGAATTCTTAATTATAAGAACTTATATAAAGATATCCTAGCGTATCGCGTTTTAACTATGTACTGCGTACCCGTATTCATGCCGTGTACCGAAGCGTACTACATTTTAGGTAACACTAGGTTGGACCACTCAAATATCAACCTGTTGGAGTTGGTTGCATAATGGAAATTTAATTTCTTATTTCTTTCACACTTTAGGTAGCTGCCATCAAATTATGAAAATAGTAGAAAATTATAAGATGCTTAGGTGACCGAGATTTTCCTCTTTGCTAAGGTAGAAGTTGGCTTTCATTCAGATTGCTCTTGCATTTCAATAAAGTCATCATAATGGTAGTTTCTAGTTCTTTTTGGCTGTTGTAAATGAAGTATTTGTAATAGTGCAATCTGTGAGATCTTTGTCTCAATAAATCAAAGTTGGACTGTGAAGCTGAAACAATTTGTATGACCAATAATCTCAAACAAATAGGCCAGATAGTGCTGACAAGAATACAACCTGCTTCCTAAAAAAGGTGAATTACCATCGAGCTAGGAACAAGATCAGTAACATCAAAGACTGCAATGGTACTAGACTAGAACGGTATGATGTAGTGCATATAATAAGCTGAAACTGAGAGCTATCATGAAAACACTATCAAAGGAACAAGTTAGACTTATCCAGAAAATTAAAAACAATGAACAAGTTAGTGGTCTAATCAGGCCTTTGACAAAATAGAAGTGAAAAGCTATGGAGCAGATAGACCTTGGGGTCCTGAACTCCTGATGACACTGGTGTATCCTTTTCTCCAAAAGGATGGGGCCATATTTGGAGAGGACATAATTAGAGGTGTTATATTCGTTATAAATTTGGAAAAATTTGAAGTTTTCAAATAGCAGTACTCCAATTTCTTTAATTCCCAAAATTGATTGCCCTAATACTATGAAAGATTTTAGACCTATTGCATGCTGTGTTGTAGTTTAGAAATGCATTTCTAGAATAATTGTTGGAAAAGTTGAGACTTTCTTACCAGATTTTTAGTGGGAGAGAAGCACTTATCTTTTTCAAATGGAGTATGTTGTGACTCAGCTTGGGAATCAATTAGAGAGCATGAGAGTATTTTTCAGTGGCAGGCACTCTATAGCCTGCGTTTCTCGAAGCATACCCAAATGTAGTTTTGTGCCATGTCTGGTTCTTAGGAATGCCGTGAGAACAAAATATAAACTTGAAAAGTGAGGAAAGATAAAATGAAGATCTTTGGGTTTTGTGCTGCAATGAAACAACAAGGAAACATTTGGTCTTTAATGTCCTTGGGCCTTACGCAAACAGATTATGGAAGGTTGCTTTAAGCAGATGTTTGCTCTTCGGAATAAGATCGTCCTGGCCACTGTAGTATATGTTATTTGGCAGGAAAGGATATTCCAACTTAAGAGCAGAAGTTGGCCTCTTGTTCTTAAAGAACTTGAGGACCTCCTTCAAGTTAGAGTAATGTCTTGGGGAAGAGTCCCAAGGAAGTTCAATAATTGTAGTTTGAAGATATATTTTTTTTTTCCTGAGCAAATCTTGTCTAAAAATTTTCTTTAACTGCTCCTGGTCGTTGTATGATTGTTCATATTCTAATAAACAAGCTGAAAGTTACTATAAAAGAAAAAAAAATGTAGTGTCATTAATTATTCCTAACAATATATGGAGTTTTATTCACATTGGTAACCTCGCTTTTCCTTAATGGTTCTTCTTGAGGTCATAATAGCATTTGGAACTCTTGGTTGCTTCATTATATTGTGGTCCGGTACCCTTTTGTAGGGTTTGAGGTCAATCAAAAATTTGTTTTCTTAGAAGTATCTGTTTGTTAACAGAAAAAACACGTGCTGCCAAAATTATGTGTGAGTACTTAAAATTTTGTAAAATTTGGGGTGATGGTGCTAGTAAACACAGTGTGCCAATTACAAATTAACTTCTGTTATAGCTTGTAAAACATTTTACTGGACAGTTGTCACTTGTCAATAATCCACATTCTCCTCGATGTTGAGGCTGTGTTCGACTAAGACAATAAAATTAAGCTTAAGTAAATACCCTTAAGTTAGTCTAAAGGGTGTTCCACATTCTTCTTCATGTTGAGGCTACGTTAGATGTAAGACAATAATATTTAGCTAAAGTAGATACCCTTAAATTGGCATAAAGAGGTGTTGCTATGTCTCTTGAGTTGTTAAGTCGTCGTGCTTTAAAGTGATTAAAACCAGAAGTTGTCTGGTTTAACTAGTTCCCAACTACCCGGAAACAATTTCGAGTCACATAATCATTCAGTTTTTGTTTTCCCCAGAAAAGAAATGTTTTACTTTCACTGTTTTATGTTAATAGGGAATTGAAACATCAAAATTTATTATTAGCTTTTAGTTCGATCGCTATGATGTCAGCTCTTTTGAATGATAAAAAGTACGTAGGCTGATAGGCTGGGGCCATTTAGATCAATCTGAATTTTGGTAAATAACTTGAAATTGTGCCCTTTTCTGTTGGCATTTTTGTCCAGTTTCTTGTGCTTAGCATGTTGAATTTTCCAGTTGTAAATTGACTTCAAAGATTTTCATACTTGTAAATTGGTTTTGTTCTACCAAGGCTCGAGTAACTTATTGATTTCTTGTTACAGAGGAAGCTGATACTGAAATTTGCGCACAAATACAGGCTAGGACTTTGGAGGCCTCGAGCTGAGCCTGTGAAAAAAGCTTGATGACTTCAGGGCTAGGTTATTCCCTATGGTCATTGTTTATAAGCTACTATCCAAGTCAAAAAAATTCTGGGATTTCGCTTTTGCATTCTCTTTGATCTCTTTTCATTCGCCTGGAGATAATTTAGTACTTTACATGTTTGAGGCGTAGTGTTCACAAGTTTTATGACCCCAGAAAATTGTTAAATAATGTTCAGAGTTTCTTGAATGATCTATTTCTGGTGAAAAAAACTCATGGATCAATAATTTCTTGTAAGAATTCTAATTTTTTTTTTTTGAGTTACTTGATTAAATTCTAATTCAATTTGTAGTTGCCATTGGGGCTATATGGTGAAGCAGTGAGATGAGGTGAAACACTTTTATTACTAGAGCTATTGAAGAAAAAAAAACTTTCATAAAAGTGATTGGCAAATAATTTTCCAAGCCCTATGGAAATTATTTGGCAAGTTTGTTTAAACTTTAAACGAAATTGCAGTTTCAAGAGCACTGGATTTTAACCTTTGACAGAACCAATTTTCTACTCTCAAAACCTCTCCAAGTGATTTTAGCTTAGAATAATACTATTTGTACAAGTTATATCTTAAAAGTTGTGCACAAATAGGAAGATTTATGTGTTTAATGCGTAAAATATCTCATGGTAGGTCTCGTTTTTTATTTATTTTTATTCTTTTACACAGTTTGTGCACAATTTTTTGTGTATACTTTGTGTCTGTAGCATTACTCACTAGTGTACATATTGACCGCCAAATGGTCACATTATAAGGAATTTAGAGTTAAAATATCAAGTATGAATAATTTGAACATCTAAGACTAAACAAATGTCATTTTTCAACTGTAAATTTACACGATTTAGCTGCATTTTACCAAAGTTCACTCCATCATCTAACAAAAGGCAGCAAAATGATCAGTAGTCTGATTTCTCTACATGTAACAAATATTTGATGAAAGAATATTATGGACTTGAAAAACAGTCCCTATTTTTATACAATTACTGCAGAATTGTGGACAGAAGAATTTTTGTTATACATCAACAACATTGAAATAGAGATATTCAAAGTTTATTCAAAGTTTAAAGTATCAAATTACAATGAACAGAATTGAATAGATAACATAAACAAATTGCATTTTCATGGAGAAACAACACGAGCAACGAGGCTGAAAACTAAGCATAGGAGGCCATACTCGTGCCTAGGTTACCACGAGCTCTTATTGCCCTGCGTTTCACGTACTCGATACTACCGTTCCGAATCGTGAAACGAGAACTAAATACCTCTGCATTCTATATGCACTACTATATATAGCGTTGCTCGTACCCGATTTTGTTTCACATACCCAGTTGATCAGCATTCTGGTAAACACTATTCGTGCCTATATCATGCTGTCTGTTCTGGCAGGCAGCCTCCTGAAGAAATTTGCAGGCAATGAAGGAAGCTTTTGTCGAAACCTCGGATGCCTCAACACATAAAAACCAGCAAGAAGCGCCACCACTTGAAAAGGCGTGACATATAACACTACCGCAGCCATCAAACAGAACGTCACAAACAAAGCTGAGGCTCGCGGATCCCTCCAATTCAGCAGAGACTGCAGCCTCTCGCCTTGTGCTGCCAAATCTCCAACAACAGTCTGAATCCTTCCGCCTATACTCCTAAGCCTATCATACCTCATTCGAACGGTATCCGACCCTTTTGAAGTCGGAAATGTGTCAAACTCCTCGTCTAGTTCGTCAGGGCCGACAGCATCAGCATGAGATAGTCGAATATCCATGTGAGGAGGGTGCCTTGGTTTCCATCTATATCGCCAAATGCCGATAAAAAAAAGGTACAAAAATATGGTAGGGAGTATAAGTTCAGGAAAAAGTACCAAAATCACAAAAAGTATGTGTATCAAAACAGTTGTGATAGGATTTTTCCATTGGCATATCTTATCAAACCATTTCCCAACTGCAACAGCACTACTGATAACATTCATGACTCTAAAGAAGTTAGCTTTACTCCTCCTTACACTCCAAATATGTGATCCCACATCCAACATAAACTCCACCACCTCCCTTTTTAGAGGCGGCTCAGCTCTGCTCAGCCTAATCGAAATTATCTGAGTCGCTTGGTGCCTCAAAACATCCATCTGAATAACTGATAACGGATGAACATAGTGCATTTTAGGCAACAATGGCAGCGAATATTTGCTCAACATGTTGACATACGACGTGCATGAGAATCTCACAGCTAACTGCACTTCTCCCATTTTCTTAACCCCTGATGGCTGCAACACAATGAGAGGATAGGAATGCGTGTAAACTCGCTCCGTTTCGAGTGTCGATAACCGGATCCTCACCTTTCCGATCCTCGAATCCTTTCCCCCTCCATGTAACTGACCGTTATCAAACACCCCTATTGTGATCATAGTACAAGGATCGAATACCTCCCACGTGTACTGCTCGTTCCACTTCGGACCAAAGTTATCTATGATTGTCCTCGTTCGTACCCATTTTGGACCATATTTAGCAACACAATACGCATCTGTTGTTGCTCGGCCATCTCTCGTTTTCATGGGAGATAATCCGGTAGCACTAATAATCCCAAGCTCTAAAAGCCCTATGCTGGATTTCCACAACTGTTTGGCAGTTGGCCTAAGGTCACTACTATAATGTGTAGACTCGTCTAAAACATGATATCCACCATCCAAACATATCCTTAAATGAATCCTACTAGCAAATTTCATTTCTTTTTTCTCCCCCTCCACAACAGCATATTTTTCAAGATTATGCCACCTAGAAGGCACAGCCTTATTGTCAAGCCTTCTATGTATTGAGTTTAACGGAAGTACACATTTCCCCAAGAAATCATCTTTGTTAGCTTTGTCCTCCACAGTAATGACCAAAGGCTCCTCAAATGGCTCTGCACTTACAAATACCAAATCCTCATTCCACATTGGATTAACACCTTTTACAGGCGAAATCTTGGTTCTCAAAGCCTGATTTCCAAGGATAACTTTCACTAATACCTCCGGGGGCTTACCCTTTTCATTAGGCAACAAATCTTGACATTCGATAACATTGACACGAACGTACCAAAGCCGAGGGGATAAATAAACTTTCCCTCTAATCTTTGTGATTCCTTCCCTTCCAACGCTTGCTGCATCCGAATGCCAAGCATCAGGAAAGGCCTCATCGGCCTGAGTTCCTTTCCAAGCAGCAAGCATTATTTCACCATGTTTGAGCTTTTCGCCTCTTTTATTTTCCAATCTATACCACTGTGGTGCCAATGGACTATCCGGGGGAACACGTTTTGGGACATCAATGAGATCAAACAAGACCCTCCCAACAAAATCATCTAAAACAACATCCTTATCTTTCACTGTTACCTCAATGAACGAAGCTTGAAGTCTGTCCTGTGAGAAGGCAAAAACATAGTCCCATTCGGGGTTATTTTTCTTCTCGAAATGCTTTGTCACTCCCTTGTAGTTTCCTAGCTTCACTTCAACATAGGGATCAACACCACCGCTGACATCTTTTGCTGGTAAATCCTTGGCCTTTACGACTCGGACATAAAGGTATTGCATCTGCTCAACAAGGTCATATGCGCAGGTGAGCTTATCGCCTGTGATCACCCCGGATCCAGCAATTTTGGGAGAGGTCTCCTTGAGAGCAAACTCCTCATGTTGTGGAGGGCGCTGCATTTTGGCTTTTCCACTAGACAAACAAAATGATAAAAGATGAATTGGCCGAAAAAACACAAACACTATCAAAGAATCTATATAGGCCTTAACTTGTATGGAGTTAAAAAATATATAAACTCCTTCAAATCCATCATCATTTGTCTATGAAGCTTGAAAAACTATAATACTTATTATTAATTAATTAATTTGTTGATCTTCTAGTTGTATACCCCGATACCACGAATATTTAATGCCTAATCTTTTTAAACTATTAACATTTTTGTATGAATAATATCAACATAGGAAAGCAAAGTAGTGCTTTGAACTTACAGGGGGGGGGGGGGTGAAAGAACCTGGGAAACTCTGTATCAGAAACCACCAAAACCTGCAAAATATATACTATTATGCCAATAAGCCCAAATTCTTGTAAAAATGGAGAAAATTAAAAATTTTAAAAATAACTTTCTTGCATTTAGAGAGCTATATATATATATATATATGAAAATGATGAATCCACCTTGCTTAATTCTGATTTTGAAGCAAAGATGTACTATCAGAACCTCCAAACAAATATTGGGTAAGCAAAAGATTTGCTGGTTTTGCTCAAAATATTTGAAAACTCAGCTCCAATCAAGTGCAGATTCTTTCATTCTTTGTTCATGCATTTCTTCAGTAACCAAGTGGTAAAAAGACATAATATCAAAAGAAAAATTCATTCATTAATCAAACACTACTCTATTTATCCTAAAATGGCATAAAGAAAGAAAAAAAGAAAAGAAAAAGAAAAGATACCCATGAGTTTTTTTGTTTTTGTTTTAATAAAAAAATAAAAAAATATAAAACAATGTGAGCTCAAAAGGTAGAGAAAGAAGGTGATGAATAGATGACTTACCTTGGACAATGGTGAAACAGAGTTGTTCTGAGTTGTTGGAATAAGAAAAAGAAATGGAGCTGAATTAAAAGAAGGAAAAGGGTAAAATGGGAATTATGAAAAGATGCATGGAGATTGTAGAAGAAAGTCATTTTTTAGTGGGTGGAGTGTGATTTTGTGAATCTTTGGGAAGATTCACACGCACAACATATGAACCTCTATAACCTTTTTTCTTTTTCTGTTTGTTTTTTTACAGTATCAACTAAGGCACACGGGTGGTTTGGTTTGGATTCATTCTTGATCACAATATTCCATGCATCCTATAAAATTGAGGACTACGAAACTTAAAATGCCAACTAAATACGAACCGTCGTCTTTGGTGTCTATGACGACGATTCTACTCGTCGCCAAAAATTACATGACTATGGCGATGGGTCGAATCGTCGCTATAAATACCAAAGACGACAGTTCGTATTTGATTCGCATTTTAAGGTTCACATTAGAAGCTTACTATATATATATATATATATATATATATAACAGAATAATAAGATACATCGATTTAAAAAATGGTCAATTTGACCATAAAAGTTAATGAAAGACTTTTATCCGGAAACAAATGGAATATTAACTACTCTTTGTTAAATTGATTCTGCTTCTCCAAAGGATGCGGAGGAGTGTTTGACAAATAAACTGATAATAAAACTGGAATGTGGGTCCCGTTATCACATATATCCAAATGCATAGATATTTAATAGAGTAACGATTCATAACATGTATTTATTATGGATCAAAAATGGGTAAACATTGTTTATACTATCCGTTCCAAATATTAATGACCGATATTAGACTGGAAAATGCGACGTACGCTAGTATTATTAGCGGACAAGGTGTTTACAAAAAAACCCCTAAAATCAACTAAGAGTCAATTATGTCAGTAGTAAAAAAAAAATAACTCGTCCGCTAGTAATACTAACGGACGCATATCAGTTCCATCATTGCACTTTTATTAACTAAGATTTAGGCTTTATTAACCAGAGTTTAAGATTTATTAATCAGGGTTTAAGGTTAATTAATTAGGGTTTAGGGTTTATTAACCTTATTGATAAACCCTAAACCCAATTAAAAAGGAGTTAATAAACTCTAAATCCTAGTTAATAAATTCTAAACTCAAGTTTATAAACCATAAACCCTAGTTAATAAACACTAAACTCTAGTTAATAAACCCCAAATCCTAGTTTTTAATCTTAACCGAGATTAGACTGAGATTAGTATTTAAAAGTACTCGACCGCTAGTAATTATACTAGCGGATTGTTTAAAAACCAGCATATTACGCGTTGACTCTTAGTTGAGTTGAGAGTATAATGGTCATATTTGGGCAAACACATACTAGCGGGCGTTGTATTCCCCAGTTTAATCTCGGTTGTTGATATTTGGAATGGGTAGTATAGATAATGCATGCCCATTTTTGATCCATAACAAATACATGATATGGATCATTGCCCTATTTAATATCTACATATATAGCAGTATTCAAAATTGAGATAAGAGCAAATGTGATAGTATAATGGTAAATGTCTCTCTTGATAAAGATTTTTACATAAAGAAGGTAAATTTCTTAAAAAATTAAAGAAAAAGAAAATAGAAATTGAGATAAGAAATTATTACTCCCATTTAGTCTGAGACTCTGAATGTTAATATCCTTTTTTCCTTTCAGATTTAAAATTTATATATCCCTTTTTCATATTTAAATTTATTCATAATTATTTTATCATCAAGGTGGAAGGAGAGTACATAACCTAACGTAACCTCAAGCTCCTCAATCCCACAAGAATAAGACCCCTTGTGAAGTTTTGAAAGAATGCACTTCTCCTATGAGAATATGGTAGGGGTATCACTAGAGTTAGAACTCATTAGTTAGTTAAGTATCTTAAAACTTTTTCATATTAATTTAATTATAAATGCACACTATGCTTTATCAAGTGCAAATTACGTATTTTATCATTTACTTTGCAGTTTCAAATAAGATTTGATCCATTTTAAGGTTATCCTAACATGTAATTGATAAAAATAAAATAAAAATCATCTGTCTCATTTACAAAATTTATAAATTGTTCCAAAATCACCCCTAAATTGTGTAGTTTAGTTATACCGGCACGATAATTGATACTAAGATTGAGATGATAAATTTAAATATATTGTGTCATTTTATATTGTGATTGTACAAATTAATACTCATATTTTAAATAATTTTATTTAAGAAATATATATAATTGTTTTTGTCAAAAGGAAGAAGTAATATAGTATTACCATCGGAACAATCATCCAAAATTTAATTGTAGTAATTTTTATTTAATATTTTATAATTTTTTTTATCGAAAACTGAATCCAAAATTTTATTGTAGTAATTTTTATTTAATATTTTATAACTTTTTTTTTTTATCAAAAACTGAATTAAAATATGTTAAATTACAAAATATGTAAACACGAAAATATATTAAATTTCTCTAGATTTTGCATGGCATCTCACATTTAGTATGGCAGTGTGGGTCCACAAGCCATCCAATTACTCAACCACCTTGTTACCAAAGTTGTTAATTCTGTATTGTCCAATCCCAAAATTTCATTGTAGTCACTTTCATCATTTATGTAAGTCAGAAGAAATTTAATAGACATGTCCTAGTAGCTACTTGGTTGATTAGGTGAGTACAACTGTCCAATAAATCATACAAGTAACTTCTTTGCCATGTACTCAAAATAAAAAAAAATAAAAAAAATACAAATGAGCTAATTATACCGGCAATTTGACATAATTTTTATTTTGGACATTTTTGTAAAATTTATTTCTTACGTTTCAAGAAGATATCTTAAATACACTTTTCGCGTGATTTAACAGGCAAAAATCAATTTAAACTATAATATATCTTTAAATATTATTTGTGTGTTAAATTAATTTTTCCGTACTTCAGTCACCTTTAACGCGGCAAAAAAAATAATATTTCAAAAAACTCGCCCAAGATATATTATGTGAAAGTGTGTTTATAATACAAACACTAAACAAGGGTCAAATATCAATTGTGACAATCAATTTCAAACAAAAGTAACATCTTAATGTGGTAATATTTTATCATCAAATTATAGTAATATATATTGAATGTCCTTTCAGTTCAGTCTTTACCTACAATTGTACCAAAATATCTAGTTTGATTAATTATGTTCATGGTACTATATATAAATACTCTCCTATATATTATTGGAAATTGTGCAGTTTTAAATTCTGAGATTATAAGCTACAATAGGCTAGTCAGAGACAAAGATAGTCTCTATTAATAATAGACTTTTACAAGTAAGTACTACATGTAGAAGATCAACATAGATAGAAGTATACTTTTCATGTAGTAGTAGTAGATGTTTCTGATTCTGAACAAACCTTACCTGCTGTTTCAGAGCAGAACTGGAAAGTCTTGAACTGAATGTCTTTAGTGCCAATTACATAATACAATTTTACTATTGCTGAATAATATTGTCCACTGCTGAATTTACCATTTTAGAGAAAATGTTCAATTTTTAATACACATATTTTAATTTTGTACTGCATAATTTACGTCAAGATAGTAAATTCAGCGTTGAAAATATTATTTTTCTCAAAAACCCTATTGCAATGCTTCTTCTTCTTTTGTTTTTTTACGGTAAAAGGTTTATTTTAACATAATGTATCAATTGACGGTTAGGATCACAATTTACTTGGATATAATAAATTTTACAATTTTGATTTTAGAAGTAGGTTTTCCACTTTGGAACCTCCTGTCTGGTCAGAAGAGAAACAGTGTTAGGAAGAGCCTCCCTCGTGGGTTCACCGTAACTCGATTTCGAATTAGTCGATGTCTAATAGTTGCCGCATATCGGAAGGTGAAAACCAAAAAAAATAGAAGTATGATAGTTTAATTCTTCATTTTAATTTTTAAAAAAAAGAACTTAAAATGAATGAAGTGGTGAAAACTTATTCACTTTTTCACTCTGCTTGCACTTCATTTTATTGTGCATGATCACACGTTCGAGTTTATTATACAGCAAAGTCAGAAGATGCTCTATAATAAAAATAAGTTTTTCTAAATTCTCCACGTAGTTACCTTGACTTCTCTCCTAAATTTTTCCTATGCTCCTAAATTTGAAATATAATTGTCTAATTTTATTTATAAAAAAAAGAATAAATAAGTGATGGATTAAGTGGTAGTGATGGTGAAGGAAGTAATTTGTAGTAGTAGCAGTAGAACTATAAAGAGTGATATTTTAAATGTTTTCAAAATAATGGTTGTACATATATTAGGGTCGTCAACGTGACTGGTGACCGACAAACACATGTATACCATACCACTATTTGTGGTGAGTTTTGCTCCTTTCAATCTCTTTCAATTATATATAGCTTACGATAGATCTAGACACTCATCTAGTCTTGATATAATTAACATACTTAAATTAGTAGGTCTAATTATTTGAAGTCTAGGTGGCACTTCGAAATGACTGCTAATGATATGTCTGTGTCACTAATTGCTATGGAATATCATATATCCAACTAAACACCAATATATATATATATATATATACACACACACACACTGATTCACGATCTTAAATTATACATAAATTTATACGTTTGTATATTTTTATATATTGTTCATATTTGTACTGTTGAACTGTTAAGCAAAGATTTATGTTTTTTGTAAACGACAAAGGTAAAATTTTATTTTGATAATTTCTCACATCCAAAGCTTGAATCGCTGTGTATATATGAAAGTGACTATAGCTAGTTATCCAAGGTCGACCTTTAATTAAAATATTTTTTAATATATAAACAGGAATTTATTAATCAAAGGATTATGGAGAGGCAGATGTAGCTTAATAATAATTGGTGGGAAAAACTCCATGTTTGGTTTTAGCTTATGGCTTACTTACATAAGTAGTAAAATTAGTCTTGTTTTGAATAACAATATTTAGAACATACATTTTATTTCTGTCAGCAAGTGATTAATTCTATTGGTGCATGTTCTTGAAAATAAATAAATTTGATGAATGGGGAGCTTTCATGGGTCCAAAACCAACTACTAGACTCCATCTCATTAACTTGTAGTATTCAATATTTCATCCTTACATCTAATTGATTCTTCTGGTGAGAAAAATGCATGCAAGCCTCTATCTACTTTCATAGAACACTTGAAAAATATAATGAGGAAGAACCGTGTTAGGTATGGTTGGTTTGGTTTGACAAGAGAGAGAGAGAGAGAATAATATTGGAAATTTCTTTGTGGCAATATTATCACACAAGCCAATTGTTGTGGCACGTACACGTACAAAAAAATACAACAAAAAAATAAAATAAAAAGAAAAAAAGTTTTTTCAATTTATCCGTTTGAATGATGATAGTTTTAGCATTTCATCATTTATTACTTAAAATTGTTGTTATTTTACTATTTTACAAGAAAGCAGTATAAGAAAAATCTTGTCTACTATCAATTTGTTATTGTTATTAAAAACACACAGATGCATGCATATATATATATATATATATGGTCAATGCTCTATAGTTTACGTTAACTATGAGCACTGTTCCAGCTAACCCTTATCCAGACGTCCAATATAAGATTCAAGGACTGTATGTGGGCACGACCGCTACTCCCTCTAGCAGTCAAATATTAAATTAATTAAATATTATACTGGCCGCTAGAGGGAGTAGTAGTCAATCAAAACGTTAGCGTTTTGACTGGCCGCTACTCTCTCTAACGACCAATATAATATTTAATTAATTTAATATCTGGCCGCTAGAGAGAATAACGGTCAATCAAATATTAAAATTGTATGATACTTGTGAGAACTTAGACTTGGAGAAGGGCTCGGGCTGGTGGATATGTGCGTAGTGGATTCAACCCCTTTGGCACTAGTCTCTGTACTTGCATGTGAGCCTTGGTGGGATCATGTCACATTTTCATGTTGATAAATTGTGAGTATTAAGTGGATTTATCTATAAAGTTAATAATTGAGAGTTACTTCCAATTAGAATTAGAAAGATGTCAATTTTATATTATAATAATTAGTAGTTACATATTAGTTCTTAATGTTGAATCATTCAACTTTGAAATTTTCAACTATAAATATTAATTAAATAATATTTAAGAAATTTAAAACTTTAAATTAAACCCCAACTTTAATTGTAACCTTAATTCTAATCCTAACCACCTTATGTCATCTGTAATTCACCTCAATATGAAAATGTGACATGGTCCCACCAAGGCTCACATGCAAGTAGAGTGACTAGTGCCAAAGGGGTTGGACCCACCACGCACAAATTCACCGGCCTGAGCCCTTCTCTAAGTCGAAGCTCTCACAAGTATCATACAATTTTAATATTTTACTGGCCGCTACTCCCACTAGCAACCAGTATAATATTAAATTAATTAAATATTATACTGGTCGCTAGAGGGAGTAGCGGCCAGTATAATATTTAATTAGTTTAATATCTGGCCTTTAGAGGGAGTAGCGGCCGTACCCAGTGGCGGAACCAGAAGGTTTGGAGAGGGGGGTCAAAATACCTGAGTAAAAAAAATTATTTATTAACACTTAGAGTGCATTTTTTGGGTATATGACTGAGATGATATAACTGTATTCGTCAAATCTGCATAGTTTGAAAATTGGAATAAAGAGCACAACCTAAATGCCATTTAAATGAAAAATAAACAGCAAATTTATAAAAAAAAAAAAAAGAAAAAGAACAATTCATCCAAGTGAAGAAATGTATAATACTAAAAAATAAGAGAAAAAGAAATTACCTCAAAGTTCGTGCCTGGTGGGTGAGTTTGCACCGGCGGGGAGTGAAGTGGGGAAGTTCCGGGTTGCAGGGGGAGAGGAGAAAGAGAAGAAAAAGGGAGTGGGGTCGGATTTATTGGGAATTTAACTCAATAATTTGAACCCTTGAGAAGGGCATAATGGGAAATATACTATTAAAGCTGGTGCTTTTTGGGTATTAGAATATAGTCTTGTATTTTGTGAACAGGCAAAAAAGAGAAGCTAATTAAAATTCATGGCGGCCAGAGAGTTGCAGCGGGGAATTGCCTCTCTCTTCTTTAGCAAGCAGCCTCGTGTCTCCATCTTTAACGGTAACAGCGCCGGAATACCACCCTACCAGGGTCATATGACCCCCCCTGACCCCCCCTAGTTCCGCCTCTGGCCGTACCCACATACAACCCTTGGATCTTATATTGGACGTCTGGATAAGGGTTAGCTGGAACAGTGCCCATAGTTAACGCAAGCTATGGAACATTGGCTATATATATATATATATAATTTCAAGAGCAGAACTCTTAAAGAGCATAATTAGCAGAACTTTCTTTAGCGACGGACAGGCGATAGTTTTGTCCGTCGCTATAGGTCCGGTCCGTCGCCATAACTTTTAGCGACGGAATATGTTGTCCGTCGCTAAAAGCTCTGGCAACGGACTGGACCTATGACGACAGACAAAATCGTCGCCTGTCCGTCGCTAAAGAGAGTTCTACTAGTTATGTTCTTTAAAAGTTCTGCTCTTGAAGCTTACTATATATATATAACAAAGCAAGTTTAAGTAATATTTTACTATTCCTTAGATAATAAAGTTTATGAAGAAAATAATTTTCTCACAAAAATCGACTATCTAACTTGAATTTATTTATATTAAAATATAATTATAATTATAAGTTCGAGTATAAGTAAAATTTTACGATAATATAATATAAGTAAGAATGTCAATCAGGCTATGAGTCAGACTTAAAATTGTTCGAGCTTAACTCAATTTAAAATTATTGTATTTGAGTTTGGGTGCGGCCCATTTGAACATAAAATAAGTATGGTCGAAGCAATTTCATGAGCCCATTGGCTTTTTGGATCAAGCCCATGTTAAAAAGTCTTGTAATTATGAATGACTCTTAGACCCAAAAATGAAAATATAATTTAAAATAACACACTTAAATTATTTATCAAGACATTACTATTATTATTATTATTATTATACTAACTACAATTTGTAGTTCAAATTAACACTGGTGAATCATTATATATATATATATAGTTAAGATCAGGTCCGGACTCCCGGACCTGATAAAATCTGGACCCGAATTTTTTTTTTTTTTTTTTTTTTGCAAAACAATTAATAAAAAATATATAATGATTTTTGGTATTGAAAAAAATTATTAAAACAGTGTTTTGGGTTTGATTTGGATACATATAACAAACAGTGTTGTACCGACTGTGTAACAGTGTTTATTATATGTATCCAAATAAAATCCAAAACACTGTTTTAATAATTTTTTTCAGTACAAAAAATTATTATATATTTTTTATTAACTGTTTTGCAAAAAAAAAAAAAAAAAATTCCGGGTCCGGATTTTGGTCAAGTCCGGGAGTCCGGACCTGATCCGCTGGGTGTGTGTGTGTGTGTGTGTGTGTGTATATATAAATATAGATATAGATATATATATATATATATATATATTGCCTATTGTTGTAAATATTTGATCTCAATATTCAATATTGTTATATATAATCACTAAATTTTGTTATGAAATTTATAAAAGTGACCACTATTAGGAAACAAGGCAATTAATTTTCAGATAAGTCAAAAAGATCCTATACATGAATATAAGTTGAGAATTTAAATGTGTAATTATTAATGTAAATGTTCTATATATTTATTATTTTTTAACATTATAATTCGATTGACCCTATAACAGGAACATTTTGATCAAGCTAGACACAAATTTTAATTCAAATTTAAATTTTTATCCAAACTTAGCCCAACTCACTTTCAAATTAAATTCAAACGGGCTTTATTCATATTTTGGGTTTACCCAGCCCACAATTAACAATCCAAATTATTGGAAACAAATATAACTTTAGAAAACATTTATGGGAAAAAGTGGTTGGTATCATTTTTCAGAAACTAACTTCTAGAATAAAATATCACAAGTTATTTATGCTAAACTGGAAATTAGACCTAAATATGAACTGACCATAAAAGGAATTTACAATAAGAACCTTTTATTGTCATATCAAATCCCAAAAATACATAAGACCATTGTCCTAAAACATTTTTTTTTCTTTAGGAGAAAGAGAGGAATTAAAATAAAAATAAATAAATAAATAAATAATGGGAGCTGCATAATTATGTTTTTTATTTCCTAACAGAACTGAAACCCACCAAAAATGCTATGATGTTGTTGATCATATCAGTCATATACAATCATAATAATGCCAAAATCAATAAAAAAAAAAAACTAGAATAAAATGAAATAATTTCAGTTGGAGGATATCCTTATGAGCCTTGCCAATACGGCAGAACTTGAAGCTGGCATCCTTTGAACTCACTTATTTATAGGATTCAACAATGCACCCATCTGAAAAAATGATATGATACATAAATCACTGTTAAACAGGAACCAGTATCCCCGAAATGCTTGTAATCGCTCCGTTTCAAAATATAAGATTATTATTGACTTTTTGAAGTCAACTTAAAGACATTTTTAAACTTGACATAAATTCATTTAATTTTAGTCTATTAATATTGTAAACTACATAATAGTACTACAATATTACTAATTATAAGATATTGTTTCATAATTTGAATGAATCAGATCAATTAATTTTGAGTTTAAGAATATTTCAAATTGACTTTCAAAAATCAATAATAATCTTATAATTTGTAAGAGATAAGGATGAAGAGAAAATCGTTCTCACCTCTATAAGCTGTATGCTTTACATATTTGGAAAAACGACCACTTGTTATAGAGATCCCCAATAAAAAGCTAAATTTTCTTCACTTCGATCGCAGCTCCTTGCTTCATTCCAGACTCGAGCATTGCCTCTATAATGGCGATATCTCGGGCACCTTCAAGGAAAGAGCTGCGAGGCTCAGCTTCGTAGGAACTATCCTTCTGCAACGCATATAAGAAAAAAAGAAAATTTTAAAAGGATCAAAAGGTTTGGAGCAACTTGTACAGTCACCAAGTGTTAGAATAACAAAATACATCCTCCATTACATTTTTCACACAATTTTCCCCCGTACACATTTAGCATCAAAAATAATACTTTTAGCGACGACCCTAGGGACACATTTATGCGACAAATAATGTAAAATGCGGGAAAATACGTTTTTTATGTAGAAGTAATACAAGAAAATGTTGTTAAGCTAGACTAAACATAACAGTTCTTTGAGAAGTGTCGAGATATGCTATTTATTATATAGAAAGATGGGCGAGTTAAGGTGGCAGAGGACAACTATAAATATGCCTGCTTCGCCCATCTATTCACAGAACGTGAGAAGCTGACGATCGGCTTGCGGAAGACACCAAACCAGTTAACCTGGCTGAACTGGTTGTTTGCAGGACAATAACCCTAAAATCAATTCATATATTTAGGTATTTAAAAATGAAAAAGAACAGATAAGTATTGCAGGTGCTCCGATTTAACTTTTTATACTACCTTAAGGGTGGCCTGAGAAATGTCATGAAGAAAGGTTTTTAACTCTTCGGTGACCCCACTGAATGGGTAGAACGAGACCTTGTTTTGCCCATCCGTAGTATAAAGGGAAACCTGAGATAGAGAATAGTCTTCTCCTTTGAGTTTGAGAATAACCAAAGATAGCATCATGAGATCAAAAAATGTTTTCGCTAATCACAACTAGGGTTGTAAACGAGTCGAGTTTTGTCTTGACTTCGCAAAAAAGTTAAATGAGTTGAGTTTCTAAACGAGTCCAGATTTGGTGTTGCAGCTCAACTCGTTTAATAAAGAGTTTTTCACGAGGTTTGCTTAATCAAGTCGAGCTCGAGTTTATTTTATAATAAAAAAATTTTACTTTAGTTATTATAATTTTATAACAATAATGTTAAAATTATAATAAATATTACTCCCTCCGCTCCAAAATTAAATATACAATTTGACTTTTGAGGTCAAACGACGACATATTAAACTTTAAAATTGGTATGACTCATAAAAGTTCAAAATAAAATAAATTTTATGATTAATAGTTTTGGTTATATACTATATAATTATAATTATTGTATTAACTAAAATTAAATAAATTCACATTAATTTGAAGTTTAATATACCGTTGTTTGACCTTAAAAGTCAAATTGTATCTCTAATTTTGGAACGAAGGGAGTATTAGATGAGTCAAGTTTAAGCAAGTTGAATCGTGCCTAAACGACTCCAGCTTGAGTCAAACAAGGCGTAACTCGAGCTCGACTTGTATATGTTTACAAACAAAAAACTTGTTTGATCCCGACTCGTTAAATGGACTCGAGTCGAACTTAGTCAAGTTGAGCTTTGTTTACAAACAGTTCGGTTCGTTTACAACCCTAAATTCACAGAGTAAGACGGAAGGAATGTACACCATTTTCAGGTAACTCGAGAAAACAAGATATGGTATTATAAGCACCATAACAGAGGAGTACAAGAGGTATTTCACTTTAAAATTTACCAGGTACCCATGTTGTTCATCTTTAATTCCACGCTCCACTTGAAGTGTTCCATTTAAGCCAACAATTCGCCAGAGTATCTATAGTTGCAGAATAAATACTTGAGTACGTTACAGAATAATGAAGTCGTTTATAAGTTAACAAAACAAAATAAGCATCGGACATGCCTTGGGTGATCTTGAGGATACAACCATTACAAAAACTCCAGAGCACCCGTTCTCCAATTGACTAACAAAGCAAGGAAGTCTAACTTTAGCTTAAATTCTGTAAGTAATTAAAAAAACTTGTTTGCCAGTGAAATAAAACTCCAAGAGTTAGAACTCACAATAAAGACGAGATGCTATCTGGTGGAGGCAGACTCATGTCTACATGAGACGTTGTAGCTGATACGGAGGTAATCTCACATCCAACAAGCTGTTCAAGTAGTAGATGGGAAAATTCAAATTAGTAACAGAGTCGAGAATAAATTGGACATTGGACGTTTATACATATTTTTCCTAAGACACTTGGTCATTATTTTTTCCTGATAATTTATTCATTAATAAATTTCAAGACTGAAATTAGTTATTGAGAAAATATTACCTAAATCTTAATAGGCGTCAAGAAAAGTAAAAAAGTCAAACGGGACTATCATTTATAAATGAAAAGAGTAATAGTTAACCAATTTATTCATTAGGTCGAGATTCAGAACACTTGTGTACCCAAACGAGCATTCCCATATATTATACATTTTTACTTGAAACTGTGTTAAGCTAACAAGACTTGCGGGCTTCCAGAAGAACCCTTCAGGGTTTTGCATTTATTTAAGTACGCGATTATCATTATTATTAAAGAACAAGAGTACAAAGTAAATAAAACCAAAATTATTATTAAAGAACAAGAGTACAAAGTAAATAAAACCAAATTTAGTTTCTCAAAAGAAAAACAATGAAACCTCACCATCCTCAACCCTGCAATGAAATGTACCCCCATATCTAAAACAAAACCCCCCTGCCAAAACAAAATGGAAAAAACAAAAAGTCAGAAAAAATAATTAAGGTCAGTTACTTCAAAGCAATTCGAGAAGTAGTTAATTAACATATGTAAGACCCGAATTTTAATAAAGAGAATTTAATTTTTCTTATAATTATTCTAAACAGTAAGATGTTACGTTGATATAGTATAAATAAATAATTCAGGGGGAGAATGTTGGTTTATATTATTTTGGTTTTAATGATGACAAGTTGCTTTGTAGTGTTATTATATTTTTACATGTTTAGATTTTGATTGCTTAGAATTTTACAAGTTGAATGATTACTGAATTATCAAGAGTTCAAGATATAACTCAAAGGATTGTGAAGATCAAAGAAATGATCTGAGTCTTTAAGAAATCAATATAAGATCCTAACTTTAATTATATGTCAATCAAGACTCTGGATTTGCATTGCATTAAAATAATCATGGGAGTAGTTAATTAAAACAATTTAATTAACGAGGATTTCTAATTGTGCAAAGCTGAAGTTTTTCAGTTGGCTTTGCATGTTTTCTCTGAATCAATTAACTACGTAGCTGCCCATTATCCCAAGAATATTGCTGGCACATGTTGTTCATTACATTAAGTATAATGTTGCACACTTTCTTCCTCTATCCTCTCAATCATGGGCATGGTTCCTTAAAATATTAAGTATCCAACTAAAATTGCCTAACATGATTTAAGCATACTGTTGATCACTAGTTATTAAATTAAAATACGGAAATTGATTAACTTCCTTTCTCTACTAGAACATGGCTATCACATACTATCCATTATTTAGTATTCTAATGGAATCAAGGGAATAATAATTATGCCCACCTCTCTCTAGAATAGTGCGGGCATTCTAATGCTGCCAATCCTCTCCCACTATTCCCACATCTGATCATGAGTAGGAATTTTTTTTAATGCACTTAAATATATTGTTGCCTATCATCATCATGGGCATAATTCCCTATTTATTCCATTTATGGACCAAGCTTTATCACAATGGGGGAAAATAATCCTCAGCAACAATTCTGCCTCAATCTCTCTCTTAATAGCTAACGGCTACATTAAATCCTCCCCTATGAATCTGTCCAACCTTGGCTTAAAGAAGGGGGAAGCAGAACAACAAAAATAATGATACTCTGATATTTTTCCACAAGCACTTGAAAAGAACTGCTAAAATTTTCCCTTGTGAAGAAATCATTCCATGCTGCTGTACTACATCAAGTATCAATTAATTTAAGCTTGTATTCACTGCACATCAACCGGTGATATCTTTATCCAGCTCTTTGATCATTGAATATTAGTTGAGTCTTGTATTGTTGATATAATTATTGCTTTGATACCAACTGTGACGCCCTCAAATTTGGGATCAACACTACCCCAATTTGGGTCGCCAGAAATACATCTCACAAACACAAATTTGTTTATTTACAACTATTATTACAACAACAATATTCACATTCAAAACCAATAACATTCTACATAAAGGTATAATCAATAATTGTTTTAGGAATTAAAACCTTTGGAAAATACTCAAGGAAACCTTCGTACATTAGTGGTCACACTTCTAAGTTATAATAAATTATCATAGGACTTAAGAATTAGCCTTGGTTGACCCATTAGACCCCAAAGGAACACAAGAAGATTACTGTCTTCTTCATTCCAATGGTATGTATTTTCTTACCATATAATTATCTCCATTGAGTCAAACTGAGGATTATATTCCAACCATATTCAAAAATTATATAGATAATGCTCATAAATATAATCAGGATTATATAGATAATGCTCATAAATATAATCAGAAAGTGAATGCACAACCACATACAAAATCCTTTTACCATAAGATATGGTTGTGCGCATTCACTTTCGAGCATTATCTATATAATCTTGGAGTATGGTTGAAATATAATCCTCAATTTGACTCAATGGAGATAATTATATGGCAAGAAAATACATACCATTGGAATGAAGAGGACAATAATCTTCTTGTGTTCCTTTGGGGTCTATTGGGTCAACCAAGGCTAATTCTTGAGTCCTATGATATTTATTATAACTTAGAAGCATGACTTTCAATGTACGAAGGTTTCCTTGAGCATTTTCCAAAGGTTTTGATTCCTAAAACAATTATTGACTGTACCTTTATGTAGAGTGTTATCGGTTTTGAGTGTGAACATTGTTGTTGTAATAATAGTTGTAAATAGGTGTTGACCCCGAATTTGGGGGCGTCGCAACATCAAATATAAGAATTCAGCATTAGTCATACATTAAAATTACGCCTCCATATGCTTGAGAAGTAAGGATTTGAACTATTCATCGATCCTTCAATAATAACTTGAATGCTCATCATCTCTCCGATTTCAGCCATTAGTTTTTTGCTCTGTACAACGAATACTGATTAGTCTAGCAAACCACTATAACAAATTCAAATAAATGTCCCAAAAACATATACCTCAACAAAAGCAGGTTCAAACCGATAATTTTCTGCAACAGCCCATATTGGTTGACCAGGAACGCTGGTGCTAATAGAATTATAGCATTCCAGTGCAGTTTCTGCCTCCCTAACGGCTGCATAGATAAGAACATTGATAATTTGCTGAAGAAATGTAATTCCAAGAAAATTGTATGTCATAATACAAGGCACAGTTCATTCTGAAGTCCTATTGGAAAATATGTGTAGAGCATATATAACATCTGAATTATAGAAAATAATTAGTCCCAAATACTTACTATATGTACAAACTGTTTAACAATAAGATGCCAAATTGCCAATATGAATGCAAGCAAGCTATTTTTTGGAGTTAAAGTTTTAGAAAGTTATGGCATCCTTACGCCCAGCTTTCAAGCGAAATTTGCTATCACACACGTAATGGCTCAGACTCGAGGCATATTAGACAAACACCCATAGGTATCTGGTTAGGAAGCTTTTGTTTGGACGGGAAAGTCCACTAATTTGTGAGTTATACAAGAAGTGACAACAGCACAGTTCAAAAAAAAAAAATACAACAATGGATTAACTTGTTTCCAAAATGAAGGAGAGTCGAGAGCCAATAACTTAATGACAAATCATAATTCACATCAACTAATTATCTCATCATCCATTGTATATAATCTTTAAACTGATATAACAAGACATGAATCACTCCAAAACTTACTTTCCTTCTCTAGTAGCTAGGCTAGGTAGAAAACTGAGGGAGAAAAGGAAGAAGACATATAAAACAGTAGTAGAGCATTGGTTAAAGAAGACAACAGAAAATAAAGAGTAACTGTGCGCTTCTAGAGGGGTAGAAGGTCTTAAAAGTTACCAGAAAGATGCCATATACATTGAATTTCTCATGAAATTAACTTTGTTTGTAAACCTAGACTTCATGAGGTGAAAGTCTGAAAGGATATCATTTACACACGCTATCTAACTAAGTTTGATAATTTTGTACAGAACTGCCCTAGCTTATATTTCTTTGTACAAATTGCTACCCCTTTTTTTTCTTTTTTGCTAAATCAAAGTGTCACTCCTTCCCCCTTACTCTCCTCTACTACCTCTTTATTCTGCAGCAACAACTGCACTGGTTCCTAATTGAGATCAACAACACAACTACAATTTGCGTGCAAGTGTCACATTAAAGACATCCAAACTTAGTGTCTTTCTATGCAAACTAGTGTCAAACCTATAATGAGTCTAACAAGTGAAATACTAAAAAGAGAAGTTAACTGCAATGAAGTTTTAACAAGTAAAACAGTGAAAATACTACTCTTAGTTTTGATTGAAATATATAAAAATTAACCTACCATATTAAAATGTTAAATTCATTGAAAGTAGATTACTTACAAACTGCAGCTGGTTTCTCTTTAGACCCAGAAATTTTGCCAAGCAATAGATAAAGCATGCACAAAGAGAGGGATTTTAGTTCATTGCACAGGAAATTCAATACAAACAATAAAAACTGCACTATTATATTTATAACATTGCTTATTGCCCAGTTACGAATGATATAATGTATAGTTGCAGCAGATGTCCTTTCTCTGTAGAACATTGAAGTCCAGATAATTTTTTCCAAGATCTTTGAATTCACAAAGGCCTGCAGCCGATGTTTGAAGGTTAGTTAATAAAAATCTCACCTTGAAGAACATGCTTCCCTGCCTTCAGCAGCTTCAGAGACATATCCACCTGCACAATTTGGTTCTCGTGTTAACAATAACTTTGATCAAACAAATAAAACAATTGAAGAAGATATTATTCCGATTAAAAAAAATAAATTTTAAATCTAAGAGTGAAGACGGCTACAAAATAGAAATCTGCTAAGGTGTGCTGAAGTATCCTTCTAGAAAGGAATTACAATTTTAATGAATATCAAATTGAAAACCTTTGTGTTACTATTTTTGCTAGCTTTATAATACATGTTTATTTTCTAAGATGCTGAGTTTGCTGTTTACTCTGGAAAAAGCTTACAATGTGCTTTTATTAGTATGTTTTCTAATTTTTCATTCTTGTTTTGGTGGAGTCACAATCTTGGCATTAATAATCACGCCATTCATGATGTGATGCACATGCATAAGGATAAGAGAATGAATAGGTTGAGCCACCCCCATCATTTCTTTATGAATGAAAATGGTATGGTGATTCTGTTTAAATTTGGGGTCTTGTTCTATATCTGTTAGTATATCATTGGTTTTTCTGTTATGCTTTGTACACAAAACCATTATAAACCAGCAACGAAAATCAAAATGGTCCTGTCCAGCTGTCTGCATACGTCTCAGATGAGGACAGTTTTGTTTTCCATGAGGCACCATGAAACTTTTGCTTGAGGCAGCATGTGATACATACGGGGTAAGAATAGGGGTCTCAATTATTTTTGTCTCAAATGATGTTTAATCATAACATTGGTTGAGACCCCTAGCATTACCCGATACATATTAGACACATAAAAAGTATGAAAATTCAATTTATTAAGTAGCCGCTAAATAGTATTTTCAACATTAATTTTTCTCTAGCAATGATCACTGTCAAGAAACATGAGATATCGCTTAAAATACTTCGACTAGGATTAATTATTTGTAAGGGGTTGCTCCCTTCAAGACATAGTGCTTTAAATTCTTCTACCAGGATTATTCAGTGTAAATAAGTTTAATTGCCTAACTGCAGACACAAGATTGCGTAACTTGTATCCTGACAGGTGTTCTATTTCATACCTTTCAGTCATCCCCCCAGCATGCAACTTAATAGCTTCTGACTATGCTAGACAATGTTAAGGAAATTGAACCATAATACTTCCTCTTTCCAAAAAGATTACACGCTTTCTAAAAATCAAACTTAACATGTTAACCTTAGTATAATCAACCAAAACATCCTAACTTGAAATATAATGAGATCTGTTACCATTTTTTAGGACCTCTCCAAAAATTGAAGAAAGATGGTCCATAATGTAGGACAGGCTAGGTTTTAGTGTATATAATCTTATGTTATATTCCATAATCTTACAACCCAATCCTTAGATGGAGTGAATGGACACCAACCGACAAAGCTTATTCTAAAGATCTAAGTGCTTGTTCATTTATCAACTTATGGAGCGTTTGACGCACAAAGAGAATTTTGTTCATCTACAAACATTTTATTTCAAATGTTACTTATTTAACTCACAAACGCTGCGGGCTCAAAGGCACCAAGATTGGCGAGGTGCGTTTGGACCTCCAAAACACACGAAACACTACCTCTGCAAACGCGATAAATGATGGTGACCGAACATATCCAAAACTACATGAATATCAATATAATTTAACAAATTCAGAAATGCAAAATTCAATCATCAATTGGATAGATTCAAGAGCAAATTTTTAGTTACTTATACTTCCTCTGTTACACAAAAAGAGTTCTATTTGTCAAATTATTTTGTTCCCAAAAACTTATTGATTGACGGTAGTATAAATGAAACCATCTCCTCAACTTTTTCATCCTAATTCCATATCATCTACATCTAGCCATTATTAAACTTAACAACTGTTAATCATGGAAAAAAAGTACATTCTTAATATTTACAAACAGAACAAAAGTACATCCTTAATATTTACAAATGGAACAAAATTACATCCTTACAATTTACAAATCTTGCAAATGGGACTATTTTTGTAGGATGGATAAATTAAATGATTGATTTCTACTTGATTAACAAAACAAAGGCAAAATTATACCTGGGTTTGTCCAGCAAGAACAACTGCAACCCCAAGAATGGAAGAATCCTGAATAATTTCATCAAGTCCCGAATCACCCCACTTTGACTCCACCTCCGGAAAAAATTTCTGAGCAATCCCGACCGCCTCATTTGCCGATTCCTGTGCACATTCATTGAATTATGTAAAATTTCTCAACAATTTTAAATTTTCAATTCACCCCATTTTTGAATTTTTTAAATATTTTTTTCTTGGACCCACTTAATAAATTTAAAGAAAATGCAAGAAACAGAAATGAGAATGGGGTACTTTTTTTATTTTTTATTTTTTTACCTCAGAGCGGCTCCAAATGGCTTTAACAACAACGAGGTCAGAGATCTCAGATAACCTGGGAATGTATTGAGTTCTAACGAAGATTCCAGCGCCAATTATGGCTATTTTAGGTGGCTGATTCATAATGTGTTGCGAATTTATATGGAGATCTTGAAAGACTTGAAGTTTTGATTTGTATATGAATATATATATATATTTTTTGAAACAAATTTGTTTTGATGGTTAAAAGTTGCTTTGATAGTTAATACTGTGTAAATATTGAATAGATCATAGATGAAGGGTAAACAATAAAGAAAAAAAAAGGCTCAATGTTTTTTGTGTTTTTGGAAGAGAAAAAAGAAGGGAAAAAAGAGAGAGATGGAAGAACTTAAAAAAGAGAGAGAAGAAAAAATGGAAATTACAAGTTTATTTGAGTTTATAAAATGAAAAAAGAAAAAAAATGTAACTTTTAATTTTAGATTACTACTTTATCCTTCAGTTATGTTTTGTTCTGTTTGCAAATATTGAATAAAATGTAATATAAGAAGCAAATTCATGAGAAAAATAAGAAAAGAATGGAATGAATATTTTCACAAAAGTGATAGTTTTAGAAGATTTCTGAGATAAATAGTAAATGAGTTTTATGCAAACGTCAGAAGAAACTTGTAAAAATATCAAATTTTACTTGTATTAATATCAATTTCCCAAAAAAAAAAAACAACTCACAAGGAAAAAAAATATACAGAACCAAACCTAAATGTAAATGAAAACAAAACAAAATTATATATATTAGCCCTATGTATTATTTAAATAATATATCTAACTCACTTTCTCACAAAAAAAAAAATCACAATTAAAGATACTATTAACAATATCTTAGTCCTTATACTCATTAAATTCTTTCACGTGTTCCGATGCAATATTATAGCGTTACAAATTCCTCAACTTAAAACTTAAGTACACTTAAGTACTTTGATGTTCCCGTTAAGTTGAAACCATGGCCACACATAACTTAGAATTTTTATTTTCTCATTTCTATCTTTGAGAGTCGATTTTTATACTATTTGTAACAACTCTAGTCCAATCTCAAGTTCTAACACTTTAGTTCCTAGCTTTGATACTATCTGTAACAATTCGGGTTAAATCTCGAATCAAAATTAAATTATATAACATATTAAGACTTAATTCATTGTTACAATAGTATTTTTTAGGTGGCCATCAGAATAACAAAAGAAAATCATGACTAAAGTTACTATCGATAATACTAGTTCGATGTCCAGTGCCAAGCACATGATTCATAGTTGTATTTTATCTGTTAATTGTAATTTATATTAAATGTACTCTAAATATTAGTTAAGTAATGGTAGTGTAATGCTATAAATGTTTGTAAAAAAATAATAACAAATTAAGATTATCATGTCACTTTTTAGTGTTTTAAAATAAAAATAGGAAATAAATATTTTCATAGGGAAAATTGATATTTTTACAAGGCTCTCCTCACATGAATAGTGAGTGGGCCCCACCTTCATGTGAGTGAGATCTTATGAGAAATATCTTTTTTCTGTGGAAATAATAACTCCTTAAAAATATATCTCTAATTTTAGACCGAACTAAAAAGAAAATTGTATTCGTAATTTTAAAATATAGCTAGTATTAGTTAAAAATCCTATATAAAATGACTTTAAAATGTTGTTTTAATTATTATTTATTAAAATAGTTAGACATATAATCTTACGCAACAATGACATTCATATGCGTTTTAGTGTTTAACAAAACATCTTAACTCATCAAGACAAACAAACCAGAAAAAAAAAGGAAAAAAGGAAAAAAAGAAAAAGGAAGAAGAATAATTAAAAGAGTGTTATTCTTAAAGACATTAAGAGATCTAGAAGTGAGATTGAATAGATCTTTTAAAAACTTTTGCTTTTAAAGAGTTATTACCAACTTATAATTAAACAAGTTAATTATATGGTTATGCATAATGGAATGATAGTTTAGAAAAACCCCTTCAAAGATTATAGAGAAATCAGAACGCTAAATTTAGCGATCAAATGTGGAACTAAGTCATAGACTAAATCGTAGAGTACTTCAAATAATGCAAGAGGAAAGTAAATGTTGAAAGTAAATGAGATGAAGGATTTTAAGTGGTTTGGAGTACAAAGATTTTCTAGTCCACTCTTATACTCCTTAAGTAGGTATAATCCACTAAGGATGGGTGATCACTAAGATCTGTTCATGAAGAACAGTTACAACAATTGAATCACTCAAATTCCTTCAAGTTACAAAGACTTGGAACAAATCACTAAGACTTGATTACATAGGTCACAAAGACCGAATAATCATAGAAAGAATAATGTGTTTGAGGTACTGCTAAGTTGTTTTAAGTTCGGCACTGAATGAATGACTTAGCAGTAGAACAAGATATTTAAAATCTTAGAGTAGGAGCTTTTTGAAATGGTAGTAGTTTGACTTTTTTTTGAATCATTTGCATGTACTGTTTGTTTGAGTTTGCTTACCTTTTATAGACCTTCCTCGAAATCCTTCCATTTGAAACTTGCCATTGTTCCATACTAAGACACTTGTAGACCTCTAATTGTTGACTGTGAGAAAATGTCTGTCAGCTTTCGGCTATGACATGTCGCTTTCATAGTACTGACTGCTACAGAGACTGTAACGATCGTGAATTCTGGATAACCTTGTAATTTGAATTTTTTTATATTAATGAATATTATAAATTTTAGTAACATTATTTTGTGTTACATGTTTAAAGGTTGTGTGACAACCAGGATTATGTGAATACATGAATTTTACGTGTTATAATTTTGTATAAGTGAATAAATTGATTCGCGTATTATCGCTAAATCGCTATTCACGGGCACTATTCATGCCAAAATATTTTTACGTCTTTTTCGATTTCTAAATATTTCGTTAAAGCGTGTATGTGATGAGATAATTTTTTCCAAGCGTTAGAATATTTATTTGAGCTCGTTAGTGATTTAACTTGTATCCGAATTATTTTATATGGGTGTTCCGAATAAATAGACAAACTCCGTATTTATTAATTTTTTTACCCATTCCAATATTTTATGGTAATACCCATTTTAATTATGGGTAGAGATTTTAGCATTTTAGCTATTAAATGAGGGAGTATTCGGGTAATATTGTAAGGGAGAGACCAAAATAGGTGAATTAATTGTTGCATGTTGCACAAGTAGGAAGCAAGTAAATATTTGCTAGCCAATAGAAAGAAAGAAAGAAACATGTGAGCCAATTGGAGTTTAGCAAGGGAGAGGGTGTCGGCCAAATGGCCTTGAGCCAAGAAAATGCAAGTCTCCAATAGAGACATTCTCATTAAATATTTCTCTCAAATGTTCCACCCCTTTTAATTCTCCCGAAGCCACCACTTCATCTCCTCCAAAGCCATTCAACTGATCCCTTATCTCCCATTCCATTATCCTTTCCTTGGTACTGCAATTAGAAGGAAGAGAGAAGAGAGAGCTGCAGAGAGAAAGTCATCAGAAGGAATAGGGAAGAAGAAAAGTACGAGTGCTAAACCCATCTCTCCTCCCGAAGCCACCATCATTTTCTCCTTCTTGCTCAACCATTTCTCCTCTTCCATTCTAAGTTGGTTTCAGTTTCTAGAAGCGTAGAGAGTGAAGAGCTGCAGAAGAGAAGTAAGGAGAAGAAGAGAGAGAGAAAGAAGAAGTTCTAGAGAGAGAGAGAAAGAAGAAGAAGAAGCACGGGTGGAGAAGGAAGGAGTCAAAGAAGTAGAAGAAGAGTCTCAAGCCAAGCCTAACAAGTTCTCTAGCATCTTGGAGGGATTACAAGAGGTAATCATCTCACTTAACCCACTTCTATTTAATTTTGGTTAAGATTTTCAAAATTTCATGGTTTTTGAGCTTTAAAGCTTGTAGGTTGGCTTTCTTGCGATTCTTGTTGTTGTTGTTGTTTGTTTTAGATGTTTGTAAGTGTTGTTAAGAGACTATGTAAGCCATTAATAATATCAAAGTGGAACAAAAATGGAAGAAATCCATAGCTATGCTTAAGGAGGATGAATAATGGACATTTTTGGACAAACATGGACTGTTGGACGGTTTAGAGGACTTTATAGATATGATTTCGTATTTGTTTAATTTGTTTATTGTTATGATATTGTAGTTACATGGGTTAAGAAGTTAACCCAGCTGGAATGGAGTAAAAATGTGTAAAAACAAAGATTTGGTGATAATTTTTGTGAAGAACACTTAAAACACAATAGCATGAGTTGATACTTTGGCCAAAGATTTGATCATATTAATGCTAATGAGTATCTATAAATTTTTGATATGTTGTAGTTCTATGTCTTAGGAGTCCATAGAGTCAAAAATGGACTGATTTGGACGTCTAGAGAAGAAGTTATGAGGATTGGAGTGAAGGAGGGTCAAAAATCGCGAAGTCTGGCAATGGCTGCCGACCGGGCGCATACCCGCGCCAATCCCTGCGCGCCCACGCGATCACACAGCAGCTCACTGCGTGCACCTAGTGCCGCTCGCGCGTGCGCCTAGTGCCGCTCCCGCGTGCGCTGCCCGACTCAGTTTCGACGTCCGTTGGGCAAATGACCATAACTTTCTCACAAGGACTCGGATTTGGGCGATTCAGGATGATTCGGAAAGGTTAGAGATAGACCTACAACTTTCATTAATTAGAATTGAATATTTCTACCTAGATCAATTCTAAAATTGACCGTTTTTAGAGTTGTTGTGCAAACAGAAGTCGTAGGTCATGCGTGTGTGCAACGTGTAATGCTCCGATAATAATAGGTATTATTCTAAGTTCTAAAACATGAATGTTATGATATATAATGATGTTTATCATTAACCAATGAGTATTAGATAAATCAAATATGCGTGCTAAGCGTACGCAATTGCGTGTCGCTTGGGCATTCGAATAGTGGGTATAACCTTATTTAATATTTTATTTCTAATATGAATGAGACATTATAGAGTAGTATAAACCAATATTTGGTATCCGTTATGTCACTAATTATTACGTGAATATGTATTTATATGTGTAGGATAATTGAAGAGCGTGTATTATAATTTTGTAGCAGACGCTTGAGGCAAGTTCCCTAACTTCATTCTTTCTATATATTGAATGCAAGTTTTCCTAACCTTACTCGAATTATACTTGAGCAGGTTTCCTATCTTATACAAATGTTATATATTATGCAAGTTCACTTATCTCACTCAAGTTATTTATTGAACAAGTTTTCAAAACTTACTCAACCTTTATATTTGAGCAAGTATTCTATTTTATTGTAACTTTCATGACTCGAATCGAGTTAATTATTACTTTAAAATTATATTAGTGGATTAATTATTGTCAATTACTCCACATCAAGGATAATTATTGATATTCACACCTTATGCACTTGAATTCATGATCTGTTGTTGGACTGTGAAACGTTTAAGTTCTTCATTCATGAACTGTTTAAGGAAAGAGTCTACGCCATTTGTTTCGGCTAAACATGTACAGGTTATTATTTTAAAAGCTATCCAAACCAGTAGTTGGTACGGATTCTTGGACTGGGAGAGCAACCCTTATTAGGGGATTATAATGTGTAGGTTATTTGACGCAGTCAGAGCTAAATGTTATGTATGTACATAGTATACGAGAGGCTAATCCCCTCGAGTACAACTGACAGGGCCAGGTTTTTAAAAGGGTCAGTTGAATGATTGACTCTTGGGGCCAAAAGTTTATGGTCTATTGGACCACTCAGCAGTAAATAATCAGTATTCATTACTTCATTTGGACCTTGATTATATTGTCAGCTATTTCTTCAATGTTCATAAAATGTTAAACTATACGATTATATTCCCATTCATTTATGATATATCTTCCTTATTCATTTTAAACTTGTTGAGCAAAGTAGTTGCTCACCCTTGCTATATCATGAACCTATAATAGTTAAGTCGGAGAGTTCCAAAGTGGACAAAGACAAAGGAAAGCTTAAGGAATAATTATATGTACTATCCTGTTATGTAATCGTGGAGTCATTTTGTATTATTAATGTATTCTGCGATATATTTATTTAAGGTTAGACCTTGGGACCGTAGTAAACCTTTTGTAATGAACAACATATGTTTATTTATTTTGCATTAGTTGATTTATGTTGTTTAGAGGTGTATGAATATATACTTTATCGTGAGCACCAGATTTGAGGTATTGGTACCTGAATTTGAGGGTGTCATAGGTTGGTATCAAATCTATATGTTATAAACACTAGGACACGAAACCTAGGTTATAACCTTAGAAGAAAACTCGTATAGAGTATGCTAGGAGATGAATCGAGGAGATTCATCGAGTTGTAGGTGTCGGAGGTGGATTGTGAAAATTCATCAAGCCGAGTTTGTACATAATGAAATATAAATTCATTCCATCAATGAATGTATTTTGTTATGGTACTATTTGTGTTGATTGTCTGTGATGTCTTTGTTGTGGCTGTAGGATGCCTGAGTTTAGCCAGTTGAGTTGGGGCAAGGAGGTCTTATTTAGTTGAGTACCCTCTTACATTACCTCTTGGCGAGAGATGTTGAGTAGAATAGTAGACTAAAGTAGTCAGAGCAACGAGGATCGAGCTTACAGGTAGAGGTGAAGGCTTAGCGAACCCAGTTAGAGAAGGATGAATAGAATGGGCTATGCATTTAGCATGACGAGTAGTAGGTGGATGGATGGTGTGTGCCATCATCCAGTTGAGGAGGGACATACTCATCTCACCTTGAGTCAAGAGTTAATGACCCAGTTAGGGCAGGTGGAGTATGTTAGCACTGTGGAACGCAATATACTTGGTTAGACTATTTTGTTTGTGTGCTTAATAGTATGTGATTTGTGTTTGTAAACCCCAACCTTAATATATGTTAGGGGTGGTTGTTAGTAGTAAATCCCCACCTTTTTGTGGTGTGAAGGGATGGATGATGTCAATCATAGCGGTATGCTATGGAGTAATCATGTGTGATGTTTTAACTGTTAGCACATGAGTATAAACGTTTGTGTTACGTGTGTTGCTCTATTGTCGCTCTAGAATAGATGCGTACAAGGTGTGATGGGATTATAACGTTAAGTGTTTTCTATTAAGCAGAAAATGCTGCCTAGACACAGAATGCGAGAACAACAAATCCCCGAGGGGTCTACTAATAACGAAAGGGGTCAGGCAGACCCCACACAACGATTAGCCGACTTATTGGAATGAATAATCCAAGGCAGAACTACAGGACCCGTGGACCCCGATCCACCGACTGTCCCCATAGCGAGTTTTAAGGATTTCAAATTAGTAGGACCACCGGAGTTTCGTGGGACTACGGATCCGATTGAAGCCCAGACATGGGTATAAGAAATGGAGAAAGTTTTCGAGGTCGCAAGAGTGACCGAGGAACAGAAGACGTCGTTTGCCACTTTCATGATGAAGGGTGAGGCAAATTACTGGTGGAAGGCGAATAGAAGTCGAGCTGGGGAAGACACAATTGCGTGGACTCGTTTCAAGGAGTTGTTTTTCGAAAATTACTTTCCAGAAAGCACGCAAGCGAGTATGGAGATAAAGTTCTTGGAACTGAAGCAAGACAGTATGTCGGTAGTAGAGTACGCAACAAAATTTAACGAACTAGCTAGGTTTGCTCCACACCAAGTGGACACCAAAGCTACGAGGGGCACAAGGATGGAAGCGGCGAAGGAAGTAACTCCAATACGAGGAAGTGGAACGACAACCAGTCGTCGGGGAACAAGTTCGAAGGGGATGCAAAGAAAGTCAATAAATGCGAGAAATATGGAAAAAATCACTCTAGAGAGTGCATGAAAGGAAAAAGAGTTTGTTTCAACTGTGGTCAACTGGGGCACTTTGCTCCACAATACGCAAAGGCGAAGGCAGAAAGTTATTTTTCTTGTGGCACTTTAGATCATCAGAAGAAGGATTGCCCAAAGAGGAAGAGCGATGCAGGCAATGCTAAACAAAGGAACAACAATAAATTGACTATCGGAGGACCAACACAGTAGAACAGACCAGTGGCATGCTGTTGTCCGATTTATATAACGACAATTTACGCGCAAGTATACGCGGTCAACAAGTAATAAAGAGTAAGTAAAGTATCGATCCCACGAGGAATTATTGCTAATCTTTTTCAAGTATTAACCATTTATCAACTCAATCTTATCTAAACTAATGGTGTTCTGTCTTTTGGTGGTTTGGATTAATAAAGATAACATTAATTAAAGAACAATAGAAAGCTTTAAAGATAATGAAGATATGAGATTACAATTTCTCCTATTGATTCATGTACCTCAACACACTTCCTGTTAAACCAAATTAATTATCACAGATTGTTAGTCGAGAACACGAAAGTGAGACAAGGCCATCTTTCGATGTACCAAGTCCATATCATATATAATCCACATATGATAGAATAAACACGAACACCCACATTACCTAAACCAATATATGTCTATGTGATTTACAAATAAATAGGGTTTAAGCTCAAGCTCTAAAATGACTACAAGTGGTGCTTCAGTATATGTCTATCCTAAGCACAAATCACACATTCCAACGCCATGTAGAACATACAAACACATGCTATTATGATTAGATCTAAACCCATAATCCGTTTATCAATTTCATATGGATTATCATGGTAATTGCTAGCTAGGCAATTAAGCAATTGAATGCAAATCATAATAAACAATCCATGAATAGCTAATAAGACTAACAAGGAAGCATAGCAAAGTAAACTACATAACAAGATCCATTATAATCCTAAAATAGAGTTTAGTTCATGGTAACTACACATAACATCAGATTCGATCTATTCATCATGATGGAATTACAAATTAAGAAGGAAATACAAGAGATAGAATGATAAAACCCCTTTGTGGAGATATTCAATTGTTGCTTAATGGTTTGATGCTTCTTCTCTAGCTTTCCCTCACGAATTGATATTCTTTACCTTACTTGCTCCTTTGAAATTGCTGGAAAATCCTTGTATTGCAGCCCATTTCCTTCTTGATCATGTATTTGGTAGTTTCCCTCTCTCTAGATTTGATGTTAGATGGTGTTAAAATGTGTTAGAATACCTATATGAGCCGCCCCCTTGGTGTTATATATGATGGATATAAGAAACCCTAGCTTAGATATCAAAAATTGGCCAAAAATCGCAAAATCCGACTGCATCTAGGGAGTTACCGCCCCGGCGGTGAAAAATGGCCTAAATTCCGTCGCCCCGACGGCGAAATAGTACTAGAAACTATCGCCCTGGCGGTGGAACTCTGTACCCCGAGTCAGTTTCGACGTCTGTTGGAAAAATGACCATAACTTCTTCGTCAGAACTCGGATTAAGGCGATTAAGTAGGCTATGGAAAGCTAAAAAGTAGCTCTACAACTTTCATAGCTGGAGCTCATCGAGATAATGGACGGAGCAAGGCTGAAATTGAGCCCGAAGCAACTGCTGTGTAAAATTCATGCAAAATCCGATGGGAAAATGACAATAACTCTCTTATACGAACTTCAAATTGGATGATTCAAGATGTTTGGGAAAGCTGAGATGAATATCTACAACTTTCGTTCTTTGAGTTTGGAGAGATTCGGAATGCATCATGGGTTAAATTGAGAAACAAGCAGCGGGAATGCTAGATTGAAGCAAAAAACGCATCGATCCAAGGGGCCTTTATTTCATTTCCTACAAAACAACGTAAAAACACATAAAAGCCTACAAAAAAATATAAAAGTGATACAAAACTACATTACATAACAATAAGATGAAAACACATAAAACCAAACGAAATAGCTAAAGACTTACAAATTATCAAGTCTAAAAGTACTCAATTTGTGTGTATAAAACACACTCAACACACGCACCTTCAACATGATAGTGTAGGACGCAATGGAATTAAAGGACGTGGTGTGAGGTATTATTCCGATCAATAATATTAATGCATACGTATTATTTGATTCGGGTGTTACATGTTCATTTATGTTGGATGAATTTGCTAAACAGTTAAATTTACCTTGTGAGAAATTAGAGAATCCTATGAATATGGAAGTAGCTAATAAAGAAGTTATCCTTGTGGAATTCATTCATAGAAATTATTGTGCTGAGATAAATGGGCATAAACTGAGCGTAAATTTAATTCCGATACGCCTAGGAGAATTTGACGTAATTCTTGGAATGGATTGGTTATCTAATCATGAAGCTGTAATTGATTGTAAGAAGAAGTGCATACACCTGAAGACTCCGAATAAGTCGAATGTTGTATTCTACGGTAGTAAATCGCTGAGACAATCTTATTGTCTGACGATTATGCAAGCAAAGAGATTTCTAAGGAAATGTTGCATAGGTTATCTGGCTCATGTGAATGATACTCGAAGAGTAAAGGGTAAGCTGGTCCAGATACCGGTTGTAAGGGAATTCACCAATGTTTTCCTAGGAGATCTACTGGGTTTGCCGCCAGATAGAGAAGTGAAATTTGTAATCGATTTGGTATCGAGAACCACACTGATCTCAAAGGCACCGTACAGGATGACACCGGTAGAGATGAAAAAATTGATGGTTCAACTACAGGAACTGCTAGACAAAGGGTATATTCGTCCGAGTGTATCTCCGTAGGAGCACCGGTTCTGTTCGTGAAGAAGAATGATGGAGCATTAAGGCTCTGCATCGACTATAGGGAATTGAACAAGGTTACCATTAAGAACAAATATCCGCTGACCATAATTGATGATTTGTTTGACCAATTGAAGGGAACGAAGTACTTTTTGAAGTTTGACTTGAGAACGGGGTATCACCAACTGAAAGTGAGACAGAATGATATCCCTAAGACAGCATTCAGAACTCGATATGGACACTTTACGTTTTTGGTGATGTCGTTTGGGCTGACGAACGCGCCAACAACATTTATAGACATGATGAATAGAGTGTTAAAGCAATACCTAGATAAATTTGTTATCGTTTTCATAGATGACATTCTAGTCTACTCGAAGACGGAGGAGGAACACGTCGAGCATTTAAGGATAGCCCTGGAAACGCTGAGGAGGGAGAATTTATGAATTTGATGAATTTATGTTTGTCGATTTAGCAATCAATAAATACGTGCAAGTGTACATAGTCAACAAGTAATAAAGTGATAAGAGAGTGTCGAACCCACAAAGAATTATTTAATAATAATTACCAAATACTAACTCATAATCAAATTAATTTTATTTAAACAATTTGATAAAAGATTTTGAATTTTGAAATAAAGTACTAAACTAACTAATTACTAACTACCAAGAATTGAATTCAGATAAAAAGAATTGAATTGATAAAAGAATTGAATTTTATTTAAACAATTTGATAAAAGAATTGAATTTTCCTTAATGTTTCACTTGAATTAATACACTTCCTATTAAGATATATTAATTATTCCGGATTGTTAATCAAAAACTCATCAATATTTATAATCATCTCTCAATGTATCATAAACGAATCAACTTAAATCCACAAAAGATAGAATTAAGATGAACACTCTAGTTAACTAATTCACTATATCTCTATGTGAATTACAATTAAAAAGGATTTAAAGCTTAGGTTCCCTATCAGAATACATGCAACGTTTAGGTATATCTCTATTCTAGACACAAATCATGAGCTCCAATGACATGCAGAAAACACAATCACATGCTATTATGATTAGGTCTAAATCTATAATCCATCTCTCGAGTTCATATAGATTACCACGGTAATTGTTGATCAGACAATTAAGCAATTAATCACAAATCATAATAGACAATCCCAATAATAATCAACAATAATTAACAAGGAAGCATATCAATAAAAGTTACGCAATAAGTTCCATTGTAATCTTAAAAAGAAATTAGCTCATAATTGAATCAAAATCTATAATCCATAATCCACAATTGATAAAACATTCAAAAATACAAAATAAGAGGTAGAGAAGAGAATAAAATCTGTAGACGCAATCCTTGAGTCTCTCCTTCAGCTCCTTAATTGAATCTTTTGTACTCTTGTAATTGCTTCAAGCCTCCATCTCTTTCTCTCAAACTAGGGTTAGCAAAAAGTAATAAAATCTCTCTCATTCTATGCCTCACATCATGTATTTATAGGTTCTAGTTAAAGTCCTAAACCAATTAGAAGTTACAATCCTTGTTTCATTCAAGTTGGATCAAAAATAAGCTTTTCAACAACCCGACCTAGCGCGGCCGCGCCCATATTGGCCTAGGAAGCAGCGCGCCCGCGCCCAAATGCCAGAAACTAAGTTTTTCACTTTGCAGACCAGCGTGCCCGCGCAAGACAAAATTCTGCTGCAACATCTGTTGGTAAAATGGTCATAACGTTTGATCTGGGAGGAGTTACGGGGCCTGCCACATATCAAATTGAATCTCTCGACGAGATCTATAACTTTTATTCTTTGAGAATTGAGAGATTCAGACTGGATCAAAATCGAAATTGGGTTTGAAGTGAGTGCTATGCAAATGACAACTGCAAATTTTGAGGTTCAACGTCCGTTGGTAAAACGGTCATTACTTTCTCATCCGAACTCCGATTGTGATGATTCAAGATGTTTTGGAAATCTAAGGAGTAGATCTACAATAAATTCCAAGTTCCAAACCAAGAACATGCATCCAACCGAGTGTTAAAAGCCCTGCAATCTTCCCTTCTTGCGTTTGCTTGCATATTGTACTCCAAAAGATGTCCGGATTGCATTTCCTTCCGTTTTCCTACAAAATAACATAAAAATACTATAAATACCTAATACTAACTTAAAATACTTAAGAATTCACAAATTATCAAGCCAAACGTATTCAATTCATAGATGTAAAACCCACTCACCAGGTGCAGTTCTTGGGACACGTAATTGACAAGGATGGTGTATCAGTGGATCTTGCAAAGGTAGAAGCGATAATAAACTGGGAGCAGACAAGGACGCCGACAAAAGTCTGAAGTTTCTTGGGATTAGTGGGTTACTATCGGAGATTTGTTCAGAACTTTTCAAAGATAGCGACACCGTTGACAAATTTGACAAGGAAGACTATGAAGTTTGTATGGACGGATAAGTGCGATAGGAGTTTCTTGGAGCTGAAGAAAAAACTTAGTGGAGTTGAAGAAAAAACTTAGTGAAGCACCTGTGTTATCACTACTAGATATACAGAGGGATTTGTGGTGTACAATGATGCATCACACAAAGACTTTGGGTGCGTATTGATGCAACATAGGAAAGTCACTGCGTACGCGTCACGACAGCTAAAAGACCATGAGAAGGGGTATCCGATGACCTGGAACTAGCGACAGTAGTATTTGCTTTGAAAATTTGGAGGCACTATCTTTAGCCTTCAACCGAAATAAATCAGAGATTTAAAAATATTATAATTATTCAATAACAACAACTGTAGCGGAACGAACAATCCATTAGAAGAGTCAAGTAAATTATAATATCTACCATCTTCTATAAGTTAAAGGATCACCACCAATATTTTATCCCTGTAACACCAATCAACAGTTCCTGTTTATGAACATCCAAATCAACCGTTTATATTTAACAGCCTCTCTTTGCACTATGTGCTAAAGATATTTATTTGTAACATCACCGGTCATGATCATGCCAAACGCCAGTTTATCGTTGCACTACGGGCCAAAGAGAACTTTCACCATACGCCTGTGTTTGTAACACCATGACTTTATACCAATACACAATTTGGTCAAAATCATGTCACGCCAGTTCATCTTTGCACTATGGGCCAAGGAGAATTGTCACCACAATTTAAGTATGAGGATGATGACAATGATATAGAATGACTACAGTGAGATCAAGAATAAGAATGAATGTTTAATTTATCTAGTGTCGAAGGTTGACCAAATTGCCAACATGATGACCAAATTGTGGAGTCAAATTCAAGAATGATATTCAAGAATAAAATTCACGATTTAACTATATCGTATCAAACGAAATAGAAAGATTCAGGTGAAAAGATATTAGATTAAGAACAAACTATTAAGGATATTTTACAAATTTTCAGAGATTTTCACCATTTAAAAATAAGATTTTGGAAACAAACAGCGATTTCTTATCATAAATGGAGAAATGCGAAAGAAAATGATATCCCTTAAAGAGTACAAAAGAAATGATACGTTATACGAGTATAAAAGAATATATAAAACTACAAATGGATTTTCATCTGTCATGCGGTAATCCGCGTAGACAGATTATTTTCACAAAAGATTAATAAGTAATGAATACGAAGGGTTATTCACCAAGCATGCGTCAATCCGCACGGACAGGTTATACCCACAGATTAATAAGGAACAAATGTAAAGGGATATTTACCAGGTACGACACTCCGTACATACAAGTTATTCCCATAGAGTAACAAAGAATGAATACAGAAGGATATTCACCAGGTACGACACTCCGTACATACATGTTATTCCCATAGACTAATAAAGAATGAATACAAAAGGATATTCACTAGGCATGCGTCAATCCGCACGGACAGGTTATCCCCACAAATTAATACAAAATGAATAACAACCTTTATGAGTATAATATCACTTACGAACATGGAAGCAAATGATATTACATAAGAGTATGAAAGAAATGATATCCCCTACCTTCGTTAATAAGTGATTGGATGTTGCTTTCTATGAAGTTTACTAACTTGTACAATACTAGTATTCTCACAAATACTCACAATAGCCTAGCACACTTAGAGAACTCAAGAAATTTAGAGAGAGAGGAAGTATAAGTAAGAAATGTGTGGAGATTTCTTAAGATAATCCTTCCTATTTATAGGAAAATTAAGTTTCATTAATTGCACAATAAGGGCTCGACTTATTACACTTTAGTACCTCCATCTTTGCCTCTATTTTTAATATAATCCCTCAAGTATTATCAATCTTGCATAACATCCCTTAATAGTTCCCACATGTGAACTAATAGTTCCATCATGGGAACCAATAGTTCATTGCATGTGAATTTTATAATTTTAATTAGGTACCCCTAAGTTAGACTCCACTTTTAATCCGTCAATAATGCTAAAATATCATATCAAATAATATAAGTTATAGTATCATGACAAATAATAAAAAGTACCATGCAGAGTTATTGTAATTATTGAATCAAAATACTATGCAATTGCTACTTTATCAATTGAATCAATAATTTAAAATACTGTTCAACACCATGTGCCTGTGAAATACCGCGGACTACTATGGAATAACGCGTTTTACTGTTCTTTTTATTACCGGGTATTTCAACAGTTGTCGGTGATATTACTGTTGACAAAATATTGTTGTTATCAGTATCCGACAATGGGGCCCACCACTGTTGACAATTAGTCATTGTGGGGCCCACTAATATTTTGTTATTTCGGCGTCGTCGTACGGTACCGAATATAATATTCCCCGACAGAACGAATATTATCCGACAAAAGGAATATTCCCCAACATACAGGTTTAACTTTTTGTATAAATGAATAGTATATTCGTATGAATAGTACTTTCATATTTATACCGTATAATTTTCGTATCCAGCTCGTATAAATGTTATGACGTAATTCGAAGATCGAAAAAAGTGTAAAAGCATTTTTAGTGTGAATAGTGATCGCGTGAATAGTAATTTAGCATTATTACTAGACTTCTCAATTATCACATTTCACTAGTAACTTTATCATTATCGATTTAACACCTTTCTATTTAAAATAATAATAAGAAGAAAAATAAATTCTCTTTATTAAAATTTTCGAGGTCTTACAATCTCCCCTCCTTATGAAATTTCGTCTCCAAAATTTACGTACGTACCTGGCATATCGAAGAGGTGAGGATATCTTGCTCTTATTTCAGATTCTAACTCCCAAGTCATTTCCTCTATATCATAGTTTCTCCATAAATCTTTGACTTGAGGTATAATCTTTAAGCGTAGAATTTGTTCCTTTTTATCCAAAATTTCCTCATACGTTAAATTTTTTGCTATCTCGCCTGTTTCTAATTCAATGATGCGGTTTGGGCCTTTCACATATTTATGTAGCATAGATATGTGAAAAAATATTATGAACACGAGACATGCTTGGTGGTAAGGTGAGTCTGTTGGCCACAGTTCCTACTCGGTCAAGGATTTCAAATGGGTCGATAAATCGAGGGTTAAGCTTTCCTCTCTTTTTGAATCTTGTATCTCCTTTCCGTAGAGTAACACGTAAGAATACATGGTCTCTGATTTTGAATTTATCGTCCCTTCGATAAAGATCATCATAACTCTTTTGTCGATCTTGTGCTGCTTATATACGTTGTCATCTTCACGTAGGTTCGTGGAGGCTTTAACTCTATATTCATCCTTTGTAAGTCATCCAAAATAGGCCTTTACGTTGTCAGCATCGCACTCGTACTTGCATATGTTCTTCTACGCAATGCGCCAGTTATTACGTTCGCCTTTTCTAGGATAGTATTGAATGGTATGGTTGTAATCCTTCAACAGCTCGAGCCACGTCGTTGTCGCATGTTGAGTTCCTTCTAGGTGAAAAAATGTTTGAGGTTTTTATGATTTGCATAGATTTCTACTTTCTCTCATCTTTCTCCCTTACGAATAAAATAGGAGCACCCTAAGGCGATATATTCGAACGTATGAAATCGGTATCTAACAACTCCTGTAGTTAGGTTTTTAACTCCAGAAGTTCAATAGGAGCCAACGTATGGGGTCTTGGAAATGGATTTTGTATTGGGTTCAAGGTCGATACAAAATTTGATTTGACGGTCTAGGGTTAGGCCAGGAAGTTCTTCGGAAAATACGTCAGGAAACTTATTAACAATAGAAATATCATTCAAATATGACGTATTTTTGTTTAAATCAGTTACATGGGCTAATGAAACTTGACATCCGTTTTTCAATAAACGAATGAATTTGTGGATATAAATGACAGTTATTGCTTTCAACGGTTTAATTACTTGAATTCGCATAATAGGTTGATTAGGAATATGAAAACTAATAACCTTACGAAAGCAATCACTTTTAGCATGATGAGTAGTTAACCAAAGAATTCCTAAAATCATACTAAATTCTTGTATTTCAAAAGAGATAATATCAATGGGTAAGGTAAAGGTACTGACTTGAACAAAATAAGATTTATAGACTGTAGATGTAACGAATATTTGTCCTAATAATATTTCAACAGATAAGTCAAAATTTAATTTCTCAGGGGTCAAGTTTAAACGTTGAGCACAAGCAGATGAAATAAAAGAGTGGGTAGAACCAGTATCTAATAAGATATAGACTCGCAAGAGTTTATGATTAACTCACCGGTTATGACGTCATCTAGTTGTAGTATTTCTTTCTCCTGCTCCACTAATTGAGCCCTATCCATGACATCCGAATATAGACAAATTTTATGAGAATAAGATATTGACGAATTTCTGGTTTCAAACCTCGTAAAAACATTCGCGTCATCCGTTCCTCAATGTCCACCAAATGGGATGCAAATCGAGATAGCTCGGCAAACTTGGCTTCGTACTGCGACACCGTTATGTTGTTTTGTTCCAGTTTGATGAAGTCTACCTCCTTTATATGGCGAATACTCTTCAGAAAATACTTGTCGTTAAATAATTCTTGGAACTCGACCCAAGACATCTCAAGTGCCAAGTGACAGGTACGTTTCACGGATTCCCACCAATGATCCGCTTCTCCTCGTAGCATAAAGGTAGCGAAAGGAACCTTTTGTTCGTTAGCGCAACGCAATACATCAAATATCTTTGTTAATTATTTGAGCCACCCCTCTGCCTTGAGTGGATCTAGCTTGCCGAAAAATTCAGGTGGTCCCAACTTTTTGAACTGCTTGGCAGTGACCATTCATACATTATCAGCGTTTCTACCAGTATTGTAGACATGAGCTCTTCTCGCCTAGTTCTGCATGTATTGCATGAAGTTCCAAAAAAATTCATCATTCATTCTGTTCAACTGAAATAAATCAGAGATTTAAAGATATTATAATTATTCAACAACTGCAGCGGAACGAACAATCCATTAGAAGAGTCAAGTAGATTATAATATCTACCATCTTCTATAAGTTAAAGGATCACCACCAATATTTTATCACTGTAACACCAATCAACAGTTCCTGTTTATGAACATCCAAATCAACAGTTTATATTCAACAACCTCTCTTTGCACTACGTGCCAAAGATATTTATTTATAACACCACTGGTCATGATCATGCCAAATGCCAGTTCATCTTTGCACTACGGGCCAAAGAGAACTTTCACCATACGCCTTTGTTTGTAACATCAAAAGTCATGATTATACCAATACACAGTTTGGTCAAAATCATGTCACGCCAGTTCATCTTTGCACTACGGGCCAAAGAGAACTATCACCACAATTTAAATATGAGGATGATGACAATGATATAAAATGAATATAGTGAGATCAAGAATAAGAATGAATATTTAATTTATCTAGTGTCGAAGGTTGACCAAATTGCCAACATGGTGACCAAATTGTGGAGTCAAATTCAAGAATGATATTCAAGAATAAAATTCACGATTCAACTATATCGTATCAAACGAAATAGAAAGATTCAGGTGAAAAGATATTAGATGAAGCATAAACTATTAAGGATATTCTACAAATTTTCAGGGATTTTCACCATTTAAAAATAAGGTTTTTGAAACAAATAGAGATTTCTTATCATAAATGGAGAATTGTGAAAGAAAAAGATATCCTTAAAGAGTACAAAAGAAATGATACGTTATACGAGTATAAAAGAATATATGAAACTGCAATGGATTTTCACCCGTCATGCGGTAATCCGCGTAGACAGATTATTTCCACAAAAGATTAATAAGTAATGAATACGAAGGGTTATTCACCAGACATGCGTCAATCCGCACGGACATGTTATACCCACAGGTTAATAAGGAATAAAGGCAAATGGATATTCACCAGGTACGACACTCCGTACATACAGGTTATTCCCATAGAGTAATAAGGAATGAATACAAAAGGATATTCACTAGGTACGACACTCCATACATACAGGTTATTCCCATAGAGTAATAAGGAATGAATACGAAAGGATATTTACTAGGCATACGTCAATCCGCACGGACAGGTTATCCCTACAAATTAATACGGAATGAATAACAACCTTTATGAGTATAATATCACTTACGAGCATGGAAGCAAATGATATTGCATAAGAGTATGAAAGAAATGATATTCCATACCTTCGTTAATAAGTGATTGGATGTTGCTTTCTATGAAGTTTACTAACTTGGACAATACTAGTATTCTCACAAATACTCACACTATCCTAACACACTTAGAGAACTCAAGAAATTTAGAGAGAGAGAGAGAGAGGAAGTATAAGCAAGAAAGGTGTGAAGATTTTTTAAGATAATCCTTTTAATTTATAGGAAAACCAAGTTTCATTAATTGCACAATAAGGGCTCGACTTATTACACTTTAGTACCTCCATCTTTGCCTCTATTTTTAATATAATCCCTCAAGTATTATCAATCTTGCATAACATCCCCTAATAGTTCCCACATGTGAACCAATAGTTCATTGCATGTGAATTTCACAATTTTAATTAGGTACCCCTAAGTTAGACTCCACTTTTAATCCGTCAATAATGCTAAAATATCATATCAAATAATATGAGTTACAGTGCCATGACAAATAATAAAAAGTACCATGCAGATGCTATTGTAATTATTGAATCAAAATACTGAGCAATTGCTACTTTATCAATTATTGAATCAATAATTTAAAATACTGTGCAATACCGTGTGCCTGTGAAATACCGCGTACTACTGTAGAATAACGCGTTTTACTGTTCTTTTTATTACCGGATATTTCAACAGTTGCCGGTGATAATACTGTTGACAAAATACTGTCATTTTCAGTATCCGACAATGGGACCCACTATTGTTGACAATATTGTCATTGTGGGGCCCACTAATATTTTATTATTTTGGCGCCATCGTACGGTACCGAATATAATATTCCTCGACAGAAAGAATATTCCCCGACAGTAGGAATATTCCCCGACATATAGGTTTGACTTTTTGTATAAATGAATAGTATATTCCTATGAATAGTACTTTTGTATTTATACCATATAATTTCGTATCCAGCTCATATAAACATTATGACGTAATTCGAAGGTAGAAGAAAGTGTAAAAGCATTTTTAGCGTGAATAGTACCTCGTGAATAGTGATCACATGAATAGTGATTTAGCGTTATTACTAGATTTCTCAATTGTCACATTTCACTAGTAACTTTATCATTATCGATTTAACACCTTTTTCTGTTTAAAATAATAATAAGAAGAAAAATAAACTGGGAACAGCCAAGGACGCCGACAAAAGTCCGAAGTTTCTTGGGATTAGCGGGTTACTATCGGAGATTTATTCAGAACTTTTCAAATATAGCGACACCGTTGACAAATTTGACAAGGAAGACTGTGAAGTTTGTATGGACGGATAAGTGCGAAGAGAGTTTCTTGGAGTAGAAGAAGAAACTTAGTGAAGCACCTGTGTTATCATTACCAGATAATACAAGGAGATTTGTGGTGTACAGTGATGCGTCACACAAAGGCCTTGGGTGCGTATTGATGCAACATGGGAAAGTCATTGCGTACGCGTCACGACAGCTGAAAGACTATGAGAAGGGGTATCCGATTTATATAACGACAATTTACGTGCAAGTATACGCAGTCAACAAGTAATAAAGAGTAAGTAAAGTATCGATCCCACGACGAATTATTGCTAATCTTTTCCAAGTACTAACCATTTATTAACTCAATCTTATCTAAACTAATGGTTTTTTGTCTTTTTGGTGGTTTGGATTAATAAAGATAACATTAATTAAAGAACAATAGAAAGCTTTAAAGATAATGAAGATATGAGATTATAATTTCTCCTATTGATTCATCTACCTCAACACACTTCATGTTAAACCAAATTAATTATCACAGATTGTTAGTCGAGAACACGAAAGTGAGACAAGGCCATCTTTCGATGTACCAAGTCCATATCATATATAATCCACATATGATAGAATAAACACGAACACCCACATTACCTAAACCAATATATGTCTATGTGATTTACAAATAAATAGGGTTTAAGCTCAAGCTCTAAAATGACTACAAGTGGTGCTTCAGTATATGTCTATCCTAAGCACAAATCATACATTCCAACGCCATGTAGAACATACAAACACATGCTATTATGATTAGATCTAAACCCATAATCCGTTTATCAATTTCATATGGATTATCATGGTAATTGCTAGCTAGGCAATTAAGCAATTGAATGCAAATCATAATAGACAATCCATGAATAGCTAATAAGACTAACAAGGAAGCATAGCAAAGTAAACTACATAACAAGATCCATTATAATCCTAAAATAGAGTTTAGTTCATGGTAACTACACATAACATCAGATTCGATCTATTCATCATGATGGAATTACAAATTAAGAAGGAAATACAAGAGATAGAATGATAAAACCCCTTTGTGGAGATATTCAATTGTTGCTTAATGGTTTGATGCTTCTTCTCTAGCTTTCCCTCACGAATTGATATTCTTTACCTTACTTGCTCCTTTGAAATTGCTGAAAAATCCTTGTATTGCAGCCCATTTCCTTCTTGATCATGTATTTGGTAGTTTCCCTCTCTCTAGATTTGATGTTAGATGGTGTTAAAATGTGTTAGAATACCTATATGAGCCGCCCCCTTGGTGTTATATATGATGGATATAAGAAACCCTAGCTTAGATATCAAAAATTGGCCAAAAATCGCAAAATCCGACTGCATCTAGGGAGTTACCGCCCCGGCGGTGAAAAATGGCCTAAATTCCGTCGCCCCGACGGCGAAATAGTACTAGAAACTATCGCCCTGGCGGTGGAACTCTGTACCCCGAGTCAGTTTCGACGTCTGTTGGAAAAATGACCATAACTTCTTCGTCAGAACTCGGATTAAGGCGATTAAGTAGGCTATGGAAAGCTAAAAAGTAGCTCTACAACTTTCATAGCTGGAGCTCATCGAGATAATGGACGGAGCAAGGCTGAAATTGAGCCCGAAGCAACTGCTGTGTAAAATTCATGCAAAATCCGATGGGAAAATGACAATAACTCTCTCATACGAACTTCAAATTGGATGATTCAAGATGTTTGGGAAAGCTGAGATGAATATCTACAACTTTCGTTCTTTGAGTTTGGAGAGATTCGGAATGCATCATGGGTTAAATTGAGAAACAAGCAGCGGAAATGCTAGATTGAAGCAAAAAACGCATCGATCCAAGGGGCCTTTATTTCAATTCCTACAAAACAACGTAAAAACACATAAAAGCCTACAAAAACATATAAAAGTGATACAAATCTATATTACATAACAATAAGATGAAAACACATAAAACCAAACGATAGTGCATGACGCAATGGAATTAAAGGACGTGGTGTGAGGTATTATTCTGATCAATAATATTAATGCATACGTATTATTTGATTCGGGTGTTACATGTTCATTTAAGTCGGATGAATTTGCTAAATAGTTAAATTTACCTTGTGAGAAATTAGAGAATCTTATGAATGTGAAAGTAGCTAATAAAGAAGTTATCCCTGTGAAATTCATTCATAGAAATTGTTGTGCTGAGATAAATGGGCATAAACTGAGCGTAAATTTAATTCCGATACGCCTAGGAGAATTTGACGTAATTCTTAGAATGGATTGGTTATCTAATCATGAAGCTGTAATTGATTGTAAGAAGAAATGCATACACCTGAAGACTCCGAATAAGTCAAATGTTGTATTCTACGGTAGTAAATCGCTGAGACAATCTTATTGTCTGACGATGATGCAAGCAAAAAGATTTCTAAGGAAAGGTTGCATAGGTTATCTGGCTCATGTGAATGATACTCGAAGAGTAAAGGGTAAGCTGGTCCAGATACCGGTTGTAAGGGAATTCACCAATGTTTTCCTAGGAGATCTACCGGGTTTGCCGCTGGATAGAGAAATAGAATTTGTAATCGATTTGGTACCGAGAACCACACTGATCTCAAAGGCACCGTACAGGATGACACCGGTAGAGATGAAAAAATTGATGGTTCAACTGCAGGAGCTGCTAGACAAAGGCTATATTCGTCCGAGTGTATATCCGTAAGGAGCGCCAGTTCTGTTCGTGAAGAAGAATAATGGAGCATTAAGGCTCTGCATCGACTATAGGGAATTGAACAAGGTTACCATTAAGAACAAGTATCCGCTGCCCAGAATTGATAATTTGTTTGACCAATTGAAGGGAGCGAAGTACTTTTCGAAGATTGACTTAAGGACGGGGTATCACCAACTGAAAGTGAGACAGAAGGATATCCCAAAAACAACATTCAGAACTTGATATGGACACTTTGCGTTTTTGGTGATGTCGTTTGGGCTGACGAACACGCCAATAACAGTTATAGACATGATGAATAGAGTGTTCAAGCAATACCTAGATAAATTTGTTATCATTTTCATAGATGACATTCTAGTATACTCTAAGACAGAGGAGGAACACGTCGAGCATTGAAGGATAACCCTGGAAACGCTGAGGAGGGAGAAGTTATATGCAAAGTTTTCTAAGTTTAAATTTTGGCTACAAAGGGTGCAGTTCTTGGGGCACGTAATTGACAAGGATGGTGTATCAGTGGATCTTGCAAAGGTAAAAGTGATAATAAACTGGGAGCAGCCAAGGACGCCGACAAAAGTCCGAAGTTTCTTGGGATTAGTGGGTTACTATCGGAGATTTATTCAAAACTTTTCAAAGATAGCGACACCATTGACAAATTTGACAAGGAAGACTGTGAAGTTTGTATGGACGAATAAGTGCGATGAGAGTTTCTTGGAGTTAAAGAAAAAACTTAGTGAAGCACCTGTGTTATCACTAACAGATAATACAGGGGGATTTGTGGTGTACAGTGATGCATCACACAAAGACCTTGGGTGCGTATTGATGCAGCATAGAAAAGTTATTGTGTACGCATCATGACAGCTGAAAGACTATGAGAAAGGGTATCCAACTCATGACCTGGAATAGCGACAGTAGTATTTGCTCTGAAAATTTGGAGGCACTATCTGTATGGGGAGAAGTGTGAGATATACACAGACCACAAAAGTCTGAAGTATATCTTCACTCAAAAGGAACTAAACATGAGACAGAGGCAATGGTTGGAGTTGATCAAGGACTATGAGTGTGAAATTCTGTACCATCCCGGTAAAGCCAATGTAGTAGCTGATGCTCTAAGTAGAAAGGGCAGAGAAAAATTGATGATGCTGACAGCTCAAGAAGAACTGGTAAAGGAAATGGAAAGACTAGAGTAGGAAGTCAAGTATCCGAGCGATGTAGACGAGAAACTGTTCGTAGTGGAGGCGAGTTGGACTTTATTAGACAAGATAAAGGAGGCTCAAAAAAAAGATGATGAATGTGTTTCCATAAGGAAGCGAATCTCAGAAGGAGAGGAATTGAAGTATAAGACTGATAGCACGGGATTGCTAAGGTTTGAAGGGAGAATCAGGATACCAATGGTTCCGGAGTTGAGAGAAGAGATTCTGCGAGAAGCTTATTCTACAACGTATTCGATACACCCTAGTAGTACCAAGATGTATCAAGATTTGCGCCAACACTTCTGGTGGCCGAACATGAAGAGGGAGGTCGCGGAATGTGTTGAGCGATGTTTGACATATCAGAGGGTAAAAGCAGAACATCAAAAATCGGGTGGGCTGCTACAACCGCTGGAGATTCCGGAGTGAAAATGGGAGCATATCACGATGGATTTTGTAACGGGGATTCCACCAACTCATAAGGGTCACGACGCGATCTGGGTGATCCTGGATCGTTTAACTAAATCTACACATTTTCTACCGATCAAGATAAGGTACAATCTGGAACAGCTAACAAAGTTATATGTGAAAGAGATTGTGTTGCGACATGGAGTGCCAATATCTTTTGTATCTGACAGTGATCCGCGTTTCACGTCGAATTTCTGGAAGAGCTTGCAAGAAAGGTTGGGAACTCAATTGAGGTTGAGTACGACGTATCATTCTCAAACGGATAGATAAAGTGAACGAACGATTCAGACGCTTGAAGATATGTTTAGAGCATGTATGATGGATTTGAAAGGCAGCTAGGATAATCACCTACCATTGGTTGAGTTTGCCTATAATAACAATTATCATCCAAGTATTGACATGCCGCCATATGAAGCATTATATGGGAGAAAGTGCCGAACACCTTTGTGTTGGGATGAAGTTGGTGACCGGTGACTGTTAGGACCTGAATTGGTGCAGCAGACCATTGATGTCATCAAAGTGATATGAGCTCGATTGGTAGCGGCTCAGGACCGACAAAAGAAATATGTCGATTTGCATCGTCAGAAGCGAGACTTTGAAGTTGGCAGTTTTGTATTTTTGAAGGTATCTCCCTGGAAGGAGAAGATCAAATTTGGGAAAAAGAGAAAATTGAGTCCCAGGTTCGTAGGACCATCTGAAGTTTTAAAGAAGGTAGGTGAAGTGGCGTACGAGGTAGCTTTACCTCCTGAACTTGAGCATATTCACAATGCGTTTCACGTTTCTGTGTTGCGACCATATAAACCTGACTACAAGCATGTGATATCCTATGAACTGATTCAAGTTAAGCGAGCAGACGTTAAGAAATAAGGTCATTCATTCGGTCAAAGTCCTTTGGAGGAACCACACAGATGGAGAAGTTACGTGGGAACTGGAAGAGAGGGTGAAGAAGAATTATCCGCATATTTTTGAGTGAACCCATGTTAAGTTTTTCGTACCTAGGTTGTAATTCTGGGGACAAAATTCTTATAAGGGGGGAGGATGTAAAGACCATGAATTCTGGATAACCTTGTAATTTGAATTTTTGTATATTAATGAATATGATAAATTTTAGTAACATTATTTTGTGTTACGTGTTTAAAGGTTGTGTGACAACCAGGATTATGTGAATACATGAATTTTACGTGTTATAGTTTTGTATAAGTGAGCAAATTGATTTCGCGTATTATCGCTAAATCACTATTCACGGTTTACTATTCACAGGCACTATTCATGCCAAAATATTTTTACGTCTTTTTCGATTTCTAAATATTTCGTTAAAGCATGTATGTGATGGATAATTTTTTTCCAAGCGTTAGAATATTTATTTGAGCTCGTTAGTGATTTAATTTGTATTCGAATTATTTTATATGGGTGTTCCGAATAAATAGACAAACCCCGTATTTATTATTTTTTTTACCCATCCCAATATTTTATGATAATACCCATTTTAATTATGAGTAGAGATTTTAGCATTTTAGCTATTAAATGAGGGAGTATTCGGGTAATATTGTAAGAGAGTGACCAAAATGAGTGGATTAATTGTTGCATGTTGCACAAGTAGGAAGCAAGTAAACATTTGCTAGCCAATAGAAATCAAGAAAGAAACATGTGAGCCAATGGAAGTTTAGCAAGGGAGAGGGTGTCGGCCAAATGGCCTTGAGCCAAGAAAATGCAAGTCTCTAATGGAGACATTCTCATTAAATATTTCTCTCAAATGCTCCACCCCTTTCAATTCTCCCGAAGCCACCACTTCATCTCCTTCAAAGCCATTCAATTGATCCTTTCTCTCCCATTCCATTATCCTTTCCTTGTTACTGCAATTAGAAGGAAGAGAGAAGAGAGAGCTGCAAAGAGAAAACCATCAGAAGGAAGAAGGAAGAAGAAGAGTACGGGTGCTAAACCCATATCTCCTCCCGAAGCCACCATCATTTTCCTCCTTTTTGCTCAACCATTACTCCTCTTCCATTCCAAGTTTGTTTCAGTTGCTAGAAACATAGAGAGTGAAGAGCTGCAGAAAAGAAGTAAGGAGAAGAAAAGAGAGAAAGAAGAAGTTCTAGAGAGAGAAAGAGAGAAGAAGCATGGGTGGAGAAGGAAGGAGCCAAAGAAGTAGAAGAAGAGTCTCAAGCCAAGCCTAACAAGTTCTTTAGCATCTTGGAGGGATTACAAGAGGTAATCATCTCACTTAACCCACTTCCATTTAATTTGGGTTAAGGTTTTCAAAATTTCATGGTTTTAGAGCTTTTAAGCTTGTGGGTTGGCTTTCTTGTGATTCTTCTTGTTGTTGTTGTTGTTGTTTATTTTTGATATTTGTAAATGTTGTTAAGACACTATATAAGCCATTAATAACATCAAAGTGGAACAAAAATGGAAGAAATCCATACCTATGCTTAAGGAGGATGAACAATGGACATTTTTGGACAAACATGGACTGTTGGACGATTTAGAGGACTTTGTAGCTTTGATTTCGTGTTTGTTTAATTTGTTTGTTGTTATGATATTGTAGTTCCATGGGTTAAGAAGTTAACCCAGTTGGAATGGAGTAAAAAATGTGTAAAAACAAAGATTTGGTGATGATTTTAGTGAATAACACTTAGAACACAATAAAACAGAGCATGCGTTGATACTTTGGCCAAAGATTTGGCCATGGTAATGTTAATGGGTGTCTTACATTTTTGATATGTTGTAGTTTTATGTCTTAGGAGTCCATAGAGTCTAAAATGGACTGATTTGGACGTCTAGAGAAGAAGTTATGAGGATTATAGTGAATGAGGGTCAAAAATCGCGAAATCTGGCAAGGGCTGCCGACCGCGTGCGCGCCCGCATCAATCCCCATGCACGCCTAGTGCTCCCCGCCCGCGCGTGCGCTGCCCGACTCAGTTTCGACGTTCGTTGGAAAAATGACCATAACTTTCTCATACGGACTCGGATTTGGGCGATTCAAGATGATCCGAAAAGCTTAGAGATAGATATACAACTTCCATTAATTAGAATTGAAAATTTCTACCTAGGGCAATTCTAAAATTGACCGTTTTTAGGGCTGTTGTGCAAACATAAGGCGTCGGTCATGCGCGTGTACAACGTGTAATACTCCCGACAATAATAGGTATTTTTCTAAGTTCTAAAACATGAATGTTATGATTTATAATGATGTCTATCATTAACTAATGAGTATTAGATAAATCGATTGGGTGTGCTAGGCGTACGCAATTGCGTGTCGATTGGGCATTTGAATAGGCAAGTTTGGCGTTACAGACGTGCAAGTGTCGTAATGCCGTAACTAGTGGGTATAACCTTGTTTAATATTTTATTTCTAATATGAATGAGACATTATAGAGTAGTATAAACTAATATTTGGTATCCGTTATGTCACTAATTATTACGTGAATATGTTCTTATATGTGTAGGATAATTGAAGAGCGTGTATTATAATTTTGTAGCAGACGCTCGAGGCAAGTTCCCTAACTTCATTCTTTCTATATATTGAATGCAAGTTTCCCTAACCTTACTCGAATTATACTTGAACAGGTTTCTTATCTTATATAAATGTTGTATATTATGCAAGTTCACTTACCTCACTCAAGTCATTTATTGAACAAGTTTCCAAAACTTACTTAACCTTTATATTTGAGCAAGTATTCTATCTTATTGCAAGTTTCATGACTCGAATCGAGTTAATTATTGCTTTAAAATTATATTAGTGGATTAATTATTGTCAATTACTCCACATTAAGGATAATTATTGATATTCGCACCTTGTGCATTTGAATTCATGATCTGTTGTTGGACTGTAAAATGTTTAAGTTCTTCATTCATGAACTGTTTAAGGAAAGAGTCTACGCTATTTGTTTCGGCTAGACATATACAAGTTATTATTGTAAAAGCTATCCAAACCAGTAGTTGGTACTGATTCTTGGACTGAGAGAGCAACCCTTATTAGGGGATTATAATGTGTCGGTTATTTAACGCAGTCAGAGCTAAATGTTATGCATATACATAGTGTACGAGAGGCTGATCCCCTCGAGTACAACTGACAGGGTCAGGTTTTTAAAAGGGTCAGTTGAATGATTGACTCTTGGGGCCAAAAGTTCATGGTCTATTGGACCACTCAGTAGTAAATAATCAGTATTCATTACTTCGTTTGAATCTTGATTATATTGTCAGCTGTTTCTTCAATGTTCTTAAATTGTTGAACTATACGATTATTATTCTCATTCATTCATTATATATCTTCCTTATTCATTTTAAACTTGTTGAGCAAAGTAATTGCTCACCCTTGCTATATCATAAACCTATTATAGTTAAGCCGGAGAGTTTCAAAGCGGACAAAGGCAAAGAAAAGCTTAAGGAATAGTTATATGTACTATCCTGTTATGTAATCGTGGAGTCGTTTTTTATTATTAATGTATTCTGCGATGTATTTATTTAAGGCTATAGACTTTGGGACCGTAGTAAACCTTTTGTAATGAACAACATATGTTTATTTATTCCGCATTAGTTGATTTATGTTATTTAGAGGTATATAGATGTACTTTATCGTGAGCACCAGATTCGAGGTATTGGTACCTGAATTTGGGGATGTCATAGAGACAAGCACATGAGTGTTGTCTTTTCACCAATATAGCTATTAGAGACATTTCTAAATGCTCTTCTCCTTAACCTCAAGGGTTTTAACATCCTACCTTGGGGTCTTTACTCTATGAAGATCGATATTGCTAGTTTATGTCAGAGTTGATGCATTCTACGATTTTTCTAATCGTAGATTTGAGTGTCCACTCGTAGAGTATCTGGCTAGGTAGACTCTACGTTTTACACTTAACTTCATTGCACTCTACGATGCTTCTATTTAGTCTTGAAAGACTAAGTCTTCGTCTTTTCTTAGCTTGATGATCTCCAATTTTGCTCTGATTCTTCGATCATTACTTGTACTCTACGAACTTTGAGGTTTAACTTGACAATTATGCAAATTTAGAGTATTGACAGTTGTAACTCTATGATATTCAGAACTATGATCAGTGGGCTCTATGATCTTCAAATCTATGATCAGTAGACTCTACGATCTTTAACTGCTTTACGATCGACCTCAAACTTAAGATCTATACACCAGGTTCACTCTACGAAATTGATCAACCTAACAAGTTTGATCTCTAAACTAAGTTTTGTTTACATCAATTTCATTTTAAGAACTTAACAAAAGTTACTAGTTACAAATATATATTAATTTCACATGTCATCATCAAATCTAAAGACATGCATTGTACTAACAAAGAGGATTATAAATGAATGTATAATACATTTTAGGTTTCCTATAAAGAGAGGATCGGATAAAATGAAATGCCTACAAAGAGAGAAAACTACTAATTTACATATACATGCATTGAATTGCCTACAAATTCGATTATATATTTTATAAATGAGTTGCTTAAAAAGAGATGAAATCTACCAATTCTCATATATATCTTATGAGATAATACAAATATAATAAAAGTAAAAATTTCAACAAATTAAATTCAAGTGTAGTTTTATGAGTTAACTCAGTTCAGAACCAATTAAAGTATCCCAATTAATTCATACAATAAAGCGTTATTTGTACTATTATTTTAAATCTTTATATACATATCAAAAAATTTCATATTTTTCAATGTGAAACTGAGTGTTATTGTAACAACCCGGGTCAAATTTCGAGTCCGGAATAAATCTTGGGTCAAATCCTAAGTCCAAATCGAATCAAATCTATCAAAACAAGGTCTTAAATTACTGGCCCAATAATATCTTCTTAGGTCATTTTAGCCCACCATAGGCTCACCCAAAAGGTCATGACTGAAGGAACTATTGATAGTAACTCAACTCCTTATATATAGACAAACTTTTCCCTTATCTTTCGATGTGGGATTGAGGTGTTACAAACTACCCCACTTAAATTTCTGACGTCCCCGTCAGAACCGATCACACACACGATCCACAGATCTTTGTCTTTCTAGCCATTGTAGGATAATACCAGTTGACTTCGTGTCCCCACCTCTAGACCTCCCTCTCTCCATTGTGGGATAATACCACCAGTTTTTGTGTCCCCACCTCCGGTAACCCGGTCGGATGACCTGACCCGAGCTTTCGAGAGTCGTCTCTGATACCATATGTAACAACCTGGGTCAAATCCCGAGTCCGGAACAAATCTTGGGTCAAATTCCAAGTCCAAATCGAATCAAATCCATCAAAACAAGACCTTAAATTACTGGCCCAATAGTATCTTCTTGGGTCATCTTAGCCCACCACAGGCTCACCCAAAAGGTCATGACTGAAGGTACTATTGATAGTAACTCAATTCCTTATATATAGACAAACTTTTTCCTTATCTTTCGATGTCGAACTGGGGTGTTACAGTTATAAAATCATCACAAGAAAATTAGATTGCTTATTTTAATAAAAGCTAACATATATCATGTGTTACTTATATCCAATATTTGTTCTATATGAAAATAAATTAGTATAAGAATGACATGTAAAACTAGTAACATGTCACGTAGGGAATTTAAGAGAAGATTAAGGGATTTAAAATAAAATATGATTGATTAAACAATTTTATTATGATAAATAGTAATTAAACAATATAGTAATTTATTTTAAATTTTTTGATCTCTTTCTAAATTCATAGCATATTAGTATTAAATAGTGTAAAACTTTTAATTTTACGGATCATCTTTAAATAATTATTCTATTGTTATATACATTAACACTTTTGTACGTACCATATGGTAATTGGTAAAAGAACTTGTTGAAAACGTGCAATAGAGTATGGTGGATATTCTCTTAATATATTAGAAACTAATTCTGTTCATATCATTTTCAATATAACGACAATTTAAGTATCGGTTCATCAACAAAATTAACATTTCTTAATTAGATGTGTTAATATTTTATAATTCCCCTTCGGCCGGTTTCGATTATAGCCGTTTAGTTTCCGGTTATGGCAGCACTTCGTGTCTTATTAGTTTATGAAAAATAAAATACATGTGGACAAATATGCGATTAAATTAAATTATGATTAACGTGTAAATTTATTTAATAAAATAAAATAAGATAAGATAGTATAAATTAAGGTTGAGTCATTCTTAATTCTCATGTATGCATGTACGTCACAATTATAATTCAACTGAAAACGTTCGCAATGCATAACAAGACTCTTAGTTTATTAAAAGGGTAATTATATAAGATATATCAATTTTTTTGACAATTATAATTCGGCTGAAAACTTTCGTAATACATAACATGACTCTTAATTTATTAAAAAAGTAATATTAAGTGCATCAAATTTTTTGATAACGGATATTGCTAAAGTAAAATTTTTGCTATTGGAACATATAGTGAAACACTTTAAACAATGGAGTATTTATTTCCTTTTTCATATAATTTTTGCTTTGACAATATCAATCGTCAATTTTTTTTTAATCTCAAATAGTATTTTGAATGATGTGACAGTAAATAATATAAATACCACTTCATGATATATTAAATCAAATAAATTATATTTGATCAATATGACGATGCTATATTATTTGAGACACTCTTTTAGACAAAAAAAATTAACAGAATTGATATTTTAACATGAATTTTTGTTTTGATATTTTCATATGATTTCTTTCAATAATGAATAGGTCTCAAGTCTATGTGTAAGAGACTTACGCAGACATCATTTTTTCATGTAAAAACATCAATTTCTAAATTTTAAACTCGTATCATTACCTTTTGATAAAACAGAGAATATCTATATATGTATAATCTAATGAAATGAACGGTAAAAATGAAGTTCATCATAGCAAAAAAAAGAAAAAGAAAAAGAAAAAAAAATAAGAGGATACGGTATAATAAGAGTATATCCTCATATGCCTGTAGGCTGTAGCATATACGGTATATTTGTCAACCCTTGACACACCCAATGTTTGTCCAAATATTAACTGCATGTAAAATTCTTAACTCTATATATATGCATGCTTACATCTGGCAAATGCATGGCTATCAAGTCGTCTATCTGAATCAGATTTCTGTTGGCATTTGGCAAATGCATGCAAATATATAACTAACTAATTTTTATTTCTTATTCCTACTCTTCTACTTATTAGTTGTAGCCTTGTAGGGGCTCTAAGTTCATAATTTCTACTGTTATTCAGAAGGAGCTAGCTAATTTGTTTCAAGCTGTTCATTTCTTTTGAGGTATGTTTACATGCGCTAATCTCTCTCTAAGAATTTAATCATTTTGGGGTACAACGGAATTCAAATCTACTGTTCTTTTTTCTTTCTCATTAATGCAGTGTTCCATCCACGTATCAGTATCCACGTATCAGTGTCAGATAATACTTATCCATTTAAAAAATTTACTGTAAATAAGTAACTAGTAATTGGATATTTTTCTTAGAATTTTTCATCTATAGTCCAAATTTTTTGGATTATAGATGCTTTAAGAAATAAAATTCTTTTATCGTTTGTTAAAAAAACAACATAAAATCAAAAAAAAAAAATGAGACAGAGGATGTAACAGAAGATTTGGACTCGGTAGAGGGGGGTGATAAATTGACTCATTCATCATCTAGAGGCATGTTATGCAATTTATTAGAATTACAACTTCAACCAGTTGAAAAACTCACAAGGCTTTGCTCCTCTTCAAGTAAGAAAGTTTGATGGAGTCCAATTTAACAATTTTTTATCCAAATTTATCAAGTATTATAAAGGAGTGTTACTTTTTCTCCCCTACACTTTTGAAATTAAATTTTTTAGATGATTTTTATAATACTAAATTTAAAAGAACATAATATGATAATGCACTTTGAATATTCTCAAAGTGAGATGAATTGTATGACAAATAGATTCAAAAAGTCAAACCTGTGATCTTAAAGAGATAGACGTCACCACTAGTCTATTTTGACTTTTGGTCTTTCTAATTAAAAGGAACTAGACAAACTTAAACGAAGTAGTTAGATTAATGGAAAATTTTCATATAATTCCAAATTGCTCTCCTTGGACCCCACTCCAAAGTTCTTTTCTAAGGGCAAAATGATGGTGTCCTACCTAGATTGTACTTGGCAATCATTTTCAACAAGCCAATTCTTGTTCTTTAACGCGTTCCTTCTTGTTTGGCATACAAATAACAAGTCATGAAGGAATTTAATCAACATAATGCATGTTTGGTTCAGAACTTTTTGAATGTATCTTTCTTAATTTACAAACGACATTTTTTATTTCATACTCATGCATCAAAAATATTGTAACGCGTTTAAGGCTTAAAAGTCATCCAAATAAAATTTTCAAACATTTAAAACGCACCAAATGAACAAGCTCGTAAAGACAAATAACACTATTCATTTTGTTCTAGGAGGCACTTAATAATTAGTTATTTAAGGTTCTCCAATGACACCACAATTGACCTTAGATTTGTCTTCTTCAAGACTTCTGTCCTTGCTTCATGCAATTATTACTATTATTTCGTTTACTCAGTCTCAAGATCAACAATGTGCTACAGAGATTTAATCAACTTTGTAACAAGACTCCAATTAATATATATTCCATGAACTTCTGTATCCTGATCCAAGGGCAGAGTCAGGATTTTTTTTCTGAGTGGGCTACCACGCGGTAAAAAATTTGTGATCTTATAAATAATTTGATGGGGGTTCGGGAGTTGTGTCCCCTAGCCAAATTTTTTAGATAATTATATATTTTTCGGCCGATTACATATATAAAATATGTATTTAATTACAATATTTTTCAATATTACAAGTAATAACATAATATTATATATATATATATATATATATATATATATATATATATATGCATACATTCCTTATTGACCCCTAATATTCCTTTCTAATCACAAATTTGTTACATATTTTTCCTTATCTTATACCTATAAAAAAAAAAAAAAATTAGGGGGGGCTATAGCCCACCCCAGTCCAAGCGTGGCTCCGCCACTGTCCTGATCATCCATTACTAGTACATCTCAAAATTTGAAAAAAAGAAGAAGAAAAAAAGAAGCTACTAATTACCAGAAGTTCTAGCTTTTAAGGTCAGTTTGATTGAGAGTATACATTATTAACTCTCTCATGCATATAATTAATGACGTAATAGAAAAACATTTTACATAATGCAACTTTCTAGTTCTATTAGAGTCTTCTTTGTCACTCATTTCTTGCTTTTGTCACGAATTAAGCAACATTCTCGTATTTTGATGCCTTTTTTTTTTGGTGTGTGTGTGTAATGTCTCAATGGCTGCTGTTGCATGTCATTTGTAATTAGACAAGTATTATCTTAAAAAATTGTAATTTCATGCATAATCGTACCTCTCACAATATGCAAAAGCGGATAACATTATTTTACATGCATGGAATTGTATCTGCAGATATTCGACTTCTTTCAGAGTCTGTTGAACTTCCTCCACTTTATACTATTCCCACCTTGCAGGTATGGTTTTCTTTTTTCTCTCTCTCTCTCATGTTTATCTTGTAAAAAGTATGAATATAACTTTTTTCTATACGAGATGTTTATCTTGCATAAACGTATATAAAAAAAGTTGCACTCGGAAGACGCATATCATTTTTTGTACAATATCCCACATGCAACTTTTTTTTTCAGTGACGTATTCAGGGAGGTAGTCACTTGACCACCGTTAAATTTGTAATGACTCCAATTAGTAGGGGTATTATGGTAAAGTGACCACCTTTAAGGGAAAAAAAACAAAACTTGTACAAAATTGGAATCTCAAGTTATAGTATTTATAATTTCTACAAAATTTAATTGCAATTTCAATTTAAAAAATTAGGTATGTCCTATTTTCAATTTCAATTTAAATTATAAATTGTAACTATATATGTTGATGCTTCTTTTCTAAGATATTCAATTACTCTCAAATTCTATGATATGTTTCTTTATATTTTAATTTTTCCTATATTTTAAGATTTTTTTCTTCTAGTTTGTCCTACATATTGTCTTAAATTGATTTTATTTACTGATTTACATATAAAATATGCTATGAATAATTGATATGGAATTGAGTATATTTGTCGATAATTTAATGTATATAATATATATGTATGATATATGGAGTATATATTTTTAGGAGTGGGGCTCTTTTTTCTTTCTTTCTTATTTTTTTTCCTAATTATACTTGATTGTATTTAAGTTTGCTTATTTTTTTAATAAGATGCACAAAAATATTCGTAATTATTTTACAAATCCCGGGACTAGTAAATGTTCTCGATTCAAATCTACTTAAGAGTCGATAAATGAAGTGATCGTAAAAAAAGATAAAAAAATTATACCTCAAAAAATAATTTTGTAATGATTAATGTATCTTTAATGAACTCTATATTTGATGAATTATATTAATTATTATTATTTTTACCTATTCATTTTTTTAAGTATCTTTAAATATAGAGTGACTATCCTTAATAAAAATCTCGAGTACGCCACTGCTTTTTTCTATACAAGATAAACATTTCGCACATATGCATAGAAAAAAATTGCACCAGGAAGACGCTAAATCATTTTTCTTACAATATCTCACATGCAACTTTTTTCTATACGAGATATAGTAATACTAGCAAACCGTTGCATCCATTTTCAGCATCTACAATTCAGTCGATCATAACACATTCTTCTTGTTCTTTACATATTTGTGAAACAATAGATTTTCATAGTAAAGAGAGGTTGAAAAATGGGCCGAGAAATGTCAATAGAAGATGAGTTCTCAAAGCTGCATCCTTGCTTTCCTATACAAACAAGGGTTGGGATTGTGGGAGCAGGACCAAGTGGTTTATCTGCTGCATATGCACTGTCTAAGCTTGGCTACTCTAATGTGACTGTTATAGAGAAGCATCACTCTGTTGGAGGCATGTGTGAATCAGTTGAAATTGAAGGTAATTTATAAAAAATAGCATTTGATTTTAATTTTTTTTTCTTGCATTTACATTTCCTTCATGTAAATATATAAACAGGAAGAAGTACAAGACTTTGGTATTAATATGACATATTTTCACAGGAAGAACCTATGATTTAGGAGGTCAAGTTCTTGCTGCAAACAGTGCTCCTACTATCTTTCACTTGGCAAAAGAAATTGGGGCTGAAACAGATGAATTGGACACTCATAAGTTTGCAACCATTGATAGCTCTACCGGAAAGTATAATGACTCAAAAGTTGTAGATGATTACGTATCCGTGATCTCTCTCACATTGAAACTCCAGGTCAATTTCTTTATTTCTGTTACAACAAATATGGCCAAAAATAGAAATCAAAGACAACAACACCAAGATTTATATGGAAAACTCAAATCGGGAAAAAGATCAAAAGCGAGAAGCAGAAAATATCACTATCATCAAAGAGTGAACAATACAATCTGTGTAAAAAGCTCTCACCACCCAAAAAAACACCGAATACACCCAAACTAATTCTCTCCAAAGGCAACTAAAAAACTGAGAAAGAAAAGAATATAGAAACACTAGTTTTAATAACATATATATATATATATATATAAATATATATATATGTATGTATGTATGTTACTATGTATGTGTATATATAGCTGAGCTAAAACATAATAGGCCCATATCCACCTCAGTCCTCCATATCACTACTAAACCTCATCTTTCTTTTCTTCCGAATCATCGGATAATCAAAATATTATTCAGGTCAGGTCTAATGATGGATCTCGAACTAGAATCCAAGACACACATCACTTTCTCCTAATACATTAGCTTCGATACTTATTTCTTTTTTTCTTTATTTTCTTCCCCATCTTTTTTTAAATGCTCAACTGCTCAAGTAGTTCTAATCCCAACTGCTCTTTCCACAGGATGAGGTCAAAGATTCAGGCCGTTTCGGGGTCCATGCTGTGAGTGACATAGCTTCAGATTTAACTCCTGCGTTTCTCGAGGCTCACGGGTTCAAATCAGTTCCAAAATCAGTGGCCCATGGCTACACTGCTTCTGGTTATGGATTTGTCCAAGACATGCCTTATGCTTACATTCATGAATTCACGAGGACTTCAATGGCTGGAAAAATTCGTTGTTTTAAAGGAGGTTACACAAGTGTTTGGCAGAGAATAAGTGATTCTCTACCTATAGAAGTTCGATGCAACACTGAAGTACTCAAAGTCAGACGTGATTCGAGTTGCATAAGTATTGATGTCAGGGATAATACTGGTGAAATGGAAGTATTGGAATTTGATAAAATCATACTCTCGGGTAGTATTCCATTCAATAGTGGGAAAACTTACAGATCACCATCTTCAATAACTACAGGTACGTTAAACCATTTGAATTGTTCTCTGTATAATATTTGCATGAAAATAAAATTATATAAAAAAAAGAAAGAAAAAACACATACCTTTTCATACTATTTTCAGGTGTTTTCTTGGTTTTTTTAGGGATACCCAAATGAGCATATGCATGCATAGATGCACTTTATGAAATGAGAACTGAGAAACATATATATAAACATTGTAGTATGTATGTAGAATAGTATGTATAGTAAGCACATCAAATTTGTTGCCGGAATTTGTATATATTTATAGAGTCACACATATATACATATGTTAGGTACTTGAATATACGTTAATTATGTTCATAGATATACATCTATTCTTTGAAATACACAATTTTCATAGAGAAAGAGCGAACTTTTAATGCAAGCAGTTTCCTCAATCATGTTCCGAATTCCTAACTATATTTTCTTTGTGCAGAAAATGTAAGGGAGCTTATGGACATGAGTGAGCTAGAAAATGAGTTGTTCAGTAAAGTAAAAACTGTTGATTACTACACTACGGCCGTGAAGATAAAGGGGTTTGAGCATATTCCAATGGGTTTTTATTACTTTGGGGAGTTCATGGATGATCCGGCAGCTATAGGGAATCCAGTTGCAATGCAGAAATTCTACGCAGAGACGAACATTTTCTTGTTCTGGTCTTACGGAAACTCTGCAGATATTAAAGGGCCAAAAATAACGGAGTTTGCAAGCAATGTAGTAAGAAGTATGGGAGGTGAAGTTGAGGAAATAATTTTGCAACGACGATTCAAGTATTTCCCTCATGTTAATGATCAAGGTATGTTCAAAACTCGATAGAGTTTTAATTCACATTTAACTGTAGATAATAAACATTCGAAATTTTGAATTGTAGATATGAAGGATGGGTTTTATGATAAGCTGGAATATAAATTGCAAGGTCAGCGTAATACTTACTTTGTTGGCGGACTAATGGCGTTTGAGCTGACAGAGAGAAATTCAACCTATGCAATGGCTCTAGTCCGCAAGCACTTTGCAAATGATAGCCTGCGGCCAAAGTTTCCATATGTCAAGGTATGAAACACCAAGTTCACCTTACAAAGTATCTAAATTAATCTGCATTGTTTGAAATTAAAGTACCTTTACTTTCTCAATTGTATACCATAAAAATAAGGAAAAAGAAAGTAACACCAATTCATAGGTCATATCTACCCTTATAGATACAAATAATTGAACAGTTTTAGTTTAGAAACAACAGTTTTGGTAACATAAAGCATGTCTTCTGCAGAGGCTTTTCACATTGCAATCAAATAGCCAACCATGCATCTCTAAGCAATTAGATGAATCTCCTGGGATGGAGTTTCCGGATCTTTCTACTCTTGACGATTTTCTGCGACACTGGGGAACTCATCGTATCGTACAGGAAAAGATCCTTTACAATTGGAGTAATGACAAAGGCGAAGTAGTGTCTAAAAGGACATATAAAGAACTTCACGAAAACGCTTCCTGTATTGCTCATAAGCTCTTGACAGGCCACAAACCAGCTATCAAACCTGGTGACAGAGTTCTTTTGATTTACGTCCCCGGCCTTGAGTTTATCGATGCTTTCTTTGGGTGCCTAAGAGCTGGAGTCATACCAGTTCCAGCTATTCCTCCTGATCCATCGCAAAAAGGTGGACAAGCTCTTCTCCATATTCAGAACATTGCAAACAAATGCAATGCAGTGGCAATTCTGTCAACCAAGCGCTACCATATATCCGTTTGTGCATTTTCTGCAAAGAACATATTATTGGCAGGGAAAAATAAATCCTCCCCTCGATGGCCTGACTTGCCGTGGTTACATACCAACTCTTTCATCCAGAAATCTAATGTTGGCACGCATCACCAACACATAGCTCAAGTATCCAAACCTCTGCCAGATGATTTATGCTTTCTCCAATTCACATCAGGTTCGACTGGTGATGCTAAAGGAGTTATGATCACACATGGCGGCCTCATCCATAATGTGAAATTAATGCGAAAGAAATACAAGAGCACATCAAGGACGGTACTTGTAAGCTGGCTGCCTCAGTATCATGATATGGGACTGATTGGGGGGCTTTTCACTAGTCTGGTGAGTGGTGGATCCGCAGTTTTATTTTCGCCAGTAACATTCATCAAGAACCCACTTTTATGGTTACAAGCAATGAGCAAATTCCGTGCCACTCATAGCGCTGGCCCAAACTTCGCTTTTGAGCTCATCGTGCGAAGATTGGACTATAAAAATGAGAATAAGGAACAAAATTTGGACCTCTCCTCAATGGTATTCCTAATGGTTGCTGCTGAACCAGTAAGGCAGAGAACTCTCAAACGATTTATCGAGCTAACTCAACCTTTCGGCCTCTCCCAAGAGGTGATGGCTCCTGGTTATGGCCTTGCAGAGAACTGCGTGTATGTAAGTAGCGCATTTGGAGAGAAAAAACCCATTATAGTGGATTGGCAAGGAAGGGTTTGCTGTGGATATGTTGATCCAAATGATCCTGATATTGAGTTTAGAATTGTTGATCCCGAGACAGGTAAAGAGCATGAGGAGTCTGAAAAGGAAGGTGAAGTTTGGATTAGTAGTCAAAGTGCAGGAATTGGATACTGGGGAATGGAGGAGTTGAGCCAGAAAACATTCAGAAATGAGCTCGAAAACCAGCCGGGAAAAAGGTATACACGAACGGGAGACTTGGGAAGAATTATCGAGGGGAATTTATTCATCACGGGGAGAATAAAAGATCTCATCATTGTTGGTGGAAGAAACATATATTCATCAGATGTTGAGAAAACAGTTGAGAGTTCATCTGAAGTTTTACGCCCGGGCTGCTGTGCTGTGGTTGGTGTTCCTGAAGATACTCTTTTGGCGAAAGGGATATCTGTTCCCGAAAGCTCTGATCAAGTTGGATTAGTTGTAATTGCCGAGGTTCGAGAAGATAAGCCTGTCTTGGAGAATGTTATTGAACATATTCAAGACCGCGTTGCAGAAGAACATGGCATTACTATTGCTTCAGTTGTGTTAATTAAAGCAAGAAGCATTCCTAAAACAACATCAGGAAAAATCAAAAGATTTCAGTGTCTCAAGCAGTTTACTGATGGCACATTGAATGTTGTTCAACACCTGCAGCTTGAGAAAAAGAGAAAAGAATCACAAACTCCAGTCACAAAAGATTTGCTTTCGAGAAATACTGACATCCAAAAGAAAGACATTATTGATTTCTTGAAGGGGCTGCTCTCGGAACAGACGGGGATTTCTATTGCAAAAATCTCCATCACTGAGGGCCTGATGTCTTACGGAGTTGATTCAATTGGCGTGGTTCGAGCAGCCCAGAAACTCTCCATTTTTCTTGGGGAACCAGTAGGGGCAATCGACATTTTCACAGCAACATGCATTGAAGATTTGGCAGATTTTGCTGAGAGTCTTTTAATGAAATCCCGGCCTCAACTAACGAACGGTCAATCTTACTTTCATGAAACCAAAACAAATTCTGCCGAACCAGTTAAACTTTCATCCTCTCATAAGCTGGGTATATGGTTATACCAACTTCTTGCTCTTACCTACATTTCCTTCTTACTGATAATGCCTGCATACCTATCGGTATCTGCTTTTACAACTCTTTTCCGAGTAAGCAACTTACAAGAAGGAACACCCTGGTATGGTTACTTGATTTCCTTAGCTTGTGCTCCTCTTGCTTGGTTACTTTGCATATTTTCCACCTGCATCAGCATTTCGTTCTTCGGGAATTCATTTCTGCAACCAAACTACGCACTGAGCCCAGAAATTTCGATTTGGACGATTGATTTTATTAAGTGGTGGGCACTTTACAAGGTCCAACAAGCTTCTTCGAATGTTTTAGCAGTGCATCTGAAAGGAACAATATTTGCCAAATACTGGTTTGAGATGCTTGGAGCTAGGATTGGATCCTCTGTTGTGCTTGATACAGTTGATATTACAGACCCTTATCTGGTTTCAATTGGAGATGAAGCTGTGATTGCAGAAGGAGCATTGATTCAAAGCCATGAGGTGAAAAATGGTATCTTGAGTTTGAGCCCAATTAGAATTGGCCAAAATTCTTCAGTTGGTCCTTATGCTGTGATTCAAAGAGGCAGCATAGTGGGAGATGGAGCTGTGGTAGGAGCCTTGCAGACGCGTGAAGGAGGCAAGGCTGCTAAGATTGGAAAGGTTAGTGATATAAAATCTCCCCCGATTGCCAAGAAGTCTGCTAATCTTAACTGTGTTTTCTTCTATAATGTGAAAGAACGTATGGTACTAATACAAATTTTGTAGAAGAATTAGCACATAAACTTTTTCTCCTTAATTTTATATAATCCAGGCATCCTAAAAACTGATCTTCTCAATGTTGAAATTTCATTATTGCAGGGAAAAATGGTACAGGATAGCGCAAACTCAAAAAGCAACGTTATTTACCATTTCATGGGGATATACATGGTAGGTTTCCTCAGCAGTCTATCAGCAGCTGTTGCTTACATTTTTTACATATGGCTATTCAAAAAGACTCCTTCTGTGCAACACTTTGGATTCCTCTGCATATGTGGAGCATTCCACTGGATCCCGTTCACCATTGTTGCATATGCTACAATGCTTGACAATATCCCTTCGAGTCCAATCAGTTTTGCTCTATTATTTTCCATGGGGTACTTAGCTCATGGCCTTATCCTCTGCTTCGCCACTTTCATTTCGGCTCATGTTCTTTCCGGAATGCAAGTAACACACAAGCAACACGTGCTAACTTGGCTTCGCCATCGAATTATCATTTCCTGCCATTTGAGATTCGTCAAGTTTCTTTCAGGAACAGAAGCTTTCTGCATATATTTCCGTCTTTTGGGTGCAAAAATTGGGCAGCATTGTTCTATCAGAGCCATTAACCCTGTCTCAGATCCCGAGTTAATTTCAATTGGTGATGGTGTCCATTTAGGTGACTTCAGTCGAATTGTCCCCGGATTCTATACCTCTGCAGGGTTTGTTCATGGAAAAATCAAGGTGCAAGAGAATTCAGTTGTCGGGAGTCAAGGCCTAATTCTCCCGGGTTCTGTTATTCAGAAGGATGTTATTCTTGGTGCCCTCTCAGTTGCTCCAATGAATTCAGTTCTACAACAGGGTGGTGTTTTTGTAGGATCTCAAACTCCGGTTATGATTAAGAACACAATGCATATTTTGGATGATCGGATTGAGGAAATGGATATAAAATATAAAAAGGTACTTGGGAACCTTGCTGCAAATTTAGCAGCCACAACCCTCAAAGTGAACTCAAGATATTTCCATCGAATTGGCGCTGCCGGGAAGGGAAATCTAAGGCTCTATAATGACATACCAGGCTTCCCAAATCACAAGATCTTCTGTCCTGGGAAGAATTATCCCATCACTATCCGACATAGTAATTGCTTGAGTTCTGATGATGATGCAAGACTCGATCCACGTGGTGCTGCAATAAGGATCCTTTCAAATGAGAGTGATACTGAAACTCCGCTGCTTGATCTGACACTCAAGACTGGCAAGGCATTTCATGCTCGTTCTATAGGAGACTTTGCGACATGGTTAGTGTGTGGAGCTGCAGCACGGGAAGAGCATGTGAAACAGGCTCCACATATACGGGAAGCTATGTGGGACTCCCTTCGACAAGCTGACTCCTATGCTGAGCTGCATTACTATTCAAATATCACCAGGCTATTTAGATTCCAAGATGGAGAGGAAATGTATGTTAAGTTCAAATTGAGGCCATTCGATAAAAAGATTGGTGAGGACTCTGGGAAAGTGGAGCCTAGGGGTGTACTTCCACCTGAAACAGGTGCAATTCCAAGAGACGAGAATGACACAAGGCCTAAACTTTTCCTAGAGGAAGATTTCCAACACCGTGTGAATTCCCCTGACAGGGTCCGATACATTCTTCAACTGCAAATCCGGCCAGTTCCAAAAGATGAAAGCACATATGAGACTGCACTTGACTGCACCAAGCCATGGGATGATACTGAATTCCCCTATATTGAGGTAGGGGAGATAGTTATTGATCAAGTTCTCACCAAAGAAGAATCAGAAGAGCTCGAGTTTAATCCATTCCTACGATGCCATGAAGTAGATGTCATTCGGGTTAAATCATGCTCTCAAAGTGCATCAATGGATCACGGTCGTTCAGTAGTTTACTCAATTTGCCAGCATTTGAGAAAGAAAAAACCACTTCCTGAGGCATGGAAAGTCTTCCTAGACCAATCTGATGTAAAACTGGACCTTGCTGGGTGTCCAATGGCAGGAGTACTGGCGAAAAAGGATGTCAAAAAAGTGACTTTGGCAAGACCATGGTATCAGAATTTGTGGATGATGACTGCTCAACCATTTCTACAAACATTTCTGCCTTATTTTCTCATGGGGCTAGTGATCTTTGCGCCCATGAACGCCATTCTTTATGCAAAGGAGGCAAGAAAGGTCTCATTGTATTGGTTGATATCGTTGTTTTGGGTTTATTCGGGCATTCTTGCTGGACTAATATGTGCTGTGGCAAAATGGGTTTTGGTGGGAAAAAAGAGACACGGCGAAACTGCGATGATTTGGAGCAAAGGGGTCTTTATGGACACTATATGGCAAGCTATAAGGACACTAGTTGAGGATTACTTTATGCAAATATTAAGTGGTTCCGTTCTACATTCCATTTGGATGAATCTTATGGGTTCACAAATTGACTGGGAAAAAGGGGTTTATGTGGACAGTATGGGGGCTGCTTTGAATCCTGAAATGGTGAAGATCGAGGCGGATGGTTCCGTCGAGAGAGAAGCATTGCTGTTTGGACACATTTATGAAGGTGACGGTGGTAAAGTGAAGTTTGGGAGTATTAGGATTGGGGAACGTGGGTTTATGGGGAGCAGAGCCGTTGCCATGCCTGGGGTGACTGTGGAGACTGGGGGTTGTCTTGGTGCTCTTTCCCTAGCCATGAAGGAAGAAATTATCAAGTAAAAGTGACCAGGATGATGAAGGTTATGGATAATCTAACTATATCAGTTGTTCGGCTGATTACGTTCTTTGTTCAGGATGAAGGTTATGGTTGTGTTGACTTAATAATATAATATCTAGGTAAGTAAATATTATGATGCAATTTAGAAATGGTAATGGATTGGGCTGGGTTTGGGGAGAACAACGCATGCAAGGGTATATTAAGCCCACACCAATATCTCATAACATATATATTATTTTGGCCATAAATTTTATTATGCCATTATATATAATATTTGTGTAGAGCGAGGATTGTCAACGCAAGCTAAACAATAAAAAATAAAGAGATATATCAACACAAGGTTCAACATGAAAAACTCTTAAAAGAAAAAATCACGGGTCGAATTTCGAATTTTCATTATATCAATAATAATAAATTTACAATATTTCTCTCAAGTTTTACGCCTTAAAACTTGATATTAAACAACATTATAATTTTTTCGACACAATTTTTTACATGGGCTAAAAGCTATAAAACCCTCCCAACTCCAACACTGCAATTTTTTTGCACGAAATATAAAAGTTGCGAAAACCCTCGCTTATACAAACACAAAACCCACTCACACTTCTCTCAACTCTTAGGCCATGTTTGTTTGTAAGGATTATAATCTCGGGACTATATTCTTATATATTATAATCTCAAGACTATTAATTATAGGATTAAATAGTCCTACTCACATGTTTGGTTTTTATGGGATTAATATTTATGGAATAACTTAAAATAATCTCATGTTGTGTTTGTTTTGTCCAGGATTATTTAAAGGATTGGATAAAAACTTATCGTTTGAACTATTATACTCTTACCACTAATAACAGAGATATCATACTCTCATTAGTTAAAGTATAGATAGATGAGATAAGATACATCAGTCTTTTTAAATAAAGTTAAAGGTTAATTTTGTCTACAAATTTTAAATCCCAAAAGTTGGACATGGTATTAAATAGTCCTCCCTTTTAAGTCATTTTATTATTTTGAGACTAATAGTCCCAAGCCTATTTTTAAAAATAAACAAGAGACTTGAGGATTAATAGTCTAATTTCAAGTGTAATATTTGCAAACAAACATAGCCTTAGGAAAGATGCTACACGACTTATGGTTTATTACACTTCAACAACTAAACACAACAATATATTTATAAAGTACCCATGCACAAATCTTCTCTTACTATTCATAATTGGACTCAAGCATATAATCAATATCTTGTTAAAAATATATAAGACACCTTTCAAAATAATATTTCTACCAAAATAAGATTCCTTCTTAGAATAACATTCGAGTAGTTTCCCAACAATTCTTCCTTTGACTTGAATTCTCAAATACTTTAACTTCATTACTATTACCATTGTCGTAGTCATCACCATTATCTACATCTTCCACATTATCCGCATCATCCGCATCATCCGTATTTTCTGCATCATTGTGATATCCCGAGTTTTTAGAAATTATTTTATAAATGTAAAATAAGAATTTAATAAATAAAATTCTTATTATGTAGTTCGAGCGATGAATTTAAAATTGTAGTAGTTAATTTAACTATTAAATAAATAAGTTAAATTAATTACGGAATGAAATAAGGAATTTGAGAAGGTTGATTAATTAATATTAATTAAGGGTGAGATGAAAATTTTATGATGAATTAAATTTCACGTACGAGTTAATTAATTCACTAAATTAAAATTAGTGAATTACTATATGCATTTTGTTTTATTAAAAATTAAGGGAGTTAATTAAAATTATTTTAATAATATATTATATATAAGTGTAATATGTTATTGCGATGGCTTAATATGAAATATTATGCCAAATTGATATAATTAAATATCAAATGAGGTATATATGTATATATGTTGGAACTAAATTAGTAAATTAAATTCATATTGAATAATGAATAAATATATGAAATAAATATATTTAAGGTATAAATATATTGTTTGAAAACCATTTATGGAAGGAAGGAACAAATTAAATTAAATTATACAATATTGTATAAATTAAATGAACTATTTAAAATAATTAATGAAGTAAAAAAAAAAATTAATTATTTTAATAAATGATTCGTTATACTAAAAGTGTTATGAGCAACATTCCATTTTTATGGAAGGATTTTATACGTAGATGTATAAAATTTACCCTACTATATTCTTATTAATATCACCTGTATTGATGTTAATTATACGGAACGAATATATATATATATATATAAATATAAATATATATATATATATATATATATATATTAATCATTGAATACTCTAATGTGTATATATATATACTTACCTAGACCACTTACAATAAAAAGAAAGAGCAGCCCACGTGATAATCAAAATGATTATGATCCTCACATGGGAGCAAGACTAAGTGGGAAGAAAAGAGAAAAGAAAAAAAAAGGGGGAAAAGTGGACAGATGGAATAATTGAAGATGAGTGAGGCATATATTATGGTCCAAAGAAGTATTAGTGGGTTATTATTAAAGCAAGAAGGAAAGTCAATAATTATCAGCTCATAAATTAAACTCGTGAACCATGATAATTGTGATGAAACTAATGTTCTGAAAAGAAAAACAAGCCGCCGAAAGGAAGCAATTGAATAATTTTAAAAAGAGGAACCCGTGAGCACCCATTTGTTTTTCTCTATATTTTCGTATAACTCCAAAAAGACTTTCATCAGTTGAGTGAGGGGATGATTAAATAATCAAAATGGGGAGCAACGTTTGAGTGGGGACTGGGGCGGTATGGATTATGTATATATATATATATGTATATATATATATAGACCCCAGTACATAGAAAGAAAAGAGAAAGTAGACTATACATAAATTATAGAGACAAACATTTATATATACATGGATGTACGGATGGATATAGCGAGAGGAAATGATGAGTCCACTTATATCTCTCTTTATAATGTGAATACTCATATATCAAGAGCTGGTGTATAACCATTTTAAAATCCTCCCAAAGTGCGTCTGCACTTAGAACAACGACGAGTTGATGAAGAAGAAGACTTGAATCTTCCTTCAACCTTCTTCCGACCTGCGTTACCACTAGTACTACATATGTAGACTTGTTTTCCATAGAGAGAAAATAGAAAGAGAGAGAAAGCATAGAGTAATATAGAAAATATTAATGAGAGGGAGTGACTGACAATCACCGTCTTGAAGCTAGCCAGATTCCAAGCCTGAACGGAGGGATGCCGCCGTGGAGGAACTATCACGCATGATAACTCTTATACTGGTTTCACGCAAAACTGGAATCGAAGTTAGAAATTTTACTTGGAAGGGTTGTCTGTGTTTGGACTGATGATAGTAATATGCAACTTGGGCTAACAAATATTGCCTCATTCCTCACGAACGCGTAATGAGGCAGAATGGGCCTAAATCGATTCATGACATATATGGGAAGTCTAAATCATTTTTTTTTTCTTCAAGAAGAGAATTATTGAACTCTATTAAATAAATCATCAGTGAGAGATTTCCTTTTTGCTGTTAAAGTGATGAAGCTACTAATATTTGAAGCCTCTGATTTGGGAACGAGGGAGGCTTGTCAAATAAAGTGGTGTGAGTTGCATTCTTGTTTTGAAAGATTCTTATGAGCGGAAGCAAGTTGGTGGCAAGGGGTAGAAATCGTAAAATCAGCATGGATTAGGTATTTGAAAAATGTCAAGCCGCGATCCGTTCATTCCGGAAGAAAAAGAAACGTTGGACGCGAATGATATAAGAGATGAACTACGGACCGAGACAAGTTTTTCAGAACTTGCTCTTATGTGTAAAATGTCACTATATGTTAATACGTTGTTACATTATAACATGCTATAAACTGTTGATTTAGCTGATATGTTCATTTCAACTGTTCAATTAAACTTTATACTATGCAGTGAAAAGCATGATGACATATGACTTACGTGTTAATATGTTTACATGTATAACTGTTATACATGGATATATTGTGAAGCATGCATGATACATGATTTATGTGTTGTGTGTAACTGTTAAACTTGCGGGCAACGTTGTTGCTCACCTACGCCACAAACAGATTTTTTTTTGCAGCTAGCATGGAAGGACCTGGCTGGTCAGAAGAAGATGATCGAAGAGAAAAATATTTAACAGAAGAATTAAAGTTTATGTTGAGATATTATATTATTTTAATATTGCACTATTATTTACAAGTTGATGTATTGTATACTCTGATTTAGAATAATGCGTACGATTAAAGGTTAGAAAACCTGGGAGTAGATTAAGATGTATTGTAATATTATAGAGATTACATTTATGTTGTAAGAATTGTATTGTATAAGCAGTATCGTGACGAACCAGACCCGAGGTCAAGGTGACCCGGTTTTGGGGTCGTCACAATCATAGCCACCATCATCGTTATCTTCTCTTCTTTTGTGACGCCCCTAAATTTGGGTCTACACCACCCAATTTGAGTCGCCAAAAATACAAACAATGTAGACACCCGAAATTTTGCATATATCTTCTAACCCTAGCAGGAGGGCAAAAGAGTCATTTCATCTAGAGGACGAGACATCCGAACAGAGGATTTCAGGACTCAAATCAACATGCATCAAGCCATCTCAACGACTGCGGAGTGACAAGCTACTTAAGGCATGATGGTTGATCAACTGGCATTGACGGGAAGATTTATTTTTGTATTTCAATTTATCTTTTCGGATTTGAAATTGGCCAAACCCTATGTCATTGTGTGGCCCTCGGAAAGAGCTTTTCGAAATGGTATGACTCGTCTCCCAACTATCCTCGGATTGAAAGTTATGATCGTTTCAGTACAAAGCAAAGCAAACGACTAGCCGGGATCTACCCAGGGATGATTTTTCCCTTTTTTTCTCTGCCTTCCAAAACTAAGAATTGAACGAATAATATATCATTACGAAACTATCGGAAAGAGCTTTCCGGAATGGTATGACACGTCTCCTAACTTTTCCCGGATTAAAAGTTACGGATGTTCCAGTGCACAACATGAAAAACAAACTCTACGACAAGAGAACCGAGCAAGTGGAGCCCACCCTAGGCCAGCCGTGCACCTGCGGCTGCCTAGAGAGACCTATAAATGGCCAAAATCAACTCATTTTTGGAAGGGAATAGCTTGGTTAAAGAGAGAGAGATAGAGTGTGTGTGTAGCTTCATGAGAGAAACACCCAAAAACCTCTCTAATACCCATTTAGATCTAGCTATTCTCATCAAATCTCACCAAATTAGATACAAGCCATCTAGATCCAAGCTCAAGGAGGATTTCACCATTCTTAAGGTGAAAGACTCAATCTTTATGTATATTTAGTGTAAATCTAGTGGATCTAGCATAGATTTGCGTTTTGTGGCGAAATATCCGATTTTATGTAGATTCAATGTAGATCTAATAAATATATCGTTTATTTTGGCGAAAGATTCAATTTTTATATAGTTTTAATATAGATCTATTAGATCTAGTATAGATTTTGCCTATTATATATATTATTGTGTTTAGATCTATTTAAAATTTCAATCTTTATACATATATTGGTTATTTATCTATAGATCTATCCATTTTACCGATTATTTTGCTTGTATATAGTTAAAGATCAAATCTTTTCACTAGATCCACCCTAGATCTAGCCCTTAACCAGTTCTAAATCTTCAAAGCTTGAATCTTTATGTTAGATTGGCTCGGATCTAGGTTAGATCTAGTCATTTTCAATGTTTTCAATCAATTTTGAATACTCCGTAAAACCCTAGATCTATATCTAGAGGGGAGGGAGTCTTAACTAATCGCGCTAGGGATTCTAACAATTGAATCACCTGATAGTGGTTTTAGGATATAATTTTTATATGCTTTCGTTTTAATCCCGATTATAGCATTGTACGATTTTGAGACATCTTAGATCTACAAATTTATACTATAGATTCTAAGTCCCTTTCCATAAATCTTGTTAATACACATAGTCCCTCGAAATGTTGGTTTCGATATTGCAATCTAAAAGATAGGGTTACGGAAACCCGCTTTTAGATCTCGTTTTGCTTACATTTCAATTTATCACGATGTGAGCCTAGGAATATTGGAGTTGGGATCCTTGAAATAGATCTTGACATGATTCCCACGATGGACATTATTTTGATTGTAAAGTTATTATCCGATCATTATAAATATAAATTTGGGCCTTAAAACGGTATCGAGGGTTCCATCCCATGAAAACCGAATTTAAGGCCCCGTGATAGTGAAAATTACGATTGCAGGTATTCGGGGCTATTGAGATGGCTTTCATGCCCGCGGATCCCCCCGACCCTATTTTGATACTTAATTTTTCGTTTATCACTAAAAATGATTTCTAAACTAAACGACAAAGATCTTTTAAAATCAAATCGCGTTGGATTAGTAAGACGACTTTAGATTTATGTCGGCTTTTTCCTAAAACTCACCTGTAAGCGAAATAATAAATCAAAATCTTTAAAAAGGGTAGAAACATGACAAATTAGGAAAATTTTTCGACGTCGACAAAGAATATCCATAAATTTTTCTACTTACAACTATTATAATGTCGTGCAAAATATGACAACACACACACTTTTAAGTTCTCAGTACAAATTGTCACAGTATTTTACAATATACTGGGAACTACTACAGCTACTAACTCAGACCATCACTCCATTCTCCCGCTCTCCCCGCTAGACCCAGCTACATTCTTATTTTCTAAAAGGAATTATGAAATAAAAGGGTGAACATAAATAGCCTTGTAAAGAATATCATGACTAAGATAAATAAGTTATCATTAGCCTTCAACAGTGATAAATCAGATATTTAGAACATATGGTAGATGATATAAGTTTTCAACAAATAACTGTAGCGGAATGAGAAATCCATTAGAAGAGTCAAATAGATCATAATCTCTACAATCTTTTCCAATTGAAAAATGCACCATCATATTTTATCACCGTGACACCAATCAACAGTTCCTGGTCATAATGATACCAATCAACAATTCCTCTTTGCACCCAGGTCAAAGAGAACTTTCACCATGTGTCTGTGCATGTAACACTAAAAGTCATGATTATACCAATTCACAGTTTCTAGTAATAATCATGCCAATCAACAATTCCTCTTTACATTCGGGCCAAAGAGAACTTTCACCATGTGTCTTTGCCACACAGGCTAAAGACACTCAATAATCATTTTGTCTTTGCACCCAGGCTAAAGACATTCTCAATAGCTTAGTTTTGATAATTAGAATAAATCAATAATATTGGGAATCAGCATGCGATCAATAAGCTCATTATCATAGGGGGAGAATGTTATAAGATCTACATGTGATTACCTTTATTTATTATATGTGATTTGATTGATGACAAAATGATAAGAAGAACATTCATACTATTAAAGCCTTGTAAAGTCCTTAAATGAATATGATGTAAAAGGACTTAGAAGATCAAATATGTTAGGTTGATCTGAGCTGAATGAAGATATCTGATCAAAGCATGTTTATAATATTAGGTTTTGTAAAGTCCTTAAATATGATGTACAGGGACTTTGAAGATCAAATATGTTAGGTTGATCAGAGCTGAATGAATATCCATCTGATCAAAGCATGTTTGTAAGATTAGGCTTTGTAAAGTCCTTAAATGAATTTGATGTACAAGGACTTAGAATAGAAAAAGATCAAACTTGTTAGGTTGATCTTATGTGTTGTAATGATATATGTACAAACAAGGGACAAACTGAACGTAGAACACTGTATTGACTAAGTGAAGGATCGTAGAACAGTCAGTCAACATCGCAGAGCCAAGTATGCCATCACAGAGTTTGCCAAGAAAACGTAGACTAACTCGGCAGGACGTAGAGCTCTCTCGGCAGAATATAAAGTTTCCCCGGCCGAACGTAGAGCACTCTCGGTAGGACGTAGAACTCTCTCGGCAGAAAGTAAAGCACTCTCGACAGGACGTAGAGTTGCCTCGACATTGAAGTGCTAAATTCCAAGATCGTAGAATCTCCCAGGCAAGCACAGTAACAGGTTCGACATATCATAGAGCTCACTCGGCAGCACTCATTGGGCATCGTAGAGTTGCGCATGTCAACGCAGGGCTTGCAAGGTAATAGTAGAGAGTGGCTTGGCAGAACAAGGAGCTTACTCATGATCGTAGAGTATGCAATGCAAAGAGGAGATCATTGTGCTAACATGGGTTCGTAGAGTCAGTCCAAGTCAGCCACTCTACGACTCCTATGAACAGTCTGCAATCAAGCAACAACGTAGAGTAGTCGGTGCTGAAGCACTCAAAGATAAAGCGGCAATCTTCAAGACTACCAAGCAAGCTGAGCAAGAGCTATCAGATATAACAAGATCTCTGAGCATAACCAAAGCATCAAACCATAACAGAGATCAACGGACAAGGTCAAGTAATCACTCTACGATCCATCAAGGCTCTAGACCTGCATCAAAGACAAAGGTCATAGAGTAGGAAAGTTACAACAAGATCAAGTGATCGTAGAGTTGAGTCTAAGATAACAGAAGCACTCTAGCAGTCTCAACAAAGCAAAACAAGAAGATCATAGAGCAGTACTCTATGACGTAAGGAAGAATGTCTGAAGATTAAATAGAGCAGTCCTCTACATCAAAGATGCCACAACAACAGAACATCATAGAGCAGTCCTCTATGACACAGCAGTAGAGCTAACACCTAAAGAACATAGAGCAGTCCTCTATGATAACACACTGCAGCAATGGTTAAACGAAGATCATAATGCTATGCTCTGAGAACGAAAAGCCAAATGGAGATCATAGAGCATAAGAGAACACAAACTACAGCATAGTGAGAAGCATAACAAAAACGCAATGCAAGTACAGTCAGCCTCTTTACGAATTGCAAGGCAGCACAAGGTTAAAACTAAATTTAATAGTTAACTCTACGACCAAAGGTAAAAGTCTTCAGTCTGAAGCAAACTAGTTAACTCTACGATCAGAAGTAACAGGCTGCATCCCAGACAATCGTAGAGTAAGTAAGTGCCTGCTGGATTAAAAATATTAGAGCACTTAGGGTTTCTGTCCCAAGATAAACGACTGAGTAGATAAAGGAGTATAATAAGTAACCAATTTGAGTGGAGCTCAAACAGCCATATCTGCAGTAGTCAACAAGCAGCGCATGTGACTCCACTATCTTGGTACCAGCTAATAGATGTTAACTCAGCTATCACTAGCAGACTTAGGAAAGTAAAATACTCAGTGGTACAATAAACAAGTCTGCAGAAAGTTAGTCTCTAATGAAAATAATTACAACGGGAAGATATCAACGACAAGCTTCCAATGGGAAGAAAATGGAGAACTATAAAAGAGAAAAACACACTCGAATGTAAGTGTGCGTTGGTATGCAGTAAGTAAGAGAGAAAGAACACAAACTGTACAATCAGCTAGAAGCTTTACTGTAACATGAGAGGAATGCCAAAAGGCTGACATATGAGCTAAGAGTCGAATGGCCAAGAAGCTAAGATCTAGAGTAACCAGATCCAGAATGGATAACTCTATGATCAAGCAAGGAACACTACATGCTGAATAGATAAAAGACTGATTTGGACAAGTCAACCAGTGTTCAACAGAAGTGATCATCTGCATCTGCTATGTACCAGAGGAAGGAAGGGCTTCAACGACCATCATCAGTAGTATCTAGAAGAAGATCATAAAGAGCTACCAAGGATCTAAAGATGAAGGAGTTCAAAGTTCATCTTGGCAGTACAACCCAACAAACAATTAACACACCAAAGAGGGCAGAGCGTCCTTGTCTTAAGTGACTAAACAAATCAAGTCTGCTGGACTTGCTGAGTACCAAAGGGTACAAGAGATTCTAAGGTTGCTGGCTTTAGTCTACAGGATTCCAAGGTCGTTGGCCTTGAAGAGTTCTTTATGAATTGGTTTCCCAAGTCTGCTGGACTTGAAGAGGGTCATTGGATCCTTGTCCGAGGGACTAAAAATAACTCACATCTGTGGGACACAAGAGGGGTCAGAGGATCCGTGTCTGCGGGACTTGAGGAGGGTCATAGGATCCTTGCCTTAGTGGCTAAAAACAACTCTTGTCTGCTGGACTTGAGGAGGGCGTAGAGTCCTTATCTTTGTGACTAAAACAATTAGTGGATTCCTACTTGTTGAAGTAGAAGAGTGGAGTAGGAGTTATTTAGTCTCCGAACCACTTAAAATCTCCTGTGTTATTTACTTTCTGTTATTTACCTTATGCTCAATGAATTGCTATATCTATTATCAACCATACCATAGATTTGTAAATTGAACTGAGATTATGTTTGAATCTATGAAGGGGTTATTAATGTTTATTCCGCTGTGCATGAACTGATTCTCTATTTCATAACTATTTACTTTCGTTAATAAATGAAAAACGTTTTAAAGGATCTATTCAATCCCTCATTCTAGATCCACATTGTGTCCCCGGGAACCAATAATTGGTATCACAACAGGTTCTCATGAATATGATAAAGCTAACGCTTTGAGTAGATCCATGACTTAAGTTTAGTTCAGTTCTAAGTCTAGGTATTGGTTGACAAAATAATGAGCTAATAAGTTGAAAATTGTATATGCAGGAAAATTTGTCCTAAGCTGTCCAGGCTATTCCATGGGCTTAAATGGAAAAATCATCATCACCAGGCATGCTGATGTCATTGAGCATACTGATCATCTCATAAGGAGGAAATAGTCAGATGCAGCAAGAACGAAGATATTCTCTATTAAAAAGGGAATCTGCATCTCCACCCAAGATATTGTGAAGTCCTACGAAGGATGATCAAGAAGTTATCTAAAGGATAATGCGCTATTATCAATGCACTTACAACGACGACTCCATGAGCTTCTCAACACTTATGACATGTTCCCACTCTACAAGATCTGAACTCAGAGGTTCATTCAAGCATATAAATGATCATGAGATGTCATAACTAAGCAAGTGCAGAATTCAAAGATGTGCTCAATATATCAGTCAATGTAACACAATAAAGGAACAAATAATGAGACCAGCAATGGCCTGAGGAATTTCAACTAATAAGGAAATGCATCATTACTTGCAGCACCACTGATTGTCAAGAATTTAACATTAGTGGGGTATCTATATCTGTCTCCCTAAAATATAAATATCTTTAACTGTTAATATATATTGTATAGCTGCATGTCTTCATACTTCAGTAGCATATCAAGAAATCATCTTCCACCTCAAAAGGAAAAAGAAAGAAAGTGAGAATAATGGTTTAACTATCACTTTATTGTATATCCATACTTGAGGCTGAAAATAAAACTCTTGAGATGAATATCTGAAGTCTTTATAAATAGAGTCTTTTTCTATCTTGTTGCTGAATGAGTAATAATGTGCTTGAACTGTTTTGCTATGGCTGTTGTGTGTACTGATTAAGAATCATAATTATTTGTCTTGCTATTGAGAGTTTGTTCTTAGATGTGGAAAACCAAGTGTTCAGGAATTGTAATCTGTAATATCACCTTAAGCTATTTAAACTCTATTGGTTAATAGGTGACTGTGCTTAATGAGCTATTTACATCCTACCTTTGTCCTCACACCTTATTTGATGAGTAGTGCATTACTTCATGATCTAAGTCTTTAATAAAGTCGTAGAGTGTTGCCATATATGCAGTTGTACACTGATCTAGGCACAACTCACAGTACTGACCACCACTCCACTAAGGTTCAAACACTTAGAACAAGAAACATGCAATGACTCATCTAAGGAGAAGGCTTGAGAACCCACATATGTTTTTATCATGTTTTCTCTCTCACATACACTGTCATGCAACATGTTTAACTATCATCTCATATAAACTGCATAATGCAAAATTGTGAAACCATAGTCTGGAAAAGACTTGAGCTTTCAAAAGATCTAACCCCGCAGGACCCGAAGAATATTGGGTACCAAGTTAGAAATATTTAACCTGCAGGTATCACGATTGCTCTATCCTCACTCAAGCACATTCAAGGAAGAAGGCTGAAAAAGGGTGATCCTCATCAACAAACTTCTGGCAAACGACAAAGGCATGATTATCCAGTAAATCCCTCTCAGAAGTTGGAGCTCCATACAACATAATAAAGCTCCTCAAGAAGCAGTACAAAAACCAGGTCTTCATCAACTCTACGATCGTAGTGTAAATGGAAGGATCATAGAGTAACCATAGATCCAAGACTTCGTCAACTCTACAGTAGCAGTACTGAGAAAAGGATCATAGAGTAACCAATGCTAAAGAGAATGCTCTACGATCAGATGAAGAAAGATGGACATTCATCTAAGATGTAAGTATCAATTATGGGGTAGCAACCATCTGATAAACTTAGCAAAGCTCAGCCAAAGAAAGTGAAGAGATGAAGAGTGCAAAGCTACAAGGTGGAAAAAATGAGAAGAGCCACAATGCCACAACCTTTGGTGTAGAAGAAAGTGTTTTGAGCCTAAAAGATGGTATGTGAGCATGCTAGGTCAAAAGTTCTCCAGCATGTTAAGGAACAAGTCAAGTCTTTGCCTATATATCTCAACCATTTCATGACTCAAGCAAAATGAAGCTCCTTTAGTCCTTAAGGTGACACTTCATCATACATAACCCTGTCCTAGACTCAGAGTCCTAAAACTCTACGGCTGATGAACCAAATGAATCCTCATCATAGAATTCTTAAACTCTACGACTGTCAAACCCGGTCAGCCACACTATTCAAAGTCGTAGAGATATTATGATTGACATCATGATCGTAGAGTTTGTTGACTCTACGATCACAACCTACTAAACATTACTCCCATACTTCATATTTAACCAAACCCAAAGAGTACTGTGATGACATTTTATACACCATATCTAAAGAGTCCTTCTTTAGATAAGTGCCTCAGAGACAAACCAAGCCCTAAGTTTTTAAACCTAGAGGCCTACCCTTTCTGAGCTTCCTTAGTCCTGACGAAAGACTAAATGAGAATGCATCACCAACATTTCTCCAAAGCTTAAAATGTAAAAGAAACAAAAGAGAAAGGCTGATTCCTTAAAAGAAAGTTGATCATGAGACTCTCTAGAAGAGAAAGAAGCTAGTCCTAAAGAAAAGTCTTCACCAGGCAAGCGATTCAGCTCTACTATAGGGTCAAATACACGAAAATTGTCATATCGGATGTCAAGAGAAAACAAGGTTCCTTCAAAGATTACTCATTCTAGAAGGAAGCCACTACAAGCCTAAATGGAGACTCTCTTATCAAAGTCTGCACTCAATAAGTTAAGCGCAAGTCAGCATCTGAGCAGCAGTAGGTATGACAAGCTCTATTCTCAAGGAAGACATGATCGTAGAGTAAAGATCAAAGACATGTAGGCACTCTACGAATGAGCAAAGTCAATAGTCAAAAGGACATGGCCACGCCCTTAGGCCAGAGTAACTGATGTGTAGCAGTTATGGAAGTTTTAACAGAGTTGTCCACGTTCAGTAAATGGGTCTCTCACACATGTACTTGACAAAAAGAGGGAACAAATATAAGTCAAAATTCAAATACTGACGGTTGCTCTTTCCTATCAGTTATCAATATCGTTCTTCTAATAAAGCTGTGCTGATCTCTCAAAACCCTATAATCATCAAATCTTCAGCAAACCAAAACCAACATCCTCCAAAAGCCTCAAAACCTTTATTGCTTCAAATCTCTATCAACTGTCAAGTATTCTTCAATCCTTATTATGGAAAACTGTTAAGTCGTATCAAATATCCAACTTGGTTTCGACAAATTTGGAGAATCAGATGAGAAATTCAAAGATATCCTCAAAAGTGTGGAGCAAGCAGGATTCTCAGAATGCTTAGGATCAAACACCAACATCTACTCTAATCTTATCAAGGAATTCTACTTGAATGCAGTAATCAATGGTGATGTTCTGACTACTAAAGTTCGTGGAATGAAACTGAAGATAAATGCTGCAGAAATCAATCAATGTCTGGGATTTACCAACCAAGGTTTATCATCCCTAGAAAAAATTGACTCTGATGAAGGCAAGAAATTGATGGGCTATATAAAGAATCCCCACCTGAAAGGAATGAAGAAAAAGGAATTTCCTGAGAAGTTCGAATTCCTAGCTGAGATTGTGCGCAAATGCATTCTGTGTAAAGATACCGCCCATAATACTGTGAGTGATCTGCAACTGAAGATTATGACTGCCATTGTTATGAAGAGGAAGATAAACTTTAGAGCTATGTTGTCTGATTGGTTAACCAAAGAAGTCAGGAAAGTGAAGGCATCAGATAAACCTGTCTTGAAGGTTTACTATGGAAGGTTCTTGAGCATCCCACTGAAGACAAAGCTGAAATGCAAAATTGGGGATGATGAGGGAGAAACCCTAAATGTCCACAAAATCATGTCACCCAAATTGTTTGACAATTGAAAGAAGAACCCCATGAAAAACAAGAAGTTGAGAATATCTGGTAGCAGCAGCAAAGGGACTTCAAAGGCAAGCAAAAGGAAGAGGAAAGCTAGTATGTTGAAGGAGGAATCATCACAATCTGAAGACTCTTCATCCCCTGAGCCCATTTCCTCAAAATCACTCAAAAGGAAGGTAAAAGTTGAGGCAGCCCCAGTGAAGAGTTCCTCTTCCTCGAAAGATGAATCTAAGGAAGAGAAGAAACATCCAAGGCACCTATGGTCAAAACCTCAAAAAGGAGACATAGTGCAAGACTGAAACAAATGATGGAACCCTCAAGTCAAAGAAGTAAAGAAGAGATTCCACCAGTGACAGTTGACCTTGGAAATGATGATGAGAGTGATAAAGCTGAAGCTGCAGAGATAAGTAAAAATGAGGCATTTAGTGATGAATCTGCTGAAAAGGATGTGACCACAAGTAAGTCTAAATCAGAAAGTGAGGATATAGCTATGTCTATTGAAAAGAATCTCAATAAATCAACAAAAGATGATGACATGGAAGCAAGCTATTAAGATCAGTCAACTGGTGAGTCAGTTAAAAAATCAAAAGGAGCAATTATGGAGGAAGAAAATTCAATAGGAAAGAGTACCGAAGAAGCTGACACTGATAAAGGAAAGGATTCAAAGGAAATAACTATGACGGAAGAAAGTTCAAAGAACATGAGTATCACAGAATCTGATAAAGGGAAAGAAACAATGAATAATGATGAAGTACAACAGGATTATGAGAACAGTACCTTAGAAAGCAACTTCAGGCCAGCAACCACAAGAATGTGAAGGAGGATTGTGCTGGAGGCCTGTGACAAACCAGGAGCTGTGTTGCCAACAAGATGGATAGATTATGGCAACGGTCAAATGAAAGTAGTATTAATGACCATAGAAGATCTTCTTAACAATTTTTAAGACATTGAGCTTGATCGCACTAGAGTTCTATATGATCCTGACAGTGAACAACTGAAATGGTTTTACCCATGGATGCCCTAGTTGAAGGCCATTGAATTTGGAGATACAAGCTTCATCAGCTGGTGTTACTCAAAATTTCCAAATCTGAAGCTAATTTCTCAGAACTTCCCAAGAGTTCAATCCTATCCAAAGATGCTGATCAAGGACACTCAACATTTCAAAGTCTACCGCCATGCTAAAGGTATATACATTTCATACTATATGTTGGAAAATAGTGATAAAGGCAAATCAGCACACTAGTTCGTAGAATCAATAGTTGTGGAACACCCTGATACTTCCACTCAAATACCTTCTGATATCCCTTCCTCCTCCAACAAAGAGTTATTTAATATTGTCACCGCTCTTGAAAACATTTACAAGAGTGATAAATCCAAATCAACTACACCAATCCTTGAAGATGTTTTGCTTGATCAAGAGTTGTTGAAAAACTCCGAAGAATTGCTTAGAAACATTTTTTCAGTTACAAAAGCAGCAAAGAAGATGGCTGGAGGAGAAGACAATGAATTCTACAAGAAGTTGCAAGCCTCATTCACAAACATGTCCTTAAAGCTTCATCAACACGATCAGATATATCTCAAGTCAATTGAGTAGCAGGAAACTGAACCTCTAAAACTCCACCAATAGAATGAGCATTCTATTCAGACTCTGTCAGCTAAAGTATAGAACCTTAGCCAGTCCCTCGCTCAGCAAATGGAACTTGGCCAGCATGAGGTGAAAATAGAAGTTGGTAATACCTCCTACTTAGTTGACATGCTCATTACGCATGTTCAATATCTCTCCCAAATGATTGATGACAAAAAGGGAGAGAAAAAGATGAAGAAAAAGATGAAGCAGATGTAGAAGATGCATAAAAAGAGGATAAAAGCTGGTAGAGCTAGTATGAAAAGAAAAGAGCTGAAGAAGAACAACAAAGAAGCACCAACAACTGAGGGGGAGCTTGAAGAAGAAGAAGATGAAGAAACAGCTGCAAGCAATAAGGGGGAGCAGAAGCCAGAGGAGGATGCAGAAGATGCAGAAGATTAAGAGGATAACAGTAGGAGAAAGCAGTCACAAGATACCATTAAGAAGAAGGTATATCTCTAACAAGCAATAAGGAATTAACTGTCTTATTCTAGTAACTAGGATCTCCTTATTAGATTACTATAGCTTGTGTATTGCATATGTTTAAATTTATTGGCATGATATAAATGACTATCTTGAATGCACATCATTTTATTTCATATATCTTAATCTAGCAATACAGTGACTTACTGTATCTTAAGTCATATTAGCACTCATACACTTGCATGTATTGCTTAAATTGAATGTTATGCTATTAATGTTTTTGTCATCATCAAATAGGGGGAGATTGTTGGGAATCAGCATGCGATCGATAAGCTCATTATCATAGGGGGAGAATGTTATAAGATCTGCATGTGATTACCTTTATTCATTATATGTGATTTGATTGATGACAAAATGATAAGAAGAACATTCATACTATTAAAGCCTTGTAAAGTCCTTAATAAATATGATGTACAAGGACTTAGAAGATTAAATATATTAGGTTGATCTGAGTTGAATGAAGATATCTGATCAAAACATGTTTGTAATATTAGGTTTTGTAAAGTCCTTAAATATGATGTACAAGGACTTTGAAGATCAAATATGTTACGTTGATCTGAGCTGAATGAATATACATCTGATCAAAGCATATTTGTAAGATTAGACTTTGTAAAGTCCTTAAATGAATTTGATGTACAAGGACTTAGAATAGAAAAAGATCAAACTTGTTAGGTTGATCTTATGTGCTGTAATGATATATGTACAAACAAGGGACAAACTGAACGTAGAACACTGTATTGACTAAGTGAAGGATCGTAGAGCAGTCAGTCAACATCGCAGAGCCAAGTATGCCATCACAGAGTTTGCCAAGAAAACGTAGACTAACTCGGCAGGACGTAGAGCTCTCTCGGCAGAATATAAAGTTTCCCCGGCCGAACGTAGAGCACTCTCGGTAGGACGTAGAACTCTCTCGGCAGAAAGTAAAGCACTCTCGACAGGACGTAGAGTTGCCTCGACATTGAAGTGCTAAATTCCAAGATCGTAGAATCTCCCAGGCAAGCACAGTAACAGGTTCGGCATATCGTAGAGCTCACTCAACAGCACTCATTGGGCATCATAGAGTTGCGCATGTCAACGCAGGGCTTGCAAGGCAATAGTAGATAGTGGCTTGGCAGAATAAGGAGCTTACTCATGATCGTAGAGTATGCAATGCAAAGAGGAGATCATTGTGCTAACATGGCTTCGTAGAGTCAGTCCAAGTTAGCCCCTCTACGACTCCTATGAACAGTCTGCAATCAAGCAACAACGTAGAGTAGTCGGTGCTGAAGCACTCAAAGATAAAGTGGCAATCTTCAAGACTGCCAAGCAAGCTGAGCAAGAGCTATCAGACATAACAAGATCTCTGAGCATAACCAAACCATCAAACCATAACAGAGATCAAAGAACAACGTCAAGTAATCACTCTACGATCCATCAAGGCTCTAGACCTGCATCAAAGAAAAAGGTCATAGAGTAGGAAAGTTACAACAAGATCAAGTGATCGTAGAGTTGAGTCTAAGATAATAGAAGCACTCTAGCAGTCTCAAAAAAGCAAAACAAGAAGATCATAGAGCAGTACTCTATGACGTAAGGAAAAATGTCAGAAGATTAAGTAGAATAGTCCTCTACATCAAAGGTGCCACAACAATAGAACATCATAGAGCAGTCTTCTATGACATAGTAGCAGAGCCAACACCTAAAGAACATAGAGCAATCCTCTATGATAAAGCACTGCAACAATGGTTAAACGAAGATCATAATGCTATGCTCTGGGAATGAAAAGCCAAATGGAGATCACATAGCATAAGGGAACACAAACTGCAGTATAGTGAGAATCACATCAAAAGCGCAATGCAAGTATAGTCAGCCTCTCTACGAACTGCAAGGCAGCACAAGGCTACAGCTGAAGTTAATAGTTAACTCTACGACCAAAGGTAAAAGTCTTCAGTCTGAAGCAAACTAGTTAACTCTACGATCAAAAGCTACAGGATGCATCCCAGATAATCGTAGAGTAAGTAAGTGCCAACTGGATTAAAAGTATTAGAGCACTTAGGGTTGCTATCCCAAGATGAGCGACTGAGTAGATAAAGGAGTATAATAAGTAACCAATTTGAGTGGAGCTCAAACAACCATATCTGCAGTAGTCAACAAGCAGCACATGTGACTCCATTATCTTGGTACCAGCTAATGGAAGCTAACTCAGCTATCATTAACAAACTTAGGGAAGTAAAATACTCAGTGGTACAATAAACAAGTCTGCAGAAAGTTAGTCTCCAACAGAAAGAATTACAATGGGCAGATATCAACGACAAGCTTCCAACGGGAAGAAAATAGAGAACTGCAAAAGAGAAAACCACACTCGAATGTAAGTGTGCGTTGGTATGCAGTAAGTAAGAGAGAAAGAACATAAACTATACAATCAACTAGAAGCTTCACTGCAACATGAGAGGTATGCCAAAGGGCTAACATATGAGCTAAGAGTCGAATGACCAAGAAGTCAAGATCTAGAGTAACCAGATCTAGAACAGACAACTCTATGATCAAGCAAGGAACACTACGTGCTGAATAGATAAAAGATTGACTTGGACAAGTCAACCAGTGTTCAACAGAAGTGATCATCTGCATCTGCTATGTACCAGAGGAAGGAAGGGCTTCAAGGGCCATCATTAGCAGCATCTAGAAAAAGATCACAAACAGCTGCCAATAAGCTGAAGATGTAGGAGTTCAAAGTTCATCTTGGCAACACAACCCAACAACAATCAACACACCAAAGAGGGCGGGGCGTCCTTGTCTTAAGTGAGTAAACAAAGTCAAGTCTATTGGACTTGCTAAGTACCAAAGGACAATAGATTCTAAGGCTGTTGGCTTTAGTCTAAAGGATTCCAAGGCTGCTGGCCTTGAAGAGTTCTTTGTGAACTGGTTTTCCAAGTCTGCTGGACTTGAAGAGGGTCATTGGATCCTTGTCTGAGGGACTAAAAATAACTCACGTCTGCGGGACACAAGAGGGGTCAGAGGATCCATGTCTGCGGGACTTGAGGAGGTTCATAGGTTCTTTGCCTTAGTGGCTAAAAATAACTCTTGTCTGCTGGACTTGAGGAGGGCGTAGAGTCCTTGTCTTTGTGACTAAAACAATTAGTGGATTCCTACTTGTTGAAGTAGAATAGTGGAGTAGGAGTTATTCAGTCTCCGAACTACTTAAAATCTCCTGTGTTATTTACTTTCTGTCATTTACCTTATGCTCAATGAACTGCTATATCTGTTATCAACCATACCATAGAGTTGTAAATTGAATTGAGATTATGTTTGAATCTATGAAGGGGTTATTAATGTTTATTCCGCTGTGCATGAATTGATTCTCTATTTCATAACTATCTACTTTCATTAATAAATGGAAAAAGTTTTAAAGGATTTATTCAACCCCTCATTCTAGATCCACACTGTGTCCCCGGAAACCAACAAATAATATGATGAATGGATAGAAATAATTAGAATAATAAGATAAAGAATAAATATTAGCGATTTTCAATTTAATTTATCCAGGGTCCAAATTGTCAATACGATATCCAAAAAATCAGTTAGAGTTTTTGATAATATAAAATTTAAGAAAATATAAAGTTCTCATTTCAAATATAACAATTAAAATTTAATAGGAAGATTCAAGTCAAAAGATAATTGATAAAGTACCAACTATTAAATTTTTTTAATCATTTTATGAATTTTTACCATTTAATGATAAAGCTGCAGAACGAATAATGCTTTCTTACCATAATATAGGAGTATGAAAGAAACTGATATCACTTACCTTAGTAGGAGACCAGATACTGTCTGTTATGAAGGAGATTAACTTGAGAAATTTTTGCATTATTAGTAACACTCGGAGTATCCTTATACTCAAAAGAAATGCTCACAATATTATAGTATAAGAATTTTATATTTTTGGTGTGTTCTTCATTGTTTAACTGGGCAACCTATTTATGGGAGAATGACAGCATATCACGTTTGACAAAAACTTCGTCGCAGAACGCAAATGTTGAAAATTTCGTTCGTAAAATTTTTTGTATAAAATTATAATATATAAAGTTTTCTGTTTTATTACTATTATTATAATATTATAATATAATATTATAATAAAACTTTGTAGGATAAAAGAAACTTGGGCACGTCAAAATTTTGCACGATAATTTGAATTGTGGCCGGTCTCAGAAGAATTTAAATAAAGTTGTGGGTCACATGAAAAAATAAGTTAAACTTACAACAAACGTCTCATGCTAATTAAACCTCTCTATTTAATGTAAAAATTGAACAAACATTTACCACACATCACTTATCATACTTATCTTTAATCAATACCTTTTATTTATTAATTATTTATACATTTTCAATCTTTCAACAATTATTTCTAATTAATATTATAAACTTACAATACTAACGACCAGATCGTTCCTATGAAAGAAGGGGTCTTTCTTATAAATGACGCTCAATCAAATAACCCATTTCTTTGACAGAACTTCTAAAATTTGCGAATAATACTAACTTGTCTAATTATTTTATTTCAATTGTTATGAGTTACTGTGTCGTGATAATTATTGATTTAATAATATGAAATACTATGCAGTTGTAACAATTATTGAGTTAAAATACTATGCAATTGCTATTATAATAATTATTGAATCAATAATATACAATATTGTGCAATATCGTGTGATACTGTGGAATGTCGTGTGCTTCTGTAGAATATCGCGTGCTACTGTACTTTTATCATCGGGTATTTAAACAGTTAAAAATGATAGTATCGTTAACAATTTTTTTATTAAAAAAGTTATTTTTGTTGTTTTCGGTATCTGACAATTATGTCATTGTGGGGCCCACCAATGATTGGTTGTTTTGACGCCGTCGTACTTTACAGAATATTCTCCAACAAAATAAATATTTTATAATTTGCACATATCACCCTTAACTTTATCATTTTATCAATTTAACACTTTATTGTTTAGTATAATAATTATAAGAAATTTTAAATTCTATTTATTAAAAGTTAGGGTCTTACATCTTTAACATTAACATCATCTTCAATAACATTATCATTAGCATCGCTGTCTTTATCTTTATCAGCATCTCCATTATGTAGTGACAACAACAGTGATCCTCTATAAGCGCAAAATTTCTTATTTATCAACATCATGATGAAGCTCAAATTCAACTCTTATAATCTGCACTTTTTTTATTTCTCACACTCTGAATATAATGGTTTTACAATATTCCTCTTAAGTTTTATGACATAAAACTTGAGGTTACACAATATCATAATCTCTACGGCACAACTTTTTGCACGAACTAAAAGTTATAAAACCTCTCCCTCCAACAGGCTAATTTCTTTGTACAGAATATACAAGCTGTAAAAATCCTTTCTTTCACACAAACACAAAGCTCACTCACACTCTCTCTTAACTTTTAGGATTCTACATGACTTTTAATTATACTACACTTTAACAATTAATCATAATACTCTATTAACATAGTACCCACAACTCTCCTCTGCCTATTCAAAATAGGACTAAAGTAACCACAACTCTCTTCTTTCCTATTCAAAATATGACTCCAACATATAATAAATATCAAATATGATACCATCCAAAATAATATTTCTATAAAAAAATGAAATTACTTTTTAGAATAGGATGTAAGAGTATCCTAACAAGGATCGTAATCCATCTCAAAGCTTCCCTTTTAAAGTCCACCTCTAGGTCCACTTGTTAGTAGTTTCACTCGCTCAGATACCAAGTGTAACGAAATAATTATGAGAGAGTCCATCTATAAAGCTAGTTCTCCTAGAGGAAGAGCTCAAGATTGTATTGACTCCACACTAATATTTGATACTATTATTGTGGAATTTATCCCCATATGACATCATATTTGATTTTATAACTCACATAACTTGCATTTGTCACAAATATTTTTGGATTTTAAAAAAGTTAAATTTATTTTTTATTTTGTCGGATATTAGGTTTTTCACGGGATGCTAAAGGGACCATATTTTTTTAATATTATTTTTAGTATAAATATGAATATAATAAATACTCATAGCATTTATTCATCCACCTAAAAGAATTAATAATATTTTATGAATTTAATGTCACTCTATAACTCAAATTTAAAATATATATAATTTTGGAATATAATTAAGAAAAATGTACGTTGAAGGAAGTATTCCCATAATGAAGAGAATCTCACACGTACATATATAATTTCTATCTTGTCCATTGAATGGAATAAAGTTCTATTTATGTAATAGGGGTAAATAAGGAAATGACACCAAAAAGGCAAAAATTAGAGATTGAACACGTGTTCTTATCTTAAGTAACATGGTTTGCCCGGAAAGATAGACAGTTATGGCCGTTGAAGATCAAATTTAATTAGCAGATCGTGGTATGAAACTGCCAGACGTGGAGAAAGCCATGAAAGATCAGATGTCACCTATAAATACACCATCAGAAAAATGGAACAGGCAATGACCAAACAGACGAACACACAAACCAAAATTTGCCGTCTATCTTAAGATTGTTAGGACTAGATATTTTATGTAGGATAAACTTTTGAATTTTAATAACACATTGTAATTAGTTTTAGTGGATTTTTTTTATTAAACTGTTAATGCCAAAACATGTTGTTTTCAACATTGACAATTTAATATAGAAAATTTATCATGGTCAAAAGCATTTTCCAGGTTTTTTCCATTTGATTAGTGGATAAGACTATGAGTTTCAATATTGATTGCATAAAGAAAAAAATATTTTTTGAGTGCAATTGTGAGACTTAAAAATTAAGTCCTCAGAAGAGATATTGAATTCTCAATTACCTCGTTACTTACAAAAATTTAGTTGAATTATTAAATATATATTAACATAAAATCATATTTATATTAATTTTATTTGATTTACTTTCTTAGAAAAGAGCAAAACAAATAGCGATAGTGATTGTCTTGAGCATTTGTCATTTTCTTTTTCTAAAGTTGTATGCAATAATTAAAAACTAAAGTCAAGTTCTTTTCTGGTCCAGGAGTGAAGCTACTTGTTGGGGTTGGACCCTTGCCCTTGGAATATTGGGTCTTTAACATTAATATACAACAATTAGAAAGTAATTACAAAAATAAAACGCACACAAAATAATTACAAAAATAACAAAACACAATATATTACGTTGCTAAAATCACGTATCATTAACTCCTACACCTCAGTTATCGACTTTCATATTTGTAACTAACCGCACCTAAATTCAAGCAACTGAGGAAACATGCAATTTTGATATCAGAATAACAGATCAACGCCAAATTAATCGAAGAAGACAAAATCTTCTGTCGCGACACAACTCTGATATCGGAGAAGACGAAGCCTCCTGTCGCGACGCAACTCGTAATCGAAGAAGATGAAACCTGTTGTGGCGACGCATCTCTAAGATCAAAAATAGCATACAAAATCAACATCGCCGTCAAGTTCAGTAGCCAAAAACTTAATTACTGCAGTGATTGTTGAATACAAGATCAACATCAACTTCGATACAAATACTGAGGTATGTGAGTTTAAAATGTATAAGCATATAGTTACCTATGGTTACTACGAATTTCTCTATTGATTACCTTTCTTAAGTTTTTTGAACTTAAAATTGTCACAAAGTTTGAATATTGAATGTTGTGATTGCAAAATGTATTTGAAAACATGTTTTATATTATGGTTACTAAGGTTATATAAATTGGTTACTGTCTAATGTTGTCTTGGTTACTGACTATTTTGTATTGGTTACTGTGTAACATTATACTGTCTAATGTTGTGTTAGTTACTGACTAATGTTGTCTTGGTTACTGCATAATATTACTAATTAATGCTGACTTTGTTGTTGTGTAACATTATATTAGTTACTGACTAATGTTGTCTTGCTTACTGTGTAACACTATAATGGTTACTGACTAATGATGACTTAGTTACTGTGTAAAATTATAATGCTGACTTGGTTACTATGTAAAAATATTATTTAGTGACTAATGCTGACTTGGTTACTAACTAATGCAAACTTAATTACTGCAGTGATTAATTGGTTACTGTATTATTGGTTGCTGAAGCATATTAATGTACACTTCTACTTATGTTTTTTATATTAATGGTTACTTGTTAGCTACATTGGTTACATTCTTACAAAAGTTGGCCTTTTAGTTGGTAACAAACAAATTATACTGGTTGTTTTTTACTATAAAAATGCAATGAAAAATGGTTTATGTTGTGGTTACTAAATAAATATGTGTTGGTTACAGTCTAAAATGTATTTGGTTACTATATAAAGTTGGTATGATTACTGTATAATGTTACGGTGTTTTATATTCGTTTGTTTTAATATGGTGGTTAGTTATTGGCTACATTGGTTACCTGCACACAACTGTTATAATTTAATTGATAACAAATATCAATATACTGATTATTTCTATTATAAGATGAATGTACAAATGTGTTTTATGTTCTGGTTACTAACATCATGTAGTTTGGTTACTAGCTAACATTGATTTGGTTACTTTACAATACTTATTCTGTTGTCAGACAATAGAGATGATTCCAGTTGTACTTTATTTCAACGGTATATGGACTGATAGTAACCAATACACCAAATTTGAAGTTACTGACATACTAGTTCCATCAACTTGTTCGTTTAGAGAAATGCAGTGCATTACGGCTAGACACAAACGCAACAACATTGTCAATCAAATTTCAAATTAGAAGCGATATTCCACCGATCAGTATATCAGATGAAGCAAACTTAAGATTCTTTATTGAAGTCAGTAGAAAATCTGATGAGCAAGGTAAATTCGCAGTGATTATAGAAACTGAACACAGAATGGGACACACAATAATCTTGCATAACTTGACAAATGTAGAAGAAACTATAATTAACAATGTAACGCCAATCAGATCAACACAAGGGAATTCAGCACTAGTTCCACTACCAACACACGATTGCCAAATTGGAACGCAGTATGTCGATCACCTTGCAATGAAAATTATTGAACAATAACGAGACAGATAACATGACAGATCATACACAGAAGAACGATATGATGATCTAATAATAGATCCGAATAAACGTGAAGTACAATTACATCAAACCTAAAAAGAAAAAAAATCCTATCACAAGCTATGAGGCTGCATTCAATCAAGAAAAACAGACAACACAAAGTTCAACGAACAGGTCATAGAGACTTTGTGCTAATGTGCGTATATGATGAAAATTGCAAATCGAAGATGAGAGCATCAAGTTTTCAAAAAACCAGTACGTTCAAGGTGAGAGAATTCAACGACATCCACACATGTTCAGTAAACGTATTGTTGGGAGACCATAGATAGGCAAATAATAAGTTGGTCAGTGAATGCATAATGCACAAATTAACAAATTTGAAAACAATATACACACCAACCGATATTATGAAGGACATGATGACAGAATATAATGTGTCTATCTCTTACCAAAAAGCATGGAGATCGAAGGACAAAGCATTGGAAAAGGTAAGAGGAAATCCACACGACTACTCAATAATCCCATCATGGTTATACATGCTGAAGAAAACAAATCCAGGTAACAATTAAAAATATTTTATTGGTTTTCCATAATTAGTTGGTTACTCTACTAAAATGATTTGGTTACCCAACTCAACTGATTTGGATACCATTAACCAACTGAATGGTTACTAACTACTAGAGATTTGAATACTGTATACTACTTGTAATTCTAATGATAATGCTCATGTTTCATATCAGGTTCTGTCACATCCCTTGAGTTGGAAACAAATGGTCGTTCCAAGTATTTATTCTTTGCCATTGGAGCTTCCATTCAAGCATGGAACCATTGCTTTTCAATAATTGTAATCGATGGAATGTTCATACAATCAACTTACGGGGGGACACTACTTATAGCAAGCACACAAGATGCAAATTGAAACATTGTTCCGATTGCTTTTGCAGTGGTTGACAGCGAAAATGAATTATCTTGGAAATGGTTTTTCGTAAATTTGAGAATTACTTGTGGAGTTAGGGAATGCCAATTCATTGTCTCGGATAGACATGAAGTCATTATACAAGGACTGAATTTTGTGCTTTCGAGCGTCATGCATGGTTCCTGCACATACCATGTACTGAAAAATATAAAAAATAGATTCAAAAATAGAGGAGATGAACTTAAATAGGCTTACAACGGGGCTTATAGAGCTTATACTATTGAATAATTCAACAAATACATGGCTGAACTTGATGCCATTGATCCTCGAATAAGGATATATTTGGAGGAAGAGGTCAAGTTGGAGAAGTGCACCAGGCTCTATGGGACTGTAAGCAGATACTCAACAATGACTTCAAACACCGCCGAATCTATTAACAACGCAATCAAGATGATTAGGGATCTTCCAGTTGCATCAATGATTGAATGCTTACGTTATTTGGTTCAAAGATGATATTTCACAAACAAACAAGTAGCCATATCAACATTCACAATACTTTCAACAACAGCTAAGGGAAGGTTGCAATCTAATATCATTAAATCAAAGAAACTTAAGGTAACTAATACAAATTTTAAATTATTGCATTATAAGTTGCATTTGCATTTTATGGAAACCTATTTGTTCACTATTGGTTACTGTGTAACATTATACTGTCTAATGCTGTTAGTTACTGACTAATGCTGTCTTGGTTACTGCATAATATTACTAATTAATGTTGAATTGGTTACTAACTAATGCTGACTTGGTTACTGTGTAACATTATAATGGTTACTGACTAATACTGACTTGTTTACTGACTAATGGTAACTTGGTTACTATGTAATATTATATTGGTTACTAACTAATACTTAATTGCTTACTGCATAACATTATAATGGTTACTGACTACTACTGAGCTGGTTATTGTGTATCATTATACTGGTTACTAACTGATGCTTGTTTGGTTACTCTGTATAATTATAATGTTATTGTGTTTTGTAATTATAACATTGAGTTGTTTACTTTACTATATTTATTCTGTTTTCAGACAATGAAAATGATTCCAGTTGTACTTTATTCTAACAACACTTAATTTGTGTTGTAGGTTGAGACATCAAACTTAGTGATTTTTACTGTTTACGATGTCGCCAAATAATATATTGTGGACATCAAGCAAAAGACATGCACATGTCGTAAATTTCAGTACTATGAGATGCCTTGTCTGCACGCTGCTGCTGTTATGAACAAGCGAAATTTGAGCTGTTATGATTTTTGCTCAAAACATTACTCTAAAACAACTTTGGTTGACACATATTCAGCTTCTATCATGCCGTTAGATGACAAAGAAAACTGGGATATACTAGAGGAAGTAAGAAACATATGTGTAAAACCACCGAACACAAGAAGACCAACAGGAAGACCAAAAATAGGGAGGTACAAACACGGGTCTAAAATCAAAATTCAAAACAAATGCAGCAGGTGCTAAGAAAAAAGACACAACAGGAAAACATGCAATAATCCACCTGTTTTAAGACCAAAAAAGGTCTGATATAGTGCAATTACATTAAGAGTGTAAATACGTAAATATATAATTGTTTACTATTAGTAACCATTATCCATATGGTTGGTAACATTTTTTATTGTGTATAATAAATAAAATTGTTATTGATTAATATTTTGATTTCTGATTTCATTATGAGTTTTCAATATAAAGCACACATATATATACATTGTACAATTGTTAACTATTCTAAAACATTTTTATGTAAATTTGTTTACCACCTAAAATAAAATGGTTACCACTACATTAATGTTTAATTATTACCAGCTAGATAACGATGTAATTTAAAAGTATCCATCAGCTAGATAAATGGGAACCCACACATGTACACTATGCACTTGACTATAAATCAGACACATACATTTAATACTTTATAACATTCGTGATACAAACTTATAACTGTTTGGTTACCAACAAAAACAAAAATTGTTAACATATATGTAGGTTTGGATATTTACCTAATATTTCAACTTAAATAGCTGATATATACTGATTTTAACAAATTTTATGTCAATTTGTTCACTAATAAGTAATAAAATGGTTACCTATATAATAAAAATAATGGTAACTAGAACAAAATAAGAATCCGTCTTAGGAAATCATGTATAATAAACAATTACATATTAACCCAAAAAAAAACTAAAATCCCTCATTGATTGTACAATAATAGTAGTCAAAAACCATTAAATAATAGTAAAACAAATATAATAAATAAGTAACCAAATAGTTACATAACAGTAACCATAACATGTTTTAACGGTAAGCAAAATATAAAACAACCTGTGTATCCAGCATTATGTAATGAAAGTGATATTGTTTGTTTAGGCAACCCAAGTATACTCTGACATGTACATTTTACAATTGATATATGTCCTGAAACAAGCTTGTAACTCTCTGGTTACTATCAAAACAATAGTTGGTTACCTTTTTATACATATTTGGTTACCAACTGTACATCTCAAATAATGTAGCAAACACAACTTAAAAGAAACAAATACCAACTAACAAACAATTTTACTTTCATTACTGCTAAAATTCTCAAATACGTAATCCCATCTACATAAGATCCAATAAACATCACAAGCTCATAACCCATACAAAAATGTTGTGTATATCCCAAAAAAACAAAATATAAAACACAATTCATAAATACAAAATAACGAGATCCGAACTAATCAAAATCTAGAATAAATCTTCCTAAAAATTCTCTGCCAGTCTCATATCCCTCCAACTTTTTGTTCCTTGCATGCATATATAGGTTTATGCATAAATTCTTCCGATACTGCACAATGGGGAATGGAATAGGAATTTCATCAAATTTCTGATGAATGACATGCTCAGTGAAACATATCGTGAACATCCCGCAATCACTACACACACAGAAAAAAGATAACAAAAATCAAAACTAAAATCAACCTATATGTAATAATTAAAAAAATGTAAACAATGTAACCTTTACCCCCCGACTTTTTCAGGAACCGCCTCTGCAAATTCCAACTCAATTATATCATCTTTCTCCTTGTTGCGATATGGTTCACTACTAAAGTCAATGTCAGTCCTATCCCTCCAAAAACCACTCTTGCGCAATAAAGTGTGAAGAATGAATATGTATGGCTCATAAACATCCATAATTTTTGTTTGCATGGATTTCGGTTTTGGCCACAAAGAATTATAAACAGTTAGACGTCTATGATGCACATCAAATGTCAACAAAAACCAATGTTTCGGTGATGTCATATGAATGGGAAACAACACATAGTCAACATTTCTCCATGGTATGTTGACATCCATAAACAACCCATGGATGTATTCAGCAACATCACCATCCACAGACAAAACACTCTTATCTGCATTTTTACTTGTATACTCCTCGAAAAGAGCGGCCATCTTGTTATGAAACCAACAATCCGTAGTCGTTGCCCTTATATGAACACTGTCGGAATGTCTGGCCAATTTACGGAAATAATATAACGCAACATTGATATGCTGAACCCAGAAAAAAATATATATTATTACACAGTTGCTGAAAAATGTAAGTATGTAATGAATGTAACCAACTCTGTTAACACTAGTTACTACCCCAACTAAAAAATGTAACCATATCTAGAAAAACATAATTTTTTAAAAAAAGAACTCACATCGTCTTCTAACCATTGTCCAGGAGTCTTTAATTTGTAGAACCACATTTTTGATGATATTAGGACAGACCCAAATACAAAAGCATGTTCAATATTATCCTTCTTTCCAGGGAATTTGTCGGTCCTTCAATATAAAAGCATATTAGTATACACGCGAACATTAACAGTTACCGTATTAGTATACACTACCCAAAATCAGACTTAAACAGTCAATAATTAACATACTAATCAACAACTTAATTGTAAACAGTAACCTAGTAACCAACAAATATTAATATAATAACCATAATCAAATAGTAACCAATACATAACAAAAACAGTAACCAAAATATAAAATAATAGTAACCATAAAATAATTAAATAGTAACCAAAACAACAACATCATCTAGTTAATAATAATTTTAAGTAACATGAATGTACTAAACAAAAACCTAGTAATCAATCAAAATATAATATAAAGTAAGAAACACTTTACTTCAATGGAACATTAATATAAAACAAATATTACATGATAGTAACCAAAATATAATATATTAACCAAAACATAATATGACAGTAACCAAAATATAATATGACAGTAAATAAAACAGAAATATAATGTAATCAAAAATAATTTAACCAACATGCATATACCTAACAATTACATAGTAACCAACATGTAATATGATAGTAACCAAAAAATCATTTTGAGAAAATAAAAATGGTATCCAATTTATAATATAACAATAACCATAACATGATAAAGTAGTAACCAAAACATAAAATAATAGTAACCATAACATTTATTTAATATTAACCATATGTTTCCACAAAGAAAACAAATTTACTTGTTTAATAAAAAAATTATAGCATTCTTAACAATAAAAAACAAACCTTTTCCTGTTGTCTAGACCAATTTTAAACCATTGCTCAAACAATGCCTCTTCAAACTTTGATGGCATATCTATGCATACTTTCGGAAATATAGAAAGACATGCAAGTATTTGACTAGCACCCACGGCAATAGACGATGAACCAGCCGATCCAAATGTTGATGTATATGGAGACCGCAAAACGACACTCTTTGCGTGTTCACGTACAGGTCTACCACTGGCTTTATGGACACTTTTCTCCAACTTATCACATTGAACAATGTCCTGTGTGGTCAAAATAATCTGATCAAGGGCAGACTTGCTTTCTGCTTCACATTTATTCCCCTGTTTATATTGACATAAAGGGTAACAAATACAATTTATATTTTCAACATAAACAAATGCAGTTAACAACTATATGCAATAAAAAATGAATGAACAATAATCGACATATTAAAGTGAACATATCATAATAGTAACCAAAACAAAATAAATTACTAATCAAATTATAATATAATAGTAACCAACACACAATGTAATAGTAACCAACCAATATTATGATAGTAAACATAATATATATAATAGTAACCATATCATAATATAACAATAACCAGAACTAATAGCATGTAAAAAAAAGGATGGCATGTCATTATAACACTAACCTCAACAGTACCATACACAACAATCTCTTTCCCAGTGCATTGGCTTAATATGTCAAATGATGGCATGTCATTATTCTTGCCAATCTGTGCAAAATAAAAAAACAACCAATTAATCATTAAAAAAAGACATATAACACAACAAAACAAACAAATATGTCTAACCTTGATATTTTCTGCATCATCCTTAATTTTAATTTCATGATGTTCTTCAACCACAACATCATGTTCAACTTCATTACCAATCTCAATTTCATTCCCATCCTTCTTCTCAACAAAATTCAACACATCATCACCATCATTATTCTTATTTAGTTTTGAACCATCATCAATATCCTCATCAACATGGGGGTCTTTACACTCTTTAACAACTTCATCATCTTTAATAACTTCATCAACCATAATAACACCTTCACACTCTTTAACGACTTTAATTTCAAACTCATCATTCTTCTCATCGACTTTCAACCCATCATCACCAGCTTCATCATCATCATTATCATCATAAATAACATCATCATCTACATCATCATCACCGTCATCATCAGAATCAAAATCATCATCAGAATCACCATTAACTTCATCGGCTACATCATCATCATCACCGTCATCATTAGAATCAAAATCATCATCAGAATCACCATCAACTTGTTTGTCGCCAACATCTTTGATCCCGCGTAACTGATCTCTAATAATGGACCTAAAGTCCCTACATAATTGAATATGTAAAATTTGCATATCATCCTTAATATCAACCCACAATTTTACAATGTCTTTCTTAATTTCAAACACTTTCTTCTCCAACGGCCTAAACCGTGCATCAATTGCATCTTTAACATCAGATATATCAAATCCAGTGTTGTCACCCTTCACTTTTTTTCAACCTTCTTATCAGCATCCTCACCATTGAAAAATTGAAGCCCACCCAAATCAAGCCGATCCTTCTCCTCGGACGTGGGAATCAAACTTTTTATCCTCAACTGAAAAACATTAAGTACATTTAGTATAACATCTGATAAACATTGTACAAATACAGTAAAAAAAATAGTTAATAAAGAATTATAAAACATAATTAGTAACCAACTACATATATACAGGTAACCAAATGTATATAAATCAGTAATCAAATCAATAAATAAAGGTAGCCAATATTTGTATAACCGAGTAACCAACAAAATTATTATTATCAACATGAGGGTAATTTAATTAGTAACCAAATGCGTATATTCAGGTAACAAAATACATTGTTATTATTAACATACACATAAATAATCAGTAACCAAATGAGTATATAAAGGTAACTAACTACTTTGTTAACAGTAAAATTCACAAAATATAATTAGTAACTACATATATAACTATAGATAACCAATTATACTCTTAGTAGTAAACTTCATACCTATCCGGAACAAAATACTAAATCATTCAACTTGTCATTCGTAGGGGGCTTCACTAGCTCCTTCCATCTAAATAAACGGACATTCGGCGGATGCTCATCATTGCATATGCCCCGAGTTTTGAATGTCAGAATAGTTTTAAACATAAACACTTGGAATACATAAGGTAGCCCATTCAACTTGTACAATTTTGTATAATGATCCTTGTAGAAATTATATATTGACCCACCATTCCTTCTTTTCTTCAAACGACCCTTCAACGCATTGGACAAAGAGTACTTTGTCATCTCGAACGCGACTTTCCCCCAAGAAAAACTACTAACATCACCATAACATAAAAAATTGACCACTGCCCCATCCACATAATTTTCAGAAACTGTGGATAAAATAAAATTAAACACCAAAAAAATCAATGACATCTTAATAGGCTCATTATCGTCATCAAAAGCTGCCTTCCGATAAACCCTACCTATACTACTACGCGTCACAACTTCACCCCAAAAAACTTTTCAATAAGCATATTCTCCATACCTTTATACGCAGTTATATCATCCTCACCCTGCCATCTCAACCCAGAAATTAGACAGAACTCAGGCAAACCAAATCTGACCTTTTTATCACCAAACAAAAACTACATTTCACCATCATCACTCTGGTGAACCTCCCTTACAAGAGCATGGTGAATAATTTGGGAATACATTTGGTGTTGATCACCAAACTCCAGAAAATTCCCAAAACATGTTGCCTTAAACTTTTCCAATTGACTTTCGTTCAGTTTCTTGGCAATAATGTTAGGGACTTCCACGTCGCACCAATATATAACTTTTCCAGTAAATTTTTTGTTGCATCCCTCATAATACATATCCCATAACTGCAAATAAACAAAATCAGATTTTCACAATTATTATTAACCAATATAAAACATTATTTATGCCATAAACAGTTACATAGTAACCAACAAATAATATCATACTAGCAAAAACATAATATAACAATTACACAGAAGCCAAAATACACTATAAAAAGTTTCCAACATCCCACATTGACTGCACAAAAATAGTTACCATATCATAATATAACAGTAACCATAATATAATAAAGCAATAACCAAACAGTTATATTATATAATCTAGTGCTAACCAAAATATTAACAAAATGTAATACATATCAGTTTATGTAGTAGCCAAATAGTTATATGATAGTAACCAAACAATTATATCATAGTAACAGAACAGTTATATCATAGTAACCAAAACATATTTTTATGGTAACCAAAATATGATCAACATGTAGACCAAATCCATTTCAGCCAACAAATGTATACTACATAAATACATGGTAACCAAAACAACATAAAAAAGTAACCAAAATACCAAATTGAGGGAACAATAATAGATTCCAAATCATAAGCAAATATTAACAACAAACATACTAAACAAGTAACCAAATAGTTATATAATAGTAACCAACATATTTTTCCATGGTAACCAATACATAACCAAACAAATAAATCAACCACATTTTAGTCAACCATGTATACTAAAGCAAATATATGGTAACCATAACAATAACAAACAGTAACAAAGTCCCAACTCAAGGGAACAAAAATGGTATCAAAATCATAATCTTAAATTAACCAAAAATATACTCAACAAGTAACTAAATATACCAAATCGATTGAAAACAAATGATATCCAAATCAAAATCTAACAGTAACTGAACAATTATATGATAGTAACCAAAACATCTTTTAATGGTAACCATAACAGAATAAAAAAGTAACTAAATATACCAAATCGATTGAACACAGCTGGTATCCAAATCAAAATCTAACAGTAACCAAAATAACCAAACATTTATATTATCATAAAATAACAAAATTTAAATTAACAAATCTTTAAAATTCTTTATATTGGAATTATATTCTGGCTAAGCACTTGTCCTTCTGACTTAACTACATGGACATCAAAATCATAATCTAAATGCACTTTAGAATGCTTCATATCACTATGAATCACCAACCTATCCTCATTCTTACTCGATTTCTGACCTGCATTCTCCCCCTTCCCCTTACTCTCCACAACAAACTTCTTCAAGCCCTTTACAGAATCATCCTCCGTGATTCTCTTCCTCTTTCCGTACTTCTTCATCGTATCAGCCATTCTACACAAATCAAATGAATAGAACAGAACAACTAATCGAACGAACAGAAAAATGAAAATGGCGACAAGAGTCGAATAGAGAGAGTCGTAATGGCGAACAGAGAGAGAAGACAGGGTTTCAACATACAAACAAGGGTTTAAAACTGAAGAGTGGTAATGGCGGTTATCACGTCTTTCAAAATAAAACAACCCATTTTAAGTTGGACACTAATTTGTCATGTCAGCCATTAATATTAATCCATTAAATTAAGGACTTATAATTATATTAATATTGTAAATAAAAATAAAAAAGTGTAATATTTTTGTAATTATTTTATAGAGGTATGATTTTTGTAATTATTTTCAAAAATGTACTAATATATGTAATTTATCCTTGAATATTTTTCAAAGCCCTACCATTAATTTCTTGTAAAAATATGAGACCTCTAATTTATGAAATAGTCAAAATAAGTATCCTAATTTATAAAAATACTATAAGTATCCCTATTTTCACAATAGGTATCCAACTTTCAAAATAAAATTAAATAAAATACATGCTTCATTCTAAAATATAAAATCACTGACTTTTTAAAATTATGAAATATTTTTCAATTTAAAATTAATATGAATTTATTTATTTTAGGGAGTAAATTATCTAAAAAGTACTATTAATTAAAAAAATTCGTATTTAAAAATAAAATGAATTACATCAATTTTGATGTGCTCCTATGGAGTAGCAAACTGCAACCAAAATACTTCTCATGCTAGGAATTATTATCTTCTTACCTTATTAATACCGCCCTCTTTCAATAGAAGCTTGTCCTCAAGGTTCATTGGCTACAGGGTCCTCTTCATCTTCTTTGTTTGAACCATCGTCTACTTCCAACAACAAGACTTGGGGTCCTCGACACGTATGTCCTGGAGTAAATTTGTCGTTGCTGTTAAAACGAAGTCCTTGAACTCGCTTTTTTTGCATTTCATCACAGGTAAGGCATTTCATGGGCAAAGTTGGTTTAACCTTTGTTGGGGAAGCAAGGTCGAGTTGGGCGCGATTAAATTGTAGACTTCTGTCTATCCGTTGACGAGTTAGTTGATCATCCCGCATTCATGCCAGGCTTGTTGCTTCCTTCAAGGTCTGAGACTTAAATATTCGAATACCATCCAAAATGTCAGTTTTCAAGCCACCCATAAATGTTTCCATAAGAGCTTTTTGCGTCCAACCGCGTACTCGGTTGCCTAAGCGCTCGAATTCCCGCTGGTAATCACACAATGAACCGCCTTGCTTATCTTTGAAAGGGCTTCATCAAAATCTTCGCACTCCGAAGGCCCAAAGCGAGTCAAGAGTTCGTTTTTGAAATTCGCCCATAAGAGAGTGCGTCCTTTTTCTTGGAACGTCCTGCGAATCCACTGCCTCCACTAGTTAGCTTCTCCTTCCAAGTGGTAGGAGGCCAAAGAAACTTTTTGAGTTTTGAGAGTATTCAAAAAATTGGTTTACACAATTGAACCACTCCGTCGGATCATCTCTTGAAAATTGGGGAAATTCAAGTTTTACTGTTTTGGAAGATACCACCAATTGTCCTCTGTTATTACCTTCTCGGTGATGGTTGCCTTCCTGATAATGGTTGTCGGGGTTGGGGTTCTTCTATTTTGCGAGCAAGACTTCAGAGAGGCAATTGAGTGTTTCTTCTAAATGACAAAGCATGTCGGTGAGACCAAGTTCTATCCTACTCGTGCCATCTTGAAGATGTCTTAGCCCAGCTTCCAGCTGTTCGATCCGTTCCTTGTTGGTTGCCATAGATCTGATACCAATGATAGGTCCCAATCAAAGCTGCTATATATTTATGTAAATAAGATTCTACTTAGGGTGAGAATAAACCACAATAATTTTGTTATTCAATGAACTTATTTTTTTCTGCTAACTGGAGTGATTTAAATACATAAAGGAAAACTACTCTCCTTTAAGTTCACGGCCACAACTACTAAAAATAAGGACTCCACTACTACCACTTATTCACATAGCAAGAAAATAGCTAACAAAAAGACTTTAAGTCTTCTAACTGCACTTCTGCTTACTACGTGCTCCTATAGAGAAACACCAAAACATATCTCATGCTAGGAATTGTTATCTTGTTAGCTTTGATATAGGTCCCAATCAAAGCTGTTATATATTTATATAAATAAGATTCTACTCAGGGTGAGAATAAATCACAGTAATTTTGTTATTCAATGAACTTGTTTTTTTTTGCCAATTGAAGTGATTTAAATACATAAAGGAAAACTACTCTCTCCTAAGCTCACAACCACAGCTACTAAAAATAAGGACTCCACTACTGCCACATATTCATATAGTAAGAAAATAGCTAACAAAAAGACTAAGTCTTCTAACTGCATTTCAGCTTACCACGTGCTCCTATAGAGCAGCAAACTGCAACCAAAACACTTCTTATGATAGGAATTGTTATATTCTTAGCTTATCAAAGTGTGACCCCTAATGTAATAATGCAATTGAAATAAAAACAATATGATAGAAGATAAAGGATGGTGGAGTTTTCTACAACATACTCATAACTTTAGATTAACCAAATAGCCTATTTATAGGCAAATACATATTACTAATACATGATATAAAGCAACCTAAAAGACTCCAAAATATTAGCTAAACAGACTCTTACTATTAGGTAGAAAACCAATACACACATAGGACTACCAAAAGACTCTTGGAATGCCAAAAGACTTAACAATCCCTCCCTTAAACTGATGTTCCATATATAACATTCAGTTTAATAAAAGTCAAACTTTGAAACGACATCTTTCATGTAAACTGAATTATTTGAAATACAAACACCAAGTAGCTTCCTAAGCTTCTGAAACGTAGGAACTTTGAGAGGCTTTGTTAAAATATCAGCAATCTGGTCTTCACTTCTGCAGTAACTAAGATTCATGACTCCACCATTCGTGAGATCCCTCAAAAAATGATACTTCACATCTATATGTTTGCTTCTACCATGTAGAACAGGATTTTTTGAAAGCTTTATTGCTGAACTATTGTCACAATAAATCTGAGTAGGTCCATCCTCTTTCCAATGCAACTCTTTAAGAATTTTCTTTAGCCAAATTTCTTGACAAGCACAAGCTGTTGCAGCAACAAATTCAGCTTCAGTGGTTGATAATGTAACAATAGGTTGCTTCTTCGATGACCATGAAATAGCTCATGTCCCCATCATGAAAACATACCCAGATGCATAATCATTATCCGTAAACCCAAACAAATCTGAATCCAAACTCTTTAGTACCTTGCAAGTATCAAAAAATTCTTTTTACAACCAAGAGATGAATCTCTGTAGGACACGTCATGTACCTGTTAATCACACTTACAACATGCATGATATAAAGTCTTGTTGCCGTTAAATACATTAAACTCCCCATTATCTATTTGTAAAGAGTGTCGTCCACCTTCTTTCCTCCATTATCTTTGTTTAGCTTCAAACCAAACTCAGATGGTGTATTTACAGGATTACAATCCTTCATCTGAAACTTGTCCAAAATTTCTCGCATATACTTCTTTTGAGAAATAAAAATTCTATCAAAAGACTGCACCACTTCAATCCCAAGAAAGTAATGCATCAAGCCAAGATCAGACATCTCAAATTCAGCGATTATGGATTTCTTAAAACTTTCAAACATGGTTGAATTTTCAATATAGATTAAATCATCTACATATAAACTAACAATGAGCATTTTTCTTCTATCTTCAATCTTTATAAAAAGTGTATGTTTATAGGGACATTTTTGAAATACTTCCTTCAAAAAATAAGTTTCTATACGATTATACCAAGCCCGTGGAGCTTATTTTAATCCATATAGAGCCTTCTTTAACTTATACACTTTATGCTCATTGCCAATTTTCACTTAACCAGGAGGTTGATCAATAAATACCTCTTCTTTCAAATCTCCATGCAGCAAAGCTGATTTTACGTTCAACTGAAAAATAGGCCATGAGTTTTGAGCTGCTAATGCAATCACCAATCTGATTGTGTCATGCCTTGCAATCGGAGCAAAGACTTCTTTATAATCAACACCAAACTCCTGTTTATAGCACTTAGCCACCAAGCGTCTTGTGCTTGTCAACTTCTCCATTCTCCTTCAGCTTTGTCTTGTAAACCCACTTTACACTAATTGTTTTCTGCCCTTTGGGAAGATCACAAAGCTCCCAAATATCATTTCTTTTTATGGCAGTAATTTCTGCATCCACAGCCTTTCTCCATTTTGATTCTTTGACATCACTTCAAAAATGGAAGGATCACAATATGAAAATAGAGCAAAATGTGTAAGTGGATCATCACCTTGGTCAACTCCAGTTACCTTATAATCAGTCATCCATGTTGGTCTTCTTTGAACACGTTGAGGCCTTTGTGATTCAGCTGCAAGTGGGCTTTGATCGGCTACTAGAACATTTTAAGTGGGTCCCTGTTCTTGCTCATTTTTCACATGCTCCTGCCCTTTTTCATCATCATCAAAATCCCTGTTCAACATTTTGAGTGGGTCCCTGTACTTTTTAATTATTCACTCTGCCATTTTTTTGGCACCATTGAACTATCAAATTACATTATCAAAGTACTTGAACCTATGCCAACCTAAAGGTATGAGTGGTTGATTAGCACACCCCTGAACAATGCTTGTGTCCTAGTTATGTACTTTGTCGTGCTTATAGAAGGTGATGGTACTTATATATAGTACTAGTAGATTTGGAAATCACCATGTCTTTTTTCTATAAATTGCAGAAGTCAATATCATAATTTAAATTAGGAAATGAGTGATTAAGTATCGTCGTCCACCGCACAGTTCTTCAAATTAACTGATTCGTTGTCACATTTATTTACCATAAAATCCCAACAAATAATTAATATGAGCTGAAAAATTGCATTTTGTACATGTTTTGTACTTCTATATTATTGTTGAAAGAATATTCCGTCGAAAATAGACTTATTCTGTCGGAATTAACTTATTACAGAAGAAATATTTCATCGAAAGTTCGGTCAAATATATCCTTGTCGAAAATAATTCCGTTGAAAAATTCGTCGAAATTAACTATTTCCAAAAGAATTATTACCAACGGAATTTCCATCGAAAATAAACTAATTCCGACACAAGTTATTTCTGATAGAATATTCCGTCGAAAATAAGTTAATTCCGACGAAAGCTATTTTTGATAGAATATTTTGTCAGAAACATCATGCCACATGTCAGTTGCAGATTAAATTGATCAAACTTATTTCCAATGGAATTTTCATCGAAAATAACTTATTCCGTCGAGAATATTATTATTATTTTTTTATTTTTTTTTGTTTTTGTAATTTTTAGGTTTTAAAACTATAATTGTACTTGTATATGTTTTTAGTGATCAATTTTTCCTAACAATAACACATATACGTCAAACTAACAACTCCTCCAAATAACACATATACAAATACATATCCTAATAACAACATGGACGTCAAACTGATAACTCCTCCAAATAACACATATATAAATACATATCATAACAATAACATACACGTCGTTCTCAATGATAACAAATATAACTAAATTACGATAGATAACATTAATACATATAAGTTAAACTAAAAATTATAATAAACAATAATTTACAATGTAAAATAAGGTCAACTAAAATTTACAACTACATAAGACTACAATTTACAACATAAACAAAGTAAAACTACAAGTATTTACAAATGATGGCTAGTACTACCATCGGTATGAAGAAGATCATCGAGTCGGGGTCGACGTTATTGCTTTGGTGTATGAAAATCATCACCGTCATCCCCTCGATCGGCATCGCCACTCTGCTTAGTATCACTACCCTGCTTAGTATCGTCGCCTTGTTGATACAATAAAAAAATATAACATATTAATTAGGGGCATAGCCAGAAGCTGGAGTGGGAGGGGGCCGAAACTCATGTAAAAATAGTTATATAGTATAATGTTAAAATTTAGATTTTTTTTCTTATATTGCACTTTGCTCTTTCCCCCCTTAAAATTTTCAAGATTCTAAGTTCAAAACAAACATAAAATTTACACCTATAAGATCCCTAAATAAAAGTAGAAGCTTTTATAATTTGCTTGCATTGCAAACCAAAAGATAAAAATAAAAAGAGAATCAAATTAGCTTTCTACATATATTTGTAAGTATCTATAGTGTAGCCATGTAGATCATGGAGGAGTAGAAGGTGGGCTTTGATAAGGAGCAGCCACTAAGTCAATTGAGAGAGAAAGAGGTTATAAGTGAACCTCTTAAATTTTAATTTATTTACTTCTTTTGAAAAGTACAGTAGAATTTAATATGTATTGAAACATGAAAATTACTTTATAATTTATTTTGGGTCTAATATAGTACAAACGTATATTTTAAAATACGAGCACTATTTTGATTCTTTTTTTACACTATTAGAAACGGGTCAAGATAATTTACTAACAAAACAAACAAATATTAAACAAAAAATTTTGAAATTTAGGGGGGATGGGGCATGGCTCCCTCCCGTCCCAACGTAGCTACGCCACTGATATTAGTAATCATATATGAGAATTAAAGAAACAGCTTAAAATGACAGGTAAAATGTAAATTATGTCAGAATTAGTCCTTTTTCTTGTAGTGAAAGGTAGATAAATCATAAATATCACTCTTGGAAAAGAAAAAAAAATCTAATGTGCATACCTTATACATACATGGAAACCCAATAGTCTTTTTTGGGATTCAAATTATATATGGACCCTTTAACAAGTTTTTGTACTTCTATATTATAGAGACGAGTATTATATGCATTGTCAATCACGTATGCATTAATAATTATGCATTAACAAGGAATATATATGTTAGAGTCTGCATGATAAATTTGATGATGATATGATTAATGTATATTTGTACCATTAATTTTTGTAAAGTCCTTAATGAGAATGAGATGTACAAGGACTCAGAGTAGAAAAAATCAAGTTTGTTAGGTTAATCTTAAGAGCCAAATTGTTGTATAGATAATAGGATAAAATCGATCATATTATATTATTAAACGATCATAAGGCTACTCTACTGTTTCAAGGTGTAAATGATGATCATAGAGTAAGCTTTGAGTTCGTAGAACATCTAACATCTGATCACAGAGCTTGCCAAGAGTTCAAAGAGTTAAGTTAAAATCGCTAAACATGTTATCAGATCGCAAAGTTCACTTAGGATCATATAGTGAAGACCATATCGCATAGCGAATACAGGATCGTATAGTGAAGACCGGATCATAGAGTGAATACAAGATAGTATAGTGAAAACCAAATCGCAGAGTTCACTTAAGTTCATATAGTAAAAGGAAGTTCACAGAGTCTACTTCAGCTTTATAGAGATAACAGTTCATAGAGTAGACTATAAAGAGCACAATCGTAGAATGCCACCGCACTCGTAGAGTAATCAATCGTAGAGCAGAACGTAGAACTCAGGTCGACGAGCAAAGTCAAGCATAGACTCTCTGTTCCTCATAAGACTCTACGAGTAACACATTTCGTAGAGCAAGTCAAGAATTTCAGAAGACTGACAATAGGAGCGCTACAGATTGAAGAGCCTGATGTACTCACCAAAGATCCTTGGTGAAATCAAAGATCAGAGCATGTTTGTGTCTAACAGCTAGTTTATCGAAAGTGACATCACCCATGTGGTAAATGAAGTTGCAGACTGATGTGACAGGTCAAAGCCACAAAGCAAGCTGACCCAACAACTTAAGAAGTCAACATCAAGGATCTTGGAGTATCTGGGCATTAAATGCACAACGGGAACCTTGTAATGGGAGGCTATCAAGAGGTCTATATAAGAGCAAACAGATTTTAAATCAAATTAACGATAACAAGAACAATCAAGTTGAAACTCTGCCAAAGCTTTAAAAGACCACTCTACAAAAACTAAAAATACCTTGTTCTGCTACTAAGTCATTTGGTTGTTGAGCTTAAACGCAACTTAGTAGCACCTTAAAAAATAACATATCTTTTAGTGACTCATTGTCTTAGTAACAAGTAAGAGATCTTAGTGATCTGGACTAAGTGTCCCTATTTCGAGAATTGGTGACTCGAAGGAACCTAAGTGGTTCAGTTGTAATAGATCTAAATGATCTACATCCTTAGCTATTCAGTCTCTGAACCACTTAAAATTTCTTGTGTCGTTTATTTTCTGCACTTAATTTCTGTCTAGTATTTTATCTTATTTGTTTGTGACTTCCAACCACAAGAACTAAATTTAGAACTATGATTTTTTATAATCTTCAAGGTAGTTTTTCAACATATATTCCACTGTGCTTAACTAATACGGATTAACTAACTATCTAGTAATATATTCTTTAATCAAGTAAATTTTTTAAAGGATCTATTCAACTTCCCTTCTAAATCTCGTTTGTGCCTCTGGGAAACAACAAGTGGTATTAGAGCAGGTTCTCACGAACATAAAGCTTACACTTTAAGTTGATCTATAGCACTAAATAAAACCAGTTTTGAGCTTAGTGGTAGAAATAAGCCACCTCTTCTAAATAGAGAAAAGTTTGCTAACTAGAAGGTTCGTGTGCAGGCATACATGGATGCAATGGATGATGTGTTATTCGATGCTGTTATCAATGGTCCATACATTCCATCTAAGCTTGCTCCTACAATAGATGATCCCAACAAGGTGGCAGTAAAGCAGCGAGCTTAGTGAACTGAGAATGAGAACAAGCTGGTGTAATTAGACAAAAGGGCCAAGAATATCCTGTTCATGACTCTAGAGGATGAACTTTTTGAGAACGTCATCAACTGTACTACTGCAAAGGAAGTCTGGGAGGCCCTGTTGGTGATGCATGAGGGCATCGAAGAAGTTAGGGAGAACAAACAGTCTCTCTTGACACAATAGTACGAGATGTTCACTTATGTACTGTTTGCATAATTTATTATTAGCAAATACACGTTCAAATAGTAATATAATGGCAAACAAGGTATCGTCCCACAGAGAAATGTCTAAAATAACTATCAACAACTAATTTTATATTAAATTAATTTTATTAAATAGGTATCTCAAATTGTTGAATATTTAAAATTAAATTAATCTAAATTAACTAATCATTAACTACCAAAAATTGATTTCAGATTTAGAAGGCTTAAGATTATAACATCCCTTAATGTTTCGTTTTAATCTTATCACTTTCTGTTAAATTACGTCAACTATGTTGGATTGTTAATTAAGAACTCACAATATTTATACGCACCTTTCGACGATCATATAAACAACTCTCCCTAATTCCACAAAAGATGGAATTGAGAAGAACACCCTAGATAATTAACTCACTATATCTCTATGTGAATTAGAATTAAAAAGGGTTTAACGCACATGTTCTCATCAGATTACATACGACATATAAGTATATCCCTATATTATACACAAATTATGAATTCCATCTAATGCAGGAAACACAATCATATGCGATTATATCCAGGTCTAAATCTATAATCCATTTCTCAATTTTATATAGATTACTCCAGTAATTGTTGATCAGACAATTAAACAATTAAGTGCAAGATATAATAACCAAACCAATCATAATTAACAATAACCCACAAAGAAGTAAGTTAATTAAAACTACGCATCAAGTTCTAGTGCAATGTTAGAATAAGAATTAGTTCATAACTGAAGTAATAATCATCATCCACAATTTAATCATCATCCAGAAATTACAAATTAAAAGATTAAGAGAAGAGAAATAAAACTGTGTTGACGTAATATTTAGTCTCCTCTTTAGCCTTTTAAGATGATATTCCTTTGTGATCACCTTCTTGCTTTAAGCCTTCAGAATCTTTCTTAAAACTAGGGTTAGCCTCCAAGTTGCAAGATCCCTTTCTAACGGTCTAATATAATCTATTTATAGCCTTAATTAAAGTCCGACACCATTAAAAAGTATTACTCCAAGTCGTATTCGAATTAAATTAAAATTACAACATTTCACAGTCCCAGTCAACCTGATGTTGTCGCGCCCTACTATTTGCCAATTTCAATTTTACTTCATTTGCTCTGATTTCATTCCAGTCTCTTTCAGTCCTAATCCCGTGCAATACAATATACAAAACAAGCAAAAATGCATCAAAAGTAACACAAAACACAAAGGATAACAAGAATTCAAGTTCAAAAGCACTCGATTCATAGTTATAAACACACTCATCAAATACCCTCAAACTTGAACTTTTACTTGTCCTCAAGAAAAACAAAAACAACCTATAGGAATCTAACTAATCTACCTATGAATCAAATAATGAATCAATACATTATCTAGTATATAGCCTCAAAGATTATCAACAACTCTCAAATCAAATAACAAACCATTGCCATGTTCACAGTTTCGATGCATTCATTAGATTTTAACATGTTTTTGTCCCTTTGTGTGTTTGTGTACCACCTACTCTAACCTTCCACAATCCGGATAAATTCACAGAGTCAACTGCTTAACAGAGAATTTCAATTTTAACTCCACAACCTCGCTAGACACAACAAATCTTGATAATCCAAATAAGGCATTCAAGCTAAGGGTTCTAAAAATATTATAAACAATAAGCACATAAATTTTTCTTCTTTTCAACACTTGCCGAATGAGTGCGTTTTATGCTCCATCTCGTCTGTAAGCATGTGCTCCATCTCGACTCAGCACAACTCTCACTTCAATTTTCATCACTTTTTCATATATTTTTTTACTTTTTTGCTTTTTTTACTTCTTTTTTTGCACAACAGGAATTCCCCCAAACTTAAATGTTTATCTAGATTTCATTTTCAATGATATGCCAACTAAATTTATAAAGTTTCCACGAAATTCACTAAAGCAGTTAACCACATAAATTACTACCAAATCACAATCAATCAAAATAGGTGGCTATGTGCTCATTAAGCCAAACAAATCTCAAGCAAGTTAAAACCAACTAGTTCATCAAAACTATAACATCACATTGTTTATCAATTCCCATTTGAGTTAAAATATCATAATATCCATTCTCATCATCGACCATACTAAACAACAGTCAATTTATTGCTTAACTTATGCAACCTACTATGACTTCATGTAATATGCCAACTAGTTGTAACATGCATCCTAACACATATAATTATCATGCAACTAAATATGATCACAAATAAACTAACTAATATGCAATACTAAACTAACATGCACACAAATGCCCCTAAACTTATATTACACAATACCCTCATTGTAAAAATAAAAAGAAAATCAGAATTGAGGACTTCCTTGACTAGAAGAAGAAGCATCGTCCTCATTAGGAGAATCTACTGGTGGATAAGCTGGAACATTCGCATATACTGGAAACTAGAATGGACCAGAACTAGAACTGGATTTCGTAGAGAAAATATGGGATAGGGTTGAAGAGAACTATGAATTAAACTCTATTATAGCATCCATCGTTTGAGCTAAAACATCAAATCTCCTATTCATTCGGTGGTCTTGTCAATCCAACCGTCTGTGTAATGCCTAAATAGAAGCTTTATAATTAGTAGGAGGAATAAATGAATATCCAATGGGCTGCTCGAGTTCCTCCATTGGCTATACATCATCATCCTATTGTGGTCCCACGATAAATTCTGCATCTTTGGGATGTGAAACACCTCCATCCTACACCTTGTATCAGTGAATCGCTGCATGATCAATAACAGCCATCGAAGCTTGGATTGGCTCATCCAAACTCCATTAAACCCCTACTTAATAACACGACCTGCTGATCAGCGAAGCATGTGGAATGGTACTCGATGTACTCCCCAATAAATACTTCACAATAGATGCATTAATGACTCTCCCAATATCAATCTTCTTGCCCGTCATAATTCCATACATTAAAATGGCCCTATCTTTGGTAACATCGTTTTGATGCCTTGTTGACATTAAATTTGCGCAAATAAAATTGTACTAGGCTTTCCCATATTGACTCAATGCTGTGTACGGGAAACTCACCTTCTCATTTGTGCTTTGTTTCAATGTCTACTTGGTACCTAGCTTACATAACTTCCAAATCACCACGTCTAAATTATATCTACGAGCACCAACCCAATCAGGATCATTCTCTACAATGTTTGGCAAATTGTAATATGCATTGATAGCTTGAAGAGTAAATAACATTGGTCGGCCACGGACTTGCACAACCCCATTCTGTGTTTCTCGTGTATTAGCATAGAATTCCTTTACCACGCAAATTACTGCCGAAGTGGGATGCTTGGTGAAATCAACTCTCTCCATGATCATCACACTCAACTCCCCATCTTGGTTTTCATCCGGCCTAAGCCCCCATTCGAGCACAAAATATTTTCTAGTCAGCACGTCGTGGAAATAGTCTGATACCTCTTTGCTCATGAATCGTGTGTTGTCATAATGCCGACGGTTTGGGAACCTTTGCCACTTTGTCATTTTGGAGCAATAATTTCTATCCCAACTGATGTCCCACCAATGCTACACACCAAATCCATAACCAAGATGCCAAAGACACCACCACAAACTATAGTCCAGTTCTCCTAGGCAAAATCACAAACACTTGGTATGCACCCAATTATCTCCCTTTGTTTTAATGTATAGATGTGCAAAAACCAAGAAGGAAACACTAATTAACCCCAAACAAGCAGTTCAATAATATAACACTTGCATATGATCCAACAAAACCAATAGCATCAATCAAAATAACATAAAACCCTACTACGGCTATTGAACAATTGTACCCAAAACAACATTTTTGCCCACATGCAATATCTTGTAATTATACCTTTAAGCATTAACCAATTATTGAAAATTACAATCTCTAAGTACACCTTACTTGATGTTTGGGCTAACATTGCTTGCCAAGGTCTCTCATAGAAGAACGAATGTTGACTGACCCGAGCACTTGAAATTCATTTTTAACTACTTATGGTTTAATTAGATTATATGAGGATGTGGGGTTTTTAAGAAATTGGATGGATTAGATGACTAAAATCGACTTGGAAAAGGATTTGGATGGATTGGAATTTGATTTGGAAAATGAGGGTTGACAGTTTTAGAGATAAGAATTTGAATTGGAGAAAGAATGGAAGAGATAAGAATACAAACTGCTGAATTGCTCTTTAAACTTAATCAGCACATGCAGCGCGATCGCGCTGTGATGAAGCTTGTACTTGGCGTTGTCGCGCCAACATGGCAGAGAGACTTCTAAAGTTCTGCTTGGGCATTACGTGTCACGCTGTATGTGTACTACTCATTGGCGTTGCCACGCCAAGGGTCTAGAGAGGGTTCTAAAGAGTTACTCTAGCGCTGTCGCGCCGTAGTTGTATTGGCTACTGGTGTTATCACGTCAGAGTTGTATTGGCTGCTGGCGCTGTCGTGCCAGATTGGCAGGACACTTTCCCTTGCTTGCTTTGTTGCTTCCCTTCTGTACCTTATAATATGAAGGACCTGAAACAAACACAATGAACATATTATTAACTATAAAGGCAAGTAAAAAGCTATTAAACCGTAAAAATCCTAGAAATTAAAAAATTATTGAACTAACTAAATAAAATGCAAATTTAGGTTCCCTCCCAACGAGCACTTGTTTTAAAATCTTCAACCTGACTACTCCCTGTTTTAAGATGAGTCAGTGAAGATGATTGAGGTCTTTTGGCGATCAAAATCAACACCCCAATAATATTTTAATCTCTAGCCATTGACTTTGAACGTTTCATCTGAATTACGAGGCAATAACTCTACTGATCCATGCGGGAACACTTTATTGATCGTGAATGGACCCGACCATCTTGACTTGAGCTTTTCGGGAAATAGTTTCAGCTTGGAATTGTAAAGAAGAACAACTTGGCCTGGTTCGAACTTTTGATCAATGATTTTCTTGTCAGGCCATTTATTAACCTTCTCCTTGTATAGCTTTGCATTGTCAAACACTTGGAGGCGAAACTCATCTAGCTTATTAAGTAACATAAGTCTTTTTTTCTTCAGCAGCATTCAAATCAAAGTTCAACCTTTGAATAGCCTAATATGCATTGTATTCAAGTTCAACCAGAAGGTGACATGCTCTGTCATATACTAATCGATACGGTGACATCCCTATCGGAGGTTCGTATGTCGTCCGATACGCCCATAGAGCATCATTTAGCTTTATTGATGAATCTTTTTTATTCAGATTCGCCATTTTCTCTAAGATCTTCTTTACTTCTCTATTTGAGACTTTTGTTTAGCCACTAGTTTGAGGATGATATATTATGGCAATCTTATAAGTGACCCCATATTTAGCAAGAATGGCAAAAAAATATTTATTACAGAAGTGAGTCCCTTCATCGCTAATAATCGCTTGAGCTGTGCCAAACTTGTGAAAATGTTCTTTTGGAGAAATTTCAGCACGACTTTTGAATCATTAGTAGGCAACGTGGCTGCTTCCACCCACATTGACACATATTCTACTGTAACCACTATGTATGTATTGTTAAAGGATGTCGAATATGGTCTCATAAAGTCGATACCCCACACATCAAAGATTTTTGCTTCCAAAATTGTGTTGAGAGGCATCTCATGGCACTTTGAAATATTACCGACCCATTGACATCGGCATCTTTGAATAAAGTAGGCCAGTAAAACCTTGCTTAAAAAAGTTTTGAAGCCGTTCTTTTACCCCCACAGTGTCCTCTATACGAGAAATTATGGCAATGATGTAAGATACTTTCCATCTCTTCTTGTGGAATGCACCTTCTTATCATCTGATCTGGGCATTGCTTGAACAAGAATTGCTCATCCCACACATAACGTCTCACATCGCAGAAATTTCTTCCTTTGTTAGCTTGTCAAATCCGGAGGGAGCACATTACTAACAATGTAATTAACAAAATCTCCATACCATGGTACCTCCATTTTGATAGCGAATAATTGTTCATCCAGAAATAACTCATTAATCATTATTTCATCTACCTTTTTCTGCTCTTGATTCTCCAATCTCGACAAATGGTTTGCTACTTGATTTTTCGCACCTTTTCTATCCTAGATTTCCAAGTCGAATTCCTGAAGTAAAAGGATCCATCTAATCAACCTCAACTTTGCATCCTTTTTCGAAATCAGGTACTTAATTGCAAAGTGGTATGTGAAGATAACAACTTAGTTCCAAAAAGGCAAAAACGGAACTTGTCAAAGTATAGACAACTGCAAGCAATTCTTTCTTGGTAATGGTGTAGTTCAATTGGGCATCCGACAATGTTTTGCTAGCGTAGTATATAACATGAAACATTTTATCTTTACGTTGGCCTAAAACTGCACCGATTGCAAAATCACTAGCATCACACATGAGCTCGAATGGCAATGTCTAATCTGGTGCAACAATTACGCGAGCAGTGGTCAATTTCTTTTTCAATACTTCACATGCATTTAGGCATACTGCATCAAACTTGAAAGGTACATCCTTCTCTAGCAAGTTGCAAAGTGGCTTGGTGATCTTCAAGTAGTCCTATAAATACTCGCATGACCAAGGAAGCTTCGAATCCTTTTTATTGATGTTGGAGGCGGTAGATTCTCAATTGTCTCAATCTTGGCTTTATTTACCTCTATTCCTTTTGTTGACACTTTATGCTCTAGAATTATCCCTTCTTGAACCATGAAATGACATTTTTCCCAATTAAGCACTAAGTTAGTTTCCACACACCTTTTCAGCACCAAAACAAGATTCTCCAAACATAGGTCAAAAGAGTCTCCAAATACCAAAAAGTTATCCATGAACACCTCAACATTACGTTCTACCAGATCAAAAAAATTGTCATCATACACCTCTGAAAAGTCGCAAGTGCATTACATAATCCAAAAGACATTCTTCTAATGCAAATGTACCGTACGAACAAGTGAATGTTATATTTTCTTGATCTTCTGGAGCAATGACAATATGATTATACCCCGAATAACTATCTAAAAGACAATTGTGCTCGTGTCTCGTCAATCGATCTAGCATTTGGTCAATAAATGGTAGAGGAAAGTGATCATTTCGAGTAGCCTTGTTAAGCTTTCTGTAATCCATACATACCCGCCATCCAGTCACCGTCCTTATCGGAATCAACTCATTATTTTTGTTAGACACCATTGTCATTCCACCTTGCTTTCTGTAATCCATGCATACCCGCCATCCAGTCACCGTCCTTATCGGAATCAACTCATTATTTTTGTTAGACACCATTGTCATTCCACCTTGCTTGGGAGCACACTGTACCGAGCTCACCCATGCACTATCAGAAATAGGGTAAATTATTCCTGCATTGGAGCCATTTAATAATTTCTTTTTTCACCACCTCTTTCATAATTGAGTCCAATATTCGCTATTGCTCAATGATCAGTTTAGCGTCATCTTTTAAGAGATCTTATGCATACAAAATGAAGGACTTATCCCCTTGATATCTGCAATGGTCCATCTAATAGCTATCTTGTACTCCCAAAGAATTCTCAACAACTTATTTTCCTTAAATTTGTTAAGTGCAATAGAAATAATAACAAGTAAAGTAGATGAATCACCTAAATATGCGTACCTAGGATAATTAGGCAAAGGTTTACGTTCCAACATTGGGGTTTCCTTTAATGATGATTTAACACGAACCGTAGGGTTTCCCGAATAGTCTAAGATCTCAAATGGTATATTGAACTTGCTCACCCTTGGCGATGCATCTAACACTTACAAATACTCCAAAAATTTCGGATCATCTAAATTTGTGTCAACCATCAAAGAAGTTTCCAAAGGATCGGAACCCAATATACCCTACAACTCATCATCAATAGTCTCTTCAATCATGTCCACTCGGAAGCATTCATCCACATCCTTAGGAAATTTCATTGCTTTAAAGACATTAAAAGTTACGTCTTGGCCTTGGACTCTCAAGGTAAATTCACCTTTTTGACATCAATAAGAGTCCTACCCGTAGCCAAACATGGTCTCCCAAGGATAATCGGCATGTCGCGGTCCTCCTCAAAATCCAACACAATGAAATCAGCTGGGAATATGAATTTTTCTACTTTGACTAACATGTCTTCAACAATTCCCCTTGGATTAGTAGGCACTTCCCCCTTGACTAACTTCTTTTGTAAGTCAACGATCGATCTACTAGCTGCAACGTCACATTAGTAGGCACTTCCTCCTTTAACCCAAGCTGCTGGTAGACTAAAAGTGGCATCAAACTTATGCTCGTCCCCAAGTCACATAGACATCGGCTGAAAAATTGGCTCCCAATAGTACATGGAATAGTGAAGCTACCCGAATCCTTGAGATTTAGTGGTAACTTCTTTTGTAATATTGCATTGCATTCCTCTATTAGGGCCACTATCTCAAAATCACCCAGCTTCTTCTTTCTTGATAGGATTTCCTTCATGAATTTTGCATAGCTAGGCATTTGTTCCAATACGTCTGCAAATGGGATATTAATTTTTAATTTCTTGAACACCTCTAGGAATTTAAAAAAGTGTTTATCAAGTTTTTGCTTTTGAAACCGCTATGGAAAAGGTATTGGTGGCATAACTGAAGAATGTTTTCCCCCTTTGAGCTCACAACTGTTTCGTCATCTGATTTCTTTCCTTCACCCTTATTCTCCTCTGCTGGTTTCGTATTGGTCGACACCTTTTTTTGATTTTTAGTAGTCGATTGCTCTAGTTTTTTCCACTCCGAAGGATAACTGCCTTGCATTGCTCTTTGCCAACACTCTTCGGATTGACTTTTATATTTCTCGATAAAGCACCCTGAGGTTGACTATTCATCATATTGGCCGTTTGCCCCATCTGGTTCTCAAGGTTGCGAATGGATGCTGCCCGACTCTTCAAGTTCACGTCAACTTGAGTCATGAATTTAGCTAATATCTCCTCCAAATTTGGTTGCTTTTGTGGCTGTGCTTGATGCTGATTCTGAAATTCGGGCGAACAAGTTTGCCATGGAGCCTGTTGTTGATTTTGATTGTTGCTCCATAAAAAGTTAGGATGGTTCCTCTACCCCAGATTATAAGTGTTCGAGTTGTTGTTCTGTTGCCTACCGTAATTTCCCATAAACTGTACTAATTTTACATTTATAGCACATTGATCACTTGGATGGTCTCCAACACACAACTCATAAATCACCGCTACACTCTGCATATTTTGACCCCCGAGAGCATCAATTTTCCTTGCAAGAGCTAAAATTTGGGTCGTCAATGCTCTAACTGCATCCATCGCTATTACCCCCGCTGCTTTCGGTTGTGTCATCCTAGTAGTAGGCCACTAATAATTATTGGTTGCTATGGTCTCTAGCAAATTAAATGCCTCATCAAAATTCTTTTCCATCAACGCTCCTCCAGCCGCTACATCAATACTCATCCGCGTAGCACTGCATAAACCATTATAGAATGTTTGGACTTGTAACCACTTAAGAAGCCCATGTTGTGGACACCTTCGCAATAACTCTTTAAACTTTTCCTAAGATTCATACCGTGATTCTAAGTGAAGTTGAACAAAATAAGTGATATCGTTCCTCATCTTTACAGTTTTAGCTGGTGGAAAGAACTTTGCTAAAAACTTTTATGCCAAGTTATCCCATTTGTAATTGATTCTTGTGGAAGTGAGTGTAACCAACTTTTTTCCTTGTCTCTTAAAGTGAAAGGGAATAAATGGAGCCTAATTGCATCATCTGTGACTTTATTATACTTGAAAGTATCGCAAATCTCTAAGAAACTCATCAAATACTCGTTCGGATCATCATTAGCCAACCCAAAATTGTACCGAGTTTTGAATCATCTAAATTGTCCCTAGTTTAATCTCGAAAGTATTGGTATTGATTACAAGCTTCTACTTACTGGACTTGATTTCATCCATCTTGGGCATAGCATAGTCCCGTAGAGATTTTTGCTCCTCTGCAACCATTTTTTTTGTTCTAATGTTTTTCGGTAAAACTTTCGCAACTGTTCTAACTTTCTTTCAATTTCGTTCTCGTATGACTCCGGTTCCTACTTTTTGATCAAGTTTGCATGCACTAAACAAGAGTACCTGAAACTAAAACAAAACGTGTTTAACTAAAATTAATTTAATTAAAATTAATATGATAAATTATTAAAACAATTCCCTGGCAACAGCGTCAAAAGCTTGTTTAACTAATTTATTATTAAAAATACACGTAAGTATATGTGGTCAAATAGTAATATAATGACAAACAAGGTATCGTCCTACAGAGAATTGTGCAAAATAACTATCAACTACTAATTTTATATTAAATTAATTTTATTAAACTGGAATCTCAAATTATTGGATTTTTAAAATTAAATTAATCTAAATTAACTAATCACTAACTGCAAAGAATAGATTTTAGATTAAGAAGGCTTAAGATTATAACTTCGCTTGATGTTTTGTTTTAATCTTATCACTTTCTGTTAAGTTACGTCAACTATGCTAGATTGTTAATTAAGAACTCATCAATATTTATATACACCTTTCGATGATCAACAACTCTCCCTAATTCCACAAAAGATGTAATTAAGAAGAACACCTTAGATAATTAACTCACTATATCTCTATGTGAATTAGAATTAAAAAGGATTTAATGCACAGGTTCTCATCAGATTACATACGGTATATAGGTATATCTCTATCCTATACACAAATTATGAATTTCATCTAATGCAGGAAACACAATCATATGTTATTATATTCAAGTCTAAATCTATAATCTATCTCTCAAATTTATATAGATTACCCTAGTAATTGTTGATCAGACAATTAAATAATTAAGTGCAAGATATAATAGATAATCCAATCATAATTAATAATAACCTACAAAGAAGCAATTTAATTAAAACTACGCATCAAGTTCCATTGCAATCTTAGAATAAGAATTAGTTCATAATTGAAGTAATAATCATCATCCACAATTTAATCATCATCCAGAAATTACAAATTAAAATATTAATAGAAGAGAAATAAAGTTGTGTTGATGTAATCTTTAGTCTCCTCTTTAGCTTTCTAAGATGCTCTTCTATTGTAATCACCTTCTTGCTTCAAACTTTCAGAATCCTTCTCAAAACTAGGGTTAGTCTCCAAGTTGCAAGATCCCCTTTTAAAGGTCTAATATAATCTATTTATAGCCTTTATTTAAAGTCCTAAACCATTAAGAAGTATTAGTCCAAGTCTCATTCGACCTGAATTAAAATTACAACATTCACAGTCCCCAACCGACCTGGCGTTGTCGCGCCCTACTATTTTCCAGCTTCAAGTTTACTTCCTTTGTTATGCTTTCATTCCAGTTTCTTCCAGTCCTAATCTCGTGCAATGTAATCTACAAAACAAGCAAAAATGCATCAAAAGTAACACAAAACACTCAAGGATAACAAGAATTCAAGTTCAAAAGCACCCAATTCGTAGGTATAAAACTCACTCATCATGTACATAAAGAGAACATCACAATAACCTACGAGAGATTTAATGTGCTCCTTAATAACCTAAGAGCCTATGGTAAGGTCTATCCAAATAAGAACCTTAACATAAAGTTGATGAGGTATCTACCAAACAAGTGGGATGCCAAGACCACTGTTATTCGCGAGTCAAAGAACTTGCATGAAATAACGGTAATCTACTTACCTATAAGCTTGAACTCATCCAAAGGGCAGAAACAATCTCAAAAGGAAAGAAAAAAGAAAAAGTTGTTGCTCTTAAGGCAACTGAAGCTGCATAAAGCCTTAGTAGAAGTTGTCTCTGACGATGACGATGAAGATATTGAGTTGCTCGCGAAAGGATTAAGAAAGTTTATGCGGAAGAGTTACAACAAGAGACCTAGTAAGAAATACAACAACAAAGGAAGCAGTAGTAGAGATCAGACGAAAGATCTATGTTACAACTGCTAGAAACCAAACCATTATATCGCAGAGTGTACCAAACCTCTGCAAGAAGAGTTAAAGAAAGATAAAAAGAAGCCCTATTTAAAGAAAGAGTACAAGGGCTACAAGAAGCAACATAAGAAGGATAAAGGGCTCATAATAGAAGGGTCATGGAGCGACTCTGAGAATGATACCAGTGTTGAGTCTTGCGATGATGAAGGACACAAGTGGCCAGCCTCTGTTTGATGGCCATAGAGGAAGACTCTAGCGGAACCACTGGTCGTCGAAAGATCGACATCAGTGAGGTATTTGATTTTAATTTCCTTGATGTTAATATTGATGATCTCAGAATTGCATTGCATGACATAACATTAAATTTACATCAGTATATGAAGTGGTCCAGGGTTCTATTAAAAGACCATTCTCTTCTTCAAGAAGAGAAAGAGGAAGTACAAGTAGAGGTGAAAACAGCTCTATGAAGCACTGCCTCTCTATCCAAGCTTGAGGCTAGGAATATTCACTTGAGACAGATAACTGATGCTAGTGCACAAAGAGAGTCTGCTCTAATGTCTAAGATAGAGGAGCTAGAAAATACGATCTTAATATGGAATCGTTCTTCCTCATCCATGGACTCACTGATCATTAGTCAGAGAGTTATCTCTGATCGATCAAGTTTAGGGTTTGGAGATTCATTTTCACTCTCAAGTGTGGAAAATCTAATGGAGACTAACAATAACAATGCCTCTTCTTCTCATAGAGGTATTGTGTTTATGAAATCCAAAGATGTTACAGAGCCTACTATTCCAAGTTGTCCTATTTTTGTGGACCAAATTGTTGTTCCTAAGAATAACAGATCACATACTGGTCTAGGTTTTGTCAAACCACAGAGTAAGCCAAAGTTTATAAATATACCTCGAAGGGTCGTAGAGTCAGGTAAAACTCACTCTACGAAACAATCAGGTTCAAAACATAGAGTAGGTTTCTACTCTAAAGAATTTCAAAGTCGTAGAACAGTGTGACCTTCTAATAGACATACGTTCGTAAGCCCAAACTTGTGTCATAATTGATCAAGTTAAAAATTTACAAATACAGTATGAGGGTCAATATCAATATAAATAAACATAAAATTACATTTAATAAGATACTTGAAGAAGTGTTAAACAATTAGAGAAGCTCTTTGCATCGATGCAGGTTGCTTTATGTAAATTCTGGTATAAACAAGCCAAAATTGCAGCTCCCCATGCATAATCACATACTTTATCAATATCTTCTAAAAATATAAGATATCTAGCATGCACAACGTCACGGTTTGATGAAGCAAATAATATTTTCCTAATAATAAACAAGATGTACGTTTTAGTGTAGGTCACCATCGTTTCTATGTCTGTATCTAATAAAAGTTTGCAAAATCTAGTGTCAAACCATGATAACATAATGCCCCCTCGGTTATAAACCTTCTCATCCTCTACTACATATTTACTAAATTCACTTTGATCAAAAAGTTTTCTTAAATTTCTTATTAATGTACATGTAATATGTGTACCTATAACCGATAATCTTAAAATGAAATAAACATCTTCTAAAGTTATTGTCATCTCACCCGTGAGGAAGTGAAATGTATTTATCTCACTCTGCCAACGTTCTACCAATACTTCTATCAACGAAGCATCTAATTGGTTACATACATTCGTATTTACAAATACTTCAAAACCCCATTCTTGTAATAATTCTTTTTGAACATCAGTTAAAACCCAAATATCCAAATAGTGTCTATTCTCATCTGTTCTTAGGGAACGACTAAAATGAGGATTATTCCATGCAATAATAGAAATGTGGTTAACTTGATCCCACAACAGTGTATTATTGACTGGTCCAGAATTAAATTCTATTTTTGTAACTAACACAAATAATATAAATATATATCAAGAAGATTATTATTACATATCAAAAATAACTAAGAAAAACCCTAATTCAAACATTATACTCAAACAGTTTAGTTATAACGGACCAGTAATGTTTTTTTGTTATATACAAAGAAACATTTGTAACCAACAAGTCTTTGTATACAACTTTCTATACAACAACTATGGAGTTTGTATACAATAAAAAAGAATAGAAAATATATACATATGACGAATTTATAACTTACATGAGTTGGATTTAGCAAAAATGTAAGTTTGTAGCAGGGATTTGCCAATCTCCTTTTGCTTGGTTGCTTTTCTCTCAAAATTTCTTTAGGTATTTAGATCTCAGATGAGGAAGAAAAAACAACGTCGTATCTGGTATTGAAGTGACTCATCATCCGCAGTTTAGTTCTCCGGACGGGTGATTTACCTTAAAATGCCATTGTTTGAATTTTAATTGGGAATATAGTCAACATTCGTAGTTAGTTTTGCAAACAGGTGATATTAGCAAAACGTCGGCGTGTTAATGATATTAACACTTGGCATACCTAATGTCCGTATTTTAGTTATGCGGACAGATGAGGGGTCTTTTGGACAATTTTTTCATCCACAGAACTAAACGGCGGGTTCTCCCATATTAAACTACGGATGAGACTTCATCCTTATCGTTCGATGGACGGATGGACGATTGAGATCTATTATAAGGATAACATTATACTTGCAACGTTGACTATGAATCAGTCCATATATATATATATATATATATATATATATATATATATATATATATATATATATATATATATATATATATATATATAGAAAGAGAGAGAGAGAGAGAGAGGTGAGTAAGGGGGCGGAGCATATGTCTAACAGACCATAGTGATACTCGCTTTAGGCAGGGCTGTAAATGGTAACCGAAAAATTCGTATTCGTCCGCATTCGTATTCAAAAAAAAGCGGATATTATTCGTATTCGAAAAAAACGGATATATCCGTATTCGGTTTAAAGGTATCCGCAAATAAACTGATACGAATACGCATATAGGCGTATTCGTATTCGTTTAACATCCAACCGTAAATATATCTGGTAGATAGCGGATATTCGGATTCGAATCTGGATCCAGAATTCGTATCTAAATAACTTATATATATATATATATATATATATATATATATATATATATATAATAAGCAAAATAAATTTTTTTAAATGGCCTTCTTTATATAATAATTAAATATTCACACACACATGCGCTAGTCTATGTAAATTGTAATCTATGTATTGAGGATAAATTATAAATAAAAGTCGCAATAAATATATTATTAAAGTTTTAATCAAGTATTTGAGAAAAAATAATTAAATATTCAATGTAAACTTTTGAATCTAATTATAAATTATAAATATTCATACACACTACAGTATTACTCCACACACATAAAATGGACATCTACTTATTAATGGACATCTAAATATTAATAAGTAGAGCATTCATTTTGAAATTTAGAATTTCAAAAATGATAAAAAATTTATTTAAATTATAATTTAGAACATTGATTATTGTATTTAACTATTTATTAAAAATTAATAAATTAACATTCATTCATTAATAAAATATACTTTAAAACTCATTATTTTTTTTATTCTAGTTATAGTTAGGACTGTAAATGGTAACCGAAAAATTCGTATTCGTCCGCATCCGTATTCGAGAAAAAATGTATATTATTCGTATTCGGGAAAAAACGGATATTATCCGTATTCGGTTTAAAGGTATCCGCAAATAAACGGATACGAATACTACTGTATCCGGATCCGTATATATCCGTTTACACCCCTAGCTTTAGGTCACGCCGCAAAATATATGAGCTATGATCCTAAGGGCATTTAGCGACTGTCGTGACCACAACTATAGATTACACCAATGTGTTTTTACTCTATACGACAGTCATTGAAGCTTATTGCTACCGTTGCGACCGTAAATAGTACTGGTGTTTATGAACCTTTAGCTACGCTATGAAACGTAGCTATATCCCTAAACCTACAGTTTTGTCTTAACCATAGATCAAATTTATTGTATTGTGACCATCAGTTTCTTTACCTTCGAATTGTCCTTATTTTGGACGAAGAGACATAAATGAAATCAAGTCATAGGAGTGTCACAACACACTTCTCTCTTAGTTACGTGTGGGGGTAAGAATGATACTATCTATACTGATGAAACTTGATTGCAATCTAGCTAGCTATAGAAATAGAAGGTATGGATCTAATTTTATGTTTGTCCAAGAAAAAAAAAGCTACAAAATATATAAAAGCTGCTAGCCAAATGAATTTTAAAACATATACATTTATTTTTTATTTTGTCGGGTTTTAGGTTTTTCATGGTTACTTAGGAGACCATATTTTTTTGTTTTAAATGTACAATTACAATATAATAAATACTTATATTTCCTTTTATCTGAATTTTAAGATCATTATTAATTTTTCAAAGTCAATTTAAGATATTTTTAAATTTAAAATTGAATGATTTATTTAAGTTTTCAAAATAATAAATTTTATAACTATTAATGCTTTTTAGGTAGCTTATGATATTCATAGTTGTATTGACATAAACTAAATGAATTAATCTCAATTTTGAGTTTAAAAATATTTGAAATTGACTTTCAAAAATCAATATTGATCTTATAATTTGAAATGTAGGGAGTAGTATTTATTTGTCTACATGATAGAATTAATACTCTCTCTATCCCAGAATTAATACTCTCTCTATCCCAGAATAAAAGTCTTTATTACTCTTTTAAGTAATTTCAAGTTAAATGGCTACTTACCTTACATAATCTATTTTTTACAATAATTTGCCTATAATAGCCTTAGTATTGTCATATTTCTATTTTTTATGCATATTTATAAAATATTACTAATCATGTGCAAAAAAAATATGCAATTAAATGATAATTTAAATATGGAGAATTTTGTCATTTTATCGTCTTTCTTAATATGTGCAAAAAGCCAACTAAAATTTTTATCCTTAGACAGAGGGAGTAGTATATATTTTAAAACTTTTATGTCACTTTATAACATAAATGAAAAATATTTTTATAATTTTGAAATAGAATTTAAAGGAAAATGCATCTTGAAGAAAGTATACCCATATCTAAGAGAATTCCACATGAACTTAATTGATAGCGATAGTGATTGTCTTTTTTCTATAAATTGCAAAAGTCAATATCATAATTTAAATTAGGAAATGTGTGACTAAGTACCACCACAAAATTTCCCAAATTAAGAAACTTCTCTTAAGGATGTAAATAAATAGAATCAAAGCCAACGGATAATTCCTCGAATTCGACTCGGAAAATAATTTTTTTACTCGAATTCGATCCGATTAAGATCGAATTATATTCAAACTACTCGCGAACTTCAAATTCATACTCGCATTTGAGTCTCCATTAAGTAGTTTTATAATACACATAATTACCAACTGAACTTATTATTTTACTTAAAAATTTAAAAATATATTTGCAATTACATTTTACAAATAAAAAAATACAATTAAAATTTTAAAAAATAAATAATAACTATTTATTCTAATTTTATTAAATTGTGCATATATTATAAGAGAAAATATCGAGTATTTATTTGAATATGTATCAAATAAACCTCAAAACTCTTCTATTTCTCTTTCATTAAGTGCAGCAGGATACAATAGTATTTATAGTAGTATATTACAAAGATAAGGATTAAGACAACCATAATATAGATGTATACAAAAGAAGTCCATCCTAATCTATATGATGTACACAAGAATTTCAGCTAATCTAAACAGCCTTACTAACGGCTTGGACTGATAGTATCAATTGAGTATGTATCGAATCATGATCAAGAAATCGAAATAGTTTGAAATTTGAATCCTAAACGAGTCAAATATAACTTTGCTCAGATTCTACTCATATTTTTATTCGAATTATTTTTTGTGTTTAAATTTAGATCATATTATTAATGAAATTTGAATTCCACTCATATTTTTTTGAATCAAATTTAAACTATTTAGTTCGATTTAAGGCCTTAACTTCTCTAGCTATTTTTGTATCTGCTTCGTTGTCACATTTGTTTACCACAAAATGCCAAAAAATAATTAATATGCGGTCAAACATTGTATCTGGTACATAGCTAGATAAATCATAGATATCACTCATGACAAAAACACAAAAATCTGATGTCCATGCCTTCCACATGCATGGAAACCAATACTCTCTTTCTGAATTCGAATAATATATGGACCCCCTTTAACAGGTTCTGTACCTGTATATTGCATGCTTTATAATTCGTGTAAAATTCGTGCAAAATATAAGTAAGTTTAGAGGCGATTTAATTTTAAATGAAATTATTATACTTTCTTAGTCCAATTTTACTTGATATAAATAATTTGTTATGGTCAAATTAATCATATTTAGAATTAAAAATTATTATTAAGTTTATTAGATATTGGTATAAAATTATTATCATAAGAAAGTATATAGAATATACTATCAAAATCAACTTATTTGATTTCAAAATTTGTAGTACGTTTGTTTAATTATTAATTTAAAAATTGGTCAATTTGACTTTAAAAAGTCAATTAAGAAATTGGACGGAAGGACTAGTATATTATTTTAATCTACTGATTAATAGATTGAGAAAAAAATGTGTACATCTTCAATCAATAGGATAACATTAATCTTATTTGTTTTTGTATTTATCTCATACCAAATTCTTGTGACTCTGATTTTGATAGTAAACGAAATCATCTTCTTTATTTTTTTTGAATATAGTTGATTCAATGGAACATGTTAGTGATATTAAACTTATAAGATTTTTATGTGTAATTTAGTGTGTAAGAAGTCCTATTTATAATAAATTCTTGTAAATTGAATGATATAGGTTATACTAATTAGGTTCGCGAATCATGAAAATTAATACAAAATACTAAAGGTCAACAGATGTATACATCAACCATTAATTGATCTATTAAAATTTTTGTTTAATGTTTAGTGACAAATGATGCATTGTATCTTTAATAGTGTAAATGATGTAATAAAATTTTATGAAAAACTTAACTTTTGAGTTGTTGGGTCACCTTTTGGGAATATCAAATTTATGACCGGGAAGGTAGGAAATAAAAATAAAAGATTGATCTACCGGGTCATTAGACTTGAATTACTGAATCGACTCTGGACCAACTAAAATAACTCGGTTTTGCCTTGTTATATTTCCGTATATGTTAAATTTAAGATCAATCACAGAACAATCTCACATAAAAAAATAGAGAAAACGGGAAAAATAAAAATATACGATATACCCAAGTTCACTAATTTAGTTAGTCATGCTTTTCCAATATATCATTAAATGTCTCACATGCTCTACAATAATCCATACCTTTTTTTCGTCCCCATGTCGCCACACGGGAGGGCATGGGGACGTAAAAAAAGAGATCTTATCAACTTGTTCCGACCTGGGATAATAAGCTCATGAGCTTTTATAGTAACTAGAAAACCTTAACTGCCATAATATAGGTTTAAGCTAGCCCAATACATTAGAAAAATATCATTTGATTGAGTTTAGGTCATGAAGTATCAGCAAGAAGGGGAAGATAGGAAGCAGATTGAAGATGGCTCAACATCAATCGGTGCACCACCAGGATTTTCATTCCCAATTTACAGAAATGGAAATTTCAAGCAAAGATTAGATGGATAAGAAAGGAGGAAGCGGAGGAGATGAACAAAAAGCGAAAAACACTTTTTGTTTCAAACTTATTGATTAACGCGAACAAGGAACAGGTTACGAGCATATTTAGAAGATTTGGGAAAATAAAGGAGATTCTGATACATAAGAGAAGGAAATTCGGGAGGTTCTACGGATTTGGGTTCATAAGGTTTGAGTATCATGAACAAGCAAAGGAGGCTATACTAGAAGTGGATGGAAAATGGATTGATCATAACATGTGGGGTCTAGTTCGCTAGAAGAGAGCTAATCATAAAAAGGAGGGAAGGAAATGGGAAGAACTATTTGCAGTAGAAAGATCAACAGACCAAACGGGAGGTGAAATTAAAAGAGATTGAGGGGGCAGAGAACATGGATGTCAAAATGGGCATGAGAAGATGTTCGGTTATCATTACAAAAAAATTTATGAGTTGTAAGGAAATGGCTTGCAAAATGGAGGATCTTAGAATTGAGGTGGAGAGTTTCTCAAGATATGGGAAAAATGCATTAATCATGGTGACCAAACAAGAGGTTGATCGAATCATAATGAAAAATATTGAAGTAAGACTGGAGGATTTTATAATTAAAATAAAAAGTCTGGAGGAGTTTGAGAAGGAGTGGAAAAGGTTAACATGGATTAAAGTTAAGGGGATACCATTATCTTTATGGTCAGTGACGACAAAGAATATAGCAAACAATTGGGGGGGGGATTTGTTTGTTTAGATGAAGAAACTTCTAAAATTAAGCAGGTGGAAGAAGCAAAAATTTTGATCTTGACTCATGGATGATATTGAAGAAACAATGCTACTAAAACTTGAGGAGAAAAGTGGCTAATCAAAGTAATTGAAGGAGTAAAAGTTGAGGAGTGGAGTAACGAACCAAACATGGCAGATGAATGACGGCGCAATACAGAGATGCAATCACCGGAGAAGATGGTGGAATGTGAAGAGTTAGTAGGAAAAAAGATAGTTGACGTGGACATGGAAGGTGATTTCGTTAATGACAGAGAAGTCGAAGAGACAGAATTGTTAAGTTCAAATAATAATGAAGTACATAACAAGTGCGAAACATTTAATGAGGAGTTGAAGAATAGCAAGGATGACCATCTCAATATGGCACAAATTGGGAATTCGGGGGGGGACAACAGTTGGAGAATTTTAATGAGAATCATATTAGTAAGGAGAACATTGAGAATTGCCAAAACAGTAATTGCTTATGTGTGGAATGTATTAAATTCAGAGAGAATGTGGAGATTTGTGTGGATACAATTGAAGAAAAAGATGATCAAGAACATGTTGAAGATTGGGATTTGGGTAATAATTTTGAAGTTAGGAAGAATAAAAAACACAAGAAGAGAAAGGCAAAAGGAAAAGAAATACTCAGTTAACAAAAGAAGAAGAACACTGCAAAATTAAACGAAGAAGATGCAGTGGATGCATTGATTTTTAGCAAACAACTTGGCTTGAAAATACATAATTCTGAAGAATAAATAGCAATCGGGGGAGTATTTCAAAAATTGTTCAGAGGGGTGGATCAATATAAGAAAAGTAATCAAACAAGTGTGTGTGAGAATTCTGAAGAATCTGATTAGAAATGATCATCAATAAGATGGAATGTCAGGGGGGTTAAAGTGAAGTTAAATGTAAAATGGTGAATAAAGTGATAAGAGAAGAGAAAGTTGATTTTGTTTTATTGCAGGAAACAAAGTTAGAGACATGTGAAAAACAAATGTTAAAAGAGGATTTGGGATGTGAATGGAATGAAAAGCTTTCAATGTGTCGCGAAAGCTGGCAGCAATATAAAAAGTATTAAGAGCAGCTAGCATTGACAAATAGGAGATGTAATACAAAATAGCAGCAACGTAGCAGCAAGGCTGCAACGCAGCAACAAGGATGCAACACAGCTTGCAACGTAGCAGTAAGGATGCAACGCAGCAGATGATGAGGAGCACAAAAAAAATTATAGGAGATGATGAAGAGCACTAAAACAAAAATTTGCAGCAAAGATGCCAAGTTTGGAAATCTGGGTCTTCTTTTTCTGATTAGTTTATATTTATGATTGCGAAGTTGAAAATGTGTAATTGATATTTGAAATCAGTTTTTATTGGTGCAGTAGATGTTCTGTAATTTTAAATTCTATTATCTAAATCTTTTAGATTATGAGATTTATTTCGGTTATAAAATATATATTTTTGCCTTTTGCAAAAAAAAAAAAGAAAAATACTAGATCGAACTACTAATACATCTTTAACTATCCTGTCATAGTGGCCAATTGTTGGACCCATAAAAGTATGAGTCATTCCTAACAATATATATATATATATATATATATATATATAATATTTTTCTAGCTTCCGTTGTTTGCTAAAATAGTGTTGATTGCAACCATTTGATATATATATATATATATATATATATATATCAATTAACTATGCATTAATAATTGTATATGAACAAAGAAATAAATAGCACATGAATCTGATGCGGATAAAATTGTCGTATGTTCACCAACTGTGAGTGTTGGTTGTGCAATAATAGAAATAGGGCATGAATCTAATTCAAAAATCTCATCAATAATTCAACTGATATGACTGACAGACGTACGTACTAAAGTTTAATATTTCATGGGAACTGATATTTTCACAACACTTTTTGATATTTCCACAATAAAAGTGTCGTTGTAGATGTATAGCGACGGTGAAAACCGTCGCTATAGGATCTATAGCGACACTTTTGTTGTGGAAATATCATTTTCTGTTGTGGAAATAGCGATTCCCTATTTCATTATTGTCAAAGCGGAATTGAATTAAGTTGGACCCACTTTTTTTTGGACAGTGCATGTGATGAGTCGTATACTCTCTTGATTCTTCTTTTATATAAAGAAGGCTTAGAGTTCTACAAACCATGCACCAAACCTTGTGAAAACACTCGCACAGAAAAAGAAAAAAAAAACCAACTTAAAATACAAAGAAAAAAAAATGTTAAACCCTCAAGTTCTAAGTCAGTATTCATCACTCTCTAATTCCAAAACCCTATTTCCATGGCACAAGCCCTTCATTTCTGGCAAGGCCGGCACCACAACTTTTTCCACCCTTCAGAAGCAAAACAATAGTAAGAAAAACAAGTGTTTTCGCGTTCGTTGTATCTCCGGGAGTAACAAAATTAAGGCGGTAGCAAGTCCGGCAGCTACCAATAAGTCCACAAGGGTTTTAGCGACAGTTATTGTGCAAGTAACCGTCGGTGGATTGCTGTCAAATTTAGGGTGGAACCGAGTGCTTGATGAAATGAATGATTTGCTTGGTAAATCACTCCTTTTGGAGCTTGTTGCTGCAGAGGTTGATCCTAGTAAGTATTAGTCCTAGTTAGGCCTATCAAATGAGTCAAATCATGATTTGACTCACCCTTTTTTAATGGATCAAAGCTTCACTTGATGTTGATTCTTTGATCCGTGATCTTGATTTATTGGGTCAAAAATTTAAGTGAATCAAATCATAGATTTGATTTGACCCATTAATCCAAAAAAAACTATAATTTTCTTTATGATGAATCAGATCAAGATCTATTATATTATAAATCAGATCATTAATTCAAGATCACACTTGTTGAATTATATTGGATCAGAGCGTGATTTACTTTGTTCTGACCCATTGACAGACCTAGTCCTAGCTAATTGTTCTAACTAGTCTCAAAGTTTTTAACATTTTTAATTTTTTGTTTATGTACAAATTTCTGTTAATTAGTTGATGAGATCTTAGTTTAGTGGTTAAGACTGAAGTATTATGATCTTTAGATCTAAAGTTCGATTCTCACTAATTAGGTTTGTTTATTTCTTCGTTTATATGAAGTTGTTTCATCTTGTTTGGACATGATTATACAATTATATTATATTTCCCAAAAAAAAGTGGGACCTTCCAAAAAAAACAAAACATATGTTAATTACTTCTTTATTTCACAAAAAATACTTTCTTTGTCAAACATTTGTTCTAGAAAGAGTTACTTCATTTTTATAACTATTAACAATATAAATGACAAATCTATTATTTTGTTATCATTAATATGTGAAATAGTAGATAAATTTAAGGGTAAATATGGAATAAAAATATATATTTAAACTTTTATAATTTTGCAAATTGAATTTTTTTTTTGCAGAACGAAGAGATTATTTTTTTTATGAAAATTTAATTTTTGTCTTTGGAAGGTATAACTCTACTTGATTTCATTAGTTTTTGAGGATGAAGTGACTATATAAATACTTAAAAAGAAAATATGAAGTAATTTTATTCACTACAATAAAAAAGGCCTATAGCAATAGTCGCCTACTATAATTAAAGGCCATCTGACTGTCGCCGGATGCAAATTAGGTTTTGAAATGAAAGTCAATTTACTATTAAGGGAAGACATTTTTATAGAGAGAGAAAGAGAGGTGAGAAAGGGGGCGGTCGGGCGGAGCAGAAGTTTTATAGTTGATCCTCGCTTTAGGTAACGTAGCTACAATATTTTAGCTATGATCCTAAGGGCATTTAGCGACAGAAACCGTAACTATAGTTTACACCAGTGTGTTTTTACTCCATCGATAGTCGTGACCCCATAGGTATTGGTGTATATGAAACTGTAGCTACGCTAGTAACCGTAGTTACCTATACCTACAGTTCTGCCTTGGCCGTTGCTAAAGGTGAACTGTCTTGTCAAGTCATTGGAGTGTCACAACACTTATTCTCTTAGTGCATGTGTGTGTGGGGTAAGAATGGGACTATGTATATTGCTGAAACTTGGTTGCAACCTAGCTTAGAAGGTATGAATCTAATTTTATGTTTGTCCAAGAAAAGAAAAGCTACAAAATATGGAAAAGCTGCTAGCCAAATGAAATGAAAGTACCAAGAATTGGTTAAGCTTGCCCTAATTTAAGATTATCTTATTGGATTTTAACTGAAAAATTCAAATAAAAATATTTCTTCTGTTCTAAAAATTAAATGTACATTTCTAAATCGACAACTCTTAAGTCTTAAAGATAATTTTATGTTTCAAACATATTCTTAATATTAAAAGTCTTAAGTAATTACATGCTAGGAGTTTCATATCACTTTATAATCTAAAATTAAAAATATATTTGAGTATCAGTCTTGTTAAACGAGTCATTTTTATCTCAGTCTTCCATTTCTTTTGTACTCCACAAGTGTGTGTGTGTATATATATATATATATATATATATATATATATATACACACACACACATATACACGGTCCGGATCTTAAGTTCACCCCTTATCCGACTCAGCCAAGCTCACCCCTCTTTAGCGACGGACCTGATGACGGTTCGGTCATACAATTGTCGTCTATACTTTTAGCGACGGACAACATATGGCGTCGCTAAAAATATAGACGACGATTGTATGACCGAACCGTTGCTGGGTCCATCGCTAAAGGGGGGAGAGCTTGGGTGAGTCAGATAAGGGGTGTGCTTAAGATCCGGACTGTGTATATATATACATATATATATATATGATAGATCTAAAGTGTACTTTTTAAATAACATACCTCTATTAAATAACATATCTTTATTAAAATTACGTCGTTTTAGAGATTTTTTAAAAATATAAAATAATATTAAAAGAGATTGGTCCCACTTGCTTTCTTTTTATTTACAAAAATGTCACTCACGGCCTCACTTGTTTTTTAAAAGAATCTTCGAAACGATGTAGTTTTAATAAAAGTATGTTATTTAAGAGAGGTATGTTATTTAAGAGATATACTTTAGATTCAGCCTCTATATATATATATATATATGATGAAATTAGAGGTAAAAATAGCTCAAATTATTTTAGCTGTCACATAAAAATGACTTATTGTCCTGAACAAAGTACAATCATTCTTCAGAAACGATAGGCCATTTTTTAGTTACTTGTCTAGCTAGTTATTTTAATCTCAAAAATGAAAAATCTCGTTGTGACAAAAACTTATTATTTAGAAAGAAAAAAAAGAAAAAAAAAAAAGCAAAAAAAAAAAACTAATTTTTGATTTTATTATTTTTTGAAGCAAATGGGGCAGAGAAGGAAACAATCAAGGCATATGCGCACCGAGAAGGGCGAGAAGGCGCAGATGAGCTGAAGTATGAGTGCAAGTTTGATGTACCAGAAGAATTTGGGGAGATTGGTGGTGTGATTGTGGAGAATGAACACCACAAGGAGATGTTCTTGAAGAAAATAGAGCTTGATGGATTCCCTAATGGTAGACTTAATTTTAATTGTGAATCTTGGGTTCATTCCAAGTTTGATAATCCTGATAAGAGAATTTTCTTTACAAACAAGGTCAGTCAATTAATAATCCACCTAGTTTTTTCCTTTTATTATATGTTTAATTTATAAGGAGATAGTATCAATGCCAAAACATAACAAGACAAATACTGAGTCATTTTCGTTGGTCTCAAATCGACTCATCGAAATTTTTTAGTGACTCAACAGTCTAAAGTTTTTTTTTTTTGCTTTGCGACGTTTTATTAGAATATATATATCTTCTCCCACATCGAATACTTTGAGAAATTATGAATTAACCCAACTCTTGTCATTGTCAATTGGTTTTGGGTTAAAGATATTAATGTTTTTATATGCTAGACTTAAGCCTATTTTATAAAATCTAACACGGGATCAGAGTAGGCTATCCTTAGGTCTTATTAAACACTCTTCTTAGTCTATATTATTATCCACTTGCAATCCATTCTTAAAGGCTCAAAATTATCATATTTCCTAACGAGTACCACTTATCAATTGTGTCAATAGTTACTCATGATTTACTAGTTTTCTTCTAGGTTTGTCCTGTGACTAGCTTATTTCAAGCTTTTTTTATCTTGTGTGGGTCTCATATTTATCAAGTCCACGTGCAACACTACATCGATTATACCCATGGGCGGATCTACTAAGAGGACAGCATAGCTGCCTATGCTCACTTTTTTTTTCTTTTGCTTTTGTTTTTCTGTAAACTCAAGGGGGCAGAATTTATAAGTTAGTAAACTCAAGGGGACAGATTAATAAAAAAGTTAAACTTGGTGCAACAAAAGAAAAAATTCCATTAGTTACAAAAGGTTGATCTCTTGTTTGCGGTGAGAATTTCTAATTTAATTTCAGTATCTTTGAGTACATATTTTTATGGGTTATAGTTTTATGTAACTAAATTAACTCTTATTTTACATATGTAATCATCCGAAAAATATAGAATTATCTAAAAAAATTGGCTCGGGGGCGCTGCCCCCGAACTCCCGCCAAATTAAAATTCACCCCTGCTAAAAATAATTCCTAGATCCGCCTCTGATTACACGTGAGGGAAAGTATTAAAGTATGTATCTTGTTCCACATTGAATATTTTGAAAAAATATGTCTAGTATATATTGACTTGGACCAACTCTTCTCATTACCAATTAATTTTAAGTCAGAGAGCTTGATAACTTTATCCGCTAGACTTGAGTCCTTTCATGAATCTATCCGATAAAAATTCATTTATAATGGTTCTCAAGCTTCTTAAATTCATAAACGAAATACATTGTATTCTTTTTTTTCTTTATTTGTCATTGAGTCAGAAGTTTAAAAAAAAAAATTAGGTTCTCTCTTTTTGTGAGTATCAAATTTATCACTTTTCAAATTAACTAAATGCACTGTTCATTATTTTTCTTATTCTAATGAATGTGGTTTCAATTCTTATAGCAAATTTATATATATCCAACAATCCTTTCACCTATACATTCTCTTAAATTTTCATGTATGCCTAAGTGATATTTAAACTTTTTTTTGGTACTATCATTTACCAACTAATATATCCTATATGATTTTTAATAATATTAAAAATTGTATATTATTATTATTGTTTAAATATATCATTTTAAAGTTTATTTATATTTTGCACAAGTTATCAAGCTTGTATCAATTTGAAACTGCTAAAAATATTTCTGTACAAAAACCATTGAAGACTAATTTCCTTTTATTATATGACTTGTGTTGCTACTATTTTGTGTGATCACTACAACAATTAGTTAAGGAAGTTACGTTTTATCCATTGACGGTGGTCCTATTCGTGGAATGTGTTTCTAAGTTCATTGTTATGGGTTTTAAAAAAATTTAGCTTAGTAAAATGGTTTGAATTTTTATTTTTCTTTAACTCACTGTGTCGGAATCTATAATTTTTCAACAAATTAGATTGATAGATAATAGATAGTAATTATAATTAATTAGTATTTCTAGTTAATTAAAACTATATTTTTTTATGAACTCATTAAAGTAATATTTATTGAGTTTTTTTTTTTTGCTAAATTTTTATTGTGTCTTTTATATTTCTAATTCAATGACACTTCAAATATTTTTTATTATTTCAACCTTAATAAAATAAATTTCTTTGTTGATATTTTAACTCATTAAATTAATTACCATTTGACTCAAAAAAGAGAGAAACAAAATAAAAGTTGAAGTTGACTAGTGGATTGTTAGTCAAAGTTGACGGGAAAGAAATTTGATGTATATATCAACTATTTTTATATTGATTGTGATAAAAACTGTGACTAACTTGAAAGTGTAACAGATAAATAGAATAATAATATTTTAATTCTTTTATTACGCTCTCTTATATGTGTTTTCATATGGAGTACGTCGCAATGTTTTCAGACCCGAATCGGTCATCAAATTGAAAAAATTATCGGGTGGATGGATCACTGATTCAACCAATGGTTAAACCGTTATTGAACCGATGACGTCATAAATATATAAAAATATATATTATTAGTAATTAATAAAATTTTAAAAATTCTCGTTTTCTATGAACTAAAATATAATATAGTTGATTTACAATATTTACTAAAAGTGGTTAATTTTAATATTAAAAAAATTTGGTATAAAATAATAATAAAAAATCGGTTACCGAGTAAACTTAATCGGTTTACCGATTGAACTATCGGTTCGACCGGTGGTCAACTGGTTCAATCCGAATTTTGACCAAATTAGTTCAACCAGACTAAACTAGACCAGACATTGAACCGATTCCCGATTCAACTAGTTGAACCGACTGGTTCGAGTCAAGTCTAAAAACAGTGGTATGTCGTATTTAGTTACTATCAACTCCTCATATATAAACAACATTCAAGAGAAAAGGAAAATTTGTGCCAAAATAAAATAAGATACATGTTATGTGTTGTGACAAATTTGCGTTGAATTTCATTTGCAAAATATATCAATATATGAGACTGAATAGAAGTATGAAAATGTCTTATTACATCTTTCCAAAAATATATTACCACTAGTACTTATTTATATAACTAATAATTAAATCGACGACTTCACGTAAACATTCTTAATATATATCATTTTATATTTTGCATATAAAATAATAGGGATACAAAATCCCCGCCTTGTTTATAATTTTTGTACTTAACACTATATTTATCATAAATAAATAAATATTTATATTTATATATATATATATATATATATAAATTTATTAAAACTTTTTAGACAATCCATTTTGAATGAGAAATAATACTCCATGTAGCTCTAGTAATGTTGTGATTTGTGATTTTGTGATTTTGTGATTTTGTGATTTTGTGAATAACAGTCATTCCTACCATCTGAAACCCCAAGTGGGCTAACACGGTTCAGAGAAAAGGAGCTCTTAGCTCAGAGAGGCGACGCCTCTGGCGAGCGGAAGGATTCCGACCGAATCTACGATTACGATGTTTATAATGATCTTGGGGACCCTGATAAGGACAAATCTCTGGCCAGGCCTGTGCTCGGCGGCAAGGACCATCCCTACCCACGGCGTTGCAGAACTGGCCGCCCAATGTCCAAGGAAGGTATGCAATTGCCCTTGCCCAATTTTATTTATTTATTTTTAATTTTTATTTATTTATTTTGTTTATGTGCCATTTCGTGATTTTCATTTTGCTGAAATACTTGATGAAGTTTTTTTTTTTTCTTCCTTGCTTCTTTTATGTTTATTATTTTAGAATCTATACTGTTACAATTCAATTCTAGAGGTATAGGGAGGAGTTAGGAGGGGAGCTGGGGGGATTCTGAAACTTACCTTGAATCTTCGGTAACTCCTGTTAGGTTAGTGGTAAACCATAGACCTGAACCAGTTACAGTAAAGGGGAGGCATTTACTCTTATGCTACGTTTGGATTGAAGGAATGGAATAAAGAGTGGAATGATTCATTCCATTCTAGTTGGAATGAGTTATTCCATATGCTCTTTCTCTCTCAAGGAACCAAACATAATTTTTTTCATTCCAATCGCAACCAAACACAATTTTTTTCATTCCATATGAACGAGTCATTCCATTCTCCCTTCTATTCCATCAATCCAAACGTAGCATTAAGCTATCACCTTTGGTTTAACGGTTTATAATTTTTAATTTTGATAATGCTAATGTAATCAAAAATAATTTAATAACCAAAATAAAATGGACTCAGTCCTGGTTAAAGTATCGGCCGAGTTGCCGAAATATTGGCGTATCGGTTTGGTTTCCTTATTCACAGATATGATAACGAGTCATGAATTGTAATTTCAAGCATTATCAATGTGAAGGTGCGTATAGGCGAAATTTCGCCGTAACGAAAAAAAAAACGATGTAATGGAGAAATCAAGGAGAAACAACGACGTAATGGAAGAATCAAAATGAAATAACTGTCTAGCAGAAAATTAACAATGGGACTCTTTTGTGGAATAGAAGAAGTAATAATAATTAATAGAATATGCATATTTGTATATTAACTAATCTAAAGTAATGATACTAAATAAATAAATTTGAAGCTCTAGTCTAACAGTGCCCATTGCCTGAAACCAAAACTGAGTCAAAAAAATCCCTTCCGCAACCTAGGTCACTACCATGATTTTGAACCATGGACCTGGTGAGTGACCAAATATCAGTTATGAGTTAACCCTAGGAAAACATTGTTACTCAATCTGATTACCAAATGATGCATACTATATACAATAGGGGAATATTTTAAATTAATGAAATTATTTGTATGATTGAAGCTGTATGCGCGAATTAAACACAAGTCTTTGTACATACAGATCCATTATCGGAATCAAGGAGCAGCACTGTTTATGTGCCAAGGGATGAAACTTTCTCAGAGGTGAAGGGGCTGACATTCTCAACGAAGACAGTATACTCGGTGATTCATGCAGTGTTACCTTCGCTAGAGAATGCGGTGATCGACAAAGAACTTGGCTTTCCATACTTCACAGCCATAGACTCACTGTACAATGAAGGGGTCGATCTGCCTGACCATCCCAAAGCGACTCTTTTCAATCTTATTCCTAGGCTTATCAAATCTGTTGCTGATAAAGGAAAAAATCTCCTGCTTTTTGAGACTCCTGAAATGCTCGACAGTACGAACAAAATCTCTCTCTCTCTCTCTCTCTCTGTGTATTTCACAGGTCTGTTGCATGTATTTCACTAATTTGATTTGTATTGATTTGCAGGAGATAAATTTTCTTGGCTCAAGGATGAGGAATTTGGACGACAAACCTTAGCTGGTCTTAACCCTTGTAGCATACGATTGGTTAAGGTATGGTCTACTAACACTAAGTATGTGTACGAATTTGGCAAATGCACAGTAAACTAATAGATAGGACTAAATGTTCTTGTAGCACTTCAAAGCTACAGTTAGCTATTATTTCTGAAGAATTGTCATCCAGAGAAACAATGTAGTTAAGTTATAGACGAATTTAGTTTGAAAGGGACAACATGAAAATGTATTCATATATGCATATATCATCTTAATTGAAATGGATCCATGAAACTTTTCCATATATAAAAGATCTCAATAAGTATGTTCTTCGCTATTGAAATTGTTTTCATAATATTTCCTAAATAGTTATAAGAATAATTAACAAAAAAAAAAGTTATAAGAATTGTGCAAGCCACAATCAAGTTATCGATATTTTTATGTCACGTATGTTCATAATTACCATAAACCTCCATGCCAGAAACTTTCTGTAGCAAGTGGATTTACAAATTCTAAGAACATACCTTTAACAATATTGGTGGTATCAATGCATAAATTCATATCATGGAGTAGTTTCTTTTTACTGTTTATGAATCTAGAAAGAATAGTTTGAGAAAGGTTGCAGTAAATATTGTAAATATACATATGTGCAGGAATGGCCACTGAAAAGTAACCTTGACCCCGCAAGGTATGGACCACCTGAATCAGCAATCACCAAAGAGTTAGTCGAACAAGTGATTAGAGGCTTCATGACCGTTGAGGAGGTAATGAAAATCCCACCAAACCACACATAATTGTATTCATATTTTTTCTAACATATTATGTTCTGTAACTTGATCAGATTTCTATATAAATGCAGGCTATAGAAAAAAAGAAGCTATTCATTCTAGATTACCATGATTTGCTCTTACCATACGTGACCAAAGTAAGAGAGATTCAAGGGACAACTCTCTATGGATCGAGGGCATTGTTTTTCCTAACTCCTATTGGCACGTTAAAGCCCATAGCCATTGAGCTAGTTCGGCCACCAGGAAGAGGGAATCCCCAATGGAAGCAAGTATATAGGCCTGGTTGGGATGCTACAAGTGCCTGGCTTTGGAAGCTGGCAAAAGCTCATGTCCTGGCACATGACTCTGGTTATCACCAGCTAGCTAGTCATTGGTAGGTTCCTCTTAGTTCTGGGAAATATGTTGGTATTTTGTAATTTTTTTATCTTATTCTTTCGCTTCGCAGGCTAAGAACTCATTGTGCCACAGAGCCTTATATTATTGCAATGAACCGACAACTTAGTGCATTGCACCCAATTTATAGACTATTACACCCTCATTTCCGATACACAATGGAGATCAATGCTCTGGCACGGCAAGCTCTCATTAATGCAGATGGAATCATTGAATCATCATTCTCACCTGGCAAGTACTCCTTGGAGTTTAGTTCTGTTGCCTACGACAAGCAGTGGCGCTTTGATCTGGAGGGATTGCCAGCAGACCTAATTAGCAGGTAATTTAGTTAATAGCAGGTAATTTAGTTAATTAAAAGACTCAATTAAGAAACTTAACTAAAAATTCAACTAATTACATTAAACTTGCACTCCTGCTAGTCACAAAGTTGTTTATAGTTGCCCCATATGGATGTTGTTAATTATATCATATTCTGTGTTGAGATGTTTCTACACTAAAACTTCTTTACAACTATTAGCAAGTTAGCAACAGAAATAAAATTTCCCCATTAATTTCACAACATATTTCATATCGAAAAGGGTGAAAAGTTATATAAAAGATATAACTATTTGGTATATATTTTGTAGTTCAACTTTTGCACTAATGTAACAGAGAATGTATGGTGACTTGTTGTAGGAAAGAAAAATAACATGCTTACATTTGCAATATATATGTCTTATAGTGTTTAAACTAAATGAAATTACAGAAGGAGCAGCATAATATTTTCTCTCTTTGTTAATAATTAGGGGGATGGCCGAGGAAGATCCAACTGAACCGCATGGCCTTAAGTTATCAATAGAAGACTACCCTTATGCCAGTGATGGTCTAGTCCTTTGGGATTGCATTAAACTATGGGTTACAGACTACGTCAGCCATTACTACCCAGAATCAAGCCTCGTCGAATCTGACAAAGAACTCCAAGCATGGTGGACAGAAATCCGAACAGTAGGCCATGGAGACAAAAAGGACGAACCATGGTGGCCTGTTCTCAAAACCCCTGAAGACCTAATCGGTATCCTCACAACCATAATTTGGGTAACATCTGGCCACCACGCGGCTGTCAACTTTGGGCAGTATGATTTCGCAGGCTATTTTCCAAATAGACCTACAATTGCCAGAACTAAAATGCCTACAGAAGATCCAACCGATGAATCATGGAAAAGTTTTGAGTTAAGGCCTGAGGATGAGATCTTGTCGTGCTTTCCTACTCAAATTCAAGCGACGAGAATTATGGCAATTTTGGATGTTTTGTCAAATCATTCACCGGATGAGGAGTATATTGGTGCGGTACCAGAGCCAGCATGGGCAGAAAATCCAGTTATTAATGCGGCGTTTGAAGTGTTCAGTGGCAGGTTGAAGGAGCTTGAAGGGATTATAGATGCAAGAAACGCGGATAAAGATTTGAAAAACAGAACTGGAGCTGGGGTAGTGCCATATCAGCTTTTGAAGCCGTTTTCGAAACCTGGAGTTACAGGGCAGGGAGTTCCTAATAGTATTTCCATTTGAAAATGGCACAAATCTCATTTTGAGGAAGGAAAAGCTTTTCATGTATTGCAATGTAAAACTTCAATTCAAATGGTAGATGTGCCCACTGAAATAAAGCTCTTCATCTTGATATTATGAATTAGTGAGTTTGTATTGTAACAGATAAATCTTTGAATATTTAAAATAAAACTTCTTGTTTAATTTTTCTTTTCTCCCATGTTGATAGTATCTTCAACTTATTCTTCAAACTGAGTCCTGAAATCAGTTTTGAGTTGCACCTGGGGATGTTTGGAACTTGGAAAATCGTGGAAGGAAAATGTTTAATCACTCTCTTCATTTCAAAATATATGATAAATATTAAATTTATAAAAGTCTATTTGAAACATTTTAAAATTGAGATGAATATTGTTGGGTATGACAAGAATCTTTATTGGATTTGAATTTAAATATTACCTAGAATCCGTTTTGGTTTAGGAAAGTTATCTTTCTTGGTTATACTCAATTTAGTATTTTCTATCCTATTTGGTTATGAAATTTTTCTATGGCCTATAAATATAGGTGCTAAAATTTTGGAGAAAAGACATTCAGAAGTATTCTAATAATTCTCATAATTCTCTTTTTATCTTGTATTCTTCAAATTTTATTTAGTGGATTTCTTTTGTCTTTTTCGTGATTTTTTCTTGATTTGAGTTTTCACGTAAAATATTATGTTATTGTCTTTATCTTTTTGTGTTGATTTATTGTGTTTGTTATAGTTTGTCATAACAAACTGGTATCAAGAGTCTGGTTATTATCGATCCATACTATGGCGTTGAGTTCGACTTCAGTAACGAAATTTGATATTGACAAATTCGATGGGAATATTAGTTTCAGTCTTTGACAGGTTCGGATGAAGTCTGTTCTTACTCAGTAAGACTTGAAGAAAGCCATTGTAGGAAAACCAGTGAAGTCTATTGATATGTTTGATACAGATGGTGAGATGAAGAAAGCTAGCGCGATGTCTGAGCCAAAATGGAAAACTATGGATGATAAAGCACTTTCGGCAATTCAGTTGTGCCTTTCGAATGATGTGTTGCAGGAGGTGTTAACAAAAACTACAGTTGCTGATTTGTGGAAGAAATTAGAGTCTCTCTATTTGACAAAGTCCCTCACCAATATATTAAGACTTAAACAACGTCTTTACACCTTGTATATGTCAGAAGGTACTCAAATCAAAACTCATATCACTGAGTTTAATTCAATTGTAACTGAGTTGCAGAATATTGATGTTAAGATTGATGATGAAGATCAAGCCCTATTGTTGTTAGTCTCTTTACCTTCTTCAAATAAGCACTTTAGAGACATTATGATATATGGTAGAGACGCTATCTCAATTGAGGATGTTAAGACGATTATTATGAGCAAACAAAAATTAGATTCAGATATGACTTTTGAAAAAAGTGATGATCAAGGTGTTGGATTGTTTGCCAGAGAGATGTCAGTTGTGAGAAGTTCAAAAAGTGGCAGTACACACAGATCAAAATCTCGGAATAAGAATTTCAGCTGTAACTACTGTCACGCAAAGGGGCATATAAAACGTAATTGTCCGAAGTTGAAAAATAAAGAACAGAGAGGAGACAATCATGGTTAGCTTAATAGTGGACAAAATGTGCAGTACCAATAAAATCAGGGGGAAAGAAAGCCTGCTCAGGTTAGTGTTGTTGAGAATAGTGATGATCTTTTGTTAGTAGCCGATGACAGAGAAAGACTTAGCAGCGACTGGATTTTGGATTATGATTATTCTTATTATATGTGTCTTACTTGTTTTTATGGGAAATAATTCTAAATGTAAAGTAATTGGCATTGGTACAATTAAAATTAAGATGCATGATGGCATAATCAGGACATTGTCAGATGTTAGACATGTTCTAGGTTTGAAGAAGAATCTCATATCTTTGGTTACACTAGATGAAAACGAGTGTGAGTACATAACTAAAAGTAGAGTTATGAAGATTATCAAAGACTCTCTTTTATTGATGAAAGGAATCAAGGTCATTACTTTATATAAGTTGAAGGGTTTTACAATTACAGATTCAGATGCAATTTGTTCTTCAGTTACTGCAAATGACACCGCCAGGATGTGGCATACGAGGTTAGATCATATGAGTGAAAGAGGCATAAATGCTTTGAGTAAGAAAGGTCTTTTGTCTGGACAGAAAATAGAAAAGTTGGACTTCTGTGAGCATTATGTCTTGGAGAAGCAGAAACAAGTTAGTTTCAAGACTGCGGTTCATAGAACAAAGGGGACTTTGGACTATATTCATTCAGACATTTGGAGCCCTTCACGAGTTCATTCTAAATGTAGCGGTGCACATTATCTACTAATCTTCATTGATGATTACTACAGGAAGGTTTGGGTCTACTTCTTGAAACATAAGAATGACGTTTTTGTGACTTTCAAACAATGGAAGAATTTTGTTGAGAAGCAGACAGGAAAGTAGATTAAGAGGTTCAAATTAGATAATGGCCTTGAGTTTTGTGAAACTGAGTTCAATGAGTTCTGCAAGAATGAAGGAATTGTTAGACATCGTACAGTTGTGAAGACATCGCAGTAGAATGGAGTTGCAGAATGGATGAACAGAACCTTGATAGAGAAGGTCAAGTGTATGTTGTTAAATGCAGGTTTGGGCAAGGAATTTTAGTCAAAAGTGGTAAACACAACTTCTTTCATAGTGAATCATTTTCCTTGCACAACTATACAATATAAGACCCTTGAAGAGGCTTGGTCAAATAATCCTGCAGATTATTCATTTATTAGGGTGTTTGGTTGTTCTTCATATGCACATGTGAATGAGGGAAAACTCGAACCTAGAGCCAAGAAATACATAGTGTGAAGGGTTATTGGTGTGCTGTCGCAAGCACCCAAAAATAAAACCTTACTGCAAAAGATATTAATGTAGTAGTGCAAGTAAGAGTCGATCTCACAGAGAATGATTAGTCTAAATTTATACTTTGTAAACCAAAATGGGGGGTTGGAATTTTATTTAACTGATTAACTGAAGCAAAATAAGAATAAAATAAAAACCTTAGTTCTTCCGTTTAATATCACCTTATCATAGCAATATTTATCCTTCAATGAAATTAATAGCCCTAGGTAACAATAAGCTCCACTACCCGAAACTCCCCTTAATTATCACTCAATGAAACAAGCTCTTCACAAGATTCTAACCATTATACAACCTAGAACAAGCTCTCTAGATTTAATATAATAGCAGCATTAAGAACTAGGAAATTAGACTATTCCAAGCAACAACCACACAAGCTCGAATTATTTAACCTATCTTCCAATAATCATAGCAATACTCAAAAGCTTGACCACAATTATGTATCACTAATTGCTACTTGTGATTAGGAACAATATCAATTACACGTAATATTATCCCTTAATCTAGCAAATAATATTAATCAAATTAACTTAACTGGTCACATTAAATCAATCGGAATAAATATCATTCAATAGTTAAAACAAATTATCGAGAATGAACTTCATATAAGAAGGAACAAATAATGTATAAAAAGTTCAACATCCCATTGGAACTAAATAAAAGAAAAGAGAAGAGTTTATAGCAAATAGGCAAATATAATTTACAAGATATTCAACAATAATAGAATATAAAAAATAAAGGAAGAGTTTAGAGAAGAAAAACTATGTTTTGACATCCGACTGTCACTTCGGATCACAATCTTTAATCTCCAAACATTCGCTTTCGATTCTTCGCTTCCATAAATGTTGATCTCTTGCTTGCTCTTGAACTATAAAAATGGAGAGGAGAGTAGCCTCCCCTTGGAGGTCTACTTCTTCTCCCTACTCCTATACTAAGAAACTAATGTGGAGAATGCTCTCAAGGATATGAGGTGAATGAGTTGGAATATGAATGTGTAAATTGGTTTGTGAATTGGTGTGTTGGTGTTGAAACACCTCTTGCTATTTATAGGCACTCAAGCATACAAGATGGTTGAGATCCAACAACTAATCTAAGTCATGTGTATCAGCCATCCAAAGCAAATAACAAGCCAAAAACGTGCCCATGTGATGTGCTAAAAATCCAAATCTGTCAACTAACTGATCAGCACCTTGTAAGCCAATTTTGAATTAGCAAGCCACCGAATTTGGACTTGGAAAAAGAACACAAGTTGTAGCCCTGGAGTTTCTAATGAATTTGGGCTTTTGAATCACCTGATTTGAAGTTGGGAAGCTCAAGTTATGGTCCAAATACTCCAACTGGTCCGAACAGGAATCCAGTCCATGCGGGATTCGGATTAGTTATCTAAAAATCAATATTTGGAGGCCCAAATGAACTCGAAATTTTGCCCACCATACCTTTCCAGAAAGCTTGAGAAGTATACTACAATCTTTAAGAAGAACACATTTTCATTTGGAAACTCTAACACAATTCAAATCTCAATCGAACCCCCAAAGGTCAATCTGTCCAAAAGCTCAATTTCCTGAAATTTTTAGATTTGACGTATGTTGGCAAAATGGTCATAACTCTCTCATCTGAACTTCGATTTAGGCTTTCAAGATGATTCGAAAAGCTAAGAAATAGATCTACAACTTTCTTTCTTTGAGCGTTGAGAGATAAAGGCTGGACCAAAGACGAAATTGGGCCTCAATGGGCTGCTATGTCAATGATAAATTATGGACATTGATCCAAATACCCTTTTATTCTTTTTTCCTGCAAAACAAAGTAAAAATACATAAAAGTGATACAAAGACATATTTCATAACAATAAGATAAAAACACATAAAAAAAATATTAATTACTCAAAAACTCACAAATTGTCAAGCTAAAAATACTCAATTTATAAGTATAAAATTGACTAATCAAATACTCCCAAACTTGAATCTTTGCTTGTCCTCAAGCAAAACAAATACAAAAATAAGACTTAAAACTCTTCTAATAAAACCTAACTTGAGCAATGAGACATAAAGTTTGAAAAATGACCTCAAAGATGTCAACACATTATAACTTTAGAAAAACTTTCAAAATATCGCAACGTCTAGGATTTTAACTTGCTTATTAGTCATACCGCACTTTAAATCATTTCTCTGTGTGTGTGTATCCAATTGCACTAAACCAAGTATAACTCGGATGAACTTATCTAACCACATTACCTTATGAAGGAAAATAAACTCCAATAACTACATGCTTAACACATCACTCACCGCTAATGTAGACAAATCAGAAATTACAAAAATTGAGATCAAAAGACTCTAGGTAAGTGCATTTTATGCTCCATCTTATCATAAGTCATCTCTTATGGGCAAGTGCGTTTTACGTTCCATCTCATCCCACTACAAGATTTACGATTAATTGCTTCTTCTTCATCTTTTTTTTTATATAGGTGAGTGCGTTTTACGCTCTATCTCCCCTAAGCACGTGTTTATGAGTGAGTGCGTTTTACGCTCCATCTCAACTCACCACATGACCAACAAATCAACTTGGTTACATTGCTTCAAGTGATGTTTAAACGAGTTATAGAGCTTATTGATATCTCCCACAAGCATTCGGTCATATATAAGTCTTCTCTAAGTGTACCACTAGTTCATTACAAATGGATAAGTGTCAAATGAGGTAGGGATCACAAGCAATGTAATAACCAACAAAAAAGTTAACCACACAGACTAAGCAATATTTGTCCATTTTTCATGAGTTACAATTTATTCAATCAAGTTTTTTGTTTTTTTATTTATCATTGGTCATAGTTCTAAATCAAGTCAATGCTCAAGAAACACATTTTAAAAATAACGACCCTTAAAAAATCATATATTTTTTTATAAAAACACACAAATACTAAATACCATAAAAAACACAAATATTAAATACTACCCCCAAACTTAAAACTGACATTGTCCTCAATGTAAACAATTAACGAAACAAATGCAAAGGACTTCCTTGGAAATATGTCAATAATCGTGGGGCGTTGGAACTGTAGAATGACCTAACACAAAAGATAAAACAAAAATAAAATCAAGTGAAATAAAATTAGATTAAAGGGATGCGAAATTTGGGTTGCCTCCCAAGTAGCGTTTGGTTTATAGTCGTCAGCCCGACTTCTTTATTTCTTATTTGAGACCTTGAGATCACCATGGACAAGTCAAGAGTCCCTGCAAAATTAAAAAGCAATAAGAGTTTAAATTAAGATAGAAAATTGCTAAAATGAAATAAGGTTCACAAAAGCACAAAATAAAACTATAATCATTCCCCGGCAACGGCGCCAAAATTTGGCGTGCTGTCGCAAGCACCCAAAAATAAAATCTTACTGCAAAAGATATTAATGTAGTAGTGCAAGTAAGAGTCGATCCCACAGAGAATGATTAGTCTAAATTTATACTTTGTAAACCAAAAGGGGGGGTTTGAAATTTTATTTAACTGATTAACTGAAGCAAAATAAGAATAAAATAAAAACCTTAGTTCTTCCGTTTAATATCACCTTATCATAGCAATATTTATCCTTCAATGAAATTAATAGCCCTAGGTAACAATAAGCTCTACTACCCGAAACTCCCCTTAATTATCACTCAATGAAACAAGCTCTTCACAAGATTCTAACCATTATACAACCTAGAACAAGCTCTCTAAATTTAATATAATAGCAGCATTAAGAACTAGGAAATTAGACTATTCCAAACAACAATCACACAAGCTCGAATTATTTAACCTATCTTCCAATAATCATAGCAATACTCAAAAGCTTGACCATAATTATGTATCACTAATTGCTACTTGTGATTAGGAACAATATCAATTACACGTAATATTATCCCTTAATCTAGCAAATGATATTAATCAAATTAACTTAACTGATCACATTAAATCAATCGGAATAAATATCATTCAACAGTTAAAATAGATTTTCGAGAATGAACTTCATATAAGAAGGAACAAATAATGTATAAAAAGTTCAACATCCCATTGGAACTAAATAAAAGAAAAGAGAAGAGTTTATAGCAAATAGGCAAATATAATTTACAAGATATTCAACAATAATAGAATATAAAAAATAAAGGAAGAGTTTAGAGAAGAAAAACTATGTTTTGACATCCGACTGTCACTTCGGATCACAATCTTTAATCTCCAAACATTCGCCTTCGATTCTTCGCTTCCATAAATGTTGATCTCTTGCTTGCTCTTGAACTATAAAAATGGAGAGGAGAGTAGCCTCCCCTTGGAGGTCTACTTCCTCTCCCTACTCCTATACTAACAAACTAATGTGGAGAATGCTCTCAAGGATATGAGGTGAAGGAGTTGGAATATGAATGTGTAAATTGGTTTGTGAATTGGTGTGTTGGTGTTGAAACACCTCTTGCTATTTATAGGCACTCAAGCATACAAGATGGTCGAGATCCAACAATTAATCTAAGTCATGTGTATCAGCCATCCAAAGCAAATAACAAGCCAAAAACGTGCCCATATGATGTGCTAAAAATCCAAATCTGTCAACTAACTGATCAGCACCTTGTAAACCAATTTTGAATTAGCAAGCCACCGAATTTGGACTTGGAAAAAGAACACAAGTTGTAGCCCTGGAGTTTCTAATGAATTTGGGCTTTTGAATCACCTGATTTTGAGTTGGGAAGCTCAAGTTATGGTCCAAATACTCCAACTGGTCCGAACAGGAATCCAGTCCATGCGGGATTCGGATTAGTTATCTAAAAATCAATATTTGGAGGCCCAAATAAACTCGAAATTTTGCCCACCATACCTTTCCAGAAAGCTTGAGAAGTCTACTACAATCTTTAAGAAGAACACATTTTCATTTGGAAACTCTAACACAATTCAAATCTCAACCGAAGCCTCAAAGGTCAATCTGTCCAAAAGCTCAATTTCCTGAAATTTTCAGCTTTGACGTATGTTGGCAAAATGGTCATAACTCTTTCATCCGAACTTCAATTTAGGCGTTTCAAGATGATTCGGAAGCTAAGAAATAGATCTACAACTTTCTTTCTTTGAGCGTTGAGAGATAAAGGCTGGACCAAAGACGAAATTGGGCCTCAATGGGCTGCTATGTCAATGATAAATTATGGACATTGATCCAAATACCCTTTTATTCTTTTTTCCTGTGAAACAAAGTAAAAATACATTAAAGTGATACAAAGACATATTTCATAACAATAAGATAAAAACACATAAAAAAGAACATAAATTACTCAAAAACTCACAAATCAATAAGCTAAAAATACTCAATTTATAGGTATAAAATTGACTAATCAGTTATAGACTTTGTTGTGCTGATCAGAAGTCAGCAAAGGTCATCATTAGCAGAGATGTTACTTTTGATGAGTCCGATATGCTTTAGAAGAACAAATCCTTGTATTTATAGTTTTGATAGTGTTGGTCAAAAGGTGGAACTTGAAGTAACTTCTCCTCAGGTTCAGAAATCACTGCAGAATTCAGATCACGTGCCTACTGACTACTACTGTTGCAGATGAAAATATTGTTCCAGAAGAGGAATGTGTGAACAATCAGTATAGTCTCACTAGAGACAGGGCAAAGAGGACAGTGCGACCACCACATAGATATGAATATTCAGATTATGTTGTGTATGCCTTGTCAGTTGCTGAGACAGTTGAGTATATTGACCCTGTGACTTATAAAGATGTTTTCTCGAATGATTTAGAAAATGGTTGTTTGTTATGAATGAGATGGAATCTCTTCAAAAAAATCAGAATTGGGAGCTTGTGAAACCACCTAAAGGTAAGAAAATTGTGGGTTGCAAATGGATATTTAAGAAAAAGGAAGGCATCCCAGAAGTTGAAGACGCTAGGTACAAGATTCGACTAGTGGCTAAGGGATTCAGTCAAGTCAAGGGAATTGACTTCAATGATGTGTTTTCACCGGTTGTGAAACACAGATCTATTCGAGTATTATTTAGTTTGGTTGCTATGCATGATTTGAAGTTGGAATAACTCGATGTGAAAACAGCTTTCTTGCATGGTGAACTTGATGAAAAGATTTATATGTGCCAATCTCAAGGATTTCAAATTCAAGAAAAGGAAGACCACATTTGCTTGTTGAAAAAGTAATTATATGGTTTAAAGCAATTTTTCATGCAGTGGTATAAATGATTTTATTCATTATGGTTGCTATTAAATATAGCAAGAGTCAATATGATAGTTGTGTGTACTTTAGGAAACTTCAGGATGACTCATTTATCTACTTGTTGTTTTATGTTGATGATATGTTGATTGCAGCAAAAGATAGTTCAGAGATTGATAAACTGAAATCACAGTTGAGCACCGAGTTTGAGATGAAAGATTTAGGGGCTACTAAGAAGATTCGTGGCATGAAAATTTAGTGAGATCGAAAAATTTAAAAATTGTATTTATCCCAGAAAGACTACATCGCCAAGGTGCTAGATCGTTTTGGTATGAAATATACTAAACCAGTAAATACTCCTCTTGTTGCTCACTTCAGATTATCAGCTGAATCATATCCTCAAACAGATGAGGAGGTTAGGTATATGTCAAATATTCCTTACTTTAGTGCAGTTGGTAGCCTCATGTACACTATGATTTGTACTCGTCCAGATATTTCTCATGTCATTAGTGTGGTAAGTAAATACTTATCACGTCTAAGTAAAATTCATTAGGAAGCTGTGAAATGGATTTTAAGATATTTCCGAGGTACCTCTGATGTTGGTTTAGAGTTTAGAAGAAATGGCGATACCCTTATAGGGTATGTTAATTCAAACTATGCTGGTGATCTGGATAGGAGGAGGTCGTTGACTAGTTATATATTTACCCTTTGAGGTTATATAATTAGTTGGAGAGTTACTTTACAGCATACGGCTGCTCTCTCTACTACAGAAGTAGAGTATATGATTATTATAGAGGCTGTTAAGGAAATTATTTTGTTGCGAGGCATGTTTGGAGAGATCAACATGAATCAAAGAGTTACTGTTGTCCATTGTGATAGTCAAAGTACTATACACTTGACTAAGGATCAGATGTATCATGAGAGGACGAAGCATATTGATGTACGGTATCATTTTGTTCAAGACATTGTTGAAGATGGTAACATTATGGTCTTGAAGATTGATACTGCAAACAATCCAGCTGACATATTTAACGAAGTCGTTATCACGTATCAAGTTTGAACATTGTATGAGCCTGGTTAGTATTCGATGTACTTGAGTTCTGCATTTTGAGAAGAAGAGAAAGTTCACTGTTTGTGCTATATTTGGAGATTCAAGTCAATGTGGAGATTTGTTGTGTATGACAAGAATCCTTATTGGATTTGGAATTTAGTATTACTTAGAATCTGTTTTGGTTTAGGAAAGTTATTTTTCCTATTTATACTCAATTTAGTATTTCATATCCTATTTAGTTATGAAATTTTCCTATGGCTTATAAATATAGGTGCTAGGATTTTGGAGAAGAGACATTCAAAAGTATTATAATAATTCTCATAATTCTCTTTTTATCTTGTATTCTTCATATTTTATTTAGTGAATTTCTTCTATATTCTCCGTGATTTTTTTTCGATTTGGGTTTCCATGTAAAATCTTGTATTATTGTCTTTATCTTTCTACGTTGATTTATTGTGTTTGTCATAGTTTATCATAACAAATATTTTTAATTTTGATCAGTGCAATTATATATACAACTATAAATTATATAAAGAGTGCTATTAATTATGAAATTAACTGCCTCAAAACTTAAATGAATTATGTCAAGTTTAAATTCAAAAATGTCTTAAATTAATTTTAAAAGAACCAATATTAATGTTATATTTTAAAATAGAGAGTATAATGGTATTGATGGATTAGAAGTTCCATAAACGAACCATGCTAACTACAGTAAAATCTCGATAAATGCATATTCTTGGAACCGAAAAAAAAATATTACTTTAACGAGATTATTTATTTATCGATAAATAAATAATTTTTTCATTTATCAATAAATTAATATTTATTATTTTAGAGGGATTTTTTTAATTTATGTATGATCAGAAAAATCAAAAGAACAATTAATGTATTAATTTGAGTCTAGAAAAGCTATAAAGAATTGGTGAAATTTATAATGTCTTGAAAAACAAAAGGTTTTAAGTTAATGTACATAGCAAATGAAAAGATTCAAGTCTTTAGCTATACTTGCTACAACATGAGCAAAATATTTCGGAAGTTGTGTATGCATTACAAAAAAGTATGTGATTGAATTTGGTTTAGGTGTAAAGAAAAAATAAGTAACTTTAGATACACATTTTCATAAAAAATGACTTTGTGTATGAATATTGTTGATTGATTAAAAAATTTGGGTCTATTGTATGAATGTTATTACAAAAAGTTCAAAAATATGTAGATTATATATATAAATTTTTGTATGAAATTTAGTAATTATTAATTTATATTTTTGTTGGGCCTTTAAGGATTCAAAAAAAATTATTACTTAATACATTTAGCGAGGTTATTATTTTAGTACACATACCTAAATCGAGATCGGAAGAAATTATTATCTAAACGAGATTATTATTTTATCAAATATTCATTTTTTCCAGCTTTTTACTGTAGTCATGTCTGCTTAGGGTATGGAAGATGTGGGTGTGGGCGTGGGAGAAGTAAGTACAGTGCTACTCTATCAGCCCAACTAATATCTTTTAAATTCCCATATATTCCAAGGTCCATTTCCCATATATTCAAATGTGTGCTATGTTCTCAGTGATACCCAACACACACACACACGCAAAGTTAAAAAAATAATAATTCTAAACTTGCAACAATACCTCAAAAACACTTGGCTAATGTTTACTATTTCTTCCGTTCCAAAATTATATTTATATATATATATATATATCCATTTTAAAATAAGAAAAATTTTAGACTGTAAAATAATATAAAATTCTTAATGTGCTATTACTTATAGTTAAAAAAATATTGAATACTCTCTTCTTACCACCGTTATATTTCTAACAAATGTTAAGAATATCGTTGAAAAAAAATTCTTCTTAAAAATTGTCATTTTAAAAATATATTTCTTATTCTGGATTTAGAATGGGGAGAATACTAGCGTCTTCGTCTATGTACCCCAGAAAAACAGAAAGGATAAAAAATGGAAAAAATAAATTTAAAAAAAATTAATTAATCATTTCCTCCTAAATTTGGACAGGAAAGAGAAAGGAAACAGCTAACCATTGTGGTCTTCATTAAAAAGTGACATGCTATAGGTATCTAATAGCATCTACTGAAATTTCGTCCAAAGGTAATTATCAACTTTCAACTAATTAACCAGAAATTGTGCACACAGCAAAAAAAGCTATAAACAAGTGATACTCAAGCAACTGATAATTACCTGAAACCCAAGGATTTTAGGAAGCAAGTAGAACTTCGAATCAAAGGTTACAAATTCATTAGAAAATTGCAGTCCTCTTATCAACCTCAAATACCAGCATCAGCTTCAGCATATTTTAAAAAGAGGGGAAAAAGTGTACTTTGTTAGCTACAATCTACAGGATCAGAACAAACGAGGAAAACAGAAGATATAAAGGAGGTAATTGATAAAGAGATGGTAAAAATGAAACACAAAACTAAAACTAAATACAAGCAACTCCTTAATCTCAGCATAGTTTTATTGATAACGATTATCAGCATCAACTTTGACAATAAAATTCATGTACTTACATATAAGATGGCGCAGTAAGGAGATAGTAAGGGGAGTGTATATATATTTATATTAACAAGCTCCATATGTTTTAGCAGAACTGTAGAAGACAGAATATGCTGCGTGAAATTCTTGAAGAACCTAACATCCTTGACTTGGTGTAGAGTATATGCACATTAGGGCAGGGGCAAATCATGTTGAACCAGAATTGAAGAACAAAGAAAGAATCAAATTTCATGTTTCACATGGTCATGCATCTAACTCCAACAGTTCAATATAAGTTCATCATAGAAAACACACAAGTCTAAGAGTCAAAGTAGTACAAGTTTGGAAATAGAGAAGCACAAATATGATCAATATCATCACCATGTGACAGAAGTGCAGGATACTGAACAACCAAATTCATCATCAGTTCAAGCATATCGACAAGATTCATATATTTTTGGGGGAACACAAAGTTGTTGGAACAAAACAAAACAACATGCTGAACGTAAAGCATGACAGTCAAATAAGTTGAAATTAGGCTGAAGCATGTCATGTTAAACAGATTTATTCGTCTATTTTTACACATGTAACTGTTGAAACTAACCAAGCAGATCAAGAAGAGCAAGAACTTGTTATAGAAGTGAATAATAACGGACAAATGAATAAACTCTCGGTGGAACTGACTTTTCAATCAAAATGTCATTCCTACTCTTTTTGTGCAATGAAATGATTTTGCTACTGCAGATACTGGCACGAGAATAAAGAAGAATTTTAACATCATCATTATTGCCTACGATAACAATGGTGAAACAAATTGTCAATTTTTTTAATTGTTCGTGCAGTTACAATATAGATGATGAAACAAAATCATCAAATTTGTTATTTGTTGATGCACTTACCATATTTTGAAGTCTACTGCTTCAATACTTAAAATTTTGAGGTCAAGTTTTCTCCACTAAGGAAGAATGCCTATAAGAAGCTAAAGCAATAAAAAAAATTGAACAACTTAATTTTCTCACTAAAATTAGCTCTCCTGAACAGGGTAAATAAAAGAGATAAATCTTCAAGAACCCTTTCTTTTGATAGGCAGGTTTGGGACACGTATGGGTTTTTGGGACCAGTGACCTTGAAGTTATAACTCAAGGCCCCTGCCATTTTTTTTTCCAGGGGGCCGCGGGGGGAGATATAAATCTTCAAGGACACTTGATTATGCAAAATGCAGTGTAATGAGTGCCACATTTATGCATACTGTAATGTATTGCACAAGTAAAAATGGATGCAGTAACTTGAAGAACCAAAAGGTTTCCAAATAGTTTAACTGGAAAAACTACAATTTAGTTGTAGCACATACATGATTTAGTCCCCAACCTTTCTCAAGCTCTAAAGGTTAGTTCATGGTAGGAATACTACCAACATCATAAGAATAGTACATAAGACATGCAAACCAGATTAAAAATTAAAATTACATAACGGGTATATTAAAAGTCAAATGTAACGATGTGAACCACTAGCACTATAGAGCAGTAATCAACTAAAAGTCTTGAAATTAAAGGCCACAAAAATCACAAAGGTATTTTATTAAGAAGAAAACCTGGAGGCAACAATAGTTTCTTTTGAGGTTTGTGAATGTGTAATTCCGCTGATATTGACATCATACTTTTTCCATTATTATTTTCTCACGAAAATTATATATTCACTCCATCCATCCCAAGATGAGAACCCACTCTCTCTTTCAGGACATCCAAATAGGATATTAATAGGTGAACGCAAAAAACTATATAGACACTCCATCCATCCCAAAATGAGACCCCAGTTCTACATTGGACGTCCCAAAATGAGATTCCGCTTTTAAAATCAATGCCCCAAATCTCATCATATTGCAGTAAGTTGTGCCACCATTGATTTTGTTGAATTTAAACAATTTTTTTTTCAAAACAAAAAAGAAAAAGAAAAAAAAACCTTACTTTTAACAGTGGACTAGCATTTTGCAACAACAGGATTATAAAATTAGAGAAGGTTGGAAGAAGAAAAAAATATAAATAACATACGGAAATTGCTAAATACAAAAAACTAAAGAAAATATCAGATAAAATTTCATTATGGAAGATAATGAGTAGTCTGATCAGTTTCCAAACCTTCCAGTTAAATCAAAAAGGAAATCGAGACAGAAAACTACCAAAAAAGGATGAGCAATAACCCAAATGACAAAATAAAAGTAGGGATTTACTAGGCCATCCTCCGGTTAATCTCAGTTGCATTCCACCCCTGCTTCAGCAGCCCGGCGAGGCTTGTTTTTCCTCCTGCTCCCATTATGACGAAATCCATTGGATTTATTTGACTCATCTGTGCTTGATCTAGGTCCATTACCATTTTCCTCTTTGACCAAATCAGGCTTCTCTTTTGTCTGCGTGTTTCTTCTCCTCTTCTTTCCATTCTCTGCTGCGGTTCCATTTTTCATCTCTTTGCCTGATGCAGCAATTTTTGCAATCTCACCGTCTTCCTCTTCTACCTTTTCAACTTCATAGTCTTCAACTTCATCCATCAATGGCTTCTGAGGCCTACCTCTTCTCTTCTGCGCTGGAATTTTTTCTTCCTCCCCACTTCCAGGATCGTCATGATTATTCACAGTGAACTTCTTCCCTTTTCCTCTACCTCGGCCCATTATTTCAAAACCAGAAACTCAAGCAAGTAGTATATATCTCTGACAGATATACAATAAACTCTTAGACATGATGCCTCAGATATTCCTGGAGATCCTGAAAAATTCAAATAAAGTGAGGGAAATCAAAATATAGTTCAACAGTAATAACAAAGGAAATGACTTTGAAGCAGTGGTGAAGCCCTTTGACCTCCCTCAATAATGAAATATACATTCATTTTACGAAAAGCACAACAAACAGTCTTTAAAGATAGCTTTACAAAGATCGGCCCCATTACTATTATTGAAGTCCTTAGTATTCTCAAAGAGAACCAAAGAATTTCAAAAGTTTTTACCCTCATTTTTCATTTCAACACCATTTTCTCTAATTTCGCCAACATATAGGATGTGTTTATGCAAGAAAATGCAAAGAAAACATACAGTTTCAACTATAATGGGCGGTTTCTACACAAAAATTAAAACTTTAATTTGTACAAATATAAAATGAATTGTGTTTTATAATCATAAAACTTGAGCAAAAGAGAAAGTTGGGATAACAAAAGTTGCAATATCAACAGAAGCAGAGGGAGATGGATGGGTAGTCTAACAACACCAACCTTTCCCCAACCCTCTACCTAAGCCCAGATGCCAAATAACTCATTAATAAAATCTTCCAGCAGTTTTAATACCCCACTAAAAGAATTAAAAACTAAATAAACCAAAAATTACATTAGCTTACTACCAACAGCAGATACCCGAGTAGCAAATCACAGAAAAACTTATATGCAAATGGAAAGGTGTCATTTTGCAGTGATTAAACTACGGAATGAGGCAGATTAAAGTAACATTAGAATCCAAAAGTGGTGGATGTAAGAAATAAAACACAATCTTAAGATACTTATAGACAATAAGATCTTAAATAAGCATAACGGAACCAATTAAACGAATACAAATTTAGATCCCAGCAAGAAAAACAGCTAATGGAAGTAAAAATAACAACAAAAGTGAACAAAATTAGCAATTTTAGCTTTTATTTTCAGAACCCCACTACAAAATCTAAAGGCAATATAGGATTATATAATCCAGAGAGAATAAGATACGAAACTAACTGTTCTTTTATCAGAATACCCATTTGACGAATCTGTTAAAGTTGAAACTCAAAAAGCACCAAAATCGAAATTGGGTTTAGTATTTTATGGATTGCTTGAACAGTTGAAAAGGGAGTGACCCAAAAGATTTTAATGGTAAAATACTATGGTGATCTGAATAGGGGATTATTCAGAATGAACCCAGACCAAGAAAGGTCACACCTTCATGGAAGAATATAGGAGCGATTCAAATAGAAGTGGCCCCTCCCTTCCCAGAGGCCGATGAAATAGAAGACTAGATAGATGAGAACGAAAGTGTGAACAGAGGAGGTATAGATATTTGTTGATTGGGTATAGTCTGCAGTTTGTAGTGTATAATGTTATATATAGTCTGTACTCCTCTGTATCTCACCATGTGAAAAAGTCCCAAAAGGTCAAGGGTTATTTTGGTAAAAAGAGATGAGAAGTAATTACTTTATTTTTTAAGGGATAATCCATCCATTAGTCCTCAAATTATTGTTATTTTTCATGATTGGTCTTTTAATTATATTTTTTTTGCGTATTTCATCCTCATACTTTATAACTTTTGTAATTTCAGTTCAACTTTGAAAAAACATAGCAATTAAAGAGGTATAAAAATGAGAAACAACTATAGATTGAGAACTAAACATAAAAAATCTACATTTCAGGGACTAAAAATGAAAAGTTTCTATATTTTAGAAACTAACATGAAAATATACATAGTTTGATGACGAAATACGAAAAATTAATTAAGAGACAAAACATCAAAAACAATTATAATTTAGGGTCTAACGAAAAATTCCTTTTATCTTTTTTTATCCTTTTTTCAGCACTTTTTTTAATCAGTTTTTATTCTTTTCCCTTCAAGTAAGAGTGTTGTAAGTTCTAATTTCAATAGAATTGAATTTGTTTACTTGCTAAGACTCATAGTTAATTTAAGAATATGGTGTTTTTTAAGTCACATTTTGTGGGGAGTACAATATAATCTCATAATCAGATACATTATCATTATTACAATATCAAGAATCAATCAAGCATCACTAGAGGATAAATAAATAAACTCACATAAAGAAGGAAACACATTTTACGTAAAGAAATAAATAAACTTATCTAAGTGAGAATTAAATCTGAAATCTAAAGGTTACAATATCTTAGGCTTAACCACAAGGTTAAGACTTCATCGGTGGTCAGATAACTAATTAATTATAAATTTTAACTTCTTAGTGAGCATATTTTAATACCAAATTTCATTTTAAATTTTTTTTTTTTGAGATAATCTCTTTGTTAGTGTATCCAAATTATGGTTATTTTTCATGTTTGCTCATGTAATTATTTCTTTCACCTATTTCATCCTCAAACTTCTATAATTTTTACAATCTTAGTAGAACCTTATAAAAGTAGAGCAATTAAAAAAAACTAAACATGAAAAATTAACAAGTATAGATTGAGGAGTAAAACTAAAAAAAAAAAATACAATTCGAGGACTAAAAATGAAATGTTGCTATATTTTGAAGACCAACATAAAAAAAATATATTTTAAAAACGAAATAGGTGAAAAAATAAATTAGGGGACTGAACACGAAAACAAATCTAATTTGAGGACAAATTATCCCAATTTTTTTCTAAAAATTAAAGTTTAATGTATTCTAGAAAAAAGAAAAAAGAACTCTCTTTGTTATTGTTACTTTTATTCCCACTTTAATATTCTTTTTCTAAATTTTTCGATTAAAGTTTGTGGATAGAGAACTTATGTGGCGTCTGGTACAGGTCATATCTGATCACCACCAAAATTCATATAGTGGGTGAAAAATCAAGATTAGTACCGATAATAAGAATTAGTCATATTTTGCCTTTTTTTTTGTTTAGCAGAGGTTATGTCATTACTGCTAATGATTGTTGTGAAAGTTTGATACAAATTCAAGAAAATATTTTTCACAATATTTACCTTTTACTTGAATGCCTTTATACATATTCATGTAAAATAATTCACCCAGGAATTTCTCGACAAATGTAATTCAATATTCAATTTGTTTGTCAAATAAGAAATCATTATATTACCCAACTAATTAATTAAATAATATTTAATAAATGTATTAAAACTTTTAATAAGCTTATAAAATAAAAATTATAATGTATTAAATCATTGAGCCCAAAAATAAAAATAATTACTAAAGTCAATAATAAATAACAAAACAAGCATATTCATGTTTCAAATGGTCAAATGAGACAGTTAAATTAAGCAATAGGTTATTAATTGGTACACGTTGTTAAATATATAGTTAAATATAAGGGGTAGTTTTATGTGAAAAAATTATCCAAGATGATCAGTAAGTCAGACCAGATTATCACTTTTTTTTTTCTTTTTTTTTTATCCACCTCAGATGATAATCTTAAAACTTAACTAAGTATGCTAATTACGGATAATATAAGACTATCAAATGTACCAAACATAATTTACCAAATGACAGGCTCTCATTGATAATATAATATTACCAATACCACCTAACATGACATGTACCAAACCCCGTACGTATTTAATACTTCCTCCGTCCCAAATTAACTGCTTAGTTTTGATTTTTTTTAATCAAATTGACTATTTTTAAAATTAATAATTAAACATATATAAATATATTTTTTAACATTATAAAAATTGGTATTAGTAGTAAATTGTATATACTTTCTTTTGGTTATAATCTCTTCACCTATATTTTGACAAAAATGGTACAAAAATTAATTTTAAAAATAGTCAATATGACTTTAAAAAGTCAAAATTAAACAGTTAATTTGGGACGGAAGGAGTAGTTTTGTAATGTAGGACGACTGTAAAATTATTTGCCTGAATATAGATCAAGGGTAAACTACTAACAGTCCATCGGCAACCACTATTTTTAAAATAACTTAAAGTTAAAATATAAGTTGATTTACAAATTAATTTAAGTTTTTACTTATAAGTTAAAACGTTCAACATCAATTTGATTTATAAATAAAAAATTAAGTTAAAACAAGTTATGAAAATGTTCGGCTCATAATGACTTATAAGTTAAAATCAAATACAAGATTACTAAAAAGGATATTAATAAAAAGAGAAAAAAAATGGACATTACATTTAGTCAAACTAATTTATTTTAAAATGACTTATAAATCATTTTAAAATAAGTTAAAAATACTTGCTTTTTTTTTACTTAAAAATTACTTATAAGTAAAAAAATAAATCGTTGCCGAACACAGAAATAATAACACATGACTTATAAGTTAGTTTGACCAACTTATAAGTCATTGACAAATGGGGTCTAAAAATATCATTACTCGAGTTTGTTAGAATAGTAGCATATAAAATAATTTTTTTTTGATTTTGAGACATGCGTACACCAAATTTACTATGCTATCTGGCTACCAGCAATTCTCTTGCAAAATACAACAAAATCTATAGATAACAAATTTGGAGATTTTTCCTCATAAATTATTATTAGGCTAAAGTACTGGGTATATAGAAAATTGGGGGAAAAGGAATCATTAATTTTCTTAGCAAATTCTCCTTTTATAGAGTTTAAAAAACAATTATTTCAAGTCTGGAGATTTTTCTTTAGAAATTACTACGAGATTAAACTATTTGGTGTATAGAAAATGGAGGGAAAAGGAATCAATAATTTTCTTGGCAAATTCTCTCTTGATAGTGTTTAAAAAACAGTTGCAATCCAGTGCATCTCAGTTGACCAAAAGAAATTAAAATATTTAAGCTTAGCACCACAACGCATGAACATTGCACTGGATTATATCCACATTTCCCCCTTTCTCTTTCGATGTTGAAAAAGGAGTTACACTATATAAAGTCAAGAGACGTTTTGTTTCTATCCTATATACAATATGAGATGTGGGTTTATCCCAATAACACCAAAACATTAAACACACACACACACACACATATATATATATATATATATATATATCTACGATCCAACTTCAACAGAATTTAGTACTAAAAAACTGCAAACTCAATGTTTATGATCTTCAGCAGGCTCACACTAAAGAAATTATGGAAGAATCTTGTAAACACATGAACATTGCACTGGATTATATCCACATTTCCCCCTTTCTCTTTCAATGTTGAAAAAGGAGTTCCACTATATAACGTCAAGAGACGTTTTGTTTCTCTCTTATATGAGATGTGGGTTTATCCCAATAACACCAAAACATTAAACACACACATATATATATATAGACGATCCAACTTCAACAGAATTTAGTACTAAAAAACTGCAAACTCAATGTTTATGATCTTCAGCAGGCTCACACTAAAGAAATTATGGAAGAATCTTGTAAACACAACTAAAATTTTCTATTTGTTCACGAAACCACAAGAGGAGAAGGGATTGGAGAATTAACCTAACTTTGTTACTACTCTTGTTTCTCTTAATTTCCTGCATTTCTATTTTTTTTTTCCTTTCAAGTGTGATTGACAAGATACACAGAAAAAGGTCAAAATTAAATGGAAACATCACTTTGGAAAGGAGAATTTTATTAAGTTTATTTCTCTTATATTTGTCATACAAGTTCAATTTTATGGCCCTGGAATCTTAATTATAACGGGTGGGAGGAATTCATAAACGTATTCAGTGCATGCTTTTTCATGGATTTGAAACTTCAGTATGGACTCGGTTGAACTTTAATGATAAGTTTTCCACTTGCCTACATTTGGAACTTGGAAAACCGGAGGGAAATGAAGAAGGAAAAAGGAGAATAAAAAGAAATCTAAAATTTTATTAGAGCATTTTTAATTATTTTTTACATTAATACTTTTTTGGACTAAATACATTTATATTGCACCAAGTTCCACCTTTCTCATAATTTAGCCCTTAAACTAATTCAACTCGTAATTTAGCCCCTAACAACCTAATTTCACACAATCCCCCCCCCCCAAAAAAAAAAATTCAATTTTCGGCTGAAATTGGCCCAAAACCCAACCCGAACAGTAACTCGGTAAGAGCCTAATGGGTTTATACAGTTTAACTTTAAAAAAATATACGTTGACCATATTAAAATATTAAAATATAATAAATGACCGTATAAAAACAAAGAAATACAAAAAAAAAGTACAAGAAAATTGATAAAAATACAAAATATTATCCCAAACTCAGAACCATGGATCTATAATTACTAACTCAGATTTAGAAACCAAAACCTCAAAACCCAGCAAAACTCAGATCCATGACTCTCCATCATCTTACCTCAAAACTCAAACGCATAGAAAAATCAAGCCTCAAGACCATCATCTTGCCCTCGAACTCAGATCATGAAACCAACCCACCATCTCAAATTAGATTCACTAGACATGAACAATAAAAAGATTGGAAGAAGAAAGAAGAATCAAAGATTTGGGGGAAGCGAGAGAAGGGGAATAATTGGCAATTACTATAAGAAAAAAGAGTAAGCGGAGGACCGACCGGTGAAGAACACTATGGGAGTGGTAGTGAGTGACACATTTGCACAGCTGGAAGAGAAAGCTCTGGACGAGGGAAGGCGGGAGAGGGTTAGGGTTTGGGTCCTTGCTGTGGGAGTCGATGTACTTTTTGAGGTTGATGTCCAAGTACTCGAATACCAAACGTTGGGCTTCTTCTTCTTGTTATCTTTGTGGCCTTATCCTTGGCTTTGTACACCTTCCCGTACGTGCCTTCCCGTGCCTTCTCCAGTTTCTCATATTTCTCCTCCATTTCTCTCACTCTCACTTTCTCTCTATACTATTCTAGCTCCACACCACTAAGAAGATAGGGAACTGTAAGAATGAGATCGTATTTTGTATTTGACGATTCAAATTTATCCAAAAAGGGGGTTCTCTCTCTAATTTGAGTTTAGTGCAATAGAGAAAAATTTGGAGGATTTTTTCTAATTTGGATTTCAAGTGACACTACAAGAAAAAGTACTAATTCTGACAGAATTTTTCGTCGGAAGTAGGCTTATTTCGTCGAAATTAGGCTAATTTCGACAGAAAGTTCTGTCGATAATTCGGTTGGATATATGTTGGTCGAAATTTAATCTATCGAAAATTCGGTCGGAAATAATAATATTCGACGAAAGTAATTTTGATCAATTTTTCGTCAAAAATTATATTAATTCCGACGAACTTATTCTGTCGGGGATATTCAGTCGATTTTATTGCTGACACGTGGCGCCTTATGGTAGCATTGAAATGAGCTTATTTTCGACAAAAGTTCCGTCGAAATTAAACACGATCGGAAATAGCAAATTTTAAAATAAACTATAATAGCTTTATTCTAGCAGAATTTCAGTTCTTCCGTCGAAAATAACTATTTTTTTAATTTTATTTTTGTTTTTGTTTTTGCAGTTTCCAGGTTAGGTTTTCAAACCCAATTTTGTACCTATAAACCTGCTTTATCCCAACAACATGTACATATAGTGATCTAACAACTGTCAATATGAATTACCTCAACAACACTAGCAAATATAAACTACAATGATTTACAAAACTCGCTCAACTCAACTAAACTACAATTTTTTACATCCACTTAATCTAAACTAAAGTAAATATGAATAAAATATGTACAAATGAATAAACTATGTACAAATGATTTACAAAACTAACTCAAACTAGTATTACCCCTGGTGTGAGGATGATCATCGGGCGGGGGGATGACGGTACTGCTCTGGTGTATGAAAATCATTGTCGTCATCCTCCCCGGTCACGATCGGTATCGCTAACCTGCTCGGCATCACCAGTCTGCTCGGCATCGCCACATATGAGAGAATTAAAGCGACAACTAAATAAAAATTAAATAACATGCATAATAATCAACTTAAAATTAAATAATACCTGCGTAGTCGGGGGCTGACTCAACATCGGTCCAAAAGCCTACGTGAGTAGGGTAACCACCATCCGGACCACCTCATCACGTATAGCAGCGAACTGTTCCGGAGGGATACCCGTACTCTCGACGGTGGCCCCTGCTACAACGTCTTGAGCAAGCTAGTGGAGGCGAGCACGGCTAGGAAGGTCCTGACCATGGAATATCGGATCCATACCAAACATCTCCGACACCGCCGCCATGACCCTCTAGACTAACTCATCGTCCAAGCCAGCGCCCATATAAGATGATCCAACGGGTGCTCTCGGACGCTGACGTTGGCTAGAGCCTGCGGAAATAAATATAACATTAATAATGATCTATTTTGCGATATAAATTATGAAAAAACGAGAAATATGCTAAAATTAATACCTCAAGGTAGTGTATAGGCTGGCATCCTCGACAGCCCAGCACTCGATACTTACTAGTAGTGCTACTAGGGGGATCTTGAGATGCGACCCAAAAAGTCATCTCCTCCTCCTGAGATAAACTAATCTCGGGCGGAGGGATGGTGGAATCTAACGTCTCGGAATCGCCCTAGCATTCCGCAGCTCAACTATATGCTGGTCCTGGAGCTTCTGAAACCGGTCCTGTAATTTATTATGTATATACGAGTTAATTAAATTATTTTATTAATTACGTAGTATTAATAATTACCAATTATTATAACTAGTTGTATTACCCGTATAACTAATGTTGCGGGAGACATCGTTGAGTCCTTTGGTGTGTGAGCTCTATCCTAGAACTCGACCATGGTAGGAGGTCAGTCCAAGCTCGCCCGCATGACCTAATAAATACATTAATATCATATTAATTTAGTATAGATCCCGACAATATTAAACTAAACAACTGAATATAAATATATACCGACTTAACCTCCTCAAATGACTGTGAGCCAGTGGTATGTACGATCCGAAGCTAGCCTCGATTCTTCTTCATCTGCTCGGACTTCTTCTTGAAGTCATCAACATCCCCGTACATACACATGGCCTCCCATGCTGCATCTGAGACTATCTGGAGCTGATGATCTCGTATCGTAGTCCCGGACTGGTTTACAACTGCCCGGGCAGCCTTCTGTCTCATCTCGTACAACCAGTTGGCGTAGTTCTTCACGACATGTGAAATAATAACATTATCGCTGGCTAGTTGAGAGATGCCATCCTCATATCTAAAATATATTAAAAAAAACTTATCATAAAAAATTGAACAATGTATGAATACCTAGGATCGTATGTAGTTTAATTTATGTAATTTGACTTACGTGAAACTCATGCAACATAGTCTTTATAAAGGAGGCATCATACTGCGCGTACTGGCTAAATCACATGCAACCAGTTGGGAGGTGTGTCAAGTAGATGGCGTGTATCGTCGCCTTAACGCGACAGGGTCCAAAATACTAAAATTAAAAATCAATAATGTGTTATTTTAATTGTGCAATCAAATAAAGTATTTTAATTGAACATGATATATTATATTTGGCACTTAGTGCGCCGAGTTGACATCTACACGAACTATGTATAGAACTGTCGGCAGACGGCCAAATAAACCAAGGTTAGTCCCTCGGTTACGTCGACGACCAATATTTGTAAGTATAAATGATGACATTATGTAAATATAATGTATTCATACACTATAAAAAACAAAAGGAATGTGAACTTATCACGACGGAAACTTACTAGTTCATGAAGATGACCCACCATGGGAGCCGTCGACAGATCCTATAGGACCACCACCGCAGCGACCTCCACCGCTATGTCTAGCTATAAAGATACTACTGCAATAACTAAAATTCAGTAATTAATTTGCAGTTAATTTTTTTTTAATAGATGTTAGTAATAGTAAATTTTTCATAGCATTACAATAAGTTTAGGCTTAGTACCTGAAATACGATGATTGAACGAAATGTAGATGATATTACCTCTCAAAAGGACACATCCATTGATATTGCACCGATCCTCCAAGATTAAGTTCATATGTTAGATGAATAGGCAAATGCTTCATCGAGTCAAAGAACCTTGGAGGTAAGATCATTTCGAGCTTGCACATTGGTCAACACTATATTTTTCTCCATTTTCTCCACATCACTGTACCTTATAATCGTTGAGCATAGATCCTAAAAGAAATTTGAAAGTTCGGTCAAGGCATCTATAAATTTTATGGGTAACATCTCACGAAATAAAATTGACATAAGGAACAAGGCAAGAATATTGATGGCTAAGGGTTACTCTCAAGAAGAAGGCATTGACTATGATGATACCTTTGCACTAGTGACAAGACTTAAAACTATCAAGATATTCCTTAATTATGCTGCCTACATGAAGTTCAAAGTATTCCAAATGGATGTTAATAGTGCATTTCTCAACGGGAAACTTCAAGAAAAAGTCTATATAGAACAACTCCCAGATTTTGTTGATCATACTCATTCTAATTATGTGCATAAACTAGATAAAATATTATATTGATTAAAATAAGCACCTAGAGCATGGTATGACACATTAACTAATTTTTTGGTGAAACAAAATTCACTAGAGGTAGAGTAGACACAACACTTTTTCTTACGAAGCACAAAGATAAGACATTGTTAGTACAGATTTATGTGGATGATATTATATTTGGTTCTACTGATGAAAAGTTGTGTGAGAGATTTGTCAAGCTTATGCAAAACAAGTTTAAGATGAGCATGATGGGAGAGCTAAATTTTTTCCTTGGACTTCAAGTGAAGCAAACTGATGGTGGCATATTCATCAACCAAGCCAAGTACATTAAAGACTTACTTAAGAAGTATGACATGAAATCAGCTATCCCCATGTAGAAAACATAATATCAAGTCTACTAGCAGTTAAGTATAGGAGAGAGTTAGTCATACTTCTGTATAACCGTTGAGCATAGATCCCGAAAGAAATTTGAAAGTTAGGTCAAGGCATCTATAAATTTTATGGGTAACATCTCATGAAATGAAATTGACATCAACTTTTGCATGAATACTAAGGCTGTAGTATTTGATGAAATAATAGAGCATGATCAGGTAAATGTAGAATATGAAGACCCTACGATCAATGACCCAACGATGGTAGAGCCAGTTGAAGAAATTATAGAGCCTCCTGTTATAGAACTGGGAACTCTACGAATTGAAGATTCTCCTACACCAGAACCTAAAGTTGAGCCTAATCTTGAAGATCTCAAACAAGAAAGCATAAAGACATGTTCTAACTGGAAGCAGATGGGATAAAGATCACACTCAAGACCTGATTATTGGTAATCTAAATGCAAAAATCAGAACAAGATTTGGAACACAAAGCGAGTGCTTCTATTTGAGTTTTCTATCTCAAATGGAGCGCAAGTAGATTGATGAAACTCTTCATGATTCAAGCTAGATTAAAGCAATGCAAAAAGAGTTAAACCAGTTTGAAAGAAATAAGGTCTAGAAATTAGTTCTAAGATCAAGAGATCATCCAATCATAGGCACTAAATGGGTCTTCAGAAATAAGATAGATGAAGATGGTGTGATCATAAAGAACAAGGCAAGAATATTGGTGGCTAAGGGTTACTCTAAAGAAGAAGGCATTGACTATGATGAGACATTTGCACCAGTGACAAGACTTAAAACTATCAAGATATTCCTTAATTATGCTGCCTACATGAAGTTCAAAGTATTCCAAATGGATGTTAATAGTGCATTTCTCAATGGGGAACTTCAAGAAAAAGTCTATATAGAACAACTCCCAGATTTTGTTGATCATACTCATTCTAATTATGTGTATAAACTAGATAAAACATTATATAGATTAAAATAAGCACCTAGCATGGTATGACACATTAACTAATTTTTTAGTGAAACAAAATTCACTAGAGGTAGAGTAGACACAACACTTTTTCTTACGAAGCACAAAGATAAGACATTGTTAGTACATATTTATGTGGATGATATTATATTTGGTTCTACTGATGAAAAGTTGTGTGAGAGATTTGTCAAGCTTATGCAAAGTAAGTTTAAGATGAGCATGATGGGAGAGCTAAATTTTTTCCTTGGACTTCAAGTGAAGCAAACTGATGGAGGCATATTCATCAACCAAGCCAAGTACATCAAAGACTTACTTAAGAAGTATGGCATGAAATCAGCTATCCGCATGAAGACTCATATGGTTGCTGCAACTAATAAGTTAATAAGGATGAACAAGGTAAATGTGTTGATATAACTTAATACAGAAGTATGATTGACTCTCTGTGACACTCCCAAATCCGGGTACTTCGTTTCCACAGGATTTGGTGTTCACTATCCAAAAACATCACATCACATCTAACTACCCATTAATATAAATGAAAACTCTTAATTAAAATAGAAATCTCCCAATAAAGGGTTACAACGTCATTAATAAATAAATCCCAGGTCATCTAACCTTAACATCACATTAATGCAAAAAAACATACTTAAGTCTATTACATAAACATCATTTAAACAATATAACAAGTCTTCATCACTTGTTTGCTTTGCCTTTGCCCTTACTAGTGGACGGCTCATCAACTCTTTCAACTTTAGCTGCAATGTTATTATGCAAGGGGTGAGCAATAATTGCCCAGCAAGTAACACAATAATATAGTAATAATAACATGCGAATAAACAATGAGTAACGAATAATCGAAGATTCAGCTTTTGAGTCAAGAATATAAGACAAGATTCAAAAGAACATCTGAGGGTCTTAAGACCACGAACTATGTCCCAGGTTATCAAGTATTTCTACTTTAAACCTTTAACAGTCGTAAGACTATATGGACCTTACTTCTCATACTCAGGGGGATCAGCCCTTTGTACCATGTATGTGCACAACATCTTAACGCTAACGCGTAAATAAAATCCCCTGTATAAGGGTTGTTCATCTCAGTTTGACATCGGAGTCCGCACCAAAGGAAGTTTGGTTTGGATTTACTTCAATAAAGTTTCTAGAATTTAGAACGCTCATCAACTATGGACTAGTCGAATCAATAAGGGTTCGCTAGTCAGTCAAGGCTCAATAAAAATGTAATTAATATTCAAGAATCAAGGACTAAATCTCGCAAAAGGTACAATTGGGTAAATTCTGTATAACTGAAGTATTACAACAAGGAATTTAGAACTTCTCATTGAATCCATGAAATTGAATGGAATAGAAATAATAACTTGCTCAAGTAAGTAATAGCATTATGAAGCTTGCATTCTAAGATAATGAAATTTAGGAACTTGCGTAATTGAAATCAAGGTAGTATTAGGTAACTTGCTTTCAACGAAATAATAGATCAAGGTAGAAACTTGCGTAAACGTAAAAGTAACGATAAGATACTTGCCTCGTGCGTAGATTATAAATTTAAGACTTACGTTCTTTAATCAACCTATACATTCGGTTTATAAAGCTGTAACAATAATTAGTTACAGTATTATAAACACTTCAGGATTCATTCTCATCTAAATTTCCATTTTAATATCTCAGTTGACACCGGACAATCAGTGGGCATATGCTTACCACCCATTACAGTATTTTTGTATTCATTTTATACATTAGCCTAAGCTTTAGGTATGTCTACGATTTCATACCATGATCACAAAGAAATAATAAAATTTTTACTCTCTTCTTTTTACTCTTTTTTTTTAAATTCCCGCAGGGGCGAGAAAATCCTTCACAAACTCTCGTCGGGGCGAGACTTCACCGGGGCGAGGAATTCCTTCACAAAACTCTTGCCGGGGCGAGCTCTCGCCGGGGCGAGAAACTCAGTTCATTGAGCTCGCCGGGGCGAGAATCCCGAATTCCAGTTTCTGCAGTTCCCGAAGAACGCAGAAACAGGCCAAAAATTTCCAATCTTGTTATTCTTACGTCAAATTAAACATACCCAGATACTATAATTCATATATAATTGTTACCCAAGCTTTCTAGCATGATTCTAACAACTTAAATCACATAAACCATGAATCTAAGAATCAAATTTGAGGTTCTTTTATCACTTTATCAGAGTTTCTTCAAATTTCATGAAATCACACATAACAGGTTCATTGTAACACCAAATTAATCCGTTTAACTTTCATTCTTTTCGTTTTTACGTACATAAACATAATTAGTCATCAATTTAACCAATTAACATGCAAAACCAGTATCAATTTCATACATTTAAGCCATGCTCGTAACTAACTACTCTGTAACTTTTCAGAACTTCAATTAAAACATGATTCCACAGATTTAATTACTCTAAATCACATATACATCATATAAAAGACGCTTATACATGCTTTCTAACATCTAATCATCATTTTATAAAAATTTAGTCATAGAACTTAGTTTACAGAGAACTCAACACATGCATTCATGGAAAAATTAAGAAAACATAATTTAAAGGTTAAATTTAAGAATTACCTCTGATTAAATGCTTTAACTATGCAACAATTGAATGTATTTCTTCTCAATTCTCTAATTCCTCACAAATCTCTCTCTCTTTTCTCTCTGTATGAACTTTTGGAAACTGATGAATAGTAATGCATGAAATAATAATACGTGAAACTAAATGGCAGAACATGGTGTCAGTTTAATAACTGACACCAACTCCCACTAAGGCCATGTTTGGCTAGTCCTCTATTCTTCCTTCTAGTTTATTTTAATAAATAGCTTATAATATAGTTTAATGTCACATATTTAAATTACTAAAATAATCTCATTTAAATCAATTAAATAAGGTAAAATAATTCTACATAAAATCACTTAAATAAAATTCTCATTTATTAAATACAATAAATTATTAAGTCTCTAATTAATATTAAATTAATTAGAAATTACATTATACTTATTTAAATAATGTATTTAATCAAATAAATTCAATTAGACACATACTTTAAATATAAAAATTCTTCACATCAATTTTACTAATGTAACACATATAATTAAATTAATCTACCACAAATTAACCAATTAATCAATTAATTCAACAATTGAATCATCGAAAAATATTTATTTAATTCAATAAATATTTAAATTAAATTACAAAATTCTCGTTCGTCACACTCTCTCCTATACTTAACTGCTAGTAGACTTGATATTATATTTTTTACATGTATTTGTGCTAGATTTCAAACTAATCTTAAAAAATCTCATTTAATGTTTGTTAAAACGATTTTTAGATATATCAATGATACTCTAAATTTGTTCTTGTGGTATCCCAATGAGTATCCCTTTGATCTAATTAGATATTCAGATGCTGACTTTATAGGATGTAAGATAGATAAGAAAAGTACTTGCAGAACTTGTCAATTGCTTGGAAATAGACTAGTCTCTTGGTTTAACAATAAGCAGAACTCAGTATCAATTTCAACTACAGAAGTTAAGTATATTACTGCTGGGCTCATATCCTATGGATGTAGAACTAGTTGGCTGGCTATGAGTTTGATTTCAAGTCTATTCTTATATTCTGTGATAACATTAGTGCTATTGCAATCACACACAATTCTGTTTTGCATTATAGGATAAAACATACTGATATAAGGCATCATTTCATTAGGGATCATAATAAAAATGATAATATCACCTTACATTTTATCCTAACAGACAATTAATTAGCTGCTGTGTTTACTAAGCCATTAGACGAATCTAGATTTAATAAATTACTAAGTGAGTTTGGCATGTTAAATTTAAGTTTATGATATTTGCTTGAAAGACTAACCATGCATGAGTGAGATCGTAGAATAAAAATTGACAACATAAGAAATCGTAGAGTGGATCGTAGAGTAGTGAAAAATCGTTGAGCTATCTCACTCTGCGAAGAAGAGCTCTACGATATCAATTTATATCTGAAGAAATCGCTGAGTGGAAGTCAAAGGTTCAAGGCGCGTGTCAATAAAAACAAGCATTAACGCGTTTAGTGGAAAAGTAACTGCCACACAACTAAGAGTTACAATTACAACAGTCGGTGTGCAAATTAAAACTCAACACGTGTCCCACTAACAAAATGAGATGGAAGTGAATATATATTTTAAAATTTTGATATTTCATTTCACCGTTTTATTTGCTCATATTTTTACTCTCTCTTATGAGCCCTAGTTTACCCTATGATTTTAAGCCCTAACTTGAATTTTCTCTCTTAGCTCAAATCAACCGTAAGCATTATGTCGTCAAACTAAGCCATCTCTGAAAATCAGTCGTGCTTCAATTAATTTGAAGATGTAGATCCTCACTTTCGAATGATTCGAAATTTGGTCTAGAAGGCTGGATTTTATGAAGTTCTAAATATCGATACTAGAATATACTCCAAACTGGTAAAGGAGTTGTATCTGAATGAAGCCGTTGCTGATGGAATTATCAAGATGAAAGTGAAGAATATCACACTTGTTAGTACAATGCATGTTTTTAGATTTGATGATGATATGTGAAAATAATGTATATTTGTAATCAATAGCTTTTGTCAGTCCTTGAAATAAAATTGATGTAAAAGGACTTAGTTTAGAGATCAAACTTTTTAAGTTGATCTATTTCGTAGAGTGAATTTGATAGATCTTAAGTTTAAAGACGATCATAAGGCAATATAAGGGAAACTCTTAAGGATCGTAGAGCTAGCTGATCATTTGCCCGAAAATCGTAGACTTATAACTAAGAGTTCTCTAAGTTTGAAGACTTGTCAAGGCAAATTCTTAATGTTCGAAGAATACAATCTTATTTGAAGAATCAGAGTTAAATTGAAGATGGTTAAACTAAGAAATTGTCGAAGACTTAAACTAAAAAGAAGCACCATAGAGTACATTGAAGTTAAGTGTAAAATGTAGAGTCTGCCTAGCCAAATACTCTACGACTGGTCATTCAACTCTATGATTAGGAAAATGGTCGAGTGCATCAGTTCTGACATGGACTGACAATATAAATCTTCATAGAGTAAAAACCTCCAAGGAAGTTTATTAAAACTCTTAAAGCTAAGGAGAAGGGCAATTGGGAATGTGTCTAACAACTCTATTAGTGAAAAGACAGCACCCGTGTGCCTGCTTCTGAACCTGACTGGACGTTAAAAGTGATGTGACAACAACCGAAAGCTTACACGCCTTCTCCAAAGTTAACAATCAGAGATCTGCAAGATCTAAGCATTAAATGAGCAATAGTAATTTCCAAACGGGAAAGTCTCGAGGAAGGTCTATAAAAGACAAGCAAATTCAAACAAACAGAAGTATCGATCTCATTAAAAGCTAAATTGTTGCCAAATCAAAAAGGCTTTCACTCTACGATTTCTGAACATCTTGTTTTGCTGCTAAGTCATTTAGTGCTGAGTTTCAAGCAACTTAGCAACACCAAAAACTCTCTATCATTTCTAAGAATAGTAGGTCTTAGTGACCTTTGTAACCAAGTCTCAGCGACTTGTTCCAAGTCTTAGTGATTTGAAAGAATCTTTGTGATTCATCTGTTGTAACTGTTCTTCGTGAACAGATCTTAGTAATCACCCTATTCTTAGTGGATTATACCTACTCTCAAGGAGTACAAGAGTGGACTAGGAGATCTTTGTGCTCCGAACCACTTAAAAATATCTTGTCTCATTTACTCTCTGCATTTACTTTTCTGTCAAGGTATTTTTTTTATCGTTCTACGATTTAGTCTGTGACTTAGTTCCATATTTGATTGCTAAATTTAGAACTGTGATCTTTCCATAATTTTTGAAAGGTTTTTATAAACTATCATTCCGTTGTGCAAAATCATTTAATTAATCTATTAATTATAAGTTGGTAATAACTATTTTGAAAGCAACAGTTTTTAAAGGATCTATTCAACCCTCCTTCTAGATCTCTCAGTGCCTTTGAAAAATAATAACACTCACCTTCGAACCCAATGAGTTCAGCATACTGCTAAGCTTCATGAACGAAGGTGATACTAGTTTCAGTACTGTTGATACACAAAAAGGTCTTGAATTCATGAGTTACACCAAGAAGAATCCTGAGTTGAAAGGTTACAAGAAGAAGGAATTCACTCAAGATTTCAAGTTCCTAGCAGATGTTGTTGGCAAATGTATTCTTTGCAAGGATTTTGCTCATGACTCCATAAGTGAGTTTCAACTTAAAGTAATGCTAGCTATTACGTTAGAAGTCAAGTTTAACTATGGAGTGATCCTTTTTAATTGGATATTGAAATGGTTCAAAGATTCAGAGAAGAGGGAGGCTGCAGGAAAACCCATCCTAAAGATGTATTATGGGACGTTCATCAGCATTCTGCTGAAGAAGAAAATGAGGCAGCACATTAGAGATAAAGAATGAGAACCTCTGAATGTTAACAAGAAGAACTGGAAGAGAAATCCAGTTAAAATCAAATAATCAAAGCAATCAGAGGGAAGTGAAATGACTATCTCTGAGGTCCAGAAGACAGTGAAAGAAGATAAGAAGAAAAGGAAGGTGAGTAAAGTAGAAGAAGAGTTTTAAAGTTTTCCTACCCCTGAGACATCTAAACAGCTGGTTTCCACTACTGAGATATTACAGGAAAAGAAGAAGAAACTAGTTCCAATAACTATCAAGGTCAAGGAGCATGGTCTAAAGAAGAAGAAAAAAGTCCTGCAGAAGAATGAAAGAGAAAAGGAGAAAGAAAAAGACATCCCTGTGGCTGAACCTACCATCCCAGAAGATGATGCTACACAAACTATCAACCAACTAGCAAGCCAATGAACTTGGAAAGTACAAAGGATAAGAAATTTCACTTCAAAGCCTCCTCTAATGTCTTATTATGAGGCTCTGACTGACAAAATCCAAAACTACTATGCTGAAATAGACAAAAGGGATGGTGAAACTGCTGCCAAAGAAGGGTTAACCATTGAAAAATGGGACAAAAAGGAGATGTAAAAGAAGAGAAATGAAGCTAGAGAATGGAACAAACAAGATGCTGTAGTGAAAGGCTTGAAGAAGCTAAAGGCTGCTAAAAGAAGAATGATTTTGGTTGAAGAACCAGAAGATGCAGAACCGATTGTAGAGCTTGAAAATGATAATGCTGAGAAGACTGACGACTGATATGCCTGAGCCAAATGTAAATGAAACAGAAATGGCTAGGACGGCCTCTAGGCCTGAGCTTAATGGAGAAATGGTTGTGAAGGCACCAATGCTTGAGCCCAAACTAAACGGTAAAAGTTTGAAGAAAATGACTGTCAAGAAGTCATTAAAGAAGAAGATTATCAAGAAGGTTACTGAGCCAAAGAGAGTAAATGATGTAGTTGTTGAGGGGGAGATTCACAATGAAGAGGCTTTAGTCCAAGCTAATCCTCAACCAACTAAAAAAAGAGCATAATCTTCAGATGATTCCTTTGAGCTCACCAAAGTGATTGATATGGTGGTGTAGGACATCAAAAATGTACCTGATAATCCTCCTCGTCTAATATCTCATGTCATCCAAATTACTTAAGGACAAGAGAATGCTGCATCTCAAAGGGAGGAAGATGAAGATATGATAGAAGAAATACCAAATCCTGAGAATGTGGAGGCAATGGAAGAAGTGTTAGGAGCCCATGGTGAAGAAGAAGACGAAGAATTAAACAGGATCACTATTATCTTCAACAACAATAGTGATTTACTATTCTATTTTCTTCCTGTTATGCCTTGGATGAAAGCTCTTTTGATTGGAGATCTAAGCTACATCACCTGGACCTATCAGAAATTTCCAAATGTCAAGGTGCTATCTCAGAAATTCCCAAGAATTATAAAGTTTGCTAGATGAATAATTGCTTACAATAATGGAAGTCCTTTAGCTCCATCAGGTATCTTTCACAAAGTCACCTTTGTTGATCTTGCCATGATTATCAAAGCTGCAATGTCTAGTTATGAAATGTTCATAGGGCACAATTCTCCAAACATAGAGCAATCATCTATTGAAGGTACTTCTTAAACATCTTCTATAAACCTATCCTCCCATTTCTCAACTAACACATCTAACCCCACGATCGTAGAGTCCCAAAACCTTACGATTGTAACCCAAATTAACTAACCCCAAATAATTCTCTCACCTGTACATAATATAGTATACTCATCGCATACAACCCCAGAACTTGAATATTCACGATCCCCTTTACCACTAGATTCTCCACCAAATTCACCAATTATAACTCTTATCATCACTCTAATTGCAGAGCCCCCAAGCTTTCCCATCGTAGAGTAACCAAACTTTATACATCCAACTCTATCTACTTCAAATAAACAATTACTACAAAAGAACAACCTCCTCTACTAACCCATAAACATTAGATATACCTTCCTCCTCTTGCTGTGACGCCCCCAAATCCGGGTACCTGAAATCCGTACTTGGTGCTCCACGATACCATTCATTCAAACTGCTTAATATATTAAATATTTAAAAAGATTATAGCAGAGTTCGCTATCCCAGGTATGAAGACCTTTAAATACCTCATTACATGATAGATAATGTATTATCATATTACAAACTCTAGCAACGACTTCCAATTACTCATTTAGCTTCCTTTTTTTTCCTTTATCTTGCTGGACTCTTCGGTACGTTCCTGTTTAGCTGAAAACATTTAATTCCAAAGCAAGAATGAGCATTCGAGTGCTCAGCAAGTAGTAACAGACAATAAACATGATACGAAAGGAGTAAATGTTTTCATTGAGGGAAACTTCTACAACGAATCAATAGTTGTGAAGTATTGAAACAATTCTGAATAATCTATCAAATCATTTACATTTTTGAAACCACATATTGACTATAGATGCTGAGTGGTCAAAAGACCATGAACTTTATTTTCAGTTGCTAAAAAAATTCTATCAGAAATTCATCTGTGAACCGACTGAACTTACGGGCACGGTGGGTGATTAGCCCTTTATGCCCTGCGTTGATTAACACTACTTGCGTTATTCTCACTGCCTTTAGGCACAATTAAAAGTTTTCTCAAATAAGGGATGTTCATTCTCAGACTTGAGTTCCAAATCAAAACAATCTGATTGGAAAGCTCTACCTATTCTCAATAATGTATAAAGACTTGCAAATGAGAAAGGATGTTAGTCTAGCCGTAACAAAAATTAGACTGGTTGTTTAAACATTTCATATTTAATAAGAATGAAAACATATCTTTTAACATAGCTTACGAACATATACCTCGAAGGTCATATAGAAAACTTTGCAAATTATAGATAGCTTGCGCAATACGAAGTACAAAGCTAGAATACTTGAGTTTAATGAATGAAACTTGCTCATGAGTTCAAGATACTTGCACAGGTATACGATGCAAGGCTAAAACACTTGCACCGTCATGAGTTTTAATACAAAGTTAAAAGAAACTTGCAACGGACTAGGATGCTTGTTAGCACAATATAAAAGTAGTACATAGGGTAGAGATACTTGCTCAAAAATAAACAAGATCAGTGAAATTCAGATAAGGCACACTTAGAAGGGGGGTTGAATAAGTGTGGACACAGACTATTACCAATTTAAAAATTTATAACACACTTTTGAATTCAGCCTACTAGATTGATGAATGCAGTCTACTGAATGAATATGGTTGACTGAATTGAATCTTAATCAAAAAAAATTTGGTCTACTGTATTGATTAATGCAGCCTACTGAATGAATACAGTCAACTAGATTGAACTTTTTAATTAAGAAAATATCTTGGTGATTTTATAAATAAAAAAATATTCAAGTTTTCTTACAATTAAGAAAATTTACTGACTTTGGATAATTAAAGTATAGCAAGTAATAAAAATCAACACCAAGATTTTTTACGTGGTTCGGCTATTACCCTCTATAATAATAGCCTACTCCACGTCCAATACCAACTAGTATTGGAGACTAACTTTTATTAAAAAATAATTCCGTTACAATACAGATTCTAACAAATTTTGAATTACAAAAATTCACTTGAGCACTTTTGCTCCTTGTGCACCAATGCACCCCTTAAGCACCTATGCTTCCTTGAATCTGTGTGTAAATAAATCTTAATCCACCTGGATTAAATTTCTTACAACACTTAGTCTAAAAAATTAAAATTACAATAAAAGAGGTCTAATGATCAAAGCAAATAAGCAATTTAATAATGCAAGGCTCAACTAATGCATGCAATGATCAATTAAATATAGAAGGATATTACCAGTTTATAGCTCACGAAAATATACTGAACAGTATCAGAATATATAAAGCACAGCAGTAATTTTTTAATAGCACCAATATGAAGAATATCTCTTTTTAGTATATGATCGGTACACTGTAGGAGTTGTTGTCATTAATGATCTGATTACTCCATGCAATTTATAGGCTTTAAAAAATATATCCGTTGCATCCTTCTGATTTGTAAACGTTGCAACTAAAACAATCCTTATCATGATTTAACGTTGCAAACAAACAGGCCTTATCAAAAACCACCTGTTAGCATTCTTCTCGGAAACAAGATATTTAATCTTTATCACAATATCCGGATATAAACAAAATCCTTCCAACTGATCCGGCTAATTAATACTACCAAGTCAAAGATAATGATCACACATCAATGTCCATCTTACCTCTTTTTCCAAGATTGCCGCCATAGGATATGTGAGTATTATGTTTCCAAGATATTTAATAATGCTAACTGCCACACGTTTCATATACCAATAAAGCATACCAAAATGTTTATAGTCCATCATGCATAAATCAATGTGAAACATTAATTAATTAATATGCATATATCTCGGTTGAGCATATATAAAATCAACAAACGTGTAACATTGTCATGCATTATTTAGTAACCAAACATTACTTTAGTCAGGCATACCATTCAGCACATAATTTATGACAATCATAGATTAATGCACACATATTATGTCCTAGAGCCTTGTATTGAAAAATTAAATATTTGCAATGACCTTACATATTTTCTTAAGACCCAAAACAATCTTCAATCTTCCTTGAATAATCCATCAGTTTTTCTTGAAATAATTTCCTGAAATTCACACCAAGCAATTTAGTAATATTAAACAGATCATCATCAAAACATTAGGTTTAGAATATGACAAAGTCAACATTCTCCCCCTTTTTGATGATGACAACATAAATTCTTAATATTCCACTAATGCTCCCCCTAAATTTATGCATAGCTTTAGTTTCAGGAAATAATAATTTCAGGAAACAAATCCATATGACATGCGTGTGTTAGTAGCATATTCAAATAACATCTCATAATAACATAACCAAATATCATAAGCATATTAAACCAATTGTCTTAACAAACAGGCATTTAAAAACCAATCATGCCTGTCATCACATAAACCATAGTATCAAAGTCTTAAAAAAAACAACATAATAAACCATCAAAAGAAACCAGAAACCAAATTATGTTGTTAAAATTGAAATAATCTCTCCCCCTTTGTCATCAAGCAAAAAGAGAAAGAGAGAGCAAATTCAATCAATGTCTTCAAGGTGTACTTTTTGTTCAGAGCGAGAGGTGAAGTAAGCACGGTGCCGAATGCGGTGAAGACGTTCAGCAAGTGTGAGTTCCTTGGCAAAGCGAGGTGGTCTGGGGATAAAGGTGGAAGGAGGAATCTCCATATCCAGAAAATCATCCTTGAACTCCGCTGTCCAATTGCACATTGGCCATTCTGGAATGGTGGAGTACATGGTTTGAAAATGTAGCTTTCTCCCCACATCATTAAATCTGGTTGCCATGAAATCTGCAAGTTCACCAACTTGATAACTTATAAATTTAACCTCTTGACTTAACTGGCATGTATTTCTATTGAATTTCTTTTGAAGGGCCTCAACCATAGCTAAAGTTTGGAGCTCAAAACCTGCCTGAAGATCAATGAACTCATCTTCAACACGATTATATAATTTATTAATTTAAGGTGCATCCATTGGCAATTTTCCTTTTTCAAGAATCTCAACTCGATTCCTAATCTCAGCCAAGTCAGTTTTCATGGAGATTTGATTTTGTAAAATCTCAGTTAAAATGTTCAAAATATCAGTTCCATGAGTATTTGGCAGAGAGGTGGAAGAAATATCTGGAGTTGGAGAAATAGGAGGAGGAGTAGGATGAAGACGAACAAATTTTCCGGCAAGAAAAGTGAGATGGGATTGAGTAAGACTGGCAGAATCTATGAAGTCATTGTTTGAAACAGAAATTTCATCATCAAGAAAAATTTTGAAATGTTTAAAAACTTTGGTTAAAAACTTACTGTAAGGAAGACATTTTTTAGATTGTCGAATGCAACTGAGCATATGAGACAACATCATTTGAGAGAGATTAAATGATTTTCCCTTGAGAATCATAGCCACAACCACTAAATCCAGGTAGGTAAAATCTGCCCTACCACCAAGTCTAGGAAACAGATTATACCTAACTATTTTATGAAGTACACAAGCAGTTGGGCATACATTCACAGTTTTTGGAAGAAATAATTCAGAAAGAGAAAAATCATTCATCACTATATGAAGTTGTTCCATAGGAGGAAAAGGAATGTTTGCAGCACCTTTTAAAGTAAACGGACAGGGGCCAGCAGATGAAATACCGAGGATACTACCAAAATCAATACTAGTGAAAAATAAGGACTTTCCCTGAACATACGTTGTATAACAATCTCCATTGCACTCAAGATTTGTATAAAACTGCTGAACTAATCGGGGATATGTAATAGTAGGAGGAAACAACATTGAAGATATTTCACAGGAATTGAAAAGGTTTTCTAAAACAGAGTTTGTGAAATAGAATCGATCCAGAGTTTTCTCATAAACGAATTGCTTGGTAGCAATCGATTGTTTGAAACGTGTTTCAAAGCTGTAACCCCTGAAAAATTTTTCGGGTATATCAGAAGAAGATGAGAACGGGTTTACCATGATTGAAGGAGATTCGGGCTGAGAAGTTGTATGGCCTTCATGCACTGATTGTTTCGACTCCCTTTGTTGAAATGGTTCGTCTTCTGAAGCTTTTAAGAAAGAAAAGCTTGAATCAGAGTCGTCAGAAAGTACGGTTGCGTCGGACAACACATGCATCAATGATTTCTTAAGCTTCCGTTTGGGTTTCATCTTTGTTCCAGAGACATTCTGTAAAGAAGATCCATCATCTGTCGATTTACCGGAAGACTGTTTGCTTGCTCTGGTTTTCATGTTTCAAAGGGTTTGAGATGAGAAAAGCTAAAGGTTTTGATCTGGTTTAAGAAAGAGAGAGAACTAAAGAACTGATATCAAGATCTGAAGTTATAAAGAAAGAAAAAACATAGAAATAGAAGTTAAGTAGGAGACTAATTTTGAAAGACGTGTGTCTTTTCAACTTCTATGGCTATACGGCTACTTTTTCGGTTTCCAAGGATAATTTGAATCTTTACGTAAACTTAGAAGTCGATAATTAATACTCAATGATTATTAGATACATGTAACCAAAATAATCTAAAGAGATAAGAGATATTAAACAGATATATTTCAACAGATATTATGCAGAGAATATTAACCGAAATATAATAACTATGATGATTATACCATGCACATACCAAGTTCTCTTCTAAGCATACAAAACCTTTCCTCACTCAAAGGTTTAGTAAAAATATCTGCTAATTGTTTTTCTGTAGGAATAAAAACTAATTTTACTAATCCTTTTGAAACATTGTCTCTTAAAAAATGATGTCTTACCTCTATATGTTTTGTTCGTGAATGCAAGACAGGATTTTTTGAAATATCAATAGCACTAGAATTATCACAATATATAGGTACATTATTGCATATTATATCAAAATCACATAAAGTTTGTCTCATCCATAATATTTGAGAGAAACAACTCCCTGCAGCTAAATATTCTCCCTCAGTTGTTGATAAAGCAACTGAAGTTTGCTTTTTACTATGCCATGAAACAAGACTTTGTCCCAAAAATGTACAAGCACCACTTGTACTTTTTCTATCAACTTGAAATCCTGCATAGTCTGCATCTGAATAACCCATTAGCTCAAAATGATTACTAATTGGATAAAATAATCCTAAAGTTATAGTACCAATTAAATATTTAAAAATTCTTTTAACAGCTTGTAAATGGGACTCTTTGGGTTTAGCCTGAAATCGAGCACAAAGACATACACTGTACATTATATCAGGTCTAGATGCAGTCAAATATAATAGAGATCCAATCATACCTCGAAATTTGGTTAACTCTACATCTATACCTGTTTCATCTGATGTAAGTTTTATTGACGTACTCATTGGTGTAGCCTTTGGGTTGGATCCTTCAAAACCAAACCTTTTGATAAGCTCTTTTGTGTACTTGGTTTGATGAATATAGATTCCTTCCTTAGTTTGCTTGATTTGAAGTCCCAGAAAGTAATTTAGCTCTCCCATTAAACTCATATCGAATTCCTTATGCATACATTTTGAAAACCACTCACAAAGAAAATCATTAGTAGCACCAAATATTATATCATCTACATATATTTGAACAATAATTATATCATTCTTATCATGCATAATAAATAAAGTGGAATCAATTTTACCTTTAGTAAAACCGCTTGAAAGAAGATACTTACTCAACCTCTCGTACCAAGCCCTTGGGGCTTGTTTGAGTCCATAGAGGGCTTTCTTAAGTTTGAAAACATGATTTGGATACTTCTCATGTTCGAATCCAGGGGGCTGTTTGACATAGACTTCTTCATTGATATATCCATTTAGGAACGCGCTTTTTACATCCATTTGATAAAGCTTAAATTTCTTGTAACAAGCAAATGCTAATAAAATTCGGATAGATTCTAGTCTTGCAACTGGAGCATAGGTCTCTTCGTAGTCAATTCCTTCTTGTTGATTATATCCTTGAGCCACTAGCCTTGCTTTGTTGCGAGTGATTGTCCCATGCTCATCAAGCTTATTCTTAAATACCCATTTTGTTCCGATGATAGAAGTATCTTTAAGAGGAGGCATTAATTCTCAAACTTGACATCGTTCAAATTGCTGGAGTTCTTCTTGCATTGCCATTAGCCAACTTTCATCAAGAATGACTTCTTTAGCATTCTTTGGCTCAACTTGTGATAAGAATGCAGAGAATGCACATTGATTTTGTAAACCTCTTCGTGTGGTAATTCCTTTGTTTATATCCCCAATGATATTTTCCGGTGGATGATTCTTGAGATATCTTGCTGTTTTTGGCATCCGGACATTATGTATTTCTTCTTCTGGTTGGGAAAAATCTTCCTCAAGTTCTTGTGTCGTTCCTTGTTCTTCTCCTGGTGTATTTTCTAATTCAGCTTGCTGGATTTGTTCATTTGGCTTGCTGAATAGATTTTTCCGGTTTGTTGGATTCACTGTAATCTCCAAATTACCTGCATCCTCTTCTCTTTCTTTTGGAAGATCATTGTTAGTCTCATTAAAAGTTATATGAATAGATTCTTCAACACATAGCTTATATGTATTAAATACACGATACGCCTTACTATTTTGTGAATAACCAATGAAAATACCTTCATAAGATTTAGCATCAAATTTTCCCAAGTTATTACTAGTATTCAATATATAACATCTAGAGCCAAACACTTTGAAATAACTAATATTAGGAATTTTGTTATTCAAGAGTTCATAAGGAGTTTTCAAAATGATAGGACGAATAAGAACTCTATTTAATACATAACCAGAAGTATTTACAGCCTCTGCCCAAAACTTCTTAGGAAGTTTTCTTTCTTATAAGAGAGTTCTAGCTATTTCTTGAAGTGTTCTATTCTTTCTTTCCACAACTCCATTTTGCTGAGGTGTTCTTGGAGCTGAAAACTCATGGCTAATACCTTTTTGATCACAAAATATAATAAAGTATTTTTGAAATTCGGTACCATGATCACTCCGAATTTTTATAAGTTTGAGACTATACTTAGTCTCTAAACTTCTTATCAATTTCTCAAATTCTTTAAATGCTTCATCCTTGGTTCTTAAGAACAACACCCAAGTATATCTAGAAAAATCATCTATTATTACAAATGCATAAAACTTACCATTAATACTAGCATGCCTTTCAGGACCAAATAAATCAAGATGAAGTAGTTGTAAAGGAGAGGAAGTTGATACCATGTTCTTTGCTGTAAACGAAGTTCTTACTTGTTTCCCAAGTTGGCAAGGAACACATATTCCTCTCTTTTCATACTTTATCTTTGGCAACCCTTTGACAAGATTCTTTGAGGATAATTTTTTGATTAAATCCATGTGAACATGTCCCATCCTCTTATGCCATAGGTTAGCCACGTCTTGCACAGTTGCTAGACATAGTTCTTCATCCTGTAGCTCAAAATCAATAGTATATATATTTCCTTCCCTTTGTGCCACTAGAATAGTATTGTTAGTACCATGAGTAATAGTGCATTTTTCTTTTTCAAAGATAACTTGATGACCATTATCCATTAATTGACTAACACTTATAAGATTAAATTCAAGTCCACTAACAAGATGAACATTGTCAATATTAACCTTACCATTACCAATTTTACCTTTCCCAACAATCTCACAGGTTCGATTGTCTCCAAAAGTAACCGTTCCATTTTTCTTTTTGGTCTTTAGTTCCACGAAGTTCGACTTATCACCAGTCATGTGCCGTGAGCATCCGCTATCAAGAATCCATTTTTGAGATGGAACTTTAGCCTTGAAGCAAACCTGTCAAGAAAAATTAATTCATCTTTTTGGTACCCATATCTTTTTGGGTCCATTTGCGTTAGTTGCATATAAATCTCCCTTCTTAATCCATACCTTTTTAACCTTTTGTTTCTTAGAACAATTTATATCCAAATGACCTTTTATACCACAATTTTTGCATGTAGTGAAAGGAGAACAATAATTCAATTTGAAACGAGACTTGGATTTAAGCATTTGTACATTCCCGGTTTTACGAGAGGGATTATAACCTATCCCTTGTTTGTCAAAACTAGGTCTTTGCTTTCCCAACATAACAGTTAGGTTTTCTTCACCTTGGACAAATCTGGCAAGAGATAGTTTTAATGAATCTACTTCCTTTTGAAGTTCATCAGAAGGAACAGATTTACATAGAGATTTATCACTAAATGCATCAATACAAACATCTCGCATTTTTAGCTCATTAGTCAATTTCTCAACTTCCTTGTTCAAGTGAGTCACCTTGTTAAAAAGAATTTTGTTGTAATTTTCAAGGTAGTCATTTTTTGCAATCAAAACCTTTTCTTCTTTACAAGATGACTCCTTCTCAATTTCTTTCTTTTCATCTATTAAAGAATCAACTTCACACATCAATGTATTTACTAATTCTTTTAAACATGCATTCTTTTCTCTTAATCTCTCATTTTCTTGTTTTAAAGAATTAAACTCATAAATAGATACCTCATTTGATTCACCTTCAATTCCCATGAAGCACACTTGAGCAATTTCATCCTGGCATCAACCTTGACTTCGGATTCATCTTCATCACTCCAAGTGACAAGAGCTTTGTTTCTTTTATTATCCTTGAAGTTCATTTTTCCTTTATTCTTAAGTTGAAAGCAATCCTTCTTGAAGTGCCCTGGTCGTCCACATTCATAACATGTCTCCTCAGTTTGCTTTCCTTTGCCTTTATTTGAGTTGAAGATATTCTTCCGTTTGTTCTTTCTTTGCAATAGTCCTTTGAGTCTTCTTGACATCATGGCTATTTCTTCATCCGAATCATCATCAAACTCTTCTTCATTCCCTGCATTAAGAGCTAAAACCTTTCTTCGAGGAGTTTCATCCTCATCATCATATCTTTTTAACTGATGTTCATATTCCTCAAGTTCACCAAAAAGAGTTAGAGTATCCATAGTAGAAATAGTGGAAGAATCTTGAAGAGTAGTAATCTTAGAAGCAAACCTTTTGGGCATTGCCCGAAGTAACTTACGATTAATCTCACTTTGTGGAATAATTTTGTCAAGTAGCTTCAATGAATTTAGCAGCACTAGAAACCTTGCTTGTGCCATCTTTATGGTTTCGTCTTTCTCAAGTTTAAACATTTCATAGTCATGCATGAGCATGCTAAGTTTGACTTCTCGCACCTTGGATGTTCCTTCATGGCTTACTATAAGAGTATCCCAAATTTCTTTAGCTGTGTTGCATGAAGATACTTTGTCAATCTCGGACTGTACCATGCCGCTTAGTAGAGTGTTCATAGCTCTTGAATCATAGGAAACCATAAAAGTTTCGGTTGAATCCATTTCTAGTAGAGTCTTTGGAGTACCGTCATCTTTTCTTGGAATCACTGGTCTATTCTCCACGACCCACCATTCCCAAGGATCCCTTTTTAGGTAAATCCTCATTCGGAATTTCCAGAAGTTGTAATTTTCTGTTACATACAGCAGTGGTGGTCTATTGGTTGATTGACCTTCTTGATTGTTGTTTCCAAACTGTGCCATGTCAGAATCTTTCCCTACAAGTCACCTTTAAGACCAAGTAAGTAGAGCCAAGCTCTGATACCAAGTGAAATTCAGATAAGGCACACTTAGAAGGGGGGGTTGAATAAGTGTGGACACAGACTATTACTAATTTAAAAATTTATAACACACTTTTGAATTCAGCCTACTAGATTGATGAATGCAGTCTACTGAATGAATATGGTCGACTGAATTGAATCTTAATCGAAAAGCAATTTGGTCTACTGTATTGATTAATGCAGCCTACTGAATGAATACAGTCAACTAGATTGAACTTTTTGTTTAAGAAAATATCTCGGTGATTTTATAAATAAAAAAACAAATATTCAAGTTTTCTTACAATTAAGAAAATTTACTAACTTTGGATAATTAAAGTATAGCAAGTAATAAAAATCAACACCAAGATTTTTTACGTGGTTCGGCTATTACCCTCTATAATAATAGCCTACTCCACGTCCAATACCAACTAGTATTGGAGACTAACTTTTATTAAAAAATAATTCCGTTACAATACAGATTCTAACAAATTTTGAATTACAAAAATTCACTTGAGCACTTTTGCTCCTTGTGCACCAATGCACCCCTTAAGCACCTATGCTTCCTTGAATCTGTGTGTAAATAAATCTTAATCCACCTGGATTAAATTTCTTACAACACTTAGTCTAAAAAATTAAAATTACAATAAAAGAGGTCTAATGATCAAAGCAAATAAGCAATTTAACAATGCAAGGCTCAACTAATGCATGCAATGATCAATTAAATATAGAAGGATATTACCAGTTTATAGCTCACGAAAATATACTGAACAATATCAGAATATATAAAGCACAACAGTAATTTTTTAATAGCACCAATATGAAGAATCTCTTTTTAGTATATGATCGGTACACTGTAGGAGTTGTTATCATTAATGATCTGATTACTCCATGCAATTTATAGGCTTTAAAAAATATATCCGTTGCATCCTTCTGATTTGTAAACGTTGCAACTAAAACAATCCTTATCATGATTTAACGTTGCAAACAAACAGGCCTTATCAAAAACCATCTGTTAGCATTCTTCTCGGAAACAAGATATTTAATCTTTATCACAATATCCGGATATAAACAAAATCCTTCCAACTGATCCGGCTAATTAATACTACCAAGTCAAAGATAATGATCACACATCAATGTCCATCTTATCTCTTTTTCCAAGATTGCCGCCATAGGATATGTGAGTATTATGTTTCCAAGATATTTAATAATGCTAACTGCCACACGTTTCATATACCAATAAAGCATGCCAAAATGTTTATAGTCCATCATGCATAAATCAATGTGAAACATTAATTAATTAATATGTATATATCTCGGTTGAGAATATATAAAATCAACAAACGTGTAACATTGTCATGCATAATTTAGTAACCAAACATTACTTTAGTCAGGCATACCATTCAGCACATAATTTATGACAATCATAAATTAATGCACAAATATTATGTCCTAGAGCCTTGTATTGAAAAATTAAATATTTGCAATGACTTTACATATTTTTCTTAAGACCCAAAACAATCTTCAATCTTCCTTGAATAATCCATCAGTTTTTCTTGAAATAATTTCCTGAAATTCACACCAAGCAATTTAGTAATATTAAACAGATCATCATCAAAACATTAGGTTTAGAATATGACAAAGTCAACAATCAGGATACTTGTGCTCCTCTTGCATATTATAAAAGTAATGCATAGGATTGAGATACTTGCCTTGTTCGTAGGTTACCCTTACAACTATTGATATCTCTACTTCTCGTATCCTACACGATTTCAGTTCACATATAGGTACACATTAATCATACGTTCATAGCACATACTCAGTTTAATCATGCTATTGATACAAACTCTTGGTTTTAAGTAATTTTAGTTTACTTCTTACACTGCTTATTTCATCTGATTCCATATACTATTTACATGCTTGGAAATTAGTCATGGCGTTACAGTATTTATATACCATACGCCATTCTTGGCTTAGACGAATGCTTAAGCGATACGCTTGGTGTAAGACCCCTAAAATTTTAATAAAGAGAATTTATTTTTCTTATTATTATTATTTTAAACAGAAAGGTGTTAAATCGATAATGATAAAGTTACTAGTGAAATGTGACAATTGAGATGTCTAGTAATAACGCTAAATCACTATTCACGCGATCACTATTCATGGGGTACTATTCACGCTAAAAACGCTTTTACACTTTCTTCGATCTTTGAGTTTTGTCATAACGTTTATATGAGCTGGATTCGAAATTATACGTTATAAATACGAAAGTACTATTCATACGAATATACTATTCATTTATACAAAAAAAGTCAAACCTGTATGTCGGGGAATATTCCTTCTGTCGGAGAATATTATATTCGGTACCTACGACGGCGCCGAAATAACAAAATATTAGTGGGCCCCATAATGGCAATATTGTCAACGATAGTGGGCCCCATTGTCGGATACTGAAAACGACAGTATTTTGTCAACAGTATTATCACTGGCAACTGTTGAAATACCCGGTAATAAAAAGAACAGTAAAACATGTTATTCCACAGTAGTACGCGGTATTTCACAGGCACACGGTATTGCACAGTATTTTAAATTATTGATTCAATAATTGATAAAGTAGCAATTGCACAGTATTTTGATTCAATAATTACAATAGCATCTGCATGGTACTTTTTATTATTTATCATGGCACTGTAACTCATATTATTTGTTATGATATTTTAGCATTATTGATGGATTAAAAGTGGAGTCTAACTTAGGGGTACCTAATTGAAATTTTGAAATTCACATGATGTGAACTATTGGTTCACATGATGGAACTATTGGTTCACATGTGGAAACTATTAGGGGATGTTATGCAAGATTGATAATACTTGAGGGATTATATTAAAAATAGAGGCAAAGATGGAGGTACTAAAGTGTAATAAGTCGAGCCCTTTTTGTGCAATTAATGAAACTTAGTTCTCCTATAAATAGGGGAGATTATCTTAAGAAATATTCACACATTCCTTGCATATACTTCCTCTCTCTCTAAATTTCTGGAGTTCTCTTAGTGTGCTAGGCTATTGTGAGTATTTGTGAGAATACTAGTATTGTCCAATTAGTAAACTTCATAGAAAGCAACATCCAATCACTTATTAACGAAGGTAGGGGATATCATTTCTTTCATACTCTTATGTAATATCATTTGCTTCCTTGTTCGTAAGTGATATTATACTCAGAAAGATTGTTATTCATTCCGTATTAATTTGTGGGGATAACCTGTCCGTGCGGATTGACGCATGTCTGGTGAATACCCTTCTGTATTCATTCCTTATTATTCTATGGGAATAACCTGTATGTACGGAGTGTCGTACCTGGTGAATATCCCTTTGCAATTGTTCCTTATTAATCTGTGGGTATTACCTGTCCGTGCGGATTGACGCATGCCTGGTGAATAACCCTTCGTATTCATTACTTATTAATCTTTTGTGGAAATAATCTGTCTACGCGGATTACCGCATGACGGGTGAAAATCCATTTGCAGTTTCATATATTCTGTTATACTCGTATAACGTATCATTTCTTATGTACTCTTTAAGGAATATCTTTTCTTTCACATTTCTCCATTTATGATAAGAAATCTCTATTTGTTTCCAAAACCTTATTTTAAATGGTGAAAATCCTTGAAAATTTGTTGAATATCCTTAATAGTTTGTGCTTCATCTAATATCTTTTCACCTGAATCTTTCTATTTCGTTTGATACGATATAGTTGAATCGTGAATTTTATTTTTGAATATCATTCTTGAATTTGACTCCACAATTTGGTCATCATGTTGGCAATTTGGTCAACCATTGACACTGGATAAATTAAACATTTATTCTTATTCTTGATCTCACTGTATTCACTCTATATCATTGTCATCATCCTCATCCTTAAATTGTGGTGATAGTTCTCTTTGGCCCGTAGTGCAAAGATGAACTGGCGTGACATGATTTTGACTAAACTGTGTATTGGTATTATCATGACTTTTGGTGTTACAAACAAAGGCGTATGGTGAAAGTTCTCTTTGGCCCGTAGTGCAAAGATGAACTGGCGTTTGGCATGATCATGATCGGTGATGTTATAAATAAATATCTTTGGCACGTAGTGCAAAGAGAGGCTGTTGAATATAAACTGTTGATTTGGATGTTCATAAATAGGAATTGTTGATTGGTGTTACAGGGATAAAATATTAGTGGTGATCTTTTAACTTATAGAAGATGGTAGATATTATAATCTACTTGACTCTTCCAATAGATTGTTCGTTCCGCTGCAGTTGTTGTTGTTGAACAATTATAATATCTTTTAATCTCTGCTTTATTATTATTGAAGACTAAAGATAATTTTTATTCTTCATTATCTTAGTCATGATATTTCCTACTGGGCTATTTGTGCTCACCCTTTTCCTTCTTGTTCTATTATTCTCCTCAGGAAAAGAGAGTGTAGCGAGGACTAGCCGGGGAATGGAGTGATGGTCCGAGACAATAGAAATATCTCAATACAATATTATTAGTGTGACAATAAGTGTATTGAGAATTTAAGATGTATTTGTATTGTGTTGTCGTATTTTGCACGACACTTATTAGTTGTAAATGGGAAAATTCGTATTTGTATTTGTATTTTGTGGAATGTTATTGGCGACTCAAAATGGGTTGTGTGGACCTATTTTGGGGGCGTCACATTATATCCCCAATACACATATACATTTGTATATTAAAATTACATATTCCTTCCAATAAATAAAAATAGAATTAATACGTTTAATAAAATAATTCATTTAGTAGAACGGACCAATTATATTAAAATAATTAATATTAAATTAATTATTCTAATTCACTTATTTAACGTAACGGACCAATTAAAATAATCAATATTCAATTAATTATTTTAACTCACTTATTTAAAATATACAACTAATTTTGTATAATTAAAATAATTATCTCATTCCTTTCGTAAATTGTCTTCAAACCATTTAAATATGTAAATTAAATATTTTCAACTAATTAAAATTAAATATTTCCTTCGTCCCATAAATTGTTTTCAACAATTTATAAAATATATAATTTAATATATTTCATCCTTTATTCACATCATAAATGTTATTCACAAACTTGATGCCAATATACATATAATATAAATATTGCACCTCATATTATTAATGTACATTCATTTGAAATAATATTAAATATTATTCCATTATTCCTTTATTATAACGTAAATATAACTATCATTATTAATTAAATAAATTTCATTATTTAATTAATTAAAACAAACATTTAACTGACTAACTTTCAATTAGTGAATTAATGTTACCCGTTTAATAACGCGACTAATTCAAACGAATATATTTAATAGTTTTATTTACTATTAAATGTAACTTATATAACTTTTCAAATACATGCATATTCTCAACATTTATTTAAACATTTAAATATTCACACACAAAATTTCACATAATTCAAAGCACATATACATTTATACAGTCAAACTCAATGTATCCCAATATATAAATTAAATAAAATATATAATTTAATATATTTTATTTATTAATAATGTCCGAAAATTTTGGATTGTCACATTTTTCCCCTCTTACAGAGATTCCGTCCCCGGAATCATAAAACAAAACTAACTCTAATATGGGGATAACTATTTTGTATCTTTACTTTGAATTACCACGTTGCGTCTTCGGCATTGTGGTTCTTCCATAACACTTCTTCGTGCTTGTTAGGTTTTGTTGCTCATTTTCAATTGCATACTTATAGTCTTGATTATATAGTCGTAATATTGACACAGGAAACACATTATATGTTCTCATTCAGGAGATAGAGCTATTTCATAACTATATTTTCTACGATAAAACCTTACTTTTGTCGATGATCAACGTAATCAGCGTATTTCGTTTGTCGGTCTTGAACTACTACAAGTCTTGATCTTAGTACTTTAACGATTCGCGCAGTTTGCTACGCCAATTCTGGTTCCAGCATAGTAGCAGTTGACAATTCCTTTCGTATGAAGCTTTATAAGATAACGTCCCCATAGTCACGTGATAATTATTATTATACGTAAAGTTTACTGGAAGTAAGTATTATTATGGTTTTCTTCGCTGTGCTCGTCCGATTTGAGGAAAATACATTGTATTCAACCTTAGTTGTTCTTCCATTTGCTCTTGCATGCTTTTTCATAATTTTGATGCGAAACACGGATTTTAATCCGAGACGATTGAAATTGACACTCCATGTTTTGAGAAGATTTCTTTAGTATAAAATCTAGCTAATCGGTATAAATTATTCTTTTATCTTAACTGGCAAGAAATATGCCGATTTTATTAAATAGTCTACTATAAATCATATAGTGTCTTATCCTTTCTTTGTAACTGCAAATACTACCACGAAATTTATCGCGATATGCTTTCATTTCCCTTCAATAAATTTGTATAGAACTTAATTTCCTCCTTCAATTTTTTTAACATCCCTTTTTATTAACGGTTTATATATAACATATTCCTCTTATGCAATTTTCTTCTTTATTAAGGGTTTTTTTATAAATAAAATATTTATTCATTTTTAATATTTCATTAACTATCTCAAGGCATTTTAACTTTCACATACTCATCACAAAGCATACTTAACAAATATTTTCATTAATGTACTACTTAAAATTTACATCTAATAACTTTTACTATTTACATTCCTTATCCCTCGATTACATACAAAACGACGGGAGTTATATAATTATCCCACAACTTATACAAAAGTTGGGACTTATAATAGATATCCCGCTTACTATATAAAAGTTGGGATTTACACACTACACACTCATACATACATGCCATCTATTATATCTTATCCTGTGCGTAGTATATTATCCTACTTCTTTGCGCTTCCTTTAGCTGACTTCTTTATCGGACAATCTTTTACTTGATGATCTAACGATTCACACTTAAAACATGCTCCTTCCTTCGGGTTGGGACAATGAGGAGAGATATGCCCCTCTTGTCCACAATTGTAACATATCTTCTGCCCTTTCTGTCATACGCCTTGATGCATCTTCCTACAGTTCATACATTCTCTTATCTTTTTAAAGTTTCCTCGGTTATTTCCAGAATTTTCTGAATCATTATCGCTCAATTTCCTTTTCCCCTTCTTACTTGAAAATTGTTGCGATATACTGCGTTCAGCTTCCATTTTATCAACTTGAACCTTCAACTTATTTCGCTCATCTATAATTTCAATTAATGCCTTATGTAAGTGACTGTTTAACAATTTTTCCACTTTCCACTTTTCTTCTAGGGAAAGCACCTTATTTTTCAGGTTTTGCACTTCGTCTAACATTGACCCAACCATTGTTGTTGCTGCCATTACGACTTCTTCTTCTTTTTCTTTTCCTTTTTCTAGCTTTACTTGAGCCTCCTTCGGATTTTCCTCTATTTCTTCATTCAGTTCCATTTCTGGATATTCATCATGATCACTGCCCAGATCTATGCTTGGTTCATCCCTTAAAGCTCTCTCAAGGTCACTCTCAATGTGAGCTTACTTCCACTATTGGCTTAAGTATTAGCTCAGATGGAACAATCTGCTCCTTGCTTGTGACATGAAAGTCTTTTACTTCCTCTTCGTCTGACATCTACACACAAATTAGCTTGATTAGTACATAATACACATTATATACATAGAGCAAACAATAGTTTTATTTAAGTTACTTTTATTTTATTTTTATGATGAATTTCCTCAATTCATCTCTTTTAAACTCTATTTGAGTTATTTATTTTCTGACCCTTCTATCTAGCCTAAGGTTATAGCCTAAGGTGTCCCCACCTAAGGTTTCTAACCTACAGCTCTGATACCAACCTGTGACGCCCCCAAATCCGGGTACCTGAAATCCGTACTTGGTGCTCCACGATACCATTCATTCAAACTGCTTAATATATTAAATATTTAAAAAGATTACACCAGAGTTCGCTATCCCAGGTACGAAGACCTTTAAATACCTCATTACATGATAGATAATGTATTATCATATTACAAACTCTAGCAACGACTTCCAACTACTCATTTAGCTTCCTTTTTTTTCCTTTATCTTGCTGGACTCTTCGGTACGTTCCTGTTTAGCTGAAAACATTTAATTCCAAAGCAAGAATGAGCATTCGAGTGCTCAGCAAGTAGTAACAGACAATAAACATGATACGAAAGGAGTAAATGTTTTCATTGAGGGAAACTTCTACAACGAATCAATAGTTGTGAAGTATTGAAACAATTCTGAATAATCTATCAAATCATTTACATTTTTGAAACCACATATTGACTATAGATGCTGAGTGGTCAAAAGATCATGAACTTTATTTTCAGTTGCTAAAAAGATTCTATCAGAAATTCATCTGTGAACCGACTGAACTTACGGGCACGGTGGGTGATCAGCCCTTTATGCCCTGCGTTGATCAACACTACTTGCGTTATTCTCACTGCCTTTAGGCACAATTAAAAGTTTTCCCAAATAAGGGATGTTCATTCTCAGACTTGAGTTCCAAATCAAAACAATCTGATTGGAAAGCTCTACCTATTCTCAATAATGTATAAAGACTTGCAAATGAGAAAGGATGTTAGTCTAGCCGTAACAAAAGCTTAGACTGGTTGTTTAAACATTTCATATTTAATAAGAATGAAAACATATCTTTTAACATAGCTTACCAACATATACCTCGAAGGTCATATAGAAAACTTTGCAAATTATAGATAGCTTGCGCAATACGAAGTACAAAGCTAGAATACTTGAATTTAATGAATGAAACTTGCTCATGAGTTCAAGATACTTGCACAGGTATACGATGCAAGGCTAAAACACTTGCACCGTCATGAGTTTTAATACAAAGTTAAAAGAAACTTGCAACGAACTAGGATGCTTGTTAGCATAATATAAAAGTAGTACATAGGGTAGCGATACTTGCTCAAAAATAAACAAGATCAGGATACTTGTGTTCCTCTTGCATATTATAAAAGTAATGCATAGGATTGAGATACTTGCCTTGTTCGTAGGTTACCCTTACAACTATTGATATCACTACTTCTCGTATCCTACACGATTTCAGTTCACATATAGGTACACATTAATCATACGTTCATAGCACATACTCAGTTTAATCATGCTATTGATACAAACTCTTAGTTTTAAGTAATTTTAGTTTACTTCTTACACTGCTTATTTCATCTGATTCCATATACTATTTACATGCTTGGAAATTAGTCATGGCGTTACAGTGTTTATATACCATACGCCATTCTTGGCTTAGACGAATGCTTAAGCGATACGCTTGGCATTCGCTTGACATTTATTTTCTAATCACTAGTTAGTTAATTCATTTTAATTTCCCATTCGACCCGATCATGCCACAAACATGTTACATGAACTTATATGACTATGGGCATCTAAGTCAAGAAGGTTCAAACACATATACATCAAAGCCCCTCACTGAAACAAACTGTTTCTAAGGTTCTGTAAACTTTCTAATCCATTCCTAAAGCCTTTCTAGCATTATTAAAACATATAAAATATACTATATGCATATATGCATCCTAGTTCCAACTTTAAAACAATCAATTTCTATACTTTCGATCAATTTATTCATTGAAGTAATTTAACAGACACATGAAAGGCATGACTTAAGTTCTCAGTTTTCATAGCCATAAATCATGGTTCTAATCCAGATTTCCTTGTGGAAATCACCACCGCGGTGATCCAGTGTAATTACAGTGACCACAAACCAATCAATTTATAATTCAAGCAAAGCAACTCACACAGGATTCACTTAATTTAAACAAAATATTACAAAATAAATAGATTTTACCGTAAGAATATTGACTTTTGCTTATCTCCTTCTCTGCTAAATTTGGTTTTACTGAATTTGCAAGAAAAACTGAGAATGGATGTCCGGGTTTTAGTTTTATAAAGCTCGAGCACTTGATGGTCACACATAATTCTTGCTCTAAACGTAATAGGTATACTGAGTTTTCATCCTAGCTTATTCAATTAACTGCCACGTCCTTCTACGTTGCTTGTAGGTTACTAAATAAGCCAGCTCATGTTTTTTTTTAATACACTGACTTAGTTTGAATGAACTTGGATAGCACACTTAGTACATAATATATAATATAACATATTACATACATATATGATATATACCATATATTATATACAGTAACATACATATAGTATATATACATTACTAATAACATATATAAAACATTCGTACATATATATTAGATATATACATATTATATTATATATACATTTAATATATCTAATACATTTTGCATATATATTTACTTAATGTATAATCTCTATACATTTTATCCCCAATACACATATACATTTGTATATTAAAATTACATATTCCTTCCAATAAATAAAAATAGAATTAATACGTTTAATAAAATAATTCATTTAGTAGAACGGACCAATTATATTAAAATAATTAATATTAAATTAATTATTCTAATTCATTTATTTAACGTAACGGACCAATTAAAATAATCAATATTCAATTAATTATTTTAACTCACTTATTTAAAATATACAACTAATTTTGTATAATTAAAATAATTATCTCATTCCTTTCGTAAATTGTCTTCAAACCATTTAAATATGTAAATTAAATATTTTCAACTAATTAAAATTAAATATTTCCTTCGTCCCATAAATTGTTTTCAACAATTTATAAAATATATAATTTAATATATTTCATCCTTTATTCACATCATAAATGTTATTCACAAACTTGATGTCAATATACATATAATATAAATATTGCACCTCATATTATTAATGTACATTCATTTGAAATAATATTAAATATTATTCCATTATTCCTTTATTATAACGTAAATATAACTATCATTATTAATTAAATAAATTTCATTATTTAATTAATTAAAACAACCATTTAACTGACTAACTTTCAATTAGTGAATTAATGTCACCCGTTTAATAATGCGACTAATTCAAACGAATATATTTAATAGTTTTATTTACTATTAAATGTAACTTATATAACTTTTCAAATACATGCATATTCTCAACATTTATTTAAACATTTAAATATTCACACACAAAATTTCACATAATTCAAAGCACATATACATTTATACAGTCAAACTCAACGTATCCCAATATATAAATTAAATAAAATATATAATTTAATATATTTTATTTATTAATAATGTCCGAAAATTTCGGATTGTCACACTTGCTCTCAAGCATTGGATCTTACAACTCAAACTCGACTCAGTTAAGAAATGCTCAAGATATGACAAAAAAGTTTGGCAGTAAGATGATATATCTGACAGCAGTGATTGACAAATCTTTAAGGAGAAGAGATGACATCTACTTCAAGAAGATCGACAAGCATGCCGCAACAGTAAATAAGATGCAAGAGACCAACTCAACCTCCATAAAGCTTCTCATAGATAAAGTCTTAGGTCTAAGCTCAAACATTCATCAGTTTAAGGAATTTACAAATGATGTCATCACCAAAACAAATAATGCTATGGCTATGGTTCATGAACATCGTCAAGACTCCAATAAGAAATATGAAGAACTGCGAGGAGTAGTGACACTCTCTATAGCTCAATTCGAGTCTATGGTGGAAACCATCAGATTACTTACTGCAGAGGTGGCTGCTCTCAAGGAAGATGCTGACGAAAAGGGGGAGAAGAAGAAGAAAACACCTGTCAGAGGAGCTCAATCATCAAATCTTCCTCCTCTTTCTAGACATATATTGTCTTGCATTTAGAATTGATGATTGAACTTTAACTACTTGTTTTGTTATCATCAAATAGGATGAGATTGTTAGTACTTTCATTTATGTTAAACCTATTTTATTTGATGATGATTCAATTTTCATGTATATTTGTAAATAATTAGCTTTTGTAAAGTCATTGTGAAAAGAATTTTATGTAAAAAGGACTTAGTTTAGGGATCAAACTTATTAAGTTAATCCAAATCATAGAGTAAATCTTGTATTAACTAAGCTATCCCTGGCCAGAAGACGTTCGTAGAGTTAAAGACAAAGTTACTATAAGAACACCGAGTAAACTGAAGACAGTTAGAGATCGTCGAGTACAAGCCGATTTGTAGAGCCAGATTCATAGAGCCACTCCAAATTCATAGAGCATAAATAACAGAGTAAGTCACTTTACTATCAGAGAAGTCATTCTACGAATTCACTCTATGAAAATCAAAATCGTACAGTACAAACTTCTGACAAGTCAGTGACAGGTTATGACAAGGGTCATAAACCTTAAACACATGATCCTCCGAGGTTATTCTTATATATGTTTGTGAAAGGGACAAGATGTTAAATGTTCTATCTAATAACTATATTAGCAGGGTCAAAGAACACATGTCTATAGTTGCACTGTTCACAGTACTGAAGAAAGCGACCTGAGGTGGTCCAAGCGGACAATATTTCAAAGTCAAACAACCGAAGATTGACAAGTGTCCAAGTCATAATGGAGCAACAGTAACTTTCTAACGGGAAGATTCCTAGAGAACTCTATAAAAGGACATTAATTTCAAGCATTGCTAAGAGAACGAATCGATCAAGTCCAAGTACTAAAACTCTAAGTTAATACAAGCTCCACTCTACGATTCTAAGATACAACACCTATTGCTAAATAAATTGGAAAGGAACTTAAAGAAACTTAATAGCATCTCACAACAACCAACTTTCTTAATGATTGATAAGATTTTAGTGATATTTTGTAATCCAAGTCTGTATGACTTGAAGGATTCTTTGTACGAATCAATTATGTAATAGTTCTAAGTGAACTGTAATATTTGTGATTACATTCCTTAGTGGAATATCCCTACTCGTGGAGTAGAAGAGAGTACTAAAAGACTTTTGTGCTCCGAACCTCTTAAAAATACATGTATTATTTACTTTATGTACTTTTACATTCCGTCAATCTACGATCTGTTACTGTGACTTATTTCTGCATTGTTCACTAAATTTAGAGCTGTATGTTTTCATATAACCTTTGAAGAGGTTTTCAAAATATAATTCCGCTGTGTTTAACTTATCAATTAACTTGTTTAACAGATTTGGTAATAACTCTTTAAAAAGAAAGTTTAAATAATCTATTCAACTCCCTCTTCTAGATCTCTTTGTGCCTTTAGGAATAACAAACTTTTTCCTTATCTCTTTGATATATTTTGTTAGTTTAAAAAAATAGTATCTATTGGACTTTTGGTTATATATATATATATATTATATTACTTGGAGTTTTATTAAGTAACCCAAAACTGATATATACATATTGAACAACGTTTTACAAAATTTTAGTATTGTTACTGGAAATCATAGTGTTCAGTTGTAATCCCTTTTATTCTTAAATTTCATATCTTGTAAAAGGGGTTTCAGAGTGAAGCAAAGGGTTTCCTTTAATATTGTACAAGGAGAGTTCAAAGGGGTAGAGGTGTCCAAGGGAGTAGTTGTACTTAAAGGAAGCAGATGTGCTCAAGGGAGGAGGTTTCCTCAATAGAGTTGTGTGCTCAGGAAGTTTTCTGAATTATATTGTACATAGAGTTGATATTATTGTAATTGATTTATTAATATATTAAAGGAAACTTGTTGGGTATCAATTGATACCTGGCCTTGGATGTAGGCCCATAGAATAGAGGACTAAGGGGCCGAACTAAGTATAAATCTTGGTGTGCATGTGTGGTTAGTGTTGTTCTATGTTTACAATTTATTTAATTTTGTTTGTTGTTGGTTTTCTACATTAGAATATATCAAAAACATCACTACATACACGTTTCATTTAAGTCTGAAGTAGTACAGGAAGAAGTATACGAATCACTCAATACAGACAACTAAAAGCAGACAGCTAAATTAGCTGTTTGGATTACACCTGTGTGGAAAAATTAAAATTTGTCATAGTTCATTGACACAAACGCACACACCTATTCATCTCTCCTTCTAGGTGTGAACATACGGGGAATTTTAGATTCATGTCTATTTTTAATTTTAATATTATTTTTATAATTAGTATTTTTAGATAGTTTACAATATTCATAATTGTATTAACTAAAGCTATAAATCGTGAAAATGATATTATATTTTGAAATAGAGGGATTATATAAAATTAATTGATAATCTTATAATAAGAAAATCTTGTATTATTATCTACACATTGATAAATAATTAAAATATAAGAGATTGTTTTGCTTGAAAAAATTATGCAAGATGACCAGTAGGTGGTAAAATCATATTACCACCTTTTTATGGTCATCCGGAAACCCAACTCAAGTGGGAATCTTAAAAATTTACTGGATATGTTGATTACTGGTAATATAGGATTACCAAATGTACCAAGCATAATTTACAAAAATGATTGACTCATATTATTGACAATTTGATATGAGTGTTACTATACATGACGATAAATTTATGTCGATATTAAACACCGACGTATGTGGATACATGAGATTAAAGAGTGTAAAAAAATGACCCACATATTAGTGTCTATTTTAACATTTACGTTTCCATGTTATGGCAATCTATATTCGATATAAAATTAATCATTTTTCATTTGATATTATCACTTAACATGACCTTACCAAATACCCCCTAGATAATTAATAATTTTTTTATTGTAGGCGATTGTAGAATTATCTGAATGAATATTGATCATAGGTTAATTAAGAATCAATAATACTAGGACTCATGTATTTCATACTAATGAAAGTGTATAACATCCAATGGTGGGGCCCACTTCATATTTCTCTCCTTTTTTATAGCGTTTGTGCTCAATTTTGTGTGTATAGTTTATGTCCATAACATTACTCATTAAAATATCGCCACAGAGATCCATCTTGAACTTGGTAGTTAAACTCTATCGCGATGATGATATTGTAGGGAGGTCCTGCATTTTGGCCGCTGTAGGACGCCTCTGATGTAGGTGTTTAATGAGTGGGGAGTAAGAAAGATAGGAAGGTTTCAAGCATAAATAGTGTCTAATTTCAACAATGTTGTAAGAGGATCGTTTTTATAGATGTTGTTGGTGTCCTATGTCCTTTCAGCCATCCCATCAACGACTCTCAAGGTGCAAGCCCATCTTAGTTGTTCAATGTGAGTTGTTCAGAGATGTCCCATCAAAGTACAATTGCACTGTCTCAGGCTTTGAATAAACGACCAAAAATGGTTCGGTGGGGGCCTCAGACCTAACATCAGTGCTCGATATCCAAGTATGTAGCTAGTGGGGTCCCTCAGTCGGGCCTTGGTGAGATTGGGCCTGGGTGTCTGGTGTATTTGGACCTTTGGGCCTATATCCAAATAGTGATCACAAAGAGGAAGATTGTCTGAATAATGGTGATCACTTGACTAAACAATAAGTTAAACTGACTATTTTTCTTACTATTGTTGCTTGTGTTGAGATCAAAATTCTAATTAAAGCAGACCGTATTTTATTTTATTTTATTTTATTTTATTTTATTTTATTTTATTTTATTTTTTTGAGTATGAGTAACAAATCTTGCTACAGATTGGAAAAAATCAAAAGTCAAATGCAAACATCACTTTGGGAAGAAGAGTTTTATTAAGTTTATTATTATAATCTTCATAAAAGTTCAATTTTATGGCCGTGGAATCTTAATTATAACCGATGGTTGGAATTCATAAACTGAGAAAAGTATTTCAGTGTATAAATTTTCCACTTAGCCTATATTTGGAACATGGAAAACTTGAAGGAAAATAAAGGTAAAGGAAAATGAAATGAAATCTAAAATTTTATTGGAGCATCTTTATTTGTTCTTTACAGTATATGTTAACATTGTTCTAAATAATAAGATTTTTTAAAAGTATAGATGGTTAGATTTACTTTTGTTGCGATGGTTGTTATATTTTATTATTTATTTTTTTACATTAATTTTTATTTTCCTTTTCCATTGGTTTCCATCGCATTTTTCAAGTTCAACAGAACCTTAAGTTTTCCCTATTACTTCCTGCAAATGAAAATAAGACACAATATGTTTGATTACATCTGAATATCTTTTAATAAATTTGTTTCTGATTCGGTAAAAGACTAAACTTGTTTGGTTAACTTTTTTTGCCTTTTAATACCTCTTAATCGGTAAGAGACAAATATAATTATAAACCATTCAGAGACACATGAGTTTATATTTTTTTTGGACAAAAATAATCTCTTCAATATTACAAAATTCCTCTTATATCCCTCTAATAAAATACACAATACACAATCCGCAGTCATCGCCATCGCCGACTTCTTTGATTTGCAAGTCGAAATTCACCATCTCTGGCGAGGTTCAACCCACTTCTCACACCATCTCCGACGAGAAATACTGAATCCAAATCTGATCGAAGACAGAGGTTAATCCTTTTTTTATACTTCTCCAAAAATTACAGGAGGAGAGAGAAACACCACCGAAGCGAGAAGAGGTAGCTGAAGAAAACCCGAAAGAGGAGAGAGAAGGACGAATCGACGATGCCATCGGTATAATTCGCACCATCTCTCTTACCAAAATAAACTTTGATCACTACTTCTTCTTCTCTGTGTATATGTATGTGTAGATTTCTTGAAGAGAGAGAAGGTGGTGATTCTTTATTGATTCAATGGAATTGAGAGGGAAGATAATTGAATTGACGTAAAATTAAAATTAAAAGAAAATTAAGGAGTGGATTTTTAACAAGTTTTGCTTAAATAGCTTAGAGGGTTAAAATGGTAAAATACCGTTATTAAAATATTTTGAAAAAATTAGTTATCAAACAACATTTCTTCATTCAGATACAATTTTAAACAGGCGTTCTATATTATTCAGATGTCTTAACTTTTCAGATCTTAACATTCAATTTATCAAACACAACCTAAAACTGAAGACCTCGACTTCCTGGAAATGTATGGGTTCACTCTTTACGTCTTTTCTTGACGTGAAAATTAAGTTTTCCCCATTACTTTTGTTTGCGTTGATTGTGTATTATTATGCGATCGCAATAAGTTTGAAAAAATATATATTTTTTTCTTAAAAGTTGTTTTAAAAATATATTTCTAATTTTAAAACGAATGGAGATACCTATCATTTTTTTGATATAAACATTTCTGTTGAATTTTTCTAGTTCTCCCGTTACAAATTAGAGATACATTTTTTTCCCGTTTAAGAATTTAGAGATATATTATTTTTTGTTATAAAGTCACATGAACTTCATAACATGTATTTTTAGTTTTGGAACAAATGGAGTATTATTTATTCTGGATATTACAAGCTCAATCTCTACTTATGTAATTTTTAGTTAATTAGAAAAAAATAGAGTAATTAAAAAGAAATGCAAAAGTAAAGTTAGAGTGCCCACAGCTATGCTTTTGAAACTAGAAGAATATAATCTAACCCAATGCACTACCTCTCTGGAAGTCATCCCTTACTGTGTCTGAAAGCTTATATATTCTAAGAATATCATCTAAAGTTTGGTTCCAAATGTACATTGCAAGAAAAGATGAAGAATAAATAAATAGGCAGAGAAAATTGAGGTGGGTCCCAACTAATTTCATTTATAGTTTTTAATTTCTTGTCCGAACTTGGGAGTAGTTACGTAGTACTCTCTCCGTTCTAAAATAAAATTTTTTATAATTATTTTAAATAATTTTAAATTAAATATCTATTTATCTTAAATAATTTATTTTTTACAATAATTTTTCTATAATACCCTTAATATTAATTATCATATTTCTATTATCTATACATATTTATGGAGTATTACTAGTTATGTACAGAAAACTATATAACTAAATAATAATTTAAATATGAACAATTTTGTCATTTTATCATATTTCTTAATATGCGTAAAAAGTCAACCATGACTTTTATTCTCGGATGAAGGGAGTATAATAATCCCAGCATTTCATAATAATAATCGTTTTATCTTCATACACATGGATTAAGAAAGCCATTTAATACTGTAACTTGATAACTAAAATTTGCATAAAATTTCTTTACTACCCTGTTAGATTTTAAGATCGAATAATAGACAATCACACATAAATTAGATAAAGAACGGAACAGAAAACTACACAAAATATACCAAGGTTCACCAATTTGGGTCATTTGGCTAGTCTTGCTTGTCAGATGTATTCATATATGTGCCTCTCACTAAGGGTGAGTATTCGGTTATAACTGAACCGAATTGTCTATTCGGTTATAACCAAATACTGAAATTTTATACAATTTTACTATCCGAACAAATATCCGAAATATGTACTAACCGAATAACTGAAACCCGAATAACCGAATTATACTATTCGGTACGTTATTCGGTTATAACCGAAATATGAACCTGTTTTTACCAAACAAAAAAATTAATTTCAAATTTCACACCAGAGTTTCCAAACAATATTAAACCACAATCCACAACCATAATAATTCATAAACTAGTTTAATAATTTCAAATTAACAATACATAAGTACATAATTCATGGGACAAAATCGATCAAAGTCTAATTAAAAATAATATTTTATTTTTTATAAGATTCTAATTTGGTTAATCGAATATCCGAATAGTCTAATTTCTATACCAAAATGTAAAATGGTTATAACTGAATCCGAATAATCGAAATAATTCGGTTAAAAAAATTTGGTTCAGTTATTCGATTTTATCTGCTTTTTTACTTAACCCTACATCTCGCACTTTACAATAATTTACACAATAAATAATATTTATATAATAACTAGAAAATCCTAACGGTTATATTCAAAATTACCATGTTATAGTGATCATTAATTAATCGGACATGCAAAAGCTCGTATCAACCAATCTCAACATTAACTTTTTATGAGAAGTTAATAACTACTATTATAAGTGAGAGAGTGGGAATCTAAGGGTATCAGAGAAAAGTAAATAATTTATTTTTTTATAAAATTGTGCACGACAAGTATATATATAATGGAGGGAGTATCTATTTAGAAGCATATATGACTTGCTGAACTCGAGCATATAGATGCAATGGAGAGATTTGTAAAAGAGGAGTGGGTGATAAAAGTAGATGATGAACTGAAAGAAATGGAAAATAGCTCAACCACGGAGATGGAGCAGCAGTTTTGGAAGAAGCGGTCCATATATCGATTACCAGCATCCGTTACAGATCCAAACAAGAAAGCTTACATGCCTCAGGTAGTCTCTTTCGGGCCTTATCATCACGGCGAGGAACATTTACAGGCGATGGAAGAGCACAAGCACCGAATTCTCCTTCGTTTCCTCAAAAGATCAAATAAACCCCTGGAATATTATACCGATGCTTTAACCTGCGTGGTGCAGGATTTGATGGATTCGTACGATTCCCTGGATCCTGCCTGGCAACAGAACACAGACGCATTCTTGCAGATGATGATTCTTGATGGATGTTTCATACTCGAAATCTTGCGTGTGGTAGCCAAGGATAGAACCAGGAGCATGAGAAGCAGCTTGCCCTTGGAGTATCCTTACAACGATCCCATCTTCAGCGATCATGCGAAGCTATATATTATGCCGCGCCTCAAGCGTGATATGCTCTTGCTGGAAAACCAACTTCCTATGTTGGTCCTCAAGATATTGTATTTTTTACAAGATGACGTTGAGGTATGTGTTATGTTGTACTGATTTGAATTCGATAAGGTTAAAAATTGTCAAGTAATATGTAAAAGCCATAGGTAATGTCGGGTCTGTGTGTTATCCATATAGTGGCTGCATTTGTTGACGTTGCCACGTGGTCAATTTAGGGGGTTCTATTATATAGAAAAAAAGTAGCTTTGTATAGGGTTGAATATCGGCTCATATTTGTGTTCCTAGGGATTTGTATATCTTGTTTGCTTATGTGGAAGAAGGGAACAATATATATTATCTATGTGATGGAAAAACAAAAATGGGCAGCCTTTTTTTCCTTGGTTGTCGGCAGAAACAAAAAGAGAAGGAATCAAGAACATACTTTTTATTTGACATACCAAGTATACTCCCTTTAGCGACGAACCGGACGACGGTTTGGTCCGTCGCCATAGGTTCGGTCCGTCGCTATATGTTTGTCCGTCGCTGTATGTTGTCCGTCGCTAAAAGCTATAGCGACGGACCGAATCTATGGCGACGGACCAAACCCTCGCCCGGTCCGTCGCTAAAGAGAGTATACTTGGTGTGTCATATAAGGAGGTATGCTCTTGATATGCTCTCTCTCTCTCTCTCTCTATATATATATATATATATATATATATGATACATGGTATACGTAGTGGCGGCAGGAGTTTGGAGGAGTGCGAGAAAAGGCTTTGCCTTTTCTATTTAACAAACAAGTTGCCAACAAACTGTAGGCAAAGAAATCGTACCTTGCAATGTGGTGGGGTTTCGTGTTGACTGAAGAGGAGAAAAATCCACGAAGACTACGTAATTGATTGATGAGCTGGAGAGGGGAGAAGAACAGGTAAACGATTACTCCAGTAACACGTGACAGAACTTTTAGGGTGGAAGAGCCTTCTCGGGTGTCTCGGGTGTCTCGGGTGCAGAGAGAATCCAAAGAAAATCCACCCCTTTCTATTGTAATAGGGGGAGTATTTATAGAATTTCTTGTAGAGTGATCATGTGCCCAACACATGTCTGGGTAGTGTGCCAAGCATGTGACCTCAGGAGAAATTCCAAAAATACCCTCAATTACTTGAGTAATGCCTAAATCGTCCTGTCCTTCTAGCCACCAATCTAATCTCTCTACCAATTCCCAAAATGAGTTGCCTCCATGAGTCTTCTGTCTCGGGACTCGTGGAGGCTCATCTCATGTCTTGTTTTTCCGACTTTTCTGAATTTATTATTCCCTTTTTAGGTCTCATATAGACCCTAATTTCTACTTGGGCTTACATTTGCCCATTGCACGTGAGTCACGCCTTCAAAGTGAGGATCGTGCAAAAAAATTCAAGTCTTGAAGTCCCTCTTCCGAAGTGTCGACGAATGGGATCTCCAGTTTGGACAACCAATTATGCCCCCAAATTCTTGTAAATAACATATCAAAATTTAAAATGTAAGTATTCATAAATGTTATATGTCATGCATCATGTACATATGGCCTACATATATATTTCTTTTTTTCTTCTTTTTTTTTTATTTTATTTTTTAGACATGATAAATGTGGGGAGAGAAATAGTGGGAACATATGATTCTTTCCTTTCTCATTTCTCTCATTTTTGTTATTTTTTCTCTTTATTCTTTTTTTCTCATTTTCTTCCTTTTTCTCCTTTTTCTTCTTTTGGCAAGTGAATTACAAGTAGTATAAGATAAATCCACTTCTGAATTTCATTTCCTTCCTCCAACACTTCATCCACAAAAGTCCATAAATTTCTAAATTTTTCGACATGAACAGTGACCCAACTGAACAGTGACCGCGTGAACAATAACCGGTGTGAACAGTAACCGGTCATGAACAATAGCAGTCGTGCACAGTTCGCGCCTTAACCAGTTGTCGGCGTGAACAGTAGCTGTCGTGAACAGTGCCCGTAATGAATAGTGCCACCGTGAACAGTTACCGACATGAACAGTGCCCGACCGTCGACATGAATAGTCTCCGATTTTGGGCGTGAACAGTCATTATCGTGAACAGTGTCCGACATGATCAGTCGCTGTCATGAATAGTGTCCGTTTTGAACAGTTCCACCGTGAATAGTTACCGACATGAATAGTCCCGACCGCCGACGTGAATTTCAATATTTTTTTAACTGTGTTCTCATGTCAAGTCTCCCTTACCGTCGACATGAACAGTCCTGATTCCCGGCGTGAACAATAGTTGTCGTGAACAGTAGCCAACATGAACAGTTGCCGCGCGTGAACAGTAGTGACGTGAATAGTGTCCGTTATGAGCAGTGTCGTCGTGAACAGTTGTCGGCGTGAACAGTTCCCGACCACGAGCATGAATAGTACTTAAGTATTTTTTTTGAACTGTGTTCTCATCTCAAGTCTCCCTTGTTGTAGGCCAATTTCGACGAGCGTTCCGCATACACAAAAATCGCCAAAGAAGTCCCCCTCCAAAGTGAATGGGGAAAAGCTCCTTTTTATGGTCCCTTTGATGCTTTTGGAGTTACGTGAAGGATTATGATCGTTCAGCCTTTCCTCCGCTTGACAAAGAAGGCCTATTTCTATACGTTGCGGCTTACGAAAGTCGGGATAAATTTTCTGTTCTGGTAGTATTCCCCGCATGCATATCAGAAACAGGAATACCCATTCAGCTTGGTCCGCATCCTTCAGCAAAACATCTCCTTTAGAACCTTCATGATGATCGTGTCAGTCTTGATGGAGACGATTTCTTGTGTGATGTGGTCTCGGGTCCTACTGTGAATTGTATAAGTCCCTCGCCCACATACCTCATCTCTTAATGACAACCTTGATGGTACTGGTGATGTCCTCGTTGATACTGATGATACGATGCCCCCCCGAGGGAGAATCCTTTAGAGCCTGTTGTTGATTTTCAATCCTCCCAGAAGGATTCTGCCGAGATGTCGCCTGATAGGGAGTGTGCAATTCTTGCTCTTCGGGTAGGGCAACCAAGGTCTTGGGTTCATTGGTAAGTGCGTGATTATGGTATGGACCTTCCCATGTTTCTGTCCATTGAAGACTTTTTGATCACCATTGTTATGAGAAGTTGATAAGCATTTATCTTCTTTAGGTGTATTTACTAGAACTGTTGACTCATTAATCAGATGAAGAACTAAATCTCCATAAGATAACATAACACTCAACCGTTGTCTTTGCTCCTTGTCAAGTTTTGTGGTTGAAAGAATCTCAAACATGCTTACAACCTCTGCTAGTGGAGATCTTATCTCATGCGACATTGTTGTAAGCATTTGTTTTGCTCGCATAGTTTCCTTTGTTATATGAATTGTTTTGTAAGTTCTGTCTCCTTTCCATGGTAGGATGGATCTCCTTAGTTCCAGTTTGTATGTTGGTGAACTACGCTCTGAGGTCTCTTCCAATATTATCATGAGTGCCTTCATTCTTTCTCGTGTCATCACTGCGTTGTTTATCAGATTGCATTGAATTTCTTATGGGTACGGCAAGTGAGGCGGCCATGTCCACTATTTGTAAGTCTCCCCAACCTATCACTATTATTGTTGAGTCCTCTTCACCACACGATGATTGCGTCAGTCTTGATGTTGACTTCTTTGTTTGATGTGAGCATCCTACAACATCTTCACATGATAATTGATAGCATTGAGGGTACGAGTGATACTCATGCTGATGTTGATGATCCTATGGCTGCGAATCCTCCGTCCTCGAGGGAGAATCATTTAGAGTCTGTTGTTGATTGTCATCCTCCCTAGAAGGATTCTACCGATATTTCTCCTAACATGAGGGACATTATCAGGTTCGAGGACTTAAAGTCAGGTGCCTCGATCACTTTTTAAGTTGAAAGCGTAACTTGTCGGGTTCGAGGACTTAAGGTCAGGTGCCTTGATCACTTTTAAAGTTAAAAGCGTAACTTGTCGGGTTCGAGGACTTAATGTGAGGTGCCTCGGTCACTTTTAAAGTTGAAAGCGTAACTTGTTGGGTTCGAGGACTTAAGGTCAGGTGCCTCGGTCACTTTTAAAGTTGAAAGCGTAACTTGTCGGATTCGAGGACTTAAGTTCAGGTGCCTCGGTCACTTTTAAAGTTAAAAGCGTAACTATTGTGATGACTATCTCATGTGTAATATTTCTTTACCTATTTCAGGTTTAGTGACCCTAAGATAGCATCTGATCCCTCACGAGATATTTTGCAATTCCCGTTTTCGGAGATCTCTCGTACCCTATACGGGCCTTCCCATTTGGGAAAAATTTTGGTGGTTGATGTTCCTTTCGTGACTTGATTCATTGTCTTGAGCACCAAGTCCCCCACTAAAATTTGTTGTGGTGTCACTGCAGTATTGTATCGTCTTCACAGCTTTTCGTGGTTACATTCTAGCCTTTATATTATTTTGTCTTTGAAGTCGACTAAGCTCTTTACTTGTCAATTACCTTTTGGGTAATAAGGTGACGATTTGTCGTGTTTCACCTTGTATCTATCCATCAAATTCTTAATGTCCTTATTCCCTTTTTTTAAGATTGAATAGAAACAAAAGAATATATATAAAAGTAGAGGGGTATACCCCAAATCATAATTGACGAGATCTCATATGCATAACATAAGAGATGTCAACTAAATAAGAAAGCAAACTAGCCAAAGCATACTAAACATCCTACACATCCTAAACATCCCCAAACAAGAAGGGTCCTATCAGTAATCTTAGCACATTGGAACTTAGTAGAGTAAGTCAGCCTTATTGATGAAGGGAGTTTCATTGCCTGATAAGGTGATTAGGCAGTGGCTTGTCTAGCACAATGCTTCCCCAATTTCCAATTCAATTTCACTTGCTCCTAATTTCTCATTGTAGATCCTTTGCAGATTATAACAATCCATGGTGGAGTGTCATGCATGTTAATGGTGCACACAGAAGTCAGGTCTCCTCTTCATTCTTTTGCATCTTGCCCCCTTGTGGCTTTTGCTGAGAATCTGCTAAAGCTACGGTAGTCGTCCTCTTGCCTTTCCACGTAACAGTCGTATGGTTCTCGGGCAATGTCATAATTCCTCATAAGTCCTGTGCAAACGATGAGAGTGTTGCAAAGGAATCATATGCTTTAGTTATGAGATGGGGTTTGAAGGCATCTAAGGCACCATTGTTGCATATGTTCACTAGATTCTTCTCTTCAACCGGCTCCGCACACTTCTGTGCCTGAGCCCTAAATCTGTCCACATAGTCCGACAATTCTTCGTTTGGCTTTTGTTTGAATCTCATGAGCTCTACTATGGTCACTTAGAATAGTTTCTGCACATAGAAAAACTTCTTAAAAAATTATAATTTCAGATCATCCCAATCGTGGACTGATCCCTTCTCCAAATTATAGTACCAACTAAAGGCACTATCCGTCAACGTCTTGTTGAATTCTTGCATCAAAATGTTATGGTTGCTTACTTCGTTGTAACCCAACCATGGTGACATCGACTCTACAAACCTGGCTATATGTTCTCTGACATTCCTTTTTTCTCCGTTGTACTTTGGAAACTGTGGAGGGTGCTCAATATACCCTGTTGGGTAAGGCTGTCTCCGGATATGAGTCGGGTAAGGTAGAGTAAAGTCCAATTCTAAAGGTCGGGTTGTTTGTTTGCGAAATTGATTGATTACGTCGATCATATCATCCTTTGTCATATACTGACTTGTTGTATGAATTCTCTGAGGGGTTGTGATGTAATGTTGCATCAGTAATGTGTGTGGCAAATAAATCGGTTAGTGTATACTTGCATCATGCGGAACTTGCATTGGTTGTGCTTGGTGACTAGTTCGTTGGATGTGGCTCGGAATGGTCGGCATCTGCACTTGTGAAAATACTGGGAGTATAACTGGAATGATGGTTGATTGAGGCTGGCTTGCTTCCTGTCTGGGTTGTGGTATGTCACCACTGTTCTGAGGCTCTAGGTGGATGATCGGAATTGGCTGACTCTCCGTTGTTGGAGTTGCATTCTGATTTTCCTTGTTATTGTCATCCACTCCTGCTTATTCTACTTGCGAATTTCCTAGAAATATGGCCTTGAAGGTTGGTATCTGCATCATCTGCTTGCGAAAATTCTCCATCTCTTCATGTTGCCTCTACATTTCTAACATCGTGGCCATCACCATCCCTTATCCTTCTCGTACTTCCTTTAATGCCTTAAGCATTTCCAACTGCACAATGTTCATGGTTGTCTGCTCCCTTGATGCTTCTTCGCCGTGCATGCCCGTGCTCGTCTGCCTGGTGTTGGTTGGTTGTTGATCAGCCATATGTGGTGAAGTTGAACTCCCTTCTGAGGTGTCTTCTAGGATTGGTCTGTCAAAATCCAGATTTGCGCCTTGGGAAGCTTGATTCGCTTGCCTTGGAGCTGGATTTCGAGTTGTGAGTATACCCTTCACGAATTCTACACCTCCCCAACAGAGTCGCCAGAAAATGTAGGCAAGGAAATCGTACCTTGCAATGTGGTGGGGTTTCGTGTTAACTAAGGAGGAGAGAAATCCATGAAGAGTACGAAATTAATTGGTGAGCTGGAGAGGGGAGAAGAACAGGTAGGCGATTACTCCAGTAACACGTGGTAGAACTTTTAGGTGGAAGAGCCTTCTCGGGTGTCTCGGGTGCAGAGAGAATCCAAAGGAAATCCACCCCTTTTTATTGATATGGGGAGAGTATTTATAGAATTTCTTGTAGAGTGATCATGTGCCAAGCACATGTCTAGGTAGTGTGCCAAGCATGTGACCTCAGGGAAAATTCCAAAAATACCCTTAATTACTTGAGTAATGCCTAAATCGTTTTGTCCTTCTAGCCACCAATCCAATCCCTCTACCAATTCCCAAAATGAGTTGTCTCCATGAGTCTTCTACCTCGGGACTCGTGGAGGCTCCTCTCATGTCTTATTTTTTTGACTTTTTTGAATTTATTATTCCCTTTTTAGGTCTCATGTAAACCCTAATTTCTACTTGGGCTTACACAAACAAATATAGAAAGAAAGATATACCTCCAAAAAATGCCATCCGAGAGCAACAGGAGAGAGAAAAGTTCAGTTGAGTTTTAGAGAGAGAAAGTGAGGTAGAGAGAGAAGTTGAGAGAAAATAATTAATGCGTTTAGTTTCTTAGATAAAAAGGCTTGTAATCTTTAATATTTCGTAGTGGATTTCTGAGATCTCTTCCAGTGGTTTTTTCCAAATTGAGTTTTGCACGTAAAATTCTTGTGTCATTTATTTATTATATGTCATATAGTATTGCATGTGTTATCTCAGTGCGTGTTTATGCTCGATTTATGCAACAATTTGTATCAGAGCCAGGTTCATTCTGTTGAAGAGAAATCTCACATATCACAAATACGAAGATAGAAAACACAAGTGTGAGGTACAATATTGAGCCATTTGACGAGAAGTCAAATTTTAGTATTTGACAGTACTGTTATGGATGTGTTAGTTCAATAGGGACTGGCAAAGGCATTTGAAAGGAAGAAGATGAAGCCATCAATTATGATAGATGAAAAATGGACCGATCTAGAAATAAAGACCATGGCAACAATCAAATTGAGTTTGACACCACAGATCAATTAAATATCAGGTTTTGACAAAAATCTCTCCGAAGGACTTGTGGGAGAAACTTGAGAAAGTTACAAGTCAAAATTTCTATCAAATCAGTTATATTTGAAAAAATAATTGTACTGGCTTTAAATGAAATTGAAGGTTCAGATTTGACCAATCATATTAATGAGTTTAATAGATTGGTGACCTAACTGACCAGTATAGATGTGAAACTGGAAGAAGAAGATAAAGCCTTATTGCTTCTTGTCTCTCTACCAGATTATTCATACTCAACTTTCTAGACTACTCACTTTGTAGGGAAGGAAAAACTTGCAGTTGACGATATGATGTTAACAGTCCTGGACCAAGATAAGTTTAGGGGCACTACTTTTACAGATCAAGGAGATAATCTTCTTGTATCTTTAGATGGACGTGCCAGGGGTCCTAATCGGAAGAAGAATTCTAACAAGGAACGAGGAAGGTTTTAGTCGAGATCAGGCAAGAAGGATAAATCTCAGGTTGAGTGTTATCATTACCACGAGAAAGGCCACTTCAAAAATTAGTGTCCATTGTTGAAGAAAGAAAATAAGAAGAAAGGTAAACAAATTGAAATTCTGCTAATGTTATTGAGCAAGAGGATGTCTGCAGCGATGGAGAGCTATACACAGCGATAGAAAATGAAGCTTTACAAGGTGATCTCTTATCTGTTAGAGACAGTAGCAGCCTGACAGATTGGTACTTGGATTCCGGTTGTTCTTTTCATATGTCCCCTCAAAGGGATTGGTTTGATATTTTTACATCCTGTAATGGTGGTACCGTGATATTAGGTAGTAATGCAGTCTGCAAAGTTACTGGGAGATGAACCATCAAAGTTAAAATGTTTGATGGTATTGTCAGAACATCGGGTGATGTAAGGTATATTCCAAAATTGAAGAAGAACTTGTTATCAGTTGAAGTACTTGTAAAGTAACCAACTCATCTAAAAGCTTAAGCTATTAGATGGAGGGCCCAACAATGTATATCATGTTAGGACTCCCTCTCAAATGCAATTTTTTATAGAGAAGGGAGAAATAAAAGTGCATTTGCACTATTAAATGAATTATAAAGGCAATGTGTGGTCGGAAAGATTTGAACCCAAGACCTCGTACATCCAGAGCTTTAATACCATGTAAGAATGTAATAATATGTACACTCGCTTGTATTATTCAGATTATGAGCTGCTATATTTATACACAGGTGTTGTCCTAATTCTAGGAAGAAAACATGGAGAAGAAAACAGGGAAACATGTTTTCCCTAATACATTTTAATAGTACTTGATTTTATGGGTTGCAGTATCTCAGTCAGAGATGGTGTCCTGAAAATTATCAAGGGTTCAATGGTAATTATGAAGGGTCAGAAAATGGGCACCCTCTACAGGTTGATAGGGGACACATTTGTTGGTAGAGCAGGAATTTATGTGCAGGAAAGTTTTAGCAGTGATAGCACATAATTATGGCACATGTGACTTGGTTACTTGAGTAAAGGTGGAATGAAAGAACTTCACAAAAGGCAGTTGCTGAAAGGTATCAAAACGTGCAGTTTGGAATTTTGCAAGTTTTGTGTGTATGGCAAGCAACGAAGGGTCAGTTTCAAGGTAGGAGCACACAATAGTAAGGATATACTTGATTATGTATATTCAGATGTGTAGGGCCCCAATAAGACATATCTCAATGGGTGGAGCCCATTATTTTGTTAGCTTTATAGATGACTACTCCAGAAAGGTGTGGGTGTATTTTATGAAGCAGAAGTCTGAGGTTTTTAGAATCTTTAAGCAGTGAAAAGCTAAAGTGGAAAACTAGAGCAGAAAGAAGCTGAAGTATTTCAGACTAGGTAACAGCACAGAGTACAAAGATAAACTATTCCTACAGTTTTGTCAAGATGAAGGTATCACCAGACACTTCTTAGTTAAAAGAACTTCTAAGCAGAATGAGGTTGCAGAGAGGATGAACAAAACTCTGTTGGAACACGCCAGATGTATGAGGTTGAAAACAGGTTTGCCTAAGAGTTTTATGGGCTGAGGCAAGTCAACACAACCTGTTATCTGATAAATCGATCTTTTTCAGCTAGAATTGATTACAAAATTCCTGATGAGGTATGGTCAGGAAAAGCAGTTGATTTTTTTGTGATGAAAATCTTTGGTTGCCCAGCTTATGTGCATCTGTCAGTCGAGGAGTGACAGTTTAAACTTGATCCAAGGTCAAAGGAATGTATTTTCCTTGGATATGAAGATGGAGTCAAGGGATATAGGTTATGGGATCCAGTATCTAAGAAGAAGATTGTCAGTAGAGATATAATGTTCATTGAGAAACACATGTTGAACAAGTTTATCAAAGAAGAATATGCATCAAGTGAGTTGCAGAAACACCTAGTTGAGGTGGAGCTCCCGGAAGAGACAAAAAAATCTAAAGTGATTAAAGATGATCATCCTTCCCATGAGGTGTCCTATAATCTTATCAGAGATAGAGAAAGGCAAGTTAGCAAACCAGTGGAGAGATATGGGTTTAAGGACATGGTTGCCTTTGCCTTGATTGTTGGTAGTGGAGATCCAACTAGCTATTAGAAGGTTATTTAGTTCAAAGGTAATGATAAATGGGCGATAACGATGGTAGAAGAGATAAAGTCTCTACAAAAGAACCTACCTTGGGAGTTAATTTAACTTCCAAAGAGATCGAAAACTATAGGATGTAAGTGGGTGTTTACGAAAAAGGAAGCTCAATCAGACAAAGAAGGTGAAAGATTTAAGGCCAGTTTAGTGGTAAAGGGATTCTCTCAAAAAGAGGGAATCAACTACAATGAGATCTTTTCACCAGTTGTGAAACACACATCGATTCAGTTAATCTTGTCTATTGTAACATCACAGTATATGGAGTTAGAGCAGCTTGATGTGAAGATAACTTTTTTCCATGGTGATTTAGAAGAAAAGATCTATATGAAGCAGCCTGAGAGGTTTATTGAACTAATAAAAGATGGCTTAATTTATAGTTTGAAGAAGTCTCTTTGTGGTCTGAAGCAGTCCCCGAGACAGTGGTACATGCGGTTTGACAACTTCATAGTGGCTCATGGTTACTCTCGCTCGGAGTATGATCCGTGTGTGTATTTCAGAACGCTTGATGACGGTTCTCTAGTATTGCTAATGTTGTATGTAGATGGCATGCTAATAACAGCAAAGAGGAAGTCAAATATTAATTCTTCAGTTGAAGAATTTGTTGAGTAGTGAATTTAACATGAAAGATCTTGGGTTAGCCAAGAAAATTCTAGGTATGAAAATTCACAGAGATCGTCAGGCAGAAAAACTGTGGTTAACTCAAAAAGGATATGTGCAGAAGGTTTTGGAGAGGTTTAACATACATAATGCTAAACCAGTTAGCACTCTGTTGGCAGCACATTTCAGGTTATCTTCATAGTGGTCCCATAAATGCAAGATGAGGTGGAGTATATGTCCAAAGTACCGTATGCAAATGCGGTAGGTTATCTTATGTATGCCATGGTATGTAAAAGGCTAGATATGTCACATGCAGTTAGTGTGGTTAGCAAATATATGACAAATATAGGGAAAAAGCATTGAAATGTTGTTAAATGGATTTTCCGTTATCTTGCAGGTATAACCAATTACGGTCTTATGTTTGATCGTGATACTGCAAGGAGTGAGGTTACAATGTTTGTTGATTTAAATATTATACTGGAGATCTAAACTCAAGGAGATCTGTAACAAGGTTTGTATACACCTTTTGTGGAGGATGTATATGTTGAAGGTCAGTGCTCTAATCTACTGTAGCATTATCAATAACAAAAACCGAGTATATGGCATTGACAGAAGCAGGCAAGGAGGTTTTTTTGGCTAAAGGGACTAGTTGAAGAATCAGGGTTTAAGTAGGGAAATATCTAGATAAAGTGTGATAGTCAGAGTGCTATTCAGTTAGTAAAGAATCAGATGTTCCACACTAGGACCAAACATATTGTCGATGTTCGGTATCACAAGATTCGTGAATGGTTGAACAGTGGTGATATTGCTGTTTGTAAAGTTCAGACAAAGGAGAATGCCACAGAAATTCTTAGAAAGTTAGTTTCTAAAAAGAAGTTCAAGCACTGCTTGGACTTAATTTACTACATTGATTGTTGAATTCGTAGTGGAGTATCCAGGGAGAAGGATATATCTACAGTGATAAAGAAATTTATAGTATAAAGTATTTGAAAAATATGAGTCAAGGTGGAGATTGTTGAATATTGACTCCAATTTGTGTTCCCAAGGATTTGCATATCTTATTTGCTTATGTGGAAGAAGGGAACAATATATCTGTATATATATATATATATCTATGTATATAAATGGCAAGCCCTCTTTTTCCTTCTTTGTCGGAAGAAACAAAAAGAAAAGGAAAATCTCTTTTATGCTATGGAGGCAAGAAGGGAAAAAGGCTTTTATTTTGCCTTTTGCATACATGGCACACTTCGTAGGCTAATATATATAGGTAAATTTTTAAAAACGAACCGGCCTATAGCGACGGACAGAACCGTCGCTATAGGCTATGGCGACGGGTCCGTCGCTCAATACAAGAAAAAGGTTTATTTCTAACGGAATATTCCGTCGGAATTAATCCTATTCCGTCGAAATTAAGTTATTTCCGACGGAATAGTTTGTCGGAAATACGGCCGGAAATAACGCCCTCGAAATTAAGTCCGTCATAACTTCCGTCGGAAACAATCCTATTTTCGACGGGAAATAATTCTGTACGGGATAGTCCCTCGAGAGAATAAGACTTTTTCAATACGGAATTAAATGTACTGAAGGTAATATTTTGTTCCGGTACTAACTTAACGCTGCCACGTGGCGCTTCCTGGGACATTCATAAATAAGGTTATTTTCCGTCGTGAAATACCTATTTTTTAACAAATTAAATAATTAATACTTAATTCCGACGGAACTTCCCGTCGGAAATAACTTTATTCCGTCGGAGCAATAAGCATGTTTTTTCTTTTATAATAATTTTATTTTATTTTGTTTATTTTTCAGGTTTTTAAATCCCATTTTTTGTAGCCTGTAAACCTGGCCTTATCCCAACTAATACATATAATACAATAACCAATAGCTACAATCCTAACGGAACAACATATATCATAATAAACCTGATAACGTTAAAAACTATAAAGAATAACTCATATGTGGTGCCGAAATAACTTTTCAAAACTAAAGTACTATTACATCGATTTACAAAGAATCAAACTTAAACTATACAATATATGGATTTATAAAACATCTAAGTAGATTCTAAATACAAAACACCTTAACGGCAAACTTATTAACTGGATTATTACAAATGCATGGGGCGATGGACTATGGTGTATGCAAATTCACAGTCATCATCCCCTCCGTCGTACGTCTGCCGATCCGGCCACCTACCTAGTTAAGTACAATTAAAAATATAACGCATTAGTTTCTGTATCGAGAGTTATTAATTTAATAACATACAATATAAGATAAGGATAAAAGTAAAATATAATACCTGAGTAGGCCAAGGGCTGACTTCCCAATCGGGCCAAATAGCCCCTCCGATAGTAATGTAATCCACTAACTGGGAGCACATCGTCGCGTATCGCGATGAACTGCTCCTGCGGGGATAGCCCGTAACCATCGGGGTACGTTTGGCCCCCTTGCTATGCAATATCCTGGGCTCGAGTTGGTGAAAGCTTGAGCTCGGGCTGGGCAACTCCTGACGACGGGATGACCGGATCCGTACGTAATGTCTCCGAAACCAGCAAACTAAATACGATGGGACCCTCCTGGAAAAATCTTCCGTCGTCCAAGACCAGTGCCTGTTATGAGATGGTCCGGCAGAAGGAGCCTCTCGGGCGCTGACGTTGGCTAGAGCCTTACGCAAATAAATATAACCATTACTAATTAAATATTAATGCCAGTTACTTAATCTTAACTTATTAGAAATAATATTACCATCGCAGGTAATTGTATAACGCCGGTATCCTCGGCCAAATTCTCAGCACTCGATATCTGGCTGGGTTACTACACTAGTAGGGGGATCCTAAGCCCACGACCCATAGTGTCAGGAGCATTCCTCATCCCGAGATAATTCAATCTCGGGCGGGAGGAAACGGGTGGAATTCTAACGTCTCAGGAATCCCCCCCTGCGCCGCCCTGCAACTCAGCTACCACGGCTGGTCCGACTAGACCCTGAAATCGGTTCATGTAATTTATGGCTATATACGTAAGTTAATTATATCATTTTAATATGAACTACCTAATATTAAACATTACGTAAAATTACGATTACACTTGCCCGTATAGCTAATGCTGCGGGAGTACATAGTAGAGTCCTTTGTCCGTGTGGGCTCCTTATCCCAGAACTCTAACATAGAACGGAGGTCGGGCCTAAGCTTCTGTCGCATGGCCCTAATAAATACATTCATAAAGTAGTTATGAAGTTTTACTTGTGAGAAATGAGTAACCTAAACAACTAAGTATAATGAACACTTAACCGACTTCGCCTCCTCAAAAGACTGTGTAGCCAGTAGTGTGTATCGATGGTTTCCTTTCTTTGATAATCTGCTCTGACTTTCTTCTATGAATTCGTCTGAGCATCCCAGTGCCGTACACATAGTCCCTCCCCACAACTGCAATTCAGAGGACTATCGCCAGGGCTGGTGATCTCTAATCGTAGGTCCCGAGCTGGTCAATCCAACTGCCCGGGCTAGCCACTCTTGTCGCATCTCATACAGCCAGCCAGCGCTAGTTTCTTGGCGATAGTGTGCAATAACAACATCATCGCCGGCTACCGTGAGAGATGCCTCCACGCATCATATCATAAAATATTTCTATAGACAAAAGTTTTAAAAGTTATGAACCATTAAATTATTGGGCAAACGACTGACTGTATGTATAAGTTTATTTTCTAAATTTATAAGAAAAAATGAACTTACGTGAAACTCCCCGCAAGACAGTGACCCATAAACGCCGGGGATCGTACTAGGCTGTACTTGGGCTTGAAGCGCATGCACCCAGTCAGGCGAGGTGCGTTAGGACAGATAGTGTTGTATTGGTCGCCTTAGCGACCGTTAACAGTCTAGTATACCTACAGTTAAAAACAATTGAATATTGTTACGTTTAAATGTTTTAATACAACAAAATTATATTAAATTTAAACTCTTTTTATTTTTTTAAGTCAAAGTAGATATACTTACTAGGAAGAGCCGACAGTTCCACTTGGACCTACATGTGGGAAAGACTACCCGGGCGCGACAAACCGAGAGAGATCGAGGTTAGTCCTGGTTCGGTCCTCGTCGACGACGAGCAATCTGTAATTAATATTATAAAACTTTAGTCAAAAATACATAAAACTCAATGCATATTGAGAATATATTTATACGTTTACAACGAATCAGACCACTTACAAGCGTCCTAAAGGAAACGAGCCTTCAACTCAAACCTGGCGCATGTCACCAGATTCCTGTTCGGCATCCAACAGGCTGCGGCGACCGCCACCCCCCCAAGACCCCGCTATAATTTATTTTCAAGCCGATAAATATGCTAACTCAAGTAAATAACGAATATAAGAAATATTATATTTCAAGTACAATCTTACAATATTTAAATCTAATAATATTAATATATGAAAAATTATATTACTAAATTTTGAACATACGTATTAAGAGGTTTGTACGTCAATCAAACCCATCAGATTTCAACATCAATATCATAACCGGATTTTAGTCTCTGCTTACCTCCTCATCATCATCGATATCAGATTCGTATGGGTCGTTATCATCTTCAATCAAAACTATAACGTACTTACATAACTCTACCACTTCCAAATCATCGACTAGTTTCCAAAATCCCATCGTCCGGGTGACATCAACAAACAGCCACAAATCATTTGGTCACCTCACAATCTTCCAGTCAGTTAGGCCAATAGCCTCTACGTGAGATTGCTTCAAGTCATTCCCTTCTTGCAACGGAAGCCTCATACCATGCCGCCCCAACATATTAGCACTATCAAATGCACGAGTTTTTCGTATGTGGACAACTGTATACCCAGGAGCTTCTTCTACTATTTAACGACGTTAGGGAAGCGTAGTTAACACTTGAGGTCGCTTGACCTGGCTGAACACCAACCCGCAAAAAAACGTCACATCGAATTTGAGGTTTTGACTTGAAATCTTACTGTGACTGATATTCTATATACGATCAACTTAAACACCTTTTAAATTCAGTATCAAACCAGTGGACACTTAAATGTAACTACCTTTTTTAAACCCTCCGGTGATAATTGAAGCATCAAAGTACAGACATCTAGACGTCCATAGTACTTGGACTCAAGAATCGATTGTAACAGCTTTCCAACACCAGACCACAAGCCGCGCCAGAGATTGATTGTTGGTGAGATTCAATTTATTCACGTTGTCTGACCTTCAAAATCTGTACTCATTCACTATGCAAAATGCCCATGGAAAAGAAACAAACTAACCATGGAAGGACCATGGATGACAATCTCTAAAACCGCTCATAAATGTTCTCATGCTTCAATCCTTTGTTTGCAAACCACTTTTGGTTACAAGTTGCAGATAGTGAATGCTATCCGAACTAGGGCTGCAGTATAAATCCTGACCTGGTATAGAAGGCATAAACGCTTCTTCTTTCGAATGAACTGAAATAATAAATAAAATGGTTTAATATATAAGTTTGATTACGCTTATAAATTATAATTAAGATTGTTGACATATAACAATCCATACTTTGAATGGTATAGACGATAGCTTTTGGCATATTTAGTAGAAGCGCATATGTAGATAACTTCCATCAAATCTATTAGTTCGCTTAAGTAAGTTATCGTCTCAGTGGCCAAAAAAATTGGTTTAGTCGAAATATGTGAATTCAAGCAAACACCATTACTCTGCATGACGATTGGAGGACCGATGACCTCATTCTATTTACTTAAATGGTTGTGCCTGTCGTTGAGACAACAATGCGGTCAAAATACAATGAGCAGAAAGTTGACAAAGCCTCTTCTACCTTATCCACCGTATAGTTGTTTTCTGCAATAGAACCCTCAAATAAGAAGCTTAGGTGTTTTCACGTTTCCCTCTTCTTTCCCCCTGCTTTAAATCGTAACGCATATACCTACACATATTGTCATTTTTATTAAGATATGATTATTATTAATTAACATAGAGTATATGCAATTAGTAAGATATAAATTACCTATCACAAAAGGATACATCCACCGATATTGCAACTGAAATGGACCAACCAAGTTTAAAGTTTTCATCCGCTAAGAAAAAAGCTGAATCGGGCAGATGTTCCATCGAGTCCAAAGAAACACCCTGGGGGAATATCATTTCCGAGCTTGCAAAATGGTAAAAGACACAATCTTGTTCTCACCATATCCTGCTCCCAACATCACTA